>FR990115.1:10507694-11895694 GCA_905404275.2 Hedya salicella
TCACCTCGAGCACGCCACAGAGTGTGATCCTGCGCATACCGCATTCACCGACTCCCGCAGCCCTCAAGTCATTCATCCGTCTAGTCGGAGACCGTCTTACGCTGCGCTTTCCTATATGTGGTCGCCACTTCCGGACTTTAATAGCCCAAGGGCTAACTCTCCGGGTTACATGGCTTGTCCATTGCCATTTCCACTATTCAACGTTATTCTTACTTCGTTACTATAGCAAGCAATTTTGTATGGATAACTTTATTGCCTAGCGAAGTCTTTCTTTGTAATTAAATCCAGGCAAGCGGGAAACTTGTCTACAAAGGACTGTCGCCCTTGATTACCACTGGACCGCTGTGCGCGAAACGCGAAAAAGTTTTGTGACTGAACACGAACAGAGACCCTTACTACTTTATATTATCTAGATATTCGCTTTTCTGACTTCTATAGAAATTGAATTTTACACTAGCATTTTGCAAGTTTCCGTTTCTTAATAAGTATTGAAGACTTTCTTTGCAATTGATTCCAGACAATCGGGGAACTTACTGATTAAAATTGGACCGTTGTGCGCGAAACGCGAGAAAATTTCGCGACTAGACACGAATCATGGCGTGGCCCTGACTACTTAACTTTATTTAGATATGCGTTCTTCCGATTTTACATGACCATTGACTGAAAATTTAATATTATTTACTACATATCTATATTACACTTTACTGTACATAAAAACAATAAAACAAAGAAAGTAAAGTAATACATTTTTATAAACGCGAACTTATCCCTTTAAGGGATCTCTTCCAGTTAACCTTAGAGCAAATGAGAGAGAAGAATAAAAATCAACGCAGATAGACAAGCCAACAAGTTAATATGCACAATGACAGTATATTCAGAGGACCGGTGACCACAATATTCATATAGCAGATAATTAAATCTTTTTTAATAAATATAATGTTTTACTTCGTTACTTCTTCTTGGTCGTAGCCATGACTGATGATCGTGGTTGGTGGTTGTCATTTGGGCACGAATGCTCCTCTCCATCGATTCCTGTCCATCGCATTCCCCACAATATCATAAAACTGTTGGGACGGTTCCTCGCCTTTAAGCTGGTCTTGGGAAACTTTCCGACAAAGAATTATCGCCCATGATTACCGCTGGACTCTCGTGCGAGAAGCGCGAGAAAGTTTTGCGACAACACGACCAGTAGCCCTTACCATCTTTCTTACAAATCCTTATCTAGATATTTGCTCTTCCGATATTATATGTGATTGACGATTAAAGGAGACTTGAACCAACCGGTGACCACAATATTCACAATGTGAAATGGATGTAAATTTTCAAAAATCTTGAAATTTTGTTTATTAGGTAGGAATAAAATAAAGCCTCCGTCAACTGTCAGAAAAAAAATACAGATTTTTCTGTGGCTTGGAAAAAATAAAAAGATGAAAAGGTGTTGGTGGGCCTATATCACAGTTTAACAATATTCATACAGTTGCGCAACGAATGTACTTGCGCAGAGCAACGGTGCGGTGTGTTGTGGGGAAGCGGGCGGCGCGGGCCGCGGACGCCAACTCGCCTAGTTGGCGTTCTTAAACTTTTAGGGCAGGCGCGTACATGTTTTTGAGAGAGCGGTGAATGATTTTGTTTTATTACAATGGTGCGCACCTGTTCCGTATACGGATGTAAATCGACCATAGTAAATAAGGATTTAAGATTTCATAGATTTCCCCGTGATGCGAGATAAGATAGTTTATCTTGTAATTACGTTATTACGAAGTTGTAGTTACGGTAGAACCTATAACCTAATATGTTGGAAGTAATATCGTCAAGTAAGCACTATTATTTTGGACTAGCTTGGCTCGACAACGATATTGCGATGGCATAGTAACCGATTTTTTTGATAGTTTGGATCGCGTTTCGGGTAAAGCGCATTTTGTTTTTTTTTGTTATTATACAAAGTTTTTATAGCAAGTTACGTAGGTATTTGTTCACAAAAAAATATTGAGTCGTAAAAATAATGGAATTATTATACGAAAGAGCATTTTAAGCGCGATTTCGAAACTTTAGTGTCGTTTGTTCATACGGGCCTAAGTTCGTTTATGCTTTAACTTTGTAGGTACCTACCTACCCGCGTCAGCTGTAGTCATTGAACCTTTGCCGAGCGATATTTAGGTAGTTAGTGATTCATTAATGAAATACTATATAATTATAATGTATGTAAAGTGTCAGTGTGAATGAATGTTAATCTTTATGTTCTAGACAATTTAATTATTGTCTTTTAATGTAACACCTCATAGTCTGTATTTATTAATGACTAGAAGGTGCATGCGACTTCGTTCGTGGAGGAGAAAAAGTCATAACCCGTTTCTTTTTTTTTCAGTGTAATCGGGTAAAAAGTACCTATCCTATAACCATCTTGAGATACCTGTGTACCAAAAATACTTGAAATCCGCTTAGCCGATTTTGCGTGATGAAACCATGACACATACGAACATACAAACACAAAAAATCCAAAAAATAGATTTTCATACAGTGACCTCCAAATAGTCCGTCACAATCATTTTTTTTAATATCTTCAATGTACAAACATTTCATTTTTACAACTATATAATAGTATAGATTAGAAGGTGCCTGCAACTTCGTTCGCGTAGACGGGTAAAAAGTATCCTATAACCATCGTGGATGCCCAGCCCAGATACTCGTGTACTAAATATAGTTGAAATCCGTGTAGCTGGTTTGATGTAATGAATCGGCAACGACACACACATTTATGCTCAAGTTGTTCATACGCATGCGAATAAATTACATAGTTAAAATTTAATAACAGAAAGCTTAAAATGTCTTAAAATAAAATCTCGTGTAAATATGTCTGGCTGTGCAACATCTGTAAATACATACTAGCTAATTGTTACGTACTCGTAAATAAATCATTGCATAATAATGATGTTTATTTTATTTTCCATTTTATGACAACCCTAGCACATCCGCGCGTGACAGCGTACGTACTTACACGAGCGGCGGCGCCGCCCGACATCAAAGGCGTTTCACTACTGTAGGGAATATATTGTAATACTGTGCCTATATGCCCGCCTTATACGGTTCGGCAAGAATAACAGTACATTTACAGCCATTTTAATCGAAAATATCAATGCTGCCTTTGCAGTACCGTATAAGGCAGGTAGCCCACCAATACCTTTTTATCTTTTTTTTAAGCCACAGATAAATTTGTCAATATGGAGGCTTATGTCAATATAATAGCTATACCTATGAACAAAATTCCAAGATTTTTGAATATTTTCTACCATTCCCCATTGTCACCATAAAAAAGCTAATTAAGTTTAATGGAGATGTATAGAGTATCCGTAGTAAAAAACTATAAATTAGGAGATGTAAAAGTTCTCCATGGGTGAACACATTATGATTTGGAGGTGTAAAGTGTCTCCAAGCCCGAAAGACGGAAATTAAAATATAAATGTTACATCAGAGACGTGATTATAAAGAGTGTTTCACTACGTTACATTCCTAACACATCCCACGGCACTCCCGTTGGTGGGTTTGCCCTCCCCCAGTGACTCTGATTTGCCTAGTAGGCAATTAAAGCCAAGTTCTTTAAAAAATCTGAAGTCTTATTTTATAAAAAATTGAATAATGTGCAATAAGCCGCGCGTGGGGCTACTTATAAAAAAAATGTTTCCTTCCTAATTTAATTACTTTTGTTGGCTAAAGTTTTCAGCTCCATTTTATATTTAAGGAGCAAATAGTACGGGCGCCGTAGGTGACAACTTAAGAAGTTCGGACCAACTTAAATATGAATGGTTGCCCTGCGGACTGAGTTATGGCTAAAATATATGTATGTTTCTCTCTTCGCACTGGAAAACGTAAAAATTATATGATATATTGTAATATTTGTAATAGTTATAGTTTAGGCTTCCGTAGTCAAATAGGAACCCTGATAGTTTCGCCATGTCCGTCTGTCCGTTTGTCTGTCCGTCCATTCGCGGCTTAGCTCCGTGATCATTAGTACTAGAAAGCTGAAATTTGGTACGAGTATGTGTATATATCACGCCGACACAACGGTAAAATAAAAAATGTATTGGACTTTAAGCAATAGAGAAAAATGGAAATTTTGAAAGAAAACCCAAGCAGCTGACTGAAAGCAAGAATTTAATGGCAGTAAAACAAAATTACAACTTCAAAGTAAAAGAAGAACAAGTATTAGACAGCATGAATATTTACAAAAAGGACATATACGAGTATATGTGTATATATATAAATAAATAAAAATAAATACATAAATATTAAGGGACAATTTTACACAAATCGAACTAGTCCCATGGTAAGCTCAATAAGGCTTGTTTTATGGGTACTAGACGACGATATATTTAATATATATATTACTTATATACATAGAACACAAAATATATATATTATACTACCTTAACATCCCACCCAATTGTGTGCAAAAGCACACAAAAGCTAGCCAGACTGATCAAGGACTTATATATAAGCTTTAGTAAGAGTCCAGACTGACCAGTATCTTGGAAGGTCGACGAACAAGACCACCCGATGTGGCTACGTCCAGCACCCGAACTATACCATCCCGGTCAGGGAAGGTTTGCACAATCCCGCCGCGGGGCCAGGTTCCTCTGAGTAAGTTTTCATCCGCGATGAGCACTGGTAAGTCCAATAACAAAATTAATTATTAACACTCAAAAAAATATCAACTACCAGTCCTTACTTTACCTTGGATTTATATGAAAATCATGATAAAATCACGATCATTGTGTTTTTAAAGTGAACTTCTTCACTAAGATAACTATATCATGATTTTAAAATAAATCCAATGTTTACAATACAGCAACAGCTTTAACTAACATTGTAAAATTTGCTCCGTTAGGGTGATAATTTAAATGCTCACCATGACGGCAGAAAAGGGGGTTAAAATGCAAATTGTATTTATTTATTTAGTATTGAAAACGTTACACAGCATTACAGTAAAAACCAAGGTACTGTGAACTACAAAAACGTATAGAAAAACTTAAAACTAGTTCTATATAGGCACAAGGCACTGGTTCAAATCCGGTCGAAGTCTTAGATCTTTGTATGTATAAGACTTGCTAACGTTTCCTATTCAATTTAAATTTTATGGAAACTTAAATAACAAAACAAATCACACATTTTAAGTATAATTGAAAATAATCCACTGGCATATTATCAATATCAACCAAATTTCATTAGACGTAGAGTAGAAAATACGAGGACATAGTTGCTTAATTTGCGCCCCTTTTATTTAGTAACAGGGCTTAGTTTTGGAAAGCCTGAAATGTAATCAAATCACTTTATTCCGAAACAGCGTTTATTTAATGTGTACCTTTTGTCTTTTTATTACCTAATCTGTTTAAAAGTATGAAATGAACAGTAATGTACTACGAGGGGTATTTTTAATCAATGGAATGATTAATGTTGTTGTTCGAAATATTCATTTAATATTTACATACATACATAAAATCACGCCTAATTCCCATTACGGGGTTGGCAGAGACTAACTCCTTCCACTTACTACGGTCTTGGCATACAACTGCCGCTTCATCAACATTAATTAATCGCTCTATTTCTCACGTCCATCATCTGACATACTTTATCTATTTTATCATTCATTCCTCCCCTGACATTTAACGTAGCAAAGCGGCTCTCCATAGCCCACTCTTCGCTCTCGCTGGGACCGAGACGTGATGGGTTGCGAACCACATCGCCGCCATTATGGTTTTTGAAATTATTGATACTCATTGCGTTCCCACGAGCTGCTAGGAATAAAATATTTGAATCCAGCAGAGCCCCACATAGCAGGTAAGGGTTTAAGCCTTATTCTGGGGTCACCAGTCCTAGGGCAATTCTGCACGCTTAAAGACTAGACTCGCCTCGAGCCACGTATCGATTGGCACGTCACTGTCAGGGATTACTCATACGAAGTTGCCTTTCCGGCATTTCTGTTATGGTATACGGGTATGCGACCCCAGCTCACCGAGTCTACTGGCTCATACATAGTCTTCCGGGACAGTAGTATCCTTTAACCCTTTCTCCTATTTAAAGTCGTACAATTCCTTTCTTTACCCTGTTATCCTTCCTCCTATTCCGCCAATCCAAGGTATTTAATATTTATAGTCATAATTTCATTATACATATAACTTATCAGACACAATTTCTTTTAACCAACTACATATGCATCGCTCATACTTCCTGCCTTTAAATATTCGTTCGTATGGAATATACACGCTATTAATGTAACTGTTCTCATTCATATTGAATACTTTAGTTTTCACAATACCTACTTTAATATGGGACAAAATTTTAGACTTGACCCATGAGAGTCTTTATCAGTCATCATCAAATAGTATAGTCAGCGCCAAATATAACGCCACGCACGTGTCTTTTGCTTACGGGTCGATTTCATCAACGTCGTGTAAGTCTTATTTCAATGATAAATATTTAATCTAAGAATAAAATATCTATACTAGAGTAAAATAGCTGTATAAATGAGCTGAGTAAACGGTTAGTCGTAGATTATATTAGTATTTTCATTGTCACTGTCAAGTCAATTCCTTAGTTATTTCCCAATTAACTTATTACTCGAACAAAGTAAAAAAATACGCATCACCATTGCTCAAGCAGGGGACGAACTGTGTATCTCACTTGGTTGCATTAAGATTTCTTCCATACATTCGTTCAACATTACAGAGTAGTTACTCTTTACCGTTGAACAAATTGTCACATATTGAAATAAAACAATTTAACGGATTATATCTCGTAAAAAAATAAAAAAATAAAAGTAAATTGTTTTATTTCAATGAGTAATAATCGCGGAAGCAGAAGAAAATATTAAATTCTCACATAGTTATGGGAGAGTATGTTATCCATAGATTAGGGTCGTGAAACGAAAATGAAGTTAACCATCGAGTCTATCGTTAGAGTAAAGGTATACTGAAGTAGCCACTCTCGTGTAAATTAAATATTGGTTATGTTGGTGAAATAGACCCTATTAAAGTTAAGATGTGTTGCGATATATGTACAATTCTAAAGTATTCAACATTTATCTTCGTGCCAAAAATATCTTTCACGCCAATTACTTTCATAAGCATCAGAACCTTCTAAGCATCATAATTATATTTCACAATTCACTCTGAATCTTGAAACAATACCGACACGATACAAAATTGAAAATTAATATATTTTCTTAATAATGACGCTTGAGTACCAAAATATCAACCCGTATGCGTCAATAAAATTGTTAATTAATCTAATTTTAGATGCTGAAAGCTTTAGGAATAATTAAATCTCGATGTTGCTATATCTCCATTTTGAGAATTTACATAATACGAGTATAAATCCGAAGATATTAGGATGTTGTTAACCTGTCTGCGTCCGAATAAGAGTTACGTTATTCAAGTGTATGTATTTAAATAAAACAATTTAAACGAATTATATGGCTTATACTTGTACTATCCCATTTTAGTTCCCGACGTTTCGGAAGCTTTTGAGCTTTCTTGTTCACGAAACGTCAAAACGTCGGGAACTCAAATGAGACATAATATACGCGATATAATCCGTTGAAATTGTTTTATTTAAATTAGTGATAATCGCGAAAACAGAAGAAAATATTAAGTGTATGTATGCTTTTCTTGCTACAAGCAGGTGATGTCCAGCTTCGCCAACTTCGTTCCCGGTGATGAAATATCTATTATCAGTCTCTTTTTTGCTTCAACGTCATTTTGTAAAAGAATGTCCTCGTAACCATCCTCTGATGACCAGTGGCCCTATGATGGTTGCGTTTGTCACGCGATAAATAAGTTACATAGCTGCCGTCACCTTCTGACACGTATGTGAGTGCGAGAGTGACAGGCGCGTTATCATATCATTTATCGCGTGATAAACGCGACCATCATAGGCCCGCTGGTATCTTTGTACCAACGATTATTGAAATCCGTCCAGCCATTTTGCATTTGGGGAAGAAACTCTGGGGCCCTAGGGGCCTAGCGCGTGTCGACTTTTCAAGGAACTGTCGACGCGCCTTATAGACGAAACACATGACCAGAGGGCTGGCCACTATTTCGCCCTGTGAATCAGCATTGCCATCCAGCGTGGGAATGCGGCCAGCCTTCTGGGCTCACTCCCCAGCGTATTTATTATCATGTCAAAATATATAAATTTTGACGTGATAATGCTGAAAATAAACATGTATAATACATTGAATTTAAATAATTTAAACGCACTATATCAGATATACTCGGTGGGAACGAGTCACCCGACGGACTATAACTGTCATTTTTTTAGAACCTGACTTTGAACTGGAAAGGTCTGGCTAGACCACTTGAGCAGTAATTAGATTCAGTGGGGGTATCGCAAACTCACAAACGGGAATGTCATCGGCGGCCACTTAGAGTTGGATGAGACGCAGTGCGCAAGGCACAAGAACTGCGGAGGTAGTGGAACCGGAACCGTTCAACCCCAGTTGGGTCGGGGTAGAGAGAGACAAGAGAAATTGGGCGTGGGAGAGATTGGGAGACTACGGACTAAGCCACCCCGCCGGCGGGATTGACTCTTAGGCTTCATCGTACTTAAACCGTCGAGTTTAGTGCCTCATTGGAGTATACTGGTATAACGTTCAGTTAAAAAAAAAATTTTTTTTGAGAAACGTACTATTCGCTATGAATTATCCTCAGTAAAGAAAAAAAATGCTATTGGATACCAAATTTATGGTAAAACTTAATACCAACTCACCAAAAAGCATGTAGGTATTCACATTGTGGTTACATCACATCATAAGGCGTGATAGTAATGTAGATATAGTAATTTTGAGATTTGTGAATATATAAAAATATTTAATATATTAATATATCAAAAATTACGCGTTTTCGGACACATGTATGTGCGCCAATTAGGCTCTATTCGATGTTTAAAGTCTGTCGAGTTACTTGTTCCTACTGTGTATTATCTCATTTGAGTTCCCGACGTTTTAAAAGCTATACAGATCCAGTTTTCACGGGTACACTGAGAAAAAAGAACTATAAATTACTTATATAAAAGGTGCCATATGGCCCTTATGTGTAACGTCAAGACATTTACACTTGTGCCACACGGGCTATAAAATAATGACCTATATTTTAAATTGAAAATACTACCAGCGTCGCCCAATAAGGCCTACAACTGAAGATAGTCAAGACAGTCAGTTTGTCTGGGAGTTTTGTTCTACCTACATTCAGACATAAAAAAAATCCAAAAACCACATTTTATGACCCAGAGATCTTCAATTCAATCATTTTTAACGTTGCCTGCGAAGCTGGAGGCGCTAAGAGCAAATATTTGTGTGATGAGCATAAATATTTTGTTTTTTAGAGTCTTGAATGTTTTCTATGTATATAAGTCTTATATACCTATTAACTATATCGTTGTTCGTTCTAGTACTCATAACAAAAGCCTTATTGAGCTTATCCTGGGATTAGTTCGATTTGTGTAAAAATTGTCCCGTAATATTTTTTTTTTTTTTTTACGTCTTTATAGTACGTACAGAATAAATTTGTCTGAATAGATCAAATAATTGTTAGTCGTCTCTATAGGCCATTAAGGCTATGCTGTGCTGGATTCGATCTGAATAAGTAGAATGGATTTAGGAAAGCGTATATAATCACGCCTCGGGGAGCGATTGATCAACGGTCGGTAAACGGGTACGGAACAAAGTGGATTGATCGAGTGTGCCGATTCTATCGTGTTTTATCTATTCATTAGAACCTAGGAAATAAAAGAAAATGTATAATAAAAACCAGGCATGTGTGAACAGATATTTTCTAGGTAAAATTATGACGATGACTATTACTCAAAATTTATACGAAAAAGATTGAAAATATATTAAAGGTGCGTCCTCATTTGTATCATTTGCCCGATTAGATCTCCGTCCCGTGGCATGATCGCGTGTCACGATCCCGCGTTAGGACGCTACGCCGATCCGATCGCTCGAAATCTATGTTACTACGCGTATTACACACTTACATCGGACAAGTGGGGCATGATCGCCGCGCCGATAGTCAGCGTCCAAGCAGCGCGATACGCAGTCATGCCACGGAACGGTGATCGGATACGAGCAAATGATACAAGTGTGGACGCACCTTAACGTGAGTAATATTTAAGATATAGACTCCAATTGGGATATTGACTGTATTCACATAAAAATAAAATTTTGATGCGAAGTGGTAGTTTCTATGATAAAAAAACAATGGGTTGCACTCCGGGAGTGCCGGCAGAAGTGAAAACTTGAATACTAACGTTGTGCATTTATTATGTGCATTGTAAATGACATTGTGACAGTTTTTGCGAGTTTAACATTTTTTCCCCATCAAAACAAGTGCACAGCGCCGCTAAAGAAGTTTTCACTTCAAAACCCTAAAAAAAAAGAGTTCGATACCTTACATGCAGCTTGATTCATGAGCCTTTAAAGTTGGTTATGAAAGTCCGTTTTTAAAGTATGATAATATTAATAACTAATAATACCATTGAATAGCCCATAAAATGTGTAACTAACTTTTGTTTAGAAACCAATTCGATAAACGCAAATTTTAGCTGCTAAACAAAGTTGGAAATTTCCCTTTAAAAGGTGAACGTGTGACGTCACACGTTCCTATAGGCTGTAGTGCAGTATGTGTTTTGGGAAAGTTCAAAAATGTGATTTTAACTTTATTGTATCGCGGTGAATTTTTTGAGATTTGAGTAGATTTTTCATCAATTTTCTATTATTAGAAGGTCGTTCTATATCATACGAGTACCTACCACAGAAAATAATGTTAAAATCCCGATTCAAAGTTTATATTATTATCTACCTAAGCACAGTCTCGCCGAAAGTCAGAAACGACGTGCCTTATATCTATGCATTTGAAACCAACCCAATGCAACAATTTTTTCGCATATTCCTTTTCCATAGCAATCATCTTTACTATTTAATAGTGTCACATTAAGTTTATGAGTACGGCGTTCCAGAATTCCACAAGTTTATATAGAATTATTACGGATTAAAGCTGTGTTTATGCGCGGTCTCTTTTCTTTCAGATCCATATGGATGTGTCCGCTGAACCTCGATAAAATGGCGGCAGGAGGCATCGGCATGTTGTGAATTTGGTAATATCCATTGCAGAATTCTATTGTATGGGCTTATTTATGTTTTTCAATTTGCTTAATTTTTCAACTGTTTCATGAGTTGGAAAATAAATAAAAATAGATACTTGTGTGATCCAAAATACCAAGAAAAGCCTTTTTGTACGCCCGTTTTTTATTTTATTATGTTAATAATACACATTCTGTGAAAATTTCAAGTGTCTATCTATTACGGTTCAAGAGCCATGTGACAGATAGATGGACGGACGGATAAACATTAGGGTGGATCGCGTTTGTAAGGAAAAAAAAAAAAATTTTGAAATTCAAAATGGCGGGCCTCTGAAAAGTTAGTGCGATACCAAAATATTGCGTATTTTGAATAAAATCCAAATCAGATTTTTTTAAGAACTGTTGCAACCCCAATGAAGTTTTATATATAACTTTCAAAAATGATAATTTATTAAAACCATTCTATACGGATACTGTTACGATACTAAGCTATTTTTAACGTTTTATATGGAATTAGGCTTACTCGTATGTCAATAAACTAAAGACAAAATATCACGGTTTTATTCTAGCAAATTATCTAACTACCCTCACGATCGCCTTTTTAACAACAATATTATACTATCTGCCTTTCACGAACGTCTCGCACTGTATTGTTATTTTTTTTTTGACATAATCGACTGATTGATGTAATAATGAGTTTACGTAGTCGTGATAAAGTGTGTCCTGTGTTTGGTTCTGGCAAGGAATTACCAAAAACATGATGCAATATTTTATTTACGTTTCAAAGTCTTCAACGACACGTTTCCAAGATTTGGTGAAAGAAACAAGTAATGTTGTGGCAATGGATATCGAACACATATTGAAAAAAGCATCTATACCTATAGTGGAACGACGTACTATCTTGGCACGAATAAAAGCTTATCACAACAAATATCGTGCCATACTTAAATCATACCCGAGCAGAAAAAATATCGTGTCCTTCAAAAACAAACTCAGTAAATTTCAAATGGACAGTAACGTGTTGTTTGATATTGCGACTTGTAGATGTAATTTGTTTGAGACGTGTTCCTGTGAGAAAACTCGGAAGATACCTAAGAAAAAAATAGATTTTGTGACAGATCAACGAAGTAAAAGGAAAATGATGATTGGTTCGTTAGATAGGAAAGTGACTAAAAAAACACTTGGATGATATTGAAAAACAACGAAATCAGGATCTATATCAGCAAAGTTATAATTTTTTTGAAAATCAATCCCAAGAAAAAAAGGTCAGGATTTTATCTAGGCAAATTCAACAAAATACTAACGAAGAACTTTCATCGACTGTCTCTGAATCCATTCACCCAGCAAATAGTGCATTTCCTGCTGTGGCCAAAATATTGTATCGATACGGAATTTCAGATCGAGCAGGAGCTTCTATTGTTTCGGCGACCTTGCAAGACCTGGGTTTGATAAATGAGAAAGACACATCAAACGTTACCGATCGTAATAAGATTCGTCGGGCTCGTGCAAACACCAGGAACATGTCATCAAAAAGTATTCCTGACTGTGATGATTGTTTTATAGGCATCTCATTCGATGGGCGCAAAGACAAAACAATGGTTATAAAGGATGGTTACAGGAAAGTTAGGAAGAGCACATTACTTTGCTACGAGAACCTGGATCCCAATAAATTGGCCACATAACACCTGAATCAAGTGACGCAAAAACTATCGCAAACAACTTGCATTCCTATTTACAAGCGAAACTCTTGGATTTGAAACGAGTAGTAGCTATTGGATGTGATGGCACGGCAGTTAATACCGGGGTTAGAGCAGGTATTATCAGAATACTAGAAAATAAATTTGAACGCCCTCTTCAATGGTTGGTTTGCCAGCTGCATTCCAATGAGTTACCTTTAAGACATCTTTTTCAGCATCTTGATGGCACAACTACAGGACCCAAAAGTTTTACTGGTATAATAGGAAAAGCATTAAATAACTGCGAAAAACTTCCTCTAACTCAGTTTTCTGCAGTAGAATGCAAATTATCCGATATTACTAAGACCCGCACCGACCTCAGTACAGATAGAACAGATCAGTTATACTTACTAGAAATATGTCGTGCAATCGATCATGGCTTCTGTGATGATAATTTGGCTAAACGAAACCCAGGGAAAGTTTGTCATTCACGATGGCTGACAACTGCTAATAGGATTCTCAGGCTTTATATTTCAACCCAGTCCCCATCAAGAGACTTGTTGATTTTGACCCAGTTTGTGTTGAAAGTTTACGCTCCAATGTGGTTCAAAATTAAAACTCAACCTTCATGTGTTAACGGAGCCAAACACTTACACGAAACAATTAAGTTGTCACGCTACCTCCCAAACAATCTTAAGAAGGTAATTGATCCTGTAATACAACGCAATGGGTATTATGGCCATGGCGAGAATATCCTAATAACCATGTTGGCTGATAATAGATTTCATGTAAGAGCGATGGGTCTTAAGAGAATTATCGTATCCAGAGATCGCTCTTCAAACTTGGAGTCTGAGTATTCAGATTGCCAAAATTCAACTCCAGTGCTGAGGAATATTATGAATTAATTGATTAGAAACAAGCCCCTGAATCACCAGTGACAAAACAGTTTGAGACAAATATTATTTCCCAGTGCCTTACTGATCTGAAAACAGTGGAAACTCAAATCTTGCCTAAGCTTTATTTGATGCCCTGCAACACACAAGCTACTGAAAGAAGCATAAAGGTAGTAACAGAATCGTGTTCTGCTGTATGTGGACAAGAGAAACGTGAAGGGTGGATAAAAAACAAAATTGATTCCTGTCGCATAATGCCGGTATTCAACACGAAAAAAGAATACAAAAGTGCATAAATTTTACTTATATATCATCTAATATGTGACGTGAAAAACTTTATTTCTGGATGATTTTTTCTTTTAAAATAGTTTTTTGCCCTTGTAGGTAATTAAAATTTCAATAAAAAGTGTAATTTAAGTATTAAATGTTCTTTTTTCATAAAAGATTGAAGGTACTTTAAAAAATAATAATAAGATTTTAGATTGCATGCGGCAGTACTTATACTCAAAATTTTGAAAAGTGTTCATACAATTTTTGATTGTATTCCCCTAGACTATCTTTTTACAACCCCGCCTTAAGCAAAATAAAAAAAAAAAAATCGTTCCACCCTAATAAACATACATTCCGTTGGTTCCATTTGGGTATGGAAATCTAAAAACAACGATGATGAACAATACAATCGACCTAAAAACCCGCTTTTGATTTTTAAAATAAAAGAATCTCCACTTTATACATTGAACTACGAGTATTCTCTCCCACGATTCGTATTTAAATGTCCGGTATAAATAAGGTTTGCTCTGTATCTATTTCTAGAAAATTGTATTTGAATTTTCTTTGAACCGGTTTTCATTGGATTGCAGTGGCTCTAACTGGTTCATTGATTACATTTGTTTCCTAGAGAGTTGTTTGAGTTAGACGTTTTATCTAGTTTCCAGTTATGAAGTGGTGGAAGAATAAAAATCAAAGACTGAATTAATTATCGATCCTTTTGATTGGAACTATGCATTCATTTAAAACCGACGATGAAAAGGGTATTTATAGTTTTACGTGTGTATCTGTGTATCTGAGTGTCTGTATATCTGAGTGGTAGGTACATGTTCCAGGTCACAGGTCAATTATATTGGTCTGTCAGCGTGACGCGTGAAATAGATTTTAACACGTTCGTTGCCAGTGACAAAACGTTTGTGATTAAAACTGTTCCCCTTATTTACGCATATTATTTTGTCATAATTCGCATAATCACAATAGGCATAATGGTTTATAAGCATAATTTGCCGAAAACCTACTTTTCTAGCAGCAATTTTTTATTGTTAGAGGTTGAATTTGCTGCTAACTAAAATTCGGCAATACTAAATTATGCTTATTTAGATTCGGACAAATAATGATTCGGCGAAATCAAATTATGCGAAACCTGTTCGGCAAAATCAGATTCGGACATAAAAAAAATTGCGAAATAGATACCTAGCACCCGATCAAAACATTCTTACTCCTATGCCGGTGACACGCAGGACACGCTTGTGTTTCATTGTCAGACCCACAAGGTTTATGATAAAAAAAAATCTTATTTCTATGCCGGTGACTCGCTTGCGTTACCAAAAAACAACAACTAATATGGACAAAGGGCTTGGTCAAGTTTTTTGCCTCTTATCCTAAATGGTTTCCCTAAAACTATAATAGACTCAATAGTTGATAAACCACATAAAACCAAAAGTATAATTAAGAGAACCCTTATGGGTAAAATAAATTAAATAGTATACATATAAGTAACTAAGATAAACTGTCTTACAGAAGTAAATAACTTAAATATCCTAGCACCTAGCATACAATCTTTATTAATAAGATTAGCTAAGCAATATGTAATAAATTTCGTTTCTTTTCCTGAAATAAACAGTTAAAATTTTATTTTTATTTTTTTATCTTTGAGCTTTTTTCTCGTCTAATTTGTAGTAGAATTTTTTCTAATTGAATATACAGTAAAGTCTGTAAAATTGTACAAATATCACTTAAATTTAACGTTTGTGTTCAAACATTTTTTTTCCTATGCCGGTGAAACGTTTGCGTGATTTTATGACACAACGTTTGTGATCAACTTTTTATTTCGGCCATCATAACATAAGGGCTTAGTGTATCGTTACTGGCGCCGAACGTGTTAACCCGTGATCTGTACACCACTAGTTCACGTGTCACAAAGGGGTATTTATAATTTTAACAACGTATATCTGGGATGCACTCAAGGCGGTTTTTAAGAATGCCACTCCTTGTCCTTGTTTGATCATTTAGGCGTTTTGCAACTACGACTATAAATATTCGGCCATATATATATATTTATAGTCTACGTTGTCTTTTACTATTAGTATGTTTTGCTTAATTGCTATCAGGATATTTTGCTTATTAACCCGTTTTGCAAACAAGACGTTATACAAATAAGTCCAATATTTTAACCAGTTATTTAAATATAATGGCATTTTACACGCTTGGACATTTAAAACAGACGTGATACAAACTAGACTTTTTGCTTACTTAGTCATTCTGAAATCTAGTTCCGTATGAACTTAACTAACCACTTTATCTACTTTCCGTTACAACGCGGTTAGAGAACAAAAATTAAAGCGTGCACTTAATTACTAAGCTTTGTAATAGAAAATATGCGTCCTTTTTTCTTTTTAATCGACTTCAATAACAGAAGCTGGTTCTATGTTCAACTGTTTGTATTTCTTTAATGTATGTTCACCGACTTCTCTGTCAATTGTGGATCGATTTTGAAAATAACTATTTATTCAAAAGAGTGGTACCATTGTTTAATTGTTATTTATTAGCTGTATAATTTATCCGTTATATGATACACTTTATACGACTACGACCAATTGAAATGAAGGTTACAGCGTCTATAAAACACTTATAGCATTTATTTTAAGCGTTAAAATATGAAAAATATGTTACCCTTATGCTAAGTTTAAATATAGTTTTTCCACTTACAATGGTTGGACCAAATGCGCTCTACGCTGAACACAAAACTTCTTCACCACAGTGTAAAAAACATACAGTGGGCCAACGCCTTTGATGTTTGCGAAAACACCGCTACCGTAAGGCCATAGGTGCTGGACCTAGACATGTCCCGAGCTACTAACTAATACGGACTATGCAGCTCGGGCTCGCCCCACCCGCGTCTCGCCCCTTGCACCCCCCGCACGATTGTGTAGCTAGACGGCTTCTTCGGATGACTGTATTGATTTCTAGACTGTGGCTTCACGATGCGCTCCACGGTGCCAAAGACAGGTGGCACAACATAATCAGGAAAAAGTTTACTCTAGGTTAAGGGGATCACGACCCTCAGTAATGAGGAATACAGAGGAGGAGGATTATAGTTTATATGATGTTTTAGTTCGGTGTGTTGCAAAAACGTCCAATTACAAAATGTCCAGTAAACAACGATTTACCTGTTAAGGGCTAAACCCCACGGTTAAACGATTGGTCGGTCCTCTTATAAGGCTAAGTGTACATGGTCAAACTAAATTATAAAGTGACTTTTTTTACCCGGCTGCGTGTCGGCAAAGACAAATTAATATCCACTTTAGGATTTCGAGTAAATAATACCAGTTATATAAAAATAAATACAATATCACAGACATAATATAGAACCTAGGGGCCTAGATTCAAAATATCACCGTTTAATTATGTATGCAACAAAGGATATAATTTGACTTCGCACTAAAAAGTAAAGGTTGAATTGAAACATTGGAACATTCTGCTAAACCTCTTTGTATGTTAGGAGAGACACCTCCGAGTGGAAATCATGGAACCTAATTAGTACTGGTACTGGGTGGGGCAGCTGTCTTAACACTTTTTCTTAAAGATAATATAATGAAACCAATAACAGATTAACACGGCTGCTAAAAGAATTTTACTATTGCCAACGAGAAAAATATAATAAGAGAAGTTTGTTTTAAAACTAATGACTGTCGAACTATAACTTGAATATTCTTTTAAATAAAGGACAGTGACATTTCTTAATGTTCTAGAGTATAACATAGTATAATACATTTATAAAATAAGGGAGAGAAATAAGAGAGTAACTGACGAAAGTACAAACGGCACGAAGTGTGCAGTGTGCACTATGGCTTCCAATGCTACTCGGTTATTCAATACATAAATATTAGGGGACAATTTTACATAAATCATACTACTTAGCCGCAATGGTAAGCTCAAAAAGGTTTTTTAGATTTTTGTATGTTTGTATGTGTCGTTGTGGCTTCATCACGACAAATCAAGCTAAACAGATACATAGGAAACATCCAAGACTCAGGAACATTCTCGGCAGACAAAGGGATTTGAACCCAGGACCGTCAGCGGTGCACACAGCATATTTGAAATTGAAAATTTCTTCACCGATATACCAGTATCCACAACAAAGTGTTTAAATTCATCACCTTCGTCTGCCGTTTTGTTGTTAAAAGAAAACGTCCCAGAATGTAGTAAGGACTTTTATTTTGAACATGTCAGTCCTTCAGATGTAGTAAAGGCATTTAAATCAATTAATGTCAAAAAAACCAATGACCGATGGGTGATCTCAGTCCATGCTGTCAAATCTCTAATAGAAGTAATAGCGCCTGACTTGGCAGATATATTCAATAACAGTGTTGACTGCGGTGAGTTTCCTGATCTGATGAAACATAGCAAAATAACTCCTTTATTTAAATCAGGTAGTACCTCTGACCCCACTAACTTTAGACCAATATCTGTACTACCTACATTTAGTAAAATTTTTGAAAAGCTAATTCTATATCAATTGTTAAAACATTTTAATTTGAATAATTTGATGCATAGTAAGCAATTCGGTTTTACGCGGGGTCACTCGACATCCAACGCCGGAGTTGAGCTCGTAAAACACATTTTCGATGCCTGGGAGGAATCACGAGATGCTTTAGGCATCTTCTGTGATTTATCTAAGGCCTTCGATTGCGTTAATCATGAGACACTGATCAGGAAGCTACACCACTACGGAGTTAAAGGATTAGCACTAAATTTATTAGAGTCTTATTTAAATGATAGAATACAAAGGGTTGACGTGAATGTAAAGCGTTCACCGGGGTCATTAGTCTCTATGGGTGTGCCGCAGGGATCAATATTGGGACCTTTCCTGTTCCTTATCTTTATAAACGACTTGCCACACCTCGTAAAGACCCACCATGAGATAGTTTTGTTTGCAGATGATACGTCTCTAATTTTCAAAGTCGTACGAAATCAACGATCCTACAATGACGTAAACAATGCTATCTGTGAAGTGGTAAATTGGTTTAATATAAATAATTTATTGTTGAATGAGAAAAAGACTAAAGTTTGTCACGAGTAACGTAAAACACGAGCAAGCAAGCGTTATGGTTAAAGGTGAGGAACTGGAACTAGTTAATAGTACAGTCTTTCTCGGCATAACATTAGATTCTAGGCTCCAATGGGGTCCCCATATTGCTAATCTCTCGAATAGACTGAGTTTTGCAGCTTTTGCAGTAAGTAAGATTCGTCAATTAACAGACGTGATAACGGCTCGATTAGTGTATTTCAGTTATTTTCACAGTATTATGTCGTATGGCATCTTACTATGGGGCAGTGCTTCCGACATTAATACTATATTTGTTCTGCAGAAGCGGGCTGTTCGTGCGATATATAAAATGAACTATAGAGACTCGCTTAGAGATAAGTTTAAGGACATTAATATAATGACAGTGCATTGTCAATACATTTATGAGAATATTATGTATGTACATAAAAATATTACCGACTTTAAGAAGAACTGTGATAAACATAATATTAATACTAGAAATAAGCATAAGCTCGCAGTGCCTGCTACTAGGCTCCATAAAATAAGGAGATCATTCATGGGTAACTGTGTGAGATTTTATAATAAACTTCCTAGCAGCATAACTGAGTTGTCTATTGGTAAATTCAAAAATATTGTTAAACGAAAATTATTTTCGAAAGCTTATTATAGCACACAAGACTACATGAATGATGGATGAATCCGCGTGGGATTAATGTAACATATAGCGTCATGTAGGTATATGAATAATTATTTTAACGAATACCTAAGGTATTATTATTATTTTAATCTTAATTGTTTTATATACTCTGACATTTAGAATTTTATTCTAGACACATTCTAGATTATTTATTTTTTATAGACAATCCTTTTGGGATTTATCTTATAATTTATTTTAATTTTAAAAATGATGATTTTATCAATAATATTACACTTAAGTTAAATGATCTGATTAGGTTTCTCTGGGTTTCCCTAATCCTTGCAGCAAATGTTGGATCATATTGTATTTCTCCCAGCAAACATTCACTCTCATGTAACTGATATTTCGAAAGTGCTTGTAACTAGGCCTACTTGAATAAAGAATATTTTGATTTGATTTGATTTGATCATTACCGCTGAGCTAAACTGGTCCTCGACTCCTACAAGAAATCCCGGAATCGGAAGCCTTAGTGTGCACCCTGCTCAACAGTTAGGGGGTGACCGCGCGTCCGACATCAAATAGGCAATAATCGGGCGCCGACTCACGCTTAACCGGAATTTATCGGGGGTCGTATTACCCCCAAATTGGAATAATCTGTGAAGGTCAATGAACTGGAAAGTTTCAATTTATCGCCATGTGTATGAGGTAATAAACGTCGTAAATTTTCGTTTATTACATGTCAGAAGAATAGGATGAAATTGGATTTTGTCACGCGTAAAAGGCCTTCAGACGTTTTAAATGCTCATCGGTTTAGTTTGTTCTCTCAATAAAATACTAATACGATATTATATACATCTATATTATTATAAAGTTACTTTTTGTTTTACAAATATCATTATAATAATCTCAAAATTTGCAATTATTAGTGGATCACTCCACTAGCGTTATTATTATAAACAAAGATCAGAAACATATAAAAAATTTTTCGATGATACTGAACTTGAACCAGTGCCTTGAGCCAGACCGGGGCAGCACGCTTTAACCAACGGAGCTCCTCGTATAAAGCGGTTCTTAACAGCCGCGACATGTTACTTGACTCTTTCAGCAATGGTGCGCTTCGTCTGTCCTATATAAGAACTCCCGCAACTGCAATCGATCTTGTAAACGCCAGGTGACTGGAACCGAATAACATCCTTAGGTGATCTTGCATGACTCTAGATAACAGCTTGTACTTATACATACCATGGACGTAACGCGACGTCCGAAACGTCGAAGAATTACCAACGAAAGGTAATTAAATAAATCTTATTTATGCGCGATTAAGCCCCGTTTTGTTCTTTTGTGATAATTAAAAAAATACTTTTCGATTTCAGTGTCCTTCAAAACTTATTTTTTGAAAATATCGTCAATTTTTTTCTGATTTTTCATCGAAAATTTTCATTATTCAAATCCTGTCCTTCACTTGACTACGAGCAGTATCAAAACATAAACAACCTACTCCCCAAAAACTGAACTGAATTCGGCAAAACTGTCTTTGGCACAAGCTGCGAGCTGCCATACTTGAAAATAATAATAAGAAGTCGTATCGTTAAGCAGGCCACAAACCTTGGTGACGGCCACGACCACTCTGACAAGAGTGTAGTGCCAAAGAAGGAGAAAAATGTGTGGAGTGCTTTATTTAATGTAAGTCCGTTTTGCCTCCACATGTAGTCAGTTATGCCTCACACATTAAGGTAAAACGGACGAATTGGAATTATTAGAAATCATCTGATGTCTTCATGTAGCACGGAGTATTTTATTAATAATGTTCATTCGACGACACACTTGGCACAGTGGGTTGTACAACGGCCTACGAAGCTGGCGGTCCCGGGTTCCAACCCGGCCAAGGCAAGTGTTGGTGTGATGAGCACGAATGTATGTATTTAAGTATTATTATATTATTTATCTATGTATTGCGTATATTGTAGCCTAGTACTAGTACAAGCTTTGCTTAGTTTGGGACTAGGTCGATTTGTGTAAAATTGTCCTTGTGTTATTACCTAATTATTATTATTTTTGAATTTACTCCCGGAGAACCTTATTAAAATTAACAGTTTTTTATTTCTATGAAACACAAATTATTGTGTTTGTGTTTTTAATGTGGGAAAACTAACACCACATTACTTCTATTGTGACATAGATACAAGTCAAAGTGCAAAGAAAATACGATTGCTCTCGCACGTGGTCACACCAGGACTCGAACCCGGTACCTCTCGATTACGCGTCGAGCATGTCCACCCCTCCACCAGCGAGTACTGTGCTAATCGCCTCGCTAAGGTGATACCTTCTAAAAAATAAAATAGGTACACGGGTCAAAGCGGATTGATAAATTCGAGGCGACTGGACCAGGATCGCTGGTGGAGGGGTTGACACGCTCGACGCGTAATCGAGAGGTAACGGGTTCGAGTCCTGGTGTGACCACGTGCGAGAGCAATCGTATTTTTCTTTGCGCTTCGACTTGTATTTATGTCACAAAAGTTTTTTTTTTATGTTTACATTTGTGGTCCGTTTTGCCTTCTTTCACCCTACTTGTTTAAGTGAACGGTAGTCAAAGACTGGCGCTGACGATGTGTTGATATTTATTTGTAAGCAGATTTTCTTCGGCAAGGTAAACAATCAGTCTTTGATCTCTGATCAAAAGTGAAGCGTTTTTTCGTAAAATCCGTCGGAAGCTTTGATTTTTCCTAATATTTACCTGGAGAAATTTTTCCTTATCAGATAATAGGGTATCACCATGGGCACACTGCGATTTTTGCCACGCAGCAAAAATCACAAAGTGTGCTGCAAAAGTACATACCGGTGACCTCAGCCATGAGGCCATTCGTCGTACATAATTATATTGATGCGAATAGTGTACACGCCGCGTTTTTTAAACGCGGCGTCGATGCGCGGTTGCGTCAATACGAACGAGACACGCACGTCGCACGCGAGTCATTTTTTCTTGGACTTTTTGTATAGTGTGTCGTTGTGGCTTTATCACGCCAAAACGGCTAAACGGATTTCGAATTTTTTTGGTTAACACGTATGTAACTGGGTAACCACAGATGAATTATATAATACTTTTTAATCGACTACGCTGAATATAAGAGGGTTATGATTTTTGTTTCCTCCGCTGACGACGTTGCGGGCGCCTTCTAGTTCATAATATATCTCGTCCATACGTTGTAATATCCACTTTATGAAACAACACAAAGGCGGTTTTTTCAATAACATGATAGATAATTTACTGTAAGTAAAATTAACGGTGAAATTAATTTATGCGGGTCTAGGGTTGTCAATCGAAAGGTTTAATCTAAAATCGATGAGTTTTCTATTAGACTGAGAAAACAAAATGGAAACGTCTTTTAAATAGGTTTTTAATTTATGCTGAGTCTCTGTTACCCTTTCTAAAAATAGAAAACTAATTAAGGTGTTCCGTTGTAATCAAAACAAAGCCTTTATTTTTCGTTAATGGTCAGATTCGTTATAAACGAATTTTACGATTGAATTAGTTTTTACGCTAGACTGGTGTTTTTGCTTTTGAGTTGACAATCGTATCGCTAACAAAACAAGATAAAACTACTGATGATAAGATTATTTTGTCTAAATAATAAGAAAAGTTATTTATTATTATTTGTAATTAAAAAACCTAGAAATCGGCTAAGTGCCAGTCGAACTCACAGAGCTACCTACTCGCAAAAAAAACGCCGAAAAAACACACGTATTGCATGAGGAATTAATTTTATTTAATGTTAATATATTGTTATAGGGGCTATAGGTAACACGTTTAATTACATTTTGTGTCTACCTAAGTATTCGTTCTAAACACTAAGAGATTGATCCAGACCAACTAAAAACTCAAGTTTATTGAGATTGAAAATACACTATTAGTTAATTTGTTTTTTTTTTTTAATTTCAGGGTACATACTCCATAGGCCAAGGTAGCCATAGGTATTTTAGCACTTTAAATTCTACATCTGATACATCTTACTGATAGGTTCGAATCGACAGGTACCAGGTTCGATCCCTGCTGTGTACCACAGGTAAGTACAATTTTACTTTTCTTTGCGCTTTACATAGTAAAATAAATACAATGTTAATTAAATACATAATTGCATTTCTTGTGTATTTCTTAAAGTATGAAACTAATCCTGATGTCATCTGAATGCACGAAGACATATATGTAACAAATAGAGAAACGTGCTTATTTCATGTTATTCACTTACATTACTAAAACATATCGTCACCCACTAATAATCTCCTAATCACTCATTAATTAGCTGTTACCCAACCCTATTAACGTATAATAACTAGGGTTGCCAAAAACCCGTATCGTTATGGGAGCAATTTGTAAACGAGGGAAATATATCTGGGCTCAAGATCATGGTACGTGCACGGAATGAGAACTGTGCGTGATGACCCTGACGGGGACTAATGTGGATAGTTCACTTGATACGGAAAAACATTAGGATGGATGAGTGTGGCAACCCTATGATTAGCGCGGCTATAAATTATACGACAAACTCACAAATGGGCTGTAAAATGTTTGCGTGTGTGTCTAGTTTTATTATTTGCGTAAGTATATGTCTTTTGATATTATTTAACGACCGGTTTGGCTCAGCAGGAGTAACGTTGCCTGCAAAGCTGAAGGTCCTGGGTTCAAATCCCGGTAAGGGCAAATATTTGTGTGATGAGCATACATGTTTGTTCCTGAGTCTTGGATGTTTATGCATATAAGTAGATATATCTATTAAATATATCGTCGTGTAGTACCCATAACACAAGCCTTATTACGCTTACCATGTGACTAGTTCGATTTATGTAAAACTGTCCTGTAATATTTATTCATTTTATTAATATTTGATATTCATTTATTATAGTTGGAGTGTTCAAACTTCCTAACACAGATCTCACCGAGATTTTGTGCAAGTGAGTAAGGTGGCATTGTCGTAAACAACACTGGATCAATACATTACAGAACTTTATAAACTGTTTATGAAACCACACTGCATGGTGCGGAGTATCGTTTGATAAGTCTATAAAGAAAATGGGGGTTGTTTTATTTCATTGAAGAATCTGTTCGTGAAATTGACGACACGTTTGGCTAAGTTCGGTATCGGCTCACGAAGCTGGCGTTCCTGGGTTCCAATCCCGGCCAGGGCAAATGTTTGTGCAAAGCTTGTATATTTATTTTGTAGGCGGACAGACAAATCTGAAGACAATGTTTATTGGCTGAAGTAATTTGAAACAAGTGGTGTACATTATGTTTATGCTCGAGATCTTTCTACGAGATCGAATCAGAAATGAGGAGATTACTAGACGAACCAAGGTCACCGACATAGCAAACAGGGAAAGCAAACTGAAGTGGCAATGGGCAAGGCACATACTTCGAAGAACCGATGGCCGTTGGGGTAGAAAGGTTCTAGAGTAGAGGACGCGTGCCGGCAAGCGCAGCGTGGGAAAACCGCCCGCTAGGGGATCGGACGACCTGGCCCCTATTTCATAAACGTGATAGGTGACTGTTGACAAGGACAATTTGGCATACATTACCTCTCCATCGAAATCGTCGTTGTCAATTGTCACCTGTCACGTTTATGAAATGGGAGCCTGGTTAGGGTTGCGGGGACTCGCTGGATACGGGTCGCCTCTATCTAGCCCATAAGGAAGTCAACTGAGGAGGCATATGTCCAGTAGTGGAGGTGCTATGGTTGAAATAAAGATAATATCCACCAACAAAGGCACTTTCGAATTTGAAATATTGATAAGAATTTATCGAAACTACTTTCCAAAACATTTAAATTCCTTACATCAACCTCTATCCACGACGTGAGGGCTCTTCGTTCCTCACACGTGACTGAGTTTTATTCAGATCACGTGTCTTTGTCCCACAGCTGCGGTAAATGGAGACAAAACATATGACGGTGACATTCGAGCTTATTTGTACAAATAACGAAGATCACTTGGAGCTTTCCGGGGTTGAGTGGGGAAAATACCTAGGACATACTTAGGCACGTAGACGTGAATGAATTTCTAAGTACGTGCTACATACATACAAAATAACTTCTATATTACATCTGTATCATATATAGAAATGAAATGACGAGTACATCGAAGATATTTTCATAGCAGTAAGTGTAAGTGTATCAAAAAATATTTATTACATGTTTGAAATAATGAAACCATGATCGTTATTCTGTAACAAGGCTGTAAGGCCACTTTTACAAGCCTGAATTTCATTTACTTTCATTCATCGGCATTTCCCAAGAGGAGACCACTGTTGAAAAGAAGGCTAAAAAACTCAACCGTCTGTACTTTTTTCTAAATATTTCTTGATTTATTATTCTCCAAGAAAACATATCAAAACTGATAAAAGTAAAATTATTGTAGAAAAAAAGCTAATTACCGATTTTAAAACAACTTGCGTACATTTCATATGCCTTCTTTTAAGGACCGTATCCCGGTAAAAGAAAATTATTTGGTTCCCGTTTTGGGCCATACAATTTGTCTGTTAAATAAATAGTCTCCCACCCTATAATATGCTTTAGCCATTACAGACTTTTTGAGTAAAAGTCCAAAAATTTTAAGCTGTAATTCCAAGTCTGACTTAGTCAGTGCAGTGTTAAGCACTAAGGTACATGTCCCAATAATCCCCCAGTAATAAATACCTTTATTTTATATACAAACAGCATGCTTTGCCTCAAGGTTCACTGGTAAAGAATGCCCTATGGCATTAAAGCCGCCTTTTGTACGATAAGTTTTCTTTTGTGCAATAAAGATTAAATAAATAAACAAAATGAATTCAAAATGACAATTTTTTTAGTACCTACTCAATATTTTGTGAGTCTTCAAATATTAAAATACATTTAAATAAGAATTAAGAATTAAATGAATTTGAAATGTCAATATTTTAACTACTCAATATTTTGTGAGTCTTCAAATAACTAAATGTAATTAAGAATATAAAATTAATTGAAATAATCAAAATTTTTATGCACTCAATATTTTGTGAGTCCGCTGGACATTGAAGTACTACTTACTAAGTATAAATTCGCGTCACCTAGATCAGGGTTGTCAAAAGATTTGGGTCAAGGCTTGCATTTTATTCAACCCGGCAAATAGTACTGGGATGACGAGATCTAATTACTTGATTAGAGTTAATTGTCGTACTGCCTCAACCTTACTAGATGTTAATTCGGGTAAAAGATTTGTTCAGGATTTTGAGAAAAACCTTTTCAGGGTTTGTATCTTTTGCATCATGAATACGGGCATGATGTAAAACTGGGATTAGGATGTTAGTAAAAACGTCCACGACGTAATTATGATATTTTTGTTTTTTTTTTGTGTTTAGGGCTCCGCCTTTTATGGCGAGTATAGAAAAATCGTAATAAAAAAACTTTTGAACTGACAGTATCTAATAGCGCTTTTGCTTCGATGCGAAACACATTTACTGCCAGGAACTCGTCTAGCGGGAACTCTGATCGTAGTCTTCTTTTTTTTCATCTTGGCGGGGGCACTACCGTGCCCACAGACTTAAGCTGATCCGCAATTGCTAGACTTGCAAAACATCGACATCTTAACACAGAGGCGATAAGTTTTAGGATAAACTTAAGAAGGGTAAGATTTACATAATTGACTTTAGTTGCTAAATAGTAGACTAAATAGGTTGGATAATTAGTGTTCTATAAATTTAAATGCACACATTGAAGACCTCATCCAATGTAACTTTACGCACACAACAGACTCATTGTTACGACGCTTTTGGGAGATTGAGGAGTTGCCTGCGGAAGCTGAGAACCTGTTTCAGCTAGGGGTCAATACTTTTTAATGTATTCAATGACTAGAATCTTCCGCAATTCTCCCCACTGTCCCCCAACAGCGTTCAGAAACATCAAAAAATACACGGACTTTATTCAAAATTATGAAGACCTTAGGACATATGAGTAAAGTTGTCCCATCATGGTATCTTTGGCGAACACAGTACCAGCACAAAATTACGCATCATTTTTGATGGAACTAAACCAAGTTCCTTTGGGGTGTCACTCAATGATAGTGAAACGGTAGGGCCTGCAATTCAAGGAGACCTTATGTCCATTCTGTTAGGTTTTAGGCAACGTCGTTACGTTACCTGCGCCGTGGCTACACTTTTTTGCCAGTTTCTTATAGTCGAAGAACAGTATGACCTTCCGTTGAAGTAGAAAAAAAAAAAACTCATGGTACGGTATCAGCGCCTTTCTTATATGTCCGTTGCTTAAAATAATTAGCTACACAGTGCGCAGATACCAATGTCAAAAGAATAAGAAACAAAGATTGTTATGTAGATGATATGATAACCGGGTCACAGAATAAAGTGAAGTTATTACGATGTGTAACGAAACCGCGCGGGCACTACGCAGTTAGATTGCTTCCCTTTGCGGAAGTGGATATTCAACTTTGACGCTCTGTCATTAGGTACAAATCTGACTCCAATTGTTGAGGATACGCATAAACAACTTACATTCGATGAAGACTGTTGTTCGAAAACAATAGGCATAGGATGAAACAATTACTATGATCATTTTTATGTTAACATTCAGTTTCGACAGTAAATTAACTTAACGCAGTATCTAATCTAGTGTGTCCTATTTTTTTATCCCGTCAGTTTTTTGAGTCCTACTATAATGCAAGTATTAGGTTTTATTACTATGTTTGTGGTTAATATTTTCTTCTGTTTCCGCGATTATTACTCATTTAAATAAATCAATTTAACGGATTATATCGCGTATATTATCATATTTCAGTTCTCGACGTTTCGGAAGCTTTTCAACTTTCCATTGTCACGGGTGGTCCACCACAACACGGACAGTCACGGGAGTATAACGGGTAGCTAGTGGAAGGCGACTTGTCGGGCGTCCGCCTTCCAAATCGTTTGCAGCCACGCCCTGCGCTTCTCACCTTGAGCAACGAATCAGTTAAACAATCGGCTAGTTATTCTTACTTTGTCCGCCTGAAGCGATATGTTGATAAATAACATCGTAACACTGAAACATAAATTATAATAAGGACAAACTCAGCAAGTGCCTTGACTTTGCTCTCGAGGTGACCGCCATGTAGAAAGTTGATTCGACGATCATTATCATAAATCCTGGACGCGGCCAGCAGTCAGGAGGTTCCTCTCTGTGCAGCCCTAACCACCGGTAGCTTGAGCCCTGCCTCGTTGCCGACGGCACCCTAGGTTGGATTTTTGAGAATGTGAATAAATGTTGTATTTGCTTTTTTGTATTTTACTGTTAATATCCTCATGTATATATTGCAAGCAATCTACCCTGAGATCGAAAATGAGTAAGTGAATAATAATAAAATAGATTTTGCAAACATCGCTTAAAATGTTCCTTAAAACTATGGACTGCTTCTTAAATGGATGAGACCTGAGCTTAAGGATAATCTATGCAACTCTACCCTTTTTCATTGCATGATGTTTTATAGAAAACATAAAAGGATAACCGCATGCATATGTTTCAATATTCTTTACATAACTACTTGTTGTACTTTAACTATATTTTTACCTTAAGCTTGAATCATGGTGAGTAGATACGTAAACAACACTGATGCGGGTAGTAATCAGGTTAATTGTTGGCATTGGCCAATTAAATGATTGGCAACAATTGTGCTCAGCTTAACGAACGAGTCAAACGCGAGCATATTTGGATTTCATTTGCTTTATTAATTACTGTTATATGAAATTAAGTCAAAATGTTGTAGATTTTTTATTATTAAGCATTTTTGCATAATATACATGGTTGTTAATGCTGGCATTCTCAATTATTATACTAAAGGAAAACATTTGATTAGATGTAGATTCTAAGAATTAAACTCATTCTGAACTTGTTTTTTTCGTGATCGTATTTGCTCTACCGTTTGTACAATGGGAAATTATCTGAAGAACTTTTTGCGTTGGTGCGTTGGTACGCCTCAGAAACAAAGTACATCCCCGCTACTTGGATGCTTGGCATCCCCAACTTGCAAGTTGTGTTAAAAAATAGTATAGTTTAATTAGTTACCAGGGGAGTTACTCGCTCTCGTAACTGTAATTGAGGGAGGGGGATGGCGGCACACGAATTTCGAATTTCGATCTTCGGAATAGCCTATTGTCCATGCGCCTCATTGACTTTCCTACATCCTACTAACGATATAAAACCCCCTTTCGTGAGGCGAAGTTTGCCAGTGCCGTGTTTTATTCGAGTATGCTACTTTATTACTGTACACAGGGTCACTCTCAAGATTCATCAGACAGGTCATTATCTAGATTTGTTTCACAAAATCTCTAAAAACTTACAAGTTTCAGAGAAAGGTGCTCTCTTTAAAATGACACTTCTTTGAACTAAAACGCTCTATGAAACCTTTGTTATTAAAACGAGGATAAACAATTTTATGGACTTAAAGAACTTCAATTATTCGACTATTCCCAAAGTCATTTATACACACAGATTTCCCGCTCTCTTTCCGAAAAGGCGTAAATCACAACAGTTGGCTATTAAAAACTTCCTTATGTCTATAAGGTAAATTATTACGTGTGGAAAACGACCTATTGGAAGCATTACGTGAACCATTATGCGAATGTGACCTCGATCGCACATGTAGGGTGAAATGTAAGGCAAGAATCAAAATATTTTAAGCTAGAAGGCGCCCGCTACTTTGTTCTTGGAGAAGAAAAGTGATAACTCTTCTTCTTTCTAAAAGTATCCTATAACCATCTGTGCATACCCAGCTACCCGTGTACCAAAAATAGTTAATCTGTGTAGCCGATTTAGCGTGATGAAGCCACAACGACACATACAAACATTTTATTTTTACAACTAGAATTAGTATAGAAGTTCCTTTAATTTTTCCGTACCGCTACGGTACGGTCCTATGTTTAAAAAAAATCGCGAGTTGCTTTTAAAATAAAATTTTATCTGTAGGTATTTTAACAGCACATGGCAACAGACTGAGGTTCACATTGCGAGTGGGATCGCTAATACTTTTTAGGGTTCCGTAGCCAAAATGGCAAAAACGGAACCCTTTTAGTTTCGTCATGTCCGTCCTTATTTCACAGGCATTGATGAAATTTAAGGTGTATAAGCCGCAAAAACAAACATTTTTAGGGATGGTCACTGTTTCTTTAAGGAGCCAATCGCTTGTTTTACATAAGGATCAAATATCTTTTTGGGACCAAATACAAAAAGAGTACTCTAAAAGCCAGAAATGATAGTAAAAGTTCGGCATTCCGACTGAGCGCTGAAAACGCTCCATACTGTGCTACTCAAGTGTGACGTCATTCTTGAGTTGGCGTTCCAAATTTACGAGTAGGTATATGGAAGAAAAAATATTTTGGCATTTTGGTCGTGAAAAACTGCGTTGAACTACATGGTTGCTATACAATTACTGTTTTATTAAATTCTAGGTAAGGGTTTAGAAAAAAAAAACTTTAAATTAGATTTTAAATATGTTAAAAAAGAAACAAAATTTACGTAACCTTGAAGTGACGTATTTCAAAGCAAAATTTAGATTTTTTTGTTTTTTTCTGATAAATTCTATTTTTTTAATCAGAAAAGTTTGTAAAATTTGACGCCTGCATCCTTATTATTGTGTTGCCAAACATTGTTAATTTTTTTTATGCAGCACATCCGCACGTCCGCGCTTTTGGAAGCCTGTGTCACCCGATATCAAAGGCGTCATACTGTATATTCGTACTGTGGCACTGGTATAACACGGGATGTCGTAATAGGCGAAGATTGGGATAGTCTCCAGCTACACAAGGACATGTCTTGGTAGGCAATTGTTGGGTGTTACAACTTTTTGGGTCCAGGGTTGAGGAAATATGGAGTGTGTCGCAAATGTCGCTTGGCGATCGTTAGTAAACTCGAGTGTTTTCAAAGCATAAGCGTGACGATAGGAAGATTTCAGTCACGCAGTTAGCAGCCATTTCTTCATTATGTGATTTTTTAAAACGGATTTAATTTTTCCGATGCTAGGTAATCAGCGCTTATTACTTTGCAAAGTTCAAATATTAGACACCTCATGCAAGAACATCAAGTACCTATAAAGCTATTGCCTATACAGGGTGGCTGGAACATTGACGTCACGGTGTTCAAAAATTCTCAAATATTCAGAATAAAATGCACAACTCGAAAAGTATAAAGAATCGCGGAATATACATAGGTGTGGTTCGGATACCCCACGACACGAGGGACCAACATTTTTTTTGGACTTCAATGTCCTGGCCACCCTGTATATGCACACACTACAATTCATTTTCGACTGTCGCTGTCATAGTTTCATAAACATAATTCGACAAACAAAGATTTCCAATCGTTTTCTTCAGACATCAGCTTTTAGAGACTAACCAAACTGATCAGTTGATCTCGTGGGGACGCTCCATCTTCTGGTTCGTGGTTTCTATTACATCAGCTTTTCGAAATAGCTTAGCCTACTACCCGTATAATCAAACGATACTTTCCTTACCTCAAGCAACACAGAGGATCTGCAAAGTGGTCCAGTCAAGTAAATTCAGCTTTCAGCAATGTCCCGATTTTTATTCCGCGCACGAGTCTTGGTGTATATCGGGTTCTGATAGTTGACACTCTGATTCTATATATAGCTAAAAAAGGTCAAACGGAGTTATGTTTATGGCATATTACAATAGGGATGTTGACAACTTTTTTTAACTCCCGACAAAAAAGAGGGGTGTTATAAGTTTAACGTGTCTGTGACTCTGTGTATCTGTCTATGGCATCGTAGCGCCCATGATGAACCGATTTGAATGCGAGTTTTTTGTGTCAGACAATTTTATTTTGAGTATTTTTAGCTTTGTTTAATGAAAATCGGAGCATTCGTCTCCAAAATATTCAGCTTTTAGTGGAACAAATCGGGGGGATTTTTTAATTTTCAATTTTCTATAGTTATTCTAATCCGTGGTATAGAACGACCTTTCAATAATAGAAATACTGGAGAAAAAACTACATAAATGTCATAATAATTAATAGTTTAGAAAACACTAGAAAAAAAGGCTTTACAAGCTTTTTCTAACAAATCCAAACACAGCTATTATACGATGTTCCATCACGAAGTTCCAGTTCATATCTTCCGGCTCCATCATCAGATCAGTTCGACAGTACCATATTATTCTACTGTCATCAGAAATACATACAGCTGCCAATTTTCATGACGCTACGATCCTTGGAAGATGGTTAAAGTTTGTTACCTTAGATTCCATTACATAGTTACATACAGGTCGACCTAATAAAAGCGTCTTAAAAACTCCACAAGATACAGCAACGTTAGAATCGCACTTTTGGACTTTCCCAAAAACGCTCCATATTAAACCCTAGGACGGTGTGAAGTCACTATTATGTTAACTTACCATACATTTCATGGGTTATTTAATGGTATTATTATTTACTAATATTTTCATGCCTTAAAAATGTACTTTTCCACCTAACTTTAAAGGCTTATAAAACAAGCTACACGTTGATACCTTACGTGTAGCTTGTCTGAAATTTTTTTTGAGGATTTACATCATAAAAACTGCCATTTCAATCAACATTTAATGATTATTTGAGTGCTATTGTATATTTAAGTTAGGGTAGATTTCTAATGACACATGTACCCTACATTTCTGCGAAGAAACAGTGTTAATCTAGAAAGCTGTGTTTCACTACATGGTGGCAGCGGTTTAAATATAATTACTCGAGTTTTAAGCTTATGCTGCTCGAGTAATTATATTTAAACCGCTCCTTTATAGTAAAGGTGTTGGATGTGCAGACAAAGTTGAGGATTAGTGTACAAGGTGCTGTGGAAATTATATTAAACTATAGAGCACGCCCGACCTCCGGGAGAGTCGCAAATCGACGAGAGTCCGGCCGCGCGCGCAGCTGCGTGGCAAAAACAACATCCCTATGCTATCACATTTTATATACCTGCCTAACAATTTTTTCCTCGCAACGAAATTTGCATTATAAAGGGGCTCACTTAGTATACAAATTTAACTCTTTCGCGGCCAATCTTTTCTTAGCACTATGCACTCTTCCTTAGATACGGAGAAACGCATGTAAGTGGCTACGCGTCTAAGAGTAAGGTGCGTTCATGGCAGTAAATATGTTAATTCCACTTCAGTTTTACGACCACCACCCATGACATGATGCCTACAGCCACCTTCTACCATCGCACCGCTCGCCATCGGCAGGGTACTCATCCACACACCTTGCAACCAAATGGTCGCGCACCGTGCGGTATCAAAGGATTTTTCTACCGCGCACACTTCGAATGAGGAATGACCTCCCTGCCGCTGTTTTCCATGGAGGTTACAGTATGGGGTTTCAAGAGGGGAGTGAATAGGTTCTTAAAGGGTCGGCAACACGCACGTAATGCCCCTGGCGTAAGCTGTGGTGACTGCTTAGCGTCAGGCACGCCGTACGCTTGTTAGCCACCTTAGTAGTATAAAAAAAAAAAAACATTTTTACCAAGAAGTTGCGAAACTTAAATGTCTTTACTGTACGGCAGTTATTTTCAAAATAAGTTTATGTGAAGGTCACTTAATCAGATTCTTTTTAATTTTTTATACGTGCGTCTGGGCGATCATGATGCCTAAACGGTTGAACAGAATTCATTTATTATTGAAACACGTGTACATGTAGCTACATGTAACCAATATAAAATGATGGAACACTGTGTACATTTTACTTAAGAGTAGGGCTCTGCTAACACTGGGTTTTTATAGATACAGCCGTTTGTAGCGTATATTATATTGTATACCAAGCTTGGTATCCACAGATGGATACAAAAAAACCGGCCAAGTTCCAGTCAGACTCGTACAAAATATACGCTACAAACGGCAGTATCTATAAAAATCCAGTGTTAGCAGAGCCCTACTCTTAAGTAAAATGTACACAGTGTTCCATCATTTTATATTGGTTATTGACATAGACAGACAAACATAAAATTATACTGTTTTTAGTATTTTTTGGTATAGTGGCAACAGAAAGTTATTTGTGAAAAGTGTTCTAGCTAACACGGTTCATGAGATACAGCCTGGTGACAGACTGGACAGACAAACAGACAGACAGACGGACAGCGAAATCTTACCTCTTTGGGTACGGAACCCTATCAATGAAACTTATAGTATCACTTATTTTCGCTGTAAATAACTGACATGAAGTTGTGTGTGTATGTGACCCCAACTCTGGAGCGTGTCTAGTGCATTACTTAAGTAAATATACAGTTGCTCGAATATAGTTTCTTTTCTGCTATATTGTCTCGTTATAGGTTGAAAGAATTTAATATAAGATGAAATAATGCCTGCCTAAAATATTGCAGGTAGAATAACAGTCTTTGTATCTTAAGCGGCTAAACAATGCGAAAACTCCCAAGAGCCGTAAATTTATTGAAATATTGCCTGGAATTATTAAATTATAAGACTAAGCCATTTGAAAACTCCTTCATGTCGTAGGTATTTGATGACATACGTATGCAATTTATTCCGCTTATGATGTTTTAATAATTTATGATGTTAATTTTTCTCTTGACATGTAATGCCAAAACCAACTACGAAATTAACGCCTCATTTGCTATATCTATACTATTATAAAGCTGTAAAAATAAATTAAAGGATAGCAAAACTTCGAATCAGAAATGAGGAGATTCGTAGACGACCCAAAGTCACCGACATAGCAAACAGGGTAAGCAAACTGAAGTGGCAATAGTTCGAAGAACCGATGGCCGTTGGGGTAGAAAGGTTTTCGAATGGAGAGCAAGCGCAGCGTTGGAAGACCACCATGATGGTCGGACGACCTGGTTAGGGTTGCGGGGACTCGCTGTGTGCGGGTTGCTTCTATCCGACCCATGTGTAAATCTATTGAGGAGGCCGGAGTCCGGCAGTGGACGACCTATGACTGAAATGATGAAAACTTAAGTGGCATTGGGCAGGGCACATTGCTCGTGAAATGACGGCCGTTGGGGTCAACAAGTTCTTGAGTGGCGACCACGCACCGGAAAACGCAGCGAGGGAAGGCCCCCGCAAGGTGGACTGATGACCTTAAGGTCGCTGGTGATGGTGGTTGTGTCATTTGGTTAATTGTGATGATGAAATATAAAATATCTGTACTTTGAAGATAAGAAAAAAAAGTGAGTCAGTAAATCGAAAAATATTGTTTATAGTTTTTTGCAATAATAACGTTAAGCATTTTCTATTCACCTTACATGCAATTTAACGCATTCACATCATCATTCTCAGTGTGTTCGTCAAAAACGAATACCTACATACCAGTGGCGTGGTGTTAAGGGCCTGCATCGTCATTCGTTAACCACGCCCCAATCGCCGGACGGGCCTATGAGCAGAATTTGTAATAAGGGACGCATTTATTGCTCGCGCGCATCAACGAAAGAAAAAGCTAATACACGACATGCTTGGGGTTTTTTGGCATAAGCGCCAGATTTAAATGTACAATGAAATCGAAGATATTATTATGTTTTGTTAACATTTAAGTCAATCAGGTAAAAGATAAAAGGAAGAATGTAATTTTTACATAATTAAGCCGCTTATTGACTTAACTTTTAACTATAGATACTACGAGTTAATTAGACAAAAAACGGAAAATAAAGACACGTTTTCGGATAACTTTTCTATCGAGGAAATTTTCAACAAACATGGTTCCGCATTAATTTTTGAATAGGTTATGTAGTCAAAGAACACATATATAAAAACCAGCCTGTTTTATATAATCGTGTATCATTTAATAAAAATCACGCTAAAAAGTAGCTTAAATTTTCGATGTATCCCCTTAGTAGAACCCGATTCTCATCAGCTTGCCTACTATAAGGCAATTGAGTACTTACTTACTCTATTCTACTGATCCTAAAGAAAACATAAGAGAAAATATACTTCGGCTTTACGAACAACATGTTAAATTTTCATGACTTGAACCTGTCTTAACATGCACGTAACGCGTTGCCGGTCATTAGTAAACTGTTAAAGACATATGTGAATTGACTGAATAATACGATTTACAGTTGTTGGTTATCAGGCGTGTCAATCGATTAGAGTGAAATATTTTCATTCTGATGAATTATTATCGGAATCAGAATGGGCTGTGTTTAAACGAACCTAGTGTGTCGCTTAGCTCCGGACTAGGAACACTTACTCGTATACCTAAGCGTATATACCTAAAACGGTACTAAGCGAAAAATAGTACGCTCGTGTCAACCCAGCATAATCTATTTAGAATGAGTTGCAAAAATTACATGTCTGTAGATTGAAGATATTTAACAAGAAAAATATTGTAACGGACTATTTGACCGATTGATTTGACTAATTGACCACTGGTGGTGAAATTTAGTGGTGAGATGGTCCAGAGGGTATTTAGTGACCACACTGAGTATTTTTTTTTATTTTTGTTTATTCGTATGCGTCGTGTGGCTTCATTACGACAAATCGGCTGAACGGATTTCAACTATTTTTGGTACACCGGTAGCCGGGTACCTACAGATGGTTAAAGGATATTTTTTACTCGACTACGCTGAAGAAAAAAGAGAGGTTATGACTTTTTCTCCTCCGCGAACGAAAACTTCTAGTAATGAAATAATGATCTTTGTTCTGTGAGTAGGCCGCAAAGGCACTTTTACAATTCTGACTCTAAGACATTTCTCAAGAGGATGAGGAAGAATTCTACTAGTGAATGTGATACATAGTCACTGACAAAGTTTTAGATGAACCTATATTAAAGCTTATAAAAAAAAAATACGGTCGGGTATATTATCCACAGCGATAATTTCTCCGCCATAAGCTAGGTACCTACACCTATTTCCACCAAGGCCGGCGGCGCGGAACAACGCACCCCTCAGCGGCGATTAGTGCACGCATATGCTCCTCGGGGTTCCATAAATCGTCATGGAACCCTTGGGGTTACATAGTTTTAACGTACCTAATTTTTCGAGTGCGGGGATTTAGTTACTTAGGAATTTTAAGATTAGGCGGCCGGAAAACGTACTATTGTCACTCTACTGGTGTTGCAGTTGTCTAAACGACGATGATCGCTTACCACTAGGTGATCTGTTAGCTCATTTGTTCCCTGTAACATAAAAACAATATATTTTCTAAGAGAATATGATATTAGATATGTTCAGGGTTCCAATCAATTTTGACAAGCAACCTAGACACTCTGCTTTCATTTGCATTTCGTAAACACTAGGTGACATACTTTTTTATTCTCTTATTATTGTATACACTGGAATTAATTTCGGAATAATGACTTTTACTATTATTCAGTAATATACCTTAATGCTTGTACACCTGAAAAGGTAGAATTTTGGTTAAACCCAGTGAAACTATGTACCTAACACGTACAATTGTAACCCAATTTTCATATGCAAATAAATCATTCATTCATTCATTCATTCATTCCATATATCTTTATGGACCTTGCGGTTTTGTGGTTTGTGCATAATAAGACGGATAACGCAAAACTAAGTGTAGATATTGCGACTAGGTGGACGGATGACCTCGTAAGTGGAACTTGCCTAATGTGTAAATCACTGTTCATTCTTTGTGATTTGTAACTTATGGTAAATGAACCATTTTTATTATTTTTTATTTATTAGGGAGGCCTATTCCAAGCAGTTGATGTACGTAGATAAATTCATAGAAGTGTAGGTAAACATGGACTTCATTTCATTGTACCCAGTGTAGATGGCTCCACAAACACGCTCTTTAACACATCTGCTGCCAGGAACCCACGTAACGGGCGCTCTGCTCGTAGACGCGTAGCCGATATCATGCGTTTCCCCTTATGTAGAGGAAAGTGCGTAGCGCTATGAAAAGCTTGGCATCGAAAGTATGAATGCATTCACGACCGCGACATACGGTTTTTCCCATGTTCTTTTGTACGACCGTAGCGCTACGAAATTGTCGGTTGCAAAAGTGCTAAACAATAGAGACGTCTAACTTAACACATTCACTGCCAGGAACCCGCCTAGCAGGCGCTCTGCTCGTAGACGCGTAGCGGATATCATAAGTAGTGAAAGTGCGTATACTAAAAGCTTGGCAACAAATGTGTTAAAGGTTCGGATCAAATTTTTCTTGTCGTTATTCTGTCGCGTAACTCAGGAGACAATAGTAACAGTTACATAGAAAAATGCTAATAATATCTAAGCTAGTCCCCCGCGCCCGCTAGTCGAGTTCATGGCAGTAAATGTGTTAAAAATTTGGCAACATCCGTGGCAAAATCGCGATCTAAACAGCTTAATGCACTACGGTAATTACAATAAATACTTTCCATGGAAATTGATAATATCTTTAGGACTAAGCCGGATTTGACTGGTGTTCATTTTTTTTCTCCCGATATTCTAAGGAATCATCATCATCATTTCAGCCATTGGACATCCACTGCTGGACACAGGCGTGTCTATGTCGGTGACCTTGGTTCGTCTACGTATGTCCTCATTTCTGATTCGATCTCGCAGAGAGATTCCGAGCCCTTTCCATATCTCGCTGAGATCTAAGGAATGCGTAGTTAAAATATTGCGGGTTCCTCGCGGACACCATGTATATTCACATGCGGCGGGTAATCTGCCAGACGCAGTCGTGCTCTATGAAATAATAATGAAATAATGATCTTTACTCTGTAAGTAGGCCACAAGGGCACTTTTACTATACTGGAAACGGCATCCGGAGCGGACGCCCCGTGCTGGACCGCCCAACGCAGCGGTCGCTCTAAGGGTCTATATACATGGACCACAACCACACCACAATACAGCAGCAAAAAGTGGTGAAGCAGTGGTTACGTGTGAAAAGTTGCGCTGTAGCTTCTTGCAGTTGCTATGATGTGGTCGGATCGATTGGCTATGACCCATATTGAACTTCTGTAGGCACTCGAAAATGACTAATACTTGCAAGCATTTTGATGTAATAGTAGACTATTTACGAGTGTACTTGCAAGCAAGGATGCAAGCAAGCAAGTATGCAAGCAAGCATTTTGCATTATGCATAAATGTAAATATGATTTTAGGATTTTTTCAACCACTCTATATAGACCTCCGCGACGGAACGGTTGCGTTCGATGGCGAAATGTGGTCCATGTGAATAAACTATTTATTTTTATATAAATTATTGCCTAACCACGTGGTTGTCGTTGTCATGTGGTTCTCGTTCTCATGAGGTTGTAGTACCTACGTCTGAATAGATCTGAGATAGAAATAATCATCATTAAAAAAAAAAACCCGCCCATTAAAACCCATCCCGCCATACTTCTTTCTTACGATCTCTCCCCCCGTCCCATATTCTAGCGTAACGTTTTATAAAATGTGTTTCTAGGGTAAATACCTTGGATTTATTCTAAAAAAACCTGATTTGCTTAATATTTTTATTTAAAACCACGAAAACAATACGTGATATTCGCAAGAGCTCTTTCCAAAGTAAGATTAAAAGAGATTCAGTTCAGCTTGACTTCCCCACGCCTCACGTAATAAATGGATGCCCTCTAATTAAACTTTTATTAAAACAGTTTAGTGCTCGTTTATTAGGTTACTACGTCATCATAATTCAGTTCTATACCTACTTTGTTGTAATTTAAATGCTAACCACTTTAAACACACTTAAACAAATGAAGCACCACACAGTCATAAAATAGACTTGATACTAAACTTAGATGGTTAAGCCACTTTACTCGTAAGTATACATGACTGTGTTTTACTTAAGTTTAAGTAATACATATTTTTTTAATATTTCTTAATCACTGATAAACGTGGAAACCGAACACAACATTTTTTTACAATTTCTTAAAATGAAACACAAATTCTTGTGTTTCTGTGTTTTTAATGTGGGAAAATAACACCATAGTGTTATCTATTGTGATGTAGATACAAGTCAAAGCGCAAAAAAACGATTTTTCTCGCACGTGTCACACTAGGACTGGAACCCGGTACCTCTTGATTACGCGTCGGAGTGTCACCTCTCCACCAGCGAGCATTGTGCAATTATTTCACAATATCTTTACAATTTTTATTACTATTTTTTTTTATAAATAGTTAGTACAAGAGGCGTGACGTCAAAAAAATAACAAGGAAAGCCGAATCGTACTAATTTACTAATTTTCGAAGAAAAAGGTGGTTATAATTAGGCCTTTCCTTTGGTCACCCGGTGGGAATCGTCTTATATGGACGTCACGCCACTGGTAAGTACCTATTTCTAAAATGAGACAAACTAAATCACCTCTAGCGCGATAGGCTTATTAATCTTATTATGTGTAGTATTGTTTTATTGTAACCATCTCTTGTTTCGAAATTTCGTAAGTGCTTTATTGAATTAAATTCATTAGGTACGATTGATTGATCAAACAAGAGGGGTAACATTCAAATTAAACAACATGATTTAGAAACAAATTCGTATTAACCCCAAATAAAACCAACACCACAAAGGAAACCAAATTGATTGCACGATTTTGTACAACTTACCAAGTTTTTCCTCGGCGGAGCTCATGTCACTCCCGTTACAACCAAACCATTCACCCCAGGGGATATGCAGCTATCAAAAGTTTGTCTAGTGTCGAATGAACACCGCGCAACGAGCGCCGCCCGCGGCAGTAGACTGAAAGGCGTCGGCGTGATCGCCCACCAGTTGAGCGCTAAGTTCAAGTTCGAACGCAAAATTCGAATTCCGAATTCCAAATTCAAATTCTAAAACTTCGGACTGTTTTTGTTTTTTAAGATTTTTTTTAAGTGAGTGTTTTGTGCCAGGATTAAAAGTGATAATTTAAACTTTGAACGAAGTTTGTTTGCTGTTGCCGGATTATTCTCAGGTAAATTAATTTTAAGCTCGTGACCGTTTAAAATTAATTTTGTAGTTTATTTGAAACGGACCAGTTGGGCTTCGGAAGAACAACAATGGAAAACAGTTTGTTTTGGGATTTAAATTAAATTTGATTTCGCATCGCAACTTTGCTGCCGGGTATCGTATTTTTTCGTCATACTAACAAAAACTAATAATTTGTACTGACATGTTTTTTTTTCAAAGATATAGTGCTTGCATTTGATTATTGCATATATTTTTAATATAATATAAGAATATGTAGGTATATCGTTTTAATTTTTAATCAAATGCATCAATTAGTCGAAAAAACAACTTAATTTTACCAGTTTGCTTGAATGGACTTTTTACAAGTTTCCCTAAAACTATCTTTATCCAATATGCAAAAAATATAATGTTTTAGTTATTAAGAGCGTTACAAGTTATTATTTTTTGTTTTATGTTCAGTATCTCGTCTAATGTAAATTGATCACATATTTACATTGTGTGTGTCATTTGGTATTAACCAAGGAAATTATTTTCTTCATTCTACAATAAAAAATACAAAAAATACTGATCGCCACTAAGTTTGGAGTTTTATTTATTTTAATTACTATAACAATGTAAAAAGTATCGTTTTGATAGCACAACTTAATAATACTTTATGAAAAGTATCAGATAGGAGTAGACCCTAAAATACTTAACATTTATTAAAACTTACACGATCTTCACACATTATCACAACAGAACAAACTTAATATGACGTCCGAAACGTGTAAGAATGACCAGCGAAAGGTAATCAAATAGTTCATAACAGGCAGCTATTTATAAGCGAAAAAGCCCCGTTTTGATGTGTTGCAGCAAATAAAATGCTTACTTTGTTACAATCAGGCTCCGTTAGGGTGTCTGTACTTGTAAAGGTATAATTTTATAGTACAGACTAAACTAAGCCTTTTACATATTGTACGATATGATAAATTTTTTTATTATTTGTTTATTTAAAGAGGGTTTTACATACGCCACCCTCATCGTGGCTCTCTTACTATAAACATTCCTTAATGTTTAACTAATTTATACAGCAGCTCAGCCTCTTCCGAGGTTGGAGCTGCGAGGATACTATTTATCCTACCGAGATCATAAGTCTTTGATGTGCTCAATGTTGTACGACGCGCCGCCATTTTTGAGGTAACATTTATATTCCTTCCAGCATTTATGTATGTTTTATTGCAGACTAAACTTACCCTTTTATAGATTGTACAAAATAAATTTCCATTTTAGTGAAGTTTATTGTGGTCGTAATATTTTCAACGGCTTCAGTTGTAAAGATTTTTAATAATATAATTTAGCTGTAAATATCATATTTTTACTACATCACTAGTTTCATACGATATGTCACTCGATCATAAAATTTGGAAAATCATGACGTGCTCAATGTTTTACGCCACGATGCCATTTTGAGGTTATATTAATAGTTCTACTCGTATTTATGCATGTTTTATAGTAGAGACTAAACTTACCCTTTTATTGTTTTTTAATGAAATAAGTTTCCATTTTAATGAAGTTTAATGTGATCGTAATATTTTCAACGGCTTCAGTTGTAAGTAATATTCATAATATTATTTAGCTGCAAATGTCATATTTTTACTACTTCACTAGTTTCATACGATATGTCACTCGATCATAAAATTTGGAAAATCATGACGTGCTCAAGTTTTACGACACGCCGCCATTTTCGAGGTATATTATTATTTCTACCAGCATTTATATACATTTTATAGCAGACTAAACATACCCTTTTATAGATTGTACGAAATAAATCTCCATTTTAAGGAAGTTTAATGTTGTTGTAATATGTTCAACGGCTCCAGTTGTAAATAATGCCTATTCGTAATACAACTTAAAACAGTTGCAAATAACATATTTTTACTTCTTCACTAGTACACGGGAGTGTTACATAAGATCCATAGTTTCATACGCCATGTCACTCGATTTTAAAATCGAAAAAATCATACCTACTTACTCAATGTTTTACGATACGTTGCCATTATTGAGGTAACATTTATTTTTACCAGCATTTATGTTCGTTCCTAACTATTCTACTATGACCATGAAATGTAGTATTTCCATTACACAAGCGGTTACTCACATCGTAAAAGTCCGAGTACTGCTCAACATGTTTCGGTCCATTTCTAGGACCTTAGTCTTGAACGATACGACCCAAGAAAGAGCCTTGGCGCGCAGTGCGAGAAGGGCAGCGTCGCGGTCCACCCGTGTCTCATGACTAAGGTCTTCGGAATGTTCCAAACTATGTTGAGCAGTACTCGGCTTTTACGGCATAATATTTACATGGCAATCTACTCAACTTTTTCCTCCAACATTGCGAAATCGCACCGATATACGCTTTAAACAAAAAGGGAGCAAACCGCAGACCTATTCAACCTACATTCCGAAACCGAAAGAAGATCTTTGAGTGATTAAAGGGTAGGTTGCATGACATTAATATTCTATGTCAATGGCATAGTTAAAAACAACTATGACTGAACATCCTGGTCACGGCACCAATTCCATGTGCATTTTTTCAGGTAAAATGTTTTATGCCGCGTACCAGCGTAGCGATCGAAGCGTCTTCGTGTTACCTTGAAGAAAAATGCTTTTTTATGTCTATCCGGATGTTTTCCTCTACAGGTCGCATTTCGCAACCAATTCTCGTGAAATTTTGTGAGCATGTTTGATAGTTAATTATATAGAAATATTTAGTCGATTCAGTTTTTGGAATTTTTTTTTACAAAATGGCAGATATAACGGGGTTGAAAGACTCGCGCGGTCTACAGATAGAACTAACTATATAGGTACAGCTTTGGTGAGGCCTATGTGTAGCAGTGGAGGTCTTTTGATGCATGTATATAGAAACTGGAGAGTGCCTTAGAATACTTTTTGGCTCGGAAAGAAATAATAGAAGGCCGCGCCGGCGGGCCGCGGGAAATCGAAGTATTTTCATACATATCTTCAGTGGTATAAGCTATGCGTCTGTCAATCATTATGACAGTATCACTTATAACGTAGATGTATTTACAATGATTATCAAGATTTTTTACGAAAATCAAAAAAATGGGAATTTCATCACTTAGAATCTATATTCTTGAAATACACAGATCCAAATAATGAAAAAATTTCAAGATTCCGACCGGATTTGAACCAGTGCCTTGTGCCATGCCGAGGCGCACGCTCTCCCAATTGAGCTACAGAGCCCAATCAGCTTGTCTTCAAATTTTGTCACTACTTTGTTACAAGGATCATTGCATGTTTGCATTTTAACCTGTGAAAAATCGGTTAATATGCAATAATGATTAAATTTCACCAAAATCAAGTAATTAAATTAATCAACCGCACTCATGTGTGCAGATACACAGAGCAGATGTGCATCTGCCTGTGTCATTGTTCTCGAATGGACCGGGTTTTATTATTTTTTGTGTTTGGAATGTGACATAATCAAGAGAGTTCTTATCTATGGTTAATGATAATTATCATCTATTTCGAGACGTGTCGAGGTTATTTTATCGCTATACTTCTTGTTTTTTTTTAAATATTGCGTTTTCATTTTAGGTACACAAATACCAAATTAAACAAGTATTGACAAAACAAATGTGGCAAATAGTGACAAAATTTGACGAGAAGTTGACAAGACTTTGTAGCTCAGTTGGCAGAGCGTGCGCTCTGGCAAGGCACAAGGCACTAGTTCAAATCAAGTCGAAGTCTTGAATTTTTCAATATTTACGTCTTTGTATTTTTAAATATAAGGTAATAACAAATGTAAGCAAAACAAGCTGTCGGTTGTCTAAGAAGTTTGCCACCGCTAAAGTCGATTGTATAACTTTAAAATTAGGGGGATGAAGGGAACAGCCGAATTTCCTATCAATGATAAATATTTAATGGCGAACATCGAGTTCAAACCGCGACCGGTTAAATATGCTTTTCATTTCAATTATAATTTGTGGGGTAAAATTTAAGTCACCTTTTGGTAAAATACTTATAATTACGTCTTGGCAAACAAAATGATTATAATAAATATTCAATGAAGCCCACTGAGTTGATTAGAAAGATGAGACCTTAGATCTCTTTCCGGATTGATAAGTAAAGTACAATTAATAAAGTTAGACGCATGTAATATATATTTCATTATTCCTCTACTTTTTTAATCAACTTCATAAAAGGTATATTCATTTATAAATTCCACTGTATGTAATATTTTCTTCTGTTTCCGCGATTATTACTCATTGAAATAAAACAATTTAACGGATTATATCGCGTATATTATCTCATTTTAGTTCCCGACGTTTCGGAAGCTTTCCAGCTTTCCATGGTCACGGGAGGACCATGGAAAGATAATATACGCGATATAATCCGTTAAATTGTTTTATTCCACTGTATGTATTTTTTATATAAATTATGTTAATTGATTTCTCTGTCAATTGTGAACCAATTTTCTAAATAATGTATCCTAGCCATGTTTGACCTTGTTGACATCGTCACGGGATAAAGTTTCATGGATCAATTCACCAAATAGTGAGAAATATATTTTTTAACAATAAAAATGTTTAAATAAAAAAAGAACCGACTTCAAAATAAACTAAAAAGCCATAAATAATCTTTTATGTACGGTACGGATCACATTTGAATCACCTTTTGAAGTCGGTGCCAAACCATTCATTTATTACTATTAAGAACCGCGGCGGCGAGCCTTTAGTTATTATCTACCTACATACATATTTAGTCATAGTAATTCGTATCTTTGTTGAATAAAGAACTTTATTTACTTCAGGTTTGGCACCAACTTCAAAAGGTGATTCAAATGTGATCCGTACCGTACATAAAAGATTATTTATGACTTTTTAGGCTATTTGGAAGTCGGTTCTTTTTTATTTAAAATTTTTAATTTTTTGCTTTTTAGTGATGGATTTTAGTAGTGATATAAAGTATTTTTTAGAGCCCAGAATAGGAAGATTGAGGAGGCACTTTGCACGCATCTCGAGTCTTTGGAAGTAAGAAATGTAAAAGTTGGTTAGTTCATTGTACCTTCTATCATCAGCTCAGCATGAAATGATGACAACCAGAGGAAAACAACTGATAACTATAGAAAAATATGTACAAAACTTTGTTAGTGCCTATAATATTTGAGAGTTTCTCTTGATTTCCCTGGTATTCCATCATCTAATCCTGACTTGGTGATAAAGAGACTACTTCAGGGACACACTAAAAAGAATATGACTAACAGTTGTAACGTTTTTTTTTAAATATCCTCTAATTCTTAACTATTAACGAGTTGTACCTTCCGTCATCAGCTCAGCATGATGAGATGATGACTACCATATGCAAATACTTAAATAGCTTAAGAAAATATATACACGTAAGAAAATATATATGCACTTATAACGTTTTTCATACGTTATAAGTGCCTATAAAATTTGAGGATTGCCCTCGATTTCTCTGAGATTCTATCATCAGATCCCAACTTGGTGGCAATGGGACCACCTCGGGAGTATATCCTTTCAAATGAAAAAAGAATAATTCAAATCGGTCCACAATTGGCGGAGTAATCGGTGAAGATACATAAAAAAAATACAAACTATCGAACATATAACCTCCTCCTTTTTTGGAAGTCGGTTAAAAACTAAAACCCGACTCCAAAGAAATCACTAAAAAATACAAAAAAATGTTATTTAATTCCTTCAATTTACTTTCAATTGACCTTCTTTCAAGTCGTCTATACAATATAATATACAAGTATATTTAATCGGTTTCGCCCGTATAATAATTTGTATGTTGTATAGCTTGAATTGAAAAAAGGCTAATGGAAAGTAAATTGAAGGAACTAAATAACTTAATTTTTAACTTTTTTATGATTTTTTGGATCTAGCTTATGTTTTCGTTGCAAAATATATTTATTGTAGTCACAAATACTAATATTGACAGCATAAATTATCAGAGCGAGAAGAAGTCCACAGTCTTATGCCCATTAAATACTGCATACCGGTATTATCACGTGGCCAAAAAAACATTTATTTATTTATTAGGAGCATTGGCAACGAGGCCATCAGCTCAAACCAACATACATTGAACATTCATAATCATTAATAAAAGTGACAATGATAGTACCTCAAACTGTGCAAGAACAGTTAAAAACAATATCTTACCAAATATTATAGAAGTTAAAAATAGGTAAACAGTAACAAAACGTCGTATCATCGCCTGGTTTCAATCAGCACAAGCTTTGCTTAGTTTGGGATTGGTGTACGATATCTCGGATATTTACATACAAACATACATACAATCATGCCCTTTTCCCATTACGGGGTAGGCAGAGACCTCCTTCCACTTATAACGGTCCTGACATACAACTGCCGCTTCATCAACATTCATTAATCTCTTCATTTTGTGCTGTCACAACCCTTTCGTATATTTCTCGCATCCATCATCTAACATACTTCATCTATTTTATCATTTATTCCTCCCCTTACATTTAACGTAGCAAAGCGGCTCTCCATACCCCACACTTCGCTCTCGCTGGGACTGAGACGTGATGGGTTGCGAACCACATCGCCGCTATTTACGTCCACACGAGCAGCTAGGGATAAAATATTCGAACCCAGCAGAGCCCTGCATACCAGGTAAGGGTGTAGCCTTATTCTGGGATCACCAGTCCCAGGCACGCTAAGCAAATAGACTCGCCTCTAGCCACGCATCCATCGGCACGGCGTACCTTGGATTGGTGGAATAGGAGGAAGGATAACAGGGTAACGAAAGGAATTGTATGAACTCTAAGTTCAGTAGAAAGGGTTAAAGGATACTACTGTCCTGGAAGACTGTATGAGCCAGTAGCAGCTCGGGGAGCCGGGGTCGAATACCCGAATATGCCACACATACACACACCTTAACAAAAATGCCGGAAAGGTAACTTCTTATGAGTAATCCTTGACTATTTCCTGATTATCTCTGATATTTATTTATTTTTTATTTATTTTTCTTGCTACTATGAAGTTATCAATGATCAAAATATAAATTATGTTGAAGCGTTTGATTAGTATTTATTTTTCGTATTAAAAAAAAAATGTTCTTATATTTTATGGTGGTTTATTGAAAGCTTAATTATTATTGTTATTTCACTTTCCTAATTGTACGTCTTTTCTTTAAAAGAAATACGCAAATGTTACCCGTGAAAGAAAAGAATTACTGAAAAAAAAACCCTGGATCCATTTATTTGCCAAACGATTAAAATTCCTTTGATGCCTCTATTATGTATTCCGAAATATTAATTCCGATGAAAAGAAAGAAAAGACGTGCCGATTAAAAATCGAGCTAATGATGGTCTAAAAAACAATTTCTTAGAAGTGTAGAACCTCGGAGGGAAGTACTTAAGTATTAAATAAATATGGCTTTTTAAAATAAAGTGAGGGTTATAAACTGACTAGAAGATGTCCTTTGTTAGCGGGAGAGAAAAAAGTATTCTATAATTTTATTCGTCGTCCAGTACCCATTGTACAAGCTTTGCTTTAGGACTAGGTCAATTTGTGTAAGATTGTCCTTGTGTTATTTATTTATTTATATGTGGATATGCCCAGCTGCAACCAACAGGAAGCTATGGGAAAGATTGGCGAAGGCAGTAGTGGAAAAAGCAGACGACTCCCCATGACCACGACCACTCTGTCAAGAGTGAACGACTCAGAAGAAGAATGCCCAGCTGCCCGTGTAGCAAAAATAGGTGAAATTTGTTGAGCCGTTTTGATGAGATAAAGATGAAAAGACACACAATCATACAAAAAATAAAAATAAAAATATGTATAGTCTATTTCACTTATTACTGTGACATACGGACGGACAATGGGCAAAAAAATATCGGTAGATGTGTAATTTTTGTCAATATTTTTTGTTTGTATGTGTCGTTGTGACTTCATCACACCAAATCGGCTAAACGGATTTCAACTATTTTTGGTAGGTACACGGGTAGCTGGGTGTCTCCTAAAGGTTATAGGTTACTTACCCGACTAATATGAAGAAAAAAAGCGGCCATATGACTTATCCTCTGCGAACGAAGTTGCGAGTTGCGAGCACTGTTAGTAATAAACTAAAATACTAATATTATTAACAAAGATCAGAAACAAATGAAAAAAATTTTCGACGATACTGGACTTGAACCAGTGCCTTGAGCCAGACCGGGGCAGCACGCTCTACCATCTGAGCTAATTGTCCACACCAGCAGTCGACGAATTTTGTCATCTGTTCTTGCTTATGGATCTCTGTATGGTGCATCCGACTCTTTAGCCGTTAGTCGTTTAGCCTTTAGTCGTTTTTTTCATTTGTTTCTGATCTTTGTTTATAATAATAACGCTAGTGGAGTGATCCACTATTAAATTGCAAAAATTGTGATTATTATCATGATATTTGTAAAACAAAAAGTAAAATACTAATAGTACAGAAAAAAAAACGATGGTGAATTTATATTAGCGAAAATATCTCATAAACCATTACATTACCAAACTAACTGCAGACAACGGACAAAAGTAGAAACCCGTGAAAAGAGTAAGCCACTCCGTTGATAGCAAATTAAGGACTTACATCCTCGAGATTTACCAGTGGACCCTTTTCCGATCTCGATACAGTCTCGCGTGGCCCTTAAGTCTCCCAGACTACTGGATGAAATTGGACTGCAGCTATAGCATTCACAAAATTTACGTTAGCGTCTAACGCAACGCTGACGGACTCATTACTACTATTTGACGATCTAAGCACGTATATGATTAACTATTCGTCCACGTAAGTTTCGCCCTTAGCTTCGATTTGGCCTGTGATCTGGAACATGAACCACTGGCTCACGTGTAGTCCTGTAAAAACCTTCAATCAATCAATCAATCAAAATATTCTTTATTCAAGTAGGCCTAGTTACAAGCACTTTCGAAATGTCAGTTATATGAGAGTGAATGTTTGCTTGGAGACATACAATATGATCCAAAATTTGCTGCAAGGATTAGTGAAAACCCAGAAAAACCTAATCAGATGATTTAACTTAAGTATAATATTATTGATAAAATCATCATTTTAATAATTAAAATAATCAATAAGATAAATCCCAAAAGGATTGTCAATAAAAAAATAAATAATCTAGAATGTGTCTAGAATAAAATTCTAAATGTCAGAGTATATCAAACAATTAAGATTAAAATAATAATAATAATACCTTAGGTATTGGTTAAATAATATATGAATATACCTACATGAAACTACTCAAATGTATATCACGTATTTTTTTGCAAATTCCTTCAATACACAGACATTTAATTTTTAAATAATTGATAGATTCAGGCGTTACTTTGCGGAATTCTATATTATGCCTTATTATGCTTATTATTAATGGACTTTCCTTTGCTTTTCTGCGAAATAGTGTCTTAAATTAATAATGATGCCTCGTAGAGAGGCGAAACACGTGTCGAGGATTATACTGTTTGGTGGTGGTTTGTTCTATTTGCAAGCGTATTTTTTTGAGGAAACTGCATGAAAATATGCTCATGTGAACAAAATTTACTGTCACATCTAACCAAGACACTTGTTAGCGACGGCTTTAGCTTAAGATAAATGTATAATTCCATTAAGTCTAAATAAACATTGTTATGGTAGAAATAAGCAAAATAGGAATAAGTCACAAATATTGTATGTTAACTTGTAAAACGGTGGAGTATGCGCGTCCAACCAGAGACGAGTACGCTCGCAGGCCACGCGCATGCTCCGCCCACCTGAGTGGAGCGCATCAGGCACGAAGTGTCCGCGGTGGGGATAAATATAAGCGCCGCGCCCGAGCGGCACAAGCGAGTTCGGTAGAAGCCACCGCGAACACTGTAACTGCTCTTGAGTCGCCTCACACTGCATTCAGTATCCTGCTGCGCCCCAGCTCTGTCGCCTGTGCCTGGCACCCTATTTATTAAGTTAAATAGACGTACGGAAGCCGAAGTTCGGAATTTTTATTTCGCCCTTCAACGGACCCGTTCCCGCCACTACGCCCTGCGACTATTTGTCTAAGCGAAGCCAATTGCGTCTGGAGGACCCATTCCCAGACTGCCGCTCGCCTAGACTGGTCCTTCGCCTGCTATCACCAGTCAGCCCACGACCACTGGCCCTCTTGGACGCGCCTTGTCCGAGCCTACACTGCCGGTTGTCGCTGACAACACTATTTCGCGAAAAAGCAAACGAACTATAATCCGTTAATATTTTTTTTACACATTTATAATATGTAGAAACGTGTACAGTAATTTCGCCTGAATGTTTCCGATTTTCTTAACAAAGCTCATTTTGTTCCAAAACAAAGAGCTTAGGAGCTTAATTCGTGGATTCCACATATTACACCTGTATGTGGGCGCCATTACGTATATAAAGTAATTCGTAATCTACTCACTCATAATACTATTATAAAGTTGTAAAAATGAAATTTCAGTACATTGTTGATATAAAAAAAAATGTGACGGACTATTTGAAGCTCTCTGAATCGAAAAATATTATATTTCGATTTTTTGTATGTTTTTATGTGTCGTTGTGGCTTCATCACGCAAAATCGGCTACGCATTTCAACTAAGTTCGGTAAACGGGTAGCTCTTTTCAAGATAGGCAAAAAGCCTAACAAATTTTGTGTTTCATGAAGCGACATTTAACCGTTCATTAAACAATGTCCGTCAATTAAATATTGTTCGAAAGCCGTGTCCCTTTTTTTACGACGTTAACAAGGTATTTCCACTTCTAATACTACTATAGTAAACATGTCGGTACAGTAGTACCACGAATATAAGTTAGATGGGTAATCTTCGGCCACGGCGAGGAGTGCTAACAAGTACCGACTGAAACCGAACGTGTGACCATTTCAATAAAGACCTTGTTGCACTATTGTACGGTACATATGCAATGACAGGTGGCCTCGTGCTCTCTCACTCATGGCGACTGACGCGGTGCCAGACAAAATGGCGGGGGCCGAAGCTTGGAGATTTTACCAGCGCAAACGCGCTTCCTTATAATTGATTAGTCTGTTTTCAAAAAACGCTTTCTGCGCAGGTACATCGTTGTAACTTATATTTTGTGGAACTACTATAATATCATACTGCTCGGTTGGTTAACGGAGGAATCGGGAGGCAGGCAAAAATGAAATATTTGTACATTGGAGATATTAAAAAAAATGTAACCCGGACTATTTGCAGGTCATCAGTGACATTAACAAAAGGTTAAAGAATACTTTTAATCTAGCTACGCTGAAGAGAAAAATAGTAGTAATGCCTTTCCTTCCTCCGCAAACGAAGTCTAGGGTACCTTCTAGGTTAAAATAAAAACTTTGACATTGGTATATAGGTAGGTAGCTTGTTTTTCAGAGTATGTGCACTTATAACTATAATCTGCTCATGTCGTTGCTAACGAAAGAATTTTGAAGAACCTCTGTTTAGGATTATTATTATTTACTGATAATAACGTTCATTGTCCCAATCAGTTTGCAATCCGATTATTTTATTTATTCTTCAATTGATGTAGGTATATTTAAGTCCTAAAACTTATTAAAGTAAACCATTTGATGAGATAAGCCCGTGAGACATCGGTATTACGAAAATTGCAATCATAAAATTCACTTCTTACCAATAATTATGTTTTGTATTGAATTGGATGTAATTTGAAGAAAGAAAGGTAAAAGTTAGAGTAATTGGGATGATTTTTTACAAGGTATGGTTATTCAAAAGACATTTCGAGGATTAAGTTCAATAAAGCGCTTGCAATTATCAGATTTCAAGAATATAATTTCAGGGATAAGTTATTCGTGTTTTAAATTTTTACTTTTGACAATGCATGGAATTTGTATTTTAAAATAGCCAACGGGCATTTTTTTGGGTCACCCCATTTGTATAACACTTGCCGCTCTGCTAATAATCCAACCAAGAAGCCAACCTTATTATTGTTAGGATCTTGATATTTTTTTACGCAGAAACTTGGAGGCATTAGAAGTACAGACGAATAAATAACTACTGGTATGAACGATTAGAATATTTTCGCTACTTCACGCGGTTGGCCTACTGTCCTGCATTTTTTTTCTTTTTTTCCCGATCAAAAATAGCCTACGTTACTCTGGAGAGTGACAAAGGCTACGTCGAGGCTGGAGCCCATATTCTGTCTATATGCAAATCCACGTCAGTCTGTGGCGCACCACACACAAAGCCTACCCAACAAGCACACAACGAGATTGGGTGCTATCTATTTCGATATTTTATATGTCCGAAACTGATCTCACCGAACAGGTTTCGCATAATTTGATTTCGCCGAATGTTCATCTCGCCGAATCATTATTTGTCCGAACTAAATACGCATAATTTAGTATCGCCGAATTTTAGTTAGCTGCAAATTCAACCTCTAACAATAAAAAACTGCTGCCAGTAAAGTAGGTTAGGTTAGAACTACAATCGCCAACAGAAGATGACTACTGCCAGAAAAGTAGCTTTTCGGCATTAAAAAGTTATGCGTTAAGACCATTTGGCGAAAATAGATTAGGCGAAAACCAGATTCAGCGTAATGAAATTATGCTTACAGACCATTATGTGTATTGTGATTATGCGATATAAAATTATGACAAAAAAAATAAACAAGGGGAACCAACGAGGGTAAAAGGGAAACTGGAAACTTACCCCTGGGATGGAAGTAACTCGAGATACGGACTCGTCGAAACCAACAAACACACTTTCATAATCTATACTATTATAAAACTTAAACAAAATCAAGCTTACGACATTGAATTAATTTGTTAGCAATATGTTAGTTTACATTTATGGAAAATTTTAAGTAAGTAGGAATAATTTATTGATAATAAGGTTTGTAATTTAATTTAATTTTATATTATGACATTGAGTATTGAATTTAAACAAGCTAATTTATTATTTACCTATATATTATATAAAATTGATAATTTATTATTGTAATCATAATTTTAATTTAATTTGTAACTTACCGCATCGCAATATATTTTCAAACACAATGTATATTGTTTTTTGGAATAAATGACTATGAGTTGTAAAATGAATAGTCTATAATTTGAAGATATTTTCAAAAAATGATTGTAACGCACATGCTGGAGGTCACTGAATGGAAATATATTTATTTTTTTCACTTTTCCTGCTCAAAATGTAGGTCATATTAGCTTCGCGAAGCGAGACTAAAATAGTACATTTAGCCCCTAGGGTATAAAAGAAAGCGATATAATCCCATTCAAATTTCTATGAAACTGAAAAAAAAACTTGCGGCCAGCTACATACTACTTACGAATAATTCAAAACAAACAAACCAACCTCATCAGATTGGCCAAAATGTCTGATCGTATTGCAGCCCTTCACATTAAAAAGTAAAAATTGTCTATGGCCACTATTTTAGTTTAAAAAAAATATATAAGCTGTCAATCCATACTAATATTATAAATGCGAAAGTGTGTCTGTCTGTCTGTCTGTCTGTCTGTCCGTCTGTCTGTCTGTCTGTCTGTTACCTCTTCACGCTTAAACCGCTGAACCGATTTGGATGAAATTTGGTATTGAGATAGTTTGAGTCCAGGGGAAGGACATAGGCTACTCTTGATCCCGGATAAATACCCTTATCCGCGATAAACGAATTTAAGGCGGACGAAGTCCCGGGCAGAAGCTAGTTTAACTATAAAGAATTGCTCAAACTGTACTTTTAATTTTTCATGAAATATACAATTTTAGTGTTAAGTCTTTTTTATTTTCTCGCAGTCGAAGTGAAAAGCAGTGTTTAAAACGTGGCTAAAAGCCATTATGACACTCAGACATATTCACTTCGTGTCATAATGGCTTATTTTAGCCCCTTGTCAAACAATCTACTTACTATATCTTTTGTAGATTCCATTTGTCGTTGCGGCTTCATCACGCCAAATCGGATTCGAACAGATTTCAACTAGTTTTGGTACGCGGGTAGCTGGATATTTTCAGATGGTTATAGAATACTTTTTACCCAACTGCGCTGTCGAAAAAAAGAGGGGTTATGACTTTTTCTCCTGCGCCAACGAAGTTGCGGGCGCCTTCTAGTAATTTATAAATATAATTATGATTAACGAAGTAAGGATTTATTGTGTGACTTATTCCAGGAGTTTGAAAACCACTGAATTAGAATAATGTAACCATCATGCTTAATATGTTTCCAGAAGATAAGATTTCGTTAATTGACATGCCAGTTAATTGATATGCCTACCTACCAATGGTCTCACAGGAAGATCAGCGCTGGCTTTAGAGCCAGCATTATGCTGAGGTCGGACCATTTCGGGGCATACTTAGTTTAGTAATTTATTTATTTTTTTGCTGAATAAATATGCCCTCGAATAAATGTATTTTCTTTCTTTCTTTCTTTCAATATATTTATATTTAGGGTTCCCTCAAAAAAAAAACAGCCAAGAGCATGTCTGACCATGCTCAGTGTAGGGTTCCGCAGCCGTTCATACAAAAAGTGCACTACTGACGTAATAATACGATATGAAAAAGTGAAGCAAACGAGCGTATCTCCACGGCACTTACGTCCTTTTGCTGAGAAGCACAGTTTTTCGGCAACAACTCAAAAACGGTGTAACTGATCATGTTGAAAACCATTATCGTTGAAAGTATTTATTAATTTTATGTTTGTGACATTTTTCATATTTTTTGGACATACCGTTTAAAAAATAGAAAGGGTGGGGGGACACAATTTACGCAACTTTTGGAGCGATTATTTCCGAATATATTCACTACATTAAAAGTTTTTTTAGAAACCTCAAAGTGTTTTTAAAAGAACTGTCGAAATATGTGCCACACTAATAATTGCTGCTGAAACATTTATTTTTCAGTTTTGGTTATATGTATGGAGTGCCCCCCTAAGAAATGTATTTTATTATTATTTAACTATCAAACTAAGTAGAACGGCTTATACAAGACACGTATCCTTTAAATTTCAACAATATACATCCAGTAGTTTTTGAGTAAAATGTCTGTGACATACGGACGGACTAGCATGACGAAACTATAAGAGTTCCGTTTTTGCCATTTTGCCTACGGAACCCTAAGAAGGTGTTTCCATATAAAACTTGCTGTACCTAGAAAGCCTACAGAGTGAAGTACTATACCTATACCCCAGTTGTCCTAGAATTTTGAAATTTGGTAGAAGCTCTTATAGCACAACCCACGAAATAAATCTGAAAATGTAAACTTTTAATTTCTGGCTGCCTATGATAGTAACTAATATAAAAATAACCCACACCGCGTAGATTTTGCTAAGGAGAAGGGCTCTGCTAACACTACATTTTCATAGAAACGTCCGTTTATAGCGTACATTTTGTACGGAACCCTTGGTCCGCAAGTCCGACTTGCACTTGGCCAGTTTTTTATGCATATTTTGATAGAGATATTTATAAATGGCATAAGCACCAGAGTGTGATCTGCTTGCGTGGCGATGGACGGCTGTGAGAACTGAATGCCTGAGACTGCGAAATGATGGATGCTAGGCCTACTACTGTAATGTAAGTGTTAAGTAATTTGTAATACTAAGTGTGAAAATTTGTCCTAATGTAATTTTTCTAAGTTTAAGTTTCATGGCGCTTTGGATGATTCTGTAAAGTTATGTAAACATTTGTAAAATAAATAAATAAATGATTGTGTAAAGTATCAAAAATGAGGAGATTCGTAGGCGAACCAAGGTCACCGACATAGCAAACAGTGTGAGCAAACTGAAGTGGCAATGGGCAGGGCACATAGTTCGAAGAACCGATGGTCGTTGGGGCGGAAAGGTTCTCGAGTGGAGACCGCATACCGGCAAGCGCAACGTGGGAAGGCCACCCGCAAGGTGGTTGGACGACCTGGTTAGGGTTGCGGGGACTCGCTGGATGCGGGTCGCCTCTATCCGGTACATGTGGATATCTATTGAGGAGGCCTGTGTCCAGCAGTGGACGTCCTATGGCTGAAATGATGATGATGATGATGATGATGATGATGATGATGATGATGATGATGATGAAAATATTTGATTTAACAATCCAATTCTTCTACAAAAGTTATCTTTTACAAAATGTAAAATTATCCACTCTGACTGCGACTCTTCTTAATTTTACAAACAAGAACATTTTCAAGAAAGAAAAGCACGAGCAAAATAGAAAACATTTGATCCGCTCACTATTTCCGAACAAATTGAGAAAATGAATCGAGAAAACTGTTCTCAAGAAAACTATATGATGGAGTAAAGGAAATAAAGCTCAGACCGTGGAATTATGGGCCAATATTTTATGTGTTATGGACGAACGATTGTAACCAATGGGTATTGACTTGCGCAGTGAAGTTTGATCAAGTGGGAGCATTTTCGAACGCTCTCATGGACTTAAGATCTAATAATCTTTTAAATCTCTTATGGACTCAATAGCGTGGTCACCTAAAAAAGATCTTTACTAATGCGATCGTTTTTAGGGTTCAGTACTTTAGTATTTTTGAATCCTATCATGAAGCTTTCGCTGTTTGTCCATCTGTCCTAATATAGATCTCATGTATTTTTAACCGAGATAAAATTTGGTTAATAAGAACAATATTAGGGTCTAATATTAGGGTCTGACGGCGGCATCGTCGTGCTTGCACTTTTAATAAAATACTTCACGCGAAAAACAGGTGTAAACAGCAAGTGCACCTGGCAAGACCGATCAGGCCACTGTGGCGTCACGACTTCTAGCTATAAATTGCCCTACCTGAGTCGGTGGGGATCATTCTTGCTATCGAGCTGGTGCGGTGCACTTGTTGTCCAACCACTAAGTTATCGTTGGTTTATAATTACGAGTACCTACTTAAAGTGTTACTATTAATTGAAATTATTTGTGTGTAGTAATTTATGTGTAGTAAAATAAACCCGGTACATTAAATAGGCCGTTTTATATTTGTCGGACTAACCTCTCTACACCTATGTCGGATCAACCGCCGATAGGGTCAATTAACTTTTTTCAGTACGGCATTGCCATGGTTACTCACTCTTTAAAATTTCGATTTTCTAGCTAATAGAGGTCCATTTTTCAAGGACCCAACGCATCATTATGTTGATTATTTGCTATTTGCGTAGTAACTTTGTCACTTTTCTCTTCTGATTACGGGATAGAAAAAAAGAAGAAAAGGTTGATCCACCCCTTAACATCCTTAGCAATGGCTAAAGAAAGATTGGTTCAATATTAATAATAACACCGCCACCGCCCGCTTCACTGACGCAATCAGTCAACGCAGGGCAGCTTGTGTCGATCTCTTGGGGAGTAGCGACCCCATGTACCTGAGTGCTCCTGGAGGGGTGTTGGGTCAGGGCTCCCACCTCTGGCTTTCCTTCACCGTCCGGTCAGAGTGGAGTGGCAAGAGCTGCAGAGGGTGGAAGTAGAACGTAAGTGGCGAGTTGGTTTTGGTAGAAAGTCCAGTGATACTCTCCACCCTTAGCCCTCCGCACCGATGTTGCCCTCAGGCCACTATATGTCTCGCTGTTTACGGGGGCCCATCTAGTGGGGGGCAAGTCATCGTTTACCAGTGCCTTTAGCTATGGGACTCTGTTTCCTGGTAGACGTTCGATTGTCTCAATTAATAGCCCAGTATTTAGTCCATCATTTCAATCCCATAACCCAGCATATTTAAATCTCATCAATTTCCAACGGTTCTTGCATCTAGCGAGTGCTTTCTCTGTGCGTGTCCCAATGATACGGGCTGGAACAGCACCGGCGCGGTGTACCCCTTACATTTCATTAAATTGTCGAATGGGCCTCTACGCATTTGCTTCGGCTCCGCGCACGCCTCCAAAAGTTCAGGGACACCATTGCCTCGTGAGCGGATCGCCTAGTCCCAAACTTAGCAAAGCTTGTACTATCGACAGCATAATTGCATGGACATGGCAAAGACGATAATCTCTTGGCTGTCTTAAGATGCTGAGAGCACGTAGCTCTCAGCATTGCATGATGGTTACAAAAAAATAAACTAGATGGCGTTGCTATCAAAACGAACAAAGAATTTAATGCTTTGTTTTTTGATATGTAAGTCTCACAAGCACTAAAATTGTTTTGTAATAGAATAATCTACTACATGGATGAAATATAATTACTATTAAAGAAAAGCTTCCACTGAAATTAATACGGCACCTGTATTTAACTTTTGGAACACGCTTCTTTTCAACCGACTTACAGAAAAAGGAGGAGGATCTCAATTTGTCGGAATGTTTTTTTTTTTTTTAAGTAAGGTTATTTTAAAATTTATCTTTCAAGCGTATTGTTACTATCGTAACAGAACAGAGTCTGTTTTGCAACAAAAACTCATTGCAAATATACCGCCATTTACACTTTGTTTCTTCATGAAACTACGAGGTTTTTAAACATACTTAACTTCATCCACACTTCAATAACATATGTGATGACATGAATATTACGGCCCTATACTTTAGTAAAAATAATATAATTAGCAAGGTGGAACTTTAGAATACCCTCCTTTGGAAAATACTCTACTTTGGATGCAAATTTCCGTAAAAAATTGCGTTGCTAGTTGTTTGAACGTCATCAGGGATGAAAATCTATTATAATATCATATAATATGAAGAGATAGTCAATTGATACATAGACTAGGCTGAAACAAAATAATCATCGTTTGTGCCTGGATCTTTGTCTGAATATTGACAATGAATACCTACACTTATAGCAATCGAAATACTGAGTCAATATTAGTATGGTTATTAAATTATATAGTTATTAAAACAAAATTTATAATTGACTGTGTATTCATAAAACATAAGGTAAAAGAAAAATAGTCACAAGTTCTCTTACAATGACACTCCTCAAAAGTAGGGTTTTCTATTTTTTTATTACAACCAATTAATAACTACCTACACTTACAACTAGAAATAATACAAGTTTTAAATGAAAAATATAACTTTATTTTTTACATAATTTTTATTTAAGATAAATAACACAATTTATTAATATATAATTTAAGTAAAATCTTTTCTTAAGATTTCGTTGACAGGTATAGCTTAAGTATTCATTTCCAAAATAGGAAAGAGGATTAAAGCTTCCCTTCAACAAAACAGTATTATAAGCGAATACAATTAATTACAAATCTGAGACTGGTTATCATTGTAGGCGAACGCACTTTAACATTTACCTTTTACTGTTTTACTAACATATCTTAATAATTCAAAGACTGAGTGATGAAAAAAATATCGTAAAATACTGTCACAAAATAGCGTACATGCAAAAAAAACAATACGTGATTGAGTCCCGTTTTGTAGTATAAAAATTTACTATCATAGTATAGAAAAATATAAAAATAAAATATACTTAACGCAATCACGCCCTGTTTAACTACTGATAAACATCAGTGTAACCCTATCTCCACATACTTCTGTCCTTAATTGGTATAGCCACAGGTTTTCAATGGGATTTTAATCTAGCAGGCCACAAAATGATATTTATGTTATAACGCCGGCGAAAACACTCACTCACACTTTGGAAACGATGTATAAGACAATTATCCTGCACAAATGAAATTATGGGTAATTCTTTCTCCGGATACACATTTTGAATCATGGGCTCCTCCAGCACATTGACGTAATCACAAATTAGCCCGAATGGGCACTCTGACGATTTCTCCCGGGTCAGCTCCGCTCATCCAACTCCACATATTCTCTGCAATGTGACCAGATTGCACATTGGGCACTACGTGATCGTTATTATAACGCGTATTATTTCGACGCCACAAGCTTAAACGTCCGTGTTGACTAGTGAAACGTTTTTTCGTCAGTGAAAATGACATTACTTCAATCGGCATTTAAGTATTCTCGAGCAAACTTTAGTCTCGCTTCTTTGAGCTGTGGAGTCAGCAAGGGTTTGACTGCATGCTTGCGAGGATGTAAACCCTCACTGTGTGGAGAACACGGCGAACAGTGTCCACGCCTGTGTTAAATAAACGGGTGTAATGGGTTGTTGGTGAAAAACCATTTTCTTCATATTCCTGGACCATGCTTTGACGCCGCTGTGCGCTTATAAGTCGAGGTCTACCGGTCCTTTGGCGGTGCAGATCCTATATGATCCTTGCTCTGTTGTCGCACATAACACAACTGTTTTCCTCTGTAACAATTTTCAGAAATGTATAATCATTATTAAATTAGCATACAGATATAACTTATATAAAAAATATAGAAAGATATGTAAACAATAATACTTACGCTTAAACCGGTGTCTGTGGCAATTTCTGTCAAATTTTTGCCTTGACTATGCAAAGTAATTATTTGTAACATTGTGGTCAAAGTCAATATTGCAACGACTACCCATTATTACAAAATAAAATAACTACATAAATACTAAAACTCAATCAAAAATACAATCGAACCGACGCCAGCCGCAAGAGAACGAACGAACAGTTTCTCTCTAAGTATGTTACTTTTATATAATTGTTGCACTATTAAACAACGATTCAACAAGTGACTTAATTATAAATATTTATTTGTTTAAATAAAAATGTTTTGTTTAAGCAGCTGTTAATTAATCTCAGTAAAAAATAATATACAAAAAACTATTAACACTAAACGCATGCCTTGCAAACGTAGGTGATTAGTGATTACAAATACGGTTATAAATTTCATCCATGTCGAATATGGCTTGACGGCTAAGGGGTTTAATGAGTTGATCTATACGGCGAATGTTCCGGATTCAAGTCCTCTCGGACGGTATAGGAAAAAAGCGTTTTTGTATTTTGTGTTTGAATTAGCGAAATCATCGATGGCTTTGGTATATATGACGGTGAATCTAAGTAATATTATTTAATTGAAGGTGCATTCAAAAATACTGGATTCTAAAAACACGTTCCATAATGTAAATTGAAAATATTTGAATGACTTGCCGTGTGTGTTTGGCGATCGTAAGTTCAACCGAGATTTTTTTTTAATATTTTGATGTTATCAACGCCATCTAGTAAGATCTTATGAAACCAATGTAGTTAGCGGATAGATGGCGTCTTGTTTCGCTGCAAAGCAAACTTTCTGACAAATGTCCATGCAATTATGCTGTCCAGTGTACCATAGGTACTAAGCGACGATATACATAATATATAGATAAATTATCATACTTAAATACATAAAACATCCAAGACCCAGGTACAAACATTCGTGCTCATCACACAAACACATACCCTGGCCGGGATTTGAACCCGGGACTGCCACTTCGTAAGCTATTGTACAACCCGCTGAGCCAAACGTGTCGTCAATAGAAAATTGCGGAGGATATAAGAGGAGACATCTTTTGTTCGAATGCATCCCGTTCGAACAAAGCGTAACAAGCAACATTAACTGCACTTCAGAATAGCTATTGTGCAGAACGAATGTTATCGGCCATCTTTGAGAGTTGACTGCGATTTGTATTTGCATAGATTATAAAAGGATGGAATCATACTTTTTGTTTTACAAATATCATGATAATAGTCACAATATTTGCAATTTATTAGTGCATCACTCCACTAGCGTTATTATTATAAACAAAGATCAGAAACAAATGAAAAAATTGTTCGACGATACTGGATTTGAACCAGTGCCTTGAGCCAGACCGGGGCAGCTCGCTCTAACCAACTGAGCTAATCGTCCATTTATGGACGATTTATGTTTATGGACGATTAGCATTTGTCTCTGATCTTTGTTTATAAGGATGGAATCATTTTATTATCTCGATATCATATTGTCTATCTCACACGTCCGAAGAAGATTACAAAGCAATATAGTGCAAACTGCAACCTTCGTCCGCGGAGGAGAAAAAAACATAAACCTCTTTTTTCTTCAGCATAGTCGGGTAAATAAGTATCCTATAACCATCTGGAGATACCTATTTATCCGTGTACCAAAAATAGTTGAAATCCGTTTAGCCGATTTGGCGCGATGAAGCCGCAACGACACATACAAAGCTAGAAAAAATCCAAAAAAATATATTTCTATTCAGTGACCTCCAAATAGTCCGTTACAATATTTTTTTTGAAAATATCTTCAATGTGTTCACATTTTATTTTTACAACTTTTTAGCAGTATAGGTTAAGTAGGGTTTTTTATTTAAAATAAAATCATTTTTAACTACTGAGACTTTAATTATGCGGCGTTTCTTTCTCGTCAGTATGCCTCATTTGATGAAAAGCTGGTAATAAAAAAAATTAAGCCCTTCTGGCACATATTTAATGTATTTACACTTTTGTGTAAAGACAGTTAAATTTGTGCCAGAAGGGCTTAATCTGGCATGTATGTACACGCCTTTATTTGTTTTCTCAAAGTTGGTACTGGGTAGTTTCCACTAATTGTAACTTTGAAAAATAAAATTACCTCAGGGAGCAAATCTAGGTCTTCCAATTAATCATGATTATTTGACAAAGTTCACAGGTCCGTTGCAAAATTGCCAACGGTCGATTAGATTTCTCTCCGCAACGCCCCCATTTGTCAAAAGGGCCATATATTTTAATATTTCGGTACAATTTGGTATAATGCGCACGTTCGGGAGTGGCATTTTTCCACTTTAAGGGGTTACAGGGTGAAATGAGGCATCGTACTCCACTGACATTTTGTTTAATGTGTAAAGGTTGGACAGATTTAATGAAGTCATTCCGTATAAAAAAAACTATTTAGCCAAGTCAGTTTGGGATAAATTTTAAATAGATAAAATAAGTAAATAAATACAACAGGGACAATCTTTCCAAACTAAGCAAAGTTGTACTATGGGTACTAGGCGACGAACTACATAATATATATGGTGGATTTCGTTTTTTATTACTCAATAAAGGGTAGTTTGCAAAACTTCAATGTACCCCGTGATTCCTATCCTCATTTTTCATATGCGATTCCCCTTCGGCCGCGTACGAAACCAAAATTCGAAACCAGATCTTAAATAAGAATTATTTTTCTTCTTTCGAAATTGGTTTCGGTAAAAGAATAATATTTCTTATTTCGAAATCCATTTCGATAAAAGAATATGATTTCGTCTTACGAAACTATAAAATCAAAAAATATCCCTTAGGCCACCTGGTCCGATCGGCCTGTCCGATCGATCGGACGACGAAATTTTGTTTTTACTGTTGATTCGATTGATCGGATAATGAGGATTTCTCAAAGTCTTATGGTCCTACTAATCGAACTAATGGGATTTTCAATGTTTGTGCCGACCGATCGATCGAACCATGAGACCTTTAAAATTCGTCGTTCTCCGACCACACAACTTATTTTATTCCCGATGGTTCAAACTACATATTAAGGAAATAAGAAGAAAAATCGTACACGAAAATTATTTTTATTTTCAAATTATCCAAGTTTTTAAGATATCCTGTTTTAACAATATCCCCTTTACAGTGACTCTCGTGCGGGTTGTGTTTCATAATTTCATTCTTACAATTAATAGTAAAGTTACCTTTGCATCCCAAATGTTCATTTTCGCAATAATAAAATGTGTTGCCGTTTTTGTAAATTTTCTTTCTATGGTACTTACGCCCCTGATACAGAGCTGCCACCCCTCCTCTTTTAGTACTTATAAACTCGATTTGTGTTGTATTCATTGTAAATACTGCAATTCGTACTGTATCCAGTAAATGAATGCAATTTAAATTGCTTAGTTGCACTTCCGTACGTACTATCCAATTACTATCAGCACTTGACGTATAACATTAACAGTGACACATAGTGACAATATATGTCATTTTATTTTAAATATAACTTCCTGATGTGTTAGTGGTCAGTAAATTACTTCATACGCATCTAAAGAGATTGGATGCAATTCTGATTTTATAGTTTCGTAAGACGAAACCATATTCTTTTATCGAAATGGATTTCGAAATAAGAAATATTATTCTTTTACCGAAACCAATTTCGAAAGAAGAAAAATAATTCTTATTTACGATCTGGTTTCGAATTTTGGTTTCGTACGCGGCCGAAGGGTGCGATTCTACTGACCGGCGCCGCGTCGAACGGTCGGTATCCGAGGACGCTGGATGATGGCTGCCGCTGTGCCGTCTCGCCTTCGCTAAATTTTATATATACGCTAAATCCTACGCTAAGACCGTGACCAAGTGCTCGTGAACGACTCAGGCTGTGTTGGAACTTTGCCGGCAAATACGAGAGCTTCAGAGAACGCCACAGGTTAGTCGCATATGCTCCTTATCCCTATCGTTCCTTGTTACTTGAAGGAATTGCAAACAACCATAAAATAAAACAGTCCACTTAATATACATTTTTGAATTCAACATTTTCTTCGCCCCAAATCATCCGTTGGTGTCGCGGATTGTTTAAACCGGTGAAGTCCATCCATTTCAAAAGTGTGGATCATTTTGGCACCTGCAATATAGATAAATTATAATACTTAAATACATAGAAAATATCCAATACCCAGGAACAAACATTTGTGCTCATCACAAAAAATACTTGCCCTGGCCGGGACCTGGGACCGCTAGCTTCGTAGGCCGTTGTGCAACCCACTGAGCAAAACATGTCGTGACATGCTTCATGTTTGAGGTTATTTTACAGTCAACACAGATTCGATCAACGTTAATTAACGCCAAAGGTCAATTCGTCCATTGGCTTCAGGCTTTATTACGACGTCACTTGTAACAACATGTCCGGCGCAGCCACCGCGGGCGGCGGTACAATGACATGTACCGCAACCGTAGCCGCTTATAGCATGGAGTACTATAGAACTAAGGAAATTAACCTTTTTACCGCACTCGCTCAGAAAAGTTCAATTTACAGCGTCAAATCTGCGTGGAAAAGTTCGTTTGTTCCGCTAGCGCAGAAAAGTCATTTAGAGTTCAAATTTAAATTTTTATATGTTTATTTGTTTTTTTCTCGTGAGTGTGTTTCGTACGTTCATTATTAAGTAATTGCTTTAAATAAAAAAAAAACGGTATGTTATAATTTCATAGTTTTTCTTATATCTCACATTTTCTTCGCTGTAGTGAGGTGAAAAGTTGTGTGTTTCGCACAACTGCGAAATTATTTGGCCTCTCGTGCCTTGAAAGCCTCGTTACGCTCAGGAATCTATATTTGAAACCACGAGTGGAAAATTCTTTCGCTTGGTCGGCTTTCAATTCAAGCACTCGCGCCAACAAATTACTATTTAGACGCTTTGACAAATAAAAGAGGTGTCACTCATACTCGCCATGACATCATTAAGTTTCACACTAAAGGTGCGTTCACATTTGTATCATTTGCCCATTCAGATCTTCGTTCAGTGACATGATCGCGTGTCACGATCAAGCGTTGGGACGTTGCGCCGATCCGATCGCTCGAAATCCGTATCAGACACTTATATCGGACGAGTGCGGCATGATCGCTGCGTCCAAGCAGCGCGATACGCAGTCATGCCACGGCACGGTGATTTGATACGGGCAAATGATACAAATGTGGATGCACCTTAACAGGCGGCCTAACTGCCTTGACGCATACATTGTCGTTTGCGTTGAGAACTTGCGGAGCGGATATATGCATCGTTGGTTTCCAAAAGGTTAATCTCTATATATCTAAAGTGTCAGTCAAAAGGTGCTAAATTGGCGGGTGCGTAAATTACCATAATAATGCCAAAAAATAATCCACAACGATGCACCAAAAAATATTTGGAACACAATTGAATATTTATATCAGAAAATATGGCCCTTTCTATTCTGATATAAATTTTTTGTGTTTCTAATTTAATATAATTTAATTTAATCTGTTTTATAATTAATTGTGATAATTTTACTAATACATTTATGTTCTAATCTCTCATGTTCTATTGAAATTATAAATAAGTATACTGTATGTTGCTACGCCCTATCAGGGCCCATGAGAAACTGTATTAAATTAAGAACTTATGTACCATGGACGCGATCATTTAATAAATAAATAAAAACGCAATGTTCAACAATTTTCTTCAGCGTAATCGGATAAAAAGTATCCTAAACCATCTATGGATACCTATAATAGTAGTCAATACGAACAACTTTCCCTTTCGGGAGATTTTTGTTATGTTACTACTAAACTAACATATAGGTAGTATGAAATTTCTCTTTATAATAAAAGTGGTTCGTAATGACGGGTACTACCCCCTATTAAAAAGTAAAGGAAAAAAAAACACAATGTATAAATGGCAGAAAAAAAATACAGAAGTAGAAAAAATTACACTATTAGCATTAACTCGTGGCTTTCCCCTTTTTTCAGGCTTCCAGCTTATTTATTGATCTTTAAGCTGATTTATTTGTGTGCCAAGATTCATCAAAGTTCGTTTAATGGGTAACGTGTTGTTGTAACAAACATTAAACTATGTAAGAAACTTTCAAATGTATAATATTAAGTTGTATGTATGAAAGCATAATATGTAATGGCGTCGCTTGTGTCAACACGTCGGACGTAGCCGCCACAGTAATAATATCTGCGGCCGCAACTACGTAATATACGAGTAAATCCCTTAAAAATTTAATCGCAGGAGATGACTAGCCGTGTTATTGTTGAACTAATTTTTCATGCTTTAGAGGGAAGCGAAGTAAACATATACGGAAATATTTCTGTTCCTAAAAACGCACACAATAAAACAATCACCTAAAAACAAAATAACACACACACACACTGACAATTGATCGTATAAACTGAATTGATATTTGTCATAAACTTAGGCAAACGGGAATTCGTCCGTCTCGTCTCGTCTATAGTAGTAATAGTTTAACGCTTTAAGTACATTACACAATAGTTTTTACACATTCACTGCTTAAATAGCACCCATGTTTGTACCTAGTGCGAAAATACATTACTGCTTTATATTTAACAGATATAAATATGATTGTTAATGTATGGAACCTTAAGAGGCTTCGCTTATAACAACATTAAGAGGCCCCAGTAAGCTCGGTTCTCCATACAAACGTAGTTACGCTCTCATTTTCAAACGACTAGCTAGTTTGCTCTGAAACTTTGTACTTATAATAAGTTTAGGTATATGCAGGCCTGTTATTAGTTCATGTAGCTTCAGATACCATAGTAAAAAAATATAGCGAATTTAAGTTTTTCATACAAAACTTGTTTTTGCTGTATTTCGTTTGTTTTATAAACTGCAGCCATATAAACTAGTTCCAAACCTAGATATACCGCATGTCATTGTGTATGCAAAGTTTCGTTACAATCCTTTACGTATTTTAAAAATAAGAACGAAACTCCGTTTGTATGGGAAGGTGAAATTCGGCCGAGCTTACTGGGGACTCTTAACAGGACTTCGGACGCAGCCGCTACAGTAATAATATCTGCAGCCGCGACCGCAGCCGCAAATAGCATGTTAGGCTCGGACGTCTCCCTCATACAATATGACACAATAGTTTTTTACTCGTGAATTGCTTAAACCGATTTGTACGTAATGCCTCGAAGATACGTAAGTACTTTACAATAAATATAAATAGGATTTAGTATGGAAGCTGTATTATGGCGTAGCTTGTAACAACACGTCGAACGCAGCCGCCACAGTAATAATATGTCCGGCCGCAACCGCAGCCGCAAATAGCATGTTAGGCTCAAGCATTGGACGTCATACATAACACAATACTTTAAACACGTGTAAAGTCAAAGTAATAGTCAAAAAATTCTTTATTCAAGTAGGCCTAGCTACAAGCACTTTTGAATCGTTATTTACAAAAGGATTTTAGAGCATTTTATAGATAAAAATTGGACAAGCTAAAAAAAATAATCCTAAAAAGGATCATCAAGAAAATACAAAAGAATTTGTATTCGTCTACAATATTTCTAGAACAAAATCCCAGATGTCAATATGGAAAAAAATAGTACCTTAACAGGTACTCGTTATAATAATTATAGGTACACATGTCACGATTGCTTTCATTTTAATTAATCCCACGAGTATTTATCATGTATTGCTTAGATAGCACCAAGATTTGTACCTAATGGCACGAAGATACGTGACTACTTTATATATAATAGGTATGAATATGATTGTTAATGCATGGAGGCTGTATTATGGCGTCGCTTGTAAAAGCACCTCCGACGCAGCTACCACAAGTCGCGACGTGCAATAATATCTGCCGCCGCAGCCGTTTATAGCCTGCTATGGTAGGGTTGCCATACGTTCCGTTACGCTAGGACATGTCCCGGTTTGAAGCGTGGTGTACCGGTGTCCCGGCCATTAAGGAGATCGTCCCGGTTTCGTAACAAACAACTCGCAAATAATATACAGTAACTGTATATTATTAACAATCTTCCATGATTCATTTATTGCAAGTAACCGTCACCGCCGAGCGGGCGCTGTATCTAGATACATATACATAGGTGGGTACCTATAAGCCTATAACTATCGAGATTTAACCGAACAGTAACATATATATATTTATATACTAGGAAGGCGCCCGCAACTTCGTACGCGGAGGAGAAAAAGTCATAACCCCTCTTTTTTTCTTTAGCATAGTCAAGTAAAAAGTATCCTATAACCGTCTGGATACCCAGCTACCTGTGTACCAAAAATAGTCGAAGTCCGTTTAGCCAATTTAGCGTGATAAAGCCACAACGACACATACAAACATTTAATTTTTTGCATCTTTATAATATAATAGTATTAGCTTAGATTCGTTTATCGCGGGGAAAAGGTATTTTTCCGGGGTAAAAAGTAGCTTATATCTTTCCTCAAAACTCGATATTTTACTAATTTAAGTGTGAAGCATATTACCAACATTTCAAGTTCCTAGCGTAAAAAAATATTTACTGTCCATACAAATTTTCATCCCCTTTTTAGTCCCTAAGAGGGATTAAATTTGACATACATTAAAGCCTGTCCTATTCTGATATATTAGGTCCATAACTGGAAAGTTTTATAAAAATTCGTCCAATAAATAGTTTTTGAGATTAAGTGGAACGTACATACTTTGAAATTAAATAATGAAATATTGATCTTTATTCTGTAAGTAGGCCGTAAGGGCACTTTTACAAGTCTGACTCTACGGCGTTTCCCAAGAGGAGACCACTGAGGAGAAGAAAGCCGCAACAAACTCAACAGTCAGTCATTTTTTCGAAATAACTCTTATATCTATTACAATATTTGTACTTAGCCTATCCTAAATATATGTTTTGAGTATAAACTCAATGCGTAGTTCTTCAAGAAAACATATCAACACTTATAAAAGTAAAAAATATATAGAATATAAAAAGCAAAATAATGATGTTTTATTTAAAACCAATTACATACGTTTGATATGCCACCTTATAAGAACCGTGTCCCGCTAAAAGTAAATTATTTTGTTTATGTTTTGGGCCATGCATTTTTGTCTGTTAAATAGTCCTCTACCCTATAATATGCCTTTCACGTTTATAATATAGTAAGGATAGATTACACATAGCTTAAGTGCCCAGATTCAACCCCATGTGCCAAGTTGATACATTAGTCACCATAACCTGAAGACGTCTACTGCTAGACACAGACTCTCCCAACTACACAGGCCGTGGCTTTTTTTCTCTAACATACAAAAAAAAATCAGCGACGAACTATTATTATATATATGTAATTATAAAAAGAAAATGCCTAAACATCGAAGATTTTTTTCCCAAAAGTAAGTAGAACTACTATTTGAAAATCTCTGGATCTATGTTTCTTTTAAATATTTGTATGACAGCGGGCCTATGATGGTTGCGTTTGTCACGCGATAAATAAGTGGCATAGCTGCCGTCACCTTCTGATACGTATGTGAGTGCGAGTGCGAGAGTGACAGGCGCGTTATCATATCATCACGCTGCATCAACTTATCGATCCTAGACCAACTTAAGATCGGAACTAGGCTATCTGCAACTTGTCTTCGCAGGATCCGAGAATACTTTGGTCACAGCGCCAGGAAAGACAGTGATAATCTCGAAAATATGATGAGCACTAGAAAAGTTCACGGCAAACGACCAAGAGGCAGGAGCCCGACATCCTGGACAGACCAGATTCGCACAACACTTGGCACCACAGTACACGATGCTCTACACACGGCGACTGACAGAAACAGATGGAGGCGCATCATCCCAGAGAGACTGTTCCGAGAAGATGACCACGACCCTCAGCAATGAAGAAACCGACGCAAGGAGGAGGGGGATGTGTGCGAATTTATAATACACGGGTAGCTGGGTATTTCCAAATGGTTATAGGGTACTTTTTACCCGACTACACCGAAGGAGTAAGTAGTATGACTTTTTCTCCGCTGCGAACGAAGTTCCGGGCGCGTTCTAGTATTAAATATAACAAAACTTCTAGGGATACGTAATGCTCATTGGGACGTGTGGAGACAGCCACCTCGGCCACACAAAGTGGGTTGCTTCCGACAAACTTTGCCAATATGTTGTGCTGTATGACAATTCTATTTGAAAACTAGAGGTTACAACTTCGTCTGCAGAGGAGAGAAAAAACATAACTAGACTAAATAGTAGCTTATAACCATCTCAGGATACCCAGCTACCCGTGTACCAAAATTTTTAAACAAAAAAAAAAAACCGATTCCAAAAAAAGTAAAAAGTAAAAAATAACGCCATAATTCAGTTTCTTCAAATTACTTACAAGTAACCGTTTGTATACTCAATCTATACAGTATATATAATTAATCTTATTTTGGCGTCGGTGCCATATAAAGAATGTGTAAAATATTGAAAATTGACGATTTTAGTAAGTTGTGACACGATACAAAGAATAAAAAAATACATAATTTTCAATTCACTGGCCTTCAAATATTTCGTATCACTTGTATTTTTGGAATATCTTCAATGTATTTTTACGACTTTATAAATAACTAGAAGGTGCAACTTCGTTTTCAAAAGAGAAAAAGTCATAACCCTTTTTTTTCCTACAGCGTATTCGGGTAAAAAGTATATATAACTATCTGTGGATACTTGGCTACATGTACTACTCGACTTGGCTCAAAGATCTAGGGTGTAATGACTTTTTCTCCTTCGCGAACAAGGTTGGGGGCATTTAGTAAGATATAAAGTTTTGTTTCTTTATTCTAAATTTAAGCTAATAAAAAAATGCGCTATTGCGAGCTCGCTATCTAGTTTCCAAAAAATAGACGATCTCAACTCTCTTCCGTTACAACTTACCTCGGTTCTCCCCTACTTAATGCTCAAAGATTTAAACAATCCGAAAATTTGTCCGCTTTCCCGCATTATCCTCAAATACTACGCAGAAACAAAAGTTGAGCCTCCGAATTGCGTATTTATCAATTGTTCCAAACGTCGTTCAAAGTTACGTCAGATTCCGATCCGATTACGGGGAAATTTCCCTCGAAAAATTTCCAAATGTAGCTTCTGAAGTCTTCGTAAAATATCAATCGGTCAACTTTATCCTAATAATGTGGAAATGGATGGCATCCCGCGGGAACTCATCATATTTTTTGTAGAATATAAGCTTTGACTTTTTATGAGTGGGTATTTGGTAAGAAAATGTCGCGCACAATTTATCTTTGGACTAAAATAAGATACGGATATATCTTAAAGTAAGAGAGATATTAAAATATTATAAGAATACTAGAAGGTACCCGTTCGTTCGCGAAGGAGAAAAAGTCGTAACCCCTTTTTTTTTACTTCAGCTTTGTCGGGTAAAAAGTGTCCTATAACCATCTGGCGATACCCAGCTACCCGTGTACCAAAAATAGTTGTAATCTGTTTTGCCGTTTTGGCGTTATGATGACACAACAACACATACAAACATACAAAAATCCAAAAAAACTATTTCTGTCTACCTCAATACCTTAATAGTCCGTTACAATAGTTTTTATTTTTTTATATATTCAACGTACAGACATTTCATTATTACAACTATATTATAGTCAAGTTATCGTTTTAGGCTTTCTATGGGGTTGTCAAACGTAGAACACTTAAGTTCGAGGCTTGCAAAGAAAAGTCCAGTCAGCAATAAATAATGGTCACTTAAATGCCATTTTTGATAGTAAGGGTTTTTATTTAACGGTACTTATTTATTTCAAGATTCGAATTGAATTAATAATATATTGTAAAGTGTCATAAAAAGATCATTTGTGCTTGTTTGGAAACTTCGATTTGTTGTCTACTTAATAACGAGTGAACCGTCTCATGGATTAAGACGAAACTTAGCATACAGATAGATCAAATCATGGATTGAAAGTATTGAAACAGGACACCTAACTAATTTTTTCACGAACGTTATAAAGTGGTAAAAATGCAATATCTGTACATGGAAGATATTTAAAAAAAAAGGGAAGTTGACTATTTTTGGCTCACTGTATCGTTTTTTCCTTGTATGCTGGTATGTGTGTCGTTGTCTCAGGATCTTTTACCCGACTACGCTGAAAAAAAAACTATTTTTTGTTTTTTTTTTCTCTTCCGCCGTCTAAGTCGCGGGCAACTTCTAGTTTGTATAAAAATATACTACTTAGAAGGTGCAACTTCGTTCGCAAAAGAGAAAAAAGTCATAACCCACTTTTTTACTTTAGCGTAGTCGGGTAAAAAGTATTCTATAACCATCTGTAGATGCCCAGCTGCCCTAGAACCAAAAAAAGTCGAAATCTGTTCAGCCGTTTTGGAGTAATGAAGCCACAGATACACATTCAAGCATACAAAAAACCTAAAAAAATAATAATCTCCGGTATTTTTTCTCCAATTGTTTCAATCATTTTCTTTTTCAATATATTCAATGTCCAGACATAAAATGTTTACAACTTTATAATAGTATACAGATAAACATTTCTCTTGTTAAATATTTCAGCGATTAAATCACCTTGTTTTATCTTAACACCTAAACTTTAAAATTAATCCAATTAATGGTGCTGTTAAATTCGAAAGCAAACAGCAACGTTAATGGTGGGTATTAGTCCAGCTTGATACTAATCCACGCGATTACGGAAACTGCAGAACATTATATTAAAGAGGATTGATAATAGAAAGGGAGAAAGCAAAAAAATACCTACTTTAGCGCATTGCATGTTGAGAACTGTAACATTGTTATTAAAACAAAAAAGACCGGCCAGGTGCGAGTCAAACTCCTGCATCGAGGGTTCCGTATAAAATATACGCTACTAACGGGCGTATCTGGGTGAATCAACTTTTAGACCCACACAAATTTGTCTATAACTTTTAAACTTCGCTATAAAATAACGCTTTAATCTATGGTGTACGTTAAAACGTTGAATGTGTCTGTCTGTAAAGCATAATAAACAGGAAAATATCATAATATAAAATAAAAATTAAAAATGAAAATTATTTATTTTCAGATTCCTGAGATCCATAGATTGATATTAGAAACCTCATTTCTTGGAAATTCTAGAGACATTTTTGGTAACAACAGACGTCAAAAGTGTGGGTCTAAAAGTTAATTCACCCATCTATGAAAATCCATTGTTAGCAGAGCCCTACTCCTGAGCAAAATGGACGCGGTGTTCGATCATTTTATATTGGTTATTGACATAGACAGTCAGACGTAAAGTTATACTGTTTTTAGTATTTGCTGTTATAGTGGCAACAAAAATACATCATCTATGAAAATTTCAACTACTACCTCTAGCTATCATGGTCCATGAGATGCAGCCTGGTGACAGATGGACAAACGGACAGCGGAGTCTTAGTAATAGGGTCCCGTTTTACCCTTTGGGTACGGAACCCAAAAAAACTATATTGTAGCTCACATTACATGTACAGAACTACAATGTTATTAAAACCATACAAGCCGTGGCGCTAATTATCAGTGTGCCCAAAAGATAAATTAAAAATTAGCTTAACTAACTAGACTAGGGTATTGAAGCAAGAGTAGTGAAGGTAGAGATGAAACAAGGATTTTTATTAGAAAAACGGTAGTTGTCAGGACTCCGTACCTAAAAATGAAAAACAGAATTTCTCACAAATTATGATTACGAGACTGGGACAATCTTTTTAATGGCCGGGAAACCATGCACTGGGACATGTCGAGAAGAGGGAAGTATGGTGACCCTAAACTAGACTAATAATATCAGTGATGAAACGACAGATAACGAATACAAAAAAGGAATTAAAACAACAATATAAGCTCATAACGAAAAAGGAGAGGACATTATATGAAATATAATACTTTGCTTAAGATCGCATATTCAAAATAAAGAATATAGTGATGACTAGGGAATGCAATATCTTAAACGATTTATATGAATCCGTCATTTTTGATTAAAACTTGGTTTTTCCCATTAAATCCCAAATGCAAATGAATATTTGTATAATTATTTATACAAATATTAAAACCAACATTAAAAAAATAATATAATAATAACCAGTAAACGTAAACGAAAAGCATCGTTCACAATCCTGACACTTGAAGTTTTTATAACTTAATAAACAATTCCTTTGTTAGAGGGGTTATTTGAATGTGTGTGTTTCCCGCCCATCGGTTTGTTATTCCAGTTAAAAACTTAATTGCACCTTCATAATAAAGCTGTTGATTTTTACGACATACTGTAGTAAAATAACGTAAATAATACCTATATATCATGAAATAAACAAATAAAAATACTTAGGCATGCATAAATTTGAAGTTACGTAATTTACTGTTATTATTTTTTACTCCTACAAGCAAATAGAAATGTAGATATTTCAAAATCCTTATATCTTAACAAAAATGTTGACTAAAATTGGACATTACATCCTAAATATTTTTATGTAAATTTGGCACACCGTACAATTAATGACGTCATGCTTTTACATCAATTGAATGGATTTTCAGCGCTCAGTAAATATACTGTTGATAAATATATCAAAAGCACTCTAATCTATATTTATATTAATATTCTTAAAAATAAACCAACTACAAAAAGCTCAGAGTCACCAGGAAATACCTATTGTTATCTAAACGAAAGATTTTTTTCACAATCCCGGCACCTGAAGTTATATTAGTCCATAATATAAATGTTATTTGTTTTAGGTTTCGTGACATTATCCTCTCATCGAAATCAAAATTTTAATACCGAACATTCTCCTCTCGTTTGATATGTCTAAACGTCGACATTGGCGAAATATCTCTTGCTAAAATCGGCAAGAAGTAAAAGCCGTTCAAGAAAAAAAAATACTCATGTAGAAGCTGTTAGGTTAGGTAAGGTTTGTTTTATATAACAATCTCAAAACATTAACAGTTTCAGAGAAAAATGCTTTCGATGAAATGATATTTCAAAGAAATAAGGTGGGTATTCGATAAAACAAAAGTACAAACCTTTCATACCAAATGATAAGGAGTATTTTCAGCGCTCTTTATATTTATTAACCTAATACACTATGGACCACATTAATCTAATACACTATGGATTGTATTTTATCCGAAATAAAATTTTATTCATTCATTCATTCATCGAATGTAGTTCGTTGCCATATAGGTAGATTTTTTGATAGATAAATATGGTAAAAATATTAGACAATCATAATTCCAAATGCACAGTATCCATACTCCATACTAATATTATAAATGCGAAAATGTGTCTGTCTGTCTGTCTGTATGTGTGTCTGTTACCTCCTCACGCTTAAACCGCTAAGCCGATTTGAATGAATTTTGGTAGAAAGATAGTTTAAGTTCAGGGGAAGGACATAGGAAAATTTTTATTGCGGAAAAATACCCTTATCCGCAATAAACGAATTTAAGGCGGACGAAGTCGCGGGCAGAAGCTAGTTAGAATTAAACCAACAATAAGCTCAAAAGTACCTCAAAATACCTATTGTTATCTAAATGAAAAAAATCTTTCACAAATCCGGCACCTGAAGTTGTAATAACTTAATTTTCCGTGTTTCCCGCCCGTCGGTTTGTAATTCCGGTAAAAAACGTAATTACGCCGTCATAATTCCGAGGTGTCGCAGCCGGCACGTCCAATTGTTCTGGTTAGGGTTCCCGGGGAAACGGTTGTCATCTTTAAACAATGCTGATTCAAACATATGTTTTGAACTATAACAGACATTGCGTCCGCATTAATGTATTTAACTTAACACATTCACTGCCAGGAATCCGCCTAGCGGGCGCTCTGCGTGTAGACGCGTAGCCGATACCATGCGTTTCCCCGTGTGTAGAGGAAAGTGCTTAGCGCTACGAAAAGCTTGGCTGCGAAAGTTGTAGTCTCGCGACCAGGGATCGGAACCGGTATGTTTTAAATCTTTTAAAATATACGATTTTTATGAAATGTTTTAAAACAGTGTTTAGGATAAGAGTAAATAATCACAAATCACTTTATTCAAGTACTAGAATTTTAATAAAATATACCAAAATCTCGTGAACGAAAAAAACGAATCGTTATTTCAGATATTTAGTATGAAAAAAATAGCGGTTCCAATCCCTGCTTGCTACTTGGTCGAAAATCAATGGTTTGAAAACGATTGATTATGAAACTAGTACATTTATTCAAGACTTTTCTTTCACCAAACAATTTATTTGTAAATACTCAACTGTTTCATGGGAAATGAAAATCTGCAAAACAGACGTTTTTTAATATTTCCTTTTGTTTCCAGGATCATCACATCACTCATTTAGATAATAGTACATTACTTACCGAGGGCTGTAGAAGAAAGAAAGCCCGAAATCGCAGGTATTTGTGACCCGAGCCGCAGGCGAGGGTTGTAAATATGCGATAGAGGGCTTTCTTTTTTACTGCGCGTGGTAAGTACATAATTTTACGTCTTCATCGTAGCGTGCGGTAAAACTCACATTATAGCCAGGTGTGACGTATAACAATTTAGACGGATTATAATCATTTCCGAACGGTGTAAAAATATGTTTTCTGTTCAAAAGTAGTTTAGTAGAGTATTTGTTCTTAAAATAAGATAGTTAGTAACGATGTCTTCTGAGTGTTTTCATTCTCTTCAGTAAGCTTCATATTGGTGAAATGCTGCTGGTAGTTTATTTTTGAAATAAAATAATCAGGCCCTTCTGGCACATGTGTAACTGTCTTACACATGAGGCCCATCTGGCATGTATGTAGACCTCTATTTGTTTTCTCAAAGTGGATAGTTTGCACAAATTGTAACTTTGACAGAGGAAAATATATTTTTTCTCAGTCGATCCGTGAACACGACAGCTGAAAAGTTTCTGAAAAGTCGGGAATTCAAATGAGATAATAAACGCGATATAATCCGTTTTAATTGTTTTATTTAAAATATATATTTCCAGCCATTGCGTAGAATCCAATAGGTAACCTATTGGGTTCTATACAATGGCTTGTTTTATAGACATTCTGAAAAACTTACTAGAAATTAATCAGTTTGGGAACCAATAATTCGCTCATTTACGACTAACCTATTCAAGACCAATGTGATTAAAATTGTCACTACATTATCGCCAAGTGGAGGAACTTGCAAGACTTGGGGTAACATTAGACAAGGTAAACATCACCTCACCACCAGTGTCAGGTTTATTTATTCAACTACCTACCTATAAGTTCTCAGTAAAAACAGTTATCTATAGCTACCTCGCATGTCCCAAGGTCATTTTGACTGTAATAATAATGTATTTGTTTTATTGAATTGCTTGTATTTAGTTCTAGGAATGTCATGATTTTATCGGTCCTATTTCCAAGCAAAAGAAATACGGGATGATGGTAGCAGTCTAAGGTCTTATCCAAAAAAAAATAGGTGAAGGCCGTACCCCAGAACAAAATAATACAATAGGATATGATGATGATGACCAGATCAATTCTCCGCTCAACCAACTGTCATTATGAGTAACAGATACTATACTGCTCTTACAATTGTCTTGTCATTGCTTCTATATTAGTCTCGGACAAAATGGCATGGTCTCAAGAACACTCAGTCTTAGTAAGAGCCAAATATGGTTATTAGAGAATATTGTAGTGCTATTGTAAGCCAAATAAACTGAAAATTGAAGGATATTCAATTAAATGCGTTTATACATCGTCCTCCAAATTCTTCATGGTTGTGAGAGACGCGCTAGACAGAAACCGGTGGAGGCAAATCATCCGCTCCAGGTGCAACCGTGATGCTGACCACGATCCTCAGACATGAGGGACCGACCTCAGAGAGAGAGATACATAGTGCCCAAATTCAGGCTTACACGATGACATAAGAGCAAGAAATTTTAGTGCTCTCAGTCCGGCTTTTGCTGGTTGCGCGCTCCATTGCTCAGTAGTGCTCAACTATACCTAGTATTTATAACTTTGTAATAATAGTACTATTGCCAGGAGACCTGCAGTTAGAAGTCCTGGCAACGGTAAAAATCATGTGTCAAATATCATCCAAATTAGACCCCTTAACGAGAAACCAATTATATATACGTGTACATAGATGTATTTCGTCATTTTTTTTCTCTACCTATGTAAGCTAGCTAAGCTCGTTCGCCCAGGATCTTTGCTTTATATAGACAAGAATTATTTGTTTGAAGTAATAGGGTATCGTAGATTTAAATCAAGAAACAGCTTGCTAACTTTGTTTACAATAATTTAAAACTTTCATAACTTATCTGGCTATCCTTGGAAACTTATTTACTAGTTAGACGTATAATTATAGACATCACAATTACCGAAACATGTCCCAGACAGTTATTTTGGTCCCAGCGCGCTGAAGTTACCGAGTTGCTAATTATTTATTCAATAGTCCAACAAATGGAACATCATACAAATATGAATTAAGTTGCAAAATCCACATTAGTTAGAAGGAAATCATAGGAATCTGATACGATACAAAATATTTATCAAACTTCCTAGTAAAGAGAACGTCGATTTACACAATTTTAACTTCTTATCACAACACAACAAAAACTGGGATTAATCGCGTATTTGATTGGTAAATCTTCGACACCATCGAAAGTCAGATAATAAACAACAAAGGCTTATGGCATTTTAGCTCTCAATTTTGTAATATTAAATGAACAAAATACAGTCAGTAAAATTATAAATTTGAAAGCTTATAGTAAATTCAAACGCCAGTTCTTAAACCGCAAGTGTCGATTTAAATTAACGATGATAACTTGCAAGTGTTGTACAGATTATTTTTCTCAAACATGCAATGAAATGTCGTCATTACGTACATTATAACAGGCTTCAAAATATCACGTTTCGGGCGGAACATTTATACGGGAAATATTTTTTTAATTTTTATTTAAACATGGCGTCTGTGTTCATGAACGGGCTAAACAGCTGGTTTTTTTTCTAGTGGCTGAATGATTGTCGGACCAAAAATATCCGCGTTAATGTAAAATAATAATTAAGAACTCAAATCTGTATGATTCATTATGTTGATGAATAAATTTAAAATATTGTCTATGTATACGTAAGTCACCAGAGACCATAGACAATATTTAAAATCCTCTGAAATTGTTTTATTTATTATAGAAATTAAGATTCTTATTGTAAAAGTTGTGTATAACGGCCTTAAGGGTCTACTCGAACACTACACACGCGAAATACGGACGACTTCCGTAAAAAAAAACATTATGGAGGGATTGAAGGGAAAATTTCAAAAACTTTTGTCGTGTAGTTTTTTGAGTGGTGTATTTATTTTATTTTATTGCATATGTTTGAGAAAAGCACTATACATGCCTCTGGCCGTGAAAAGGGCTTGCCGGCTTCGTATCACTATGCGGCCTCCCTACGGTCGGCCGTCTATATCTACTCACCCGGCAAGCCGTTCTTTCCCGGCGTCTGCAGTATAGTACTATTATTTTTGATCTTTATGTATTATTGCTATTATACAAAAGACATTATCTTGAATCATTTACTAGGAAATATGATAATTCATTTCATCCAAACGGGAAACGAAAGAAATTGCCTTCTTAATAAACTACTCAATTTGAAGAGTATCATAAGAAACTGTTGCAAACGCAACCCTTATTTTCTATATTTTATCTGTTGCGAAGCAGTGTCGAAACGTTCATACGAGGCGCAGTTAGTATGCGGGGGGCTTTTTAAAATAGGCCAATAACATTGGACCACATACTAGCCGTTTAGTTAAATCATTACTTTTTCTTACTATCTTAACCTAACCACCTCTGTTTGCGACCGCGGCACTACTCTTTGTAAACCAGTCCACCTATAGTAAATATATAATACAGTCCACAATATCGAAGTTTTCATCAAATAGTCGTCGAGTACCTCTTCTCGTCAGATCAGCTGGCACCGGCGGCTACAGAAACAATTTAAAAATCATATCACTTTAACTTTGCTAAATACATTGCGAGCTAAATGTTTAAGTCAGCTTATAGAATTTTGGGCGGTAGGCATAAAAAAAGTAACACATCTGTCTTAGACTTTATATTAAAATAAATACAAAATAGTTACATTACCAAGTTTTTGACCGCTTCCAAATTAAATTGTACTTCTAAATTTGCTGGACAAATTTTTGCAGCACTGTACATGCACTAATTATCAGTTAATTTCACTGTTCAATCCTCCTGGTTCTGACACTTGTCATACATAATGAAAATAAAAGTCAACAACACAATGGCTGGATATCGCTGAGTCGCAGAAAAACCTGAAAACCACTGTACTGAAGATGTTCTCCGAGTTCGGGTCCAAGCTGAGCAGAGCCCCCGCAGCAAAGGTAACTCTTAATAATATGAGCGAGGAATTTGCTGCCTTCAAAGAGCAAACACTAACATTGCTGAAGTTGCTAAGGGAGCAAATCAAGATCCTCAGTAAGTCTCAGGACATAGCTGAAATGCGGCATCGAAGAAAATTTCTCCTATTTAATGGTGTTCCCGAAGAAGCACACGAAAATATTGGAGCTAGAATTGCCTCCATTATCACCGAGCAACTGAAGATCCCAGGGGGCTCAACTGGGTCCTTTAAGATCTGTCATAGGCTCGGCAAGCTTTCAAATGGTCGTAAAAGACCCATTCTTGTGCAATTTGCTGATATTTCTATGAAATCTTCAGTTTCGAAAAAGAAGACCGCATTCAAGGGAACCACTTATGCTATCTCGGAGTTTCTCACACCTCAGCGGCAGGCACTGTTTATTCAGGCACGTAAAGTGTTTGGCATGAAGAGTTGCTGGTCGCTGGATGGCAACATTTTTGTGAAACTGCCCAGCGGTGAACGCGAACGTCTCGAGTCTGAGGAGGATATTATGCGCCTGAAGATGTCCCGATCGAAGCAGTTGCCTCAATCATCGTCGACACCTAAGCCTGCAACAAAGCCCGAAGAGGCAGAAGAGCGGAACAACCCCGGTCCCAGTGGCCAGCCAGGGAAATCGCGGACCGGCGGCCTAGGTTAGCAGTGTCGTGCCATTAATCAGTGTTTTAATTTTACATAAGTTCTATTTCTTTTATCTGTACTACTTTTCATACAGCAGCAGGCTTATTTACTTAGTTAACTTCTCTGAATCCATATTTCGTGACTAGTTATGTGTACCCACTTTTATTTAAGTTTTAGTTTTACTATTACGGCTACGTATAGGTTATGTCACTTTGATTTGACAGTTGACGTTTATTTTATTTTTTAAACACTTGTAATGTTTGTTCGAGTATTATGTTTTACCGCCTGTTATGAACTTCATATCTGTTTTCCAACTTGTTTATGTTAAATCAAATATGACTTTGTTACTCTCACAGGCTAACCGGCAGGATGAGCAGGACTGTGCACTGCCTTATTGTGCTGCCAACTATTAAGATATATTATATATATTTGTATTTTTATTTATAATTAACGTATATTTATTTTAATGTCAGATGATGAAACCTTTTATTCTGCCAGTGGTGATAGCTCTGCCTTTCTGTCTCTAAATTTGCTTGACACATCTCAAACGCTAGGTACTCTTTTGTCACGCGAATTTCAGAACCCTTGTCATTTCAACGTGTGCCATATTAATGCCCAAAGCATCCCCTCTCACTTTACCGAACTTATTGAGACCTTCCAGTCTGAATTTATCCATGCAATACTGGTTTCGGAGAGTTGGTTGAAGCCAACACTTGACTGGACATCATATGCTTTGCCTGGATATGTTCTTATTAGGAATGACCGAACTGGCAAGGGTGGCGATGGTGTTGCCATTTATTTGAAAATTTCCATTCCATACAAAATTTTAAATACCTTTCCGTCTCTTTACTCTAGCTCAGCAGAATGGATATTTCTCGAAGTAAATGTCAAAGGGATCAGGACCGTTCTAGGGGAAGTTTACTGTCCTCCCACTATCGATTATTTTTCTACACTTGGACAGGTATTTGAGTACCTAAGCTCGGATTCCACGCATCATATAATTATGGCTGATCTTAACACAGACCTTTGCAAAGATTCTCCACATCGCGATAAATTGACATTATTAATAAAGTCTGTAAATTTATGTGTCCTTCCTTTGAAGGCCACCCACCACACCGCGACGTCTGATACGTGGCTGGATGTCATAATTACTTCTTCCGCTGATGATGTAGTAAAACATGGTCGGCTTTTAGCTCCCGGCTTTTCCCACCATGACTTGCTATTAGTTTTTTACAAAATTAAACGGCCCAAATGTCAACCTACCTTAGTTTTAATGCGTAGTTTTAATAAAATAGATCCCGATGCCCTCCTTAGTGATGCTCGGAGCATTGACTGGACTCCTGTGCTGACTGCCCCAACAACTGACTCCAAGGTTTCTCTTTTTAATGCAGCTATTTTGACTCTTTTCGATGCGCACGCCCCCTTGCATATTGTTGGAGTCAGGCGTCCTCCTGCTCCTTGGATGACTGAGGGCATACGCATGGCTATGAGGAGGAGGGACCGTGCTTTCCGAACTTTCAAACGTGACCGTACTGACGAGAACTGGACACTTTTTAAGACAGCCCGCAACCGATGCAATCAGATGGTGCGGACAGCGAAGCGGCGGTTTATTCACCTGAATGTATCATCTTCATCTATGGCCGATGTCTGGAAATTTCTCAAGCCGCTTGGCCTAGGTAAACCTGTTAATGGTTTCGATGGCACTTCCTTTTCTCTTAACGATTTAAACAGAATTTTTTCCTCTGCCCTCTCTATTGATAATCGTATTAAGACCAATACTCTCTCTGATATTTCTTCTCTTTCCCCTTCTTTCTCAGATTTGTTCTCCTTTTCTCCCACTAATCAAGCAGATGTCAAAACCATCATAAGCAAAATTAAATCGAAGGCTATTGAAAATGATGATATCGGACGTTATATGATAGTATCGGTGTTGGACTGTGTGCTTCCTATAAAAACCCATATCATCAATTCCTCGCTATTTAATGGTGATTTTCTCTCTCTGTGGCGTAGTGCATTTGTCATACCCTTGCCCAAAATAAATAATCCCACATCACTTAGCAACTTTAGCCCAATCTCGATTCTCCCTTTTCTATCAAAAATTGCCGAAGTCGTGGTACAAAAGCAACTTTCGGACCACATTCATGCCAATAAACTCTTGAGCCCCTATCAGTCAGGTTTTCGACCCAGCCATAGTACCTGCACTGCGCTTCTTAAGGTGACTGAGGATATTAGATGGGGCATGGAGGATCAAATGGTCACAATACTTGTTCTTATTGATTTTTCCAATGCATTTAACACTGTTGACCATGACATCCTTCTTGCCCTGCTCAAGCATTTGAATGTGTCTTTGTCTGCGTTGGGTTGGTTTTCTACCTATCTTTGTGGACGCCGGCAGGCAGTCCGGGTAGATCGGTCGTTGTCTGACTGGTGTGACTTAGCCACCGGTATACCACAAGGAGGAATTCTGTCTCCACTTCTATTTTCTACTTTTGTTAACTTCATCACCCCCGACCTTCAATGTTCCTACCATCTGTATGCTGACGATCTACAGCTTTACGACCAGTGCATAGTGACTGATATTACTGCTACCATTGACAAGTTAAGCCTGGACCTCTTACACATCCAAGAATGGTCTGAAAAATTCGGCCTATTTGTAAACCCGTCAAAGTGTCAGGCTATTGTCATTGGTAGCTCTCGCCAGCTAGCAAAACTCAACCTCAAACCTCTCTTGCACCTGTAACTTTCAACGGCACACCTATTTCATTTACTTCTAGTGTTAAAGACTTAGGTGTTTACTTGGATAGCACGCTGAGCTGGAAGATGCAGGTTGCCGAAATTTGCAGGAAGGTAATTGGATCACTCCATGCTCTTAACAAATTGGAAGCATTTCTTGCCCATTAAAACTAAGGTCTTTTTGGTAAATACCCTAATCCTACCCATAATTAATTATGGTGATGTGTGTTATCCGGACTTAAATGAAGATCTTCTTGATAAGTTGGATCGGCTTCTCAATAATTGTATTCGTTTCATTTTCTGTCTCCGTAAATATGATCATATATCTGCTTTCCGCGCTCATATTGGTTGGTTGCCAATTCGCCAGCGACGTAACATTCGAATGCTTTGCTCTCTCTTTTCAATTCTTAATGATCCACAATCTCCAGAATATCTCAAAACTTTCTTCAGTTACATTGAATCCACTCGTAACCGTCATTTTCGCTCTTTCGGCAATCTCGCCCTTTCTATCCCACTCCACCGAACTAGCTTCATATCCAATTCTTTCTCCATTCGCGTTGCCCGCCTCTGGAACGGTCTTCCTCTTAAAATCAAACAGTCCCCGAATAAGTTTGCATTCAAAAAGTCCATGAGCAACTTCTTTGCTGCCAGAACCAAAGACTATCTTAGTTTATCTGCTCAATTCGTTTCTTGTATATATTTGTGTATGTATATATATATTTTGTTATTCATGTATTTAAAGTATATAAATATGTGTTTTTGTAATGACGCAAGCCTCAGCACCGCCCACAATTTTTCTGCTTTGCCCTAAGGTTTACTGGTAGAGACTGCCTTATGGCATTAAGTTCCCCTTTATGACAATAAGTTTTCTTTTGTGCAATAAAGATTAAATAAATAAAATAAATAAATATAGCTGTATCATAATAGTATCAATAACCGTTCGTGAAACAACCAAAACAAAGGCTCAAAACTCCTCAAAGCATTTTCCATCCGCGAGGTATTTTATTATCCGTTCGAATTCTAAGAGAACACTCGGAAATATAATGTTTCTGAATATGTGGATACCAGCTTATTTCTAACAGGCTATTATATTGAAAACAAAATGTTTTCTTCCATTTAAAGGTACACAACTAGAACATATTGGAAACACTCTAAATCTCACTAATGCAATAAGCGTGTTTGATACCTGCTTGGAAAACCATTATGTTTTATGCTACTATAAAAGTTTTGATGACTATTTAAAAGTACTATCTTCTCTTATATTTTGTGGAAAGTTCGACTTTATTATATTGTTCTTGGGCTGATTTTTCCTGGAAGTTTAAGTATTGTTCGGATATAAATAAAATTTCACGCATTTAAAACGAATCTTAAAAACGAACACTGAACAATGTTGAGCTGTCAACCCAGTAATAACTATCAGAATGTTTTCATTGTTGACTTGCAGGGTAAAAAAATAAGTTATAATTTTCCTGTATGTGGTTATAAATCTTCTTTCTAGTCGTCTCACTATTCCTATTGTCAGATTGGTCGTGGTCTCGATGATGATGTAGTCGTACACGGCAGATCTTCGTCCTCGGTCCTCTCGACTTGGATTGCCGCCTTTGCAATTTGTCTCCACTTCATTCTGTTGGCAGCATTTCGAGAACACTCCGTGATACTGGTGTCTGTCACAGTTTTTATAAGATCCGTCCATCGGATTGGAGACCGCCCTCGAGACCTTTTGCCTTCAACCTCTCCGTACACCCCTAGACGCTCCATGGCTTGCTGGTTTCGGGAGATATCTCCAATGAATCTGAGAATTCGCAATTGTACAGTCGACAAAAGTCTGTCCTTGATTCTTAACTCCTAACATAAATATATTGTTGCGAAAAGCGGTCTAAGGAATTTTCAGCATACGCTTTCAGCACCACATTTATGAGGCGTCAATTTTGCGTTGGTCTTTTTAACTTAAGGGTCTGGTTCTCTGGTCCGTAGAGACATATTGAAAAGACAAGACATTTCATGAGCCCAACCTTGGTATTCTTGGTTATTCGTTTGTGATTATAGCTCATCTTTATTTCAGATCTGGATCATGATACAACTAAGTATATCTTCACCAATATTAAGAAAACATGGTCTTCTTTTATCTGTAGACGACTGACTCGCACACGAAGAGTTCATAAACAATCTCGTTTTTTGTGTGGTTCCCATGACTTTACAGTCATGGAGACCACACAAGGGATCGGAGGGGTTACCCCCTGATAAAAAAGGAGTGTTATATGTTCACGTGAGTATCTGTGTGTCTGTCTGTCCATTGTAACTTTGAAGTGAATCAACCGATATTAATTTATATTTTTGTGTTTGAAAACTGATTTTACCGAGAGTGTCCTTAGCTTTATTTCAAGAAAATCAGCAACAGCCGTTTGAAAATTATCATGTCGGAGGTTTTTATCCATTCAATCAGTGAATAACTTATTATTATTTTAGTACTTTTTATTATTTTAACTTCCATAGAAATTAAATATACAACTATGTTGTGTATTAAATTTCTAGTTAAGTTACAGCCCCGTAACAGGCAGAAAGAGCAGGCTTAATATCAGGGTTCTGTTTGTATTCTATAGGTGCGTTAAACTTAAAAGAAGAAATAACATTATCATTAAACGGAAAGAGGAAGAAATTTCGAGAAAGATCTTCTTGCAAAGGCATCTTGATTCTGGGTAAGAAAGTTGAAAAAATGAAAGTTTTTGTTTATGCGGAATCAAAATCTATTAGAGAAGAAACGAGTGATAGTGATATTGAAATTATAGTAAATGCTGGAAATGTGGTGAATGGGGGCTTTGCACACCTTTATAAATCAGTCAGAAAGTGTCAAAGAAGGCACGTCTGGCAGGGCACGCTCAGTTGTGTGCGGCAAAAGAAGCACAAAAGTAGAATAAATGCGGTAGAAATGAGAGCTTTGAAAAGTGTGGCAGTGGTAAAACTGAGCAGTAGAATTAGGAAAAGAATGACCAAAGACGGTTATAGTGTGAAAAGAGACGTAGTGATGGCCGGATGGAAGAAGATTAACGGAAAGTATATGAAGCAAGTGTGACCGGAAATGTTGGAACAGGAAGACTTAGAAAAACATTCTTACAACAAATAGAAGACATTTGAAAGAAGGGCCAGGTCAGGAGTACTTTAAACCGACGAGCATGTATGAGGAATTTCATGAAAGTTGCTGAAGTCAAAGAAATGGATAAAAGTGGTCTCTGCCTACCCCTATGGGAAAGAGGCGTGATGCTATTAAATAAATAAAATATTACAAATATTACAGGCATTTGTTACACAAATCGAACCAGTCCCATGGTAAGCTCAATAAGGCTTCTGTTATGAGTACTAGACGATGATTAATTGATAAATTTACTTATATACATAAAAAACATCCAGGGCTCAGGAACAAATATTTATGCTCATCACACAAATATTTACCCTTACAGGGATTTGAACCCACGATCTACAGCTTCGCACTCAACGTTACTCCCACTAAGCTAAACTAGTCGTCAACATGTATGTATCAACCGGTTTCCTACACCCAGGATACTAAAACCCTTCATTAAGTAGAGGATTAAAAACGCATTTAAAAAGGTTCGCTAAGTTAACACTGTAACTTTTATGAGAAAAGTTTCATCCAATGGGACCACGAAGCTGCATAATTTAAATTAATTAGCAAACATTATACAAGCGTGCTGTGACCGTTAGTGTTGAAATTGTCGTGTGGTTCTTGTGTGTTCTTCGTGTGTTATATTGTGTGTACGCGTTTAACTTAAAAAAAAAGGAAGAGTAATCCCAGTGCTAGACACCGCCCTAGTTGGCAGCTCCAATCTTAATTCATAGCAATAGAGGTGACCAAATATTCGAATTAGGAAATATATATTATCCTATATGAGTTCACGACGTTTTGGAGGCTTTGCAGCTTCCATGATCACGGGGTCGACTGAGAAAAGTTACTGTTAGTAGACCGGGAAAAGTTAGTTCGGTTACATGTTTTAAATTAAATGACGATTATATGAGTTACATATACATTCATTATATATTTCATACATTATTTCCTTTTGAAGACATAAATTTGTGTTCATAATAATTACTCACTTTATACCCTAGCTTACGTAAAAAATAAATTTTAGAAAATCCTTCCTTTGTGCACCTCTACGTCTCTAAAGGCATATATATTCAAGCACTTCAGGCTGTGTTTCCACAAGAGATGTGCGAGATAGCTGAGCGGTGCGAGGATGCGTAGCGATGATGTGAAACGGTGTGAGCGTTTCTACCAGAGATGTGTGAGGCAGCTGAGTGAAGCGAGGATGCGTAGCGATGATGTGAAACGGTGTGAGCGTTTCCACCAGAGATGTGTGAGGCAGCTGAGTGGAGCGAGGATGCGTAGCGATGATGTGAAACGGTGTGAGTGTTTCTCCCCGAAATGTGCGAGGCAGCTGAGTGGAGCGAAGATACGTAGCGATGATGTGAAACGGTCTGAGCGTTTCCACCAGAGATGTACGAGGCAGCTGAGTGGAGCGAGGATGCGTAGCTATGATGTGAAACGGTGTGAGCGTTTCTACCGGAGATATGCGAGGCAGCTAAGTGGAGCGAGGATGCGTAGCGATGTTGTCACACGGTGTGAACTTTTCCAACAGACATGTGCGAGGCAGCTGAGTGGAGCGAGGATGCGTAGCGAAGATGTAATACGGTGTGAGCGTTTCCACCAGAGATCTGCGAGGTAGCTGTGTGGTGCAAGGATGCGTAGCGAAGATGTGAAACGGTGTGAGCGTTTCAACCAGAGATGTGCGAGGTAGCTGTGTGGTGCAAGGATGCGTAGCGAAGATATGCAACGGTGTGAGCGTTTCCGCTAGAGATGTGCGAGATAGCTGAGCGTTGCGAGGATGCGTAGCGATGATGTGAAACGGTGTGAGCGTTACTACCGGAGATGTGCAAGGCAGCTGCGTGTAGCGAGATCGTTCCCTTGTTTTGTATGTACAAAAACCTCGCTTCGCTAAGATGTTTCCACTAGAGCTGCGCAGAGCAAGGATTGGTATATTAAGTTATTTTATTAGTTATTTTCAAACCCATCCTTCATTACGCATCCTCGCACATCTCAGGTGGAAACGCAGGTAGATTGTACGTGGCTAGTTAATTTACATCTGTTTACGAGTTAGATAAATATGCGTAAATATTATATTTATACTGCGCATATAGCTTTAAAATAATCCGGTAATGCCCAAAAATGAATTAGCAAACGGCTTTACAGCGAAACATCATTTCGGCCGACATGACAAATTCCCAATAAATTACATTTGCCTTACAACATTTCGCTCGCCTAATCTCAGCTTATCCGATAATAATACCCAAATTCATGGTAAGGCCTAATGCACATGGACATGGACAATACAAAATAATATACATATATAATGTTTTATTGGAAGGAAATTACATTTACCATCTATTTGGTTATTTTACTTGTAAGTAGTATTGTGTTATGAAGATCTCAACTTTATAAATGTAATTTTAAGAGCGTTTATACCCGCTGAACTGGCAACGTCGCATATTTTTTCTTCTTGCTTCATTATTTTGTGGTATTTCAATGAAACTTAAAGATGTGTTCAATACATACCCTACATTTTTAGCATTTATATTGCGTTTAATTCATGTACTCATTGCTTTTGCCTTTATTTTCTTACAAAACAACATATAAACATAAGTTCATTTTTAGAGCTTTGATTGTGGCAATATCATGAAATTTTGCATTATGCCTGCGTAACTACCGAAAACGTAACGAATGAATTGACAGCGTGTTCAAGTTACATTCACATTTCTTAAAATAATCAAGAATAACCAAAAAAATTGCGACGTTGCCAGTTAAGCAGGTATACACCCTCTTAATTGAGAAATTAATAATTTAATTTAATCTAATAACTACAAATAAAAAAGATGAATAAATGCGAAATTATTACACGAAGCCTAACGGCTTGCCATAGTAAATGGGCCCTTCCATGAAATGGATTCGGTTTTTGTTTTTTGTAAGCACCTCTTATATTGAGGAGTATTTGTACTGAGTAGCAATATCCAAATTTTGACAAATTTTGAGTTGCGAATTCTTAGAATTTTTTTTTTGGGAATTAGGCCATTTTTTTATTTTGAAATATATTTTTTTTATACACGTCACCACAAAAAAGACTAATGCAGGTTGTCATAAACAAATATTTTTTATGTGTTTGTGAAGTGATATTTAGACCAATAGTAGGCCACTATATGACCTTATAACCTAAAAAAATCTGGAGATTTTGCTACTTGTCATGTACACATAAATAAAAATCATCTTTTTAATTTTTTTTATGAAAACCAGTATAGGCACTCGAAGAAAATAAGACATGCTTTTGTTATGCTTTCTTGAGCAACATTGGCTACGCAATTAGTTTAAAAATCGTAGCCCGGATATCATTTTAGATACTTTAGCAGGAAATGTGTGGTTAAACCTCATCATAGAGTTCCAAGATTATGAATAGATATTAACTGAAAAAATGCTCGATGTAGTGAGCAATTTTAAAAAAAAATCCGATGCATATAAGGATCGCAAATCTCAAAGAAGTGCGTATAATCTATTTTGTATCCTTCCGAAAACCGCAACCGTCTCTTTGATTAACAAAAATAATCTGCTAATTTCCTATCAAATGTAAAAAATTGTGAATATGTCTAAAGGATTTCAATAAAACTGGGCAAAGTAGATCAGGGGGATAATTGCATAACGAAATTTTGACATTGGTATCCGAATCAACTGTCATAGCCCATACAAAATCATGTCACTTGATTCTGATTCCGAGCGTCAAACGCGTTAGGCAAGAAGGGGGGCAGATCATAGATTTAAAACATAGGTTACAATTGCCGATAAAGAACGCGAAACCGGGGGTGAATTTAGTTATCAATAAAATTTTTGTATTTTCCGCTTTCTAAGCAGTTGTCTCGAGTGTGTAGCAGCCTTTAGAATAAAATGTTGTATCGAACAAATCCAATTGGATGACAAATCGGATTGAGTTTGGATTTCAATATTTTACCAACAGATGCTTGAGTTAGGTTCACGTTTGAAATTGGAAATCTATCGGTGTTGATTTGGTTAGGATTTGATAAGTCTTTTTAACCTTAGAGGTGTCGTGTCAGGAGTTCAGTGGAATCAGATCCAATTTCAACAGGTTCTGTTATTTTTAATGACTTAACAACGGTCTATGTCGGCGTTAAGAGCCGTCTTCGTCAGATGGGTATTTCGTTTGTCATGATATGTCTTTCCAATATGACACAGTGCCATCTATCTTGAAAATAGCTTATAAAGGATTGCAAAACTAAAATGGCAGACCATTTAAATTTTAGAATTCATCGAGCTATCTCGGTTTGGGTTATACTTAATTAAAGATATATGTAATTTGAAATGTTACCCACGAAATATTTAGAGAGATTGATTGATTGTTGGCTTGATAACTTGAGGTATTTCAATTTAAAAACCTCAAGGCGTATTGAGGTAAATTGGAAATTTGATGCTTTATCTCAAAATAACGCGAATTTCTTTGTGTACTTCGTTGGCTTAAATAACTTTAATGTTACTAATATGTGTAACTCTTTATTCAAATATTGTAAACTGTAATATTTGGGTCACATTAATTGCCTATTTCGAAAATAGGCAACTAACTATAAGGATACTTTTGTAAAAAAACTGATGCGTTTGCTCTCCACAAGTTCAAGAATAATTCGTAAAACAGATAATCATATACCGGTTGATATCCAGGAGAGTCGCCTTGTGAAGTCGAATTTCTCTCTAACTTGAATCACGACTGATTAATAATACTTTTATAACTTTCATTACCATATCTACCAAAAGCCGTCCATCTATGCTGCAAACTGCTGAACATAGGCCTCCCCTATAGCTCGCCACAGGGTGCGATCCTGTGCAGACCGCATCCACCGACTCCCCGCGACCCTTACGAGGTCATCCGGCCACCTGCGCCTCCTGGGGGCCATGCCACGCTGCGTTTTCCTATGCATGGCCGCCACTCCAGGACTTTAGGGTCCCAACAGACAACCGTTCTCCGGGCTACATGGCTAGCCCATTACCACTTTAACGATACAATCCTGTGAGCTATGTCGGTTACTTTGGTTCTACTGCGGATATACTCATTTCTGATTCTATCTCGAAGAGAATCCCCGAGCATAGCCCTTTCCATTGCACGTTGCGTAATTCTGAGCCGCCTTATGAGTCCCATGTCTCAGTTCCTTAGGTCATCACTGGCAACACGCTCTGTTCGAAGACCTTCGTTTTCAAGCACTGGGGTAGTTTTGACGAAAAAATATAACGCACCTTCCCGAATGCTGCCCATCCGAGTTGGATTCGACGATTGACCTCCTTCTCGAAGTTGGACTTACCTAGCTGGACGATTTGTCCAAAAAAAGCCGTCCACTTTTAGACAAAGACCCAAAGATCTACCAACGACTGATCTTTAATCGTAATATCTCTTCACGGAGGAATCAGAGCTCCAAATACGCTGACGCACCATAAACACAATAACCTGACATTATCGTTAATTTGTAAATGCATAGAATAAATAAAAATACAAAAGGTTCAGAAGGCTCTCTGATTTTGGCTAAAGCTATACGTCACCGCGTTCAAGCAAGAGAGTGAGATACGTATGAGCGACAGAGCTAACGATTATTGCAACTATTGCACCGGTTAAAGAGAACGTTCGCTTCTTACACATTATGCGAGTCAATGTGTAGGCACCAAGTTCCTCAGGACTAAACTGAGGTCGCCGATAGATACATTTCCTGCGCGCCTAATCGAAAAGTGCGCGCAGTCCACATCTAGGCTTAAAAAACCGGCCCAGTGCGAGTCAGACTTGCGCACCGAGGGTTTCGGATAAAATATACGCTACAAACGTCCGTATCTATGAAAATCCAGTGTTAGCGGAGCCCTGCTCCTAAGCAAAATGTACGCGGTGTTCGATCATTTTATATTGGTTGTGGACATAGACAGACATAAAATACTGTTGTTAGTATCTGAAAGCATTTCAACTGTCTAGCTATCACGGTTCATGAGATACACCCTGGTGGCAGACGGACAGACAAAGGCAGACAGACGTACGGATAGCGGGGTTATAGTAATAGAACTCCGTTTTACCCTGTGTGTACGGAACCCTTAAAACGCTGACGGTGTGTTAACGTGGCTGAATGTATGGATGGATGGAGAACATGTACCCAGAAGACTTGTTATCGCGTATATAAACGCGGCCGCGTTTTTTAGGCAAAATCTAATCAAATCAAAATATGGTTTATTCAAGTAGGCCTCGGTACAAGCACTTTCGCATCGTCACTTAGAAAGAAAGAAAGAAAACTTACATTGAGAGAAGTGTTTGCTGGGAGACATACAATATGATCCAATATTTGTTGCAAGGATTAAGGAAAACCCAGAAACACCTAATATCGATAATTTCATTGATACATCAATCATACATATACTGGTAAGTCGATTTCTCACATTGGTATGTGAAATAGATCGTTCGTAAAGGAAACACTAGGAGCCAGATAATTAAAGTCAAACACTGTTTTAATGAGAATTTGGTCTATTGCCAGCGTACAGAAGATTGAAATCCATTGTAAGCATTCATTACCATCGGTTTTGTGATCGTAATTAAATATTTTGAATGACAATAAAGAGCGTTTACAGCAATGCGTTAAATGAGGATCAAACAGAGCCTAAAGTTTAATAAGTTTACCATCGCAGTTGTCAATAGATGGCACATTGGTATGAAAACATCAAAGTACATGTTTCTCGCCACCTACTCAACTAAAATTGTTGTCTTTTAAACACTCCGCTACCCAAAAGTTGTCCGAAAGAGATCGCTATTTAGCGATAAGACCGCCTGTTGTTTACCTCTGCTAATTCGAATGTTACTGTCATGTTCTGTATTTCTGTGTATCTGAGGTGTGCAATAAAGAGTATTTGTATTGTATTGTATTGTACATCTTTAGGCACTGGTCACCAAGGGCGAGGAAGCGATTAGCTATTTGATTTTCTCGCCCAAGAAACGAACTAAAGATATAGATCCTGTATTAGTAAAAAAGACACATATATTAACAGTTCATCGCTGGCTGTTCAGACTGCCCGGCGAGAACTATCTCATATATGTATCTCTTTAATTGACACGGAGTCGACTTCTATTGTGCGTTTCGTAAGCGAGTTAGGCGAGAAAATTGCCGATAGTTCCTTGCTTTCTAGCCGACGGTGGGACCTGTGTCTTATGCTTCATATTATTAACAACAAATAACATAAGGGGGGCGCCGAGTTTCTGAGGCGTGTGTGCGGGGTTCCGTGTATGTGTGCGTGATGCTCCCTGACCGACGGATAAAAGCGCGACTGAAGGCGAACAGGGAGAACGCGTGGCGGCTCTGGTTAGAGTGGACGGAGCCGCGCGAATTTAGGTATTTCTTTCGTATTATTAAAACACTACAGATTTTTTAAATGCAAAATGTGTAGGCTTTAAAAAAGATCTCGTTATGTTGATTATTAAGAAGCTGATGACTTTCCGTTCATTTACGACATACTAAGGGTTTATTTTGTTTTGTAGAGCGGTAACTTAAAAAAAGCTATCGAGGTAACTACAAGTAATCGTGTTTCTAAAGTAGAATAGAATAGAATATAATATAATAAAGCTTTATTTAGGATAACACATCATAACAAATTTAACATGACAAAATAGACAATACAATGTAAACGAGAGATGTGAACCTAAAACGGTCTCCACTCAGCAATGCCGTCGGCTCGGTTAGGTATACCACAGCCAACGGCGTTGGTTTTCTGTGGAGCCAGCCGGTCGGTTGTGCAGGATCGCATACTGTGCGACTTGTTAATGGGAGCTCAAGTGAAAATATATATCTTATATGTATACATATATATGGAGTAAATTTTATAAGTATAATATAAAGGTAAATAGTATTATAGACGAATAATTACAACGTCGGTAGGCGGCTGATCTGTGACGGTACATTTTAGATAACCTATTACTTTGTTTTATTTTAAGGCAACAGTACATTGAGTGTCCATAAGATAATTTTTAAGTTTTAGTTTGAAGTAACCAACTGAGTTACACTCCTTTATAGGTGGTGGGAGATTATTCCAGCACTTCGTGGCAGCATACCGAAAACTGCCACGAAATGCTGCAGTACTGTGCCTTGGACATATTAGTCTACAACTATGTCTAATCTGTCGCTGTGAGAATTTTAACTTATTAAATAAGTACTTCGGCTTATTACTTCGGTAGACACCGAAAATAAGAGTAGCAAAGTATATGTATTATAGAGTGACTCCTTAAATATCTTACGTATTGTTTGTATAGCTAAATCTTCAGTAATAACAACACAGCATAGAATCAAACTAACGCAATCATTTCGAAAAAAGCTCGCCGCGCCTTTAACTAAAATACGTTTACTACTTGACGTAACCCTTCCTCAAAGAACGCAACCAAGATTGGTCCTGTAACCTGCACAGGCCTGCACCTAGAGGAATCCAATGACCTTCATCGATTTCAACGATCTTCACAAGGTGAGCTGGTGACCTGCACCAGCTCATCTTCTGTGTATCGTGTCTTCCGGTGCGTGGTCGCCACTTGAGAATTCCTCGGCCCTAGCGGCCATCGCTACAAACAATGTGCCTGCCTGTCGGTTTTTCTAATTCTTTTAAGGGTCTCTTCAATCCTGCTTCGATCTCGCAGATAATCTCGAAGAATAAGCCGGCTCACTTGCTCTCTCTAGTTGTAATAGATAAGAGTTATTTAGAATAAAATGACTGACTATTGAGTTTATTTCGGCTTTCTTCTCAACAGTGGTCTCCTCTTGGGAAAAGCCGTAGAGTCAGACTTGTAAAAGTGCCCTTGTGGCCTACTTACAGAATATAGATCATTATTTCATTTCTTTAGGACACATGACATAAAATATTGTATTTACATCAAACAAGATTTTTCTTTTTAAAATCTGTCATGTTTATCTTTCGGGGCCCGGGTCATCGTCATCATCATCATCAACCCCTTGCAGTCCACTGCTGGTCATAGGTCTCTCCAAGGCTGCGCCACTGAGCACGATCCTCAGCCACCCTCCTTCAGCCGGGATCCGGGTTTTTTATCGGAATTGAAAAACAAACTTATACCACTTACTTTGGCCTAAGTCTTTTGCATTTCAATAACAAATTAATATTTCTAAGCGTTTCGTCCCATTTATACCAGTGGCGAGGATGGAGGGCGTTCAAATATCACGAAACAATTTGTTGATGATCCCTCAGCCAATACTTTACAACTGAATTCGCTGTTGGCCTTTGGGACACTCACTGTGCCCCAAAGGCATCATTCCTAGAGATTTTGGGACCAGGATTTGGTTAAAATCACCAAACAACTTAAGTTTCTGTGATGTTGTGTTCTATTGCGAAAGATGAAACTCGTGAAACATCCGACATATATGAGACGAAAACAGTCTTGTTCAATGGCTTAGTTCTTCACTTATTTATTTTCTTATTTTGTTCTTTGTTTCGACCTGTATCTTTGCTAGGTCGACTTAGAAATAAGGAAATCCGTTGAAAAACCACGTTAACCGAGATAGCATGAAGAATTGCTGAATTGGAGTGGGCGGCCTATTTTACTCGTAGATATGAGGCTGATGAGGCCATCGGCTTTTCAATGGTGGTCAAGTACAGAAGATGATGCAAGAGTAACAAGGTGGTTTGCGGCTAGTGAGGTGTGCGGGAGCAAGCGGTGCGGGACCAACCAAGGCGGCACTCTTTGGAGGCCTATGTTCAGCAGTGTTGACTATGATCTGACAATGATGATGATATGGTGAGATCTCTATCAACTCCTCAATTTCCATACATCTTAATCATATCCTAGTCGACACTTTTATAAAACCCAGCATCCTTACCAGTCATGATTCCAAGAAAAAAAAATTGCGTGATCCGCGACCTCCTTAAAATGTATGTGGTACCATCATGGTATTTTCGTCACGCCAAAGTGACTTGACGGATTATAGCAATTTTTGATACAGGGGTATTAAGTACTATGAATGATTATAGGATACTTTCCACTCAACTATGCTGAAGAAAAAAGTGTTTATTTCTCTTCGAAAGAAACATTGTATGTTCTAGTATCGTGCGTTTCATTAAACGTAGTTTGTTTAATATGTAACGCGAAAACCAAAAAATATTTAATAATATTTCTATCTTAATTACTTAGGAAAGGTATAATATGTTACGCAGTTAGTTCTCGGAATTGCATAGTTAAAGTTTCTCTGGAAGCCTGGCGAATCTTTTATAAATAGACTTCAAAAGGATTAGGTTAACATGCACAGGTTTTGCAGCTAGCTATAAAAAGTGTTGTAAATGTAAATCAGTAGCTTTATATATTTTATACTCTTTGAGATTACTTATATTTTTTGGAACCTTTAATCATTCAAAATCTAAAAATGGGGTTTGTCCTAGTATCTTTTAATATTATCATTTCAAGTCGAGAACTTACTTGAGTTATATTAAAATATCCAAATTCGTAAATTTTATCAATTTTTAGTTAGTGCATCTTATAAGCAGTTAGAGCGAAGCAAATCTACAGAGACAAGTTTTTTTTTGTCGCAAGAATGCAAGGTTTCAGAAGAATATTTGCAACATAGAAAAATATCCAGCTAAAACGTATCTCGGAATATAATTAATGGTATATCTGTTTCAAAAGAGCTTAACTACTCCATAGTAAAAACGCTAGAAGTGGAAGTTTTATTGATATCGACAGACGTTTAATTGCTCCCCTTATATCTTTTCATCAAGCCCAACTTCGTTATGAAAGTTTTCGGACGAAACAAACATCAGGTAAATTTAAAATGCTAACTTTTCTGCTGTTGACTAACAACATTGTGCCTTACCACAAGGTAACAAAGCAGGCTTTACGTTGTACGCTAACGCTTGTTCAATGGTAAACAATAATAAAAACAAGCAAAGTCGAAGTTTTTTAATCCCTTTGCCTTTGTCGCTAGAGGACCGTTTGGAAATAAACTTTTAAATATTCAACATTGGTTTGTTTTACGTTTTTCAGCCGGTCGTTACTCGCTCTAATGTCGTTTTTCGGACAGTCCAATTTCATTTACACATCTCCTGACATGTTGACATGTAGATTGTCAGATTGTATTCTGTGTAAGATAGATAGCTAGATCGCGGGGTAACGTCCTATTTCAAGTGTTTCAACACGCATTGTAATTTAGTGACGGCTGATAGAGTTAATTAAATGAAAAACGTAATATATCGTTAGTACCTAGGAGCATAGTTAACACAAGGCCTGTATTTTTGATATAATGACGACGCGTTTGGTTCAATGGGTGGTACAACGGCCTACGAAGTTGGCGGTCCCGGGTTCGAGTCCCGGCCAGGGCAAGTGTTTGTGTGATGAGCACGAATTTGTTCTTGGGTCTTGGATCTATTCTATGTAATTAAGTATTATCATTTATTTATTATATTGTGTAAATCGTCGCCTTGTGCCCATAGTACAAGCTTTGCTTAGTTTAGGACTAGGTCGATTTGTGCAAGATTGTCCCTGTTGTTATTTATTTACTTATTTAATGTGTCATGTTGGTTGTCTAATGTTTGCATGAAAAATATATATTCCAGAACGTTTTATTTTCTTTAATAGCTGTGTATTTATCTAACTTCAGGACCTTCTCAGCAAATCTTCGTCCTCATGGTATCTTTGCAACCAAAACACATATCTAATATTATGGTTACCTATAGGTCGTTATAGTATATAATCGTTCCGGCTCACAAAATTATGGCATCTCGTATTATGGCTAATTAACATATGGCTGTGATCATTATGGCAAATTATGAAATTAATTTGAATGGAATTCAGGCAAATGGAGGTTCCTATTTGATGATATTTTTCATAGATACAGTGGGTAGCTGGTATTAATTTTTTACGAATTTTATGATACAAGTGCGGAAACTAGGCAAAGCCCGACGAATGTCAGTATTTATTAATTCCTATAGAATTTAAGAAACTCGTTTTTTTTCTGTAATCCATGATGCAGAAAAGGTAACTGAATTTTATAATTTTACAATTATATAGATACTGTGGCATCTTCATAAAGCGTCTAGAAATTAAATTATCTACAAACAAAAAACACACACACTGACAATTTACTGTAAATACTGACCTGCGGGCCTATGATGGTCGCGTTTGTCACACGATAAATGATATGATAACGCATCTGTCACTCTCGCACTCACATACGTGTCACAAGGTGACGGCAGCTATGTCATCTATTTATCGCGTGACAACCGCAACCATCATAAGCCCGCAGATTTCGATCACATTATTTATGCTCTTGTCGGTGTTGTGATCGCCAGCCATTTCTATCTTGCTCCAACTCCTTGACTTCTTGGTAAGACAACACTAACCTTCTCCTTTATCTGCTCAAAGTAATTCCTTCTTGCCCTTCCCTCGCCTAGCTTTCCTTCTATTTTTTGTTCTATAATGTTCTTGAGGAAAAAGCTATGTCTTAGCAGTTGTCCTATCATAATCCCTCTTCTGTTTTCTATTTGTGTTAATATATCTTATACTTTGGCAGATTAATACGTCCGTATGCCACCTTCAGTGGTTAAATATTTATGCCCTAGACAGCTCTTATAACAGTACGAATCTTAGCAATAGGTGTCAGTCTTAAAGCGAATGATATAATCCCTCAAGTTTGTTGAATAATAACTGAATTAGGCTTACAAATGCCGAGACACGTGGAAAATGGCTGCCATGATGTAAGCCCGAGCTGCGATATAATGGCGTAATCTGTTTATACTCATTTGCTCAGTCGAGACTGTTTGAAATAGATTGCTCAGTGAGGTAGAATAATCTTCATTGATGAAGTAAAAGGAAGTTACTCAGGGACTCACCTTAAAAGATTTAAAAAATTGAATGTCGATGGTGATTTGCAAAACTTTTGACGACCGATTTGGCTAAGCGGGAGTAACGTTGCCTGCCAAGCTGCAGGTCCTGGGTTTGAATCCCTGTAAGGACAAATTTTTGTTCCTGAGTCTTGGATGTATGTATATAAGTAAATATATATTATATTAAATATATCGTCATCTAGTACCCATACCACAAGCCTTATTGAGCTTACCATGGGACTAGTTCGATTTGTATAAAATTGTCTCGTAATATTTACTTATTTATTTATTTTAAAACAATTATTCTGACATATTTGGGGTCAAATTATTATTCATTTAATATTCTCTTATGTTTCCGCGATCATCACTCATTTAAATGAAACAATTTCAACGGATTCTATCGCGTATATTATCCCATTTGAGATCCCGACGTTTCGGAAGCGCTTCAAGCCAACGAGCTCAAGATATCACGTTCCAATCAGAAACCCCGTACGAAGACTCCAACAGTCGAGCGTAAATCTTTTGTAATGCCATATGTGAAAGAGGTCACAGGCAAGATCGGAAACATCTTGGAGCGTGCTTTCATTAAAACATATTTCAAGCCGTCGAAGCAGGTGTCTCAATATCTTATATACTACTTACTACTTCACATCAAAACAGCTAAACAGATTTCGACCATAATTTAGTATAAATATAGCTGAATGTAACAGGATAAAGGATGCTTTCTACTTGAAACCGGTAAAGTCAATAAGAGAGTTAAGATTTGTCTTCCTCGCACGACGGCATCTCTTATCAAAATAGAGATACAGATCAAAATCAAAGATTAAGAATTTCAATATTATCCCTCAAGATTGTTGAGTAGTAACTAAATTAGGCTTACTAATGCCGAGACACGGCAAATAGCCGCCATAATGGGCGTACATCATGGCGGCAAGCGTTATAATGGCGTAATCTGTTTAATTCTCATTTGCTCAGTTGAGACGGCGTCGGTTTCAAATAGATTGCTCAGCGAGGTAGAACAAGCTTCATTGATGAGATAAAAGGAAGTTACTGTAAGGATAAAGGCACCTAAAAAAAAGTGTTTGTATATTGAAGAATATGCTGAGAGCATTTCGCTAATGTAGATGACAAGTCAAGCCGCCGTGTCAACACCAATTGCATTTTTTATGCATCTTTAGCGTGTTTCCTTCACCCACTCACAACGGAAATATTCATATTTCTATGAACGCACACAATTAAAGGAAATGAATGACCTACAAACAAAAAACTACCGACACACTGACAACTTACCGTATAAACTAACCGGAGATTTCGTAATTACTTTGGCAGAGGGAACCATTAAAACAAGAAGACTGATATTTTCCATACTTAGGATCGTGTTCCGATCGCAAGGAGATATTCTGGCAAAACCTAGATGGCGCTTAAAAACTAAACATTTAACGATGTTATGATTGAATAAAGAAAGTAAGTATAGTAACAATTAGTTCGCAAATAGCTTATAATAAATAAATCGTAAACTTTAAATACTGTGTCACGCTTGCACAGTTGAATATTTAAAAAATATTCGTACACATAGATGGCGTTTTACATAAATCGGGGAACGGTTTTTCGTATGGAGGTGGTCAGTCCTCTTGTTTTAATGGTCCTTGGCAGAGGTTAATGTAGGTATTCGTATGGCATCTCCAGTGGTTAAATGCTCTAAGAACATACATACAATCACGCCTTTTTATTGCTTTACTGCCAAGTCTGTAACATTTTATATTAAAATTAATTTAATGAATAAGTACTTGATTCCTTTCAGTACAGCTTACATCTTCATGCATATAAAGGTTAACTTTGGGTACGGAACCATGAAAAAAACTGCTCAGTGTAGAGTTCGCAGCCGTTCACACAAAAAATGCACTGAAGATGAAAAAACACGATATGAAAATATTCGATCACGATTTAGATTTTTTTCGTTGAATATTACGCTTTATCTTTGTAATTTTTTTCATATTTCTTTTGAGATTTCGTTTAGAAAATAGAGGTGGGACGACACAATTTATGCTATTTTCGGAGTGATTAACTATTTCCGAAGATATTCATTAAATATTTTTTTATCTTGAAAATTATTTAAAAGAACTGACGAAATATGTGCCACACATGGACTTTTGCTGATTTTTTTTTCAGTCCGGTTAATGTCGTTCGGGTTAAAAGTAAGGTTGTAAATGTGATATTAAAAACGAACCATATGTTCGTGTGAATGGAAATAGAGTTGGGCCAATTGCATGGATTCTCTTTCCCCACAAAATAAATTATGTTTCCCTTAACCTCACCTGGCCTTACATGTATGGAGTTTCAATTTTGGATACCGAACCCTAAAAAAACAACGCCCTGTAGACAGCCAGTTAACACGAACAAATGTATGCACATATTTACGCTGGTATCGTCTGGTATCGGCGCGTGTCTCGCAGCGAAATGGATGTGGAAAAAACAGATGTACTCCATCATATTCCGCGAGGTTTTTTGCCCATAAATTACCATGATTTTGTCCGGTTTGTTTGAGTGTGAAAAGATTTTTGAGACAATAATTGTCGGGAAAAGTGGGATTCGGAGAGTTAGAATAACAATTTGGTGTTAAAGTTTTTGAGCTAAATATTTTATTATCTGCCGGGTATTTGAATGATTAACAAAAGAAGTTCTCTATAACTTGCAAGTACTGAGTTTGAGCTCTGTCAGACAATTTTTAAAAGAATTTAGGTAGTCCTAAGTTTCCCTTTGAATACGAAACCCTAAAAACTGCAAGTGATTTATGAGTTTTGGAGTCTGATACTTTGAAAAATCGCAGGTGATTGGAAAAAAAACCGGGACATTGAAATTAGGTGGGAAATAACTTTCCCACCAAGTAGTTTATGAAATGCATATCTCGTTTTTAACTAAAAAGAATATTACTTAGGTACTAGCGTGAATCATAACACAATATAATACATCAAGTACGCAATGCAAACAGTAAATGAACAAACAATATCAATATTGAAATAGTTGCTACCATTTTGGAGTGATGGATCAAACTCTGCCGTAATTAATTAAATAATTACATTAACGAGTGTATATTGAGCTCAATGATCATTAATTTGCGTGTTGTATAGGGTTAGTAGGCGGCGTTTGATGTTTATTATTTTGTCAATTGTAATTGATGAATTATGAAGTAAATCTCACAGTACCAGAAATAAATCTTTACTATTACAGTTATGAAAATGAAATGAAATCTATACATTTAAGATACTTTCAAAAAAAGAGTGATACGGACTAGTTGAAGGTCGCAATTTATTTTTTTGTATGTATCCTTGTGGGGTCTCATTCGGAATCCCTAACGTCCCTAATGTATCGTTTGTCCTAATGTATCATTTGCCATAACGCATTTTTTTCAGAAACCGTAATTTTTTAGGATTTTATAAAAGATCGTCGTATAGATTAGGTGAGGTTAGGTTACGTTTGTTTTATAACAATCCTGAAAAGTTTACGGTTTCTGAAAAAAATGCGTTTTGGCAAACGTTAACGTTTGCTATAACGATACGTTAACGTTAACGATACGTTAACGTTAGGAATTCCGATATAGATCCGTCGTTGTGACTTCATCACGCAAAAACGGTTCAACGGATTTTAACTTTGTTTGGTACAAGGGTACCTGGGCGTCCGAAAATGGTTATATAATACTTTTTACTCGACTAGGCTATAAAAGAGGGTTATGATTTTTTTCTCCTTCCCTGAAGAAGTTGCGGGGGCATTTTCTATTCTTATAGACTATACATAATAAATATATCTAAATAAATACCTCTATATTTATCAAGTAGCCATGAAATATACTCATCTCCGAGACCTACAAACAATCCATAATATTAATATTATAAATGCGAAAGTGTGTGTCTGTTACCTCTTCACGCTTAAACCGCTGAACCGATTTAGATGTAATTTGGTATGGAGATAGTTTGAGTCCCGGAAAAGGACATAGGCTGCTTTTTATCCCGGAAAAATACCCTTAATCTTAAACTATTTTTTTAAATAAGCACATGATTCTACAAATAAAACTAGGTATAACTTACGTGTCATCCGCGTGGAAGGCATGATCGAGACAAAACGTCCGATGTCTATGGATTCATCCGAAATTTCAAATGTCATCAAGTGTCAAATCCGACTAGCCACCCTAGAATGCCAGCATCTTTCAATTACAACGTTCGACCACAATGGCCGATGGCGCCATGTTAGAAGAATTTTCGTGTACATCACAATGTACACTGGGCGTTTGAGTGTGAGTATAGATCAAACGGGAATCTAGGTCTGAGTAATAAATGTTATTTTGTACCTTGGACCTTACGAGGATAGTATAGATATATACGACGATGAAAAATGACGATTGCAATTATGATTCGATTTTAATGACGGACATGTCTTTTTCTGGTTTCATTTATGAAGGTGGGATGACAAAATTAATTTCAAACTTAAGTATTTTATTACGAAACGAACTATTCCCTTGACATCTGTCCTTTGAGCAACTAACTTTAAGCGCGTAAGAGTGTTTCAAGCAGTTTTAATGTTTCATTAGATTTAATTTTCTTTCCTTTGTTTGTTCAAGAAATATTAAAAAGAAAAAATATATTATATCTTTGGTATTGAATAAGTGGAAATTATGAATAATTGTTTTATTGTATTGTGAATAAGCTATGGAAGTCTTGTTAAGTTTATGTGAATTTCATATATACAGCGGGTACATCAAATGTGAGCAAATATACTTAGGAGCCAAAATAGGACTATAATTATTTAGGTAATATATGTTGAAAAAAGTCTTGCAAGTTTGAATTGAAATCAATATTATAAAACAATAATAATATTTTTTATTTTTACGGGACAATTTTACACAAATCGCTCTAGTCCCATGGTAAGCTCAATAAGGCTTGTGTTATGGGGTACTAGGCGACGATATATTTAATAGATATATTACTTATAAACATAGAAACATTCCAAGACTCAGGAACAAATATTTATGCTCATCACACATATATTTGCCCTTACCGGGATTTGAACCCGGTACCTCAGCTTCGCAGGCAACGTTACTCCCACTGAGCCAAACCGGTCGTCGAAACTTTGAACTATTAAAACCTATATATGATTTAGGTTTGTACTTGTATTGGAATCAGGTGCTGTATTACTGTATTTACTAAGGTTAAATTAAATTACAATGATAAATAGGGGAGACCGGGTAAGGTTGTCTCACGGTTTAGTTAACCAACGACGCCCATATCAGAAAGCTGAACGAACGAATAAGTTCATCGACCAGTCTCGAAAGATCGCGAAAGCTTTATCTAGGAGGGAGCTATAGCTCTCGCGATCTTTCGACACCGGTTTATAGGCCATTATGGCCGCTGTGACAGCTGACCCGTGCGACAACCTTACCCTGGTCTACGTACAACGTAAATACTTTCAACGAATATCGAATTACAAATTAAATGCAAAGGTTTGTAGATTACAAATTAAATGTAAAATTTCACAGCCCAAGGCATCCAATACCAAAAATTGCATAGTTAATTGAAACGTTTGTAGTTTAAACCTATTGTTCCAGTTCAAATATCTATTAGAGTTTGAGAGAGCATCAAATTGATATCCTATTATTTATTGTTTACTCGGTCTTTGACTAATTTGCGGTCTGGTACTGTTTCACAGCGGTATATTTACCAACCACCGTAAAATTACCTATGTACAGGGTTAAGTCGAAGACATGATTCAGATATTATATTTTTTAAGCTTATTAGGGTATTGAAATAAAACAATTTAACGGATTATATCGCGTATATTATCTCATTTTAGTTCCCGACGTTTCGGAAGCTTTCCAGCTTTCCATGGTCACGGGAGGACCAGTCCGGGAGGAGGAGTCCTCCCGTGACCATGGAAAGCTGGAAAGCTTCCGAAACTAAAATGAGATAATATACGCGATATAATCCGTTAAATTGTTTTATTTCAATGAGTAATAATCGCGGAAACAGAAGAAAATATTATTAGGGTATTTTAAAACATGTGATTGAGAGCTTTAACTCTCTTAGTAGTAAGGATTATGTTATATGTTGTTAAGGTAAAAGTCCTAGCGTCCTTTATGGTTCAGACCATTAGTTGGCCTACTCATAGGCCTGATTTCACAGTAAAAGAGGTAAAAGCTTGGGTGTTCATTATTGGTTTTTAGGGTGTCAAACATTGGGCCGTTTACTTGCATACCTATTTGGAGCACATTACGAAAACGTTCGTTTCTCGTTCCCACGGTATATCCATCCATATCTATACTAATATTATAAATCCCAAAGTGTGTCTGTCTGCCTGTCTGTTGCCTCGTCACGCTTAAACTGCTGAACCGATTCAGATGAAATTTGGTAAGGAGATAATTAGAGTCCCGAGGAAGGACATAGGTTACTTTTTATCCCGGAAGAATACCATTATCCGCAATAAACGAATTTAAGAAGGACTAAGTCGTGGGTAGAAGCTTGTCTTATATAAGGAAGATTTACCTAGTACACACAAAGTTTAACACCGACGTTCTCTGTAAACCATACTATGCAGATCATCGCATCATGCAATTCAAATTCTCGCCATACTTATTGGCCAGAATGTTCCAAACTCCAACATAGCTGCTACCCAAACTAAGCAAGATCGAGGGCTAGCTCTAGTCAAGTTTCAGGAAGACTAGACTTGTGGAATGTTCTCGTAGTTTCTAGGCCACTGAGCTGTTCTCGAGAGGATTTAAGCTATCGTGTTCAAGGTATCGTAATATAGGGAAAAAAGCTTCTCAACAGAACATTAAAAAAAATCTTAGTATAACTGATCCACTCAAAAAAGATAAGTGTGGATACACAGGTGAACAAGTGAGGTAATGCGTGCGAAATGCCCAAACTGACTTGAATGAAAAACAATTGTACGATATACTATGCAATTTTGTAGAAAAAATAAATAACTCATCGTTCACTAAAAATCAACTATAGCTTGTACAAGTTATATAAATTAACTACACTACACTATTAAATTCGAATGTAGTTGTTGGTTGTTAAGTTGAAGAAGACAATTTCGCGGCAGGATCATCGTGCTCCGCCGCGCGCACACTTCATACCCACCCCCGCTGTCTTTCCCCCCCGTCTCGCACACAGTACCATGGGAGTGTCACGAAATAAATTGTCAAGCTATAACTCATTTTCTCATTTATGAATTACTTAAGGATTATTAATTATCTTCTTCAACTTAATATTCCAACAACTACATTCGAATGTAATAAATAGTATTGAATTTGAATACGTCCTATAATATTGTCTAGTTAATTTATATACTCGGACATATACAGCAAGACTAGACTTCTGGAATTTTCTCATAGTTTCTAGGCCACTGAGCGGTAGTCGAGAGGCTTAAACCATCGTGTCAATGGATATTTCGTACATCGATTGAGCGGCGAAGCATATCGAATTCTCGACTACTCCGCTCTATAGTTTTCGAATTTTTACAGTTTTTAACTCCCAATGAAAAACAGCGTTGTCACTAGTTTGACGGCCACACAGATAGAATAATATGTGTGTGTCTGTCTCTGGCATCGTAACTCTTAGACGAATAGTAAAACTGAAAACTAAAAATATGGAATGACATAACTATTTATGTTCAGTTTATTTATAATTTAGGCTTCATGAAACCGAATATCCATAATGTTATAAAGTTTTAAACCTGAAATGTCTGTACATTTAACAAATTAAAATAAAAGATTGTACTCGTAACAGACTAACGGACTATTCGGATGTCACTAAATCAAAAATATTTTATTTTAATTTGTTCTGTTTGGTTTGTATGTGTCGTCGTAGCTTCATCACGCGAAAACGACTAAACGGATTTCAAAGATTTTTGGTATCTACAGATGGTTATAGGATACTTTTTTCCCGACTACGCTGAAGACTAATTAATATGGGTAATGACTTTTCTCCTCCGCGATCAAAGTTGCGGGCACCTTCTAGTACTATTATCAAGTTGTAAAAATGTAATCCCACGAAAAAAATCTGTAAAAAACTAGCCAAGTCTCGATGGAGCTGCTTGTTCATCTCTAAAAAGTAATGAAATCTAGACAAAGTCGTGCCAAGTCTAAGGTTCTTTACTGCGTTGTTTTTATTATTATAGTTAATGTTGTGTGACTTGGTCGTTGAGCGGTTCACAAGGGTACAAATCCAGGTGCTCCATGACATCGTCCGACGTCCGACCGTAATAAAAAAAACGCAGTAAAGAACCTTAGACTTGGCACGACTTTGTCTAGATTTCATTACTTTTTAGAGATAAACTCCAAGCAGCTCCACCGAGACTTGGCTAGTTTTTTACAGAATGTATTTGGTGAGATTTCACTTCTTTTTGTAGAAACGTGGGCATAGACCTTCGATTTTTGACATCAAATGAAGCGGCCCACCAAGTTGAATATTTTTTGTAAAGGCGGTATGTCGATCTCTAATAGTTTGGTTGGGCTCTTGTGTTTTCTAATCAGGGTCACCAGGTACTCCAGATCTTCAATTATCCTAGTTTTATAGTTTTCCCTTTATGTGGCCATTAAACCTTAACTGTGTACCAAATTTCAGCTCTCTGAGTTTATGGGAAGTACTAGTTCTTTTCTGATGATCATGAGTGTGTGAATGAGTGCCATAAATGCGAGACTTTGCTTTCGCTTAACTTCGGAACTAAATGACCTACAGACTTGAAATTTTAGATTTTAAGTATGTGATTATAGCTTACTGGATGACAAAAATTTCTGCGTTCTGATCTTATCCAGAGGTTCTCAAATAGGGGCCTGAAAATGCGGCAAAATGGTTCCAGTAAAGGATGGTACGGCAGTGTTTGCTTCGCGCTCGACTTGGCGGGGGCACTGCCGTGCCCTCTGATTTATGTACATTGAAGAAAAATATAATATTACAATATTATATTTTTCTGTTATCTTTTCACGAACTATTTAGAAATCACTAAATCGAAAATTTTACATTTTTTGTATGTATCGTTATGACTTCCTCACGCCAAACTCAACATGTTTTGGTACACCGGTAGCTGGGTATCTAGTATAGATGGTTATGGAATAATGTTACCCGAATACGCTGAAGAAAATAATAGAGGTATCTAATGACTTTTTCTCCTCCGCGAAAGAAGTTCAGCAGAAGCACCTTCTTATTTAAATAAAATTGGTGTCAAATAATAAAAAAGCCTATTGCTTTTATTTCAATATGTGACCCGCAATTTATGCTCTTTAGTGTAGACTTCCTAAGTAGGTTCATGACCGCAAGCAAACTTTACCTCACGGATTAACTGCAAACTTTAAGTATTCCGCAACTTATGCCTTACTTATCTACTTACGTGCAGTTGAAATTGTTGGAAACACGACTTTAATACATTAAGTTTAAATTCTAACAGTGCCAGCTAAGAGTCTGCACAGGTATTCTTTTTAAAATGACATACCTAGAGTCCGCACATCTCATCGGGCGAATATTTTATCCAGACACCGTTTTTGATTACACAAATCATAGGGGAAAGTAAATTTGCTAAATAATTTATCTACTCGTCCAGTAAATCCTGTTTCATGTGTGTTCAAAACCCAAAGGTAACGATCAACTTTTCAATACTAAATGTTCACATTCTCAACTCAAATCTACAATGGTATCCGAAATAACCTGGCGTGCAGGCCGCGCTGTGAGATCCTTATTACAGTACAGATCCGGGCCACCGCTGTGCCCGGTGAGCGCGTTATGTATCTTAGTAACCATGGTTCCTGGCTTAATGGCTGCTCATGAAATACACGAAAACAATTTAATGTGTAGATATCATTTCATATGTGAATGCAACTGTACACAATTAGGTCTTAAAACACACCGCAACCGCACTCGTGTTTTAAGGCCTCTCATTAATACAATTTCTTAAGTAGACGTAATATTTTTCAGCAATGTACACAATCTAACTTGGCTTGACAACTGGCATGATACGTAGAGATTTGTAAAGCAATCGATTAGACGAATGTACTAAATAGCATGTTCAATAGTTATTGTATGAAATATAAATAAGGAGTTTCTTAACGAAACGTATATGTAGGCAAATACGTTCGTAGGAGCTATATTAATCGTCATTAAAATTTTCGTCTGTATAAAATATATACGCTGTATAATGTCAATGTACCAGTGCTCGATACTGTCCTATTAATTAGCATTTTGTTATGATAAGGCAAAATACGGGGAATCAATTATTGAGACGTTTATCCTGTACCTAAGTAACTTTTCCTGATTCAAAATAAACATATCCTTTCAGCACAAAAAAATGAGTGATTTGGTTAGAAGTGATTTATTTATATACTTACTGTCATAAAAAAATTCTGACAAGCTTGGGGATGATGCGAAATATATGCAATAAGTACTTTAATGTTGATGAGACTATTGTTTCGCTTTTATTAAATCCTACTAATAATTTAAATGTGAGTTTAGAAATATGTTTTGATGTTTACATATTTAGATGCCTCTTGCTCAATAACATGTTAACCTTCGAACAGGATTAGATAAAACTTGGGGAAAAAATCAGATCATACAATAAAAAAGGCTATTCTATTCCCGTTAGACAACTAAGTAAAATGCTAGATCGTGGTCATCTATTTGTTACAGTACAAGTTTCAAACGTAGTAATTAGTCTATTGCTGGTCGGGATCGTTACAATTTGTTACAGTGACCAGGATTAACGAAGTTCAAAGAAGTAAACCTAATAATGGCAATGGGCGTAGCACATTGTTCATAGTTTTTAAATGGCGACCTGTCTGAAGTCGTATCTCTGAACGAGTGGACTAACTTTTATACATTTATTTAGTAAGCAGACTAGAAGTATTAAAACAACTAAGCTTTCAAATTGGCTTACGACACCAAGCTAGCCAATTCTAAGACATTGTGTGTAAGATTAAGGCCCAATTATACCACGCTATATTAGCGTTATCGGTTGACAATTTGAAATAATTTGTCAAGTCCGATATTGACGGACATAATCAGCGATTTATTAATGAAATAACGGATCATGGTAAAATAAGGTATTAGCTTCTGTTTTAAACAACTCATTATCCCACTATCGAATTTAATCCCAGTCTACATAGAAGCGATGTTGGTTATATCTTCGGATCGATCCCTGTGTATTAATAGCGTTATCCATACCCACACCGGTTGGATGCCCATCACGGCGGCTACGTCAGATAGTAGGTTACTTGGATACTGCAAAAATAAATACTGTTTGTGTTGTGACGGTTTACGTAAATGTAGGTTCTGATTAAATTTTTATGGTGACATAAATAAAAGACTTTCTACGATACCTAAACGACCCGAAGTGGATCTTGACCTCCGAGAATGGAGCAAGCCATTTTGTTCTTCTTGAGTTTCTTCGCGTCCTTTGGGCTCGTGTAACTTAAATAATTCTTTGAAAACTTGACAATACCAGTGGTAACTGGGCCTTCCTCTTGGACATCTCCATTAAATTTAGTATAAGCTTTATTTTATTTAAACTGTTCATTCATTACTATTCTTTTTTACTTTTTTGACGCTAGAGACCCTTTACATCTCTGTAAATGTAGCTTAAATTATAGTTTAATGGACCCGGAGACAATATAACATCTTCCTGTAAAGTGTGCACAGGTATTTTTGCCTGTTGCATTAATATTGCTATGAACTATGATGTCATAATCTAGATTGTTTTTTTTCTGTTTATTGTAAAATCACATATGTAAAGTTGCTTCTTTTTATATGAAACGCAAGTTTATTGGGATTCTGTGTTTTTAATGCGGGAAAATTAACACCACATCACTATCTATTGCGATATAGATACAAATCAAAGCGCAAAGAAAAATACGATTGCTCTCGCACGTGGTCACACCAGGACTCGAACCCGGTACTTCCTGATGACGCGTCAGGTGTGTTTCTCTTTCACAGTGCTCGCTAGTGACCACGTGCGAGAGCAATCGTATTTTTCTTTGCGCTTTGATTTGTATCTATATCGCAATATGTAAAGTTGTTGAGGCCTACTTGCAGAATAAAGTTTTGAATTTGAATTTGATTCCAACCGGTCACTTGCCGCATGGATTTGCATGATAAGCTCACTCACGATCCTCCCCCATCTTTTCATCATGGCCAAGGTAACGTAAATCTAGCCGATTTAATTTCACTGGTGATTTTGGTCTCCGCCACAAGGTGTTCAATTTCAGTATTCTTCCTTTGCCTCCATTTACCGTCCTCATACCTGTCTCAGAATCCGGAATTATACTCAAGCTTGTCCTCGAGGTTAGCATTTATCACATGTAGTAACACATACGGTGTCACCATTCACGCACTTTATTTCGGAGACTAAAGAGGCAAAAACATTTGCTCAAACAATGTTTTTATTTTTTTTGGTGGGCGCATTATTCTTTCCCGGCTTCTAACCGAATTTGAGACATCATTCACATGTCAGTGCTCCGCCACTCCACACGTGAAAAAATTACGCCGCATATACACGAAATAATCATGGGCAGACGTACTCGTACGGGTTCCGATGATTATGAGTGCATTGCGAGGAAAGTTAAAAAACTCGAACGCATGTTAATTCGTGCTCGACGTAAACGTAGTGATCAACAACAAGGTTCTGCCGCATCGTCGTCGCCGTCTTCCAGATCGCAAACCTCGTCATCCAGTTCATTGTCGTCGCGGTCCAGGTCAGCTTCGCCCCGCCCGTGGCACCGGTCGCCTTCAAGACCTCGTTCGTCGCAGGAGCCGACAATCATTAGAAGTAAAATGCTCACCTAACTGTTTTTTCGTTCGAATCGAACGTTAATACTCGTAGACCCATGTCACTTACCTAATATTGTCGCGCATTGCAGTCGGCATTAAGGCCAACATTTCTGCTACTACGACTGCGTCATCGGACCATTGTAATTCCTAGACGACTAAGCGTTTTTTCTTTGTGCAACGGTACAAGGCACTGCAGTCCGAATTGAGGCCGACATCTTTGCTATGTACTTTACTAAAACATAATACTGTACCGAAACCCGTTTATTGGGCATAAAGAATTGCAGTCAACACCTGAGGCTAACATCTTTGCTTTTCATACTACAACATCACATCGTTGTATTTCAGACGTGTCCGAAAACGAACAGGAATCTGGTGTAACGGTCACCCAGGCCGCGCCCGTCCGGCCCACGGGAAACTTGGCTACGCTGCAGATGCCCGCAACAGAGAGCTCAGCCGCACTTGCTCCACCGCTGATGAGAACCTCTGCACCTGCTTTACACTCGACAAGCGCCGACCCAGCCCCACAATCATACGTTGCTCAGGGGGTAAACAACTCACCAGTACCTTTGCCGCTAGACGAGCCACCTATGGACGCCTCTGGCGCAATAGACCTCGATGAAGATCTCCTTAAAATATTAGGGGACGACCCTTCTCAAGTCAGAGTCTACGGCAAGGAGATCAGACCTGATCTTGCAGTTTGCTTGCAACATTTAGCTACTAATGGGCTAGATAAAGATACACGTAAGGAACTTTTAGAGAGGTACTTACCTCCCGCTAATAGCGCCTTGATTGATGCGCCTACCCTCAATCCTGAGGTAAAAGCCGCCGTCCATGAACATGTCTTTAAGAGGGATAAAAGCATAGAAATACGACAGAAACAAATGTCATCTGCAATTTCTGCCTTGGCAGAGAGCCTTACCTTACTCTTAACTGAACAACCGAAGAACACAAAGCTGATACAGCTATTCATGGACTCTTCTAAGATTCTATGCGACAGTCAAAACGCAGAATCGTTAGTCAGGAAGAACGTTATACTCCATAATTTAAAAAAGGAGCTTAAAGACGAGTTACAAACAACAAAAATCGACAAGTTACTTTTCAGTCAAGAACTTGCTGAAAAAATAAAAGACGCTAAGGCTATAAACAAATCAGGTGATGATTTGAAACCCACACCATCCACCTCAGGTCTGCAGCCAAGGAAGAACAACAATAATAAAGTACCCCCCAAGAATTTAAACTGACGAGGTCCTCCCCAGAATTACTACAGGCCGAAGGGTACTCAGAGGACGAAGGAGCCTGCACAAAAGAGTCGTCGCGACAACTCCACGAGAATATCATCGCGTCCGCATCACAGACACAACACCCGCCGCTAGATATGGTAAAGTTTGCCGGCCGCTTAGCTCACTACAGTTATCAATGGACCCTTTTAACTAACGAGATAATTATATTGTCGTGCCCTTAGGGTGTATTCTGTTGCAGAAATTACACAGTTTCGACATTCTATTAGCGACGTAGCGGCATAGGCGCCATTGCCGAATGTCAGAGCTGTAAAAGCTTATTTATATCTCCAGTGTTTTTTGTTGCCTAACCACTAAAAATAATAATTTAATTAATTAAATAAATTAAATTTGAAATCAACAAATTCCATAATTTTAAACGTTGTAAAATTAAAGATTTTGCTCATCTTATGGGTTTACTTACTTCGGCATGTTCAGCTGTCGAATATAGTTGGCTTTACACCAAAGAACTAGAGCGTTTTAAATATTTAAATTTAATTGATGATGCTCCTACTAATAAAATTTAACAAAACGGGTATTGTTTAGAGGTTTATAGTGAATGATGCCTCGACTACGGGATGGGGGGCCGCCTGTGGTAATGAACGGGCTAGTGGTTGTGGAGCGCTGAACAACGCTCACAACACATACATTATTTAGAGATTTTGGCCACCTTTTTTGGACTCAAAGTTTTCGCTAAGTCTTAGCATGATTGTGAAATTCCTTTAAGAAGTGACAACACCGCAGCTATTTCCTACGTTAACCGTATGGGTGTGTGCAGTTTCCACATCTTACAGACGTAACAACGAAGTTAACTTTACTTTGTTCGCATCTTACATCAGCTCTGCTGATAGCATAATCGCAGACGCTGAATCTCGACGAGTCCATCCAGTTATAGAGTGGGAACTGTCACAATACGCATTCCAAAAAATTGTGAAAGAATTCGGATCACCGGATATAGATATTTTTGCAATTAGAATTAACAAAAAAATATATATATATATATATATATATATATATATATATATTTCATGGCACAGGCATCCCGATACCTTGGAAATAGATGCATTTACTGTGCCGTGGTCGAGTTTCTACTTCTATGGGTTTCCGCCTTTTGCAGTTATTCTTAAGACACTAAGAAAAATAATAAATGGCAAGGCTTATGGAATTCTCGTAGTCCCACTTTGGCCCACTCAACCGTGGTACCCATTGTTTCAAAGCCCTAGCTTCTTTCTTCTCAAATATTTTTATCTCTCATTCCAGCAGCCGAGATATACACCAAAAAATTACCCTGGTTGCAGAGATCTTATCAGGACGTCGATGATGAAGAATTTTGTACCAGCATCTGCAATACACATTATGCTGGCCTCTCTTTCAAATAGCTCACTAAAACAATATGATTCCTGTCTCAACAAATGGTTTTCGTTTTGTATCACTAATCAAGTAGATATTTACCTAGCATCTGTTCCAAACGTGATTTCTTTTTTAACTGAATTGTACGACTCTGGTGCTCAATATGGAACACTAAATAGTTGCCGGTCTGCTCTTTCTTCAATCTTAGGTGCAGACATAGCTAATGATAATCGTATAAATCGTTTTTCAAAGGCATATTTCGCTTGCGTCCACCTTTGCCAAAATATAGCACGACACTTCTGTAGTTCTAAACTCTCTTGCAGATTGGTATCCAAACACAAGTCTTAATTTAGAAAGAATATCAAAAAAGCCAGTAACGCTTCTAGTTCTAACAACAGCACATCGAGTTCAGACTCTTTCCAAAATTAACATTAAGAACATTGAGTTTCGTGTCAATGAAATTCATATCAAAATTCCAGATTTAATAAAAACTTCGCGCGTGGGTGTTGCACAACCAACGCTTGTTTTACCATATTTCCGAGAAAGATGCCTCTTTGTTCACAAGGCCGGAAATATGTCCATGTGCTGCTTTACATTCCTATTTAGATATAACAAAAACCCTTCGTAGTAGTGATGCCCTAGTTGTAAGTTTGAATAAACCACACAGATCAATAACTTCTCAAACCTTAAGTAGGTGGATTAAGAATACTTTGCAAGAATGTGGTATTGATATATCAATATTTACAGCCCACAGCACAAGACACGCTGCGACATCTAGAGCTCATAAATTAGGAGTCAATTTAGATGTAATAAGGAAAACTGCTGGTTGGAGTGGTACTTCCAGCACGTTTAGACGATTTTATAATAGAATGGTTGTTCAAAATAATAATTCCAGTACCTTGGCAAGAAGTATATTAAATGATTCATTGTGCGACAATTAACAGGGTGATAAAAGATGCTTAATTATTGGTTTTATCTTACAGTAGTCCACAATTGGACTAAGAATACATTCTGTTTATAATAATTAACCTGAAGTTTTTTATTTTCATTCAAAGTGTCACTCCTCTCAACATCTACATGTGATAAATGCTAACCTCGAGGACAAGCTTGAGTATAATTAATGATTAAACGAACTTACCTGAAGTGAAGTTCTATCATAATTATACGATTAGCTTGTCCGAAGAGGTTAGCATCCCACCCTCCCTAGGTAAACCCCTAGAAAAATTAAAAAGGAGTGAAGAGTGCCTCTAAACTAAATGAACGAATTCGGGTAGAAGCCGGGAAAGAATAATGTGCAAAATCTGTTTGTTTTTAATGTGAAACACCACCACCACCAAAAAAAAAAAAAACATTGTTTGAGCAAATGTTTTTGCCTCTTTAGTCTCCGAAATAAAGTGCGTGAATGGTGACACCGTATGTGTTACTACATGTGATAAATGCTAACCTCTTCGGACAAGCTAATCGTATAATTATGATAGAACTTCACTTCAGGTAAGTTCGTTTAATCATTAATTTTACTCTCTAAGCAACGAAGAGCTTATTCTTATCTATAATTGTTAAGGTCCAATCTTCGCACCCATACATCAAGATCCGTCGCTGATACCAATCAACGACCAGAGAAAATTCTTAGTAACATAAAGCCAATAATGCCAACATCTATACTATTTATAAAGTTGTAAAAATGAAATGTCTGTACATTGAAGATATTTTCAAAAAAATAAGTGATTCAATTTATTCCAAGGTATTCGAAACGAATATTGATTTATTTTTTGTATGTTTGTATGTGTCGTTGTGGATTAATCACACTAAAACGGCTAAACGGATTTCAATTATTCGTAGCTTGCGTATTCACGGGTTGACTGAGAAAAGATATATTTTCCTCAGTTCAAGTTACAATTACAATGTTTGTCCAGTTACAAAGCTGAAAAGCTTCCGAAACGTCAGGAACTCATATGAGACAATATACGCGATAGAATCCGTTTAAATTGTTTTATTCAAATAACAAAAACTTTTTAATGTTTTATAATTCTAGTGACGAGTACTATCCACTCTAAAAGTTTTGGCACCTATTTTGTTAGGGCATAATGGCGATAGCGTGCTATCCATATAGGCACAGACGCCCTGCCTACCGTGAACGACTACGGTTCCATATAGGCACAGAGAAACTGCCTATATGATCAAAAAAATTTCAACTGTCTATCATTCAGTGCACGCCCCTGCCTAATATACAGTGCGACCAAAAAGAGTAGAAATTGAATAAAAAGGAACTAAAAAAAAACCATACTAAAATGTTGCCATGTTTAAGCATTTTTGTTAAGTCATTAATGTCACAGTTACGTAGAAAGTGGCACCCTCATTTAATTTCTACTATTTTTGGTCGTACTGTATCATAATCCTTCTGGACATGTTAGTATGTGACGGATAAAATGTTGCGTGAATGGAATTAAATCCTACAGGATCACGGTATATACTGTATATAGCGTGATTCTGTTGGATTACTGTATTTGCCGAGAGCAAAGGTCGTGTAGGGAAAGCAAAAACGATCGCACCGCTTGATGTGGCCAAAAGTGGTAACCGCTGTTTCTGTCAAACGTTATACTTTTCAGTTACAGTAATTACTTTGAGTTTACCATTGACATATGCTTTTATTCCATTGGATATTCGACTTTAACACTTATATAAAAGAGTTTATATTACTTACACACTTTCTAAACGTCGTTTGTATGTAATATGGCGTATGTGCTTACAGGATTTTTAACAAAATAACGCATTCCTACCAAGATTGGGCTCTTTTGCACCGTCTTAATGACGTAGTACAGTCGGTAAACTTGTTTAAAAAATTCATTTACGAGAAAAACTTATTCATGTATTTATTACAAAGAAAGTCACATTATTCAGGAGGAATACTTCGTTTTAAAATCAACATTCTTCTAATATAACTTAAAGCATTGCTGTAAAAAGCGCTCATCTTTATTTCCACTTAAACAAAAGTACCTCTGAGAGGGTAATCTTCAATTTGAATAAAAATTCCAACAGTCATCAAGTGTGTAAGAAATAACGAAACCCTTATTTTTATTGCGAGTTTGTGACCTTAGTGTTGAAATTATATAATATTTGTTTGTTTTTTTTTTAGGTAATAAGATGCCATGTAGATTCTTGATAGGCGTGAATGGTGAGTTCGAAATGATCGAAAGGTCAGTTTATATTAATATTCAATAAACTCTAAAATTATGAGTTTGAACGAAGTAAAAACAATATAATAATTGTTTTCAACGGGCTTTTATTTTAATTGTCAATTTCTGAGCGTTTTTAATGACAAAACAAATGAACTGGAATTTTTTGAAGGCCTTGAAAATTATACTCAGGGTATGAGACTTTTGCAGCTAAATATAATAAGATCACTATTGTTGTGTATTAAGAATGTCAATGTCATTTGTATGGAATCTAAATTGACATCATCTCTATTCAACCTGAGAATCAGTTAGTGTACTCGGTGAAATGTTTTGGAATCGAGTACAGAATTCGTTACAGTTTTTCCTACGATATCTCCAATTGAGAAATATCTTGACCATAACACGAACATTATCACGGTCATGTAACAGGTATTTTGTTCAATACATGAACATAAATATTTAGAATGCATGCAAATTATGTAATAAATTAATAGATGTAAATGTCTTAATATAAATAAATGTGTGCTTAAAAGTAAAAAAAAAAAAGAAAATAACTAAATTCACATGTGTCTGAATATTAATAATGTAATTTTGGTACCTAGTAACACCCGTGACCATGGAAAGCTGGAAAGCTTCCGAAACGCCGGGAACTAAAATGAGATAATATACGCGATATAATCCGTTAAATTGTTTTATTTCAATGAGTAATAATCGCGGAAACAGAAAAAAATATTATTACCAAGTAACACCGCTAGTTTAACCCCTTGTAGTTTGATCTTTCAACCTAGCAGCTGTGCTGCTTTAGCTTTTCTTGTGATTTATTGGAATAAATTAGTTTTCAAAGTTATTTGTACGTTTTAATCCATACTAATATTATAAATGTGAAAGTGTGTCCGTCTGTCTGTCTGTCTGTCTGTCTGTCTGTCTGTCTGTCTATTACCTCTTCACGCTTAAACCGCTAAACCGATTGGAATGAAATTTGGTATGGAGATAGTATGAGTCCAGGGGAAGGACATAGGCAACTTTTTCTCCCGGGAAATAACACTTATACGCGATAAATGAATTTAAGGCGGACAAATCGTACGTTACACTGATACGCAAAAACTACATAACAGATTTGCGTAAAACTCTGCAGTAATATAGCTTAGATATCAGGATAGGACATAGGCTACAACTTTTGAGGGTATTCATTCATAAAAGTGGTTATTTTTTAACAATAAATGGAAAAACATGACCTTTTGTTCATTTGACATTGTGACATTTTCATTTCTAAACAATTAATAAACAATTGGTAACCTAGCAACACTAATACTACCTACACGATTAAGCAAAGAACACACCTTCCGTATATGACATATCATACAAATAAAAGGTATCTGAATATAGCCGGTTAATAGCCCGTTGTACATTTTGGACTTGCGATCATGTCTGAATAATAAACATTTTGTTACAAAAATATGGTTTATAAATAAGATAAATACATGAAACGAGTTCTTTTTAACAATAAATGGAAAATCATCGCTTATTGTTAACTTTGTAATTTTTATTCCGAAGAATTATAAAGAAATTGCTTTGAAACTAATATGACGCGTTAGTACCTGTTTGCGTAACTGGATGGCGTTCGTTGTGTTCGATATCAACGCAGAAGTACTGAACTTAGAGACTTGAAATCTTTACAGTAGACACTATATATAACGTAGGCAAGGAACAAGACAGGATTTTTAGAAATTCATCTCCTAACGGTGTTAAATTGTCGTTGAAAGTGTGCATGGAAAATCTGTAATTATTTAGTAACTATTATGATATTATATTTTACGTAAAGACTCTTAATTTAAAACTAAGACAACTAATTTCAGCATTCTTGGAATTTCATCCCTAAAAGGGTTAAAATAAGGGGTAACAGTCTGGGACAAAAGTACGATGGCGAATAAAGGGTGTTGTGAAGCGCTGAATAGAACTTAGAAAGATATTAGAGGGAACGAAGTTATGATGGGTGGAGTCACTTTGTTGTTAGCTGGAGACTTTTGTCAGACTGCCCGTATTTCCGAGGGGAACTTGAGTTGATGAAGTTAAAACTTGCATTAAGGCTTCAAATATTTGGCCTATAATAAAAAAACTCCACCTTAAGATAAATATGCGAGTGCACCTCAAGGGCGATATTTGCGCTGGAGAATTCTCCGACCTTCTTCTTAAAATAGAAAACGGAGAATATCCCGAAACTGAGGGAAGGAATACTTACCATCGGATCTCGCCTTAGTTGTGCGGACCGTTGACGACCTAATTTCTCAAATTTACCCAGATGTTCAAAATCTACACAGCAAGTCCATGAAGTGGTTGTATGAACGAGTGATTCTGCCACCTAAGAACGACCGTTATTAAAAACATTTTATTGAAGTTGTTTGAAGGTTCAGAATACGAATACAAGTCTGTAGACTCGATCTGTAGTGAACACGGATGATGCCATAAACTATCGCGTTGAGTTTTTAAATGCACTTAATCCACCTGGCCTACCACACATACTTATCTTAAAAGTGGGTGGTCGAGTAATGTTGCTGCGAAATTTCAATCAGCCGAAAGTTGTGCAATGGAACCAGGCTGCGTGTGAAAGCCTTACATAAAAACGTTATAGAAGCCATTGTAATTACTGGCTGTGCTCAAGGTGAATCTGTATACATATCCCGGATACCATTTATACCCTCGGAATACCCATTCGAATTTAAAAGGCCTCAGATTCCCTTTAGGTCTGTTTCGCGCTGACGGTCAATAAGTCTCAGGGTGAGTCACTGAAAACAGCAGGAGTAGATCTTAGGGGGGACAGCATCTCGCACGGCCACACGTTTTACGTGGCTTGCTCGAGAGTAAGCTATCCACGCAGCTTGATCGGGTCTGTTAATGTGGTATATAAAGAAATACTGCAATACCTACCTAATGTTCAATATCATCAATAGTTCAAACTCAATTGTCCAATTATATCTGTTATTTTTTTCAAATTACAGGTATATAACTAAGTAACGTGACTTATAACTATTGACAGACAATGCATAGCCTAAACTGCCGACGGTAGGAATTCGAGAATTTAAACACATATATTCCGTTAGACATGTATGTAGAGGCGCACTTAAGAAGGATTTTTAGAAATTAGAGCTATACGCAGACGAAGTCGCGGACAAAAGCTAGTCCAACAATATTTTTCTGATATTCGCGCTGCATTATGTGGCACTTCTTCAAAGACGAGAAATTATATGTAAGGGATATTTCTCGCCTATAATTTTTATATTCAAAGAATTTTCGAATAGAGCACATGCATCGCTGATGTGGTATAGTGATGATATCTTAGACATTATAACAGACATACGTCATTTGCCACGTCCAATTTGAATCCAGTTTCATTGAATACATCACTTTTTTATCACTATAAAGCAATACACTAAATCAACAATATGGTCGTAAGGACGTAAAAAAGATCCCAATGTGAAAAGTAAGTAAACAGTAAAAGCAAGTCTCACGGTCACGTACGTGTATGAAATAAGCAGTAATGGAAATGAAATTTCAACTTTTACGCACGCTGCGAGTTACATTACGAGACGAGTAATCTAACTTGAAAAGATATATCGTAAATGTATGTAGCTTTTTTAAGCACAGTTGAATAATTTCGTTCGTTATACAATGGAGTTTACAATAACAATAGGTAGGTGTCGGGTTTTTTTTTATAGTATTCCTCACATACCGCTGCTCAAAATACGCAAACGCAACGTGTACGCCGTGAAGTCATGTGCAAGATACGAAAGATTTTTGACCCAAACAATTCAAACCGATGCATAAAATACGCTGCGTCAAAATCATGAGAAAATGTCTCAATTAAGACACGTCACTGCGTATACGCAGCGTTATGCTTCGGTGTGAGAGGCCTGCGTAAAATTCGTGACGCATAAGTCATGTCACTGCGATAACGCGCCGTCAGCGTATTTTAAGCATTGGTTTTGGCAAATTTTAATTTTAATTAAGCACTTTGTTGTTTCTAATTTTACTTATGGCTATAAATACATCCATTGAAACAGCCACATTAAATGTTAAAAGGGATTTTCAGGTCAAAGAAATTAACATAAAATCAACCTGCAACCAGCAAATTTAACGTTTCTATTCACCTTTTACATTTTGTAAACATTTGTCCTTTTGATAGCTATTTAGATATTCATTCAGGAAATTCGCGTCTATTGAAATGCGTGTTCCCCATCTTTTGTGAGAATATCTTTGAAGCTGACATACGATAACTGTCTATGCATTCAACCAAAAAGCATTTATTTATGATACTCTTTGGGAGTGAGGTCTAATTAGCTATACGTGACTGTACCTATTAGCAATAATCTATTTTTTCCAATACCGAAAATAATTTTCTCGATACCCCAGTGCTTGAAGACGAAGGTCTTCGAACAGTGTGTGCTGCCAGTGATGACTACGAAACTGAGAGATGGTCGTTCACAATGGGACTCATAAGGAGGCTCAGAGTTACGCAACGTGCAATGGAAAGGGCTATGCTCGGGGTTTCTCTTTTTAATAGAATAAGAAATCCTGGAGTGCCGATTACGCCTAGGAAAGCGCAGCGTAGGAGATGGCCCTTGACTAGGTGGACGGAGGACCTCGTAAGGATCGCGGGGAGTCAGTGTAAGCGGTCTGCGCAGGATACCCTGTGGCGAGCTATAGGGGAGGTCTATGTTTAGCAGTGGACGTCCGTGGCTGATAGAATTTGATTTGGCAAAGCAAAACTGTTCGTCCTACGATGAAGCATCCTCTTTATTTATTTACCTATTCTTTTATTTTACTTTGAACTCGAAAGGTCTGGCTAGGCCTCCTTACCAGTAATCGAATTCACTGGAGGGAGCGCAAACCCACAAACGGCAATGCGGCCACTTGGAGTTGGCGATGGGACGCAGTACGCAAGGCACAAGAACTGCGGAGTTGGGTTAACCGGAACGCTTAATCCGAATCGGGGGTAAAGAGAGAAAAGAAATTGGGCGTGGAGGAGATTGCGAAACTACGCGCTATGGAGAGGTATAAAGAAAAACACAAAGCCGACCTCAAGTAAATAGGCTATGGACAAGTGTATGATGATGTTTGCAGTCGAATAAATGTTTATTTCCTTCTTTCTATTAATGGCTGCCCTGATTACCCTGCCAATGGCCTGCCTGGAAATAAACCATTAATCGGCCGTTAACGATAACATAGCATGGTAAAATAGAACATGTAGATTTTTCCGAATAAATTGAGGAAATTACAATCCACCACTACAGACTGCTTGAAAATTCACCTCACCTATAAATCCACGGAGGCAACAGAGCTTACTGATTTAATAATCCATGCTCGTTAAGAAATCACAAGTTTAAATATTTGATATAACGCCTGCTCTAAATTGTCTGAAGCTTTTACAAACTTGAAAGCACTTTGCATTTATTAGGGTTTCCTGACTGTAGCTTCGCAAATCAAATTGTTACTCTTTGATCTAATTTAAGAGATTGTAATGAAGTGAAAAAGAAAAGACTTATTTGTGTAGCGTGATAAAAAAACGCAAATGAAATATGAAATTAGGAACTAAGGAGGACGCCCCTAAAAGGGACTTCATTGATTTTTTACGAAAATCTTGATGTTTCCATAACGATCTTCGTGATTTTCCCAGTGCATTTCTTCACTAAGAAACTATATTCTTAAAAATACAAAGATCTAAATAATGAAAACATTTCAAGACTCCGACTGGATCCAGGGTTTTTCATTATTTTCATCTTTTTATTTACATATAAGAATAATAATGTCAAAAAACAAATAAATACAGTGGTCTTGGCGCTGAGTATAATTTTATTTCTTTTGGAGTCGAGACCCTGGGTCCATGGGGCCCCAGCGCATTAAGCCTCTTCAAAGATGTTTCGAAGAGGCTTACAGAAGTCACTGGCGACCGGAGAGCTGGCGGTTTCCTCGCTTAAAGAATCAGTCTGGCGAATCAGCGAGGAAACGCCGCCAGCATCTTCTGTACAATGCCGCAGGGGCCATTTTTAGATTTAATTTAGATGTATTTTGTTTTATTTTAATTATATTTTAAAATTAAGTTTTACTGTAATATACTAGTGCTTTGTTAATTACAGATTATTCAGAATAAAAATTTAAAAAAATACAAAAATCCCGACTGCGTAAAAAAACTAAATAGAAAAAAACAAGTCCTGTACCCTAGAAATTTGTTAAGTTATAATGGAAATGTTTCATGATTCATGATCGATACTCACATAAAACAAATAATACATTCTAATGTGGAACATAGAGATTTTAAACAGTCGGGACCCATAACAAATCTAGATCGACGCAAATCTTCCCAACAATGGGTCCCGACTGTTTAAAATCGCTGTGTTCCACATAAGAATTTATTATTTGTTTTATGTGAGTATTGATCATAAGGTCACTCAAGCAAATACAATACAATATTATGTATATGTATAAATATATATATCAAATATAAACAACTAGCTTCTGCCCGCGACTTCGTCTGCCTTATATTCGTTTATCGCGGATCGCGGATAAGGGTATTTTTCCGGGATAAAAAGTAGCATAAGTCCTTCCCCGGGACTCAAACTATCTCCATATCAAATTTCATCTAAATCGGTTTAGCGGTTTAAGCGTGAAGAGGTAATAGACAGACGGACACACTTTCACATTAATAATATTAGTATGGATAAAAGAGACGAGTAACACCCCGACTTACACGGTTGACGACTGTGAGGAGGGATATGCAAAAAGCCCAGAACCTACCAAACACTAGGAGCCGACCCTAAATACTGGGAAAAGGACGAGAGGAGACGATGAGGATAATGATATCACGCATAAATGACATCATTTTTCAAATATATTCGAACTGAATGTTACCTATTGCTTTTTGTACTTAATTCTTTAATGCCGCCTGAACAAACATGGCGACTCGATCTCGGCTTTCAACTGTGATTATTTAGGCTCAGCCGGGTCGAAATTGAAAACTGTTTCGCGCAACATTTGACGACTTTTATCGTTATTAAAATTGTTTCCACTTATTCGCTCTGTATTTCTTTTGAGTTTTTGTATTAAATTTTTATATTACTTCAACTAAGTTCTCAGTATGTAGCGTTGTAAATAAAAACAAATCTCTTCGATTGATTTGCATCTACAGCGAATTTTTTTAATGAAAGTGTTTATTTAGCAGAGCAGACTTTACAAATTTTATTTTTATTAGTTGTTAAGTGAGATTTCGACAAATAAGCTTAAATAAAAACTATTTTATTACATTCCATATTTTGTATATCACCAAATGAACGTACGTGAGACAGTGTGGCTTTCTTTTTCTTTCAGAGCAATTCGATAAAATGCTTAAAGACTAGTTATATAGATAGGTGGCCGCTATCGGGAATAGTTTATACAGCACTTGATTTTTGAAATGATTTTAATGATCAGAATATAACGGTGCAAGCGTGAGATTACAAATGAACTTAATTCTAAATTTAAATTATTGATCGAGGTCGAAGACATAAGGCACTCGCGACACTTCACTTACACAGGTGTTACCTCGGGGTGACTAAATCTCCGCTCAGCATTATCGTGAGAGCCGTTATTGGGAAAAGCGGTGACTCGATGATGGTCCTTCGACTCAGCAGTATCGTGAGAGCCAATCGAACAGTTTTTGGGAAAGCGGTGACTCAATGATAACTGTCGAGAGCGTGGGAGCCTCATGGCGTAACAGGATTTAAATAAAACAAATGAAGGTATACACTTGGTACTTAAGTATTTTGTTAACAAAATTCCAATAGGGATGCGGATTCTTTTTGAAGATGGCAATCGATACTGCGGTATCATTTTAACACATTCGGCGGCACTAACGGCTATAGCCGTAGTTGCCATTCAAATATGAACTTTGCGGCTTGGCTGTACGGCGAGCAGCCGCTGATTCGTTGATTCGTCATTCCACCGTCTCACCGCTCGCATACCTAAGGCGCGGTACAGCGCTATTGGTCACACAATAATAAAAATAAGCAATAGATATTGCATTAATAAAATGTATTAAGATTTAACTTAATATTTTTTGACTTTCTGCTTACAGGTATCACTATAAACCAAACTATTTTTACCAGGCTGCTAGACCGCAAACACCAGCCCCCCTATTCCCTAACGCCTTTGACGCTCGGAATCAGAATCAAGTTTCATGATTTTGTATGAGCTATGACACTTGATTCAGATACCAAGTGTCAAAATTTCCGAAGGCAATAACCCCCCAGGTTATGAATTTCGACGTGTTCTCGATTCGATTTCCACACAATACTGATTTGACTGGCAGATCGCCTCGGACGGCAAGCCATAGTCTTAGAAAATAATAAATTAGCGTGATTGGGACGCCACGTCAGTCCCGCAAGGAAACGAGGGTACGCAGGATTAAGTCGTGTTGTCTGGTCGTATTAGTTCCGAGGGGGATAGGACAGGTCACAGGTAGAAGATTCATTGGCGCATTGTTTGCATATAATTCCATTTTCATCGCAAATAGGGTACTGGGCTGACAGATCAAATCAGTGCCTTTTTATTAACTGTCAAAACGGTCAGTAAGTATGAAGTTTGAAAGGAAAAAGGTTCATGACGTCATAATTCTATACGGCTTGCCTCCTAATTTTTAGTTTTTGATCGTTTTAAAATCGCCAAAAGCTTCTAATAGTCCGCATCACTTATTTTTTAACCGACTTCCAAAAAAGGAGGAGGTTCTCAATTCGACGGAATGTTTTTTTTTTTTTTTATGGATATTCACCGATTACTCGAAGACTATTCGACCGATTTCAAATTTTTTTTTTGGTTTCATAGAAGGTACTTTCTAGTTGGTCCCATTTAATTTTGGTAAAGATCTGATGATGGAATCCATGAGGAATTGAAGGAACTCCTCAAATATTGTAGGCATACATATAACGATTCTAGTATTATAAGAAACATAATAAGCATTTGCATTCAGAAAAAGTCAATTGGTGAAGTGGAACTGATGCAGAAGACCACAGAATGCCATCGGAACTCCTCAATGATAAATGATTTACGGGTGGCTACTAAATATCTTGATTAATTTTCTTCATAGTCACAAATTTAAATGTTCCTGATGAGAATGGTACCATCGAATTGATTTGATGATGGAGCCGGTAGGTAGGCACCAGATCTATGTAATAAAATAATGTAGCCTAGCCATGTTTGGGCTTGTTCGAATCGTCATGAGATACACTTTTAAGTAACGATTCACTAAAAAGTGTAAAATAAATAAACTTTTAAACAAAAAAGTAAGACCGACTCCAAAAAAACTAAAAAGTAAAAAAATAACGCCATAATTCAGTTTCTTCTAATTACTTACAAGTAACCGTTTGAATACTCAATCTATACAGTATATACAATTAATGTTATTTTGGAGTCGGTGCCATCGTGTCACAACTTACTAAAACCGTCCATTTTCAATACTTTACACATTCTTTATATGGCACCGACGCCAAAATAAGATTAATTGTATATACTGTATAGATTGAGTATTCAAACGGTTACTTGTAAGTAATTTGAAGAAACTGAATTATGGCGTTATTTTTTTACTTTTTAGTTTTTTTGGAGTCGGTTTTACTTTTTTGTTTAAAAGTTTTTATTAAATATGTTTAAACAGAGATTTAATTTCTACAATTTTATAATCTTATAAATAGAAGGTTAAGTAACCTACAAGTATATTGTAATATTCAAGATTATCTCCTATGTATTATTTTGGCAAGTAATTAGGTACAGCTCTTTGACCGGAACCATGCTCTAAGCCTAGATTAATTCCAACGTACAAATCCCACGGATCGGCTTGGCCTCGATACACTGACTACGTCCCCACTGCATGCAGCCTCCAATTTAGCCAGTGATTAGATTTCGGTTCCGACTCTGTACAAACATTAAATTCAGGACACGTTGCAAAATGTGACGATTTCAAACTGACTTGTCACGCGATTTTGTGCTGTCAATACTACTAACATTTTTAACTACTTCTAGTAAAAAATATTAGTAATCGACGAATTCCTTAAATTGTTGGTATAAAAATAGCTTGCTGGCTTAAATAGGCTTGTGTCCTAAAAAAATATATTTAGTCTGTCCGTTCAGAAAATAGTAAACACGTATTTTTTCTTTTGTCAATTAAACAAAATATGATGAAGACAGCCCGTTAAAATTCCCCATGACGTCACGCGGTGCGATCGTTTTTTGCAGCAGTCATGCGCCCCCACTCCGAAACTTTGAGGCGCTTTTTCTTTGTCTTTTTTTGTTTCATTGACAAAAGAAAAAATACGTGTCCAATATTTTTTGATAATCAAACTGATGGACTATTTAGAATACCTAATATTGGTTTTACTCAGGAAACTACCCTGAAATTGAAAGACAGTTTTTTCCTCCGCAAAACGAAGGTACCCTTTTAGTTACATACATAACTAACTTATCCATACTATTACTAAAAGGCGGCTGCAACTTCGTTCGTAGAGGAGGAAAAAATCATAACCTTTTTTTTCCGCGTAGTTGAGTAAAAAGTAGACATATTATAACCATCTGGGGATGCCTGCGTGTGCCAAAAATAATATTAGATTAGGCGTGATGAAGCCACAACGACTAATACGTGTGATGAATATAGTCCGTTACAATCGTACTTTTTTGAATTTTTTTTCAACGTACCGAAATTTCATTTTTACAACTTTATAATAGTATAGAAGTCGCAAAAGTCAAGAGCCGAAACCAACCGGTTGTTATTTCATTATCGTCATGTTTCATATCACGAGCCACCAACAAGGGTGCGTTAAAGAAAAACGTTTGGCACAAGAAAATAGCAGAGCGGAAAAGCGGAAAATAAGTTCAAAGCCATCGTGCCTGGGTGAGAAAATCCATTGGAATGGAAGAATTTTCCGCGCGAGCGGCGGCCGAGCCTCGGCCATTCAGTGGATCATTCATATTTACTCGCCGTTTGAACATTTGGGTGTACACTGCGTAGCTTAGGGTTAATTTAGTCTAAACATGTTAGAAATTTGATGGAAAATAGGATTGTTTGGATACCTTGATTCTCTATACCTATAATATACAGGGTGATTAATCCAAATGGGTCAGTAGGGAGAACTATGAGAGATAGCGAAATCTGTCCATAAGAACCATGACGTCGATTTTAAATCTAATAATATTAATGGCATCAAAGTTATTTTGCATCCAGGAAAATGGCTACATTTTGAATATTTAGTTAAGTAAAATAATTATCTTATTTTTGGGTTTTTCTTTCCATTTTTTTAACAAGATTCCATTGAATATGTGTTCCTTGTGACTTATGCGTCGCACCATCAACAATAACAAAGAAAAAACTTGCAGAATTTATAACATTGTTTACAGAGATTTTTTATAGCCAGCTACCATACTTTTTGTTCTCATTTAATTTTTTTACTTCAGTTACAAAAAATGCGAAATTGTTTCTTTTCAGTCAAATAACACTTTTTGTATCATCACACTGTTATGTATTTTCATACAATATGAACACATCCAAGTTTCTCTGTCAAAGTTTCAATTTTATTTGTTTTAACTACCTTACTCGATAATTTTGAAATAGAGATCAAGGTGGCACGTGTATGTCTTCACGTGCCCGTGAAGACTAGAGCTAAGCTTGTGAAACGTTGGAAATTTAAATGAGATAATATACGCGATATAATCCGTTTAAATTGTTTCATTTAAGTGGGTGATAATCGCAGAAACCATAGAGAATATTAAATACCTATCGTAGTTCGTGATCAACACGTACGTTACCCGTGACATCTTGGAGCTACACTGAGCAGGATGAAAATAAAATCTTATATTAAAGTTGGCCGCCATATTTTCATTGGCGCCAATGGGGGCAAATGCTTTTTTCAAAGATATAATAAAACCCGAACACTTTATAACAAACCCATACCTTCCATGTCTAAACTTAAGGGTCTCCCTCATCAAACCCCTCAAAGCAAACTTCATTTCCATATGTCGTTACTTTGTAATCTAATAAAATGCAATAAATAGTTATAGTCAACCGGATAATTGCGTCTCTGGGGACAAAAGAGTCGTATGATAATATTACAGATGCTCTTTTTAGGGGAAATAAAAAATTTGCACGCTACATCCATAAAACCTGAAATCAGCCGGTCCCAGTTGCATTTATTTGTATTTAGTTAGTACAAATGGGTGTATGTTCAAAAGCACTTTTTTAGCGATCACAAGCCAATTAATAAAACACCTAGCTTAAAAATACCACTTACATATTTTTTACACATTTAACACATTAAAACACACCGAGGCATATTGAAATAAATGAACGGTTAATATACAAATTACGTTATAAAAAAATATCGAAACTTCACAAAAGTACGGTGCACTCAGTCTGTAAGCCATGTCACACTCGCGGATTTGTTCAAACAATCGCGCATAACTTTGTATGTAGGAATCTTATTGACAAGAATTATACACTATTACAAAGAATATTAAATAACGCATTATGTCGTATAATATTTAATGCGTAAGCACGTATTCGCCCTTAACGAGTGGTCGCCCATTTTGTAACTGTCCCACGAGTAGTCACTACTATCAATTCGTTCAAATACCTGCAAATAATTGATTGGCCGATGACGATTCCGCCATGTATTTGTTTTTATCGGAACGATCTTTAGGTGTGCTACGGCAGTCAACGGACGTGCAACTCTCGCATTTTGGCTCTTCAACGAGGTATGTTTCCCTTACGATCTGTTTTGATTCTCTTAAAAGTAATATCGCTGGACATCGATTTGAGGGTGTAAAGTCGCTTTGTTTTATTCTGATCTTTTAGCATTTAATAGTTAATTGTGTTCTTATTTCTACGTAAAAGCCATGTAATTCATTACGCATATGGTTTTAAGTTATCATAAAAATATGTGTTTATCATCATGCTATCTGGCGTCATTTCTCTGGCAGTTTGGTCCAGCGAAATTATTTTTGATCTTTTATAACGTATTTTCATACAAAATCTTTATTTTAGTAGGTTTTCATGACTTGTAGCGTAAATAACCAGACCTAATATACAATAAAAGTAGTATTAGAGCTCGCTGGCCGTAATTTTCTACTATTATTGAAATTAATAGAAAATATGTTATTATTGAAGTATAAAGACCAAATTTAAAACTGTAATTTATTATTTCATTTAATTCCTTCTCTGGTACCCTACGCATTAAAATTATTTACACTTACTTTCCTAATTGGTTCATGTAATCGTCATTTCGCTGCCACAACAATAATTTCGCTGACATTTTTTTTTTCAAAATTTTATTACACCTAATGTAGAGATATTACAATGGTGCCTCTTGCAGATTTGGAATCCTATTTTAAAGGTATTTCGAAAAGACCAATCGTTTTCATCAAAAAAATAAATAAATTGCTAGAGTAATTACGAGAAAAGAGTCGTTTCAAAAATACACCCAAATATACTTTTTTAAACGTTGCATAGTTTTCCTCTCGAACCATTGTTTAACCAATATAAATAGAAAGTTAAATTATTATTCCCATTTTCGGAACATAAAAGGGGACAGTGCATCGATTTTAAAAGCCATGTGCCCTGCCCATTGCCACTTAAGTTTTGGTATCCTTCGAGCTACGTCAGGTACCCTGGTTATTTAAGGGATTGAAACGGCACTGAAACGTTGTCACTCACGATGAGTCTAATAAGAAAGCCTATATAGATGCTTTTAGATTCTAAGTTTACATACGTTATCAGAAAAAAAACAGACCTCTGAGAAACTGCCTTCCCAATCGTCTCAATATCGCGGTGGCACTGTGACAAGGTTTAGTACTTCTGCATTTCGACAATATAAATAAATAATAAATAAATAAATATCAAATCGACCTAGTCCCAAACTAAGCAAAGCTTGTACTATGGGTACTAGGCGACGATATACATAACATATAGATGATATATTACGTAAATACATAGAAAACATTCAAGACCCAGGAACAAACATTCGTGCTCATCAAACTAACACTTGCCCTGGCCGGGATTCGAACCCGGGACCGCCAGCTTCGTAGGCCGTTGTACAACCCACTGAGCCAAACGTGTCGTCAGCAATATAGTCAGTAACTATATAAAGTATCGTGTGTGACCAAACGGCCGGAACAACAAGCAAGACGGTCTCGGATATAGAACAAACTACTTAATCTCCTCAAACGTGCCTTGGATTACGTAGTGAGGACACGATGTTCTTGGCGTATTTGTCCAGAGATATTATTTCTGTACTACATTTAACGTACAGACATCTGGGGGCATGGTAGTGTCCCGCCAAGACGAAAAAAAGAAGCGGAGCACTACCTACCTTTTCCCGAACCGTTTCGTCTCATTTTCAGACCTTCATAGCTTCGTCCCAGTTAACACCTAAGAGCCCAAATTCACAGATTAAAATGTAGCTGGGGAACATATGAAATGCACTAAATTACATTGATCTAGCTTTCATACTTTAGGTTTTATTGATACCTAAAATACGCCGATTTTGTCACTGACTCACTCACTCACCCACGTATCTAATATCACGTAATTCTAGGGTACTTCCCGATGACCTAGAAAGCTGAAATTTGGAATGGAGCCTAAAAGTCACATACAAAGAACAAAAAGATCGGGGGGCACAGCAGTGCCCCCGCCAAGGCAAACAAAAATATTACAAAATTTTACTACTTAAATCGTTCTTCCTGAGAGTTCCTAAATAAACGAAAGAGCCCAAAAAAAACTAGGGCACCTTACAAACAGGAGTGAGATCCCACCAAAAACATTTCACTTACAATTGGCAGCCAAGAACAAGATCATAACGCTTTCGCTGTAAAGAAGTTATCAGTTCCCAGGAAAAGCCAAGCCCTCAAGCTCTGACTTTACTGACCCTACACCTTATCTTAAAAAGTATGGCTTCAACTGGCTTGAAGCCCCTAAGCCCTGATTTTACTAACCTTGGTTTCAAAAGTATAGTGTGAGTCTTGGCTGCTAATTTTACATGATTTTTTTTTGGTGGGATCAAATATTGTAACATCTAAAGCGCCAAATATGTCTTCACATATTTGGTAATAAAGATGTGTTGCAATATACTTAGAATTTTGGATGTTCCAATCTATTTCATGCTGACTGTAGGTACAGTCAAGGGCACCAATATTTATATACCATAAAGTTAGAAAAATATGAATACGGGTGTTATTATTATGGCAGTAAGATTTATGTATACATATTTTGGAACTTTGCGTGGATATTTATCTTTGCCCAGAAGATATTTCAATGAAAATTTAGTTGAGATTAAAGTGTTCGTAGTTTATAAATCTGAGGGCCTATGATGGTCGCGTATATCACGCGATAAATGATATGATACCCCGTCTGTCACTCTCGCACTCACATACGTATCAGAAGATGACGGCAGCTATGTCATTTATTTATCACGTGACAAACGCAACCATCATAGGTCCACTGAAGCAATAATTCATTTCCTTATATTATTGATTAACATGATCGGCGCCGGCAACGATCTACTAAGATCTTATGCTATACCGGTAGCTACGTTGTTTCCTGGTACCTACTGAATGATAAAATCACGCAAGTGTATCACCGGCAAAGAAGTACAAAAGGACATCCTTTAATGAGATAAGGAAAATGGTAATGGCGATGATGATGAAGACGATGACCACAATTATGACAATGATGATTAAAACAATTTAGCTTTTGATCCTGACCGAAGGTACAGGTTAAGTCTGGCTAAGCCTCCTTAGCGCAAATCCTCAACCCGACTTAAGGAGTAGAAGAGAGAACAAAAAAATCGGATATAGAGAATGACACTATGGACTAGTCGCACCCGCTGGCGGAATCAGATATGATAGTAATGGCACTACTCTGTAAACGGCACATCTCGCGATCCAAACCGACATAAAAAGTAAATTTTCCAATTGATCCCACGTAATGGATCTCGCCTAAAGGTTCAATTAAAGTCCTAAGCCTGGAGCTTGTAGGGTAAGAAACAAGTATCCTAACTATCAAACCTGATGAAGGTCGCAAAAATCTTCTGCATTCGGGACGGGTCGTGACGAGTTCTTTGAGAAAGGCCTAATCGTACAGTTTCTCTCTTGATGAATGATGATGGTAAGGCTAATTATGATGACGCTGACAATGATAACGTATCTATCAAAAGCTACATCCATGCCAACGAAATTTACAGAACAAATCTCACACACCGTACCGATATAGAAGGTAAATTTTCCAATTGATCCCACGTAATGGAACGCGGCTAAGGGTTTCAATCAATTAACATCCTAAGCCCCGAGCTCATATTGATACGCCTGCTTATTGAGTAATGGGAAACGTGGTCTGGGACATGACAAGTGATATGACGTGCATAAATTAGTAAGTGATTAAATTATACCTGATATTATGACGGAGCTAAAGCACAGTGGTTCAATTGGAATTGACTAATTAACGAACTGTAATAAATTCACAGTTCATGAATATAGAGAGTGATGTATGCGAATCAAATACCGCACCAGTGGTATTTGATTCGCATACATCAATCTCTAGGTTTTGAAGCTCAATGCACTTCGCAATTATGTCGCGCAGTAAATATACCTATTGGCTGCTTCAGTTCCTTACCCTATACTATAATAATGCGTGTGAAATGAATGTTTGAAATTCTAATAATAATTTACTGGCTATAAAATAAAACTGTTTTGTAACAGTACATCGAACAGATGACAATCGATATTGTGTTACACTCTTACTTGAATATTATGAAAAGTATTCTCCAGCTAACGATAATCCTTGGGAAGTCATTATAATAATTAGTCATTAAAATTATAAGTAAATGTAATAATTAGGCGATAAAACCATATTACTTGTAAAGAAAGCATGATAACTGAATATTCATTTCTGTTTGTCTTTAAAAACTTCATCTGCGGAGAATTAGCTCGGTGGATCCAAATTTTCCTCCCTTCCCACCTCTAACCCCACAAGCCCCAGGTCTTAATCCCCTCATTATCACCTGGGAAATAAATGCCAAATTTCAAAGCTTAATCACCACAGATCACACTAGGATCCTAGCTATAAGGTTTGACATCTCAGTAAAAACTAGCAGAAAATTTATTTCCCCGACACGCTACGGTATAATACCATAAAAAAATGTCTTTATTGTCCACAGAGTAGCCAAAGCTCGTAAACCTCCCATCAAAAGAGCCACTACACATAAATGTGTCATTAATTGGAATAGTAAACTTAGTAAATGGCTTTCCGAACACTGGAGCAAATTTTAGTGCGTTAGTCTGATGGAATGTCGGGATGACAGGTTTTAGTGTTTTCTTTATTTCCTAACGTAACCTCATTGTTGACATACGTCCTATCTAGATGCGTATATTGGTTCTGCTTGCTTGAAAGATAAAGATCCCTATGTTTGATACGTATTCCAATAATGGACACCTGTTTTTACCTCTATTACTATTACTCTCTTTATCACTTTACTCACTTAATTCTATTTGAATACGTTCAAATCAGTAAATAGTCGAATCGAAGGTGGTCATTGTCTAATGTTATTCTAATTATGTTGTTAGCAATTAATATTGTCATTTCCTGATTTTTTATTTCAATGTGTATTATTTTTGTTCCCAACTTGCAAAAAAATGGAAAAAAGCCAAATTAAGTAGAAAATAGATAATATTTTCTTCTGTTTCCGCGATTATTACTCATTGAAATAAAACAATTTAACGGATTATATCGCGTATATTATCTCATTATAGTTCCCGACGTTTCGGAAGCTTCAATCCATTTTTGGGACCAAAATAATACACTTTGTATTATTATTGTAACAAAAATGGATTCGTTATTTTCGTTTTACGTACGGTTTTACTTGGCCGTGTGCAATAATAACTCACTTGAATACTATTTCTACACGTGCCTCTGGGTCTTTCAGACCGGACTAATTTCCGTGAATACTCAAAACCACATAAACTAGCATACATGCGATTTTATCGCCTAGCGCGCAATGTTAACGACCACCTCGCTTTGTGCAATCAGCTGAGGTTTGTTCTTTCAATCACATTGAAAGATCATATCTCGCTAAACGTAATTGTTGCAAAAAAGCTTAATCCATACTCCATATTATAAATGCGAAAGTGTGTCTGTTTGTCTGTCTGTTATCTCTTCACGCTTAAACCGCTGAACCGATTGGAATGAAATTTGGTATGGAAATAGTTTGAGTCCCGGGAAATGACATACCCTTATCCGCGATAAAGGAATTTAAGGCGGAAGTCGCGGACAGAAGCTAGTCTACTATAAAATAGATTCTACGTTTGAAAGGCACTTGAGGAGGAGATAAGACCCTTGTTGTAAGCAGCTTTCTCTCACAAGTTTTGCTATTTGTTATGAATTTAGGAAGTCGATTTTATTTTGACGAGAGGTTATTACAACGCCCTAAGAGGACAGTACAACTACACATGAATGATGTTGTAAATTCAAGTTAATATTATAACAAAGAGTTGTAAAGGAAAAAAGCAATGCGACCTACTAAATTGCAAACAGAATTTGAACCTGCGACCTCTTTTTTAGCGCAGAAGTGACCAACTGAGCTATCTCAACTTTACGTTCGTGACTTGAAATTTTCTAACACAATCTAATTAGAACTAGTAGTGCCCTCTGTGTTTTTTTATTTTGAAATGCTTAGTGCATCAGCCATACCCCTTATACCGCTACGTCTGTGTAACATTTCTTTTAGGCAAGTATTAAGCCAGCGAGAGAGTGGGCGTTGTTTTTTAATAAACAACTGAATCCATATAATAATAGATTTATTACGAAAATCTTGATGTTGTGCCATCACGATTTTCGTGATTTTTAAAGTGAATTTCTTTATTAAGAATTTATATTTTTGAAATATAAAGATCCAAATAATGAAAAAATTTCAAGACTCCGACTGGATTTGAACCAGTGCCACTGTGCCAGTGCCTAGTGCCTTGCCAGGGTGCACGCTTGTCCGGTCGGAGCCTTGATTTTTTTAAATATTTTGATCTTTATATTTCAACAATATAATTATTGATTATTTTATTTTTTATAAATGTGGAAACACCACAATGGTTATAACCATTTTTGATGGTTAAGCAAAATATCAATGTGACTTACTAAATTGCAAGCAATTTGTAAACCTGCGACCTCTTCTTTCACGCAAAAGTGTTCTGACTGCTGCTGAGAAGAGATTCAGAATGTTATTGGGCTTACCGAGCCGTTGCAGTGCTTCAGGCATGTTCTACGAAGCACGCACGGATGGATTCCTAGACGTTGATGAATTCCCAGAATTATGCGTCAGAAAATTGTATCCTTGCTGGAAAAAATCAGACAGTTTAACAGCATTCTGAGTGTGATTGCTGACAAGATTGACTACCCAATACTTATCACTTGATGGGGCAAATAAAGGGAGTTGCACTCAATAAACTTAATTGAATACGTCGTTATTCCACAAGTATCGTCTAGCTTTTAGTTTAATAGGGTGAAGATATATGTAATTACATCGTTTTAGGCAAAGGAGACACGTGCTCTGAAACAAAGGTTATTGTTATTATAGAGGTATTACAAATATTCAAACCCAAACTCCTTCGCTGGAGCAAATCAAATGGGTCAGTATGGGAAATTCTGAAACTAAAAGAGATATGAAAATTAAGCAACAGTGATTTCAGCCAAATTAGAAAGAGAATCTTGCGGGATCCTGGCATGACTAATATGACCACCGAAATCAAAGCGGTTGAAACTGTTCAAGATTGTTCCCTTATATTCATTTCCACAAGTTAAGAGTCTGTGAATAAGTTTTTGAGGAGGAAAACAGATACCATAGAGAGATAGGCTCGTAAAAATAATTCGATTTACCAAAACCATTAGCAAACGTTAATACATCTTTGCGAAGCATTAATTTGAGTTAAGAGTCGTGAAAATACTCGACTTTATACGAACCTAGGTAGGCTCGTTTTTTGGTTCCTTACTCTTAGTGTGTCAACAGGACCTTATTACTAAGGCTTCACTGACTGTGCGAAACGGACCAATCTGGCCGCGTCTGGGCCACATAAGAAGGCTCAAAATCACTCAAAGGGCAATTGAACGAGCTATGCTCGGAGTTTCCTTGCGTGATCGAATCAGAAACGAGGAGATCCTGGGGCAGAAAGGTTCTTAAGTAGCGACCGCGTACAGTACGACGACGCAGTGTGGACCCAACAAGATGCGTCGATGATCTGGTGACGATTGCAGGAAATCGGTGGATAAGGGCGCACAACAGGTGTTTATGCAGATCCTTGGGGCGGAATTTATCTAGGAGCTGGAAGTCCTAAAGCTGATAGGATGATGATGAGTCTAAGTCGCTATTAAAACTGACATGAGCGAATATGAATCAGCGGAATGTGATTAGTTAATTTTCACAGTTCCAAGCCGCTCCGCTTCATTGAAAATGCAAACATAAGGTTATTTTTATTGAAGGTAACTTGGCGAATCTCCGGGAGTTTAGATTGCTCGGTTCAATTGACATTACTGGCTCAAAATTATCACCATAACGGAAAAACAAAGTCGTGATAACTTCGACAAAAATAAACTCACCTTTCGTTTTCACGAAAAGTTAATGCTCAATATCATTATTTTAACGGTATTTGCTGAGAACGACACTAACGAAAAATAAACGCCGTCAAAACGCTATAGGTTAACCCGACTAAATCTGTTACAATTTATTACATTCACTAAATGTGCGTCAGCGTCGAACGCAGCTCTGATGGACTAGTCGCTACTAAATTATGACCCCTATCCACGTATAAACTATTCGATTTCATAGGTCTTGCCCTTGGCTTCATTTTTCTTGTTAATTACATTATACCGCATTTCAAAGCTTAAATTATGTGTGTTTAATTAATGAGGAGTAAAAATAATGAACTTTCTTTTGTATTATAAAATAAAATTGTACGAACGGTTTGTACTGAAATAATTAAGGGAACCGATACTTCTCTTGTTACTTTGGCGGGTTAGATGGAAACAAAACTAAACTTGAGAATGTACGGGGATATTAAAACAAAATATTGCTCAGTTTTGATTACTTTTGTAACGTAAAGCCTTCAAGAAAAGAGCGTACGTGACTCCTTCGGTGATGCAAGTGTCTATTGGCGACGTTGATCGCTTACCATCAGGCGACCCGTCTGCTCGTTTGCCTCCTGTCATAAAAAAAATGTATAAATATTACAAAATTTTAAGTAGTGGCTCAGTTTGGTAGACGTTGCGAGTCTTTCAACCCCCATATTTCCGCCATTTTGAAAATTTTCCAAAACTTAAGGTACCCAAATAAATCTATGTAATGATCGAACTTGTTTACAAAATTCACAAGAATCGCTTGAGAAATGCAACCTGTAAATAGAAAATTTTATTTTTTAATAACCAAGTAGCTTATACAAGACACTTATCCTCCAAATTTTATCTGATACATCTTTTAGTTTTTGAGTATAATCTTTATGACATACGGACGGACGGCCGAAATCGACGAAGTTTTTACCATTTTGGCTACAGAAAGAACCCTTTTGTCTAAGTCATAAGTCAACTTAGTGTAGTTATGTAAGAACGGTTACCCTCATCTAAAAATCATCATTTGGCATAATGCTTTTTTTAGAAACTGTAGAATTTTCGGGACTTTTTAAGGTATCATTCTGTGAAATACATTCGGTTAGGTTAGGTTTGTTTTATAACAAACCTGAAGAGTTTACGTGTTCAGAAAAAAATGCATTATGCCAAATTCATTATGACAAAAAAGTTTATGCGAGATGAGGGTAAACCATGTAAAAAGTATCTTATAACCATCCTCGTAACTAGTCTTCTACCAAAAATGATTGAGATCCGTTTAGTCATTATTTAAGTGGTTTGTAAATCGCACTGTTAAGATTACTCTTGGAATCATGCAGTAAGTGCAATTATTTTTTCCAGTATAAAAGTCATCTTATCGAAGCTCCTCTGCAACTTTCTGTAGCAAATATTCTGTAGGTTTAGATATGGTGTAAGGTTTCCATCAAAGAGCAAAATTAACTATTAGAAAGAGCTTAGTTCTCGCCGTCTTCATTATTGCCACTATTCCAATTAGCAATGAAACCTTTTCCATAAGAGGATTAGAATTTTCTTTTCATTTCACGTTCTACAAAAGAAACTAGTTTGAAAGTACGAGTACAAGTTTAAATGATTAACTTGTCTTTACTAAGTCAATTTTCTGAACTTTGCTCACATGTTATTTTAACTGAATAGGACTTGAATTTTGTTGAGTTAGTTTTAAACCGACTGCTATGTGTCTCTCTGACGACCGCTGGGGTTCGAGAGAGAGAGAGACATACCCTCCTGACTGGTCGCTGGAATCTGCTGGCGTTCTTTGGAAGAGGCCTATGTCTAGCCGAAGACGTCTTATGGCTCAAATTCAAATATAGAATTTTATTCTGCAAGTAGGCCTCAAGGGTACTTTTACATGTCTGATTTCACAATAAATCCAAAAACATTAAAAATTTAGATAATAACATAGTTCATAGCAATAGTAATGCAACAGAATACCTGGGCACATTTTTCAGGGAAATGTATCTTGTCTCCGGATCCATTAGATTATACACAGGGCTGATGATAATAAGGCTAGGTATATAAAATATTTTTTTTTAAAGTAAGATAGGCAAACATTTGACTTCAATCTCCCCTATCGATAAGCGACGATGAAGCCGACTATGGAGCATGCTTACCCTGATAGTGTGTATTCACTCTCGTCTTTAAGAGATCCAAGTTATAAATAAATAGATGAAAATTCAAGTTATAAATAGATGAAGCATGTCAGAAGATGGATGCGAGAAATAGAGAAATTTATAAATGTTGATGAAGCGGCAGTTGTATGCCACGACCGTAGCAAGTGGAAGGAGCTAGTCTCTGCCTACCCCGTAATGGGAAAAAGGCGTGATTTTATGTATGTATGTATGATCAACAGCCGCTAGGGCCAAAGGGTTCTCGAATGGCTACCACAGGAAGACGCAGCATCAGGAAACCCAGCAACGTTTTTATAAGAATTGTGTAAAGCCGTTGGATATTATACAAAACCGGTCTACGTGGAAATCCAGGCAGAGGGCTTTGTCTAGCAGTGAACATCATTTGCCCGAGATGACGAAGAAGGACATTTAGAAGACCGACTGACTTGAAATGTTTTACGTAAGCATAATTTTAATAAAGAACGTCTTTCCTTTCAAGCTAATGGTTCTATGTTATGTTTTGGAACGAAGTCTAAAGAGAGTTGAACGGATGTTCTATTTGTAAAACCGTCTTAATAAACGTTAGCGCGACAGATTAATAGAAGTGACGGTACAGGATATTTCAAAATGAAACTAATTTTATTGTGAGTATATGGTGGAATTTATGAAATATGGAATAAAAGTCCTGCTTTACCATTATGGAGTATGAAATACTTAAAAGCCCTAACAACAGAAATATATACTTCACGTGCATATTTTTTATACTTCATTTTGATTCACGACCCCACTCATCTGGAAATTGATTCGGAAAATGAATGATATTAATTTAATGGATATTACAATGTTTGACCTCAATGATGGCGTATTCGCTCGAATGGTTCACTAACAACTGTGTTTGTATTGCCAAAGTTTTCAACTAGCAGAGAACGCTATACGTAAAATAAAAACCGGCCAAGAGCATGTCGGACGATGCTCAGTGTAGGGTTCCGTAGCCGTTCATACGAAAAAATGCACACTACAGATAAAAAAATGCGATTTGGAAAAGTGCACTAGCAAAAGAGCGGCACGGCTCCACGGCACTTACGTCCTTTTGTTGAGAAGCGCCATTTTTCGACGATAACTCAAAAAGGGTACATCCGATCATGTTAAAAATAATTTTCGTTGCAAGTATTTATAAAGTTTTATGTCTGTGATTATTTCCGAAAATAACTACTAAATAAAAAAAAAATTTAGAAACTTCAAAATGATTTTCGTAGGGTTTTAAGGACATTAATATAATGACAGTGCATTGTCAATACATTTATGAGAATATTATGTATGTACATAAAAATATTACCCACTTTAAGAAGAACTGTGATGTACATAATTTTAATACTAGAAACAAGCATAAGCTCGCAGTGCCTGCTACTAGGCACCATAAAATAAGGAGATCATTCATGGGTAACTGTGTGAGGTTTTATAATAAACTTCCTAGCAGCATAAGTGAGTTGTCTATTTTCTAAAGCTTATTATAGCACACAAGACTACATGAATGATAAAGCCGCGTGGGATTAATGTAAATTATAGCGTCATGTAGGTATATGAATAATTATTTTAACGAATACCTAAAGGTGCGTCCACATTTGTATCATTTGCCCGTATCAGATCATCGTCGCGTAGCATGATCGCGTGTCACGATCACGCGTTTGGACGTTGCGCCGATCCGATCACTCGAAATCCATTTGCTACGCGTATTACACACTTGTATCGGGAGAGTGCGGCATTATCGGCGCGCCGACAGTAAGCGTCCAAGCAGCGCGATACGCAGTCATGCTACGACACGATGATCGGATACGAGCAAATGATACAAGTGTGGACGTACCTTAAGGTATTATTATTATTTTAAATCTTAATTGCTTTATACACTCTTGACATTTAGAATTTTATTCTAGACACATTCTAGATTATTATTTTTTTCTTTTTAATTGACAATCCTTTTGGGATTTATCTTATTGATTATTTTAATTTTTAAAATGATGATTTTATCAATAATAATATACTTAAGTTAAATGATCTGATTAGGTTTTTTTGGGTTTCCCTAATCCTTGCAGCAAATGTTGGATCATATTGTATGTCTCCCAGCAAACATTCACTCTCATGTAACTGACATTTCGAAAGTGCTCGTAACTAGGCCTACTTGAATAAAGAATATTTTGATTGATTGATAGATCTGTCGTATTATATGCCTTATTGAAATTCGCTGAAAAAACAATTTTTCACTTTTGGTTACATGCATGGAGTGCCCCCCCTAGACTTTTTAAATTTTATTATTTGACTATTAAACTAAGTAGCGGCTTACACAAGACACCTATACTCCAAATTTCAGCAAATTACATTTGTAGTTTTTGAGTAAAATGCCTGTGACATACCGACGGATAGACGGACAGGACGAAACTATAAAGGTGCGTCCACACTTGTATCATTTGCTCGTATCCGATCACCCTGCCGTGGCATGACTGCGTATCGCGCTGCTTGGACGCTTACTGTCGGCGGGCCGATCATGCCTCACTCTTCCGATATAACTGTGTGATACGCGTAGCAAAATGGATTTCGAGCGATCCGATCGGCGCAACGTCCAAACGCGTGATCGTGACACGCGATCATGCCACGCGACGATGATCTGATATGGGCAAATGATACAAATGTGGACGCACCGGGTAAGGGTTCCGTTTTTGCCATTTTGGCTACGGAACCCTGAAAATTTAGTAAAAGCCGTAATAGTAACGTCCGTGTAGATAATTTGACGACCCGTATCAGAAAAACCGGCCAAGTGCGAGTCAGTCTCGCGCACCGAGGGTTCCGTACAAAATGTAGGTACGCGGTGTCGGGTCATTTTATATTGGTTACTGACATAGAAAAACATGAACATTTCAACTTCCTAGGACAGGGATCGGCAACCTTTTGAGTCGAAAGAGTCAAAAATTACAATTTACTAAATTTCAAAGTATTAAGAACTTCAAAAAAAATGCCAACAATAAATAGTACGTTTTGATAAAAAAACTAATCTATAGAGCCACAGCTGCCCGTCTATAGAGCCGCATGTGGCTCGCGAGCCGCAGGTTGACGACCCCTGTCCTAGGACAACTGGAAGTAACCCTATATAAGGTTTTTTTCTCGATTTACTGCTACAAGTATCGACTGATTCTATCGGCTATGCTGACGAAACTATCGACTAGCAGAAAATATTATTGAGCATAAGCCCGCAAAATCAACACCACGCTTGAGTTCCTGAATCTCAAGATTCTCGCGAGATTCTCTCGAGAGGTTCCCCAAAAATCAGACTGCCAAGTGGCGCATAAATCAGCTCACTAGACGCCTCTAAGGGGTATAATTTATTATTGTACTTTGCTTGAAATTCGAGAACATTCGAGAACACTTTACAAGAAGCTCTCGGCTCACAACTACGTTGCTACTGAGAAACATGCTAATGATATATAAGCAAAGTATAAACAGGCCGCTTAAACACTATTCCAAAATTGTACAGTAATATGACGAACTAAGGTTTATTGTGATATAGATACAAGATCAAAGTGCAAAGAAAAACATGATTGCTCTCGCAAGAGGTTAGGTACGTTGACAGACACGTGGGACGCGTAATCCAAAGCTACCAGATTCGATTCCTGGTGTGACCACATGCGAGAGTGTTATTTTCCCACAATAAAAACACAGAAACACAGAATTAGTGTCTCATATAAAAATTAAGATTCATTTGAGAGATCTTTGAACTCATGTTGCCATCATCTCAACATTACTACAAAAATACACACAAACACTACTTCAAAAATGACAAAGTGTGCGGTTTTTCTTTGATCACTTAGTGGTTTTCAAAGAAAAACTGCGCATTTTGTAATTATTCGGTTTAAAGACGCGTTGTACAACGCGCCTTTAAACCAAATTGTTGACGATCCCAAGCTCACAAACGATATTAAACCTTTAAGTCCAAGGAGAGACCTCAACTCCTTATGTGTATACCGCTTGTATACCTAATGGGCTTGGTTCCGAGGAATTGCTCGACATGGTGCCTACAGCCACCCTACCACCACACCTCTCGCTATCGGGAGGGTATTCATCCACACACCCTGAAACCAAAATGGTCACGCACCATGCGGCATCAAAGGATTTTTCTGCCGCGCACGCTCCGAATGTGGAATGAACTCCCTTCCGCGGTTTTCCCTGGAGGTTACATTATGGGATTCTTCAAAACTGAGTGAATAAGTTTTTAAAGGGTCGGCAACACGCACGCAGTGCCCCTGGTGTTGCAAGACTTGCAAGTGTTCATATTCTGCGGTAACTGCTTGCACACCAGGCAGGCCGTACGTGTGTTTGCTACCTTAGCTTAGTAGTATTAAAAAAAAAAACAACGTGTACAGTCTTGCGTAATGGCTGTCTGGGTTGAAATCGCGATGACGACGAAATTTTTACATAGCCCAGTAATCGTACAGATTAAAACTGACATCTGTTATTGTTCTACTAATAACTTTTCTAACCTTGGTTTCGCTTTGTGTTCCAGAATTCAGGTCGGCCTTAATCGTGGCTCACAATGGGGTGATGTCATATTGTTTGATCGCAAGACAAATAACATTTGTACGTTAATAACCTTTGACCTAGAGACAATAATATGAGCATTGATTTCCCCAACACATAAGTATGTTTTCAAAACAAACCTTGACGACAAGTTTGGCTAAATTCATTGCACGGCTTACGAGGCTGGCGGTCTCGGGTTCGAATACCGGGCGAGAGCAAGTGTAAGTGTGATGAGCACAAAAGTTTATTACTGGATATTGGATGATTTCTATTTATTTAAGTATTATATTTATCTATATAATAAGTATGTATATCATCGCCTGAGTTCAAGCTTTGCTTAGTTTGGGTTGAGTTGGGTAAGATTGTCCCTGATATTTATATATTTTTACTTTTTACGGTATATATTCAACGTGTAATTCATTACACGTTGCTTAAAATTATTTCGAGTACAGATATGAATCGTTGTAAAGTCTAAGCATGCTAGTTTAATTTGAAATGTTAACACAATAGATCAACATTACAGAATCAAAGTTGATGTAATTATTTATACTGTAAGCGTTGACTTGTAATTAAATAAATAAAAATTAAAAGAGGACTGCTTAAAAAATAAATATGTGCGACGATCTCGATACGAAATAATATAAAAATCTTGACTTTTCACTGCGGAACCTGGTTTCATTTGTGTTTGCGAACATTATTCATATATAACCAACTACTTTATGGTTGTTCAAACATATACCTTTTTATTATAGTAAAGTGACGTGCATTGCGGTCTATTTATAGGCACAAAGGCCCTGCCTATCCAGAACGACCATGGCTCCATACAAACACAGAAAAACTGTCTACCCTGAAGCCCTGAATGACCATGGCTCCAATTAGGCACACAAAAACTGCCTACCCTGAAGCCCTGAACGACCATGGCTCCAATTAGGCACAGAGAAACTACCTATCCTGAGGCCCTGAATGACCGTGGCTCCATACGAGCACAGAGAAACTGCCTACCTGCCTACCTGCCGGCCTACTGTGTGAGAGTAATTTGCAATGCATGGTATGACGATAGCTGAGTCCCCCTTTTCAAAAAACTAAACATTCTGCCTTTGCCATGCTCGTACATCATGGAAGTATGCGTTTTTGTAAACTCCCACTTACACTACTTCCAAAAGCGTGGAGAAACCTTGTAAAGGCAGACACAATTGAAAGGGAGGCACCTGCTACTAAAACCACAATGCCGCAAAGCTATTAACAAAAAAAAATTATAACATGTGTATTGACATTTATAAACGTATCCCTGAAGGAATTGTAACTCTTCAGGGGAATAGGTTTAAAACTACTCTTAATAGCTGGCTGATTGAAAATTGTTTTTATAGCGTAAAATATTTTGTTGACGTATGTTTAATTAGGTAATTATTTTAATTATACTATTATTATTGATTATTTTCATTATACTATTATTATTGATTTTTAGATTGGAAATTGAATATTAATATAATTTAGTGTGATAAATATTTGCAGGCCTACGTGTAGGCTGAATACATGAAACGAAAAATATTGTAAGACCTATATGAAATCTGTATTCCTAGCAAATAAATCTTTTGAATTTGAATTTTGAATTTGAATACCCTGAAGCCCTGAAGGACCATCATCATCATCTCTCTGCCCTTATCCCACTTATGTAGGGTCGGCACAACATGTTTTCTTCTTCCATTCATCTCTATTATTCGACATTTCAGCGCTTACTCCTTTCTTTCTCAAGTCCTCTGTCACACAATCAATCCATCGCTTTTCGGCCTACCAATCGCTCTTCGTCCTTCGTTATTCATCCTTAACATTATTTTACTAATGTGCCGTTCATCCCTTTTATTACATGCCCTCATCTAACAATCTTCACCAGATCTTCATCCACATCTTGATGGGGGCCTTCCCACGCTGCGTCATCATGTATGCGGTCGCCACTCGAGAACCTTTCTGCCCCAGCACCCATCGGTTGTTCGAGCAATGCGCCCCGCCCACCGCCACTTAACATGTTTGAACTTAATGCATTTTATGCTGACATAACTCAGTTCAGCGTAACCGAGCGTGAAAAAGATTAAAAACATTAGGATTGCCGTGCACTCTGAAACATGTTATTTACTTATACATTATACGAGTAATGCTTTCAAGTTTTTTTACAAGCTTTCATTTAAGTACACATTTATACACAGTATCCGCGAGGAATCTGAAAGATTTTAACGACGCATTCCTTAGGTCATCAGGAGCAAAAAGTTATATACGAATCCCAGTCAAAGGCTTAGTTTTGAAAATATTATCAATTTAATTTCAACTATTTATTGTGATTACTAAAGTGCTTTACTGTACTAAATATCTCTTTTGATCGCGACTTTCTCATCACACAGCGATAGACATCAAAGTGAGCTAATGTCATCCTTTTTTTTGATAACATAATTGTTACCATATTATTACAGGCGATAATTTTCATAGAAAAAAACAAAGACAAAATTACTTTTTTTTAGTGTTCGGTCATATAAATTATTTTACTCTGAATGTTAATAATTATATAAATTATTTTTTTGGATTCCTTACGAGCACCGTGTATGTGCTTACAAATCTTGCAACGAAGATTTTATTTTGAGTCAGAGACTTTGCAATGTCTTCAATCTTCATATCAGATATTTCTTTTTGCAACCTAATACATAATAGCATAGTTTAGATTATTTCTAATGTTGTTACCTGTAAAATATGTTTAGTAACTATAAACTTAACCATAACTTTGTACTTATTAAAGCTTGGTACTATTTTAAACAAAATCCTTCAAAAGTACTATAGAAAACACGGTTCTAAACTGAGCCCGATAATTAGAAAATTACAGGACAGACATGTTTCAGAGGGGTATATTTTGCTAATTACACAGGAGAACTTAATGTAACTAAAACTATAAGGGTCAATTTCACCAACGTATTATAAGACGCCTAAAAAAGGATCTTAATTCGTCGAAATAATTTTTATGTATGTTTACCAATGTATTTGACCGATTTAATTTTTTTTTGTTTGATGTGAGTTATCTCCAAGTTGGTGCCATATAATTTTGGCGAAGTTGCCTTCTAGTTAATTATCTTACATATTTATTTAAAAAAAAATCTCAATATGTATAAATAAACAGTACAACTTTATTGAAATAAAACAATTTAACGGATTATATCGCGTATATTATCTCATTTTAGTTCCCGACGTTTCGGAAGCTTTCCAGCTTTCCATGGTCAACAACAACTCAAGGTCAAGTACAACTTTACCTAAAAACACAACTTAACTACATTAAAATAAAACTAAACTAAATCTAAAAATGGACCCTGCGGCATTGCACCGAAGATGCTGGCGGCGTTTCCTCGCTGAATCGCCAGACTGATTCTTTAAGCGAGGAAACCGCCAGCTCCGGTCGCCAGTGACTTTTGTAAGCCTCTTCAAAATGTCATTGAAAAGGCTTAATGCGTTGGGCCCCCACGGGCCCAGGGTCTCGACGCCAAAAGGAATAAAATTATACTCAGAGCCAAGACCACTGTATGTTTTTACCACTAGTAGCCTATATTTTTATCGCGATAGGTTTTGGGTAGTAAACAATTTTTTCACGCCTATAGGGTCCTTAGAGCATTTAACTAATGTAGATGAGATGTCTCTCATCTACATTAGCCGTGTCATAAACAAATAAATATTTTAAGCGGGGGGTGAGGTAAACACGTACAGCATACTACGGAAATATTCCTATTTTTGTAGACGCACACAATTAAAAAAAAACATCTACAAACATGAATGTATGGAGGCCTCCAGCAAGATGGACCGATGATCTGATGAAGATTGCGGGAAACCTTTGGATGAGGGCCGCGCGCGACCAGTCGTTGCGGGGATCCTTGGGAGAGGGCTCTGTCCAGCAGTGGACGTCCTTGGGCTGATATGATGATAATGACCTACAAACAAAAAACCCACGCACTGACAATTTGCCGTATATAAACTAACCGGAGATTTCGCGCTTACTTTGGCAGAGGGAAATGTATTCGTATGGCATCTCCTTAGGGTCCTTTAATTTTGGGATGACTACAGAAAAGACGCAAAACGCTAGCTTAAATAATCTATGTCCCTAAAAGTTTAAAATAGTCACTTAATTACAAACTCATACTATGTGAAATGGAACTATCATTCCCACATTCAATCTGAAACATTTAAATTGTATTTCGATACTAATGTTCATATTCGTTCCGCGAAACTTGTGGTTATTTGTGCACCTACAGCCATTTCAAAATATTTAAGCCATTGTCATTTTACTGCACGTTATTTTCAGTATGTGTTCTGTAAAATGTTCCGGGCATTACGAAAATGAATTTCAAACAGAGAATCTCCATTGCCGGTTGTGATTTTCATCTCATCTGAAAATGTGTGCAAGTTATATAATAACCTACTTTAATATAATAAGTCATGCACTATAACATTACAGCATCGATATCGGTAGGGTAATGGTAATGACACTAATCACACTCTCCTTATTTCATTCTATACAAACTTACTTTTGTCGTTTAACGACCAGCACTTCTTACAGCAGCCCATACTGAGCCAGTACCAATCCCACATGAATATGAGTGGAAACAGTGTTATTATGAAACAAGCCGCAGCGCCAGCAACTTTTTTCGCGGAGGAGAAAAAGTCATAACCCCTCTCTTTTTCTTTAGCGTAGTCAGGTAAAAAGTATCCTATAACCATTTGGAGATAACCAGCTACCAGTGTACCAAAAATAGTTTATATCCCTTTACCCGATTTTGCGTGATGAAGCCACAACGACACGTAAAATCAAAAACAAATATTTTTCAATTCAGTGACCTCCACATAGTCCATTACAAACATATTTTTGAAAATATCTTCAATGTACAGACATTTCATTTTTAAAACTTTATAATAGTATAGACTAGAAGATGCCCGTAACTTCGTTTGTGGAGGAGAAAAGTCATAACCATCTTTTTTTCTTCAGCGTAGTGGGGTAAAAAGTATCCTATAACTATCTGGCGATACCCGGCTACCCGTGTGCCAAAAATAGTTGAAATCGGTTAAGCAGATTTTGTGTGATGAAGCCACAACAACACATACTAACATACAAAAAATCCAAAAAAAACATTTTTCGTTTTAGTGGACTCCAAATAGTCCGTAACGACCATTTTTTTTTAAATATCTTCTATGTACAGACATTTAATTTTTACAACTTTTTAATAGTATGGACAAACCGCACGCAACTTCATTCGCGGGGGAGGAAAAAATCACAATCCATACTAATATTATAAATGCGAAAGCGTGTCTGTCTGTCTGATACCTCTTCACGCTTAAACCGCTGAACCGATTTGGATAAAATTTGGTATGGAGATAGTTTGAGTCCCGGGAAGGACATAGGCTACTTTTTATCCCGGAAAAATGCCCTTATCCGCGATAAACGAATTTAAGGCGAACGAAGTCGCGGGCAGAAGCTTGTATATTATATTTCTTGTAAATATCTTCAATGTAAACAGACATTTAATTTTTACTACTTTATAGTGTAGGTAGATGTGAAATGTATCAAACTATAATTTCAACGTTGAATCTGAAACGTACATTTATAAAATGTGTTCCGATTATACTCGTAATATTCATTTCCATTCGACATTACTTGTCTTTGTATACCTACTGCTATTTCAAAGGATCCATATGTATTTTGGACGTCATTTCCAGTATGTGATGCATGAAATGTTCCACATATTACAGAAATGAATTTTAAATAGTAAATTTCCATTACCGCTTGTCAAAATAATATGCTTGTTAAACTGAATGAAAACTACTACTTGATATTTTATAATACCAACGAGATGGTCGCAACCATCGCGCGATAGTACATCCCTAATTCTCACACAAGTATGTATCGGTAAATGACGGATGGTTAATCATTGATCTATTGCGCTATAAGCACGACCATTACAAGCCCACAGTAAATAATAATCTATACTATTGTAAAGTTGTAAAAATGAAATGTCTGTTGAAGATATTTTATATATTTGGAGGAAACTAAAACGATTTTTTTTGGATTTTTTGTATGTTTGTATGTGTCGTTGTGGCTTCATCACGCAAATTCGGCTAAACAGATTTCAACAGTTTTTGGTACACGGGTATCTGGGTATCTCCAAATGGTTATAGGATACTTTTTACTCAACTACGCTGAAGAAAAAACGAAGGATTCTCGGTCGGTAGATCTCTTTAGCATAGGCTTTTTGCGAAGGGTAAGTTTAGTAACGATCACCAATCACCACGTGGGCAAAATCGCTTAAATCTTAAATGTCACGTAAATAAGACTATTTTACTAACAAGCTAAGGTTAGGTGGGGTAAGGGAAACACATTTTTTTTCGTGTGGAAAGAGAATCCATGCAATTGGCCCAACTCTATTTTCATTGACACACATGTCAGTTTTCAGTATCACATTTACACCGTTTCTCTTACGGTGTTTCTCTTACCTCAACTGACCTTATAGACTTCATTTTAATGTTATAAATTTTAATGCGTAAAAAACCTCGTCTTTATATTGAAATACAGATAAAACGGACAGTAGTATCTTGGCAGCTTTGAAAAGGGAATCGAAGCATCATTGGCACTGATCTATGAAGACAGATTACCAACATTGCACGCGATACGCCCGAGGGTCCGCGGCGTGTTGTGTGGGCGCTATTTATAGGGCGCTAAATTTATGTTTTGTATAAATTTAGTCACTAATGTGTTGGAACAGAAATCAAAAGCAGCTTGGGCAAATTGAAGACCGAATGTCTATATACAATAACACAGAAATGCGTGTAGCCGATTTGGCTTGATGAAGCCACAACGACACCTACTAATAGACCGCCACACTATTTTATTTTAATACCTTCAATGTACAGACATTTTATTTTCCCATCTTTATAATAGTATAGTTAAGTTACACGGTTCAAATCCCAGTATCGATTAAGTAGGTACTTGAATCCCGGTCTTGCGCCGCCGCGCCTAGTGTGTCTCGAAGGGTCATATTGCCTTGACTCGTACAAAGGTATGAAACATACCTCATATGTCCATATACAACAAAACGTTGCTTAATAAGCTAATAAGCCACAATATAAATTTCCTAACAAAATACTTGATCTAAATTTGATTAATAAGTACATACGAGAATATAGGCTCCCTCGCAAAATTTCCGCCAATACAAGACGGTCTTACTTATTTAATTTACTCAGAGTTAGTATATTTAATAAATAATATAAAACCATATATTTATCTTACCTCGGAAACAAACTTTACCAACATTTAATAAAATTATATTTTTTTTTAGAGTTATTGATGTGATCGCAGAAAGGTCTAAATCGTTGTTTAATATACGCCGCCGCATCCTAAAACCTGCGTCGTATGTTATGCACAGAGACAGGAATAGGTAGATCGTAGACATAATTTACCTAAAGTTTGCGCAACACGTAGCATACATAGAGTGGTTAAAACCGCATTAAAATATTTTCTTACCGTAACATATAGTGGTTAAAACCACCAACACAACAATGCTGGTTTTCGGGGTTATGTTAAAATATTTAATAATAGTTATTCATAATATTGTTTAAATGTAAACTACGCTACTCGTCCGTTTTCACGAAAACTTTAGCTCTGCTTCCGGTTCCGGTTCCGGATCGGAATTCCGGTAACTGCTTATTATGATGATTTTTACCTGTGTCTTATGCACCACGTTTTCAAATTCAAACTCAAGAATGTCAATGTATGCAAAAAAACAAGCTATACTCATACTATATTATACACGCTGGAAAGAGAACATAAAAAAAATAGCCGGGCCAAGATGGCAACATATAGCTCAAGACCGAGAGATATGACAATCTTTGGAAGAGGCCTTCACCTTGAGGGTGGTTCCTGACTTACAATTATAGAAAAAATGATATTTTTTAATTACTCTCGGAAATCATCTCTTAAGGGGGTGAAAAGAGTGGTGGAAGTTTGTTTGGTGAATCAATCACTAATCTACTCAGTTATCGACAACGTAGACGAAGCTGACTGCTATTTTATTAAATACGACCTCAAAAAGCTCACTAAAATCCAAAAATCACGTTACATTAAAATGTCCATAGATTCAACCGTGTAAACGCACCGACAGCGTTTCGAGCCCCAGTGTGGAAAGTACGCAACGTACGCACGCAACGTGACGCAGGATCACGCCATTGCGTTTACGGCGCGTCAGTGCATTTTAAGCTACGATGTGGTGGCTCATTAAATTATAATTTGGAATTTGTCGGAAAGTATTCAGATGGGATTAAAGTTTGGCAAAGTTCCGAGGGGTTTCATTTTGGAAATACTTATCGAAATTGCCGATAAACTCGGGGTTGGATACAAAAGGTCCTTCCTTATTCGGCCGAGATGGCAAAATTTGTGTCCCTTTTTGTTTCTGCATTTTATTTAATTTTTCATATCAACAATGCAGACGAATAGTTCTGGTAGCGTTTGAACCGCTATCAGCTTCCGTCGCATAATATTGAAGAAGTGAGTCACAATAATCGTAGAGATTTCATAGACTGAAATACCTAATGTGCTTGTAGTCTAGTTATCAATAATCGATAATTGTGGCAACAACAGGAAACTAATGGGTTGATTTAAAACAAAACTGCTCATAGTTATCGGCTTAATTAAAGCAAACTTTGAGTGGATTCATTATTTTAGTCAACATTCATATAAGGGTAATTTTAATTGAAAAAAATTACCCTCCGTATAAAACAGCCCACAGAAATTTTAAAATTAGGGAATTTGGCGAATGGTAAAAGCGGTATAATTCTAATTTCGGATAGTCATCACCACACTTAGTTAATTCAATCAATTTGCATTATATTATTAACACCATTCATTCTTAAAATTAAATTTGGTTTTAGTTAAAGCCTCCATACAAAATTCTAGAGTTCTAGTTTCCATCTTCTATTCATTCAAGTCACTATTCAGTAACAAACTTCCCTTAAGATAGGACACGATTAAAAAAACAACATTCAGACTGTTTTTAATTAAAAGTCAACAGCCTTCCAACTAAATTAAAGCAGGGTCACCGATACTGAAGTGTCACCAAGTTTTTGCTCTCGTAAAGTTAATTTTCTTTCAAAGGCTCGTAAAAAGTTAAACATAAATTTAACAGATAGAGAAATGTGGGTCGCTGAAATATCACAAATTAGAAATTAGGTAGTATAGAAACTGTAAGTTTAATACTGACCGAAGATCTAGTCAGGATCTCGGGAAACCGTTAGATGACGGTGGCCCATGACCTGCTTTTGTGGAAATCCTTGGCGAAGGCCTTTGTCCAGTAATGGACGTCTTTAAGCTCATGATGATGATAAAGTTTAATGTTGCACTCTTGATGGGGTGGAAATTTTGGGGTGATTGGTTCTAATAATAAAAAATATATATATAAAAAGCCTTTATTTCTTACAGAATTAGGTAGCATGATTACAAAACTGCTTACGTTAGTATTAATATTAAATCTAGTGTTAGTAGGTAACTATTTATATTATTAATGGACTATTATATTATTTTTACGTGCAATCAAAAATGTGCATCAATTTCTATGGCCTTCTGAGGAGGAAATATGGAACCGATAGATTTTGACATTGTCTTATTTTTTATACGAAGTATGTAATTCAAAAACCACTGCGAATAATTTTTATTCTCTTCTGCAAGAAAATCTTAACATAAAATGAATGATTTTGTAACTTTAAAAGTAAATCACATTGAATAGGCGAATTGGTAAAACTTTCATTGATTTAAAAAAATCTAATATACTAAAATAACTTTTTTTTATGGACCGTACCCAAAGGATACCAAAGGAATCCTGTTACTAAGTCTCCGTTGTCTGTTTGTCTGTCTGTATCCCACAGGGCTCAATCTCTTGAACCGTAACAGGTAGATATTACAATTATACATATACATACAAATAATTTTCACAGAATGTATATTACTATAGCCGATAAGAAGGTGCCCGCAACATCGTCAGTGGAGGAACAAAAAAATATAACAATTTTTTTTCTTGAGCGTATTCGAATATAAAGTATCCTATAACCATCTGTGGATGACCAGCTACCCGTGTACCAAAAATAGTAGACGTGATGAAGCCACAACGACATATACAAACTAACAACAAATCCAAAAAATATATTTTTCGATTCCGTCACCTACAAATAGTCCGTTTCAATCATTTTTTTGAAAATATCCTCAATGCACAGACATTTCAAATTTTAATATTTTATATTAATATAGGTAATAAAAAAATAATAAAAATGAAATAAAACTAAAATATAAAGGGCACGTGGACACGAAAAGTATTTTTTTCGACGTTTTTTGTGTACTATCGACGGCAAAATTGGATGGTCACCTTGCGGTTGATAATGGTTTGGCCGGTTGCAGGCTAACTTTCCAAAAATTAACTAGATTGCGTCGTTGTGACCAAAACTGTCGATTTTAATGACTTAATTAAGTGTAATAGTCTTGTAGTTACTAAAATGTATGTTCGATATAAAGATTACTATTATTCATCAAATTGAAAAAAACTTACACCGAAATTACAACGACATCTATATTTAACAAGTGGTATACCCTTCTTTTTAACAAATTGTGTAATGTTGCCACGCTAGCTAGCCTTTTTCCCTCCTAAAGCAATTGGCGATATTTCAAACAAACTATCGTTACAAAATCTGTTGCCGCCAATTTATACAACGTAAGTATGAAGAATTTATCCACGAATTCACGGTTAAAAACTTATTCGAAAAACAGATCTTGAACGGATATGAATTTTATACAGTTATAAACAACTAGTGATTAATTGAATACCAAAATTTAATTACAGAAAATAAAAAACTAAAGAATTAAATAAATAATGACAATAGGCGGGCTTATAGTTAAATAACAACTTATGTTTATTATTCCTGTCTTAAAATAGCATACGAGGACATGAGTATTGCAAGTGCGAACCATATGGATTTTAAAAGAAATAATAAATAAATGAACTGGCTGTGATTAGGAAATAGAAAATAATTCGTTTTACTTCCTGCATTTATTTGTATACATTTTTAAACCAAATAATACCTACCTATGTTATGGATATGGGCTATCAATCAAAACATAGGATTGCTCTAAAAATATAATGTTACATGTTTTCATAATGAAAATACAAATTTCAGACATATATTTGCATGAAAATATTTAATGTTAAATAAAACATTCAGAAATTTACAATTAATAATTTGAAACATGACTGAATTCATACCTATGATAGAGATAGATCTATATTCAATTATGTAGTGTTCATGTTGTAGATAGTGCACGTTATTTGGACTCAGAATTAACAAACATTTTTAAGTTGTGTTGTTTTTATGATAAACATATTTTTTTAACCTGATATGACATGTGTGCAGTTGTCTGGGCTGTATACATTTTAACTTTGGTCTATATAAATTAGTAGAAAAAGTAAAGGTTTATTTGTAGAAAACCCCACTGAATAAAGAGTGTTTTTTTATTATTATTACTATAAAGTTAGATAAATGGGTATGTGCGAAAAATTAACCTAAAAGACTAATGGATATACAATAATAAAACAATAAAAATATTCAACAAACTTTATTACTCACACAGTACATATTTTTTAAAATATAATTCAAGTGAAAAACATAAACATTTAAATACTTTGTTGAGGCTACATCTTAATTATTCAATCAATCAATCAATCAATCAAAATATTCTTTATTCAAGTAGGCCTAGTTACAAGCACTTTCGAAATGTCAGTTACATGAGAGTGAATGTTTGCTGGGAGACATACAATATGATCCAACATTTGCTGCAAGGATTAGGGAAACCCAGAAAAACCTAATCAGATCATTTAACTTAAGTGTAATATTATTGATAAAATCATCATTTTTAAAATTAAAATAATCAATAAGATAAATCCCAAAAGGATTGTCAATAAAAAATAAATAATCTAGAATGTGTCTAGAATAAAATTCTAAATGTCAGAGTATATAAAACAATTAACATTAAAATAATAATAATACCTTAGGTATTCGTTAAAATAATTATTACGCTATAATTTACATTAATCCTACGCGGCTTCATCATTCATGTAGTCTTGTAAGCTTTAGAAAATAATTTTCGTTTCACAATATTTTTGAATTCACCAATAGACAACTCAGCTATGCTGCTAGGAAGTTTATTATAAAATCTCACACAGTTACCCATGAATGATCCCCTTATTTTATGGAGCCTAGTAGCAGGCACTGCGAGCTTATGCTTATTTCTAGTATTAATATTATGTATATCACAGTTCTTCTTAAAGTTGGTAATATTTTTATGTACATACATAATATTCTCATAAATGTATTGACAATGCACTGTCATTATATTAATGTCCTTAAACTTATCTCTAAGCGACTCTCTATAGTTCATTTTATATATCGCACGAACAGCCCGCTTCTGCAGAACAAATATAGTATTAATGTCGGACGCACTGCCCCATAGTAAGATGCCATACGACATAATACTGTGGAAATAACTGAAATACACTAATCGAGCCGTTATCACGTCTGTTAATTGACGAACTTACTGCAAAAGCTGCAGAACTCAGTCTATTCGAGAGATTAGCAATATGGGGACCCCATTGGAGCTTAGAATCTAATGTTATACCGAGAAAGACTGTACTATTAACTAGTTCCAGTTCCTCACCTTTAACCATAACGCTTGCTTGCTCGTGTTTTACGTTACTCGTGACAAACTTAACACATTTAGTCTTTTTCTCATTCAACAATATAATCTCGGACTAACGACGCTGCTGTGCGTCAATCAGCCGTGGTCAATAGTTCTTTGGCGGTGCAATAATGACTTCTTCTTCGAATCGTTGCACCCATAAAGCAACCGTTTTTCTCTGCAACAATATTTAGAAATATGGTATAATACAGTTATTATATATAAAACAATACTTAAATTTACACCGGTTTCTTTCGCAGTTTCTGCCATATTTTGCCTTCATTATGCAAGGCATTATCTGTGACCTTTTCACTAAATCGATGTTGTAATGAGAATTACTTTTAAAACTTGATAAGTAATAAAAAGCAATCAAACAAACTATTGCTAGCGGACGAGCTGTTTCTTTGCAATAAAAACTAGAACGGTATATTTATGTTTCAAGTCTACCCTCTAAGTATGAGTGTAAAGCAATAAGTAATTGTTGCACTTTTCAACAACGAATACCAAGCGAATTTATTATTTGTTATTAATATTCGGTTCAGATTATTTATTGGTAACTGTACATTTCAATTATAAGTAAATTACATTGTTTATTATTTTATAACTTATCATTACTATTATATTTATATTATTATAAAAACAACGAAAACAAAATAGGAAATAAATGAATCTATAACTAACTTAATTCTAACTCAAAACTAAATACTATTATAAAAATAATAAATATTCGTGTAAAATTACAATTACTTTTTGATGAACCTAAAAAAATAATCAATAAAAAAATATTCATACTAAACGCATTACTTGAATTTCTTGTAAACGTCATTCTGAATATGGTAATAAATATCATTAACCTTCACCAAGTCTCAATGGCTGAGGGGCTGAATGCAGCTGTTTAAAACGTCTAAGGGGCCCAGAGTTCGAATCCTGGCAACAATTATAGGAAAGATAGTGTTTTTGGATTTTGCGTAAATCATCATCGGTAGTAGATTAATATGATTCAAATTTAGACTGTCCTTAGAAACATTTAATAAATAAACGAAGATAAATTCTATAATCTCTGGATTTGGACAACACCGAAAATAAACAAACTGACTCCGCTCACCAACGGAATAAAATATTTTTACCATATGTTATCAGCGCCATCTATTGGAATCTCATGAAACTATAGCACGTAGCGTAAGCATCTCGACTTGCTTCAAGCCATTCGCGTTTAACAATGACCATCCACTTATGCAGCCCATAGTACTGTGGTAGACCCTTCGTGAATTTTCGATTAAGAAAAAACCGTGTTTGTCAGTACCATCCCAAACTCCGGTACTTCTCTCTGCTCCTACTGTCCTGTGCTGTGTTTAGCTACTTGTGGAAATGCTTTTGAAATTCCCACTATATCAATATTGACACTTTTCCATTCATATCAAAACCGGTCGAATCAGGAACTACCCACTTGTGGCGGCATAATTTTCATTATAAACAAGGGTCCCGGGTTCGATTTCCGCCAACGATAAGAGGTTGGGACCACTCTCAATGACGTATTGTCAATGTTTCCGGTACCCTTAACAAGGGTAGTTCTCAAGAGAATACGATTATTACACAGGGCGGTTTAAATCAAACACACTATGATATGATGTCCGTATATGCCGAGTATAATAATATATACTTACTTTTATAAATTTGTACAAATGAAATGTCTGTACTTGTATTGAAAATATTAAAAAAAAACCGGTCAAGAGCATGTCGGACCATGCTCAGTGTGGTTTAATGCTACATTCGAAGCGATTATTTCTGAAAATATCGACTAAAGCAAAATGTTTTATTAGAAACCTCAAGGTGGTTTTAGAAGACCTGTCGAAATATGTGCCACACATTAATACATGCTAAAATGTTTGGATTTTTTTCAGTTTTGGCTACATGTATGGAGTGCCCCCCCTAGAAATATATTTTTTTTCTCTCTTATTTAACTATCAAACTAAGTAGCGGCTTACACAAGACACGTAAAATTCGGTTCGGTTGAAATTTCGTCAATATACATCTTACAGTTGTTGAGTAAAATGCCTGTGGCATACGGACAGACGGACGGACGGATATGACAAAACTATAAGGGTTCCCTTTTTGCCATTTTGGCTACGGAACCCTAAAAAGTGAATAGGTTCATAGTTAAAGAACCGATGGCCATTGGGGCAGAAAGATTTTCGAATGGAGAGCCGCGTGACGCAAGCGCAGCGTGGAAGGCCACCCGCATGGTGGTCGGACGACATGATTAGGGTGGTGGGAACTCTTCATCATGAATGTGGGTCGCCTCCATCCGACCCATGTGGAAATCTATTGAGGTGGCTGAAATGATGATGATGAAACGGGATATTTAAAGTTTACTGAATCATTTTTTTAAGGATTTTTCGTATGTTTGTATGCGTCAAACAAATTTTAATTATTTATGATAGTGATCATTCACAGATGGTTATAGGATATTTTTTATCCGATTACGCTGAAGCAAATATGAGGGTTTATGACTTTTAGTCGTAACTAACGAGTCCCCGCAACCCTAACCAGGACGTCCGACCGCCTTGCGGGTAGCCTTTCTACGCTTCGCTTGCCGGTACGCGGTCTCCACTCGAGAACCTTTCTGCTCCAACGGCCCTCGGTTTTTGAACTATGTGCTCTGCCCTTTGCCACTTCAGTTAGCTTACGTATGCTATGACGGCAACCTTGTTGGTTCGTCTATGAATCTCCTCATGTCTAATTCGATCTCGTAGAGAGATATCCCGAGCATAGTCCTTTCCATAGCTCGCTGAGTGATTTCGAGCTTCCTTAAGAGGCCCATATATACGCACTCTAGTTGAAGACTTTCGTCTTCAAGCACTGACGTACCCTGGACGAGAAGAAAAAAATACAAGTAACTCACCCTGTATATGTCCATATAATGTTCACTCGCACCACCAGTCACCGTTTAACACTAGATTAATTTGAGCGTTAATTCGTATCAACTTAGTTAGAAATAGGATTAGGTTTCGCTTAATTAATTTAATTTGCGTGAAAATGCCTCGGTGGTAATCGGATGTGAATTAGGATACACCTGCCTTAATGAATTTTATTCAGGTAATGGGAAGTTTGGGTTTTTAACCGACTCTGTCAGAAGAAGGGTTATGTTTTTCAACTAGAACATTTATTTTATTTTAGGTAAGTAATCATTCCATTTTTATGTACAAAAAATCAACTAAACTAGAAAAGATATGTCCACCGCAGGTGTCGTCAACTATAACTGTTTTTCAACTATATAAATGTGGGAATGTATGTCTATTTCTTTGCATTGCATCCTCAACGGTTTGATGGGCTATGCCGTATGAGTCTCGTTAGATTTATCTTGGTTGTGGCAGTGACATAATATATGTATACTATAATAAAGTTGTAAAAACCAAATGTCTGTACATTGAAGATTAAAAAAATATATATTGCACCGCACTATTTGGAGATCACTTAATCGAAAAATATATATTTTAAATATTTTGTATGTTCGCATGTGTCGTTGTGGCTTCCGCACGCCAAACCGACTTAACGGATTTCTAGTACACCGGTAGCTGCAACTACCCATGGGTATCTCTAGATGGTTATAGGATACTTTTTGCCTGACTACACTGTCGAAGATAAGAGGGCTTATGACTTTTTCTTCCCCGCGAACGAAGTTGCGGGCACCTTTGGAAATTTCTGTAATGTAAATAACTGAATTGTATATATTATGCGGTTTAGTGATCCCTGAAACGAGCAAAAACTGATTATTGACTTTTTATGATTATTTGTTTGACTGAGTTCACAGACCTACAAAGGTATGTGTGTGAATGTATTCATTTACGTTTTTTTCCTGGAACCGTTTTGTATTCAAGGGATAGCAAACAAATTTTGGAATATAGTTACTAATGGCTTGTTAAAATATTGCAATACAATTACGCACGATGCACGCTCTGTTCTTAGAGTAGATAAGTAGTTTTAAAATGAAGGTTTTTTTTTCATTCTAAGTTTATTTAAAGAGGGTTTTACATACGCCACCCTCATCGTAGTTCTCTTACTCTAAACATTCCTTAATTTAATAATATGATTAACAAATTTATACAGCAGCTCAGCCTCTTCCGAGGTTGGAGTTGCGAGGATACTATTTATCCCACCGAAATCATAAAATCTTTAGACTGCGTAGGCGTCGCTGCGCTTCGCCCCGGCCACGCTCCATAATCACATGATTAATACGGGTCTTCCATTACCCCAAATTCGTAACAATTTAGTGATTCAATCTTTCTCATCATGTATGCGTAGCTATTTATAAAATGTGGCCGGAACGGAGTCGAAATGCGATAAATCAGGTCCTCTCTGTTAATTTTACACGAAGGTTAAGAATGATCTTTGATCTGACTAATTTTCAAAGTTTCTTTGTAACATTAAACAAAAAGTACAAGTAAATTATCCCTTTCACAACTTCTAATTATATTCTGATTAGTATTTTTCCAAGTCGCCGTTAAAAGAAAAACTATTTATACACTTAATTAGTGAACTATCGTCATTAAAAGTTGTGTTGTTTTGTAAAGAATCTCATTATGAGACTGCTGCTGTCTCGCTATTACTATAACTTAATTCTATGTTATTTACTAGTTAGAGTTTCGTACCAAAAAGGTAAAAAACCAGCCAAGAGCATGTCGGACCATGCTCAGTGTAGGGTTCTGCAGCCGTTCATACAAAAAAATGCACTACAATTCATGGCAGTCTTACTAATCTATAGCGACCAATGTTAAAATACATAGGTGGTAGAAAAAAATTGAAGGTCGAAGAATTAAAAATAAAAAAGAACAATAGCATATAAAATAAACAAAAATAAGATTCGGAGTTCACATGATGTGTAAAATCGAGAAAATGTAGGTATAAGCGGAAAGTGTCCACACTTTCCCTTAAGTACAGGTTTTTGAAGGAATCAAGTTCTGCAGCCGTTTATACAGAAAAATGCACTACAATGCATGGCGGTCTTACTAATCTACAGCGACCAATGTAAAAATACATAGGTGGTAGAAAAAATTTAAGGTCGAAGAATTAAAAAATATAAAAAGAACAATACCATATAAAAATAAACAAAAATAAGATTCGGAGTTCACATGATGTGTACAATCGAGAAAATTTAGGTATAAGTAACACACACATCCGGGAAACAAAATCAACATTCCCCAAGTACTTTGAATCTCATCTTTGTTTATCTAATAATAAAAATCCGATCGTTTGTCCATCGAACTGAGTAATGGAAGTTAACGCGACGAGCACGTGTTCAGTCAAACGGGAGATAGCTGTAATAAAATATTGGTCAAGCACGAGTGGTAAATCTCACGCCCAGGGGGTTTCGTTTACTTTGCAAATGTTTTGATTTCTGTCTTTCTCAGAATCATTATTATCACCAACATCATAACCATCATTCTCGTCATCATCATCGTCATCATCATCGCCATCATCGTCACCATCAGCACCATCATTATTGGCGTTTTTATCATCATCACCATAATTATCGGCGTCATCAACATCATCACCACGATTATCATTATCATCGCCATCACCATCATCATCATCAGCACCATCATCACAATGATCATCTTCATCTCAACCGAAAGTCGTCTTCTGCTGGACAATTTATCATTGAAGAAAACATGAACATAGTACGTATTTATCTGTATTAATCCCTTCAAAATCCAGTACTTAAGGGAAAGTATGGAGGACTCGTAGACTTTTGACTCAAAGCCTTGTAAAACAAAATCTAATTACTATTTTTAAATAAGTCAAAGACTGCTGGGTAGGTAGTACATTTATCTGGCTATAATAAAAGTTTACTGCAGTGTTGACAGTATGGGACATTTTCAAGCTATGATGGTTTATATAAAAAAAAAATGGGATTTGTACGAAGGCACCGCTGGTAATTTCATATATCACTCTTATCTTTAATGGATCTTTATCTGTTTCTTCTGCTTCAGTTTATTTATATATAGTACAAACTTTTACTGTACTAATAATATTTTTGGCAAAACAAACTTTTTTTATTATGGTATAGGGGGTAAACGAGCAGACGAATTGCCTGATGGTAAGCGATCACCGTCGCCTATAGGTACCTGCAACACCATAGGAATCACAAGTACGTTACCGGCCTTAGTTATGACCACGCGGGGTGCATTAACCCAAAAATGACATTAAAATGGCCGCGTTGGGAAAAAAATAAATTACGCCTTAACTAAGCAATGTGCAACATTCCAAATAAAAGCTGATTGAATATAATTAATTTTATTCTAACGTGTAGCTACGTAAATTCAGTTAAAGTTGAGTTCGTTCGCGGCGGAGTAAAAGTCATTACCGCTAAAAAAATTTCAGTGTAGTCGAGTAAAAAGTATCTCATAACCATCCGTGGGTACCCAGCTACCCGTGTGTTAAAAACAGTTGAAATTCGTTAAGCCGATTTTTCGTCATGATGCCACAAACAACGACACATACAAACATACAAAAAATACATTTAGTGATTAGTCCGTTACAATCGCTTTTTTGAAAATATCTTCAATGTACCGTCAGCCATGTCATTTCTACAACTTTATAATAGTATACAATATAAAGACAATAAAAAGCACACCTACCAACGTACGTGCAATTCAATACAATGCATCTCAGCCCCAATGGTCGCTAAGTGCCCCGTGAGAGTTCTCTCCACAATCAGGATTTAGCCGTGAGTAACGAGAATCGATGCCCTTTTAAACAATTTATTGCCACTCGAGGCGTCAGGGGCCTTGTTTATTCTGTATCGGAGTTTTCAATAAAATGCATACTTATTGTTAGACGCGGAGTTGATCTGCGGTAATATATATATATATATAGCCTGCTTAAGTGTCTCATTGTTGGGCAAAGGCCTCTACTCTTTTCCGCTATGCATCCCTATCCAGCGCATACTCCCGCCAGCTTTAGAAACCTTAAACCTTAGATATAACTGAGATAATATTCAATTACATGGCTAACAAAGCTGTTTATATTCCGATATTTCTTTTTTAATAACTAATATTTAGCGATAACTTGATAAGGCTAATGCCTGGAGCCTATAATTTTGGGTATACGAACTAAATCAAATTTAGCTTCTTTTCAAATTCAAACCACTTATGTATATACTCGTATGTAGACACTTATGTAAATTAGTTACTAAACATTGTTTACAAAAAGGATACAATATGTGTAAAAGAAGTCCCTCTATACATGCACAGAAAAAAAATAGTTCTCCAGCCAAGTAAACACTCTTGATTCAAGGTATTTTATGGCAGTATTGTCAGGGATTTCTTGAAAGAGTATTATTTCATTGCACAACTAAAGAAAATAACATGAGACCCTTAAATCTAAAACATTATAAGAAATGGTTAACAATAGGCGGTCTAATCGCTATGAAGTGATCTCTTCCAGAGATTCCTATAAAGGCATCTTTTCGAGTTAAACGTTGCGCAATTTAACAATAAAACATGAGCGATGGTAGACAAACCATTGATGCTTATGTAGGTAATAAACGACACGTTTGGCTAAGTGGGTTGTACAACGGCCTACGAAGCTGGCGGTCCCGGGTTCGAATCCCGGCCAGGGCAAGTGTTTGTGTGATGAGCACGAATGTTTGTTCCTTGGTTTTGGATATTTTCTATGTATTTAAGTGTTATAATTTATCTATGGATTATGTATATCGTCGCCTAGTACCCGTCGTCGATTTGTGTAAGATTGTCCCTGTTTTTTTTTTTAATAAGTATACTGTATATAAACTCGTACGATTTATAAATATAGATTTCTGATCATCCAAGTTCTCAGATAAGGGGCTGTTCATAAATTACGTCATATTTTTTTGACGATCCCCCTCCTCCGAAAATTATCCAACAATCATAATTCAAATGAATCCTCCCCCGTATACCAAATAAAATGATGTAATTTCCAAAAAATGCGTTTTTAGCAACAGTTTATAAAAACACGAATTTCATTCCCTTTTTTACTCATTGAAGCACTTTTTAAAGATGCGAAAAATGATGCCAACTTGAGAATGACTGCCCCCCGTCATTCTCAAGTTGACATCATCTTCGCATCTTTAAAAAGTCCATCAATCATCCGATGTCCACCCCCCCACCCCCCCCCCCCAAATAACGTAATTTATGAATAGCCCCTAATATAAATGTCCTAGTAATTGGCACTGTCTCATTACTATGCGCCTTCAAACTCTACAATACAGGTGAGAGACAAGCCGTTAATTATTGGAATTGGAAAACGATTCGAAGATAGGTACGTTTACCTTAACTATTGATTAGAAACTTAACCCTTCTGAATTGTTTATCCTTAGGGAAATAGGTCACTCATGTTATATCTACGAGTAAACTAGTCCAATTACAAAGAAACCTCGAGAAAAACTTCTGACTCATAGAAAAACGACCACAATTATGCATTGTTTAAAACACAGTTCAAAGTGCTTTCTTTTGAGTTCCAACGCAGTAAAAGGCAAAATAATGAGGCAAAATCTAAGCGCCTTACGAAAGAAGCTAGAAAGAGTTCTGAGAATAATCCCCTTATGTGCGACGTATGAATTCCCCGTTTCATATTTTTCGGCTTAAATGTAATATGGCACTTTTAGGCACTAGAAGAGAACTGTCGCGGTTTGAAATGAAACTTACTGTTCTGCGGTGGATTTTGTGGTGGGAGTGGCGTATGCTTTGAGTGAGATTTTGGCTGTTACTTCTTTCTGCAAGCACTATATTTAAAAACCTTATATCTTAATATCCTGAAAAATTATGTTGTACACAGTCAGCGTCAAATAGTCTGTAGCATCCAAATGCTATAAAGCCTAATAAATACTTTTAACTGTAATTTTTTTTCACATATTTTTGGACTTACGGCTTAGAAAATAAAGGGAGGGACACAATTTATGCAACTTTCGGAGCGATTATTTCCGAAAATATCAAATTTTTGACTATATCAATTTTTTTTTAGAAACATCAAAATGTTTCTAAAAGATCTGTCGACATATGTGCCCCAAATTTATATTTGCCGATTTATTTTCCTGTTTCGGTTTCAAATATGGTGCGCTCCCCTAGAAATATATTTCTTTATTATTTAACCATCAAACTAAGTAGCGGCTAGTAGTAAGTAGCGGCTTACACAAGACACCTACACTCCAAATTTCATCAATATACATGTTGCAGTTTTTGAGTAAAATGCCTGTTACATACGGACGGATTGACAGATGGACGGACGGACATGACAAAACTATAGGGGTTTCGTTTTTGCCATTTCTTTTTCTGACTGAACTTCTAACATTAGAAGCGTTTTTTATTCTAAATAAATGCCCCGGGCACGCCCTTACACTCTGTACGTTTGTAAGAGCGCTATTAAACCGTGATAAAGGTACGATAAAACCGTAAGAGCTCTTAAACGGAAGCGACAACATCCCGACTACTCCTTAAATGTTACATAAAAGTGAACTGAATTATTCAAAAGATATTTTATTCTAAGATATTAGCTGTGTGATGGCAAAGGAATAAGATCGGTGGCTGCAATGAGACGTTACACTACACGTGGATACACATCCTATACCTAGATCTTTTAACTACTGGAAATGACAATCACTCTCTGAGGTTGGTCCCTATTGTGTGAGGATCGTGGTCAGCATCAGGGTTACACCTGGAGCAGATGATCTGCCTCTACCGGTTTCTGTTTAGCGCGTCTCTCACAACCGTGTAGAATTTGGAGGACGACGAGTCTTTCAACTGATCGGTCCATCTTGTTGGTGAACGACCGCGCGATCTTTTGCCTTCAGTGTTCCCAACCACAATTCGTTTTTATAAACTTGCGTCGCCTCTGCGTATTGTGTGGCCGAATTACGAAAGAGTGTTATGAATAATGAAAATGATAATAAGCCGTGTCATTGACGAACAAATATGTCATGCATTTTTACCGGGTGGAGAGGTAAACACGAAAATGTACGGCAGTGTCGTTCACTCTCTATTCTATTTAGGTTTCCGTGCCCAAAGGGTAAAACGGGACCCTATTACTAAGACTCCCCTGTCCGTCTCTCTCTCTGTCTTGCCGTCTGTCACCAGGCCCTATTTCACAATCGTGAAAATTGTCGGGTGACAACGACAATTTTATGTTCACGGCTATTCCAGCAAGCTCAATACATCTCCTTACTTTATACTGGTCCCGGTCACGCAATTTACATGAAATGGTCGCTGTCACCGGACATTTTTTGTCACGATTGTGAAATACGGGCCAGGCTGTATCTCATGGACCATGATAGCAAGACAGTTGAAATTTTCATAGATGATGTATTTCTGTTGCCGCCATAATATCAAAACTGTACTAAAGACAGTATAATTTTATCTCTGTCTGCCTATGTCAACAACCAATATAAAATGATCGAACACCGCGTACATTTTGCTTAGGAGTAGGGCTCTGCTAACACTGGATTTTATAGATACGGCCGTTTGTACTGTATATTTTGTACGGAACCCTCGGTGCGCGAATCCGACTCACTCTTGGCCGGATTTTTAAAGCCATAAACAACTGTTAATGGAATGTTCTATTCAAAAATCTCTCGCCGCTGATAAATCTAGACATTTAACTGACATTTAATTACCTGCCAGGTCACTCCTAACACTTTTAAAAGTTTTCGAGTTACTTTAGAAACAGAAAATTAAATAAATGATGCAAAGTAATGATAAATTCAAGCAAATACATTTTTGGAAACAATTCGCAGTCGCGTAATGACAGCTGATGAATTAGGTTCAAAACTTAATTAAAACTGTTTAATTAACTGTGCTCGCATTGTTTTACTTACTTCATTATTTCAATGTCCTATTCATATTTCGAAAATAGTTACAGTATGATTACTTTGAGTTTACCATTGACATATGCTGTCGTCTATCTTTAGTAAAGTGGAAGTGATGCTGCGTCGCACGACAATTCGCGGCTGTCGTGCTGGTCCTGCTAAAATTTCTATTTGAGCTATCAGAGCCGGTGATATTGTTTTTTTTTTATGACATACGAGACAAACGAACAGACGGGTCGCCTGATGATAAGCGCCCGATGGTAAAAATATTTAAAATTTTCGTTTTAGTGACCTCCAAGTAGCCCGTAACAATAATTTTTTTGAAAATATCTTCAATGTACAGACTTTTCATTTTTACAACTTTATAATAGTAAAGATATATTACAGTACGATTACTTTGAGTTTACCACTGACATATGCTTTTATTCCATTGGATATTCGATTTTAACACTAATGTAAAAGAGTTTATATTACTTACACACTGTCTAAACGTCGTTTGTTTGTAATAGAAACTCTTTTGTATTAGTGTTAAACTCGAATATCCAATGGAATGAAAGCATATGTCAGTGGTAAACTGAAAGTAATCGTACTGCACAAGTATGATTTTCCATTCAGTGTAATTTAAAAAAAAATACGCAAAAAAACAAAAACTTTGATTGTTCGTGTTGAAAATGCCCGTGAAGAATGCAGGAATCGTTACTGGTATTACTTTAATATGAAATATCTTACCCAACTCTCGGTATTGTAATTTTCTGTTTAATAATCTTTAGGTTATCATTATTAACTTTACCTCATTAAACACAAAAAAATCTAATAATAAGCAAGATACCGAAATTGAATACCGGTTATTTTGTATGGAAAAAATACCGGTATTCGACCCCTGGAAGAATGGAATAACTAAATTTATATAAAAGTACAGTTCGATTACTTTGAGTTTACCACTGACATACGAGTATACTTTTATTCCATTGGATATTCGACTTTAACACTAATACAAAATAGTTTCTATTACAAACAAACGACGTTTAGACAGTGTGTAAGTAATATAAACTCTTTTACATTAGTGTTAAAATCGAATATCCAATGAAATAAAAGCATATGTCAGTGGTAAAGTCAAAGTAATCGTACTGTACCTAATCGCTGGACCGATTAAAATTTCGAATCGTCTAGAAAAAAGAAACATAGCTAATGACACTTTCCTAGAACAACCTACACAACGGTTCAAATAAATGTCTCAAAAAGTTTTCGGTTTTAGAGAAAGGGTCTATTCAGACGCACCACAACCACACCACAACCACAACAACACGACAACAACAACCACACAACAACCACAACCATAACCACACTACAACCACAACCATACGACGACGACAACCACGTGGTTGGGCGATAATTTTTAAGAACATAAATAGTTCTATCCACACGAACCACATTTTGCCATCAAACGCAACCGGTCCGACCACATCAAAACAACGACAAGAAGCTACAGCGCAACTATTCACCCGTAACCACTGCGTCATGACTTTTTGTCGCTGCGTGTCGCTGTCAACTGACATACTTCAACTATTTTATCATTAATTCCTCCTCTTACATTCAACGTAGCAAAGCCGCTCTCCACAGTCCACTCTTCGCTCTCGCTGGGACCGAGACGTGATGGGTTGCGAACCACACGCCGCCATTTGCTTGTTGGTGGTAAAGCCGGAGTATATTTCCTCTCACGTTTTCTTTAAAAGCAGTAAAATAAAGAACTCAAATGCCTTAAAGTAGGCAAGCCTATGAGAATCGGCCCCCCTTTCGCCTAACGCTTTTGACGATCGGAATCAGAATCAAGTGTCATGACTTTGTATGGGCTGTGACAGTTGATACGGATACCAATTGACAAAATTTCATTAGGAAATAACCCCCCGGGTTCTATTAACGCCACGCCAGAAATCGATACCTTCTCGTGGTAACATTATTTGCAATAAATCGATAGTTGTTTGTGAACAATATCTATTTTCAACGAAACAATAATACGTTACTAGAGGCCGGGACGAAAGGGGTTGCCGGCCGAAGACATATATATAGACGGCTGGGCAAAGCGTGGCCGGATAGGTCTGAGGCGGTCAACCCCATATTTCCCGCCGACGTATGTATAGTGCTTTTTTCAAAAATGCAATGAAATAAACAACAAAAAAATCAAAGTTTTATTTTTTAATATGCATAGTGAATGTCATGATGCCTGTGCCACAAATTTATGTGGAATGAAAATTAAAAAAGAGGACTTTGCCGTCCTAGGCCTGCATGGTTTGTATGAAATTCAATTATCGACCTCTTGTCCTAGCCGCACCTGAAACGTCATACTTCGTAGTCTATTAGGAACATAACATCAATATTTCATTGCATGTTTGAAAAAAGTATTTTTTTGTAGCCCTATTTGTTATTTGCCGAAATCATAAGAGATTTCTCGACATCAGCCACAGCGGTGTCGGACATGCTCAATCACAAGTTTACAAAATCCCAGTTATTGGACATTTTAATGCCTACAAAAATTAACGGACCGATAAACCTTTTTGACTGCCGCTCAAAACGAAATGGGCGATCAAATTTTTAATTACATATTACAAGGGACAGGGGTCGTATTACGGAATTCTGTGGTCGACAACGACGAACATCGTAATCATTACTTTTGGGTGATAAATTTTACGCACAATTTTTATTAAGTCGTTTGGTTCAATCGTAATTGGCATAATTAAATGTATTGACCGAACGGTATTAAGTGATAACTTAAAATTTAGTATGGAAGGGATGATGCTGACTGATTAATTATTTTTATGTCTATCCTATAGAGTTGGAAGGCGTAAAACAACCAAGTTTAGCAGGTGTATTGTGAGGTATAACTAAATTAGTGTACATAGTATTTTCTACTGTTTCCGCGATCAGTACTCATTGAAATAAAACAATTTAACGGATTATATCGCGTATATTATCTCATTTGAGTTCCTGACGTTTTGGAAGCTTTTCAGCTTTCTATGGTCCGGGTTGACTGAGAAAAGATATATTTTCCTCTGTTAAAGTTATAATTTGTGCAAAGTACCCACTTTGATAATTAAATAAGTGTAAATGTACAATTCCGGACCGATGCAACCTTCAAGGAAAGGGCGTGCTCCTACCTGAAAGGCCGACAACGCACTTGTGAATCCTCTGATGCTATAGGTGTCTAGGGGCGACGGTGGTTGCTTATCATCAGGAAATCCCTTTGCTCGTTTACCCCTAAACCTACCCCTAACCTAAAAAAATCGTACCTTTGCTCATTAACTCAATTATTCATACTATTATTTTTAATTTGAATAATTTGATGCATAGTAAGCAATTCGGTTTTACACGGGGTCGCTCGACATCCAACGCCGGAGTTGAGCTCGTAAAACACATTTTCGATGCCTGGGAGGAATCGCGAGATGCTTTAGGCATCTTCTGTGATTTATCTAAGGCCTTCGATTGCGTTAATCATGAGACACTGATCAGGAAGCTACACCACTACGGAGTTAAAGGATCAGCACTAAATTTATTAGAGTCTTATTTAAATGGTAGAATACAAAGGGTTGACGTGAATGGAAAGCGTTCACCGGGTCATTAGTCTCTATGGGTGTGCCACAGGGATCAATATTGGGACCTTTCCTGTTCCTTATCTATATAAACGACTTGCCACACCTCGTAAAGACCCACCATGAGATAGTTTTGTTTGCAGATGATACGTCTCTAATTTTCAAAATCGTACGAAATCAACGATCCTACAATGACCTAAACAATGCTATCTGTGAAGTAGTAAATTGGTTTAATGTAAATAATTTATTGTTGAATGAGAGAAAGACTAAATGTGTTAAGTTTGTCACGAGTAACGTAAAACACGAGCAAGCAAGCGTTATGGTTAAAGGTGAGAAACTGGAACTAGTTAATAGTACAGTCTTTCTCGTCATAACATTAGATTCTAAACTCCAATGGGGTCCCCATATTGCTAATCTCTCGAATAGACTGAGTTCTGCAGCTTTTGCAGTAAGTAAGATTCGTCAATTAACAGACGTGATAACGGCTCGATTAAAGTTATTTCAGTTATTTCCACAGTATTATGTCGTATGGCATCTTACTATGGGGCAGTGCTTCCGACATTAATACTATATTTGTTCTGCAGAAGCGGGCTGTTCGTGCGATATATAAAATGAACCATAGAGACTCGCTTAGAGATAAGTTTAAGGACATTAATATAATGACAGTGCATTGTCAATACATTTATGAGAATATTATGTATATACATAAAAATATTACCGACTTTAAGAAGAACTGTGATATACATAATATTAATACTAGAAATAAGCATAAGCTCGCAGTGCCTGCTACTAGGTATTATATATTAAAGTGAAAATCAGTACAAATATAATATTTAGTTTAATTACTTTTTCGACAGTGACATAATTTTAAGTCATATGAATGTATTCTCCTTTTAATATATTCGGCAGTAGCCGATGCCAGTGTCATTTCGTACATGAAGTCTTGCATAGTTCTAACACTCCGCCTCACGAGAGAACTTTGGTGTCGGTAACGCCTTAGTCAAAAGGTTTGCTTCCATATCTTCAGTGGGACGGTATTTGACATCTATGTGTCCCTTTTTCATGGCATCTCTAATGAAATGTTCCCTGATGCTGATATTTTTTGATTTTGTACTAATTATTGGATTCTTGACAAGTTTTTGAGCGGCTTGATTATCATTGTAGATGTCAATGATGCCTGTCTCATTCTTTAATTCATTTAGTATTTTTTTTTGGTATATGGTTTCTTTTGAAGCTTCTGTTAGAGCCATATACTCCGCCTCAGCCGTACTCAGTGCAACGGTTCTTTGTTTTTTTGCTTCCCAGCTTATTGCTGTTCCACCAAAGGTAAATATGTATCCAGTGACCGATCGACGATCAATGGTACATGATGCCCAATGTGCATCGGCAGTTCCTTCCATTTTCATGTTACATTTTTTGTAAGTCAGTCCCAATTATTTCGTTCCTTTTAGATATCGCAGTACTCTTTTGGCTGCTTTGAAATGTTCTGATGTGTAGCAGTTATTGAATTGGCTCAAGTGACTTACTGCAAACATTATATCTGGACGTGTGGCAACCGCTAGGTACATGAGCGAACCTATAAGGTTTTGATAAGGTATATCCTTTTCTTTTACAGGACTTGTTCCTTTTTCCAACTTCAGACCTATCTCCATAGGAGTAGATGCTGGCTTGCAATCTTTGCATCCAAATTTATCTAATATTGTCTCGATATATTTTCTTTGTTTTAATACCATTCTATTCTCATTTCGTTCGAATGTAATTCCAAGACAGTAGTTCAGTTTTCCCAAGTCTCTCATTTCAAACTTTTGTAGGAGTAACTTCTTTATATTATCTATATTTTTCTTTGATTTAGACGCGATAATTATGTCATCGACATATATGCTCATAATAACGTCATCTCCACCTTTCGCATATATGTACATACATGGATCAACTTTCGTAGGTGTAAAACCAATGGATTCTAATTCAGCGTCTAATTTCTTATACCATTGTCTTCCTGCTTGTTTTAGTCCATATACTGCTTTATTTAGTTTGCATACTGTATTTTCTTTAACTAAGTTTAACTTTTTTAGCATTCTAGTAGCTTTTTCTTTTATATCTGAATCTTTTGTACTTTTAACAATCTTTTCAAGATAATTTTCCAAAGTTTTAGGTTTTTTCATGTAGATTTCCTCTTCGATATCTCCATTTAAGAATGCTGTACATATGTCTATTTGGTTTAAATGCATGTTTTTAGCTATAGACACTAGTAATCTAATTGAACTTAGACGAGTCACAGGTGCAAACACTTCTTGGTAGTCAACACCTGGTATTTGTGAAAAACCTCTGGCCACTAGTCGAGCCTTTTTACGTTCAACATTCCCATCTGGTCCCAGTTTTTCTGTTAGAATCATCTTGCTATCAATGATATTGCGACAAGGTGGTTTCTTTACTATGGACCAAGTTTCATTTTTTAGGTGTGCTGTTATCTCAGAAAGTATTGCATCATTCCATTTTGAATTTTCTTCTTCACTCATACATACTGTGCATACGTAATCTTTTGTCCAGAGTGGTGGTGCTCTAGATCTTTGAGGTCTTTCATTAATTGAATTGTCATAATTTTGATTTTCTGCTACTTGAATGTCATCAGTAACGTTTTCATCAATTTCAGTTTCCTCAGTCTCAGTTATTCTACTATTATCATGAAGATTGTCTTTACTATGTTGTATCTCATTTTCTTCATCATCATTGATTACGTCAGAGTACGATTCATTATTTTCTGCTGGTTGATATATTTCATTTTCGTAATCCTCTTGATGATACATTTCCTCATTTTTTTCTTTTTTGTTAATGTGAATTATTTCGATCAATTCCTTTTCATTTTTATTTTCTTGATTGGTCACTTTTTCTTCTTTTTTGTAGTATAAGGTTTTCATTACTTTAACATCTCTGCTTACAATAACGTTTTTTGTTTCAGGTACAAGTACCCTGTAAGCTTTGCTATTTTCTGCATATCCAAGAAATATTCCTTCGGTTGCTTTCGATGTGAATTTTCCCTTTAGTTTCTTACTTTTGTTCAGTACAAATGCTTTTGATCCAAATATTTGTAAGTGTTGTATAGAGGGTTTCCGTCCAACCCACATTTCAAATGGAGTTTTATTTTGAATGACTTTTGATGGTGTTCGATTCAGTAGGTAATTTGCGGTAGATACAGCTTCTGCCCAATATTTTTCAGGCATGTTTCCATCAAGTAATAGGCATCGAGCCCTTTCTTGTAGGCTTCTATTCTTTCTTTCTGCTGTACCATTTTGCTGTGGAGTGTATGTACAGCTGTCTTCTACTTATACCAAATTGTTTTAAGTATCCATCAAATTCTGTGTTTACATATTCTGACCCGTTGTCAGTTTGTAGAAATTTTATTTTATTTTCAGTAAATCTCCATTTCTTCTTTATATTGTTTAAATTTATCCAACACTTGACTTTTATTTTGGATTATATATACTCTTGAGTATCTTGAGTGCTCGTCAATAAATGTGACGAAGTATCTTCCTCCACCAACAGATTTTACATTGATTGGCCCACAAACGTCTGAGTGTACTATATCAAGACGTTGTGTCGTTCTTAGGTTGTCTTTGTTTTTAGGGAACGGTAATCGGCTCATCTTTCCTTTGACACATATTTCACATTCGTTTAATTTATGATGTATATCAAAGCTCATTCCTTTCATAGCTTCATCTTTTAGGGCTTGTTTCAAAGTTGTTTCATTTACATGACCAAGTTTTCTGTGCCATTCGTCAATTTCTACATTGAAAGTAGTTTCTTCTTTTTGATCGAAGTTGTTTTTATCATTTTTGTTCATTAAATAATAGAGACTATTCACGTTTCTTGCTTTGAGTTCTATTTTATTTGTTTTTGTATCTTTGACAGTAGCCATGTTTTCTTTAAATAATACTGTTTTTCCTTTTGTTGTTATTTTTGATACAGACAATAGGTTTGTAGCAAGATTTGGTACGTACAGTGAGTCGGAAGACTCAGACAGTTTTCTATTTTTATTGTCCACTGTAATTTGAACATTTCCTTTACCTTCGATTTTAGCCATACTATCAGTTGCTGCTAATTTGAGCAAACCATCGTGCTTCTTTATTGACGAGAAGTCACTCATGTTTTTGCACATGTGTGAAGTGCATCCACTATCAATGCACCATCTTTTTGTGTCATTTATTGGTTCTGTGCTTAGACATATGTTTTGTGCCGTGTTAGATCTTTCTTGTTTATTACGATCGTTTCGGAATCTACAATTTTGTGCTTTGTGACCTCGTTTTTTACAGATATTGCAGAAGTTTATTTTATATTTTGGAGGAAAGTTATTTTTCTTAAGATACATGGCATTATTGTCGATTGTATTGTCCTCTGAACATTTCCGAGCTTCGTTTTCCTCTAAAATTTTTATTTTTAGCTCCTCGGGTGAAGGTAGGCTGTCGCGAGATTCAATGGCTATGCGAAAATTTTCGAAATTGATGATAAGGAATATAGTATAATGACGGATAATAGATCCTTGTTAATATCAACGTCCATATTTGCCAATTTGTCAACGGTATCTGTCAAATTGTCTAAATGCTCGCGAAGATCCTCGCCTTCTTTGTATCTTGATGCAATGAATTGTTTGAGGAGCGAAGCCTTTTTAGTGGGTCGCTTGCTTTCGTATATATCTTTGAGCGTTTGCCAAATATCTCTAGCTGTTTCACATTTTTTTACATTTTTTATCTCTTTAGAAGATATAATTAAGAGTAATTCTGACCTTGCGATAAGTTCCTCTTCCTTGTATTTAGCTATAGCAACAGGATCATTTTCTGTAGTCAGTGGTTTTGGGTTTACAACGAATTTCCACAGTCCAGCTTTAATCATAATTGCTTGTGCTTGAATTTTCCAAGTGTCATAGTTTTCTCCATTTAGTTGCTCTATACGGTATGATGTACCTGCCATTTTACTAACCACTTTATTATTTCCACTTCATTTGCCCATAACCTATTATATATTAAAGTGAAAATCAGTACAAATATAATATTTAGTTTAATTACTTTTTCGACAGTGACATAATTTTAAGTCATATGAATGTATTCTCCTTTTAATATATTTGGCAGTAGCCGATGCCAGTGTCACTTCGTGCATAAAGTCGTGCATAGTTCTAACACTAGGCTCCATAAAATAAGGAGATCATTCATGGGTAACTGTGTGAGATTTTATAATGGACTTCCTAGCAGCATAACTGAGTTGTCTATTGGTAAATTCAAAAATATTGTGAAACGAAAATTCTTTTCGAAAGCTTATTATAGCACACAAGACTACATGAATGATGGATGAATCCGCGTGGGATTAATGTAAATTATAGCGTCATGTAGGTATATGCATAATTATTTTAACGAATACCTAAGGTATTATTATTATTTTAATCTTAATTGTTTTATATACTCTGACATTTAGAATTTTATTCTAGACACATTTTAGATTATTTATTTTTTATTGACAATCCTTTTGGGATATATCTTATTGATTATTTTAATTTTTAAAATGATGATCTGATTAGGTTTTTCTGGGTTTCCCTAATCCTTGCAGCAAATGTTGGATCATATTGTATTTCTCCCAGAAAACATTCACTCATGTAACTGACATTTCGAAAGTGCTTGTAACTGGGCCTACTTGAATAAATAATATTTTGATTTGATTTGATTTGATATTATAAAGTTGAAAAATGAAATGTCTGTACATCGAAGATATTTTCAAAAAATTGATTGCTACGGACTAGTGGAGGTCACTAAAACGAAAACTATTTTTTTTTGGATTTTATGTATGTTTGTATGTGTCGTTGTGGCTTCATCACGCAAAATCGACTAAACAAACTTTCCATAATTTTTGGTACACGGTACCTCCAGATAGTTATACTTTTTACCCGACTACGCTGAAGAAAAAACGACGGGTTATGACTTGTTCTCCTCCGCGAACGATGTTGCGGGCATCTTCTAGATTTTTAATAAAAATAAATGGTTCCCTATGAAGGTGACAACACCTTGAATGCTGACCACAACGTGGACTGGTCTTGCAGCTTGATGACAAACATGAAAACACATTATTCCTTCCTTTCTTTGTTAAGTTTATTAAATAGTTAACTTTACCGTACATTCAAATTAAACTATTATACAATGATGCACAATTACTGTCAATTAGAAAACTCTTTATTCTCAAAACCGGATTAGCCACCCACAGGACTATATATTCAAATAAAAAGTCTCACTACTTCATTTAAAGACGTAGACTGCTGTTACCCCTTCCTTCAATTAAAACGTCATTTGCAAGACGATTTTGTGAATTTATGAGACCCTACGTTTAAAATTTTATTTCCAAATTTTGCGAATTAAGGGATATAGCTACACATAAAGCAAAAATTATAATTACTAATTGGCTGTTCACTATAGATTACCAGACAACACACAAACCTAATTTAATTTCATTATTTAAGTCTACACGAATGTTTAGTGCAATTTCAGTCTTAATCATAAGTTCTATTGAGTAATGTTTAATGAATAAGACTTAACTAGTATGTAACTATCACCCTAATTATAGCCGGTACTCCAAGATACAGGCTCAGCCTAGTTTGGGGGCCCCTGTTATTTCTTTGAATACGTGTGTGAATGCCTGCCTTCAGTAGTGTAATGGACAACTAGTACCTACGAGTAATTATTATAACTGTAATACATCAGATGCTACTGTCGTCAAGCGACATTCTATTGTTCTAAGGCTGTAACTAAATGTAAGTCTGAGATTAATAAAGATTATTATTATTATATTATTATTAAACTATAATTGTTTTTTGAACGTCCATCAACTAACTTACAGACGATGCTAAAGAGACCAAACTAGATAAAATAGGCTTGTGTCCTAAAAAAATATAATAAGTCCGTCAGTAAGATTATCAGAAAAGACAAAATATGATGAAGATATACCCCGTTAAAGTTCCCGTGACGTTATGCACCTCCCTCCCCCTGCCAAACTTTGACGCGCTTTGTTTTTTAACACGCTTTATTAGGTCGACCTGTATGTAACTAACTATGTAATGGAATCTAAGGTAACTAATTTATCCATCTTGCAAAGATCGTAGCGTCATGAAAATTGGCAGCTGTATGTAGCTCTGATGACAATACAATAATATGGTACTGTCGAACTGATCTGATGATGGAGCCGGAAGATATGAACTGGAACTTCATGTTGGAACATCGTATCATAGCTGTGTTTGGGTTTGTTAGAAGAGTCTTGTAAAGCGTGTTTTTCTAGTGTTTTTTAAACTAGTAATTTATTTTGTTGGATTGACAAAAGAAAAAAATAGGTATCCAATATTTTTTGATAATCTAACTGACGAGGATTCTTTTTTTCCGAGGAAACTACCCTATTATATTATTTAATTGCAGAGTTTTTATGACCACCTTCCGATGGCATCATCAGACAAGCTCCATGGTGCCATATTATTATGTTGTCATCAAACTTATGTAATTATACCAAATATCAGGTCAATCGATCTCAAGGCAGTGGTTTAAATCTTCCGTGTAAGATTTGTACACTTACATACAAATGCGAAGTGAAATAAAGCTTGTAAAATGAATTTCATGTGTTAAGTGGTTATAAAGCTCTAAAAACATATTAGAAACCAAGGACCGTTAAAACAAGAGGACTGACAGTTGCCATACTTTGGATCGTGTTCCGATCGCGAGGAGATGTTCTGGCGAAAACTAGATGGCGCTTTAAAACTAAACATTGAACGGTGTTATAATACGCCCACAATTTTTCTGCTTTGCCCTAAAGTTGACTGGTAGAGAATGACCTTATGGCATTAAGTTCACCTTTTGTACGTGTCACGCTTGCAAAGTTGAATAATTAAAAAAATATATTCTCATACAGAAATAGCGTTGTACTTACCACGGAACGGCTTTTGTATGGAGATGGTCAGTCCTCTTGTTTTAATGGTCCTTGTAGAAACTGAGGGAAGAGGGAACACTCTGCAAATCCTCTTAATTTGTTTGCATAAGTCCCCGAGGAGTTTGGTTGAGTGAATCCGTTCTAATGCGTCCAGCAAATAAGAGTTTGTTAAAATCTCAACTTGAGGCACGTTTTAAGATTAAACTTACCAGCTCCATAAGAGCAAATAAGAGCAATATTATCCTGCATATGAATTGAAATGAAATGAAATTAGTTACTTAATTGTAAGATTACGGCACATTGATATTTGTGAAGGTGTTACAATTTGCTGGAAGCAATAATCTACACATTAGACCATGCCATAGTGGGTAAGCTAATCTAACGAATCAAAATAATAAGGCTTATCCTCGTAAGGTCCAAGCTATCATTAGAACATTTTGTAATAACGACCCAATGTCCTTATTTTAGGTACTTATGCTTGCAACCCAGATGCATACAAAATTATAGTTTTTTATGCAAAGTTTTTTAGATTGAAGACCCTATAATAATTTGTTTTGATTAGAAAACTGCCGTGAGACTGGATTTTTCCCATCCGTTACCAACAACTTGTTACCACTGGTAATTTTTTCCCCACCTGTTACCAGTGGTAGCTTACCTACTGGAAATAAATTTCCCAAGTGTTACCATCAACACCACTAAAGTGATTGGTGCCATTACCAATCACTTCAGTGGTAACAGTTGGGAATTTCCCAGTAGTTACCACCTGGTAACAGATGGGGAAGAAATTCCAGCTGAAATTCAAATATATTTACCATACATTAGCGGTTACTCGCGTCGTAATTAATCTGTTTCACTTATTTTTCGTAACATATCTATAATATACAGTCATTTGATTTTTTTTACAATTTTATAAAAATACCTTAATTGCCCGTAAAACTACAATCGAGTCAGGTTATCCATATTCCATACTATAATATTATAAATGCAAAAGTGTGTCTCTGTCTGTCTGTCTGTCTGTCTGTCTGTTACCTCTTCACGCTTAAACCGCTGAACCGATTGGGATGAAATTTGATATGGAGATAGTTTGAGTCCCAGGGAAGGACATAGGCTACTTTTTATGTCGGAAAAATACCCGTATCCGCGATAAACGAATTTAAGGCGGGCGTAGTCGCGGGCAGAAGCTATTAGTATATTATAAAGTATATTATAAAGGTGAAATTATTCCTATAAGAGATGCCTTCTAGTTGGCTTTGATCAATTCTAGTTAAGTGGCCATTAACTCCTAAAGAAAATATAACTACAAAGTGAGGGAATATTCTGAGAATCGTCTTAAATTGTTTGCGTAAGCCCACGAAGTTCATGTGAGTCCGTATTAAATACACACACATGTGACTAGCACATTAACGAACTCAAGTTTGATAAAATCTCATCATTTTAGACGTTTTCTAACTTATTACTAAAGGCACATTGAGCTATTTGTAGACCTCCTACTTACAAAAAAAGAGAGAATATACGCGAATATACGCGATATAATCCGTTTCAATTGTTTTATTTAAATGAGTGATAATCGCGGAAACAGAAGAGGAAAGAATATTACAAAAAACATTATAATCATTGAACCTGCTCGCAAAATACGAAAATCGGTTGAGAAATGCGACCTTCAGATGAGAACAGCCAGACGGACATCCGCCCGCCGGATTACGAATTCATTTTAGCCCAAGCTGCTTCTCTCAGCGCCGTCAATAATACTCTTGTACGGGTAAGTATAATATCATATTTGGTCTTATGGTTGAGAGGTAGATGCTTCCATTTGCTGGGAGGAAACAGACAGTTTAAATCAGGGCTCTGAAACCGGTATTCCCTTCATACAAAATACCGGTTTTATTTCGTTCTTTTCGTATCTTTCATCAAAATTCTAGAATAAAATCAGGTGTTGCCTAAGATATTTGTCTTCTTTTTATGACATTGAAGTAGTTTTTGCACCAATACTTTTAATAGACATCGTCCTATAAATAACCACAAAAAAAGTTGTCAAATAGCCTATTCCATCTTAACTTTGCCAAAATCTCCATATTAGGGACTACATATTTGGATTTTCTCCCCCGATTCTATCCGAAATGCGTATACAGGACATATTAAAAACGCTCCACACATTATGTGTACTCTTATGATAAATTGCTTATGCTCCTCAATTTTCTCGGAACGTATGGGGCCGCGAATTTTCAAAGCAATGCGGGGGTAATGATGTGTTTACTAGAAAATTGTCGGCGAATTTTGAAGTGAGGCGCTTGAATTTCCGCAACTCTTGACGGAGAATTCGCTTAAGAGACCACAGTTGGGTAAACTTGCATGTGTTATACTTAGAGCATTTAACAACTGAAGATGCCATACGAATACATTCTCCTTTGCCAAAGTAATCACGAAATCTCTGGTTAGTTTATACGGTAAATTGTCAGTGTGTGTGTTTTTTACAAGCTTTTATTTACTTTCACCTGTCCCATTGTATGTCGGTCTGTAATCAAATTTTGCAAGTTAAATTTGATCCACTTACCTGTTTCCGATTGAGCTACACTTTAGTTCGGAGACAATGCAATAGTATGATTTCATCGAGCTGATCTGATGATGGAGCAGGAAGGTGGTCATGGGAACTCTGTAATAAAATAATGCAATCCTACCGAGTTTGGGCTCTTTAAAATCGTCTCGGTAAGTAGTTGATGGATGTTCAAGGAAAAGTCAGTCAGTGATAAAAACTTGTCACAAAGATGAATTTTTGGACAGAAACTTTTATTTATAGACGATTTATTTTAATTGTGTGCGTTTGTAAAAATGGGAATGTTTCCGTAGTGTGCTGTACGTGTTTACCTCACCCCCCGCTAAAATGCATAAATATTTTGTTCGCTAATGAAACGGTTTGTGATCTACATAAGTAATATGCTCATAACGTACTATGTAATATGATAATATCGTACTTAACTGCTCTATAGCAGTCATTTTGATTGTTAAGAATAAATAATAAATATTAAGGGACAATTTTACACAATTTAAACTAGTCCGATGGCAAGCTCAATAAGGCATGTGTTATGGGTACTAGTCGACGACATATTTAATAGATATATTACTTACTAGCGGCCGCACGCGATTTCGTCCGCCTTAGATTGGTTTATCGCGGATAAATAGTATTTTTCCGGGATAAAAAGTAGCTTATGTCTTTCCCCAAAACTCGATATTTTACTCATTTAAATGTAATATAAGTATTTTACCAAGATTGCAAGTTCCTAGCGTAAACAAATATTTACTGTTCATACAAATTTTCATCCCCTTTTTCGGCCCTAAAAGGGATGAAATCTGACATAAATTATAGCCTATGTCCTATTCTGATATATAAGGTACATAACTCGAAAGTTTCATTAAATATAGTCTGGTAGTTTTTGAGATTAAGTGGAACGTACATACATACTTTCACGTTTATAATATAGTAAGGACAAGGATATATAGATACATAGAAAACATCCAAGACTCCGGAACAAATATGTATGCTCATCACACAAATATTTGCCCTTACCGGGATTTCAACCCAGGACCTCAGCTTTGCAGGCAACGTTACTCCCACTTAGCTAAACCGGTCGTCAAAAGAAGTAAATAAAATTCCATGTATTCCTTAGCGCTGAGAAAAAACATTATGTTTTGCATTTAGGCGAAAAAAAAATACGTACACAGGACATAATAAAAACGTTTCACATACTATGTGCACTCTACTCGTATGATAATTGCTTATTCAACTATCTGGAAAATGTTGCAAACTAAATAAATGCGGTTTGCTATGCGAGGTTAATGATCTTGAATTTTCGCAACTCGTGAAGGTCTTCTCGCTTAAAAGATCGCGGTTCGGTGAACTTGTATAAGGATATGATACTTACATACTTAACTGTTTTGAATAGCAATGTTTGGAAGAAGTAAATACATAAGCCGTTAGTAATATAAGGAGTGATGTTTTGTATTGGAATTTCAATAAGGAAATAAATTTTCGTTTAATTCAATTTGGTTTTATGTTAACGCCGAAGGCTGAGAGCGAGTCGACGAAGCCCCGCGATCCTATTTCCGCTCTGAGGGACTAAGGTAGAGATAATTTGAAGGTTATTTCATCCATGAGGTGATTGAAAGAAGTCCTCTTGTTTTAATGGTCCTTGCTAGCTACAAGAAAAAGTGAGACGGAGCGGAGAGGCGTCTCCCTTTTCTTTGTAGCTAGTTAGTTTTATGTTAATGCAGAGGGCTGAGGTGATTTGAAAGTTTTTTTTTTGTCATTTTCCAAATATTATTCCCATACCTATATTCATAAATGATAGTAGTTTGTATTTATAAGTAAATACGCATTTTTTTTAAATGATGCGTTACTTATAAGAGATTACGATAAGCAAACTATACTGTGGAACCAACTTGCTCCGGCGGGATGTGCAGCCCTTCCGTCCTGGCGTTAGAAAGCGCGTGCATTTAGCGGTATTACGAGTCGATTTTTTTCCAACTCGGATAACTCTTCTTCTCTTGGATAAGTTGGTTCGGCCGCTAAACAAAAAAGAAACTAGAGTTGTCTCGACTCGTATGTATCAATCGGATGGTGTTTGCGGCAGCAGCCGAGTCTATGAGTCGAGTCGAGTTTGGTGTATACGTATTCTTGATTCGCGTTGACTTGTTATGCGAGTAAAATCGGTAAGTGGAGTCTGCGAGTTGATTTGAGTTGCGGAGGAACTTGATTGGAATGAACTAATTTTGACTCTGAACACACACATGCACACGCACACGCACACACACTCACGTTTCATGTCCCTCCCTTTGGCTTTGTTTTCCTAAGTTTGTTTTGACAACCTGCTTGACGGACCAATATATTTTGACCTGTGAACTGGAACATGTACAAGTACTTCACGGTCTTGTGGCTGATGTTGATCAAAATGATTATGTATTTTTAGAGGGAAAAAAAGGCCAATTACAAAGTTTTTTCAGTAAACCAATTACTTGGGGAATGAAATAAGATTGAATGATGAAATTGGAAAACCCATGTAGACGAAATTGCAAGGCAGAGTCTAGCACAATAGAAAAAATGCCTGACGAACTGGCAGAATAATAAACTAAGAACTAGGAAGCTAAATGTCAGCTAGACTATGGTGGAAATTTCCAGGCAGCTTGCGTAACAAAATAATACCTCAGTACAATCGCAACTAGATTCTCGTAGTGCTACGCACTTAGCCGATAACATAGGGAAATGCGTATGTAGAGAAGACTGACTAGCATAGAGCGACAACCTAACGGGTTCCAGATCGTAAAAGTGTTAGTAAAGCAGTGTGCCTACCATGAGCTGAGTTTACGATCGGCGCTAGTGAGTATCTCGTATCGAGAGTCAGTGCACCTCTCTCACACGCGCTAATAGTGCGAAAGAGATAGACCGTCATCGAGCGGTTGATACTCGCTCGTGCCGAACTCATGGTAGGCGCACAGGTTCGAGTTCCGTGTACATTTTAGTCGATGGCATTTGTTTTTTTTTTCTTTGCGATTGACCTTTGTATCAATATTCTCATCATTTGCTTGTCCTTGTCCCATTTACTCGGGGTCGCTGCAGCATGTTTTGGCTTCCATACCTCTCTATCAACCGTCGTCTCTTCACTCACATCCTTCTTATTCATGTCATCTCTCACACAATCCATCCACCTTTTCCTTGATCTACCCCTTTTCTTACCTCCCTCCACATGCATATCTAATAGCCTTCTTATAAAATAACTCTCATCCCTCCGCATAACATGTCCATACCACCGTAGGCGATTGCTCTCAGCTAAGTGACTATTGGCACCACTCTCACTCTTCAGGCTTCTATTCCTGTATACTAATTTCTTATGCGATCTATTCTCGTCACGCCACTCATCCATCTCAAAATTCTCATCGCCGTAACATGCAATTTCCTTTCACTGTTTCTTTGTATCAATATTGTAAGAAGCTAAAACTCTGCGTTAAAGCAATTTAGTACATGTGACCTTTTCACTAAGTTAGTAATCATCCCCAGAAAGTTTAGAACTAGATACTACTTTGCTACGTGAAAAGCAAAAGAATGAGTGTTATTCAGCCTTGACAAAACATCGGTCCTTTATTAAGAATAACCGTTACGCAAACTCGTTTCCCAGGACATTATGTACCCAAGTTACCAAAGACATTTTGTACTGAGTAGGCATGCGTAAGTTAGTACCACTTTTACTACATATTTATTACTACTCTGTATAAACTGCGTCTTAAGATCATATTTACATGAAAAAGAACGTGTAACTGCGACAAAATATATTAATAAATAGTTTTTATGCGACTAGAGGGTCCCCCTGTATTTATACTAAACTGCACCTACAGGTATAAAAATATACCTAGACATTTTTCTGGCACTAACTTCAGGTGGCTAGTGCTTGACATAAAAATAACATCGACAGTCCTGTTATCGATAAGTCTAACCTCAAAGTTAGAGGAGGATAAATAGTATGTGCTTGTACTTGTAGTAGCTATATTAATAAAATATTTACAATGTCCTGCAATTCGTCGAAATAATAAGAAAGTGGCAAACGCGTTAAACGCGTTTAATTGCGTTCTTCTACTTAATTCCAACGTTAAGTAAGTAATAAAAACATTTTACATTAATTATTCTTCTTCATTCAAGAAAAATGTGACGTAGGTATCAATGTCCTATTCTTTCGCACTACACATTAATACCAAAAAAAATAATATCGTTTACTTCGTGAATCAAGTAATAAAACCTTCACAATAGTTTACTGTGTAGCTTATCATTACTTCGATGAGTTGCAGAACATTGTGAATATTCTCTTAATTGGTACTACATATATATACTATGTATTTCTTTAAGACGTTGAAGTTGTACCTATCGATAACAGGATTGTCGATGTTATTTTTATGTCAAGCATTAGCCACCTAACGTCCGTGCCAGAAAGATCTTTTGGGTTACGCAGCCCATTCCCTCTACCATGAGAGGAGGCCTGTGCCAAGCAGTGGGACGTATAAAGGCCGATAGGTTAAAACTAGTTGGTGCCACCGTCACGTTTCTATCATCGCACCTCCCGCCTCAGAAACATCCCTACTATCTGGATGCTTGGCATCCAAAAAATAAACAGGCATCACGCTCATATTTACCACGTACTTGCAAGTTGTGGAATGACCTTCCCTCTGAGGTGTTTCCAGAGCGCTATAACATGGGATTCTTCGAGAAGCAAGTTAGCAGGGCACTCAAAGGTTGACAAAGTATGCGCAATTCCTCCGGTGTTGCACATATCCATTAGGCGACAAAAACTACTTTCCATCAGGTGGCTCGTCTGACCGTTTGCCACTCATTACATAAAAAAAAAAGCTGTTATGTATACATTTTTGTCCTCATTTTGCCTTTTATAATAAAAATACTAAGAGCGCTACTGCCAACGAGACAACTTAGCTACACGCGGATTCAGGTCAAAGTCAAAACTTACCTAAACCTTCCTAACTTTCGGGAAGAGACAACTTTGTTAAGGAAACTTCCAAGTGTGACGCAACTTTTAAAAGATGTATCACCCGCAAGTCAATTGAGCAGATCACCGGATAGCATCGAGTTAACACAAATACCAAACATGAACTACAAAGAACCATTCCCAAGACAAAGGGTAATTAGTATTGCACCGTGGACCACCAAACAAGAGAAGCAAACTGTATAAAAACCGTCGGGTCGACACTCTCGTTGGTCATTCCACTCCAACCATCAGTAGCACATAGTCACTAGCAAGTAATATTTAGCTTTGATTTTGTAAAACAATTTATTAAATAAGAAGCCAATTTCAAGGTTTTTAACTGGCGCCCAACGTGGGGCGGTAAATCGTATTCGTCGTGACAGTATCGCCGAGTTCTGCAAATCAACCTAGATTGCTCAGGCCGCTCGTCGGACGGTGCGACAGGGCTCTCAAGTCCGCAAAAACCGCCAACCCAAAAACAAATAAGTTATTACGAAGAGGCTTCTACTCAAGCGAATCTATGCTACGGGACGCAGTGCTGCTGTGTATGTGAGTACCAAGTAGTATTTTCCTACCTATTTCCAAAATTCCTCTCCTGAGACCACCTCGATTTGTGTATAGGAGTAGAGAAATTAGTGAAAGGTTAGAGATGGCCCAACCCTCCGGGAATAATCCGCAAGGGGAACATAGCTACGCGCCTTCTGCGCCTGGCGTATCAGGAGCTAGTCTAGTGCTAGACTCCCATAAGTTAATTAATTTCGTCCCGACGTACGACGGTGACGCATTAAGTATTTATAATTATATTACTAGCGCCAACCAATGGTTGAATTTGTCCGGGAAAAACCCAGGTAATGTAATGCTGTTACTCAGTAAATTAACTGGAAAAGCAGCATTAACAATTTCAATGCTTAACCACAATTTTGATTGGAATATAATTGTAGGGGCGTTAGAAAACGAATGTGGAGACAACAGAGACCTCAATACCTTACTGATAGAACTGTCAAATCTCAAGCGAAAGGGTTCTTATAAGGATTTCATTTTCGAACTAAAACAAAAATTATTCTTTATTAAAAGCAAATTAGCTGACAAATACCAAAAAAGTAGTGTAGTAGATGAAGTTATGGAACCATACATAAATATGGCCCAAAATACATTAAGAAGTAGTTTACCGTATCATGATCAAATTTATGTAAGTAACTGTAGTTTTAATGACACCGCTCAAAAAATTAACGTTAGAAGCTGAGGGACGATTTGATAATATTAAACAAAAATTTTCTAATATTTTACCAGCACCACGCTTAATCAGCCAACCGCCGCATTTGCCCGAAAATCCAATGCGATATCCCCAAAATTTAAACAAACCTTTTTATTCTACACGACCACAGCAATCATTCCAACATCAGGTACCAAAACCTCAGTGGATACCTAACCCAAATAATGTATTTACAAGACCTCAACACCTCTATTTCCAAAACTTTAAACAGCAACAGCATCCGTTACAACAACGGCCATTAAACAATAATACAGATGTTTCTATGAGGACCGCAGCACCTATAAAACCCGGCCAGACTTAGTTAGGAAAAGACGTAGTCGCGGAGGAGTTATATTATCATGGCGAAGAAGACATGCAGCAAGAATATGAGTATCCAAATTATCCTCACGAGCCCACCGAGGCACAGTACTACGATAATTTGCCAGACGTTTCGGCCGCGCCAGAACCCGTAAGTGAAAATTTTCAACAGGACCAGGATATAAATCCAAATATATAGAGTTTAACCACGTCAAATCGTATCTACCTTATTTTGAAACTGATAAACCCAAATTAAAAATTTTAATCGACACAGGAAGCCAACGATCGTTTATAACAAGGGACGCTCAAGAGAAATATTTCCAAAGTTATTGGAAACCGGAACATTTTGTCGTTAAGACGTCGCATGGAACAACCTCACATAATGGAGTAATTGAAACCCCGTATTGGTGTCGATACTTCGGCAAAGACAATGGACCAATGAAATTTTACATTTACGACTTTAGCAACAAATACGATATCTTAATGGGGACAGAAATGATTGAGCAGGTTAATGCAACGATTGATTTGAAGGAAAGAAAATTGAGTATGCCAGGTAATGAAATACTCATTTTTCATATGTCATCAGACGATAACCTAAACATCGAAGACCTGTGTAAAACTTATAGAGACTTATTCTCGGAAGACGTAACGGATAGTGCTACGACAAAAATTAAACATCACATTTGTTTAAATACCAGTGAACCTATTTATCAAAAGCCATTCAGACTGCCTCAAACACAACAACAGGAAGTTAGGCGACAAATCGAAAAATTGCTCGCCGAAAATATTATTAGACCTTCAGAATCACCATGGGCATCGGCAGTACACTTAGTATCCAAGAAGATAGATCAATCCGGCATACAAAAATGGAGAATGGTAATAGATTATCGAAGACTTAATGAAAAAACAAAATCAGATAAATTCCCTTTACCTAATATAGAGGACTTATTTTCTAAATTGCAAGGTAACAAATATTTTACTACTTTGGATTTAACTTCAGGATATCACCAAATTTTAATGGATGAAGATTCTATTGAGAAGACTGCTTTTAGTACACCAGATGGGCATTTTGAATTCCTTAGAATGCCGTTTGGGTTAAAAAATGCCCCGGCAACGTTCCAAAGAATGATGAATAGTGTATTAAAAAAGGAAATTGAAGGAAATATATGTTTAGTTTATTTAGATGACATTATTATCTACTCTCAAACCAAACAAGAGCATGTAAATAAACTACAACAAGTTTTTGAAGCATTAAGAAAAGCTAATTTGAAAGTTAATATAAACAAATGTGTCTTTATGCAAAAAGAAATTGAGTTTCTTGGACATATCTTGAATAGTGACGGGCTAAAACCTAATCAAAAGAAAATTGAAGCTATACAAAAATTTCCAGTGCCAAAAACCGTTAAGGAAATCAGAGCATTCTTAGGACTGATTGGATACTATCGAAAATTTATACCAAACTTAAGCAGGATAGTTAAACCATTGACCGAGATGACAAAACAAGATAAAGTTATAAACCCTCATAATAAATAATATTTGGAAGCCATAGAAACCTGTAAACATTTGTTGACAAACGCGCCCATATTAGCTTTCCCTGATTTTAACAAAGTGTTTGTTATTACTACAGACGTTTCAGATATAGCTTTAGGAGCCGTCTTAAGTCAAGATAACCATCCAATAGCCTATGCCTCCAGAACACTGTCTAATGCTGAACAAAAATATAATACCACAGAAAAAGAATTACTCGGAGTTCTGTGGGATGTCACTCAATTTAGACCTTATGTATATGGAAGGAAATTTATACTTAGAACGGATCATAAAGCCTTAATTTGGCTGTCAAAATTAAAGGAACCAAATCAAAAATTGACCCGTTGGAAACTTAAACTACAAGATTACGACTGTTTCATTGAATATGTTAAAGGGAAAGACAATTATGTAGCTGATGCATTAAGTCGAGTTGAGATTTATCATCACTCTGACGAATCCGTATCCAGTAGTAGAACACTACAAAGTATTTTCTTCTGTTTCCGCGATTATTACTCATTGAAATAAAACAATTTAACGGATTATATCGCGTATATTATCTCATTTTAGTTCCCGACGTTTCGGAAGCTTTCCAGCTTTCCATGGTCACGGGAGGACTGAGAAAAGATGTATTTTCCTCTGTCAAAGTTACAATTTTGTGCAAACTACCCATTTTTTTTCAAAAAAATGGGTAGTTTGCACAAAATTGTAACTACAAAGTATGTTAAATTCAGGAAATAATAACGAAGTCCTACCTATATCTGGCTCATCGAACTCTATGAAAGTAAATTTTGAGACAACATTACGATCTGATTTAACATCGTATAATGCAGATAATATATCGTTACAGGGAACAGTGCATTCCAATTTAGAAAACAGTGATGAGGGAATACCAATAATTAACGCCTATCCCCCAAAACGATTAAAACGAGTAATTTTTGAAGTATCTCCATTTAAAAAAGCAAAACAAGAAAATGGAATTTGGTATTTTTATATTCCACCAAACCGCGAAGAAGAAACTATAAAAGAATTTATGCTTGACCATTTAGGTCATGAAAAATATGCTTTTATCATACCTAACGAAAATTTGTATTATAAAGTCTCTGAAACATACCGAAAATATTTTGATCATACGAAATTTAAACCTACAAGGTATACTAAGTCATTGGTTGAAATAAATGATAAGGAAGAACAATTAAAACTAATTAGAGAATACCACTTAAAAGAAAATAGACATGCCGGTGTTGATAGTTTGTATAAACAATTGAAAGATAAGTATTATTGGGAAAAAATGAGGAAACAAATAAAGCATTTTATTTTAAAATGTGAGTTGTGTAAAAGAGAAAAATATAATAGGCATCCTTATACGACTTTAGTTACTGAAACAGAAACTCCGCATAAACCAATGGACATTTGGCACATAGATTTTATGTCTTTGGAAAGGCAATGGTACCTTACTATCATAGATAAATTCTCTAAATATGCGATAGTAAAGCCTTCAGAAAAAGGTACGGTGTATGATACTTTAGCAGAAATATTTGCATTAATAGGAGCACCGAATAAAGTAATTCATGATGGAGAACAGTCATTTTGTAGTGAAATAATAAAAGAATTATTCCAAACTTATAAAATAATAAATCATACCACATCTCCTCAACATCATAAATCAAATTCCGATGTAGAAAGGTTGCATAGCACCATACAAGAACTATATAGGTTACAAAGAGAGTCGGATTTAAATCCAAAGCAAAAAATTAATTTCATCGTCCATGCATATAATAACACTACACATAGTTCAATTGGTATGACTCCATTCGAAGTACACTTTGGCAGAAGGCCAAAATTACGCAGTTTCGATGATTTAAAAGTAACCATTCAGCGTTACACCTCACAACAAAAAGAATTCACTAATCATTTAAATAAAAATATTCATAATCTACTTCAGGTACAAAAGAATCAACGCAACGAAAGAATAAATAGAAAAGTACATCCACCAAAACCATATAGAGTAGGAGATTCAGTGTATTTAAAAAATAGCAGGGCAGAAAGACACAAAACTAACTCAAGGTATGTGGGCCCATTTAAGATCCTCAGCCTAGAACCAAACAATAGATGTAAACTTAGTAATGGCAGAACGTATCACATAGAAGAACTTATTGTTACAGGGCTGTCTGTATCCTCGGATACAAGTTCAGACCATTGGGTTCCGGAGAGCATGTAGTTTTAGTAGACATGAAACCTACGCGGATTATTCAGGGAAAATGGACTGTAATACATAAGTTAGACATAAAAGTTATAGTAGAAACAAAGAAATTACTTTTAGAAACTGTAAATCAATTAGCACCTCTTTCCTCTAAGGGAGATGTTCAACATATTTATAACAGAATTAATGTAATACTTAAACATGTAGATGAAATTTGTAATCACTTGTTTGTACAGAGTAGGGTTAAAAGAGGTTTAATAAATGGACTTGGGTCTGTAATTAAGTCTATAACAGGAAACTTAGATCAGGATGATCTTCACAATATTCAGAAAGATTTAGAAACTGCAAGGATAGCGTACAACAAACAAATATCTGTAACAAGCGACACTTTAGAAGAATATAATCATCAAATAAGTAAGATAACTTCAGTTCAAAATGAATTGAATAGTAAGATTGTACAAATAACTAATATAAAGGTTCAGCAAAAAAGTGCTCTTACATTATTATTTCAAGCCCAAACTTTACAAGATTTGGCTGAGAGGCTACTGCAGACTGCAATAACTTTTGCCGAACACCATATGTATCACTATAGTATAATACAGTCACATGTTTTACAAGAAACGCTGGATAAAATCGATGTAAAAGTAATGATTTCCAATTATATTAATGAAATTGAACCTTTTATTACTGTTGATAGTAAGACTGTGGAAAATATAGTGTATTTCCTTATAAAAATTCCTTTAGTGAAACCTCAAACATATTTAAGCCCACCTGTACCTATCCTATAATACGAAAGGTAACTCTAGCGTACACGAAGACAGAAATCTACGAGGTTGAAGAATGTACGGAGCTTCAAGAATTGGTTTGCAAAGGAAGTGTTTTACAAAAAGCTAATTGTGAGGTTGCGATTTTGTTACAAAAAAATACAAGTGAATGTAGTGCAGTGCCAATAAAATGTCCAGAAGAAGAAATACGAGAAATTTCTCCTGAAGCGATCTACATGTATTTTAATACGATAACCGAAATAAAAATTAAATGTGGCATTGATGAAGAAACATCATGGATAAAAGGATCCTACGTTTTAGATGGGAGAAATTGTGAAGTTGATATCGCAGGAGTAACTAGATTTCGAACCAGAGAATCTAGTGAAAAATTAATAATAACAAAATTGGAAATTGAGAGAAAAGAAGATATACCAGAGATAGAACTAACATATGACAAAGAGAAAATAACTTCAAAATTAAAACACTTAAAGCAAATCAAAGGATTTGAAACCCAGAACCACCATATCTATATACAATATGGATTAATATCTTCCATATTACTTTTGATCCTGATAAGTTTTTGTTATATCCTTCGCACCAGGGTTTGTTCAAAACCTTGGGCTTCAAAACCAGAGGGGGAGAGTCAATTGAGCAGATCACCGGATAGCATCGAGTTAACACAAATACCAAACATGAACTACAAAGAACCATTCCCAAGACAAAGGGTAATTAGTATTGCACCGTGGACCACCAAACAAGAGAAGCAAACTGTATAAAAACCGTCGGGTCGACACTCTCGTTGGTCATTCCACTCCAACCATCAGTAGCACATAGTCACTAGCAAGTAATATTTAGCTTTGATTTTGTAAAACAATTTATTAAATAAGAAGCCACTTTCAAGGTTTTTAACTCGCATATCAGCACATTCCTCATCTATTTTGCTATAACCATGATGTGGATTACTTACCATGGTTACCCTGCACTCTGTATTTATTACCTATACTATTATAAAGTTGTAAAAATTAAATGTCTGTACATTGAAGATATTTTCAAAAAAAATATTGTTACTTACTTTTTGGAGTTCACTAAAACGAAAAATATTTTTTTGGTTTTTTTGTATGTTTGTATGTGTCGTTGTGGCTTCATCACGCAAAATCGGCTGGACCGATTTCAACTACTTTTGGCCCACGGGTAGCCGGGTATCTCCAGATGGTTATAGGCTACTTTTTACCCAACTACACTTAAGAAAAAAAGTGGATTATGACTTTTTCCTCTCCGCGTACGAAGTTGCGGGCATCTTCTAGTTCATAATAAGAAATACTGTTATAAAGTTGTAAAAATGACATATGTTTGTACAGTATAGGTATTAAAAAATTTAGTAACTTCATTATCACAGGAGAAAAAATTCATATCCCTATTTTGTCCTTTATCTTAGTCGACTAAAAAGTATCCTATGACCATTTGTGGATGCCCAACTACTCGTATACCAAAAATAGTGAAAATCCGTTCAGCGGTTTTGCGTGATGAAGCGTAATAAAAAAACTTTTTTTTTTCGATTCTTCAGATCTTCAAATACTCCGTTAATTTTTTTTGTAATATCTTCAATGTACGGTCATTCAATTTTTAGAATTTTTTATAATACTTAGTATCGATTGCCATTGCGATAAAATAAGTAATAAAACAAAAAACCCGACTGCGTAAAAAACTAAAAAGAACAGTCGGGACCCATAAGAAATCTAGATCGACGCAAATCTTCCCAACAATGGGTCCCGACTGTTTAAAATCGCTATGTTCCATATAAGAATTTATTATTTGTTATATTGTGAGTATCGATCATGTACAACTTAACAAATTTCTGGGGTACTGAACTTGTTTTTTCTTTTTAGTTTTTTACGCAGTCGGGTTTTTTGTTTTTTTCATTACTTTATTTTATTTTATACTTTTTCGTTAAAATTATAAAAGTCAGTCAATTCGCAATCTTTATCGTGGGGGTTATTGAGAAGCTTGCACTGATTTATTACAAACAATGAAATGAAAATTTAGTAACAACGGCTTGCTAGCCAACTTTAAATGGTTATAGTTCCTAACTGGTAAGACCAAATTAAAAATGATGAATGAAAATTGATAGTGATTTTAAATCCCTATTCATTGATACCCCACTCGATATAGTACGTCGATATTCATTTTTTTCTTTTTCACAATATGGCGTCTTAGTATCGCCATTTTGAGTTTTCATCATTATCATGTCTTCAGTGACATTCGGACAGTTAGGCAAAATCGATTGACGTATGAATCATCAAAATCGGTCCTCGCGTTTGGTCTCTAGAGTGCCAGATAGGAACAAACATACATACATACATTCATACATACATACATAGACTGATAAACACATTTCCACTCCTTTGCGTCGCGCAGTCGGGTAAAAAGAGTTAAAAAGCTACATGTTTCAATTTCCCTCCCTGTATACTAGTTTCATTGTTACGACTCGATAGTAAATTATAATTGTTAAGTAATATAGGCGTACGCAATACTCTTCAACGAGTATAGAAATTATCACAAAATATTAACTCTACACAGAAATATTTCCACTAGAACTGATATGATATTTGATTGATACAATTTAAAAAGTACTGATATTCATTTCCAGAGAGCACAGTCAATCAATTGTCATGCACTTGATGGCTTTTGTTTTGACAATATTTTTCACAGATTCACTTTTATTTCATCGAGCCATTCTATATCGCTTTGTAGCGTTTTAGCTATTAATTATAGACGTGGTCTTACAGTTCTGACAGGATATTTAAATGTTTTCGTTACTTGTGCCTAGTCTGAAAATATAAAAGGTTGGTTTTACTGGTAGCATTTTTTATATTTTGCCTTCTGTGCTAATGTGATGAAGATGTCTAATCTCGCAGAAAATAATATAAAGTTTTCTGAATGACTTTACATAGTATATCTATTCCACACGTACATATATGATGTATATAATCGTCGTCACACTCATAGTACAAGCTTTGCTTAGTTTTGGACAAGGTCGATTTGTGTAAGTTTATCCCTTATATTTATTTATTACTAGCTTCTGCCCGCGACTTCGTCCGCCTTAAATTCGTTTATCGCGGGTAAGGGTATTTTTCCTGGATAAAAAGTAGCCTATGCCCTTCCCCGGGACTCAAACTATCTCAATACCAAATTTCATCCAAATCGGTTCAGCGGTTTAAGCGTGAAAAGGTAACAGACAGACAGACAGACAGACAGACACTTTCGCATTCATAATATTAGTATGGATTATTGGCCTTGACTATACGGCATTAGTACAGATGAGTACGTGTATTAATATAATATGCTATTATATTACTATTTATTATTTAGGGTTTATGTGTATGTGTATGCTACTTTAGCTATAAATAGTTTTAATGTCATCGTGCATATTAAGTTGTTGGTTTGTCTATCTGCGTTGATATTTATTCTTCTCTCTCATTTGCTCTATGGTTAACTGGAAGAGATCCCTTAAAGGGATAAGTTCACCTTTGTACAAATGTATTACTTTACTTTCTTTGTTTTATTGTTCTTATGTACAATAAAGTGTTTACAAACAAACGAACAAACAATATAGTTAAGTACAGTCAGAAAAATCACTGTGTTGTGTACAGATATTTTGCAAATAAATTTTTTACACCGCGATGAAGGGTTTCGAATAACCCCTTATCCCAGACTATGCGCGTATTAGGTTATATGTAAGTTTTTTATGAAACACAAATGTGTTTTTTTACATGTTTTAAAATCACTAAATTGTCCAAAGGCATTGATTTCCGATTGCTCGTTTACTGGTGTGACCACGTGTTAGCGGCATTGAGTTTTTTTCTTTGAGCTTTGATCTTTTTATGTGCCGCATCATAAAGTTTGTATATATTTCTAATATTGTTATTGGCTGCTCGGTTAGGGTTGCGGGGACCCACCTCTATCCGACCCATGTGGAAATCTATTGAGGAGGCCTTTGTCCAGCAGTGGACGTGGATGGTTGAAATGATGATGACGATGATGATTGGCTAGAGTTTTGTCATCGTTCCAAAGGTTATTTATAGGGTAAGATCTGGAGTGCAGCAGGGCCAAGTCATTACAGAAACAGAATTACGATGGGACTAGGCTTTTACAGATCTCAGTGATAAAATATATTTTCGTTTCCCAGAAAGGAAGTCGATAGCGTAGACGTTATTGAGAAACCTTCGATACCTACCCGGAGTGAATTTAAATGGAACGATCACGGAAATATTCAATCTCGAAATTGATCTCAATACAATCTACTACAGGTAAAAACCAGCCAAGAGCATGTTGGACCATGCTCAGTCTAAGGGTTCCGTAGCCGTAACTAGAAAGAAATGCACTACAGACGAAAAAAACGATGCGAAAAAGTGCACAAGCAAAGAAACGTATCGCTATGGCACTTTACGTCCTTTTAACAGAAGCACTTATTGTTTATAAACGAACTGTTCAAATATTATGAACCAGACCTTGATGTCTGATCAATACTTTCTTCAGCTTCTGTTCTATGCAAAGGGTGCTGAGAAATGTGGAGGTATTTTCTTATTTGACTACCAAACTAAATAGGCTTATACGTGGCACCTATACACCAAATATCATACAAAGTTTTTGAATAAAATGCTTGGGACATACGGACGGATTGACATCGGACTGACTTAACTAAACTATAAGGGTTCCGAGTTCGCCATTTTAGCTACGGAACTCTAATAACAACCCTGTTCTAAGATAAAATTCTTGCTTATACATTCTAAGTGTGGCAGAAGTTATTTTTCATTGGGGCTAACTGTAAAATTTGGAGGGTCCTGGGTATTGTAAGTTACTGTTACTAGAGTAAAAAATATAATCGACTTCAACAAAAGATTTCGATTTCAGAAGTATCACACATCTCTTCTATAATAAATACATCTCAAAGAAATTTATTCTTTTAGCACAAAATGAGCAATATATATAGGGGCCTTCTGCAGGCCCCTATGAGGCCTGCTGCATTCAAAACCCACAGAGTGACGCAATGTGCACTGGAAAGGGCTATGCTCGAAGTTTCTCTGCGTGATAGAATCAGAAATGAGGATATCCGCAGGAGAAACAAAGTTACTGACATAGCTTGCAGGACTGCACGGTTGAAATGGCAATGGGCGGGCCATGTAGCCCGGAGAACGGATGGCCGTTGGGGCAGTGAAGCCCTGAAGTGGCGACGACGCGTAGGAAAGTGCAGTGTACGACGGCCCCCAACTAGGTGGAAGGACAACCTCGGGAGGGTTGCGGGGAGTCGGTGCGGTGCGGTCGATGCGGTCTGCACAGGCTCGCACTCTATGGCTATATAGCTATAGGGAGGCCTATGTTCAGCAGAATGTGTCCATGGCTGATAGATATATAGATAGAACGCAGCAGGCTATACTATTATTACTATTTATATAAAAGCTTTATCCATGACAAATACATATATAATGCAAAGAAAGTAAGAAAGAGATGGAGAGATTTTTTTTTAATTAGTTACACATTAGGCGATGTAGATTAGCCAAATATATTTTCCATGCAGGCGAGGCCGCAGGAAAAAATCTTATAAATATACATTTTAATAACAGGATGATTTTATTATATCCAGATACCGTTTACTGGCTGCAACCCAACGTATATTTTTTTTTCGGAAAAGTAATTATTTTGATCAGTGTTTACTTTTTGTTTGAAGTATATATCAGCTGTCAGCTTTAAAGCTTCCGATTTTATAAGGTCCTTGGAGCGGTAGGTTGTCAGATGCAGGTCTACTCGAAACCGGATATCCATGAAACGATCTTCAATTTACCTAGTAAATACGATTGAAACTTTTGCTTACTTACAAATAAAATGTATATTTTGTTATAAAAAATCACTGACGACACTCACTTATTAAAAATAGACCTTAAAATTAAGAGACATTTTGATTATTACGAAAATAATCACCTACGACAATATTTTAAAATAAGCACTACGCAAACAAAAAAATGTAAAATGTAATATTTTTTTTCATTGCTTTAATAACCTACAATAAATCGTTGCAAGTCATGTTTGATCAAAAGGACCAAACCGTTTGATTGCCGACTTAGTATCGTAATATTACCACTATTTCGTTGCCAACTAGGCCTTTCCAAGTATGATTATGAAATAATAATCTTTATTCTGTAAGTAGGCCGCAAGGGCACTTTTACAAGTTTGACTCTACGGCATTTCTCAAGAGGAGACCACTGTTGAGAAGAAAGCCGAAACAAACTCGTCAGTATTTTTTTCTAAGTAATTCTTATCTACTACAATATTAGTGCTTAGACTATCCTAAATATATGTTTTTAAGTATAAACTCAATGCGTAGTGCTCCAAGAAAAAATATTTTTTTGATTGTGTATATAGCTCCTACGTTTCGCTTTAAGTCTAGCTTAAGTCTATACATGTCGCTTTTCAAATGTAACAATTGTTGTTGTTTGCAAAATAAATGTATTTTCTTCTTTTTTCCGAAGTCGGTTAAAAAATCAGAAATTTGAAACATGAATTCGAAACTTACTTTAAAGAGTTCAAATGTTAATTTCCTTGTTCCAGATATGTGAGTTTGGGACACAATGGCGTCGCTACGCATCGCCTGGCGCACCCAACTGCAGCGGTTCCTCATGAAGGTGGACACGAAGACCTGAGGCTCGCGACATGAAACCGGAGCGCGGACCTGCTTAAGATGGAGTTCGCCTCTTTGTTACCTACCAATGTAAGTTTGTCATGTAATGCGTTTCCAGTGACCAATATCACATTGTTCATTGTACATAAACATGTTCCTATTAATGTATACAACTTTATAATAATAAAGAAGAGAAAGGAAACCAGCTTCGGTTTACTCCTGGCAAATTACGTTAAAAACTTTCTTTAGGTAACTGACAAAAACAGAGACTGACCAAATTCACGGTGTGAAGATGAAACCGAAAGATAACGTTGAAAATATCACAAAATAAGCTTTAAAATAAAAGATTCATCATCATCATTTCAGCCATAAGACGTCCACTGCTGGACACAGGCTTCCTCAATTGACTTCCACAATGGCCAGATAGAGGCGAGCCGCATCCAGAGAGTCCCCGCAACTCTAACCAGGTGGTCTTAAATAAAAGATTACCGAACGAAAAGTGAGAAATTATGATACATTCTATTCAAAATATTCAAAATCTTTCCTTGGTGGATACCTAATATTAAGCTTAATTTCATTTAACTATTAGTACGACTATCAGATAATCAGCATATTATTATAACAGAACATTGTAAAATCGGGTTTAATACTCTCATTTTTTTCCATTCTCATATACCTACGTCCCATTTACCCTCTAAACCGATCAACATGATGAGCACAGGTACACGTTCCTTGTGTCTCCGGAGCGTCTCGGAATTGTTCCTGAACAAATTGGGTGTGGAAAGTATGTTGCGTGGTTATTTGGAATGTGTTGGGTCACTTTATTAACACTGGTGGAATGTAAGGCGGTAGGGTAAATCTAAATAATATTATGAAAGGTGAAAGCCATTTTTATGCCAAATAGTTAGATTAGCTATTGAGCTATTAGTTAGGTCCTTGCATCGGTGTCCTCATTGCATAGGGTTGTGGTCATTACCTCGGAACAATCGTTCTCGAATGATGCGCTTCCATCTGTTCCTATCCGAAGCTGAGTGCAGAGCATCGTGCACGGTGGTGTCGAGAGTCGTACGAATCTGATCTGTCCAACGTGTCGGGCTCCTGACCCTCGGTGGCTTGCCTTCAACTTTCCCTATGATCAGCAGTTTTTCAAGATTGTCACTATCCTTTCAGGCAATATGACCGAAATATTCCAAGATCCTACGAAAGCAGACAGTAATATAGACAGCAGGATAGCAGCATATATATATATATATTCAACACCCATCATTTGCTACCAAATTTTCGTTTTAAGGATGCCATTTCAAACACAAACCAAGTAGGTATCAGATAAATTGCACATTGCACAATGACCTTTCCGGTTGTCAGCAATATACATCCATTTGTTATGAAGTTCAGTCTCAAATCTTATCACTGAACTCTTTCTTTTACACATTCGTTTACGGCACAGCTGGCACGCCGATGAGAATGTGATCCCTATGCTTTGATCCTTCGGCTCATAGCGGCTAAGTAGGACAAGGTAGGCTCTTCGTGAACATAACGAAATCTGTACATGTGCCAATGTGAGTGGGTTTGTTTGCACGCACGATCAAAGAGTGAATAATAGTAGGTTTAAGTACAGAAGGCTTCTCTGTTTTCTGTTTCTGTACCTCAGCTAAAGTGTCCTAGCGTCATCATCCTGTCACTGCGTATAAGCGAGAGAGGTAATAATTTCTGCAACCTTTGCGCTAACGTTAATTCTATGTTAATGTACACCAACTTCCTCAGGACTTACACCGCCCGGTACTGTTTGCTGCGTTGCGTAAATGTATAGTTCTAGTATACGCTCTAAATTGCGCTAGCTTTAAGCCAATCTGTGTTGAAGGGGTGATATAATCTGTGTTGCGACTGAGCATTTTTCAAATAGTACATTACAGTACACGTACACAGTACAATACAGTGCAGTAGTAGACATGTTTAAAAACATGTATACGTATCGGAACATGTCTTAGAAACAAGATTTAAAATTGTACAGCATATTTTCAAACGTGAGCGTATAATTTGGCACCTACTCTGATGCCGGGAGCAGACCAATATTATAAAGATAGCCTAACAAGTCAGCGATGTGAGATTGCATTATGATATTGTTCGAATCGCAGCTGCTGAATTCGATCCCAATTATTCCCAATCCCAACACGTTTCATCGTCGCAGACACTTCACGGCTATAAAACTAGTCGGACAATTGAAGATACGAGTAAATCCACTGCACGTATCTCTTCTCTAGGAAGTGCTATTAAACGTCAGCCAATACGATGACACGACATTGAGGACTGCTCGGTAAAAAAGGTTAAGTGCCTTAGAAACATAAATGGACTTAATACCTTTTGTTGTAGACGATTGAATTTGATGGGTCATCTTGGCAGTGCAACAATGTAACGAAATACTGTTCGAATAGACACTTCGGTTTGTAGAATAAGTCCATTATAGTGGATCTGTCCATTCGTGACGTTGGCAACGTGACATTTTTGTCGAGATTCTGATCTAGCCAATCTAGTTATTACAAGCTTTTATTTAACTTGCAATGTTTGTATGTCAGTATGTATGTTCAGGTCAAATCTTTCAAGATAAATTTGACCCACATTCTACAGTTCCCTATTGAGCTAAAATTTGCCATACTTATGTAAGTGAGGTTAGTAAATATATGTATATGTAAAGTGGTCATTGGAATTCTATAAATAAATAACGCAATCCCACCGAATTTAGGCTCTTTGGAATCGTCTCGATAAGTAGTTGATATGGTTGAATGAAAAGTACAGTCGAAAATATAAGCTTTTCTCAAAAATTACACTTTTGACCCAATTGTTTTAATATAACCTGCGTTTGTAGAATTAAGAATCTTTCCGTTGTGGTGTATTGTGTTTATCTCGCCTGCCGCTAAAAGCGAATGAAAAAAAATATCAGTAGTAATACGGCCTGCCACTCCCAGTGGCCCAATGCTCCAAGTCTGTCCAACGCATAGGACTCCTTCCTCTTGGTCGCCTTCCCTGTATCTTTATGAAATGTTTCATTGTCACAAATTATAATAGTGTGTGGGCTTAAATTCTTTAATTTCTAATCACTACCTCGTTCAACTAACGCGGTTGCCGGTTGTTTCAAACTATTTCGGCCAACGAACATCGTCTTCACATTAGTCTGAGGGGTTACTCCGAAACTCGAAATTCGAAGTTCGTAACGAGCCGTCCCTCTCGCTCTCGTGTTAAGCGGTATATGAGTGAGCGGGATGGCCCTATACGCACTTCGATTTTCGGGTTTCGGAGTAGCCCTTCTGTTTGCCTACCACTTACGGCCCGGCCACGACAACGCGCGACTAGTGGCGCGGCGAGCGAATTCACTCTTCATTGCGCGTTCAAGTCGTTCACCGCACAGCAGTTAGTTGGCATCACACGCAATGTGTTAGGGATTCGCTTGCCGCGCCGCCAGTCGCGCGTTGTCGTGGCCTTAGCCCTTAAGGTGCGTCCACACTTGTATCATTTGCTCGTATCCGATCACCGTGCCGTGACATGACTGCGTATCGCGCTGCTTGGACGCTTAATGTCGGCGCGCCGATCATGCCGTACTCGTCCGATATAACTGTGTGATACGCGTAGCAAAATGGATTTCGAGCGATCCGATCGGCGCAACGTCCAAACGCGTGATCGTGACACGCGATCATGCCACGCGACGATGATCTGATACGGGCAAATGATACAAATGTGGACGCACCTTTAGGCGGTGGCAGCTGTCGCTCGCCGATTGCGGCCGACACGTCTACCGTGTTCTTTTCCCTGTTGCGGTCACCGCATGGCGCATGTGGTGATCGACTTAGGGCCTCATCACACTTAGCAAGTTACGAGCAAATTTTGTATGAAGGCGATCACGCAGAGAGTTCGCCGCGACTGATATTTGTATAGAAAACACGCTCCCAATTCGCAAGTGTGATAAGGCCCTTAATGTTATTGCCACTTTCATATTATAAATGCGAAAGTAAGTCTGTCTGTTACTAATTTAGGTTAAATTTAGAATGGAGATAGTTTGAGACCCTACGAAGAGCATAGGATAACTTTTATTTCGAAAATCATCACTTAAAGGGATAAAAAGGGGGTGGAATTTTGTATCGGGATTAAACATTAAAACATAGGCTCTCAGTTTTCAGTAAAGCGGATGAAGCCGCGGGTAAATGTTACTATCTAATATATATTGTCTTGTCCCGGCAGGTAGTATTCGAGTTTAATGAGACAGCAACGGTGGAGTACAGCAATGGAGAGGATCCGGACGCCGTCACGCTGCTGTCAGTGCTCCTCGTTGGTTAGTTTGTTGCTTTCTTCATTTCATTATCATCATTTCTATCATTAGCACTACCATCATCATCATCTTAAGTATTATCTAGCACCATTAAAACAAGAAGACTTCGATTTCTATTCATAAGCCGTTTTCCATTATGTCACAGACTACTATACTAGAACAGACACACAATGTCGAACAACAAAATTGAACGTCACTAACTCTGGCTATACAACTGGTTATATTGTTTTCCCTGGTTCTCCGCCAGATGGCAAGAACGAGATCGTGCTTACATTTTAGCCATCTAGTGAAGAATTGGGGATACGATAACTAGGACATCACAGGGTCGGCAGATGGCGCTTAATCCCTAATGAATGGTTCGACGCGAACGAAGCTTTGGAAATGGCTACCTATTTTTAGTATTCGTAAGTCTCGCAGAAAAGTGATGCGCCTCATGCATCGCTTTCGAGCCCAGTCCACGTACATGAAAGAAAAGTTTGTTTTGGTTTGACTTGGTGCTTAGGGGGAGTCGGACACACTTACTTCAGTATTATTTTACTATCCTTGGATGGACAAATTCTTAAGTATCGATATCACCTGCGACTATAAACACACAATAGGTACATACAGAGCCATATCAAATCAAATCAAATCAACTACTTAAGAACATAGAATATCAATATTTTTCGATTCGTGGGTTTTCAAGTATAGCCTGTTTATTTGGGATGTTGGCTGTAGGAATTGTGACTGGCTAAAATAAAAATAAAATTTGCGCAATGGTAGTTACCATGACAGAAATCGTAAACAATTTTTAGTTCTTTTTTGTTTCTAGTTTGGTCTTATATGGTCTTATCAATTTACTCAACTACCACACACAGGAAACAGGATGATTTATACTATGTAATTTATTTAAACTACAAAGCGATACTTTCGCAGATTTCAAAATTCGCGCTCCGCGCCGTACCGCGCTGGTCGCTTACCGATCGAGTACAAATTAAAACCTATTCATGTTAGGTACTCTCTCACCACTGAGTTCCAAATTTAAGATTTGAAACCACGAAAGATGAACTAAAATGATATCAAGTTTATAAATTAATCATCATTTATATTTATTTTAAGTAACAGCTAGTAAGTTATTAGTTTGTTACGAACTTAGGTACTATTTGAGTTTATAAATTAATTTGTTCTATTATTTTGGAACAAAAGAATAGCATAATTTATATACTCGTAGTCAAAATTACAATTTAAGAATGAAAGTGACTTAGAAAAATGTAGAACAAGCAAGATTTCGGGTCGTCGGTATCCAATTCACGTATTCACGACAATATGTATGAATTTATATTTTTGCTTTATTAAAAGCTCATTCATGTAACAAACAGTAGACAAAAATATTTTTCGAATAGCTATAAAAATAACCAAAATATAAGCCATCAAACATTTAATTCTATCTCTTTCTTGCAAAACAGAATATAATACCAATGGAGTTTATTTATATGGCCGGAGTGCACTGTGACGTACACTGCATATCGAACCTCTCTGTCTAATAACTAGTTTAAAATGCCTATATTATGCGTATTTCTTGGCCGATTTCAATTTTAATTTCACATATTGAAATCGTTTTTACGGTATTTTGATATGTAGTTAAGAAAAGCGATTAAAAAATTCATGCATGTACCATATTGTAAATACGATTAGACCGTGACGTTTGTGATTTTACCTTATTTATATTAAACTAATAAGAATATAACAAAGTACTGCTACTAGTAAACTAAAAGTACGAGTAGGTACCTTAAACGGGGGTCAATAGACAAGAACAGAGTTTTATAACAACGCATATTTTCATAAAGTGCTTCTTTTCTGCATACTTGCGAAGAAATTCAAGGGTGAAGTGAAGTCTCCAATCCACATTGGGCCAGCGCGGAGACTAAATTCCATTCCCTCTCATCCAAGAGAGGAGGCCTATGCCCATCAGTGGGACGTATATACACGGTGCCCGCGAGGAATGGGAAAGATTTTAACCACGCATTCCTTAGGTCATTAGAAGCAAAAACTGTTATATGATGAATCCCAGGCAATTCCGGCTTAGCTTTAAAGATATTATCAATTTTCATGTTAACAATTTATTGTGATTACTTACTGTGAGTACATTAAGCTTTTTTTATCGTGACGTTGCCACATATGTTGCCTAGTTTCGCGTCGTTATTGACAGACTTCAAAGTGACAGCTACTACTCTCTAAACTCATCCTTTTTTTGGAAAAACAAATCGTTACCATTTTATTGAAAGGGATAATTTTCATAGAGAAGCGAAAGCCAAAATAACATATTCAATTTTTATGTACAAAAATCGACTTAACTAGATTATGTTTCTTTTTTTGCTGAATTTGACCTGGTTTCATATTAAATTTTTTACTCGTAACGGCCTCAGGAATGTGTGGTTATAAAATCTTTCCCATTCCTCGCGGGCACCGTGTATAGGCTGATGATGATGATGTGCTTCTTTTCGTTGGCAAAGTATAGAAAAAACCTACTAAACCATAGCTTTTACTACTTTTTCTTTTCTTATAATATAAAATAAGTGCAGATGAATGCGCCGAAAAGCCAATAAAAAACGATGTGCACTGCTTGAGTGAGACGAGTATTACAGACTGCGATGAGACAGCGATGTGTTACTATTTCGACCAATCACGTAAATGTAAGTATGAAATCGGCCGGCCCGCCGCCGCGTGGCCTTGAACGATGCTGCCTTGAGGGGCTACTCTGAAATTCGATATTCAAAGTTCGTATCGCGCCAACTCGCTCATTCAAATACAGTTTAACATGAGAGCGAGAGGGATGGCGCGATACGAACTTCGAATATCGAATTTCAGAATAGCCCCTCTGCCCCCGGTTGATGCGATTTGTATTTTCTTACAAACTTTTTGTCATCTTCATCTATACTATTCTGTACATCCATACTAATATTATAAATGCGAAAGTGTGTTTGTCTGTCTGTCTGTCTGTCTGTCTGTCTGTCTCTCTGTTACCTCTTCACACTTAAACCGCTGAACCAATTTGGATGAAATTTGGTATGGAGATAGTTTGAGTCCCGGGAAAGGACATAGGCTACTTTTTATCCCGGAAAAATACCCTTATTTGCGATAAACGAATTTAAGGCGGACGAAGTCGCGGGCAGTAGCTAGTTGAAGATATTTTCGTAACGGACTATTTGGAGGTCACTAAAAAGAAAAATATATTTTTATATTTTTTATATGTCTGTATGTGTCGTTGTGGCTTCATCACGCAAAATTGGCTAAACGGATTTCAACTATTTTTGGTACACGAGTAGCTGAGTATCTCCGGATAGGATACTTTTTACCCGACTAGGTACGCTGAAGAAAAAACGAAGGGTAAAGTATGACTTTTTCTCCTCCGCGAACGAAGTTGCGGGCGCCTTCTAGTTAGGTATAAAATTATATTCCCTATCGTTAACTGATATCTTACTTACCTTAGTTTTGATAGTGGCAACTGATTGAAATCAATCAGCTTAGTCCGCCCATGAAAACGTTGCAAAGAGTAGTACTTACGAGTACTTAAAATCTTGCCAAAATAATGAAAATTTGATACGTATTCTTGATTCTGCAGATTTTTCACTGCTCGTATTGCAAAACTTGTTGAATTAATTGGCAACAGATTGAGACTAGGTTAACTACTCGTAAACTCGTTATATATCTACTTATTATATACTTACCTACTCGTATTTTTACTATCAAAATAATAATAATATCAAAACACGCCTAATATATGTACCTAGGTCCATTATATCGCTAATTCAATACATTTATAATGATCTGTTTTTAAATATTACTTACAATGTCATTTTAAACTCCGGCGCGCGCCACGTCGCCGTTTGCCGCGACGCGCGAAATTAGAATTAAGCCAATTTTTAAAATAATTGCACAATAAAAGTTATTACAAGTAACTTAAAATAAATAAAACTTTTTAAAGTGTATGACGATTAAATCAATTGATTAGATTATTTAATAGCGAAATTAAGGATTTTCATGCAATACTAGTAAAGCTGTGAAGAAAAAAGGAAAAAATTCTTCAGCACAGTTCTTATTTTAATTTTTTTTATACAGATTCAACTAGTTACGACAAACTCATAGAAAATCATTTTACCCACGTCCAAATTGTATCATTCAATTTATAACGACTTTGCGTTTTATCTCGTGGTTCCATAAAAGTATTTATATTACATTTTCTATAACGGTATTATTAAATAGTTATCAGCACACAGTAATTAACATTTCGGACATCCATTCCATATTTAATGCATATAAAAAATATAAATACAACATATCATTCTGAAATTTGTTATTTATAAATAGTTAAATAGACATTATTTATTCACTAAACAAAAGCCAAGCACTTCTGAATTATCAAAACTTGTCAATGTAATACACGGTCCACTACTGGCCTATTTATGTATTGTATTGTTACGAAACGCGTGCTCTTTACCGTACTTGTACCTCGAAGTACACCATCATGCAGACGGGGTGAGATATTATGTATGCCGTCCTTTTCTTATGTACATCGTTCGAAGATAATGGCATGCGTGTCTCGACCAGTTTCGGCTAATGTCTACAATCTTAAGCTTAGTTTTTAGATCAAGCGCCATCTAGTGTCGCTACTGTAAACAAATATGAGAGGTCCAAAGCTCGAGCGGAGCTCGAATTGGCATGTTGAAAATCTGTTATTAATGGTTTTTTGTTTTAATCAGAATAATGCATATAATTAGTGTTAATGTGGATTGAAATAAAACAATTTAACGGATTATATCGCGTATATTATATTTCATTATATCTCATTTTAGTTCCCGACGTTTCGGAAGCTTTCCAGCTTTCCATGGTCACGGGTGGACTGAGAAAAGATGTATTTTCCTCCTTCTTTCTTTCTTTCCCTAAAATGAGATAATATACGCGATATAATCCGTTAAATTGTTTTATTTCAATGAGTAATAATCGCGGAAACAGAAGAAAATATTATGTTAATGTGGATGTTTATTCGTAAAATATACAAATTTTTATTTTAAGTCCTATATTTCTCTTAAATTCGATATATTTATATTGTGTAATTTGAAATTGTTACTTATGGTGCTATCTATTGGTGATTGTTAGCACTAAAAATTTCTGTTAGAGAATGGGAGCTCCTGATTATGTATAACGCCATGTATACTATTTACAATTATGGAACTTTGCAAGAGTAACACAGTATTTAAAGGTTGCCATTTGTTTATTATTAGCTGCCTAATTGTTATTGACTATGTTTCTTTGTTCAATAATACCATCGTTAAATGTTTAGTTTTAAAGCGCCATCTAGTTTTTGCCTGAATATCTGAATAATCCAAAGTATGGCAAGTGACAGTCCTTTTTTTAATGGTCCCTGCCGATATTATCATCTTGACAGCTGAACTAAGAGATTTCAGTGTCTAGAGAAAGATTTTCTGCATAATCTTCGTTAACGGACCGAAGTCACTTACTATTTACATCCGCAGTTTATCTTGTGGGAGGCCAACACTTGTAACGTATGAGTAATACATAGAGAGTAACCGTCGATCTAGTAACCCCATCTGGTTAAACACCTATCTGTAAGACTCAAATATTTCACCAGGATTTTCCCGTAACTTCACTTGCGTGGCCTCTTATTTTGTTTATTCCTCGGGAACCATATTGTGCTTCCTGTGACAAATCTCTTTGTTATATCTTCTTTGCATTCAATATGCAAGAATTCATTCGTTCGAATTTAATTGGTCGCTTTATTATCGTGCAATTGATGAAAAACAGAAAATTGACAGTTAATAATAATGACTTATTTATTTAGTAAGCAAAGTAAGGAAGTGTACTTATTACTGTCTGAAATGCACAAGTAAATTTATGTTCTATTTACATATAAATAAAAATCTATTGAAAATAAGTAAATTTGCGCATCACTTGAGAACATAATATATATAACATAATACACCTGTTTGGATAATTCCTTTTTTTGGTGGGTTTGTAATTGTCTGGACAAGGTCTGTATGAAGAATATGCTAAAAATTGCATGGAAAATTAAAAAATATCTTTATATAAGAAGGGTTTTCAAAATCTCTTTGTATAAGAAGTGAGTGAGTGAGAAAAAAGATATAAGTACTGTAAGGAGATACCCCGCACCTCCATCTAATGTAAAGAGATAAGCTCAGAGGTGCAAATAATACAGATTGAGATCCTAATGACATAAAGCTGGTACGAGACAGCTGTCGTTCTTAATTTCAATAAATTAAAATACATAATACTTTTAAATGCGGCCTATCTCTCTCGTATACTATCGTGAAGGATTAACACCTTTACAATACACCTGTGGAAGGCCGGGGACAGCAGCTAGTAAATAATTAAAAATAGAACAGTAGTCACTAGATATTCAAACCACATATTGCAGAAAATACCTTCAACTCGTATTAAGAAGAAGTCTTAAATTTTAAAACCACCAGCTGTCAAAGACATTCTAACACTTGATTCATTTTATGGCCAGTCTTATTGTCATAAATTCTATCGACGATTTTTCATTCGCAATGGCAGTCATAACTTCTTAGGAAAGACCTCTCTCGAAAATGGCGGAAATATTGTTTTTAAAGCCTTGACCTAACTAAACCTTAATATTTTGTCCAAGAACGAGTATCTAACTCAAAACGTCAGTCCTAATCTCAGAACAGCACAATAGACCTTTCGGTGACTCGGGACTGAACTGATTCGGGACGAATATTCAACAAATCCCACCGAAATGAATTTTACCTTTTGCATTGCTCAAAATTGTAATTTTATGGACAACAATAGAAAGGAATATTCAATTTATTTTCTACAAAACGGTTGGACAAAACAACTAGGTCTGCTCTCTGAAAGTAAGATTTAATTAAGCCGGTTTTATTAATTTATTTCGTACTAGAAAGTGCTCGCAACTTCGTTCGCGGAAGAGAATCCTGTTTTTTACTTCAGCGTAGTCGGATAAAAAGTGTAACCATCTGTGGCTGCCCAGCTACCACTGTATGTACTAAAAATACTTAAAATCGGGCGTGGTGAACCCGCAAAGACACATCCAAACATCCAAAAAATCTAAAAAAATACTTTCCGTTTCAGTGACTTTCAAATAGTCCATATCACCTTTTATAAAATATCTTCAATGAATATACATTTCGTTTTTACTCATTTTATCACAGAGCAGATGCTTGATTCATGCTGAGCTTTTGATGATTTATCTAATAATTTATTAATAAATGTTCCCAGTATTACTTTGCTCGTTACCCAATGGGTTATTCAGAAATGCTTCATTAAACTGTTGGAAATTGATCGCGGTGTTTAAGTATTAATGATTTTGCTTATACTATCACGTAACATTTTAATCACAGGCGAAGATAAAGTAAATATCCCATTTTTGACAGCGTTATTTCTAGTATGTCTTTCACATTCATTGCTATGAATTAAGGTAGAAGGCGCCTAACTAATGAGCCTGAATCTAGTTGGGTCATACTTATTTTTAGTATGAGTTAGCGTTATGCGTCTTTCCTGTGGACACCCGAAAGTTAAGGGCTTTAAAAACTATTTTTTCTTAGTGCCCTATTAGGCGATGTACAAATTGATTAATACTCTAAATCTAAGCGATAAAAATATCAGTTATATGTACCCAAGCCCTTAATATTGCGTTGTCCACAGGAAAGACGGCTAAATTCTAGAATCAGCATGACCCAGTTGGGATATTTGCTCCATATCAACATGAAAAACACCTACAATTTTTTAACACGACCGTATTGCTTAGAAAGTGGAAAGTATAACATTATTACGAATATTGTTACACATATTATTATAGCGTTTTTTTTTCCTAAGGGATATTCCTCTCCCTCCTGATATTCCTGAGCGTGGCGGGCAACATACTCGTGTGTATCGCCATCTACACCGACCGCGGGTTGAGACGCATCGGCAACCTGTTCTTGGCTTCTCTGGCCATCGCTGACATGCTGGTTGCGGCTGCGGTCATGACCTTCGCTGGAGTCAACGATTTATTGGGGTAAGTCTTCTTTCGTTTCGTTGTAAGTTTCCTCTCTGAAATTCATGAGTATGGAGGGCAACATTTTGCTTTCTATCGCTATGTGCAATTACTTTAAGACGAGATGCACCTCCAATGCTGCCTGCTCCACGCGGGCGACGACGGGGGGAAAGACTGCGCGGGTGGGTATGAAGTGTGCGCGTGGCGGAGTACGATGACCCTGCCGCGCGCACTTCTTACTCGCCCCCGCTGTCCTTCCCCCCGGCGCCCGCAGACAAACGGAGTGTCACGAAATAACTTTTCAAGCTATAGTTACAGTTGGACCTGATAAAAGCGTGTTCAGAAGGCTCTTTTCATTTTTTATTGATGTTCTCGTACATATTTTTCATGTTAGCAGTTAGCATACATCTGAGTTATTATTCAAGTGATTCAATTGTGTTTGTTTCTCAACAGTTACTGGGTGTTTGGTGAGCAGTTCTGCGACACGTGGGTGGCGTGTGATGTGATGTGCTCCACGGCCTCGATCCTCAATTTGTGTGCCATCTCTCTAGACCGGTACATCCACATCAAGGATCCTCTAAGGTATATAATTTGAATAGGTATACTAGGTATCCAGAACTAACAAGTCGTGTAGTTAAAAATTGAAATTCAAGAAATATAATTTCAGCACTTTAATTCTGTAAATAGACCACAAGGGCACACACAATTACAAGGAAAAATCTACCAGCGTTTTGGAAAATATAACACCTGATGCAAAGAAACGCCGTAAAAATTGTCCAGACAGTCTCTTTTCAAACAATATAAATGCAAAATGTATGACAAAGGGGGATTGGACTCAAATACGCATACGAGTATTAGACTCAAATACGTAATTTCATACTCATAATTTTCTCAGAGACGTATAAAAACAATGTATGAGTAACTTACAACGACAGCACATCACCAGGCTATAAAACAAAAGGAATTATGTCCTAGCCCACCCATCAAAATAAAAGTAAATACAATTACTCCGGACATCTTTTTGTGAGCCCAATCTAGAAATTTGACTCTCAATTTCCTTCTCGTTGACTTTGATTAAAATAAGAATGATAAATAATTATCAAATTTCTATTGGAATAAAACTCCCTCAAAAGATCTTCAAAGACAACAAGCCCCGAGAAAAAAGTGTACAGCGCCCTTTAGCGACTTTTAGCGCTAAAAACTGTCACTGTAATTCAACGGGATCAGACAGAAATCCTACTTCGGACGTAAAAATCCAATATTAAAAATATCTGGAATTTGAGAAGCATTGATTGAATTTAGTTCACAAGCTTTTATGAAGTTTATAAAGAGGCTTCGAAGGGAAAGCTGTCAAGAAACTCACTCTACTTAAATCGTAAAGCTGCCAGAGGGAAGCGGAGCAGGTTTCGGGAAATATAATACGAAACCATTAGGAAAAATATCAACTTACAATGGAAAATTGGGAAATGGGCGTTCACATTGGAAACATTTGCCTCGTGCCTTTGAAATTATAGTCTAAAAGTAATAAGAGGCCCAATATTGCAACATATTTAGTGGAAAGCTGAAAAGTTCGATCTCAAGAAATGTAGTTCACTCGTAGTGCTACTATTTACCTCTCACTTATCTGCTTAAGCATTCTGCACTTACATAAACATGCAAAAAAAAAATGTTTCTTAAAATATCTTTGGTATATAACGACTACCGCATTTTTTGGCAACTCTTTTGAAACTGAATTCCACTAAACAGGCCTTGCCCGGTTCGTATGGTATTTACATCTCACACTTCTGCTCACGCACTCTGCAGATACATACTTATAAAAACCTACACCCTACACTCTACACACATATAAAAATGAACACGTCTCAGAACAGTTTGTGTAAAAATCTAAGTATTGCTACCAAATGTTACTTCAAATATCTAAGTAACATAACAACTAAATTCCACGAAAAAGGCCGTGCCTAGTATAGCAATCACTGTTCTTACTTAGTGATTTGAAGCTTACGGTACATAAAACTATTCAAACTAAATATTAAAGCTAAGCTTCTTAGATTTCCCCAATATTTCTATATCAATATTTACGAGTATAGGTAGATTTCAATCCCTTTCTTTGTTTGACTTTTACAGCCCCGCCTAAATAGGTGTTTAGGTTTATGGGATTATATTTTTAAAAGTTTTGTCTCTAATCAAATCAAATCAAAATATTCTTTATTCAAGTAGGCCTAGTTACAAGCACTTTCGAAATGTCAGTTACATGAGAGTGAATGTTTGCTGGGAGGAATACAATATGATCCAACATTTGCTGCAAGGATTAGGGAAACCCAGAAAAACCTAATCAGATCATATAACTTAAGTGTAATATTATTGATAAAAATATCATTTTAAAAATTAAAGTAATCAATAAGATAAATCCCAAAAGGATTGTCAATAAAAAATAAATAATCTAGAATGTGTCTAGAATAAAATTCTAAATGTCAGAGTATATAAAACAATTAAGATTAAAATAATAATAATACCTTAGGTATTCGTTAAAATAATTATGCATATACCTACATGACGCTATAATTTACATTAATCCCACGCGGCTTCATCATTCATGTAGTCTTGTGTGCTATGCTATAATAAGCTTTAGAAAATAATTTTCGATTCACAATATTTTTGAATTTACCAATAGACAACTCAATTATGCTGCTAGGAAGTTTATTATAAAATCTCACACAGTTACCCATGAATGATCTTTTTATTTTATGGAGCCTAGTAGCAGGCACTGCAAGCTTATGCTTATTTCTAGTATTAATATTATGTGTATCACAGTTCTTCTTAAAGTCGGTAATATTTTTATGTACATACATAATATTCTCATAAATGAATTGACAATGCACTGTCATTATATTAATGTCCTTAAACTTATCTATAAGCGACTCTCTATAGTTCATTTTATATATCGCACGAACAGCCCGCTTCTGCAGAACAAATATAGTATTAATGTCGGAAGCACTGCCCCATAGTAAGATGCCATACGACATAATACTGTGAAAATAACTGAAATACACTAATCGAGCCGTTATCACGTCTGTTAATTGACGAATCTTACTTACTGCAAAAGCTGCAGAACTCAGTCTATTCGAGAGATTAGCAATATGGGGACCCCATTGGAGCCTAGAATCTAATGTTATGCCGAGAAAGACTGTACTATTAACTAGTTCCAGTTCCTCACCTTTAACCATAACGCTTGCTTGCTCGTGTTTTACGTTACTCGTGACAAACTTAACACATTTAGTCTTTTTCTCATTCAACAATAAATTATTTACATGAAACCAATTTACTACTTCACAGATAGCATTGTTTACGTCATTGTAGGATCGTTGATTTCGTACGACTTTGAAAATTAGAGACGTATCATCTGCTAACAAAACTATCTCATGGTGGGTCTTTACGAGGTGTGGCAAGTCGTTTATATAGATAAGGAACAGGAAAGGTCCCAATATTGATCCCTGCGGCACACCCATAGAGACTAATGACTCCGGTGAACGCTTTCCATTCACGTCAACCCTTTGTATTCTACCATTTAAATAAGACTCTAATAAATTTAGTGCTGATCCTTTAACTCCGTAGTGGTGTAGCTTCCTGATCAGTGTCTCATGATTAACGCAATCGAAGGCCTTAGATAAATCACAGAAGATGCCTAAAGCATCTCGCGATTCCTCCCAGGCATCGAAAATGTGTTTTACGAGCTCAACTCCGGCTTTGGATGTCGAGCGACCCCGCGTAAAACCGAATTGCTTACTATGCATCAAATTATTCAAATTAAAATGTTTTAACAATTGATATAGAATTAGGGGTCGGAGGTACTACCTGATTTAAATAAAGGAGTTATTTTGCTATGTTTCATCAGATCAGGAAACTCACCGCAGTCAACACTGTTATTGAATATACATATCTGCCAAGTCAGGCGCTATTACTTCTATTAGGGATTTGACAGCATGGACTGAGACCCCCCACAGGTCATTGGTTTTTTTGACATTAATTGATTTAAATGCCTTTACTACATCTGAAGGACTGACATGTTCAAAATAAAAGTCCTTACTACATTCTGGGACGTTTTCCTTTAACAACAAAACGGCAGACGAAGGTGATGAATTTAAACACTTTGTTGTGGATACTGGTATATCGGTGAAGAAATTTTCAAATTCTGTTGCTACATCTAAATTAGAATCTATAATTTTGCCATCAATTTTTAATTCTAGATCACTAATTGCATGCCTTGATCTACCAGTCTCCGCATTAATCACTTTCCAGGTGGTTTTGATAATATTAGAACTATTTTTGATTTTCTGGGATAAATAATTACGTTTGGCAATATGACAATCAATTTTGAATTGTTTCGAATATTGCTTTACATGTTCTTTAAATTCATCACTCGTATTAAACCGCCGTTCCTCATACATGGCATACAGTGCTTGTCTACGTTTGTGTAAGTCCGCAGTAGCCCATTCGCTAAATACTGGTGCACCGCCAGCCACAACCGATTTGGAAGTAAATATTGTATTATAATGTTTCATAAAAGTTGTAAAGAATGAATCATACATGTGATTAGGACTCATTTCAGAAGACAGAACGGGTAGCGCCTGAAACAAATGTTGCTTCATTCTTTCCACACGGTCTGTGGTTACCGGTACAAAAGTAGTTTGTTTTTTCACTATATTTTCCCTTAATATCTCAAATTCCATTAATTGGCCTAAATGATCTGATTTTAATGGTTGTACGTTGTTTCATATACTACAGTTTTATAGAATTTTGTTTCAAATAAAATGTTTCTCATATTATCATTTCATAGAATGGTCAAACCGCAGATTACACACACTTTAGAAAATTAAATCGTAAATTTTTAATGCAAAGAAATTTTATTATTTCGATATTCGTTTCATAGAATTTCACATCATATATTATTGATCCTTATAATATTCAGTTCATGTAAAACTTATTACCTAGACTACTTATTTATATAATTGTGTTTTTTATAATTTAAAAATCTCATATTATCGTTTTATAGAATAGTCAACTAACAAGCAAGCATTCTGACGCTCCGCTATACATGCTCATAAAACAAACCTAACCTAACCTACAGTTTTCGGTCTGTATATACTTCCATGCAAGTTAGCATTCTGACGCTCCGCTATCCATGGTCATAAAACAAACCTAACCTAACCTACAGTTTTCGTTCTTTAGCCTAACCTACTAACTGCTAAATTTTAATATACTTCCATGCAAGCAAGCGGTTCCGTAGTCTACTAGGAACCCTTATAGTTTCGCCATGTCCGTCTGTCCGTCTGTCTGTCTGTCTGTCTGTCCGTCCGTCCGCGGCTTAGCTCCGTGATCATTAGTACTAGAAAGCTGAAATTTGGTATGAGTATGTGTATGTATTACGCCGAAAAAACTGTAAAATAAAAACTTAAAAAAATTTTTTTTTTCGGGTACCTCTCGAACACCTAAAGTGAGGGGTTACTATGTTTTTCGTTTCAACCCTAGTGTGTGGGGTGTCGTTGAATAGGTCTGTTAAAAATAATAGGGGTCTCTGAACATTACTTTTTGATAAAGTCAGTAGTTTCGTAAATATTCGCTCCGAAAATAGAAAAAATAGTGTCCAAAAATCTGTCAGCGAATCAAGAATACATAAAAAATAATTTTATTAGTTGATGAGTCTCTTAATAAAAAATAAGCGATAATAAAATTCATTGATTTGTGTTTGTGTGAAATATGTTTCTTTCAAATAAATAGTCTTTTTAAAACAATAATATTCTAACTGAAAATACATGAACCACATATTCTTTGAAACATTTTCTGCGAAACGAAATTCTGTGAGATTTCTGTCTGCGAAACAAGGGGACACCGATTCTAATTTACTGATTATACTTTGTTTAGAAGGAGAAATATCAGTGAAAATGTTATCAATACAGGTGGCGCTGGTATCTCTTTTAAACCTTCGACGAAAAAGAAGGGTGCTCTCAGTTTAACGTGTGTATCTGTGTATCTACACATCTGTATATGTCTTTCTGTCGTTATCGTAGCTCCTACACAGATGAATTGTTGTTTCTTCCGTCCCTGATTGAGAATGTTCTTAGCCAATTTAAAAAAAAAAATCGTTGTGTCCGTTTGAATATTAATAGCTTCTATATGTGACGCAGTTTTTTATCGGTACTTCAATTAATTAGTTTATTGTGTTTTACTTAATTACTAAACTACTTTAAGTAAGCACTAATTTGACATCCTATGTAAGGACTTAATTAATTATTTAAATAAAACAATTTAACGGATTATATCGCGTATATTATTTCATTTGAGTTCCCGACGTTCACCCGTAACCATGGAAAACTAAAAAGCTTAAAGCGTATACATGATATAATCCGTTAAATTGTTTTATTTAAATGAGTAATAATCGCGGAAACAGAAGAAAATATTTCGTAATTAATTAATTAGGTTTGCTTTTAAATAAACGAACATGATTTGGTTTTCAACACGAGACTCCTCCCAAAATAACTGTAAACCATATAATTATCAAATCCCTATTCAATTTCCAAGCAATATTCATTGATGATACGGTCGCTAAATATAATTGGATCTTAGAAATGTAAATGTCTTTGATCGTTGAAACTATACCCTTTGAGCAATCAAGTAACTTGTCGCTGTAAATAAGGAGTATAATGTTTAGATCACCAATCCACGACCTTCCTTTGAAAATCTTTGTACTTTGACAGATTGGATACAATTTTAAACAGAATTTGTAAAATTGAGATGAAATTCAAATTACTTCCAACCGAGATATTTTCTTTTCATTCTAAAAATTGATAGAAAGCAAGGCGAATCACAAAGCTATTCTAGATTCGAATATCTTTTAAAGCACATTCCTTTCAGTAATGTAATGATTGGTCTAACGAAATATTGGTTCACGCATTATCAAACATCGATAGATATAAACAACACAAAAACCAGCAAAGCATACAGGGTGTCCTAGATGCCAGCACTAGATAAATGGGATATACCTAATACATGAAGGATATTTTTAACTATTGCGCAAAATATTATAGCAATTGGTCCAGCATTTTTCAAGAAATCAGCGACTTTGAAGTAGCCATAAACAAATAACATTTCACAAATTGATTCATTTCTCAAATATATCATTTCTCAACCTTAGTTATTTTCGGATGCCGTAAAATTTTCAGGCTTTCTATAATTCTGCAGAATGTTTAAAAAGACGGCAGTTCTCTGTCTTGTTGCTGAAGCAGAGGGTCCCATTTTTTTCGGAGAGAAACGTGAGTTGGGAAACGAGACAGTTGAGTAGTTTGGTTGTTACATATGTTTGTCACGTCATGTATGTACACTAACATCACTAACTTTTATTATAATTGGAAATAACTCATATTATAAATTTTCATGTAATAAACACAGATATATTTTCACTTACCGGGAGTCGAATCCGGTATCGTTAACATCGTTGGCCATTAAGCTAAGCTAATCACGTCTTCAATTTTGATTCCTAATGGATCGTCTTATTATATTAAATATTCAAAAAACTTGTACCAGTTCGGTACCGGTACCGCAGCATTAATTTTTCATAACCATTAACGGTATTGTTTCCATTTGCTGGGGAATAACACAGTTAGAATAATTTAAATTTTACCTTTACTTTTTTTTCATTATTTGTCCAAAACCAAGGGTTACCTTGTATAAATTGTACTGTATTGTTGCGAGCCATTAATCGTAAATAATATTATCGAAAAGCCATTTCGATTCCGAGTATATTGTTACAACTACGTTATTTGTTATCAAGAGAAAAAGAAAGTATACTTTTTTATGAAAGAAGTTTTATATATTAGGTTTTAATGTTGGGATATAAGAATCGAACAAGAACGGATATAGAAGTACAGCTTTTATCTAATTGTTTTTTTAAATGAAATATAAACATCGAAAACTTCTGAAGATTTTAACAAAAGCATTTCCAAACTTGCGGAATATTTTACTGAAGCTTTGTTGTGGGCAAATAATTATAAACTTCATATTTCTTAATTGTCCGCTCCGTCAGTCAAAAGTTTGAAATGTTGAAATAGTTATACAAAGGCTTTCTGGTAGGTATTGACTCATTAGACCATTTTTTCTTATGTTTATAAATTTTTGCATCTGTATTACATCCATCTTTTGTTCAGATACGGCCGCTGGGTGACCCGCCGCGTGGCCGTGGTCACGATCGCCATGATCTGGCTCCTGGCCTCCCTCGTCAGCTTCTTGCCCATCTCCCTCGGGCTCCACCGGCCCCACGAGGAGGCCACAGCCACACAGAAGCCACCGCGGTACCCCACCTGCGCGCTGGTGCTGACTCCGACGTATGCTGTCGTGTCGAGCTGCATATCGTTCATCCTGCCTTGTATCGTCATGATTAGCATATATTGCAGGTAAGTTGCTGTAAACTTTAATTTAGGATAATGATGCCCTCTCTAAACCAGTGTTTTGTGATCTTTTTCATGACGCAACACATATTTCACGATTTCCTTTTCTGCGCTCTCAAATGATACACATATTGAGTGCAAATTAATGTAACCACGATCCCCTAAGGGGTAGGGACCCACAAGAAGAAAAACAATGCTCTGATAAAGTACCTTATTGAACTGTATCCATATAATTCGAATTAATGAATTCAATTATAATGTCTAATTTGTTAAATTTGTGCATGTGCTTCTATATTTATGGGTCAGATTTGGTAAATTTGTATTAAAAACACTTATTACTCTATCACCTCTTTGGTACATACAAACAATTTATGGCAAATAAATGAATAAATGGCAAGTTTAGTTTAACAGCGGGAGCGAGCGGCTATGCTTAATTATTGTAAAACTCCGGGCGGTAGATCTAAAAAAACCTATGTCCTTTATGGAATTAATGAGAATTGAAATTATTAAGACTTGGGTAGATGCGAGAAGACGTAAACATTTTGTATAAGCGAGGCCTTTATCGTATCAGTGGTGCGACTAACTATAATACCAGGGCCAAAATCAACCAAACGTGAGAGTCATAAACATTAAGTCGGCCTTCTCGCTCGCGCTTTAGATGAAAAAGCTAGTGCAAGCGAGTGGTCCGACTCAGTGTTTATGAAGCTAACGTTCAGTTGATTTTGGCCTTACAATACCAGTCACAGGCTCGAATTCTAGCCAGACCAAATATTTATGTGATGAGCACAAATTTCTGGTTTTGGATATGTTGTTTATTTAACCCGTGGAGCGTTATGTCAAAATAAAATTTTATGAAAATTCAATGGAAAGTAGGTTCTAAATTCAAACATCGTTAGACGCACACGAGTGCGTCTAGTGCGCTTCACGGATTAAGTAGGTATTTCTTTGTCTGTACGATGTATAATTGTACATAATCATCTGGTTATACAAGTCTTCTTGTGTTTATCTGTCACGCCGGTATTAACCGGGTATTCATGTTCATTGAAATTTTTTTTTTTTTTTTACTTACCAGGATTCGAATCCAGGATCGCTAACATCGTAGACCATTAAGCTAAGCTATTCATGTTGTCAATTTGGACGGTTTAATTTAACAAATAATTGAAATAATTATACCGACACCGCAGCATAAATTTTTCATAACCATTCAAAACCAAGTTTCCACAAAGTTGAACAGTCATGATTCATGATAAACTGAAAACAAACTTGATACATTCAATTATAATACAACCTTCCTCATTAACGTTTGTTTGAAATGTGACGTTGTTCCCAACAATATTTACTTTGCAATCACTCCGTTGAAACAATACGAGTACATGTAAGTTGATGAGTTGTGTTTGAAACAACAGTTAAGAACTTGGTAAAAGTTTGCCTTGATATCATGTTTCGTTTATTGAATGAACCGAGCATGGTTTGTTTCATATTACGTTAAAACGTTATTGTTTTAGCTTTAATTAAATAGTTTATCTTTTTATTGTACCTTTAAACTATTTGATTAGCTTAGGCGAAAACAAAAAGGAAATACGTAGTAGACAAAGGAGAAGCTAAAATAGTAAGGCTCAACAAAATATCAATCAAGAATCAATAATCATAAATATATAGTTAGGTAAATGTAGGTAGGTACACACATAAAATAAATAACAAACATCACGACGAATTGAGAAACCTCCTTTGTCTTTAGAGTCGGTTATAAATCTATGAATTATGGGTTAATTGATATATAATCTATTTTAGAAATGCAATTAGATTAAATTTTACTATGCAATTGACCTTTGTGTATCAATAACCTACAGCTGTATTGATTATCGGGTGTACGGCGGTTTCGCCGACGAGAAGCAACTAGCTTCCTGTGTGACCATGTTGATCCCGTGTCAACTAAAGAGATGCACTACTCGTTTGTTCATACTATTTATCAACTACTACAAAAATCAACTACAACTAAAACATCTACATCTAGCACATTTAGTGACAAAGTACTAGCTCCTCGCTTTCTTGTCAGCGATAGAACAGATGCCATAGCTTGCTGTTCAGAAATCGAACTGGCGAACTGCTGTCAATACGGGTCTTAATAATTTTGAACCCATCCGTCTCGAAGATCTTGACGACAAACGCCAAATCCGCAACCCAAGCCCATCTACCAATGCAGAGCTTTACCGTGCTAGATGCTGCCGTACTTTTAAAACCAAATTTGGCTTTGCATGTCACATTCGCGCCCACGCATGCAAAAATAACAGGACTAAAAGCAATCTGTCAGGGTGTCGCCGTCGCCGGATACGTCTGGGAGGACATCATCATCATCAGTTACTCGACCTTAAGAACCCAGTTCACTTCAGTCAGATTGTTTGAATCTAAGTTGATTTATTCCCTTTTGCACAGGCTGTACTGCTACGCTCAGAAGCACGTTAAATCGATCCGGGCGGTGACCCGGACGGTTCAACTGCCGGACAATAGGACCAAGTCCGTCCGGACCAGAGTCCATACGCATGTCCACTCGTCGCCGTACCACGTCTCCGACCACAAGGCTGCCATCACCGTGGGCATCATCATGGGAGTCTTCCTTCTGTGCTGGGTGCCTTTCTTTTGCGTGAACATCGTCGCTGCCTTCTGCAAGACATGTATCCCTGGTAAATACGATTTCTTTTTTGTTGTCTGCCTATACGTGGTCTCATACTAAAACATCAGAAACTATAGTGCAATTCACTGCAAATTCAAAGGATGTAAAATTACCTTTTTACTCGTAATAATTAAATTTGTGGCAGATTGTAGGGGGTTGTTAATTGCAGCTCCTTCTAGATATTATATCCAATTTCAACTAATTATTGGGCTTAAAATCGATAACAGAAACTTACAGTTACTAAAGCTGAAATGCTGAACTTCGACTCCGGTCTGTAATTGCAATTAAAGCAAATGGTATTTGGTTAAGATAAGTATCCTAATCCTTGACACCTTAACCTAAGACCAATAATTTTCACCCTTATTTTTAATCTCTAATGCAACGAATTAAGATTGAAAGTGGAAACTAACGGAGCATTGTCTGGAACTGGAATTTTCCTTACATAATAACATCTTATATAATTTTAAAACTAGAGATGATTCTTCCTCAAAGTCACTACTACTGATTCTGACATTTATTTATTTTTATTACAAGGAATTCAAAACACAAATTCTTAAAAACAAATACCTCTTGCGTACATTTTACTCGTTACTTTCTTTGGCAAGCTGACACTAATCTTATAAATATTGTTCCAGACCTAGCCTTCAAAATCCTGACTTGGCTCGGATATTCGAACTCAGCGTTTAATCCGATTATCTATTCAATATTTAACACGGAATTTCGAGAGGCGTTCAAGAAAATCCTGACAACGAGGTACCCTTTGTGTTGCGGTTACCAAAGTGTCAGGGCTCATACACCGACGCGAAACGAGAACTTCGTTACGGATTACGGCACAAAGACTTTGGTGGTTCGGAGAAGTGGCTCGCTAGGGTTGTCAGCTGTGGATCCCACTCCTAGGTCCTCAGCGGAATCTGTCCGCCCGCTCAGGGACCACCACATCTGACAAGAAAATGGTAGCAACAACCAGCTACTCGACGCAAGCGATGTGGTTTAAGTTGCTCAAAAACTCTGTCCAATGACCATATCGTGATGTGGAACGAATATTCATCTGGTCTCCAATTGAGCTTAAGCTTTAAAATTGAGTATTAATAGTTTTTAGTGATCATGTTCGCTACCTGATTTTACGTTAGTAAGTTGTTTATCTTTAACGTTATTTGTATTTTGAACAATAGTGCCATTGTTATGCTTTAATTTATTTCACCAAAGCGTTTTTATGACTCCGATTTTTATTCTGGTTTAAAAATTCCTGTGATACTTTTGTAAATAATCTTAGTCTTATCAATTATATTGTAAATATAAAGAAATATGAGCAAATATTATGAATGATAGGAAGTTAAGTTAGTTATAAGTATTAGCAAACTAAATTAATATCAATCTACATCATCATTGCCTCAATTAATAGAAGTAATTGTAATGCAAAGAAATAGTAAATATTTGTTTGTAAATAGTAAAGTGTACCAGTTTCAAAAGCGTCAGGCTATTTAAATACCTTCTTATTTGCAATATTCCGCATATTCAAATTTCAATACTGATATATTTATTATATTGCGATAAAGTACCTAAATTACCTGGAACTTTTGAAACTGTCTCAAAAAGTTCGAGTCAAAGAATTTTATCATTATATTTAGCTGCTGCTAATGCCACTTGTTAATGAAATAATTCAGTATTCAGATTTTAAAAATATTCAATAGTGGTAAGAGTAGATTCCCTAGTACTGATGTGCAAATTGGGGAAACTTTTCAATATGCTTAAAAAAGGTATTTTAAACAGGTAAGTTAACACAAGACTTAAGACCTTTTATATACTAAAAATGCTTAAACAAGGTCTTATAAACATAAATAAATAAATAAATAAATATTACCGGACAATTTTACACAAATCGCTCTAGTCCCATGGTAAGCTCAATAAGGCTTGTGTTATGGGTACTAGACGACGATATATTTTATAGATATATTACTTATATACATAGAAAACATCCAAGACTCAGGAACAAATATTTGTGCTCATCACACAAATATTTGCCCTTACCGGGATTTGACAACATGTGAGTGAACACAAGACTTAAGACCTTTATTATGCATTTTGGAAAGTTTCCGCAATTCAGTATTCCCTAGTACCACAGCCTACGTAGTGTAGCCGACATTGATGTTGTAAATGCACTTACCTAATATCGCGCATATGAGCTTAACTTATAAAGTAACGTAACTACCAACTCTAATATCCAATACCTATTGAATTACTTTCTGAGGGTATATTTGTGAGCATACATCATTTTGTCTTCATAATTTTTATTTATTTATTTATTAAAAACAAGTTACATAACATTACAGTGTATACACCAATGCGTCATGAACCGAACAATTATAATCACACATCATTTTGTCGTGTTAGTAGACACCATGGCGAAAAGTACGTCATTACGACACTCAGATTATATTTGTCGCTCTGTATCACAATCATCAAAAAAGGGGCGCCGAGTGGGTATTTCAGTAATGATAACAAAATAAACCAATTATTATAAAATGTATATCGCGAAGCAAGTTTACTCAACACGTAGATGTTCATGTTGTATGAAAAATTTACAATTGTCGGCTTTCGATTCGATCCTAACTTATATCTTGACAAGGTCTTTCGTGACACTCCAATGCTCTGCGGGCGACGGGGGGAAAGACAGTGGGGGCGAGTAAGAAGTGTGCGTCATTATACTGCACTCGCATATCACTCATCGTGGCACAGGTGTAGTGTGACCACAATTCTACTGTGTAGACGCTGGTGCAATAGCTTAGGAAAAGCTGTCTTTTGACACCTTCGCTGCATTTAGCGAACCTTCTGTCTAAAGGCTTTTAAAGGCACATAAATAATATACTAGGTGCAAATTATTTTATTTTATTGAATACGCCCAATATGCCTACACTAAATGCCATAGAGGATTTGAAAATTGTCGAATAATAAAAAAATATGACCACTGGACGTACATAAGAAATTAGTAGGTACCATAATAATAGGCTATGCCACTGGACTTGAAACGTTTTACTAATATATATTTTTAACTTAAACTCTAGCTTTTGTTCCGGATCATCATCGGGAACACCATTTTGTCAAAAATCCTGTAAATTTTAATAAGATCCTGTAACAGTCCTGGCTCTCCGCCACATAGCCCAAAATGTCACAAAAATATAAGTACAGACATTTAGACATTTTTTTTCCACAAAAATGAGGCAGTTAAGACGCTCGTATGATTCTCTTTCGATGATGATCTTTTAAATGATGTTTTCAGAACTTGTATTGATGTTGGTGCCCGAGTTTAAAAGTGCAGTAATATGTTAACATGATTTGATTTTATCTCCATCTCTTTTGTCAAATTCACGTAAATTATTCGCTCGAAAATTTACCCGCAATTCTTTTCCACCCTCAAACTTCGAATTAGATGTTTTAATGATTCAAACGTACGTTTACAATTCAATTACAAGTTTCTTAATTGTTTTCTTCTAATTGTTTACTCTTCGTTTATTAATTGAATACAAATGGAGCCGTGAGAGTCGGTTTTCAAATACAGACCTCAAATCGATTTGAAATTGGGGATGAATTATATATAATTACGTTTACTACTCACCATAAACTCTCTTTTCAAACAAAATAAAATACCAATCAATATTATTTATGATACATGACATTGAAATTTTTGAGGAATAGTTATTCCGCTTGAATTACGTCATATCAAAGTTCGTCATAGTATAATTTGAACAGAAAGTAAAGGATACACACATACAAAGTTAACGATAATCGTAAACACGATTTTCACGAGCTAAATACCCGTAAATATCATCCTTGAAAAGAGACAATAAAGTCGATAAATACTGCACTAGTGCGGCAAACAAATGCCGGTAGCAAATTTTACAGCCCATCGTGCGTATGCAGAATGGTTCGTGGAAGCTTTTTGTTCTATTTCAGTTAGTAGTTTAGTCGGACATTACCTAATACATGCACCTAATATTCGTAAAACTGAACTGTGGAATAAATTGCCGCCTGCAGTATTTCCGGACCGATGCGACCTTCAAGCCTTCAAGAAAAGAGCGTACTCCCACGTGAAAGGCCAGCAACGCACTTGTGACTCCTCGGTGATGCAAGTGTCTATGGGCGACGGGGATCGTTTACTATCAGGCAACCCGTCTGCACGTTTGCCTCCTATGTAATATAAAATAAAATAAAATAGTTCCTACGAACAGATATGACTCTCAATTATTAACAAGAGAAAAACATGCAAGTCTAAAAATTACTTCAAATATATCAAAAGCTGGGAGCAATAGACTGGATTACAACCCGCTTAGGGAGTTGCATGTATTTTGCTAGCACATGGCCTTGAATATGTGCCGGTCATTATAAAAATCTCTAAGACCTATGTTCAATAACATTATAAACGAATTTCGGCTGAGATGATGATGTTAATTATGATGAATAGACCCATTATATACTTCAAAACTGACACCAAAACTCATGTAAAATCAATCAAATTTAAATTCTTTATTATATAAGTACGCCTCAGGGGCACTTTTACAAGTCCGACTCTACAGCATTTCACAAGAGGAGACCACTGTTGAGAAGAAAGCCAAAACAAACTTAGCAATCAGTAATTTTTTTCAATTTTCTGTAAAAGTAAGTCTCAATGATTGACATCCAGTCATGTCATCTCCATTGCAACAAGCAGTGTGGCATTTGTCTTATTTTTCAGAACTGTAACAAAAGTACAATATAAATGTATATCACTTCAAAATGTTTTTTTTTTAAATACTCCGTTTCAATTTTTAAAATTCTATAATACATTTCAAATAATTGATGTGGACCGACCGTAAATACCCGTATCTCCTGCATCTCCTCGTCATGCCTCGTAGAGAGGTGAAACACGTGTCAAGGATCATACTGATTGCTAGTGGTCTATTTGCATGCGTATCTTTTTTGTGGAAACTGCATGAAAGTATGCGCATGTGAGCACAACTTACTGTCACATCTAACCAAGACACGAATTCGCGGTAAAACAAACGAACTTCCATTAATGTGGTATATTTTCAATGTAAATACAGACCGCTACATATCCTAAGAAATGTAATCCTATTACTATTTTTTCAGTGTTTTCCGAATACCCATATTATGCACCAATATTTATTATAGCACACAGGGTGATGTTTTAATATAGAAAATATTTTAATGGGGAAAAGCGCTACTGAACTTTATTACTTAAAATATGTAATTATTAGATTAATGTATGTAATATCATTTACAGTGTCAAGTATTGTCGATATCGTAGGACATATCAAATTACTCAAGGTAAATCGTGTAATAAATATCATGAAACTTACCTTAATTTAGGTAAGTTAGTTACCTTGAGGTTATTTTACTGGGAATTACAATTATAACTATGTAAATCTAGTCTAGCGTGAGAAAATTATTAAAATAGTAATATACATTTAGAAGCTGACTTCAGGCGATATATAAAAAGTTTTATAACTGTTGTATATAATTCGTAAGGATTTCAAAATTATAACTTGACTGTAGGCTGACTATCCAACACCCAAAAATTACGAAGTTTATTTATTAATTTCTACAGAAAAATAGTTATTCCATAACCAATAATTTTGCTTAAGACTGTAAATATTTCTCTGCGAGCAATAAACCTCGCGACCTACTGACGAAAAAAAAACAAAAACCTTAAATTTCTAAAAACTGAATCGACAAAAGCAATCCAATAGGGAATGTGCATGATTTTTATATTTGCTTAATTAAAAGCTCATTCACAACAAAGAGTAGACAAAAATATTTTATCGAATAACCATAAAATAACCAAGATATAAGCCATCAAATATTTCATTATATTTCTTTGTAGCAAAACAGAATTTAATATGGAGTTTATAATGGCCGGATGCACTATAATGTAACAGTACATGTCGGACCTCTGTCAAATCGTTGTTCATTTAGTAGTTTAAAATGCCTATATTTTGATGATTTTAATTTTAATTTCACTTTTTGAAATCGTTTTACGGTATTTTGATATTTTGTTCAGGGCCTACTTCGTCATTTGTAAATCACACCCCAAACGCGGAGCCAGCCAATAAGCGTGATTTGTAATAAGGGACGCATTTATTGCTCGCGCGCATCAAAGAAAGAGAAAGCTAATACGCTACATGCTTGAAGTTTTTTAGCGTAAGCGCCAGATGTAAAAGTACCATGAAATCGAAGATATTATTATGATTTGTTCACATTTAAGTTAATCAATTAAAAGATAAAGGGAAGAATGACATTTTAACATAATTAAGCCGTTTATTAATCTGTCGTTTGTACAAACTAGACAAAAAACGGGAAATGAAGACGCGTTTTCGGATAACTTTTCTATCAAGGAAATTTTCATTAAACATGTTTTCGCGTTAATTATTGAATAGGTTATATAGTCAAGAAACACGTATCTGAAAACCAGCTTGTTTTATATACTAGATTTGACAAAAAATGCGCTACAAAATAGCTTAAATTTTCGATGCATCCCCTTAAGAAAGGCGTGTACTCTATTATAGAAGAACAGCCAGCTGGACAAACTGAAACGTCGCTAACGCTCGGTCAGTTACACAATTTAAGATAAACGTCCTATGCTTGATAGTACGATTTTTATAATAGGCATGATAACGGGATAGGAAAATCAAAATTCTTTCTAATTTGTCTGTCAGTTACATAATAAAAACATTAGACACGTATTTTTTGCTTTTTCATAATAGGTAAAAATTCTCAGATGATCGCATTAAGGGGCTCCCACACGCGAATGACCTTCAATCCGTAGCTCTTCACTTCTCTGTGTTGTATATGTCTCATCGTGTTGACAACCACCGTTGTTACCAATATTGTATCACTTTATCTTCACGAGTCACCGAAACCAAGATAAACCATCAAAATTTGTATTTTTTACGAAAAACAATTTTTTGCTACTTTTCTTACAAACTATAGAACTTATAGAAAAACCAGTTGGCAATTTTAAAGTGATCATCATTACTCACTTATTGGTTTTAGTCACATGTCTAAGCGTCGCTTGACGAGGGAGCCTATACCAATTTAAGATAGAAAAAGGACTTTACGAATATTTTATTTTCTCTTCACTTATTAAGGATTATAACATTCCAGTTGACGGAAATATAGGCCAAATACCAAGCTACCATATATATTATTTTTACATGGTTTGCAGCAACAGTAATAATTTATATCACTTTAAAAACAGTGAGATTTACCAAAATTTTCCGGGTATCCCCAAGGAGTGAGAGATTTGGACTCAATGTATCGCCTATATTTTTTGATGGCTTTAGAAAAAGAATAAATACGTCTCCAATATTTTTTAAGAATAAATACGTCTACATGACGGATTAATTAATACGTTTCGCGCCATCTCGCTCACTCAAATACAATTTAAAATGAGAGCGAAAGGGATGACATGATACGTCGAGATTTGGAGTAACCCCTCAGAGACTGGGTCTAAGTAAAGATTGATACTTCAAGCAACTAAGCATAATAAATAGTAACTCAACGTAGATTGTAAGACCTCTAACACATTGTTATGCCTGTACCCACGCTCAATGTGATTGTTTTCCGATACTCATTTCCTTTTCGAAAATATTGACACGTGCCACAAATTTGACGAAGTTTTGGAAACGTTTATTTCGGTGTTTTCAGAAAAACCTGAGAAAGAAGAAATTTGAACTGTTGTGTTGTGACTTAAAATAAAATAGCAAGGTCCATCAGGAAATATATTTTTGTGGTTAATTTTATTTAGGCATTAGTTTCACGTCTCTGTTTTGTGTGTTTCGTATTTAAGTATTTGAAAAATTCCCAACACGATTGTTTTTTTTTCTGTAAATATCTATGCTCGAAGTTTTTACTTCTTAATTCTGAGTAGGAATACCAAAAAAAACCAACGGAGCAAGTATGTATGCATTCTTCCATAATATACTCGTAGTTGAAAAAACACTCGATCACAGAAAAAAACCGTAGAATTTAGAGTAAATTTTTTTTAACATTATCACGTTCATGCACGTATTAAATATGATTGTTTCTCGATACAAAATGGCTATCGGATATTGCAGTTATGATAGCCGCCGCAATTTCATGAATGTTAAATTTATCGAAAAGGTTTAACGTTTACATAATATTATAGTTTGCTATAATATACAATATAAATGCATATAAATGTCGACTCTGATACAATTGCTTATAATTATATAATAGTTACCCCCGTCATGTTTATATTGTTTTTATCTAGAATTGAATTGGGACGTACTCAAAAAAAAATGAAATTTTGATCCGAAATTGTAGTTTATATGATAGAAATTTAAAAAAAATGGGTTGGGTTCCTTAAGTGTAGCTTGCTTTATAAGTTATCATCCTGTTTACTTAACAATCTAATTGAGACACTAGAATTTAGTACACTGAAATATGTAGTGTATATGAAACGTGCTTAATTACCATTTCGAAATAAATCTAATATAAATGTATTTGAAACAACTCAAAGATTGGGTTTTATTTAATGTTATCATCCTGTTTATTTCACAGTTTAATTGAGACACTAGAATTTAGTACACGGATATAGTGAAAAACGCCGAACTACCATTTCTAAATAAATCCAATGTTCCAAAAAATAATATCAGTTATCAATTCTCGGATTTCACTTTGTTGTTGAAAAATACCGATGGGAGTTTCCATGAATTTATTTATTGAAACTGAATTTTGTTACTTTTGAAGTATTAAATTTACGTTTTTTTTTACTTAGAGCATTTGACTACTGGAAGCCGTGTCATTCCCAAATAAAAAATTTCAAGCATGTTTAGCGGGGGCCGAGGTAAACACGTACGCACACTACGGAAATATTGCTATTTCTACAAACGCACACAATTAAAAGACCACTTACAAACAAAAAACACCCACACACTGACAATTTACCGTATAAACAGACCGGCGATTTCGCGATAACTTTCGCAGAGGGGAATGTATTCGTATGGTATCTCCAGTTGTTAAATGCTCGACTATTTCTTTAATCTGATTTACCTGTAAAATAATGTTTTCTAACTAAGTAAATTATATTAAGTGAATACTATCCCTTTTGTATTTAAATAAGTTTTAGTTGAAAATTGTATGAGATTATGAATTTGTTAGTTAAATATAAGTATTAGTTATATTTTCTAACTTAAGGTGTTTAGCAGCTTTGCCCTTGAAGGGTTAAACCAAAGCTGGCATTTGGTATGTTACTCTTAAGGTTCTAGTCGAAAATAAATATATTTAAAAGACTTCCATGACTGTTTTATTTCTGTAATCGTAAGTTTCATTTACCATTAGTAGATGGAGGAGAAAAAGTCATAATCCCTCGCTTTTTTTTTACAGTGTAGTCGGGTAAAAAGTATCCTATAACCATCTGTGGATATCCAGCTACCCGTGTACTAAAAATGGTTGAAATCCATTTCGCTGATTTGGCGTGATGAAGCACATACAAAATTACAAACATACACAAAAACAAAATTCGATTCAGTGACCTTCAGTATAATCATAGGCTAGAAGATGTCCGCAACCTTGAGTCTGATAGAAGACATGTTATTATCATTTGTGGACGTCCAGCTATTTTTGTAGCAAAACACAAAGACATTATACATACAAACCTACACAAGATATTTATTTATTAATGTTCCGTAGCCAAACTGGCAAAAACGGATTTCTTATACTTTCGTCACGTCCATCCGTCCGTCCCTATGTCACAAGCATCAAAAACTATAAAATGTATATTGATCAAATTTGGAGTACAGGTGTATAAGCCCCTTAGTAAAACAGATAAATAAGAAAAAAAAAAATCTAGTGGAGGCACTCCATATCTACATGTAACCGAACTATTTTTTTTAAATCAAATATGGTGGCATGTATTTTGACAGTTCTTTTATAAACGTTTTGAGGTTTCAAAGCACGCTCCGAAAGTAGCATAAATTTTGTCCTTTATTTTCTAAAATTTGTGTCCCACAAATATTATAAAATTACAAATATAAACCTTAATAAATACTTGGGAGAGTTTGCTCCTGCATTTATAACTGTAAAATATTGGGTTGCTGAGTTTAAAAGAGGTTTCAGGAGCAGCAAAGATGAATATCGCAGCGGTCGACCAAATGAAGTTACCTGACGCCAGCGATGGTGAAAAAAATCCACAATTTAGTACTGGAAGACCGTAGACTAAAAGTGCGCGAGTTACCAGACGTGGTAGATATTTCTAAAAGTGGTATACGTCACATATTGACTGAAAATTTGGACATGAGAAAGCTGTGCGCAAGATGGGTGCTGCCTCTGAACAAACGCAGCGTCCTGAGATGTTTCAATCCAGTATTTGTAGATATTACAACGCAATAAAACAGAGTTTATTATTGGATATCACTGGGAAAAGTGTATTGCGCGAAAAAGGAGACTATATTGAGAAATAAATAAGTTTTACCAATAATTTCTACCCGCCAGCCAGCTACTTCTGGGACCTCCCTCATAAGTATGCAAAGTTTGGTGGCAGTGCAGAATGTTATGATACTATCGAGCTGATCTGATGATGGAGCCGAAAGGTTATATAGGAATTGGTAGTAAAATAACGCAATCCTACCGAATCACCTCGATGAGTAGGTACGCGATGTTCAAGGAAACGTACAGTCGACAAAAGCTTCTCATAAAAATGAAATTAATGACATAAATTTGATTTTAGTAATCACCCCTAATGCACGTCAATTTCGATGAAAACAAAAACAGTTAAAGAATATACGTAACTGCCACACATTGGCGACGTTGGTACATGTATATGTACATACATTGGAACAATATACTGTAAAATCTGTTGATTGCGTTCAAGTGTCTGGTCATTATTATTGTTTCCTTTTTAGGGTTCCGTACCAAAAACGGTACAAAGGAACCCTTATGGTGCGACTCTGTCTGAATGTCTGTCCGACTATTAAAGCGCCATATCTCAAAAACTACTTTTGCTATCTATTTGAAATATTTCTAAACATAGTATTGCAAAGAAAATATTAAAAAATATATTTTTATTTTCTAAAAAAATAAAAGTTTAGGTCTAAAAGGGCTTGATCTGGAAATTTTCGAACAATTTTTTATTTTATTTTTATCGTGTACATTTTGTTTTATTAAGGAAATTGGGAAAAAAGCACCCCCACAAAAGCACCCTATATCTCCGAAGTTTACCGACCAAAAATTTTGAACGTTGTATAAATATACATACATATTACACGAAAAGTATAACTGTCTTTAACTAGCTCATTGTCATTAATTTTTTTTTAAATGTATTTGTTTAACCCGATTGCGTTAACTTTGCACCTCCCTTGTTTCAAATACTATAGATTTCAGGTGCAAACTTAGCTCAACCGGAACTGGGTAATATAATAATAATAATCTTAGGGCAAGTGAAAGTTTGTACGGAACCCTGGGTGCGCGAGTCCGACTCGCACTTGGCCGGTTTTTTTCTAAGGTTAATAAACGAAGGACAATTCTTAGACGATGCACGATTACATAGAAGCTGCTCTCTAATAGAAAAAGCCAGACAAAAGGCAACCTATCCTGACCTCACCTAATATTTTCAAAAAAATGGGTAGTTCGCACAAATTGTAACTTTGACAGAGGAAAATACATCTTTTCTCAGTCCTCCCGTGAACATGGAAAGCTGGAAAGCTTCCGAAACGTCGGGAACAAAAATGAGATAATATACGCGATATAATCCGTTAAATTGTTTTATTTCAAAATTGTAGTTACTATTATAAAGTTATAAAATGCAAATATCTCAGCGGCGGAGGAGAGAAAAATCATTACCTGTCGATCGGATCGGCTATCAGTGTAGCAATCATGGTTGCAATTATTTAGCTTTTGTTATTGAGTGACATATTTTGGAAGTTTGTGTGGATATTTTATCACTTCCCTTGACTGTACCCATAGATGTCATTCTAGATATACTATTTATTTATTTATTTAAAGCCAACGTAACTAAAACACATGCCCGATGCAACATCGAAATGCAATCGAAATCTCAGCAAAAACGCTGATTTGCATTGGTGACATATTTTCGGTCGCTAATGTCGTTAGTTCCGTGAACTGCTCATAATGTCGCAAAATGCTCTCCGTAATAGGATTCAATTTTTAAAAGCGATTTGGCAGCATGTGATGTGGTCAATCCTTTCTAAGTTGTAATCATTCTCATCAACGGCTTTAAAGGGATCTTGCCAAATTTTATTAACATATCATTGCGGCAAAATACATATAAAATCTAAATTCAGACCATTAGGTACTCGTTATTTGACTTTTCATACCCAAATCAAGGGGTAATTCTATTAAAGTCACATCCACAGTGCAAGTCTTACGTACATAAATGTCATCGACAACCAGGTGCAATCGAAATGCCACCAAAAACGCTATTGCGTTCGTGAAACATTTTCAGTCGCAAGGGTCGTTAGTTTCACTGACTGCTCACAGCGTCACAGATTGCTCTCCGTGTACAGAATTCAATATTTTAAAGGCAAAACCTACGGAACCGAGACGTGGTCTCTGACTATGGGCCTCTTAAAGAAGCTCAGAGTCACTCAGCGAGCTATGGAAAGGGCTATGCTCGGGATATCTCTACGAGATCGAATCAGAAATTAGGAGATCCGTAGACGAACCAAGGTCACTGACATAGCAAACTGGGTAAGCAAACTGAAGTGGCAATGGGCAGGGCACAAAGTACGAAGAACCGATGGCCGTTGAGGCAGAAAGGTTCTGGAGTGGACACCGCGTACCGGCAAGCGCAGCGTGGGTTCTCGTAAGGTGGTCGGACGACCTGGTTAGGATTGCGGGGACTCTCTGGATGCGGGTCGCCTCTATCCGGCCCCTGTGGAAACCTATTGAGGGGGCCTGTGTCCAGCAGTGGACGTCCTGTGGCTGAAATGCTGATGATGATGAAAGGGAAATTCCTTTTAAATAATGGCTGCATGTGACGCGTCATCGCGTCAAACGGTGGCGACGTTATGAGCAGTTCACAGAACACCGTGAACTGCTCACAACGTCGCAGAGTGGCTCTCCTGAAACAAGATTCAATTTTTAAAAGGGATTTGGCTGGTTGGGGTGTGTCAAACGATGGTCAATCTTTTCTAAATTTGCTACAAAACTTCCAGTCTTAGTGAAAATGAAGACTAAAATTATAATAAAGTTCTACTTAATAATTTTCATCAACTACTTTTGCTTTAGGTATTTTAAACATGTAATTGCGGCAAAATTCGTATAACATCTAAATTCAGACCATTAGGTACTTTCTATTAGATTTTTCATACCCAAATTAAGGGGTAATTCTATTAAACTAGCTCCACGGTGTAAAGCTTATGTAAATAAATATCTTCGACAACCCAGTGCAATCGAAAAATATGCTATTAAAAAAATAATATACTGAGAAATTCTGCAAATAATTAAAAAAAGCTATTGTAAAAATAAGCTGCTGAAAAATAAATAAACTGGGAAAATATGCGAATAGTTACAAATGCTTTCGGGAAAGGAAGCTAACGAGAAAAAACAAAGTGATAAAATTTGCGAATGGCATTAATCGCTACTTAAAAAAAATCATTTTCGGAAACTACGGTATACACTCCAAAAACGCTATTGCATTCGTGAAACATTTTCAGTCGCAAGTGTCGTTAGTTCCGCAGACTGCTCACAGCCTCTCAGAGTGTTCTCCGTGTACAGAATTCAATATTTTAAACGACACGTTTGGCTCAGTGGGTTGTACTACGGCCTACGAAGCTGACGGTCCTGGGTTCGAATCCCGGTCAGGGCAAGTGTTTGTGTGATGAGCACGAATGTTTGTTCCTGGGTCTTGGATGTTTTCTATGTATTTAAGAATTATAATTTATCTATATATTATGTATATCGTCGCCTAGTACCCATAGTACAAGCTTTGCTTAGTTTGGGACTAGGTCGATTTGTGTAAGATTGGCCCTGATATTTATTATTAATTTATTTATTTAATATTTTAAATGAATTTGGCTATGTATTCAAAAGGTGCTAAATCCTTTGTAAATTTACTGCAAAGAATGTACTTAGTGATAGTGAAAAAGGCTATAATTATATTATTGTTGTAATATTCATCAGCAAATAATTTTATCAACTCATCAGTACTCTTAATCCTTCCAAAGTTCACTTCAAGAGTAGTCAAGATCGTTTATTTAATGTAACGTTTTAGAAAATATTTAAATTCAGACACTATAAACTCGTTATTTGACTTTTCATACCCAAATCAAGGGGTTATTCTAGAATAGTAGGATTCGTCGTCAAAACTAACGTAACTTTAATGTCATCGACATCGAAGTGCAAACAAAATCCCCACAATAACCTATTAAGTTCATCGATAAATCATTTGTGGGTTGACAGGCCTCCTCAATAGATTTCCACATGGGCTGGATAGAGGTGACCCGCATCCAGCGAGTCCCCGCAACCCTACCTAGCTCGTCGGACCACCTTGCGGTTGCTGCGCTTGCCGTTATGCGGTCTCCACTCAAGAGCCTTTCTGCTCGACGGCCATCGGTTCTTCGAACTACGTGCCCTACCCATTGCCACTTCAGTTTGCTTACCCTGTTTGCCTTGTCGGTGACATTGGTTGGTCTACGAATCTCCTCATTTCTGATTCGATCTCGTAACTTACTAAACTAAACTTTTCATTTTTATGACCAACTCAAGGAATAATTCTATCTGTCTATCGCCCAAAGTCAAAGTAACTAATAAACATGCCCGATGCCACATCGAAGTGCAATCGAAATCCTAGTAAAAATACTATTACATTCGTGAAACATTTTCGGTCGCAAATGTTGTTAGTTCTGCGAACTGCTCACAGCGCCACAAAATGCTCGTCGTGTACGGAATTCAATTTTCTACCGGATTCAACTGCGTTTGGTGTGTCAAACTGTGCTAAATCCTTTGTGGGTTGGATATGGATTCGAGTGTGTTTTAGCAATTTGCCAATATAATCCACGATGAATGCTGTCAACGAGATATAGTGAAACTGGAAATTCTCCAAATTCGATAACAGTTATGCAATTATCTGCATATCTCAAAACATAGCGGGTTATTTGATCGAATCCTTGAACATTTATCCAATTACGATATAAAGTAATTGTTTGCTTTAACTGCCTTAAATTTACTATCTCCCATAGAGTTATATTCAAATTTCACTTGAAGTATGATATACAACACTAGAAAGCGATTTCGTTCTCGGAGGAGAGAAAGCCATAACCCCCTCTCTTTTTCTTCAGCGTAGTCGGGTAAAAAGTATCCTATAACCATGTGCAGATGCCCTGCTACCCGTGTACTAAAAATAATTGAAATCCGTTTAGCCGATTTTGCGTGATGATGCCACAAACGACACATACAAACATACAAAAAATCAAAACAAAATATTTTTCGCTTCAGTGACCTCCAAATAGTAACAATATTTTTTTTTTAATATCTTCAATGTACAAGTAAAGTACAATAAAGATGATATTATCATGCTGTTGCGACATTATAAATGCAATGTCTAAATTCGGATTATTCGCTATTCTGCTTTTCATTTTCATGTCATGACCAAATCAATAAGTCCAAAACCAGACATAACTTAATGTCATCGACATCGATGTGCAATAGAAAGCTTAGTAAAAATGGTATTGCAATCGTGAAACCGCAAAGTGCTCAAAGTGTAATAAAATTCAATTTTCTACCGGATTTGGCTGCGTTTGGTGCGTCAAACGCTACTAAATCCTTTGTAGGTTGACATGAATACGAGTGTGTTTTAGCAATTTGCCGTTGCAATTGACGATGAATATACCTCTCAACGAGATAAGGTGAGCGTTGCGACAGCTGTGTCGTAACGAGATATCTTAGATATTGCAATTATATAATTGCAATATCTAAATTTGGACTTCTGCGCGCCATTATTATGACCAACTCAAGGAATTATGTGTCAACCGCCCAAATTCAAACATTTATTGATAAAAATAAATTTACATGTCATTTATAGCCCAAAGCCAATAGCTTAAACAAATGCCTAATTCCATATCAAAAGTGCAATCTAAATCCCAGCAAAAACGCAATTGCATTCGTGAAACATTTTGACTATCTACTATGTGAATTTACAGCAAAACTTTCATCTTGGTAGAAAACCGGTCAAAAAGAGTCAGGCAAATTATAGGTACACTAAAAACGGCCGTAATCATCTATTTTGGTACATTTTTAAATGCAATATTTGAACTACTAGTTTAGTATTTTCATCACCAAATCGAGTAGTAATTCTACTACAGTAACAACCACGTGGGACGCAACCTGCGTCGATACGTTGGCCCGGTCACATCTCCACGGCACTTCCGCGAAGGCGGCAGCTGCGGCAGAGGCGGCCGAAAATGCAAAGGTGAGGAAATAAAATGGTCTTGGCGCCGAATAGAAATTTGTCCCGTTTGGCGTCGAGACCCTGGGCCCGTGGGGCCCTAGTGCTCTGAGTCTCTTCGGAGACCTCTCGAAGAGACTCAGAGACACAACGGGGGACCGAAGAGCTGGCAGTTACCTCGCCCAACGAATTAGCCTAACAGTTCAGCGGGGTAACGCAGCCAGCATCTTCGGGACCATGCCGCACGGGCCCTTTTTAGATATAATTTAGCTTAGTTTACTTTTATTTTAGATTTTATGTGTAGTTTATAGGTAATTTCAAGTTTTTATTTGTGTATTGATTTTGATTGTTTTTGTAATTATACCACAATCTAAAGCTAGTATAACTAAATGTCATCGGCATCGAAGTGCAATCAAAAGCCCCGCAAAAATGCAATAACAACCAACATTTAGGCTGTATAGCAAATGTTGTTGGTCTCACAGACTACTCACTGCTCACACTCTCTGTGTACAAAATTCAATTTTCTACCGGATTCGGGGCACGCGACGCGCCAAGCGATGTTAAATCCTTTGTAAGTTTACTGGACACATTGGATGTGGATACATTTGTGATTTGGTAATTTGTTACTCTGGATTATTGTGAAAGCAAGGAATGCTACAAATAATGTTATTACAAAAAAAACAGTTATCATACGGACCATAGTGAAATGGACATAATTGATAATAGCTCAGTTTTCCAGTGTCAAGGGTACATCTTAATTCTAGTAATCTATACTATTATAAAGCTTGTGGCTTCATCACGCCAAATCGGCTAAACAGATTTCAACAATTTTTGGTACACGGGTAGCTCCAAATGGTTATAGGATACTTTTAACACGAATACGCTGAAGAAACAAAGAGGGTTTATGACTTTTTCTCCTCCGCGAACGAAGTCGCGGGCACATTCTAGTTACGTATATACATAATCCAATTAAGCAAATTAATGAAAATGTAATTATATAAAAAATCCTGTAAATTTTAATAATATATTATTATTATTATTTCCATCATATTCGCAGTAAATAGTTAGTATTTATAAATATCAGGGATAATAAATAAATATCAGGGACAATCTTACACAAATCGACCTAGTCCCAAACTAAGCAAAGCTTGTACTATGGGTACTAGGCGACGATATACATAATATATAGATAAATTATAATACTTAAATACATAGAAAACATCCAAGACCCAGGAACAAAGATTCGTGCTCATCACACAAACACTTGCCCTGGCCGGGATTCGAACCCGGGACCGCACGCTTCGTAGGCCGTTGTACAAGCCACTGAGCCAAAAGTGTCGTCAAATCTATATCAGAAGCGTCAAGAAAATGACTAAGGAAACCGAAGTGTATTCATTACTTATATTTAAAGAAGAAGGTGGTTATAAGCCTTTCCTTGGGCAAACCGGTGGAAACCGGCTTATATGAACGCCACTAATATGACACCAAAGTTGAGGTCACGCACACAACATATGTCATATATTGACAGGAGAATTTTGAAATGAGTGTTCTTTTTTCGCACCGATAGCAAATTCAACAGCAAACTACGCAATCGACTAACAGTTTCTTCAAAATGTATTTTGATAGAATATAGATTTAAATATATACATGAAAATTTATAAAAATATTGATTTATAAATAAGACAATACAAATACTCTTTATTGCACACCTCAGATACACAGAAATACAGAACATGACAGTAACATTCGAATTAGCAGAGGTAAACAACAGGCTAAATAAATGTAAATAAATGTTGTTAATCAGACTCATTAAACTTTTTTGCCTGTACTCTGTTACTGTTGGTGTAATCATTCATCACGTCGACATGTGACGTCGATACCTATCATACTATGTTCTGTCATGCACGGATCAGCGGAGCAACGCATCAGCGTGATTTTTGCGCATTGTAAGGATGGGCCAAGCGAGGCACATCACTCGTTTATATGTAGAACCGACTACCACTGGGATGAAAATAGGGTAAACCGATGATCTTTTGAGAATAGTGGGAAACCAATTGTTAGATGCGGGGACCGGCCATTGTGAAGATTTTTGGGGGAGGCATTTGTCCAGCCGTTTATGACTGCGATGATACTCATACTCATGATAATGACGAGCCGGAGCTAAGTTTAGTCCGTTGCACTGCCCTCAATTTATCTGCTGTACCCCCTGATTGACTGGTAGATAATGCTCTATGGCCTATGTTAAGTTCTCCCTTTGAACGATAACTTGTTCTAATGTGCAATAAAGATAAAATTAATTAATAAATATCTCGAAGGGGCCAATTTATAATACAACTTGCTTTTGCCCGCGACTTCGTCCGCCTTAAATTTATTTATCGCGGATAAGGGTATTAAATCGCGGATAAAATGTCTTTCCCCTGGACTCAAACTATCTCCATACCAAATTTCATTCCAATCGGTTCAGCGTCAAGTTGTAACAGACAGACATACAGGCAGACACACTTTCACATTTATAATATTAGTATGGATTCTTACTAAGTGTATTTAGGTGTGAAATTAAGAACATGTAACATTACAATAAAATATTACTATATAAAACATTTTCCGTGTTACCGAAGATATTGTAAGTTGTAACCCCAAAATTTTCACAAAAGAAAAACGATTATAATAAACAACGCAATTTCTACACAAAAGACAGCCATTAAACGCTTCTCGGATCATTTTTCTTTATACCAATTTGATACAATTTTCGCGAAACGTGACAAAATGCCTAATCTATCCCGAAATCCCACAGGAATCTATCGGGTAACTTCGGTATGCCGATAATAATCGAATGCCAACATTAGGGAATTCAATACACGCGTAGTTCGCTTCGGAAAATGTTTTGGGGTAATTATTTTGGGTAGTTGCTTAAGTAAATTGCAATTCCTGGCGCCGAATTCGACATCGAATTCCGATTTCTTCAATAGGGATGTTGACTAAATTTGAATTTTTAGTTCAATAAGATGATTATTGGAGACGTATTTTTTCTTTGTTCATGTAATTAATACAATAATGGCGATACATTCATTCTAAATGTCGCGTTATGTCATGCTTCTGTACAATTTATACAGAGTTATGACGTCACGAGCCCCCACTCTTAAACTTTAATGCGATGTAAATACCTGTTTTTTTTTTACATGTTAACGTCCTATAAATCGATGAACGCCGGCTGCACGCAAGAAAAAGCATGACTCATGGTCACGTTCCGCTTGAACCGAGCGTGCAAGCGAGAGCGCAGAGCAAGCAATAGAGAGGCACAATCGACCTAAGCGTTCGACTTGTGAATTCGTAAAAGTATGCACTTTTTCTTCAATGTTTTCTTATAACAATATCACGCAAAATTATCTTCAGGATAATCTGACTGTACAGACAAAGATTTTTTTTACGTTATAATAAATAATAGCGATACATTGATGCAAAATGTCGCGTGACGATACAGAGTTATGACGTCATGTGTTCCCCACTCCTAATGATGAACTTATAAGTTCGTTCAGTGTTCTTTAATGGCCGTAGTGTGACAATCCACCCGTGAGAAAACCTTACACGGTCTTCCTTACACCATATTCTAAGTTCTAAGTGGGCGCGGATGGCATTCCCGGGTGTTAGGTTGCGCTTTCCCCACTGAAGTCAATTATTTTGTTACTCGAAATTCATTCTGCGATTTTTAGTGATCCTGTCTGTTAGTGAAATATCTAAAGAAATGTCATTAAAAGAGAATAAAACTTATTCAACAAGATGGGCCGAAGATCTAGTGAAGATTGTGGAAAACCGTTAGATAAGGGCGGCGCACGCGCGGTCGTTTGTGATCCTTGCAAGAGGCTTGTGTGTAAATATATTCGTGAAGCAAAATGTTTCGTATATCGAAGATATGATAATTTTCAATTCAGCGTATATGAGATACATTGCTTTTTTACCGGACTATGGCAAAGCTAAGCGAGGTTTATTATTTCAGCAGAGCATTAGCAAAACTTAAGTGGCAATGACTGACTGACTGGACAGCAGAGGCCTGCGGGCCTATGATGGTCGCGTTTCTCACGCGATAAATGATATGATAACGCGCCTGTCACTCTCGCACTCACATACGTGTCAGAAGGTGACGGCAGCTACGCCCAATGGTCTCGGGAAAAACAGTCAGTTCGTTAACAACACAGGTAAATGTGTTTCCTGTTTTTGATCTACTTACATGAATTTTAATAGGTAATAAGTTGACATAACACTAGAAAATAAGCCTTATTGTGGATAGCTGGTGAAGGTCATTGGAGTACGCTGGATGACAATTGTGGATTTATTATTAGTATGAAAAGTATTTGTTCGTTTTATAGATATTGTATGCTTTGTATGTTGTATGCATCTAGTACTTCATAGACAAAAAGACAATCAGACTATATATCCACAGAATCGGTGACTAAAACCACTTGTTTATACAGTGTAGAGAGTAAAGTCTGAATCTAGACTCCCGTAACGTAATTTGCAAGTTTCGGGTCACAGAGAATCCGCGTTTTATTCGGGTAATTGGATACGTTGGTTGTCACAGTTAATCCCCATCATTCAAACTGGAACAGTCAGTCAAAAAAAAGAAATACACAATCCCGGGTTCATTACCATCGCAAAGCTTAAATCAAGTACAAAAGTACCCCGTGCTTACTGAGATAATATTCCCGAATGATTTGTGCATTGTTTTGGACTCCGCAGAGGGTCTTCAAGTGTCGATGTCGCGCCTGGATGATACTTGCAGTAAATTTAGAATTAAAATAAACGTAAAAAGACGGAAGTTATGGCCAGCACTAAGTTGCCTGTCGCTGTAATTCTCGGCGGAGATAAACAAGTAGAGAAGTTTAAATATCTTGGTAGCACAATAGCATGTAAGTGCTATATAGACGCGGAAGTTAACGGCCTTATAGCTGTTATAAGTGCGACTTTTGGCAAACTGCTTCCCAAAATATTTCACTCCCACAAACTCAAACTCTGTACTAAAGTAAGTGCAACGTGGCTGTAGTGCTGTCAAATCTATTATACTCTTCCGAGACATACCATACCATAATCATATTTGTACACTCGATATCTAACATCCTAAACACCATTGGTCACACCGTGTCCGAAATACAGACATTTTGAGACGCGTGAATGTTGGGAGCATTGAGTAGCTGATGAGGCGACAGGTGTGGTGGTACGGGCACGTGTCCCGCATATCAGAGCCCAGAGTGGCGAAGCGCCTCTTTTTCCAGAACTCTAGTACTGTAAGCGTAAATGCAATGGACAGTACCAATGCTGCAAGGATGTTCTGAAAAGACATATGAAAAGATGCAAAATTGAGCCCTGAATAGCGACGTCCAGCCTTTGAAAATGAGCGTCATTTCGAGCTCGAAAGGAAACAAGATGAGCTCAAGACCCTTCTACGAGTGGTCATAACCTATAACTATGTCGGTGGGGTGTTAACATGCACAAACTACGCCCGCACCTTCACTAACAAAATCGGGTTTATTAACCACGAGACAGAGCATCATATAGCAGAGCAGCATCACCTTAATACTCTATCTCAACCCTGAGAATTCAGTTCATATACAGTTCGCGTGATGGAAATTGGTGAGGATAGCGTCATTATCAGGTTAGTTTTATTGCAATCCTAAAAAGTTACAATTGTCCCAAAAAGTCATCAATGATATGATATTTCAATGTAATCAAACATTATGTGGTGAAAGGCACGCTAGGATTTATAAGAAGTAATCTACTTCTTATGAAGTCTTTTTTGAAGGTTTTGAAGAATAAATAAAGTGCCTTTGGAACAGAGCCGATACAGAGAGTACGTTATATTCCTTTTATATTTCAAAAGTAACATTTACAACTTTAATATTTTCTTCTGTTTCCGCGATTATTACTCATTGAAATAAAACAATTTACAACTTTTACAACCGTACACTAGAATTTCTGGTGCACCGAAATAAATGTCAAGTTTCTTCTATGCAATTTTTCAACTAGACGTTTCTTAGAAAGACGCTACCAGATGTTGCAGACCACTAAATAATAAAACACACTATCACACACACGAAATGCCCAACGAAATGCAATATACATTCTAACCTTTCATTGAAAGGGCATAAGTGCCTTAGTCGTTTCATATACTTAATTCGTTTCCAAGACCGCAGATATTACGTTTGGGAAGACGGGGAATTTTTACGACCCTCGCTTTTGTGCTCGGATGATGGCGCGGCTTCCTTACATTCCTTATTCTAATCAATAAAGAACTGGCTTCAGCAACTACTGAAGTTTTTCTCAAAATTTCATTCTTACAACCATTTTCCGCTGAAAGGAAGGACATTTTCAATGTATATGGTATCACACAAAATCGAGATAATATTAACTGGAATAGACCGAAAAATGTCAAGCTGTAATCGGCTTTTACAACGTGATTAACCGCTGAATTAATGTAATATAGAGATAATGTCATCATTATTGTATGAAGGAACACCTTCCATATCAGTATAGTTTTCGAAAGGACGACAATCAGAAGAATTTGAAGACAATAATCTATGGTGTAAATGATGTAAACAACTACCGACCAATAAGCCTACTGTCTTCAATATACAAATTATTCTCATCAATTCTGGAAAAGAGAATCAGAGGCGCTATAGAAAACCAACAGTCCGTAGAGCAGGCAGGTTTTAGAAGAGGATTCTCAACCGTGGATCATATCCACTCTATTGAAATGATAATAGATAAATATCAAGAGTTTCAAAGGCCGCTCTACATCGGATTTATCGATTATCGAAAAGCTTTTGATACTTTGGATCATCAGTCAATATGGGAGTCTCTACATTCGCAAAATATTGAAACAGGATATTTGAAGGTAATACAATATCTATATGAAAACTGTTCCAGTAGTATTAAACTAGAGACGACTGGACCTTCAATACCCATAAGAAGAGGAGTAAGACAGGGCGATCCCATATCTCCAACTATATTTATAGCAGTTCTACAACGAGTCATTGGACAACTACAATGGGAAAGGGTCGGTCTAAATATAAATAATAAATATATAAGCCATTTAAGATTTGCCGACGACATCGTGTTGCTGTCTGGGAGTAAAACGGAGCTGCAATCAATGTTAAACGATCTTCACGCCGCGAGTCAGCAGGTAGGAATAGAAATCAACCGCAGTAAAACCAATATTATGACAAATTATCTGAAGTCCCCTGTATATATAAATAATGAAGCGCTGGAGTACGTCAACACCTATATGTACTTAGGTAAACAATTATCGTTTGAGAAGCAAAGAAATGAACAGGAAATAGAAAGGAGAGTTTCGAATGCTTGGAAAAAATTTTGGAGCTTAAAAGAAATTATGAAAAGTGACATGCCGATCATAATTAAGCAAAAGGTTATGGATACCTGCATACTGCCATCATTAACATACGCTAGCCAAACTTGGAAGTTCACACATCAAGCGAAAGCAAAAATCAGGACGTGTCAAAGAGGAATGGAAAAGAGTATGTTAAAAATCAAACGAATTCAAAAAATACCCCATGCTATAATTCGAAAGAAGACAAAAGTTACAGACGCTCTGATTCATTGCAAGAAGCTAAAGTGGCGGTGGGCTGGACACATAGCCAGACTAACAGATAACAGATGGACCGCCAGGATAACATCCTGGAGGGGTCCGTCAGGCACCAGAAAGAGAGGTAGACCAGCTGCCCGGTGGACTGACGATATTATACAAGCGGCTGGCAAACAGTGGATGGAGACAGCGAAGAACAAGGATACCTGGAAATCTCTAGAGGAGGCCTTCACCTTCGAGAACGAGGGGTTCTTACAAAAATAGAAAATATACAGGTGTTTGGTAACAGGATGCAAAGTTGAAAGGAGGTGATAGCTTAGGCCATTTAGGACATTTTAAGCAATATATGTGTTAGGCAAATTTAAGTTTTAAGATTTTTCTGGGAAAACTCCAAAATTTCAGACTAAATCGACAATAGTACTTTTTTTAATGTAGGTAGCATTTTTTGTATTTTTTTTTTGTATTCTGCAATGTCTATCGTACACCATAAAAGTAATTTGAAACATATGTGTCTAAAGAAAAAAAAACTACAGCGATTTAAAAATTAAATAAGATAAAAAAAAATGATTTAAGTGTTTTCTAAGGATGATAAAAAAAACTAAAATAGCCTCGGTTCTTCAAACCATTTAGGAAACATGCTTGGCTATTGCCCTTTCATTTAAGCTATCAAGCACGACTGTAGTTATCGTATCTTTAAAAATAAGCCACTTAAACCAACTTGAGAGCTAAAATGTTTCACTCGACTTGTGATACTTGTGACGAATCTAATTATGATTTTGTAATAAAACATTGGTTCTTAATACTAAGTTGGCGTTTACCTGACATTTGAAATGTTTTGAAAGGGTTAAGTGCAGTGGACAAAATTGTCACATGCAATTTTAATAAACAAAGGTTCTCGGTGGTGTGAAACAAAAGGGACCGATAGCTGCGGGCGGCGTTTAACAAAGATGACTCAGCCGTTTTACCTTTGAAAATAAGCTACCTGAACTGATAAGAGGGAATTTGTATTTCTTGTTACTTACGACGAAATCAAACAAAAGCATAAAAGTAAAGTTATTTATTTCCACACTTAATTTAAAAACAAGAAACAATCATCGATCGTTTTCAAAATGGGACCCGCCGTTTCGAATACAAGCACGAGCCCGTCTTCTTATTTCCGTGGTGGTTGTTCCGAGAGTAATTTTTTTCCTCATGGTTTCGAACGCTGCTTGGATCCTCTCTCTCAACTCTTCTACGGTATTAATTTCCTCTTTTGTGTAAACTAGCTCCTTAGCCCAGCCCCAAACGAAAAAATCAAGAGGAGTTAAATCGGGTGACCGAGCGGGCCAAGGGATTCGTCGGCCTCTGCCGATCCTACCGTCAGTGAAACAGTTATTTAGGTGTTCCCTTACAGCCAGGGAGTAATGGGCGGGACAACCGTCGTGCTGGAATGTCACGGCACCGGGCAGCTGGTCCTCGTCAATCAGCCCGGGCAAATCGTTTTGAAGAAATTCCAATAAATTTACACCATTTAAATTATCTGGCCCAATAAGGACTCTGCCGATTATTCCAGCCCACACGTTGAGGGAAACCCTTCTTTGGAAGGACTTTTGCTTTTTCCAATGTGGATAATTGTTTTTATCAGCCCATTGGTGAAGGTTGTGAAAATTCGTGATCCCTTCCCGGGAAAATTTAGATTCATCGGTCCAAAGAATACTTTTTAAAAAGCGTTGTTCTTCGATGTCAGCAGTGAGTAAAAATCGGCATGAGTCTACTCGACGTGCAGGGTCTCCTACCTCCAGTCCTTGAACTCCGGTGCCGTGAAAAGGATATTTTCCCTCGCGATGCATGGTACTCCACACTTTCCATATGGACATGTCAAGATTACGAGCTACCACTCTGACGCTCGTAGTCGGATCCTCTGCAAATGCCTGTACAACATCGTCCTCCAAATCAGGGCGATTGCGTCCTGGGTTCCCTCCACGTTGCCCAACAATTCCATTTTCACGTAGTCTTCGGTGTAAAACACTCTCACATTAGGCAACCTCCGGTTTGGAAAACGCTCTTGGTATAACCGTCCAGCCATTGCTCCATTACCGTCAGCTCTGCAGTATATGTAGACAATGTCGGCGTATTCTTCGTTCGTAAACTCCATGTTTACAACGAAGGAATCGTAATTACACGTGAAGGAGCGCCTACGGCAGCTACAACTTGACACGGTAAATTTTGGATGACGGAGGGAATAAAAACACAATAAACGTCTAACCGCAACTGAAGCTGTAATTAGACTAAATTGGTAGTTTTTGCATAAATACGCTAGTAGCAAATCAGTTTATCTTTAACAATAAAGCATAATAAAACGGCTTGAGTCATCTTTGTTAAACGCTGCCCGCCGCTATCGGTCCCTTTTGTTTCACACCACCGCGAACCTTTGTTTATTAAAATTGCATGTGACAGTTTTGTCCACTGCACTTAACCCTTTCAAAACATTTCAAATGTCAGGTAAACGCCAACTTAGTATGAAGAACCAATGTTTTATTACAAAATCATAATTAGATTCGTCACAAGTATCACAAGTAGAGTGGAACATTTTAGCTCTCTAGTTGGTTTAAGTGGCTTATTTTTAAAGATACGATAGCTACAGTCGTGCTTGATAGCTTATATGAAAGGGCAATAGCCAAGCATGGTTCTTAAATAGTTTGAAGAACCGGGGCTATTTTAGTTTTTTTTTATCGTCCTTAGAAAACACTTAAATCATTTTTTTTTCATGTTATTTAATTTTTAAATCGCTGTAGTTGTTTTTCTTTAGACACAGATGTTTCAAATAACTTTTATGGTGTACGATAGACATTTCACAATACAAAAAAATGCTACCTACAGTAAAAAAAGTACTATTGTCGATAAAGTCTCAAATTTTGGAGTTTTCCCAGAAAAATCTTAAAACTTAAATAAATAAAAAACTAATAACATTTGCCAAATACATATATTGCTTAAAATGTTCTAAATGGCCTAAGCTATCACTTCCTTTCAACTTTGCATCCCGTTACCAAACACCCTGTATACTATAGCGATGAACGTAAAATATAATTTTAAACATAATACTAGCAGATTTATATATTAGAATTAAGTTTATATGTATTGTGTTCTTTAGTAAGAAATATAAGGCTTTTTTATTTATTTTTATTATTATTTTATTATTAATCTATGGTACCTAATATACAGTTCTCTAGGGAGAGCGGGGCTAAACGTGCCGATTTTCATAAAATACCAAATTGAACTATGAAAATAGTGTATACATTGTGTGGCTTACGCACATATTAAAAGGATGATTATTGACGTTTTTGAAATGTGATATGTTCTTGTGCATCATTAAACAGTTTTTTTTATCAAAAAAAATTGATGAGCTCGATCGGCACGGAACAAGTAACCCCGCTATGGGGCTGGTTGTTCCGTTGTTTTAAATACAAACTTATCCTTAAATAAATTCTCAGTGCTAAAAGAGTGTTATTTAGTTCGTCAAAATATGTGAATATTTATTGTATACTATCAACAGTTAACAATAAAGTCAAAGGCAAAAATATATGATTTCGTGCGGTTAGTTGTCCCGTCGATTGTGTTTTATTTTTCCATGGAACCAACTAAAACGACTCCTGCAACGGCATAGTGTCATAACTTTTCGCGACAAACATCATACGAATAGCTCCATTTTTTAGTTGCGTCCCTATCCTCATGGGAACAATTTACCCCCGCTCTTCCCACGTAAATATGTCCCTAATCTTGAAATTAAACTTTAGAGTCAAATAACAATAACTTCATTTTACATCACTCATACACAGAAAATTTGAAACGTCAAATAGAAAATAGCCATCATACGGTTATTACGATAGTATTTTTTTGTTGAATAATGTTTTACGCTATTACTTTTTTTTATTAGTTTATATGAGTGTCCGACTGCTGGGCAAAGGCCTTCCCTCAGATCTCCACAACTTCCTAATAGCAGCTGCCTCCGCCCAATCGTGTCTCGGTCGTCCCGCCATCTCGCTGCAATTGCCGACAGAAAAATATCTTCAGACGCATTTTACACAAAAATGTCCTTATTGATTAGGCTACAGTATGGACTGCTAAGATACCTTCGTGGGAATAAAATGACACCTTTAGAAAGTAAAGGGTCAGGCGCTATTAATAATGAAAGTTTCTACGCAATTCGTATTCATTTGCTTGCAAAATCCCTCCTAATACTACCTAGCAACTACAGCTATGTACCAAAGCTCGGAAAAACGCCAGTCATTACAAAAAAATATATTCTGTTCCTTCAATACTTCGCGTCGTTGAATGCAAATTAATTATGTTAGAATATATTTATGTACGAACTACACAAGAATATGAATTACACAAGGTAATGAAGGAACAGAATCCTACCTTTGAAAAAGTAAGTTTATTTGTCATTAACCTTGTTATCGTATGTTTTTGGACCGCCTACCTATTTATAGCCAATTTAAGATAATTTTATTAAACCAACTTCAATAAAATTCATGCGAATACATTTTAGCTACTATGGAAGCCAGTTCAAGATACAGTTATTTAGCACAAGGCATTGTAGGTATATAAAAAACCGGCCAATTACGAATGGGACTCGCACAAAATATTCGTTAAAACCGGCCGTATCTATGAAAATTCAATGTTAGCTGAGCCCTACTCCTAAACAAAATGTACGCGATGTGGGGTCATGCTCATGCTGCGGTCAAGAATCTGGACTCTGGGGTGATGAAAATGTCGAGCTGGCTCTCGTTATCCAGGATAGCATTATATAAGTCTATTCTATAAGTATTAAATAAATTATATAAAATCACACTTATTTAAAGAAGACAGCATATGATACGATGCATGTAGTAAAATTTTACTTCACTCTATAAGGGAAAAATATATACTCTATACAAAATTATGGCCCATCATATAAAAGAAAAACTTAGTAATAAAACGGCATTATCCTTTTGACGACCGGTTTGGCTCAGTGGGAGTAACGTTGCCTGCGAAGCTGAGGTCCTAGGTTCAAATCCCGGTAAGGGCAAATATTTGTGTGATGAGCATAAATATTTGTTCCTGAGTCGTGGATGTTTTCTATGTATATAAGTAATATATCTATTAAATATATCGTCGTCTAGTACCCATAACACAAGCCTTATTGAGCTTACCATGGGACTAGTCCGATTTGTGTAAAATTGTCGCGTAATATTTATTTATTTATTATTTATCCTATTAACCTCCGTCTGTTGGCTTTCATACTTGTCCAATATCTTATAGTAGCAAATAATGTTTTACGATCCCGAAAGAACTCTGCAACAATTCAACCCAAGTATTCGTTTACGCTCTTAAGAACCATTCGTTTAGCTCCACAAACCTGTACTCAATTGTTACCTTTATCTAAGCATATCACTGAGCCGGCACGGAGAAATCTCAGCTGCGATCCAAGTTAAAGGAGATGTACCTACGATCAGAGGGGCTACTCCGAAACACAAAATTTGAAGTTCGTATGGCGCCGTCCCACTCACTCAAACACACTATAACACAAGAGCAAGAGGGACGGCACGATACGAACTTCTTCAAATAGTCTGCAACATCGATATCGACAAATTACTGTAGGCCCATTCCTATTACTTTAGGCGAAAAGATGCATTGTGATATATTTAGCGCGTTGGGAGTTACAAGCTGTTTGGTACTGATTGTACCTAACAGCTAATTTGACCCTTCTAGATCCACTACTTAATCACCATCTTCGGTTAACGAGTGGACTATAAAGTTAACCACACAAACACACATCTTAGTTTTTGATTATTCTTAATTTTCATGAAGTGAAGCAAATCTCTAGACCGCTGATCTCTGAAATGCTTTCGATTTGAACTTTGGATCATGTCCTCGATGTTTCTTTGAGTTTTTTACTCCTTTTTTATCTTGTAATGTCCAAGTGCAGTGAGAACTGGATTTCTACTGGCTGGCGTACTTCAAATTAGCATTTTATCCTCGTTCCTTAAGAACAAATAACCTTTCTTTAGATACCCATAGACAAGTTTGACACCATGCCACTGTCGTCTTATCATTTAACTCACTCACCAGGTTTCGATATTCCAGTCTTATACGAGCAGAAATGTCCAACCCTTGTTTTGCTCGCATTGCTCTTATTTTTAATTTCTAGGCCTTAAATTGATAATAAACATTTTAGAGTTTTTCATTGCATTTGCATACATTCACGTGAATCCAATCACTGGCAGCAAAATACCTGAACAGAGAAGAAATAAGTTACTGTTAATGCCTTTGTATGACAAAATATCGAGATTAAAAAAGTATTTTTTTTATAACATACTGATAGAATGAAGCAAAAATTACAGCATCGTGTTATGTGGCTACCCTAACACCTAATGCACTCCATATTTTATGAACCATAAATGTCACGATTTACCGCCATCGCCCCAGGTTTGAACCAACAACGGGAATAGGGTTGTCACTGTGTCGAGATTTATTCACGGTTCATCCGGGTTCGAACCTGTATGACAAGGGTGATGAATGTGGAAATGTGTGTTCAGTGTAACTATTCGGATATACGAGTATGCTTTAGATTAAGTGGTAGTGTTTGTTGAAATAACTGCAAAATATGATAGCCTATGGCACTCATACCTACGTCAAAACTCACCAAGGCGTTTAAGATGCAGAGTGTACCAAAATAACATACATATTTATACCCGTAGGTAAGTACCCACATACATAGCATGAGCCATTGCAGAGACGCCTGCTGATGCGGCCCGTTACTGCAAATCGTATATCTGTCACAATTGTCGTTGTTTGGACAAGAGGTTGGGGTATGTAAGTGCCTGCTCTCTTGATGAAAGACAGGTTTTTGATTACATCAGATGAAAACAAGTCCAGGGAACTGAAGCAAAGATGTTGCGCTAATCCGTAGCTTGCGGAGCTATTCTAGCCTGTTGAGAGGCTGTACAATAACATATATTTTGATAAGTAGTTGGGTAAAAAAATACGAGTTTATCATAACTGCATTGTTATTGGTCTTCCAGCGACTTTTAACAGGTCTACAGTCCATCTCATCTTGTGGAGGCCTATCCATGCTGCATCTTCTGATGAATCGCCGCCACTCAACAACTGGATGGCCCCAGCGGCCGTCGGTTCTACGACTGGTGTGCCCTGCCCAGTGCCACTTAAGTTTGCTATTTGCTTAGTTTCACGGGTAGTTAGAACGGAAATCGTAAGTAGAAGTGGCAGTCGATTGTTACTTTATATCGAGAGAAGAAATTAAGGTGTTAGTATCACTCGCGCGGCCATATAATTGCTTATATAAACTAGTAAAAACTCCTAATGTCATAAATGTAGAAGTAAAATATATCTCTTCAACATTTAACCCCCCACTAAAAACGAGGACTATAAATTGAAATAAAACAATTTAACGGATTATATCGCGTATATTATCTCATTTTAGTTCCCGACGTTTCAGAAGCTTTCCAGCTTTCCATGGTCACGGGAGTCCTCTTATTTCAATGAGTAATAATCGCGGAAACAGAAGAAAATATTTCGAGGACTATAAAGTTTAATGTTTATTTATCTGTGGCATCATAGCTCCTAAAAGGATTGATTTAGATTTTTTGTCTATTTTTTGCTTAAATCATGAGTGTTGTTTACATTACATTACTACAGGTGTTGTTTAAATAAACTTACAACATGAAGGGTCCCGTACCTCGCTCAAATGCATCGACAACCCTGGCAATTCTCTTTTTACGACTGTTTTATTCTTGTCGTAAAGGAACGAACTCGCTTCACTCATTTTCTTGGAAATTCAATGTCACAGGATCACTGAATCGAGGTAAAAGTGTAATTTGTAACGCGCATGCTTCCCGGATTATGTTACCCTCGCGTTCCCAGGAGGAATTGTTACTTAAGCTGTATCTCTTAAGAAAAATACGGCTGTTTTATGATAAAAGTATTCGGTAATACAAGCAAAGTATACGCTGTGCACTTAGTTGACACGTTTTTGACGTGATAACGTCTTATAAATCGATGAACTCCGGCTGCACGCACGAAAAATCATGACACAGTCACGTTCCACTGTCACGTTCCGCCTGAGCCGAGCGTGCAAGCGATAGAGAGGCACGATCAGCCTAAGCGTTCGACTTGTGAATTCATAAAAGTATGCAATTTTTCATCAATGTTTTCTTATGACGTTATCACGTAAAATTATCGGCCGTAATCCGACTTTACCGACAACCAATTTTAGTTGAAGAGTTTTGTACTTTCAGTTCAGTTTGGGACAAGGTATAAATCAACCACGGGTTGCTATTGGAGGGCCAAAATCAACTGAGCGTTAGTCATGAACACTGATTTGGACTTCTCGCTTGCACTAGCTGTTTCTTCTAAAGAGCGAGCGAGAAGGCCGACTTAATGTTTCTCATGTTAAACTGTATTTGAGTGAGCCAGATCGGAATACAAACTTAAAATATCGAATTTCGGAGTAGCCTCTCAGGCTACGATATACATAACATGGATACATTATAATTCTTAAATACATAGAAAATACCCAAGAACCAGGAAGAAACATTTGTACTCGTCACACAAACTACTTACACAAACACTTGCCCTGGCCGGGATTCGAACCTAGGCCATTGTGTAACCGACTGAGCCAAACGTCTCGTTAAAGCTTACTAAGTACCAAGAACCATTAAAACAAGAGGACTGACAATTACCATACTTTGGATTGTGCCCCGATGCCCCCGATCGCAAAGAGAGATTCTGGCAAAAACTAGATGGCGCTTTAAAACTAACCATTTAACGATGTTATAATTGTATTAAGAGACACGGTACAGGAACAACTCGTTCAAAAATAGCTAATAAGAAATAAAAAGTAACATTTAGGTATTGTGTCACGCTTGCAAAATTTAAAAATCGTAAAAAATAATTCTTATTCTTAGATGGCGTTGTACATAACGGGGTACAGCTTTTTGTATGGAGGTGGTCAGAACTAAGTAGGTACATAAATCTCATTCATTCATTATTTTTTTGCCATTGGTACTTTATGCAGCTGTGTGTATAATCATTCACCTCAACTCTGCTGCCGATACGAATACCTAATCTGTGGTTTAATTCTAATGATCCTGTGCATCGCGAAGCTTCCATCTTTGCATTTCCATTTCCATTTTTTCCTATGCCATTTGGACTCGTTAACATTTCTCTACTTATAGCCTTTTGTAGTAGAGGGTGGCGGGGGCTTGTGAAGAAAATTGTTGAAATTCGTTTGCCGAGAAGAGGGCTTACTGGTACCATAATCATTTAACTTGAAATGTTTGTATGTATGTTTGTTTGTCCGTGTCAAATCTTGCTAGTTTTTGACCCACTTTCCGGTTTCCGATTGAGCTAAAATTTGGAATACATACCAGATGCGTGGAGAAAATTACAAGGGAAGCCGAAGCGTATTCATTTACTCATATTTCAAAAAAAGTGGTAACAAACCTTTTGGGCGACCCGGTGGGAATCGGCTTACGCCACGCCACTAATAGGTACTTACGAGTATGTAAATTCAGTGACATGACAACACAATATAATGACACTATCAGTACGGTCTGGTCCATATAGGCACATAGGCACTGCCTATCCTGAACGACCATGACAGCACAGAGAAACTGCCTACCCAGAAGTCCTGAACGACTACGGTCATATAAGCATAGAAAAAATGCCTACTTAGGTGGCAATGTTTACAGCTTTAAGGGGTTCTTAAAAGTAAGAATTCATTTAGAAAAACAAAACATAGGTGCATTCGACGACCGGTTTGGCTCAGCGGGAGTAACGTTGCCTGTGAAGCTGAAGGTCCTGGGTTCAAATCCCGGTAAGGGCAAATATTGGTGTGATGAGTATAAATATTTGTTCTTGAGTCCTGAATGTTTTCCATATATATAGGTAAATTGAATATTTCATCGTCTAGTACCCATAACACAAGTCTTATTGAGCTTACCATGTGACTAGTTCGATTTGTGTAAAATTGTCCTATAATATATATAATATTTATTTATTTATTTTATTTATTTATTTATTGCAGTGGTAAATATAGATTCTTTAAAAAAAATGCTCTCAGGTAATTATCCGGTGTAGAAACGGCGATTACCTACCTTTGTATGGAGTGGCGGTCACAAGTATATCCTCTTAAACATCTTTAAAGTCATAGTTTTTACTTAGCTTGGGTCGAAATTTTTGTAGAATGTAAAGTCTCAAGAATTTGTCTAAACGTATTAAAGTGAAGAAAAGAATGGAACCACAAGATCGATAAAAAACTACGTGCAAACAGTTTCAAGAAAAAGTTAATGCCGTAACCTATCGAAATCAAGAAACTTGATCGAGCGCCGAATGAAATGAGTCTATTTTACTGAACAATCTCTTAAATTAATGACGATTAAAGTAAATCGATTATATCAGTTTTGTGTAACGGAGACCACGCACCGGAATACGCAGCGTGGGTATGCCTTCATAAGGTTTAATGATGACCTGATAAAAGTGGCTGGAGTCCGCTGGATGTAGGCGGAACAGGAGCAGTCATGGTGGCGTAAATAATAAAGATTACTTCAGTTTTGTGTGACAGAGACCACGTACCGGAAGACGCAGCGAGGGTTGCCCCATTTGATGACCTGATGAAGGTTGTTGGAATCCGCTGGATGTAGGAGGAGCAGGCTAGTCATGGTGGCGTAAATAATAAAGATTACTTCAGTTTTGTGTTACAGAGACCACGTACTGGAACACGGAGCATGGAATCCCCCACAAGACGGACGGTGATGGCCTTGTGAAGGTCGGTGGAATTCGCTGGATGCGTCATGGTGGTGTTCCTTAGGTAAGGCTTATCGGCAGTGAATGTCTTTTGGCTGCTGATTCAATTATATTTTGTTACGGCCAAGTCATTTCATAAACCTGAAATAACTGAAGCCATTAGGGGCCGTTAATATATTACGCTAAATTAACACTTTATGCCCCCTCCCCCACACACTCCCAACGTCAGACGCTTTTTCCTACCTTTTTATGTGACGTAATATGTGGATAGCCCCTTACATGAAAATGGAATTATCGTATTTTCATTGTTCAACTATCGGAAATACATAAAAATGCCAACATAAAACAGCGGCTATAAGCTCGTCACAATGTAAAGCTTCGTCAATCAAAATTCATTCATTTACATCATTACACGTTTCCAAGTAGGTAATATTAAATCGAGGCACGGTCCTGGGTTCAAATCCTGGTGAAGGCAATTATTTGTGTGATAATCATATTTGTAGCTAAGTCTTGAATGTTTACTGCTTATTTATACTATAATAACTAATATTATTTTAAAAAATATATTGTAACGGCCTATTTGGAGGTCACTGAATCGGTTTATTTTATATTTTTTGTATGTTTTATGTGTCGTTGTGGCCAAATCGGCTAAACAGATTTAAACTATTTTTGGTACACGGGTAACTGGGCATTCGCAGATGGTTATAGAATACTTTTTATCCCACTACTGAAGATAAAAATAGGTGTAATGACTTTATCTCCGCAAACGAAGTTGCGGGCATCTGCTATTACTAACATACATACAAAATCTTATAAAATATAGGAGGTACAGGGACCATACATTACATTAAAAAAAATATCGAAAATGTGCAGATCAAGCCCTCTCATATGATATCCTATTTGACCTAGTAGCTAGACTTTTAATTTTTACCGCCCTCATATTCGTCGTTTTTTTAGAAAATAAAAATATACTTTTAAATATTTCCTGTGCAATACATGTGGGCTGACCATGTTTATAAATATTCCAAAATTTAAATAGTTAGCATAAGTAGTTTTTGAGATATGGCGCTTTATTAGTCGGACAGAAAGACAGACAGACGAGACGCGACGAGAGTCGCACCATAAGGGTTCCTTTCGTACCTTTTTGGTACGGAACCCTAAAAAGGCAAGTGTTTCGAATTCCATATTCGAAGTTCGTATCGGGTCATCTCGCTCACTCAAATACAGTTTATTATGAGAGCGAGAAGTATGGCGCGATACGAATTTCGAATATCGAATTTCAGAGTAGCTCCTCTGTACTTATACGTAACGACAACGTGAAACAATTGAAATTACAAACAAAAGAACCTTTCCTCCTACATTTATTCCCAGCTGGGTGTAACCCCGGTAACATTAGCAACTCACTTATCACTTCATCTAAGTGATTGATGCTTGCTTTTATTGGATTAGAACATAGTTCAATCTAAAATGGAAGAAGGGTTCAACCCTCTCGAGTTTTTAGACGCTTGTGCCCTTTCTTTAGTTGAACTTGAAACATTACGAAGTTTCCAACGGAATAGTTTTTTGCGTAATAAATCGGACGCGCCAAGGAAAACGTGCCAAATACTTTCTGGTGGTAATCCTCTAATTTTATCGTATAAGAAAGGATAATGTTTGGTCTTTTCTTCAAAATCTTATTCGGTTTTGTAGTATGCCAAAATAATACGCCATTTGTGCATCAATTTAACTACAATGAAACACACGAAAAGTATATCCAATGCACTTCATGTGAGTAACGCTTTAGTTCATTCAGTTTACAACAAATTTACTTCAGAGTCCCCGGTAAGCTCGGTTCTCCATTCTCCATACAACATGGTTACGCTCTCATTTTAAAACGCCGCGCTAGTTTGCTCTGAAACTTTGTACTTAGAATAAATTAAAGTATATGCAGGCCTGTAATTAGTTTATGTAGTTTCAGATACCATAGTAAAAAAAATACATCGAATTTAAGTTTTCATACAAAACTTGTTTTTGCTGTATTTCGTTTATTTTATAAACTGGAGCCATATAAACTAATTAGTAATTACAACTCTTGACATACCTCACGTTATTTTATATGCAAAGCTTCGTTACAATCCAACACGTAGTTTTAAAATGAGAACGAAACTCCGTTTTTATGTGAAGGTGAAATTCGGCCGAGCTTGCCGGGGACTCTTAATAAATATACATAAATTTAATTTTTGGATGAACAGGTGGCATGAAAAGCACTATATACATCGATATATTTTGATACACGATGTATCGATGTACATCGAATATTTTTTCACAAAATATATTGTAACTGACTGAGAGGTCACTAAATCGAGAAACTATAATAAATTCGCGTGTAATGAAGATGTGACATAAAGCTGAGAGAGGTACTACTCGAAACCAATTACCATAATAAAGGAAAAAAAATGTTATTGGATACTTGGATACCAATCTTATAAGTGTACTTAATAGCCCCGAAAAAAAACCGGGGGAACAACAACTAAAGTGCACTTGGTTCACTTCCGATACATACATTGTGTCAAAATGTCGCGTGACGTCACTCCTAATGACAAGTTTTACTTAGAAGTGACGTCACGAGCCCCCACTCCTAAACTTTAATGCGATTTATCTGAGTATTTTTTCATTATCTTGAAAGAGCAAAAAATACATGTCCTATATTTTTTTATTATCTGGCTGTCAGTCATCATGTCTATTGTATGTAATTGAATTCTTGCAAATAATGTTTTTCATTCATTCATTGCTTCCTTCATCTATTAAACAGTTTGTGTATTATGCCCAAACAAAAACGACACTACAAAAAATTAATTCTCAACCATCACTCAAACTTGATACAAATATAATTCACTTTGCCATTTATCCTCCCACGGCCAGAAGAAGCAATATTGTTATTTCTGGAAAAAACCTAACGGTTGTTCAATCAATGAAGTGTCAAAGGCAATATTTAGTAAATAAATACACGATATTGGATCAGAGTAATCGGGGGTAAAGTATAGGAAATAGCAGAAATATCCGGCTTACAATGGGCATCGCGTGATACAGTATTATTCTGAATGCTTGGGAAATGTTTTGCGGAATTGTTGCACATGAGATGAAATGATAAGCGGTTACCCTCACCAGGCATACATCGTTGTCATAATCATAATTTCATATGATCTCATCTGGCATAAATTTTGTTGTCATAATCTACATTTCAAATGATCCCATCTGGCATAAATTGTGTTGTCATAATCATCATTTCAAATGATCTCATCTGGCATAAATTGTGTTGTCATAATCATCATTTCAATTAAATAATTAAGATAAAACAGGCCTTAAAACGTCCTGAAAATTTTACAGTAGAACAGACTTTTTAAGGCCTCTTAAATGGTTAGGTTAGGTTTGTTTTATAACAATCCTTAAAAGTTTACGTGTTCAGCAAAAAATGCATTATGCCAAATGATGACAAAAAAGTTAATACCAGATGAGGGTCAATGTCAGCCGGTAGATGTCTGCCGCTGAACAAAGGCCTCCCTAAACGAACTCCACAACGACCGGTCATGTACAGCTCCATCGTTCTCCATCGGTTTCCCAAGATCTTGACCAGATCGTCGGATAAAAAGTATACTTAAACCATCTGTAGATTTCTACTATGTCCAGCTACCCGTGTACCAAAAATAGTTGAAACCTGTTAAACACAGCGATACATGCAAGAAAAAAAAAACAAAAAACATATTTTTTAATTCAGTCACTTTCAACTAGACCGTATCTTTTTTTAAATATCTTGAATGTACACACATTTCGTTTTTACAACTTTTATATAATACCTTATACGTAAGATGGATAAAGTTTCACATGTGCTATAAGCACTAACATGGAAATTGTCCGTAGTATATATACCTAGCAAAAAATCTTAAATTTTTATGAATTATATAATTTCATATGAATATATTTTATATTTTCCTGTAATATTTTTACCCGTGACCATGGAAAGCTGAAAAGCTTGCTAAACGTCGAGAACTCAAATGAGATAATATACGCGATATAATTCGTTAAATTGTTTTTTTATTATTGTTACTGTTTTGTTTTTGGATTTTTTCTAAGAAACATTTTTGGATAACCCAGTTTCGATAAGTTTGCCCCTTATTTGTATGTGACGTATATATACCATATGGAACCGCAATGGATATATACCAGACAAATATGGATATATACCAGAGGCAAACTTAACTCAACTGGCAAGTTAAGTCAGAATAAGTGAATGTTTGCACGGAACCCCCGGTGCGCGAGTCAGGCTCGCACTTTACCAGATTTTTTGTTATTTTGTGGTGGTTGCTTATACTAAACTTGTAGGGCTAATTCGTCCCTGTACATCTTATATCGTTGCTGACTATACACAGCCCTCTCGCAAGTATGTTTCCACCCCGTTTTATTTCCGTCTGCTATCAATCATTGTGTGTACTTTGTCATCCATTTTCCGTTCGGTCATCCCAAAATCTTCCGGAAAAAGTAAATAGAAACGCCCTATTGGTAATCAAATGTCAATTTTGCGCCGCAAAGAAAGAACGATTCAACGTGCAATTTGTGATATTCGGAAACTGTTCGTGGACGCTTTATCAAAGAATAGTGACTGTGATGTAGGTCAAATTTTGTAAAGATACGGTCCGGATTTTTCGGGTGACAGTGCTGCTTCAGACTCGACCCTAATGTTACCTGTGTCAAGTGAATTCAAACGGTTTTACAAAAAAAAAGGGTTCGTGGGTCATTCATGTCTGGGAAGCTAAATCGTTAATTATATTTGTAATTTTGTCATTTATTTGGATATTTGTCATTTATTTTGTTAAGTGCGTTTTTCCAGTGATGACCTGCAGAACTGAGACATGGTCGTTCACAATGGGACTCATTAAGGCGGCTCAGATACACGCCACGTGCAATGGAAAGGGCTATGCTCGGGGTTTCTCTAGAGGAATTAAAGTAACCTACATAGCTCACAGGATTGCATCGTTGGAGAGGCAATGGGCGGGCCATGTAGCCCGGAGAGCAGATGGTCGTTGGGGCAGTAAAGTCGTAGAGTCCACGCATAGGAAAGCACAGCGTAGGAAGGCCCCTGACTAGGTGGAAGGATGACGTCGTAAGGGTCGCGGGGATTCGCTGGATGCGGTCTGCGCAGCATCTCGACCTGAGGCGAACTATAGGGGAGGCCTATGTTCAGCAGTGGACGTCCGCGGCTGATATATTTTAGTCGTAAAAGACATTTCAAGTCTTTAGAAATTGTCTTTAGTCTGTACATGCCACTCATAGAGTTAACACGTTCACTACGGCAAAGAAATTTTTTGACTTTACCTGGGTACGACATGGGGTCTTTTAGATCCGACGTATAACTGTAGGTACTCTGGTGCGTTAACGGGTCTAAAAGATCCGTTGAGTATACTCTTGTTTAATTGTGAATATCTATGTAGTTATAGCCATTCATGCAAATATATTTATATGAACATATTCTTACATATTGAAATAAAACAATTTAACGGATTATATCGCGTATATTATCTCATTTTAGTTCCCGACGTTTCAGAAGCTTTCCAGCTAATTGTGTGGTTCAAATTGTTTTATTTCAATGAGTAATAATGCGGAAACAGAAGAAAATATTATATTCTTACATAGACAACCTAACCAATCTTCAAAACGCAGGTAGATTCACTTAATGGTTTGATGGAAAAAAAAGAACAATCAGTCGGATCTTTTAGATCGGATATCCGCACTGAATGTAAACGATGTCGATATTTTTTTAGTGTTGGGGTAGAAATAAAATATCGATATCGATAGTTATTATTTTAATAGACGAACTAACACTTACCAGATACATAACATTTTGAATTACTTTTGAATATTATTTACGACAACTTGTTGAATTATCTTATTAAATGTCATACTCATCATCACTGCTTGTAGGAGAATGATTCGTATTGAGGAGTAGCAGTGACGGCGGGTTTAATAATTTTATTTTCAAATATTTGCACTCGCCGATTGACAGGGTTACTGGTTGACGGAGTGGGAGGGGCTGCATTTTGCAGTATTTGGAGTGTCTGGCCTATCGATGGTGTAGTATAAATATTATTTGTGGCAATATTTCGCTTACCAATTATAATATTTCTGGCACGTATATCTACTTTTTTTCATAGTTTCATGTTCATTTTAATTTTTGTCACACATAACATTTTCGGCGACCGATTCAGCATCGATAAATCACCTTATCTCGTAGTACTCTTAAATCACTGTAATTAACAACCATCTACAGACTTGGACGTCACTGGCTCAACTAGACTTTCATCCAGTACGGCTATCGGGTCGCCGGGCATCGGGTCCTTAAGACCCGGCAGCCGTACTAGGTGAAAACAGTTTCTCTCTGGTCGTCATGGGGTCGAAAAGATCCGACGAGTTTTTATTACGTAAGCCGCCTATGTTCGAATAAACATTGATAAAACACTAATTGTCCCTTTTTTACTCCTCCAAAATTCTGAGATATATGTCCCGCACCAACGGTAGGAACAGCAATTTCTCCCCCGCACCGGAGGAAAGTTTTTCATCGGATATATTCGACCCGATGCCGTAGTGAACGTGTTAATGCATTCAATTTTATATGTACCCCAGGCAAGGCTTGGTTTTGAAGATATTATCAATTTTCATGACAACAATTTATTGTTATTACTAAAGTACATTATGCTCTTTTGATCACGACTTTGCCGCATATGTGGCCAAGTTTCACGTCTCTATTGACTGAAATCAAAACGAAAGCTACTTACTGCTCACTAAAAACATATTTTTCTGGAAAAATATTCTTTACCATTTTATTAAAACGATCATTTACATAGAGAAGCGAAATTTATTCAATTTTTGTGTACAAATTTTTTTTGATGAATTTGACTTGGCTCGTATAACATTCTTTACTCCTAACGGCCTCAGGAATCTGTGGTTAAAATCTTTCCCATTACACGCGGGTATCGTGTATTGTGCCCGATAGCATTTCTATACAATATTGCGGAGACTTGGATTTGGCTAAACACTTATCGAACTTGGATTCAACGCATTATATTCGGTTTGACAAGGTATCCATAGGCCGTGTACTGCGTAGGCGTATTGGCGAGATATAAGTTATTTATTCCCAGAAAAGTACGAAGCCTTTGAAGTAAGTCGTCATCCGAATTTCATAGTCAGAGCCCCATAGTTGGAAAACAGTGTTAGGTAATGTAAACTATTATAAAGTTGTAAAAATGAAATGTCTGAACAATGCAGATATTAAGCAAATAGTAGATTGTTTGACAAGGGGCTAAAATAAGCCATTATGACACGAAATGTCTGAGTGTCATAACGGCTTTTCGCCACGTGTTAAACACTCTGCTTTTCACTTCCACTGCGAGAAAATAAAAAAGACTTAACATTAAAATTGTATATCTCATGAAAACTGAAAGTACAGTTTGAGCAATTCTATCAGAAAGTTTGCCCAACCTGATCACGTTGGTTTGTTTGTTTTTAATTATTCGTAAGGAGTATGTAGCTAGCCGAAAGTTTTTATTTCAGTGTCATAGAAATTTGTATGGGATTATATGGCTTTCTTTTAAACCCTAGGGGCTAAATGTACTATTTTAGTCTCGCTTGGCGAAGCTAGTATGACGTACTTTTTGAGCAGGAGAAGTGAAAAAACGTCATTTCTTCACACGAAAGAGTTCATTCATTCATTATTTTAGTAAGGATTAATCGGATTGTTCCGAAATAGCTGCCGGGAACATTTCCGAACTAGTAATGATCCGACTGATTGGTGTAATTAGGTTAAGTACGGTGCCCATTCGTTAGTAGATCATCCGCTAATGAATGGCTAATCTGTAATCGCTCCACAACTATGGTAATAATATTTTTACTTAACTGGGTTACTAGAGGGTTATGTTTTGGAGTGTATGAATGTTTGGATGAACCTTATAAGAAGGCTCAAAGTCACTCAGAGAGCAATGGAGAGGGGTGTGAAATGAAAGCCATTTTATTCCAGAATTTTTAGGTTCCATCAAAGAAACAAACAACACACAATCTTTATACTATTATAAAGTTGCGAGAATGAAATGTCTGTACATTAAAGATATTTTCAAAACAATATGTGATACGGACTATTTGAAGGTCACTGAATGGAACAATTTGTTTTGATGGTTATGAGACACTTTTTCCTCGAATACGCCGAAGAACTACTTATAGTATAATGAAATAATGATCTTTGTTCTGTAAGTAGGCCGCAAGGGCACACTTACAAGTCTTACTCTAAGGCTTTTCCCAAGAGGAGTCCACTGATGAGAAGAAAGCCGAAACAAACTCAAAAGGCAGTATTTTTTTCTAAATAAGTAACTCTTATTTATATTATAATATTTTAACTTAGGATATTCTCAGTACAAATTTTGTATTTATTTCTAGTATAGATTTAGAGCTTATTGACTAATAGAATTACCTAAACAGAGTTTTTTTTTGCGTTCATAGTTGGTGCGATTCCCGGTTTAGGTAAGCTTTTCACAAAATCTGTGAATACAGTTATTCAAGACAGGAAAAATAAAAGATTGTTTCCTTGAAGTAAAATTAGTTATCTTGAAAATTTAAAAGGTACTTTTGCTCCAGCTTCCATAAATTCTTCCGCATGAAATGTTTTTTTTTTAATAAATATTAAAGGACAATTTTTGCACAAATCGAACTAGTCTCGTGGTAAGCTCAAAGAGGCTTTTGTTATGACTACTAGGCGACAATATATTTAATAGATACAACTTGTAATATACACATAGAAAACATCCAAGAGTCAGGAACAAATATTTATGTTCCACGCACAAATATTTGCCCCTACCGGCATTTGAACCCAGGACCTGCAGCTTCGCAGGCAACGTTACTCCCAAAAAGCTAAACCGGTCACCGAATTTTATGTTTCTAAGTACTCAAACCATTGTTGTAGTACATGTGTGCTTAGAGCACACACAACTACGTGACTTATGGCAACGGTAATTTCACTTTAATTTGCGTGTGTCTGCCATAAATTCTGTTGTATTAAAACTTTGGCGTAAAAAGATGGGCCAAGTTACAAAAAGTCGTCTTAAATTTTGCAATAGTTTTTGACAATAAAATTTTACACATTATTAAAACTTTTGTCGTACTTGTTAATGTGATTGATTGGCATTATTGCTTTCAAATTATCGGTCGCCTCTATCCGGCCCATGTGGAAATCTATTGAGGAGGCCTGTGTCCAGCAGTGGACGTCCTATCGCTGAAATGATGATGTTCTTTCAATGATTTGATAAGACTACAAGAAATCGGTTTTTTCGAAATAACTCATAAACCTATTACAGTATTTGTACTTAGCCTATCCTAAATATGTGTTTTGTGAGTATATAAACTCAATGCGTAGTTCTTCAAGAAAACATATCAAAACTTATAAAAAGTAAAAAAATATATAGAATATAAAAAAGCAAAATAGTGATTTTTTATTTAAAACAACTTACATACGTTTGATATGCCACCTTATAAGAACCGTGTCCCGGTAAAAAAAAAAAAGGTTTCTGTTTAAGTTTAAGTATTATATATATATCTTTAAGTATGTATGTCGTCGCCTGTGTTACGATTGTCCCTGATATTTATTATTATTATATTATATTTATTTGCTGTATAGATTTTCTTGAACCATAGCTGAGAACATTCTCAAAGTTGTCATAATCGATTCATGAAATCAAAAAAAAACAAACAGTTATTTAACCATATTTTTAGAAAAATTTCGAATTCTCTTTTTAATGCTAACATTTGTGGTAAGGAGGTATTTGCTCTTTCATTCTGATGTACAAGGTTAAACTAAACATAATTATATATATATAAATATAGGTAATAGAATCTGCCCTCAACTTTGATCGCTGAGGAGAAAAAGTCATGAGCTCCCCTTTTTCTTCAACGTAGTCGGGTAAAAAGTACCCTATAACTATCTCTGGATGTCCAGCTACCCGTGTATCAGATATAGTTGTAATTTGTTTTGACATGATGAAGCCACAACGACACATACAAACATTCGAACATACAAAAAATAAAAAAAACAAAAATGATTCAGTTATCTTCAAATAGTCCATATAGCGTTTTTGATTTGAAAATATCTTCAATATACAGAAATTAAATTCTTAGTACTTTATAATAAAAAGTATAGACGTAATACCTAATACAGAACATTTTACTTAATAAAAAGTAAACAACAAAAAAATAAACTGTTTAAACAAAATTTAAGGATTTTTTTAAGTAAATTAATTTTATAGAAAATCCTTTGTATGATTGTAATTCGAAACTTGGCCCTCTTTTTAACCGCCAATGTTAAGTGTTCGTGACAATATGAGTGGGTGATTAAACGCTGCGGCGGAGGTGAAATTTACGCGCTACTGAAATACCTAAATTATCCGTTTACCTCATAGTTTACTATTCTCGAGATTTATTAGATTCGGGTTGAGTGGGAATTTGCAGAAAATAACTTGAATAAAACGATGAAGTGTTAACTTAACGGTCAAAGTGCCCTTTCTATACTATTACTATTGGAAGGTGCGTGTAACTTTGTCAGTGGAGGAGTAAAAATATATAACACTCGTTTTGAGTGTAGTCGGATAACCACGCATGTGTATATATTATTATTTATTTTTATAACCATCTGTGCATGCCGAGCTACCACAGTGGACAAAAGCAGCTAAAATACGTTTAGCCGTTTTGGTATGATAATAATAATAATAATAAATTCTTTATTTCGGAAAAAATCATCCATAGCTGGTTAGTAACGTTGACTTATAACTATATTATTTCTTAAAATTAAGATTAAGTAGTTAGGTAGGTACTAATTTACGCTACAATACAAATTCTGCAACACCTTTGGTTTGTCTTACCCAAAAATGCAATATGGGACAATCATACCTTGTCGCTAATGCATTCAGGATGCTGTTAGGGCTTTGTCTAACCCTAGATAATAGCGAGGCAATCTTTTTTCTTATGATGGCATGAAAGCCGTCTGTGCGGGCCTCCGCAAACATACCAGATGCGCTACACCTACTAGACAGCCCCAACAACATCCTAAATGCATTATTGTATTGTACACGGAGGACGTTATAGGCCCGTTTCGTATACTTGATCCATAGGCTGCTCGAGTAGAAAGACTGGCAGTATGCCTTAAATAATGTTACCTTTACTTCGGTGGAACATCGAGCAAACCTACGGATCAACATGTTACTCCGAACCGCTAACGCCCTCCGCTCCCTCTCAATGTCAGAATCGTCATTAAGAGATTCCGTCAATACGTGACCCAGATATTTCACCTTACTAACACATTCCAATTCAGTTCCATTCAACAATATGGGAGGCACATAGTACGGCTTGATCCTACCTGCCTTAAACACCATGACCTCGCTCTTTCTCGCGTTATATTGGAGGCCATGAGACAGAGCATACGTTTCACAAGTTGTGAGCAGTTGTTCAAGCGCGCTAACTGAAGGACTGAGCAGGACCATATCATCAGCATAGCTGATGTTATTTATGCATGTACCGCCCACATAACATCCAGCATGCATCCCGCTCAGTCTTCCAATCAGCTCGTTGATGTATAAATTAAAAAGCTTGGGTGACGTAATTCCCCCCTGCCTCACACCGCACTCCAATTTGTACTCGTTGGACCAACCGTTAGCCCATCTCACCTGGTTAACCTGATTAGAATACCAGTACCTGAAGATATTAACACACTCACCCGGTATGCCTGTTTCACTAAGTTTACGCCACAGTATGTTATAATCAACTCTATCAAAGGCCTTCGAGAGGTCTAGGAAACAGGCATACACTGGCGTCCTTCTCTGTGTGTAATAGCCCACCGTATGTTTTAGGCAGAGAATGGCGCTCTCAGTAGACAGCCCGGGCCTAAACCCAAACTGCGCATCATGTATCTTCAGGTGCCTGGTTAGAATGGAGTCCAACAAACTATCCAGGATCTTAGCGGTAGTTGTTGCAAGCGAGATGGGTAGTTGATGCAGCCACCACGAAACATACAAACATACAAAAATCTAAAATATTTTTTTTCCCGATTCAGTGTCCTTCAAATGGTCCGTATCATTTCTTTCTTTTATACTTAATCTTGGTAAATTTAATGTAAATTGAATGTAGATTCAATTTTGAACACTGATATTTTAATAAAAAAATATTCTTGAACCTTTTACAATAATGAATGTCAAATTTAGTTTGTTCGTGACGGGTGCTCCTGTGGGACTCAACGAGTACAAGGAAAAGGGGGCACAAAAAATGAGTGTCGACAAGAAGAGATAAGAAACACGTGAAGAAATGCGTCGCGAACGATTATGTGAGTTGTAATGGGTTCAGACACGTAAAGGGGTACTTTCTCAGCAAATACATTATGGTAGATAATATAAAAAGAATTTAAATTTACAGTTAAACAATTTTCACTCATCATCGCAACCAACAAGGCGGGGCTTAATCGCGTTGAAGTGTCGTGAGTGTAGTGTTTCGGTCTAGTGACAATCTTAGGATGGAAACAGTGCTCGATCGATGGTACGCGCGTACCACGCGCGTTCGGCGTCGGGCGTAACTATCGCTGTAGAAAGCATAGGCGCGTTCAATTTGATGCTGAATGTCAGCGCGTATGCGGCAATTCAAAAGTCCATCAGTCGAGCACTGTTTCCGGCCTTAAGCTTGGAACAAATTATCGGACGCGGCTGACGGCCGTGACTGATAAGTATGCACAGTCGAACGGGACGTGGCTTGCGGCCGACAAAAACATCCAGCACGTCAGATTTCTGTCGGATGTCTGAACCCTCAAGGTCAGCACAAAGTTGCATCCACGGCTTACCTCCGATAGTTTGCGCAATTCAGTGTATTATTCATTACATATCACCTATAAGTCATGGCCGTCAGCCGCGTCCGTCAGCCGCGTCCGTAAGCCGCGTCCGATAATTTGTTCCCAGCTTTAGTGTTCAATCTAATAATCAAAACCAAGCGCGGTAGATCGAAAAACTCGCGCGGCAAGATGTTGATACCCGCCTCTCCAATTCCTTCGAGACTTTGGACATGACGCGACTTCTGAACCGTCGAAGAATTTTTGAGTTTTCCCCTCCCGTGATACACAGTTTGACGTCTTTCTCTGATCAGGAAATATAATTTTCTACCTGCGTATCGGGAGGTAAATGCTAATTACGCCACGAGGTAATTTAAAATACATTGTTAGAATAAATATGTCTTAATAAATTTTGATATTCGTTATAATAAAATACGAGCACATTTTTAAGACAGAAAACTAAAAGGCAGATGATTAAAATTCTTTGCAGACGTCATTCATACGGTATCGCTGCTCATCTGGACCGCACTCCTTTACTTACACAAAGACGTATATTCATAGAGAATTTTGCTCAGCTACGACTTTTTGTAAATGGATTTTACTGCAAATCTGGTGCTTACAAATGGACGTATCTTTGTGAAGAATTTTGTGGAGTTAAGACGTTTTGTATGTGGAGTGCAGTGCAATCTAGCTATTGTCCGATGTGTGCAATTTGCGCTTTTGTGAGAGTGAAATTGTGGTTTCAGGAAGGTTCTGACGGTTTGTGATGGTTACTATGAAGATCTGTTTTACGAGTAAACGTCATCTCATCTAGACCTACACTCAGGTCTACTGGATATATATTAAGTATCTCCACGACTGCCGGTCTTGCGTTACCCGCATCCAGTAGCTTCACTCGATCCTCACTAGATCGACGGTCGATAGACAGTCGGGGTAGGCGCAAAAATGGCGCACACTGCTTCGCTCGATTAATTAAGTCAGGTGGGGAAAAAATTGCGACAACGAGAGACATGGGAGTCAGTTGCTCCCATCATCCCCCGCCCCCTTTCCTGGCCCTATAAGATGGACTGTACCTGTACAGTAAAAAAATAAAATCCCTCCTCAACGACATTCTGTTTCTACGCTCTGTATCGTACATCGTGGCTGCATCTGCATTAACCGGTGCGTAATCGTCATTCAAAATCATTTCTGCCCCAACACATCCCAATTATTTCCTGCCCTCGTTATTCATATTATTTGTCTTCAAAGATAAGGAAGGGCTGCGCTCGTGATTTCTCTACGAGATCGAATCAGAAATGAGGAGGTTAGACGAACCAAGGTCACCGACATAAACAGGGTAAGCAAACTGAAGTGGCAATGGGCAGGGCACATAGTTCGAAGAACCGATGGCCGTTGGGGCAGACAGCTTCTCGAGTGGAGGCTGCGTATCGGCAAGCGCAGCATAGGAAGGCCCTTGCGGGTGGTCGGGACAACCTGGTAAGGGTTGCGGAGACTCGCTGGGTGCGGGTCGCCTCTATCCGGCCCATGTGGAAACCTATTGATGAGGCCTGTGTCTAGCAGTGGACGTCCTAAGGCTGAAATGGTGTCGATGATGATGAAACATAAGGAAAGTAAGTGTTTGTGCTGTTTAGTTTAAGAAGCCCACGTTCTCACCGGTCGAATGTAAACCCGGCGTAAATATAAGCGTGACGCGTGATTTGGACGATTTATCACCCTGTCGCACTCACAATAAACGGGCCAGTCACGGTTCATGCCTTCATAATTACCAGGGCAAGTGAAAAGACTTGCGGTGTATGAACTACGTATTCGCAAAACTAAGAGCTTTGGCTGCATGTGTTTTGGAACACGCAGAAGGTTTTGACTGAAAAAAAATTATGCGGGCAATTCGTAGCCTAGTTGAGTCGCAGAAAAAAATAATATAACTGACAAAAACGACCCATGTTCGAAAATTTGCCTTCTCCGTCAATAATGCAAAATATGCTACGTTTGCGTGGCAAACGCAGGGCAGATTTGTATGTGCTCTAAGAGGATGGTGCTGCCGGTCCGTCGAGATTCCCTTAGTTGCCAATCATCCAGAATAAGGCAGCCGCTATTTTCTAATTTAAACCGTGGACGGTTCATAAGAACGGTACTTTATAATACAATATTGTCGGTGTCGTATAATACAAATGACAGTAAAAATCAGAGTACTTCGCCGATGTTGTCACCCGATCTGACACGAGCCGGTCTAGCACAACTCTCGCGCGACGCAACGCTTGTTGCGCGACATAGCATTAACCGTCTTTCCGCATTGTATTTATAGGAAAGAGACAGACAATCTTTGTCTTGCGACAAAGAGTTGCGTACCACTGTTGTGCTAGAGGTGCTGCATTGATATGAGTAGCCCTCTATTGCCTAACGCGTTTGACCCTCCGAATCAGAATCAAGTGTCATGATTTTATATTGGCTATGATATGACAGTTGATTTGGATACCAATTGTCAAAATTTCGTTAGGCAATAACCCCCCGAGTCAGAACCTGCTTGTAAGAGCGAAACGGGCCGCACAAACTCTCTAAATTTCACAAATTGAACTGACACATGTCAACAGTATTCCACGTAAGTAGAGTCTGGCTATAATATCTTTACTTCACCAATTTTAATTGTTTTATCTGTGCTTTGGTATATGGCAACACTGAATATAGGGCACTAAATAGTCTTAGGAATAATAAATAAATCACTAACACCGCATAATATATTCTCAGTGCATTTAAGAGGCTGCTAAAAGCTAAATAGCTTCACTTGAACATTATTTTAACAAAAACCATATTGGTGTTATTCAAAAGTACTAAGATTTGTAAACCTTACTAGCCAAAGACTTAATGTAATGTAAACATTGCCGCTTTTTAGCGATAATCGCTTCTTGCTGTTGCTTTACAGCATCGAAGTTAATGATCATGCGGAAAAGCAGTTCTCGCTGACCACTTTTATATGGTTTTCCCACAGTAAACCTTTATTTTTTTAAAACCAATGCACTTAAAATTAAAATTTTTCTTAAGACGCATAAACAACTTGACGTATGTGACAGATACAAAACATTGCTATATTCAGTTTTTATATATTTGACAGTTCATTTGCTTGGAAGAGATAAAATGGTCCGACTATAACCTTTTTGTAATCTAAAAATGCTGATTTTGTTATCAAAAGCGGCCTCATAATGATCTCATGCAAGCAACTGGTTTTTCAAAATGTATATAATGTACGAAAGTGCTGGTTTATTTTATCGTTTATCTATCTCGTAAAATATGAACCCAACTGGTCCGCTGATTTAAATAAATTCAAGTTGATTTTGCAGTATTTTTTTCAAGTGCTGTCCATTCGTTTCGTTTGTCTATTGCTAAGTATAGCAAAAATCCATTTCATTGCACGTGAACAATGCGATACAGTGATTTGCGTATTTTTTGTACACGGCTTCAACGTGGGCGTATTGGCGTGTATTGTGATCTTTGGTGCGTCTAATATGAATCCCGGAATATCGTATAAGTCATCACCATTACCAACGCTAAGACGCCCACTGCTTTTTTACAAGTTTTTAGGGTTCCGTAGTCAACTAGGTCCATCTGTCTGTCCGTCCGCAGCTTATCTACGTGATCATTAGTACTAGAAATCTGAAATTTGGTATGAGTATGTGTATGTATCACGCCGATAAAACTGTAAAATACACCTAAAGTAGGGGTGTTTATTTTTTAATTCCAACATTAGTGTGTGGGGTGTCGTTGTTAATAAGGGTCTCCAAACATTATTTTTTGATAAAGTCAGCCACTTTTGTAAATATTCGCTCCGGAAATCCAAAAACAAGCGTTTGTGTGTGTGTGTGTGTGTCCCTCCAACTTTTGAACGACGGGACAAAAAAATCATGAAAATGAGGTCTTATAAGTACTTTCAATTAAAAGTATATTGAATAAAATCGGTTGAGCCGTTTTTGGGTTATTGCCAAAAAACTGCGCTTCTCAGCTAAAGGACGTAAGTGCCGAGGAGATACGCTCCTTTGCTAGTACACTTTTTCGTATCGTATTTTGATCATCTGTAGTGTATTTTTTTGTATGAACAGCTGCGGAACCCTACACTGAGCAACCGCTCTCGTGTAAATTGATTGTTGGTGAAATCAGCCCTTAGTATTTTTCCTCGACAGCCAAGGCAACAATTTGTTCAGCGTTAAAACTGCAACGTTGCACCGTGCTCTTCCATTTCCCACCGTCAATCTGTCAGTGTCAGCTGTCAACGTTGAAATGCGGTGGGCAAAATTCTGTGAAATGAATTTGAATTTTTGCTGAATTAAGAGTTTTGGGATGTGCAGCTGAAACGAAAATTCATGCACACAATTACACAAAATATTGATGACTTTCACTGAGGGGAGCGCGTAGCGAACGCAGTGCTCGTAGACGCGTAGCCGATACCATGCGTTTCCCGTATGTAGAGGAAAATGCGTAGCGCTACGAAAAGCTTGGTAGCGATTGTGTTAAGAGAATTAACTGGCAACGTCGCATATTTTTTCATTTTGCTTCATTATTTTGTGATATTTCAATGAAACTTAACGGTATGTTCAATACATACCCCGCATCTTTAGGATTTATAATGCGTTTAATTCACCTAATCATCGCTTTTGGCTCTATTTTCTTACAAAACAAGATATAGACGTGAATTAATTTTTAGAGCTTTTGTTGTGACAATATCATAAAATTTTGTATTGTGCCAGCGTAACTACCGATGACGTAATGAATGTATTGAAAACATGTTCAAGTTACATTCATATTTCTCAAAATAATCAAGAGTAACCTAGAAATATGCGATGTTGTCAGTTAAGCAGGTATAAATCCTCTTAAATTTCAGCCAAATCAGAACTTATTCTTCTTTAACTAGTTCTCGGCGTCGAAAAACCTAGTTTTTTTCATCCTTTCAGCGTAGTTAAGTAAGAAGTATCCCACACCTACAACCTATATAATGTACTGTAATCTAATGTATTGTAATTTAATTTAGTGTTATTTAATCTAATATAATGTAATGTTATTTATTGTAATCTAATGTAATGTCACTATCGGATCTATATCGGAATCCCTAACGTCTTTTGTCCTAATGTATCGTTTGTCCTTATGTATCATTTGCCATAACGCATTTTTTTAAGGAAACTGTAAACTTTTCAGGATTGTTATAAAACAAACCTAACCTAACCTAACCTAATCTATACGACGATCTTTTAAAAAATCCTGAAAAATTTACGGTTTCTGAAAAAAATGCGTTATGGCAAATGATACATTAGGACAAACGATACATTAGGACAAACGACATTAGGGATTCCGAAGGAGACATAATCATAATCATAATCATTTATTGCATATCACATTATAAAATACAGATGGAAATATAAGTAGGTAGAGACATGTGACACCCTGCAAAGGCACAGCAATATCAGTTTCAGAGGGCACTTTTAATTATTTTACACGCTACAGATACACATGCATATTTAAACAAGAGATATTCAACATTATTCATTCATGATCATGATTAAAATATTCGTTTATATTATAAAAACATTTATTAATTAAGAACAATTTCGATTGTTTCTGAAACAATCCTGGGTTATCGAGATTTTTAATTGAATTTGGCAATTTATTATAAATTTTGATAGTCATATAATGGGGGCTACATGTGTGAGACCCGTAACAATCAAATCAATGTATAATATAATAACGCTTCTTCTTAATTATTAAAGGCGTAGCATCAAATACATTCCTTTACTTATTAGGACAATAATTTTCGTAGCACCTCGCGCATTGTCAATAACACGGTAAAATGCGTAGGTATGTAGCGAAATACTAAGAGCAAAGGTTCCTGGTTGTGAAAGTGTTAACAGTACAACCGAGCAAAAGCTTAGATATTTTTAAATTATTCAAATTGAAATTGAACGAAAACAACTCGTGTACCTCAAGGCAGCTCTATCCACTTTCAATTTAAATTTTTGGTAACCACCGATCGATTCCAAAAACGGAACCCTTCCTAATAGCCCACTGACCTGGCGGAATCCAATCAACGCTACCTTCCGAAACACTAAACCCGACGAGAAAAAAACTACTTTTCTACCTCCGTACAACGTTCAAAATAACTTGACCATTCAATCCAGACTAACAACTCCGAAGTTTGAAATTCGCTGCTCGCATAGCGCCGTCCCACTCACTCAATTCCATTATAAAACGAGAGCGAGAGAAAAGGCACGATACGAACTGCAAATTTCGGACTTCGGAGTTAACGCTCTGAACTTTACCTTCCAAGTCACCTAGCACCGACTAGCAATAACCTACTTTAATACTTGTGTTAAGGTTCAAATTCACTTGAGCTTTAATATCCTGGTAGGGCTTTAGACTTTCTTGCACTAGGCGAGTAATAACCACCTTTACCGCTTGCATATAAAGTTGGAATTTATATTAAACTTTTGGAAAATCGAAGGTGCAAGAGGATGTGTTGGGAAAATTTAAACTTTGACTCGTTTCGATTAAGTATAAAATGTAGGGTAGGTTTTTGTAAGTTTGTTTAAGTTTTTTACTAAAGTGTCTCCGATATTGCATGTCGGTGCCGTTGGAGGAAATAAATTACACATTAATTGGGGTATAAGTAGGGCAGAAAGCCTCTACTTTTAGCGCTTAAGCGTTAAGAAAAATAATTTATTTTTACCATGCCCTCTTAGTAGCTATAACATGGAAGTATATTTTACTAAGTAAAACGGGATATAATATTTTACGTTAATGGGGGACTAATAACTCGCGGTCAAATAATACGAGTCAATGACAAAATCCTTTGTATCTTGCAAATTAATAATGGTACATCCATGAAACTAACTCTATATTCAAGATAATTTTAATATCTTATTCACAAATCTTATTTTCAAAAAAAGCTATTGTTTAGACTATTTAGAGGTCACTGAAGCGAAAAATATTTTTATTTTATATTTTGTTTTTATGGCTAGATTTTGTGTCGTTGTGGCTTCATCACGCCAAATCGACTAATCGGATTTCAACTATTTTTGGTACACGGGTAGCTGAGTATCCGCAGATGGTTGTATGATACTTTTTACCCGACATAGATAAACAGTTATAATTTTCTGTTAAAATAATTTATGAAAGTTCAGTTTTATTGACGTGACGTATTATTAGGGTTAGTAATTTTTTCGGATAATAAATATTTAATTTTTCATGATGAATTATGTAACACGTATACCAGACGCTTGGTTAGTATTTGATAGCTCCCAACAGCTTGTAAGCAATAAATATCACATCACCCATTCATCCATATTTACCATTAGACCATATATTTGGTATTTGTTCAGGCTTTCAGCGCGGTTATTGGGAAGGCTGCGTCGCATATTCGGCATTGAAATGCGAGCAACACATTTTTAGCGAAAAAACGCTTTAATTTCCTTGTGTTATTAGGACCCATAAGTCTTTTTATCATTGAGCTATCCGAGCAACATGCTCCACGAAAAAAACGCCTTTATTGTCACGTGTTATAGAGGCATATAGGTCGTTTTTTGATTATGATGGTAGAAATATGAACGAAACGAGTTTACACGTATGCCTATGTGAGTACTCATATTAGGAGATATTAATCGCCTGTTTTATTGCTTTTAGAGGTTGTTAATGTTCCAGAATTTGCATTCACGACCGCATATTAATATGTATCTTTTAACGAGAAAATAGAAGGTTGTTATTAAGTTCAAAGCAAAGACTAGTGACAGTTGCCATACTTTGCATCGTGTTCCGATCGCAAGGAGATATTCTGGCAAAAACTAAATGGCGCTTTAAAAATAAACATTTAACGATGTTACAATAGGGAATATGCTAGAATTTTTATTTTTGCTTTATTCAAAGCTCATTCATGTAACAAACAGTAGACAAAAATATTTTTTCGAATAGCTATATAAATAAACAAGACATAAGACATCAAACATTTCATTCTATTTCTTTCTTGTAAAACAGAATTTAATATGGAGTTTATATGGCAGCAGTGCACTGTGACGTACCAGTGCCAATCGGACCTCTCTGTCTAATTACCGAGGTTTAAAATGCCTATATAATGCGTATTTCTTGACCGATTTTAATTGTTATTTCACATTTTGTAATGGTTTTTACGGTATTTTGATATTTAGTTTAAAAAAACCCTATTGAATAAAGAAACATAGTATAGTAACAATTCGTTCGCAAATAGCTAATAATAAATAAACCGTAGCATTTAATAACTGTGTCGCGCTTGCAAAGTTCAATAATTGTAAAAAAATATTCTTATGGCGTTGTAAATATTGGGAACGGCTTTTTGTATGGAGATGGTCAGTCCTCTTATTCTAATGGTCCTTATTTTAAAGTATATATCAGTCACACACCTAGAAAAAAAGAGGGATATATTCCTTAACTTACCAAGTGGTGGGTACCTTCTATTATATTATACGAGAACATGTAGATTAACATAGAATTAGTGATAGTGTGGCTACTTCACCATAATTGCACCGATAATGTTTACACAAACGAGCGTATGTCACTCATACCGTCTAGGCACATACGTCCTTGTGTAGTTAGAGGGTTGTACAGTCGCCCTAATCAGTGGTAGTACATAATGAGCGAGCTTCAACGCAGTAAGTGGTTTTCCGCGACAATGGCCCCGAGTCACAATACCCATTGTCTGTGTATCAGCGCGCTACAGGCTCCTAGTAAACATAAATATTCAGTGCCAGAAGGTGAACTTCGTTCGCGGTGGAAAGAAAATCATAATACTTCCTTGTTGTGAATATTTTCTTAAGTATTCCTCTAAAACGTTGAAGTTGTTCGTATCGATAGCAAGATTGTTGATGTTCTTTTTATATCGAGCGCCAGCCACCAGACGTCTTCAGGATTTTTTAAAAGATCATCGAATAGATTAGGTTAGGTTTGTTTTATAATAATGCTGAGAAGTTTACAGTTTCATAAAAAAATGCATTAGGACAAACGATACATTAGGACAAACGATACATCAGGACAAACGACATTAAGGATTCCGATATAGATCCATTTTACGGTTACCCTCATCTGGCATAAACTTTTTGTCATAATCATCATTTGGCATAATTCATAATTTGGAATAATGCATTTTTTTCTGTAACTAGAATTTTTGGGACTTTTTAAAGTATTATCCTGTTAAATACATGTTAGGGTAGGTTTGTTTTAAAACAATTCTAAAAACTGTACTTGTTCTGAAAAAATGCATTATGCCAAATGATGATTATGACAGAAAAGTTTATGCAAGATGGGGGTTGATATGATAGAAAGATGGCCCGAAATTAGGCTTTATTCAGCAAAAATCATGACAATGTAATATTGACAGTTATTTGTCGTTTATGGCGTTCACCACATTCTCTCCAGCGTTATTTTGCAGACGTAGTTATCCAGGTGAGACGGAAGACGGCGCTACCTAGCAGAGCGTCGCAGTTCAGGGCTCCCCGGTGGCGGCCCAGCCTGGTTTTCGTTTAGAGTTGGGTGATCTTGGGCCTCTTCCCAGTGCTCTTCATCTTCGTCATCCATTTCTGGGTGACGCTCCCCACCAGGGTCGAGATGACGATTTGCCACTACGGATTCTCTCCCATTTGAAAAACGGACACGGGAGTGTTGTGGTTTTGCTTCGTGTTTCTACTTCCTCCACAATAGGGTTATATTTGCTCGTTATGTGGTGATTCTTCAGCAGGACGCGGCTACAGTTGGTCAGCCATGAGGGTAAGGATTGACCACTCGCCGAACGCCTCGGGTGTAGAAACATTCGTTCGTGGGGAGTACAATTAGTTGCCGTACATAACAGGGAGCGCATAGCGTGAAGTGCACCCGTCAATACAGGTTTCCACTTAGTTGTAGGTAGACATTGAGTCTTCAAAGCCAATTCTATTGTTTTCCAGATGACTCCATTGTATCGTTCAGTTTGTCTATTGCCAAGAGGGTTTTAGGGCGTGGTATAACTGGTAGCTATGGATTTTTCATGTAAGAATTGTTTGAGATCATCAGATAAGAATGTTGCTCCGCGGTCACTGTGTATATACGTCGGCATTCCAAATGTTGAAAAAAGGTCAGTTAATTTAGTTTTGATCGTCTCCGAGGTTAAGTCTGAACAGGCGTAGGCAAATGGAAAGCGTGAATATTCGTCAATTATGGTCAAAATGTAGCGGATTTTAAGCCTTCTTTTGGTAGAGGTCCTTTGAAATCTATGGAAAGCCTTTCAAATGGTGACGTCGCCTTTATGAGAGTACCGCTATTTTGGGGAATCGTGGCTTCAACTCGGCACACACACGTCATGAAGGTGTCATTTGTTTTACTTATTCGATTGAATATGGCAGGTTTTTGTTTCGTACCCAATGACTCATCCTCGTGACTCCTGGATGGCAAAGTTTGTCGTGAAGTGTCCTCAGGGCATTTTTTGACGAAGTTGACGCTATTACGTTTGCGCGGGATAGTGCATCGGCCGCTTGGTTTTCTTTACCAGGGCGATACACAATATCGAATTTGAAGATTGCCCAATCTCCAACGTTGTATTTTGTCATTATTTATTCTTGACGAATGCTTTTGGTCAAACATATATGATAACGACTTCTGGTCCGTGATTAGTCGGAATGCTCTTCCACAAAGGAATTGACGCCATTTTCTGTTTGATTCTACTATGGCTGTGGCCTCCTTTTCGACTGCAGGATATTTCCGTTCACAGCTCGAAAGTGTCCGAGAAAAAAAAGCTATTGGTCTCCCTTCCTGTGTTAAATTTCCAGCGATGGCATGATCCGATGCATCAGCTTCGACAGTAAAGGGGATTTTATCGTCAATCGCGAGTAGAGTTGAATCAGCTATTTCTTTCTTTATTTATTCAAAGACTTTTGTAGCTTCCAGTGACAGGGGAAAATTTTCATGAGTAATAAGGGGTTGAATCTTTTTTAAAAATTGGGGACCTATTTTGAGTAATGTGCAAAAAACCCAAGAGCTCGTTTCAGTGAAGCTGTACTGTGTGGAATTGGGAGCTCTAAGAATGGGCGGAGACGATCGGGATCAGGTTTTATAATTCCGTCGTGAATATTATAATCCAGAATACTGATTTGTCGCTTCGAGAATTCGCTTTTCTCTAGATTCATTGTTAGGTTATAGCGGGAAGCGACGTCTAAGAAATGTTTTAATTTCTCGTTATGGTCATCTTGATTGTGCCAGCATATAGTCATATCGTCGAGGTAAGCGTAAATCCCTTGGATTTTTCCTTTAGTCAGGATTGAGTTGATGGCTCGTTGGAATGCAGCAACCCCGTTAGTTACGCTGAACGGGATAGAACAAAACTGGTATAAGTTACCATCGGCTCCAAACGCAGTATAAGGTTTTTCATTAGCAACTATTGGTATCTGATGATAGGCGCTCCGTAAATCGATCTTGCTAAATACTCTGAATTTCGCTACGTTTGTTACTATATCCTCGATACTGGGCAAGGGGTACGCATCCAATTGAGTGTACTTATTGATCGTGAGTGAGTAGTCGATGCACATTCTTTTTTTATGATTTTCTGTCGATGTAACTAAAATCTGAGCTCGCCAAGGAGATTGGCTTGGCTCCATGATTTTATTGTCCAGAAGTTTCTTGACCTCCACGCTGATGAACGCAGCGTCATCTGGCGAGTATTTCCTCGATTTGATGGCTACTGGTTTGCACTCCGGCAGCAGATTCGGGAACAGACTGACAGGCTCGATATTGGCTCGTGATAGAGAATACAATTTCATTGGTGCGCGGGTTCCACCAAAGTGCATTTCGAGTGCTTTGTGTTTCTTTAAAATATTATGTCCAATAATTACATTAGCGCATAATCCTCGAAGTACTAAGAATTCTGCCTTCATGTCTTGTCCCATTAGAGATCATGTGTGTTGCACCCATGGTCACGGTTTGTTTACAAGATGTCTTCTTTAATTTGTAGTTATCAACTAGTCGACTGTCGATAAAATTTGCTGAGCTGCCCGTTTCAATGAGTGCTTTGGCAATTGTAGATTTATTGTTTATAGTGATATCGACGGTTGCTTTACTGAGATCATTATTGGTCGCTGCGCTAAGGTATGACAGAGAAATTGACGAAGCGTCCGGTCCGATTCCTTGGGTTTCATTGCTACACAGGAATCATCATCATCTAAGCTTAGAGAGGCGTTTTCAAGGAGACTCTGTCGGATAGTAGTCGACGACAGACCTGCAATTAACGCGTCTCTAATATATTCGCTCTCATTTTCTTTAGCAGACACGGATTTGAATGCGCAGTCCTTGGCCAGTAGTTTAAGTTCTTGTACGTACTTTTCGATTGTTTCACCAGGTTGTTGATGCCTTTTTATCAGTTTGAAACGCAAATAAGTTTCGTTGGCCAGTTTGACGAAGATTCTTTGTAGTTTTGCGATAGCGTCTTGATACTTTTTCTCATCACGTATATAGTTATATACCCCTGACGATATGTGGTTAACTAGGATTTCGTATTTAAGTTATTCAGTGCACGGTCCCTTGTCCACCGTCTACACCGAGGCGAGGAAGCTTTCGAACGTTCTCCGCCAATGAACCCAAGCAGCAGAGTTGTCGACATTTGACCCAGGATCTGCGTCGAACCGCTCGGGGCGTAAATATTTCTCCATTTTTGCTTAATTAATTGCTTTGATATAAAGTTGGCCCGAAATTAGGCTTTATTCAGCAAAAATCATGTCAATCTAATAATGACAGTTATTTGTCATTTATGGCGTTTACCACAAAGGTAATTCAATTTACCCTTGTTTGGCCTAAAAACTGTTGGCCTAATGTCGTTTTGCCTGATTTTAGTCAAACTATAATTATTTTGCATAATCACTCACTTTATCCAACTTTTGTTTGAGTGAAAATCATTTTGTATATTCCTTAGTTCACATAATTAAATGTTTCCTAATTTTAATTAACCAAATTTTTAGTTCGTAGATATAATTTTATTTCGTATACTGTTTGACTGACATAATTATATTCCGTGTAATATACATGTCACCTAATTTTATTTATTGCACACTTTTCGCCTAATTTCGGTTTGCCTTATTTTAGTTAAATTAACATTATTTTATTACAATGCCCAACAAATCATAATATCTCCAGTTGAAATACCGATGGACAAAATACCGAATATCATAATACCGATAGTACAAAAAGCCGATATTTGATAGACCTAACCCATTTTGACCCATGTTCCATTTTGTCAATTGTGTACATGCAGGCAAGCATTTTGACGCTCCACTGGCTTCACTCGCCCCGCTATAAGTACATGGTCGAAATACAAACCTAACCTAACCTACAGTTTTCGGTTTTTGACCCATGTTCCATCCAATAATACACGTTAAAAACGTTATTCGGCTACGTGATGATTATGTAAAATAAGAATCGACAAAGTGATTTTTAAATAAAACAATATTTGACAAAACAAGAGTTATGATAATGGTAATTGAGGTTAAACATATTACGATAAAATAATTACTATGTAAAATGAAATTGAACAAATTTACTTTAGACAAATAATTCACTATAGTAAAAGTTGTTAGACAAACTGAAATTAGACAAAAAGTTATTAGACCAGTCAAGGGACCAACATTTCGTTCACACTTAGATTTTTACTTTCTATCGACAATGAGCCGGTAATTCATCAGGATTTCCTACAAAAAAACGTCATAGGTACTTACATATTATTTGTGTGTATTGTAAGTAAAGTGACAAATGAATGACTAAAACGCATGACACTGAAACACCTTGAGAAAGGAAAAGAAAACTGGTAAGGTCGTTGCCCAAGGGAGCAAAGCCAATCTGTATTTCAGGGCGCTCATTTGATTTTGCTTTGTGATCTTAAGAGCTATCCACGAGCATTTAATTCTTTTTCACCGATTCTGTGTAATTACTAACAATGTTATTGCCAAAACATCTCAAGTTATGTAAGATGTGAAACACCTTAACGAATGCCTCAACAAAACCATTTTCGTTATTCCTATGATTCTGGAAATTGAATACGAAAAAAAACGATTTTCAGGCCTCTTCAAAATCAATATTTCTGACAAATTATATAAAAATATAAGAATTTGTATATCGGTTGTTGGAAATTAAAAAAAAAACTTCTTTACTGCATCACTGTGATTCGAATAATATGTGTTTCAAGTTTCATATTCTTGCCTTCAACGGTTTAGGCTATGTTGTCAGTCAATATTTTTTTCACATCATTACATATTGACAGATTATTAATGTAATAAAAAAAGTTCAGGTTTAACAAAACAATTTATTTCAAAACAAAACTGTTTTTTTTATATATTTTAGTATAATAATTCTAATAGTCTAATAATTTGTATTAAGTTTTAATCAGAATTTGTAATTGAACTTAACTGAAGTGCTTGTCCACGCTGTTATCTACTACTTATTCCTAAGGCTGACATATAAACTTATTTTAATTTTAAAATAGTATTCTAAATTATTGTATCTATATCGGAATCCAACTTCGTTAGTTCTTATGTATCGTTTGTCCTTACGCGTTTTTTTATGAATCTGTAAACTTCTCAGGATTGTTTTAAAACAAACTTAACCTTACCTAATCTATACAATGATCTTTTAAAAAATCCTGACGAATTTACGGTTTCTAAAAAAAATGCGTTAGGACAAACGATACATTACGACAAACGACATTAGGGATTCCGAAGGAGACCCTAAATTATTAAGTTTTTGCGCACGATCGACATGCATTTAGCGTCGGGACGTTATAAGCACTGGCGCGGGCGCAAGGCAATTCGCCGCTCGCCTCGCAACAGGCGGCCGCCGTGACGTAGTCGCGCGTCACACCGAGATAAGAAGCGCATACTCTCTACTAACAAAATCGGGTGCGCTGGTCCGCTTATTTACATACAAAATATGAAACTTATATAAAAATCATTATTTTAAGTATTATTGATGTTACACTTTTTTATACATGCTGTGAATATATATATAGGGTTTTATTTATATACTACTATTTTTAGAATTAGGCTTAGTTTAAGTTAAATTAAGTAAGTTACATTTAATTGCTAAATCTTATTTGTTCAATTAAGTTAGTGTTATTTATACACTACACATGTATAGTTAAGCTATGGATAAAATAGTTCCCCCAAGGATCTCCCTAATAATATTATAAAAGTGAAAGTTTGTGCCGATGTATGTACGAGTATGTACGTTCCTCTTAATTTTAAAAACTACTAAACGAATCTCAACGAAACTTTCCAGTAATGTTGTTTACAATTCAGAATAACACAATGCTATAAATTGCAGTTCTACGCTAGCATGTAGCATTTGTAACACCTAGTTTACCTATATAATATTATGTATGTCGTCGCCTAGTACAAGCTTTGCTTAGTCTGGGACTAGGTCGATTTGTGTAAGAATGAATCTGATATTCATTTATTTTATTTAAATTAAAATAATCGATCCACCCGATTGGGCACGCTAGAAATCGCCTACGATCACTTGCACTAATGTCGAATAGCTGACTTGAGAGAATGTATATATGCATGGAACATCGTAAGTGATCCGATCAGGAATGCGTCATATATAAATACAGCTACTTGCCACTGAGGCACATGACTGTTTCTTGTATGTCAGTTTCTCAATGTTATGATAGTTCATTAGTAATGTAGTTAGCGTATTTTTAAACGTGTTCACTGCTCTGTCCTTTTATTCGAACGAATTCGTCCACGTGGGTACCAATCCCAAATTGTCCACTTCTTATCTCGTTCACATTTCAAACTCTTCGACAAAATCGAACTCGCCCACAATTTCCAAGTGGCCCACAATTTTAAACTTATCGTGGTTGCGCTATTGGTGGAATTCAAATGCGCGATGTCTTGAAAAGTGATAGTCACGTTATTTTTTACCCGACTACGTCGAAGAAAAACGATGTTTGCGATTGTATGATCTCCCGAACAAATCCGATTTTATAAAATAAGGCAAAGTACAGTAAAAATAAAAAAATATTAACATACTGTTATCCTCAGCTCTACTGCGTAAAACGATGTTTTTGTATGAGTTACAAGTTACAACATACCTATATAAAAAAATGTATGCGATGTCTGACATCTGAAATTCGTTGTGTTCAGAACTGTTTTGAAATTAATCTGATGCTCAAAGAAAATGTGTTATTTATGTAATGGTAATACTTTTTTTAATAAATCGCGAATAGGGCAGATGCAATGCGTTCACTTTTATAATTGCTGTAGTAAACAAATGTAGAAAGTTCAAATTTTAAGCCTAAAAAGGTGAAATAAATAACAATAAAAATCTTTTTTAGACACTGCGACGCATCTTCATCAGAAATTAAACGTTATCTTGTGATTATTCACAGTTTAGTGAGGGAAAAAAATAAATATAACACTTTAACGCACTTTTTAAGGGCCAAAATCAGAAAATACTTGCACACTCCTCTCTTCTTCATACACTATGACTTAAGTGACGTCACACATACCGCTCGACTTAAATGGTTTGTTTTAACGCCCAGCCGTTACACTTGACTTTGAATCTCGATTTTAGCTTTTCGAGTTTATAATTCTCCATAGGTACCATATATAGGGGAGGGTGGGGATTCGTAGACTCCTTGGGGAATAGTGAATGACTGCCTATATTTTAGAGACATAATAGATTTACATCATTGTTATACAACGTATTGAAAGATTGTCGTATTCGTTATCAAAATGCAAACAGACAGATATGTAAATCGATTACTTTTTAATGATCCACTGTTTCTCCCCGGAGTCCACTGTTCACCACCCTAGTTATAATTCTCATTCGCGCCTAATCTGGTTGGTAACTAGGACTGTAATCTGGTCTCCTATAGGACAGGCATTGCCTATAGTAGGAACCAGGGCAACGATCGAACTTGAATTACTTGTATCTTGCAGATTCAATGTATAATTATAGATTTAAATTATGTGTATTTTTGAAGTTGTAAAAACAATATCGTATCATTAAAAAAAATATGCATCTGCCCTATTGAAAATATTAAGTTTCCCAGATATTTTAATATCACAATATTGATCAGGAAACTACTTTTTTGGTTGCAAGCAGAACAAAATGAAACAAAAGGCACTTGCAGCAAGAATAACGCTATTAGCGGCCCAGACGCTGCAGAAAGAATGAATATTGCAATACTGAATGAGATTATACTAATCAGAGTCCAGCAAGCTAGGAATTAAAGGAATTTGCCCAAGTGCGATAATGATAGGGGGTTTAGGTTCTGCCGGGTTTTTTTTTAATCAAACGAGCAGATTTTTTTCATTTAAGTAAAAAATGAGGCAGAGGAAGACAATTAGTGCAACGTTCTCAATTTTAAAATTCAACTTAGAAGAGTAGGTCTATTGTTTAAACGACTGCTTCCTTTATGGGTTGTACATTTTACTCGAAATTTATTTTTTTACGGAGAAAAAAGTCATAACGCTCTTTTTTGGTTCAGCGAAGTCGGGTAGCAATGATCCTGTATACCCTTGTGTGGATGCTACTTGCGTAACAAAACAGTTGAAATCGCTTGAGTTGTTTAGGCTATTTGTGATAATGGCACATAAACACACGGATTGGAGCTCAATGGTTCGCAATCCTGAGCTGAGCATTTTGCTAGAAATTTCCTGACTCGAGCGACTGTTCTAACCATCAAGAAAAGAGCGTACTCCCACCTAAAAGGCCGGCGATACACTTGTGACTGCTCTGATGTGGCAGGTGTCTATGGGCAACGGTGATTTCTCGACCATCAAGCGATCCGCCTGCTGATTTGCCTCTTTATTATACAAAAAATATATTAGTACAAGAGAAACAAAAACCACGTTTTGCTTTCGATTACGCAATCGAACCAACTCCAGAAGCTCCTGAATACAACGACAGGCAGTTTGGGAACTCCTTAAAAAAATAGTGTTTTGGCTATGACCATACTTTGTATCTTTAAGACTGTTAATTATTCGATACTAATAAAAAAATACAGGTTGCGTTTCTACATGGCTCAAACATATAAATTACGGATAAATTAAGGCAGAGATCGTAGATACTACTTTTTAAAACTCTCCAGGGATTTAAAATCATCGAGATCTTAGAGGTCCCTCTCTATAGCGTCAAGACTTAGATAATGCAATGACATAAAACTTTCACCATCAGCAACCCGCTAGGTGGGCGCACTGCTCGTAGTAAGCTTCAGCTAGGTATACGCATCTACCCATGTTATCGGCTACGTGCGTAGCGCTACGACAATCACGGTCATGAATATGTTAACTTGTGGTCACAGACCCGTTACCCTCATCTCGCATAAACTTTTTTGTCATAATCATCATTTGGTATAATGCATATTTTTCTGAAACTTTTTAAGGTATCACCCTGTAAAATGCATAAGGGTAGGTTTGGTTTGTTTTATAACAATTCTGAAAAGTTAACGTGTTCGAAAATAAAATGTATTATGCCAGATGATGAATTATGCCAAATGATGATTATGAAAAAGGATGATTATGACAAAAAAGTTTATGCCAGATAAGGGTAATCCGTCACACACAACCCATAGCAGTGCCACAAGTGGACACAACACTTTCTGCGGATCTACAATGGCCCTTTTTATCGCGACATAGACAATTGATATAGCCTTTTTCACTTTCGGACAAACACATGTGTATAAAAATGACCATCACAGTCCGACTGGTATTAGAAGATACGACACGTCTACTTAAGAAAGGTACGTGAAAATTGGCGCAGGTTTAAAAGCACTGAAAACTGCTAAGACTTCTATTTTAGTAGACTCAGAGGTTAGGATATCTCGCTTTGCAAAAATACATAGTTATAAGAAAAAGGCATGAATACATACTATGTGAAAGAAAACAAGATGACGCAGTTAGCCACAAGACTTGGCGACCATTTTCAATGCAAAGAGACAAGAACAACTATATTGGACAACAGAATAACAGCTCAGACAGAGCTGTAGACGCTGATATATAATAAACTATGCATGCAGTGGCTCTGATTGTATTTTTCTGGTTTCTATTTTCATTTATTTCGACCTTAGTGCGCACTCCACGACTACGCCTCGACGAAAAATAGACTTTTTGATAACGCGCGGAAAATATGTCATCTGGTATTCTTTCCTCGCAAGTTTTCTACACATCATCGTAAGTGGGACTTAAGTAAGTACCTATTACATGACATTAAGTTATTAGAAAATGTTAGAAAAATAAAACTTCTCTATCGTCACTTGAATCCAACTTAATTTATAACTTCGCAACGACATAACTTGCGTCGTTCGTCGAAGGTTTTAATAGCTCCGCTCCCATTTCTGAAAGTACTTTACGAGTTAGTTTCAGATAATTTTCTGCTAATCTGTACTATTATAAAGTTGTAAAAATTAAATGTCTGTAAATTGTACATATTTTCAAAAAAGGATTGTAACGGTCAATTTGGAGCTCACTGAGTGTTATATTTTCTTGGATTTTTGTATGTTTTTATTTATTTATTTTATGTCTCCACACTTACAGCTATTTTTACAGGCCTTATACCTAAGACAATAGCGTAACTATTTTTTACCCGACTGCGCGACGCAAAGGAGTCAGTCTATGTATGTATGTATATATGTATGTATGTATATATGTATGTATGTATGTATGTTTGTTCCTATCTGGCACTCTAGAGACTAAACGCGTGAACCGATTTTGATGATTCTTACATCAATCGATTCGCCTTAACTGTCCAAAAGTCATTAAAGACATGAAAATGATGAAAACTCAAAATGGCGATGGTGAGACGCCATATTGTGAAAAATAAAAAAATTAAAATCGACGTACTATATCGAATGGGGTATCATTGAATAGGGATTTGAAAATCATTATTAGGTTTTATTTATCATTTTGAATTTTGAATTACCAGTTAGGAACTATAACGATTTAAAGTTGGTTAGCGAGCCGTTCTCACTAATATTTCATTTAATTGTAATAAATCTGTGCAAGTTTCTCAATAACCCCGACGATAAAGATTGCGAAATTTACAGACTTTTATAATTTCAAAAACTATAAAATAAAAATAATAATAAAAAAAAAAACAAAATACCCGACTGCGTAAAAAAACTAAAAAGAAAAAAACAAGTCCAGTACCCTAGAAATTTGTGGAACATAGCGATTTTGAACAGTCGGGACACATAAGAAATCTAGATCGACGCAAATCTTCCCAACAATGGGTCCCGACTGTTTAAAATCGCTATGTTCCATATTAGAATTAATTATTTGTTTTATGTGAGTATCGATCATAAATTATGAAACATTTCCATTATAACTTAACAAATTTCTAGGGTACTGGACTTGTTTTTTTCTTTTTAGTTTTTTTACGCAGTCGGGTATTTTGTTTTTTTTTAATTATATAATTTTAAATAATTAACCTTTAAATCTATTTGATGAATATCATGAAATAAATATGATAATAATGAAATAATAATGATCTTTATTCTGTAAACAGGCCGCAAGGGCACTTTTACAAGTCTGACTCTACGCCATTTCCCAAAAGGAAACAAACTCAAGAGTCAGTATTTTTTTCTAAATAATTCTTAACTATTACAATATTAGTACTCAGCCTAACTTAAATATCTTTCTAAGTATAAAACAAATGCTTACTCAAAGAAAACATATAAAAACTTATAAAAGTAAACTCAAACTCAAATCGTTTACTCTGTAAGTAGGCCACAAGAGCGCTTTTACAAATCTGAATCCGAATCTCCCGGCATTTCACAAGAGGTGACTGCTACTCGTATACACAAGTAAGTGTATGTATTATATAATTTTGTGAGCGGTGCGAAACATTCGCGTCACGTATAAACCTCTAACAGATTTCTGTAACGCGTATAGTATAAATATTTTTGTGTGTTTACGTAATTTAAATAAATAAAAAAAAAAAAGTATTGTTTTCGTAAATTATACTTGATTACTATATAATGATTACAATTGTGTAACTAATTGGTACACGTAGAGGAGATGTACCGATTCTCCAAATCAATGTTAGGTACATTAGTTGTATAAAATTTAAGCTAATAATTTTCTCAAAGATGTATAAGGTCTCTAGGCGTCATGACATGCAATTGAATTCTACTGAGATGTATAAGGTCTCTTAGGGGTCAAAGTGAATAAGGTAGGTAAATTAAAAATAATAGTTATTAAATCTAAATCTCTTAGAGATGTATATGGTTTTGGCTGTTTAAGTAATACGATGCCACAAGCAGATACACAGATAAACACTTTAAACTTTTAACATCCTTATTTTTCGTCGGGGGTTAAAAAGTAACTCATCATTATTATTGCAGGTGACGACTCATTCTTCACTCATCATAAATTTAAGAGTCAATCCCTTGTCAGTGTAGCTGGTGAAACGTGTTACTGTTTTTTTATCCGTCCTATCCAGATCCATCTCCTTTTTCCACTAAGTCGTATAAATTCTTCGTAAACTAACTATGAAAAACAAACTGAAAACTCGTCTGAAAAGTTCTGTGGAACCTTAAAAATTTGCTCGAAGAAGGAAACTCAGACATGTTTGAGAAGTTAAATTGAAAAATTGATGCAATCCCAAGTTACGCCAACTAAGTTACTCGGCTCATTATTTTTTATGTCGGATCACAAATTCGCAAAAACATGGGATTTGTGCAAATTTTCAGCGAGAGTAATAAGTTATGATTGTAAGATAATTTTTACTTTTGATACTTTCCCCCAACATTTGTTCAACTTTAGAAAACTCGATATTATTCCAGCGTTTTAATTTTCACATACATCTCTCTTCTTACAAATAATAAAGACTTACGTCTTAATCTGTTTTTCTAATATATTATAAAGACAATAAACATGCATGATGACGGGATATGAGAATTAAAATTCTACTTAGGGCCGATTTCACCAATCCTTTATTCCGAGAATTACGCCTTATCTCAAATAGTTATGTCAAATTAATAATAATAATAATAATAAATAGCCAATAGTCGTTTCGGTAAACGGTCTTATAGCGAAGAGTCTCGACGAGCATCTTAAGAGACTCTCGCTAGATGGCTGGATCAAGGGTCAGATACAGAAGGCAGTAATCCTGGACACGGCCCGCATTGTCAGGAGGTTCCTCTCTGTGCAGCCCTAACCACCGGTAGCTTGAGCCCTGCCCCGCTGCCGGCGGCACCCTAGGTTAGGTTTTTTATAATGTGCTTATATTTTGTATTTGCATTTTGTATTTTACTTTTTATATATATATATTGTAAAAAACCTACCTAAGATTGAAAATAAATAAGTGTATAATAATAATAAACATGCACGAGCCCCAGCAGAAGTACAGTCACAGCAAACTTCTCGAAAGGGCCTCTACGTGTTGGATCCATATCCCCACGCAAGCCTCTCAAAAATCCGGGACGTACGAGCCCGTGACTCAATGCGAGATACAAATAATAATAATAATAATAAAATTTATTAATCTAAACAAATTCAAAAATACATAACACATTTATTAACACACAATTGAAATAAAACAATTTAACGGATTATATCGTGTATATTATCTCATTTTAGTTCGTTTAGCGATATAATCCGTTAAATTGTTTTATTTCAATGAGTAATAATCGCGGAAACAGAAGAAAATATTATTTATTGCACAATTGAAAAATGTACAAATGGCGGACTTAATGCCAAAAGGCATTCTCTACCAGTCAACCATTGGGTTAAACAGAAACAGTTATATGGGTGCAGGGCCTGTAAACTGAGACAATTGAAGAGAAATATAATACACAGATAATACTTATAATATATACGCACATAAACTTACACAAATACACAATAAAATATATCTACATACATATTGCTTTATGTACCTAGTTAAAAACATCATACCGAGAGAGAGAGCTAATCTTGAAGCTTACTAAAGAAGTGCTTGCGCGACATGCTTAAAGCTGAGTTTGCTTTGTGCTTGTCTGATAGCGAGTGTGAGTCGAATTGCCTGAACAGTAAAGGAGTTCGTCATAAAACCGGTGCGGTGTGGAGGGACAATGAGCATGAGACTGCGAGAAGTGCGGAGATCACAACCAGGTCGAGCAGTTACAAAGTGGAATTTAGATCTGAGATACTGGGGCGCAGCTGGGTCGAATAAGATGGAATAAAGTGTACATAGGACTCGTAATGACCTACGTTCACGAATGGGAAGCCAATTAAGTTGACGGCGAAAAGCGGATATGTGGTCAAATTTACGGAGTCCAAAGATGAATCTGATGCAATTATTGAGAAGACGATCCAGCCGGCTCAATGAAGCCTGGGTGATATTTGAATAACATACATCAGCGTAATCAACAACGGGTAGGACAAGAGCTTGAATGAGGATAGTCTTGGTGCTAACAGGAAGAAAATGTTTGAGCCAGTAAAGCGATCGAAGCGTGTTAGTTACTCTGCGACATACATCAGATATTATTGTTGTTGGCTAATAAAAATATTAAGTTGGCTCCCAAGGCTGGAGTCAAAAATCAGTCCTAGATTTTTCACCTGTGACGCCACCGGAATATGAATGTTCTCCAACTGTATGGGAGCTATGTGCCTCATGTTCATTGTGGAAACTATGCGGGGACTCCCGAGCACAATGGCCTGACATTTGGACGGGTTTACGGCGATCCCAAAATTGCGAGACCAAACAGAAATGCGATTAAGGTCGCTGTTGATATCGGTGATCGCACGATCCAAGTCACCCGAGCTCGCTTGGGTGTACAGTTGCAAGTCGTCACCATACAAATAGTAAGAGCATACTAAGTGAGAAGCAATCATGTTAATAAAAAGAGAGAATAGGAGAGGAGATAGGATGCCACCCTGCGGTACCCCAGAAGTAAGATCACACCAATCAGAAAAGGACCGATCTGCGTGTACCCTCTGACGGCGACCTTGAAGATAGGAGTTAAACCATTCAGCCGCTGATGATGACATATTTTATTGATTGAGTGTGGCTAGTAACAGATCGTGGTCAACAGCATTAAATGCATTCGAAAAATCTATCAAGACCAGCACTGTTAACCGAGTGGATTCCATACCATGTCTCACATCCTCCGTCACCTTGAGTAGTGCATTAGATGTACTGTGACCAGGCCGAAAACCAGATTGATAGGGAGAAAGCACACGGTTAGAGTAGACATGAGAAGCCAGTTGTTTATGCACAACCGCTTCCAAAACCTTGGACATGAAGGGGAGAATAGAAATGGGGCTAAAGTCTTTGAGTACGCTGGGGTTTGAAACTTTTGGTAGAGGCAGTACATAGGCATTACGCCACGAGAAGAAAAAACCCCAGATGTCATTGAAAAGTTAATAACATGCGTTATAACTGGGAGAATGCATTCTAAGATGCAAACAATCATGAGCCTGCTTAGCTCATCATGACCAACAGCGCTGGACTTGATAAAAGATATTACTTTAAATATCTCATCATCCGTGGACAGGGTGAAAGTGAAGAGTGGTTTAGGTTGGCAAGGCACCTATCCATAGGATCTAAGGAAAAAGAATTAGCAAAATGGAGATTCAGATCGTTTAAAGAAAAAGATGACAGGGAACATTCAGTTTGTGGTTTGCCCACACCAATCGATTTTAAAAATTTCCGTGTGTCAGCAGGAGACGAAGATACAATATTGTCCAGAATATATTTACGTTTAGCTGCTCTCACCATTTGATTACACCGATTCCTTGCAGCTTTGAAAAGACACCAGTTTTCATTGTTTCGATCGCGCTTAAATTTTCGGAAAGCCCTGTCCCGCCTCGTCATAGCCATGCGAACCCCTGTGGTAATCCACGGCGCAGGAGGCCGCCTCAGCCGCAGCCGCAGCTATTAAATTATACATTGAATTTGCAAGATACAAGTAATGCCAGTCCGATCGTTTCCCTGGCTCCTACTATAGGCAATGCCTGTCCCGTAGGAAACCAGATTACAGTACTAGTTACCTTCCAGATTAGGCGCGAATTACTGTGACACTTATATGTATACCTATCAAATTTATTTATGTTTTTTTTAATTCTAAGTAACTAATGATTAAATTATTGGCAGATTAGTGAAACTTACATGGAATTGCCGAGCCATTCATTGACCTTTACTTTAACCCCTTTTACTCGTACTGTAAAATTCTTAATTGCGACTTTGCTGCATACTTTATTATAAATGAAAGAGTGAAGGAACAAACTAAACCTTTTGGCAAATTTAGTATTAGAATAACACACTGGGACCCTGAATATACGTTTTCGAAGCATTGTACCGTAATTAGGAGACTTTAATATTTATTCATGCACTTTCATGGTTGCTCGCAGAATGAATAGACCTCGCACGCTCAGTACATTCATGTCTCGGTACACCCATGTGGTAGGATACCAGAGCCTCTTTTTAGTATGACCTTCAGAATTGCTCTTTTCGACTTTTCCAAAATATACATATTCGTTTTCCCGGCTCCGCCCCAGGTGCCTATGCAGTAAGTCAGCACCGATTGACATATGCTAATATAAACAGATCTAAGCAGATCTTTATTCGCTGCATGACGCAGATTTTTAAACACGTAGATCAGCTTACGAACTCTGTTTGCAGTTGCTATTATGTGCTGGCTAAAGTCAAGTTTCTCATCTATGACAATTCCCAGGTATTTAATGAATGGTTTTCTGCTGATACATTCACAGGTGCACGATGCAGCCTGATGGTTAGTGTCACTACATCTATGCACTTTGATAGTAGGGAGATTGGAAGGTGCTGAAGCCATGGTTTTGTGAAAGCAGATGCAGATTTGGTTTTAGACAAGTTCAATGTCAAAAGGTTGTCCCTAAACCAGCTGGCTACTTTCCTCAACCCGTGTTCTGCGGAGGCGGCCACCTCTGACCAGGGTCTCTCGTGGAAAATGATAGCTGTATCGTCTGCGTAGCAGAAGATGTTGGCATTACTTAAGCTAGCACTGGCCAAGTCATTCACGTAGAGAAGGAAGAGAGTAGGTCCCAAGATGCTGCCCTGTGGGACACCGAAACTAACAGGCAAGGAATTACTTCTATTCCCATCAATACTGACACATTGTGCTCTGCCGGTCAAGTAGCTCCGAAACCAGTCCAGTGCGCATCCCCTGATACCGATCAGTTCCATTTTCTTCAAAAGAATAGGAACGGAAACGGTATCAAACGCCTTGGCGAGATCCAAAAAAACCCCGAAACAGGGAGTACCTTTATCCAGGTGTTGGGAAATTACATTGGTCATGAGCGCCACGTCACATCTGTTCTTACGAAAGCCATACTGATGGTTAGAAAGAAGATTATTCTTTTCTATGAAACTAAACAGACGTTTATTGACCAGTTTCTCCAGGATCTTAGAGAAAACCCCGAGCAGAGATATTGGACGGTAGTTGCCGGGGTCTGATTTATCTCCCGCTTTGTGTATAGGAGTGACTGCTGCCGTTCTCCATTCTTTTGGGAATGTTCCTGTAGACAGGCTGGGATTGAATATGAAGGTTAGCGGTTTGACGATATGACTTTTGATTGCAGTCACAAACCTATTAGTAACGCCGTCGAGTCCAGGAGCACTATCAAGCTTCAGTCCACTTATCACAGCCCTAACTTTAGCCTCATCAGCGGGCGTGAGAAACATGGACTGTGAGGGGCTACCCTTCAGGTCGACTTTACTCACTAAATGCTCCTCCGTGCTGTTTACATCCAGAAGAATACAATTTGCAAGACCTTTACCTATTCCTGCGAAATATTCATTGCATTTATCAAGGGAAGCCGTTATGTTATTTTCAATTTGTGTCAGCTCCTGCGGACCTTGTTTATTTTTCTTTATATGGGCTATCTTTTTTATTGAGTCCGAGAGTTTTTTGTATTAGATTTATTGGTTTCTAATTCCAGAGATTCATGTTGACGTTTGAGCCTCTTTAAGAGATCGTAGTAGAAATTTTTGTAACGCTTGTAAGTGTGTTTTAATATCACATCATTTGGAAATTTCTTACTTCTTGCGTGTAATCGATCTTTGTGTTTGGAACACCTGATAAGGCCGGGCGTCATCCAAGGCTGTATTGTGAACTTTGAGCGACTGACTGGGACCTGTGTGGAGTGTTTTTTTAGCAGCTCGAGAAGGACACTGTCAAATTCCGCGACTGCGCCATCTACTGTGTTGGTACTTGCGACGCAGCTCCAGTTGACGCTACTTAATTCCGTGCTCATGGAAACATAGTCAATCTTTGTCTTCAAACGCCTGAATTTAGCTCGTTTCCTCCCAAATGTGTTAATGGCTGCAATAACTATATCGTGGTCCGTAATATCTGATTGACAAATTATTGATTCAGCTTCAAGTTTGGATGTCACCAAAATATGATTCACCTCGTATAGGTTTGCAGACCATATGTTTTAAGTTTATCTCTGCTAGTAAGCACAGGTATAATGCTGTTTGGGATGAGCTACTATCGTCTAGGGTATTGATATTAATATCGCCAGCAACTATGATGGCAGTGGTGTCGTTAAGAGACTGAATCGTAGACGACAGGCAGTCATTAAATGTCGAGATGTCAGTGAATGAAGGCGATCTATAAATACCAAGCAGTGTGAACTGATTTTTGACTATCACTTGCAAACAATTTGCTTCATCAAATCCTAGTTCAGTAACTTGTGCCATCCATGTTTTTTTTATGTATACAACCACTCCCCCTGCCTTGTTTACGTATTTATGTGTTCTGAAGTAGTTACAACCGTTAATTTGGGGAATTATTGATTCCTCCTGGAGCCAACACTCGGTCAAAACTAAAGCATCAAAAATAATATAAAGTCTCTGGAAGGTAAACAGAAAATAGTCAAAGTTCCGTTGCAAGCTTCTGATATTAAGAGTTAGCACCCTAACGTTAAAATCAGTAACAATAACTTTACACGATTCTGGGCAATCGACAATATGGCAAGGCATATTATCCGAGTCTAGATCTTCAAGGATGTCTATGTTAGCCATTTTCATAACTATGGTATACTTTTGAGAAATCGTGCCAGTTCCTCGATCGCCCTGATAAACGTAGGAATCCACTGGTTTGAGTTATTCGTGTGATTAGGTGTAGGTTAATAATGTGTATGATTTGATGAGTGACAGTGTGCGAGTTATTAATGTTGTTAATCATTACAATGTATTTTACAGTAATTAGCTTTAGATCGTAAAAAGATTGAGGCTTTATATTAAATGTTTTAACAAGTACTAGGAGCAATACATGCACAATTATACATAGTGTATAAGTTTCACACGAACTATTTTTATTCATTTTGGTCGCATTCGATGTGAACTGAGATTCTTTAAGTATACGTATAATGTCCGAATATGACTTGACGTGGATTGCCGCTGATCCGTTGCCCCTTCCTTCACACTTTTTAACATATATTTGTCCTCCTGCTGTCAAACAGAACTTAAATCCAGCCCTTTCCTTGATTTGCACTCTGCACTCACGAAATAACAACCTTTGTTCTCGTGTAAGACGTTCGTTGAAGTAGATTTTGTTAACAGGTCCTTCAAGACTTACTTCTTTAGTTGTCAGGCGTTTCGATTTGGCTAACTTTAAAAACTGGTCCCGAGTGTGACGACGGCAGAATCTGACCAACAGGGGCCGTGGTTGTCCGATGGTTTCACGGGTTCGTCCCACACGAGACACAAATTCGAGGTCAGTATCCAGGATTTTCATGCCGGCCACCGCGGCTAGAGTTAAGAATAAGTGGTGAGGGTTCTCACTTGAGCTTTCAGTAACTCCTAAAATCTCTATATCGTTTCTCAGCATAGCTTGTGACTGGGCGTTGAGTTGCTCCTGCAAGAGCTCGTTGCGAGCTTGTAATTCCGACACTATACCGACTCTTTGCCTGCGACTTTCTACCTGAATCAAGTGGGATTCGAATGAGGACAGGCTCTGGGCTTGCTTAATTACTTGCTCCTGTAGGCTGTCATTCACTGTTTTAAGCTCCGCGACGTCCACTGTCTTTTTCTCCACACACTCCAAGCGGGATTCCAGAGTGGAAATGTTTGCACAGATATCTTGCAGACGATTTTCGCAGTGCCGAACAGCCGTGGTGGCTACCTCAAATTCCGATCTCATGCCTAAGATTTCTTGTCTGAGTAAGCTTATTTCTTCAGTCAATTTGATCAGCGGTGAGCCGGCTTCTGCCGGCGGGCTCTTTTCTGGGCTTTCAGGACGTGCTTTCCTGAGAGTGACGTTCTGTGTTGGTTCTGGGAATTGGGAATTAATATGGGGTTTAGACATTACTATCCAAGAATAAGCGTTATTCTCTGAATAAAAGTTTGGTGAAATCCGGCCTTAGTCCGTCAGTTTGACTTAGTGCACGACAAGTTTGGCTCAGTGGTTGCACAACGGCCTACGAAGCTGGCGGTCCCGGGTTCGAATCCCGGTCAGGGCATATGTTTGTGTGATGAGCACGAATGTTTGTTCCTGGGTCTTGGATGTTTTCTATGTATTTAAGTGTTATAATTTATCTTTATATTATGTATATCGTCGCCTAGTACACATAGCACAAGGTTTGCTTAGTTTGGAACGAGGTCGATTTGTATAAGATTGTCCCTGATTATTTATTTACTTATATATTATTTGACTACATAATAAAAAAATTAGGACAGGTATTTTTGCTTTTTCAAAAATGCAAAATAATAAAAAAATACTCAGATAAATCGCATTAGACTTTAGGAGTGGGGGCTCGTTACGTCACTCCCAGGTATAATTCGTACCTAGGAGTGACGTCACGCTAGATTTTGACTCAATATATCGCCTTTATTTTTTGATTAAGTAAAAAAAGCAAAATACGATTCCAATATTATCTATACTATTATAAAGTTGTAAAAATGAAATGTCTGTACATTGAAGATATTAAAAAAAAAAAAAATTGTTACGGACTTTTCGGAGTTCACTAAAAGGAAAAATATTTATTTGGATTTTTTGTATGTTCATATGCGTCGTTGTGGCTTCATCACGCAAAATCGGCTAAACCAATTTCAACTATTTTTGGCACACGGGTAGCCAGGTATCTTCAGATGGTTATAGGATACTTTTTACCCGACTACGCTGAAGAAAAAAAGAGGGTTATGACTTTTTCCCCTCCGCAAATCTTCTAGTAATTAAAAAGAATTTCTAATCATCTCTATTATCAGCATTTTTCTACGTATTCCGGGGTTTTTTTTATCCGCGATTCTATCCGGATTGTCGCTCCAACTTTTTAATAACAGATAATACTCGGAATTATCCGCAGTAATTTCATTACTTACAACCCCAGATCTCATTAGAGCGATCTACTCTAAAGATAGTGTAAGAAGACACTTCTAATCAGCTAACAAGATTGTCACAAAAACGTAACGCGGGGGATCCAAGTCAAACGGTGTAATTTCCGTAATTGGTCGCAGTAGGGCAGGAGTCGGGTCTTTTCGTGTAAAGTTGCGGCTCTCGGGCTTCATACGAAAAAACTCATATCTCTCGGCCATTTCTACTCCCGTCTCACCTTTAGAACCCTGCCGATGCCGCCTTGTTTAATAAATTCTTAGTGGCCTTTTAAAAACTGGGAATACCGTAAATTTTAGCTTTTGGCTCTGGGTTATCAAAAGGCTGCCGACCCCTGCACTAGGGCATTTAGTTTTTAGTTTTCTCCTTTTAAACTTTCTTTACCTAACGTAAAATAAGAATTAAAAGAATACGTTTCTGTCAAAAATTTCATTTTTGTTACAAGCTTTTAGTGCCGACTGTACTTTTCTTTGAATGCCCATCAACTAACTACCGAGACGATTCTAAAGAGTCCAAACTCGGTAGGATTGAGTTATTTTATTACAGAGGTCCTATGACCACCTTCCTGCTCCATCATCAGATCAGCGCGATGGTATCATATTATTGCATTGTCACCAAACTTACATAAGTATGCCAAATTTTAGCTGAGCTGGAATCCGGGAAGTAGGTCCAATTTAACTTGCAAGATGTGGAATCTTCTGAACAAAAATATTACATACATACATACATACTTACATACATACATTGCAAGTTAAATAAAAGCTTGTAAAAAGTTTACGAGAAACGAAACGTTCAAAAATAACTACGTTCGTTGGGGAGAAAAAGTCAAAAGCCATCTTTACTCTTTAGCTTAGTCGGGTAAAAAGTATTCTATGACCATCTGTGGATACCCAGCTACTTATCCGTGTACCATAAATAGTTGAGATCTGTTTAGCCGTTTCGGTGTGATGAAGCTACAACAACACATACAGAAATGCCCAAAACCCAACAAAATATTGATGGTACACGGATAGCTGTCCATCCATAGATGGTTATAGGATACTGTTGGGTCATACTGATTCTAGAATTTAGACGTCTTTCCTGTGGACAACGCAATAGTTAAGGGCTTGGGTACATATAATTGATATTTATTTTTATCGCTTAGATCTAGAGTATTAATCAATTTGTACATCGCCTAATAGGGTACTAAGAAAAGCCCTTAACTTTCAGGTGTCCACAGGAAAGACGCATATCGCTAACTCATACTAAAAATCAGTATGACCCTGTTATCCGATAACGCTAAAGCAAAAAAGAGGGTTATAATATTTCCTCCTCCTCTTCCGCGAAAGAAGTTACTTAAGTTTAACCTACCATGAGACTATAAGGTAAAATTACCAGTGCTTGACATTGTAATTGCAATAATTGACACCCTTTTTTGCTTTTTTTTCTGGTTGCCTTCTTTGTTCTCTTCTGGTCAATCCTGACCATTTTAGAGGTGCTGTATTGGGCGCCTCGACTCCGAAGGAGGTGGCGCCGGTTGACACATTGCTGGTTAGCTTTAGTGTAAATAATTAAGGTTGAAAGGCCACCTATTGGTACAGTGTCTAGCACTGGGACATTTACCTTACTCAAATCTCTTGTTTCTAAACGAGAGGAGACCGCGTAAGGTTGTCTCACGGGTTGTTTGTCAAACGACAGCCTTAACAGAAAACTGAACAAACGAATAAGCTTTATCTAGGTTATCTCCCGATATAGCTCTCGCGATCTTTAGAGACCGGTTCATAGTCCATAATGGTCGTTGTGACAACCGATCCAACCTTACCCGCCCCCCTATTGCCTAACGTGTCTAACGCTCGCAATCAGAATCAAGTGTCATGATTTTGTATCGGCTATGACAGTTGATTCGGATAGCAAGTGTCAAAATTTCGGTGGGCAATAAACCCCCGGTCTCCCCTAACCGTTTCATTTCTGTAATTCAAGTATTATTTCACTTAATAGAAAGTTTTACGTTCTCACGAGAGTGCTTGGAAATTTTCAGGAAAATCCCCAACTTTTCGAGTTTCTGCATCCATTACCACAAAAACAGTTTAAATTTTTACGCCAACTGTCCCATTCCAAATCTTTTTCCTCCTTTTTCGCAGTAAACGCGGCCATTTTGTTTTCTTAACTAATGTGTGCGCCGTTAATAGGAAAACCTTTCAGTTAGAATAACTTGAACAAAACGAAGTGTTCAAACATCACCATCACAAGTTGTTTCGTTTGTTACAGGCTAGTTATGCAGTGCTCTGAAGAACAGGACGCATAAAATAAGAGTGTATACGGGATGATCTCCAGCATTTTGGAAAGAAATAGTCTACATCAGATGCATGGAGTATACAGGTAAGGACAAACTCATATAGGAAAACAGATAAAAAAAGTATCCAGCAGAAAGTAGTAAATAATAGTTCCACATCCATCCGGGATGGCGCTAGTGTGCCACGTGAGTATGAAATAAATGTAGTCATTACTTCTCAGTACCGATCGAGTACCATCAACTAATTACAAAACATTTTTATCGAAATACTACTCAATCCCTCGTTCTACTTCTGATGTAAATATTTAACCATGTCCAAAATTATTTTTCTTGCATTGTTGTCTTCTTTTGACAACTTAAGGTAATTTATTTTACGTACTTGCTACAGTGACGCCACCAATTTAACCTCTTTTGTCGGACTCTTTGGATATATAGAGATTGTTTTCCATGCCTCTATAATCCATGGTCAGATGTTTCCATGCGGATCCATTGTCTACACATCCTTCTACTACAGGTCTAAGTCTTAAGGGGGTGCATCGGAAATTTAAGCTATTTTTAGTGATTTTTTTGTCAAATCCAGTTTATGAAATTTATTCCATTTTGATGTACAAAAAATCAACTAAACTAGAAAAAATATATCCACCGCAGGTTTCGTCGTTTACCTACTAGCTTCTGCCCGTTACTTCGTCCGCCTTAAACTCGTTTATCGCGGATAAGGGTATTTTCCCGGCATGAAAAATAGCCTATGTCCTTCCCAGGGACTCAAACTATCTCCATACCAAATTTCATCCTAATCAGCTCAGCGGTTTAAGCGTGAAGAGGTAACAGACAGACATAGAGACAGACCGACACACTTTCGCATTTATAATATTAGTATGGATTCAGCACCTAACGCGGAAATATGTTTGCTTTAAATTTCCTCGATTTTTTGTCTAGTTTGTACAAACGACAGATTATTAACGGCTACATTATGTAAAAATTACATTCTTCCCTTTATTTATCTTTTACTTCACTAACTTAAATATTAACAAAACATAATAATATCTTCGATTTCACTGTATTTTTACATCTGGCGCTTACGCCAAAAAACTTCTAGCATGTAGTTTATTAGCTTTCTCTTTCTTTTATGCGCGCGAGCAATACATGTGTCCCTTATTACAAATTACACTCATTGGCCGGCACGGGGGCCGTTGCGTGTTTTTTCCTTGCCGATGCAGGGCCTTAACTGAGTTTGTTCCTGAGGTAAGGGAGCGGTACGGGAGGGGCGACAAGTGACGTGACATGACGTGTCCTAACTGTATGCTATACACATATACGTCACTTGTGTGCCTCCCGTACCACTCCCATACCTCAGGAACAGACTCAGTTATGCATTAGGCCTATAGTTAGTCCTATAGCCTAGTGTTTAGAACCAGGATTGATCACAAAACTTACGGCCGTCCAAATCACGTTTGCGCCATCCATCTTTGTTTTCAGCCAATTCTTCCCAAGTTTTAGAGACAATTTTAAATGCGTTACGTTTAGCAGTGTCTTTGAAACGCAGCATCGGTCTTACAGTCTTCCATGTAGCGTATGCAACCAAGCATGACATGGCGAGGTATTCGAGAGGTACTTAAACACGTGTGGATTCATGAACTTTAGTGAATTAACTTTTTAATAAAAAATAACACTGACTCCAAAAAAAAACTTAAAAGTAAAAAAAAAAAACCGGATAATTGGTGTAGGGATGTGACGACCCCAGCGCCCGCTGATTCACTGTCGTAATCAGTCAACGCAGGGCAGCTTGTGGCGAGCTGTTGGGGAGTAGTGACTTCACGCCATGTGCCATACCCTAAGCTAAATTAGCAATGCTATACGAAAAACAACCTTGGATAACGTTTAAAAAATAACTAGCAATGTGTCCACTGTATCATGTTTTAGGTTTTATTGAGCACCTAGCACGTTATAGGGGAGACCGGATAAGGTTGTCTCATGGGTTGGTTGTCATACGTCGGCTATAACAGAAAACTGAAGGATCAAATCAGTTCATCGACCGGTGTCGTGATCGCAAGAGCTCTGTCTAGGAGGGAGATATATCTCTCGCGACCTTGCGACACCGGTTCGTTGGCCATTATGGCCGCTGTGACAACCGACCCGTGATACAACCTTACCCTGTCTCTCCTACCAGTGTTAAAAAAGACTGCTTGAAAAAATAGAATAAACGTTAAAACTTTACTATTGCCAACATGTATGCAGTTTAGAAATTTGAAACATTGGTCTCAAGGTAACCAGAGGGGCTACTCCGAAACCCGAAAAACGAAGTTCGTATAGCTGCTCGCTCAAGCTAATACAGCAGCATATAATATGAGAGCGAGAGGAACGGCACGTTACGAACTTCGAATTTCGAGTTTCGGAGTAACGCCTAAGGGTCCTTTTGTTGCCAATTACGCATATAACTAGAACTCGACCCAAACAAACCGATCGATGCGCAAACTTCTAACAGATAATGCGGGAACAACCGGTCTTTTGTCGGATTGAAACAAAGGTAGGCCTTTATCTTGGTTACTAAGTTTTACCCTATTAATTAATACAAATTTCTAAAATTTCTACGTATACAACTAGAGTGAGCGAACTCTCAATTCTCTTTCTACCTTTCTCTTTATTTGTAATCTACATGAGTAGTCTCCATACTTATTTATGTAAAATTTATAAATAGTCGCAGAAAATACCCTACATTAGGAATGTTGTTACTGCAGCCTCATACAGCACCTGAGGACACGGTAGTGTCTCCGCTATGACTCAAACAAATAAATAATAAAATATTTTATTTCAGACCTGATATGGTCCATATTTATTTAGTAACACAGCAAGACTTAATAACTATGTTAGAACCATAACAATCAAAATAAAACTACCGCTACTTATCACTAACCCACAACTCTATAGCGTCCAACGAAGTAATTAGCTTTAGTAAAAATATTTTTCTAGAGCGAATACACTTAGCTTTGTACCCGATGAACGATACTCATTATCTACATTGTTAACTGTGAACACAGATGTTGGTCGAACTTCACAGCTCCTTCACTTACGAAGTGACCAACAACTGTGTTCTTTTTGTTTAAGATTTACTTCTTAATAAGGTTTACATTATTTCGTTTGACTTAAAGACTAATTTAGTGTAAAAATCATTGGCACTTACAACGCCTTACATTTCGAAGTGGCTGTTGTGGCCACAGTTAACAATGCAGATAATGAGTATTGTTCAGCGGGTACAAAGCTAAGTGGATTCGCTCTAGAAAAAGAATATTTGCATACAGGGACAAACAGAACTTTGACTCTACTTGGCCCTGCCAATAACCACTTCTACCCAGTTTTTAGTTATCAGGCAGTCGAGACGCCCTTCCAACGCCTTCATGAGGCTGTTGCTGCTGTCCCTTTTTCTCAGTAGCGAGGCAATTCTTTTTCGCCTGATGGCAAAAAAGTCATCTACGTGTGCCTCGGCAAACATACCGGACGCACTGCAGTGCTTAGGCAGCCTCAAAAACATCCTGAAGGCGTTTTATACTGAACTCGCAAAATAAAGCGCAAAGGCCCTACCTACCTTTTCACAAAATGCTTCGTCGTTTATTTGAACCATCATTACCTGGGCTTGAATCATACCAGATAAACAAAATTCTCGGTATATGATGTTGAGTAGACTTATTATACATATAAACGTTTCAATTACGGAGCTCTTATAGTTTAGGTTTTATTGATATCTACCCCCATTTCGTCACTGACTCATTCACTCATTGATGATCATCATTCTAGGTTTTCGTACTGATCCGTATTCTTTGTGTCCGCCATGTTTGCAGAAGCTCGAGTGGACAGTTTCTCTGCTGTTCTACGTAAGATGGCATCTCTTTTGACCAGAATTCGTGACAGATCCAACATCCTCCCGAAGACTATAGCTGTAAGAAATGAAGGCTCCATGATGCAACACTTAATTAAAAACACAATACTTAGGTAGTAGGTACGAATACTGACATGGTTATAAGAAAATACTGTAAAATTGTATTATTATTATTTGTTCGCCAGTGTATTTAGCTCCTTACTCGTGGCCTACAGCGTCATTTTTCAAATTTAGTCCCAAATTCAATGTAATCAACATTCTTTGTTTACTTGTTCCAAAATTTTACAACGTTTGAAGATGCCTTTATCATCTAAGCTAGGTGGCCACTGCGCGTATATGTATTATACAGATCTCCCCCAACGATCTTTACTATGAAGCTCCTTCTCATTCATTTAATTAACTATCTAAGACGACGGTAGTATTCGGCTGCCAGGCCAAGGCCTCTCTTATCGGCCGTGTGGTCGGTTGAATATACTGATTCATTTACAACACCACTCCTTTAATAAGATTGTGCATCAGTTCGCAAACATGCTACTTTGATCCCCAGTGTCTCGAACAGACTCGAACATGCAAAGGCTGTGACAAGACATAATCCAACACGAGCTTAGAGCATTAAACCATGGAGGTGGCAAGCCTATTATTACTGAACTAGATTTTCAAGGTGGGATCCGATCGTTTCTTACTCTGTGTCAGTGTCGTAACGTAACAAGATTATTTTTCCGTGGGAGGGTTGTTAATCCGCCGCACAACCCCCAAAATGCTGGAGGGCCACATCCTACTTCGGTCAGCGAGGATTGACGTTGGAATCCAGAACGCCCTAAGATGTTCTGGAGCGCTCCATAGAGTTTTAGTGTCCAAGCTGATCAGTAGACCAACCAAGATTCGCGTGTACAAAACTGTTATTAGACCAATCCTGATGTGTGAAGCATAGACACTGACTCAAAAGAAAATAAGTGAAAGATTCAGGGACCAATAAGAGATGGGGATGGCAGCTGGAGGAGAAGGAAAAACAGTGAGTTAGAAGACCTGGTGGCTCTACCATATATCATTAGCGAGTTTAAAGCCATACGACTCCGCTGGCTGGGTCACTTGGAGAGGATGGGAGATGATCGGGCCGTAAAGAGAACGTATCAGGAACGACCGAGTGGAAGACGTCCAGTCGGTCGGCCCAGATATCGCTGAAAAGACGAGGTGCAAAAGGATCTGTGTGCACTAATAACCCAACTGGCAGGGATTGGCGCAAAACAGAGAAGAATGGCGTTCTTTTCTGTCTCTCACTGGCTCAGTGACCCCAAGATCCTCTTCGGGTCACTGAGCCAGAGTAGTAAGTTAGTAATTAGTTTTTCAAGGTGAATTTTAATACAGAGTTTAATCACAAAGGAAAAAACAATGCGATCCGACTAAATTGCAAGCTTGGACCTCAAACTGCAAGCCTTATATTTTCTGTCTAAATACGTAGCGTATTAGCACCACTCCAAGACATACGTTCACGCTACGCTACGCTACTCTCACCGCTTCTCTAGCAAGTCTTAGACAGGGAGAGAAATCGCGCTGTTCTCAAGGTTAAGAACAGAACCAATTATGATAATTATATATCGGTTATGCTCATGCATTTTTAATGGGAGGTTAACACGCACATTGCAGAAACATGCCTATTCCTACAAACGCACACAGTCAAGAGTATCCTTGTTTGTTTGAATCAGAAAGAGGGGATCCGCAGAACCAAGGTCGGAGAATTGCTAGACTTAAATTGCAGTGGGCGGATCATTGATGACCGCTGGAGTGGAAAGGTTCTCAAGTGGCGACCGCGTACAGGGTGAAGCAGCGTGGGAACGCTATGATGGCCGAAGTCAAGATCGTGGGAAACTATTGAGTGAGGGCGGCGCACGACCGGTCGTTATGAAGATCCTTGAGGGAGGACTTTGTTCAGTCGACGACTGTAGGCATGATGATGATGATGACACCATAGAAAAAACTTACACAAACACTGACTAACAATCATATAAACTGACATACCATTTATTTTTATTTAAATAAACAGACGTGGTATCGGTCCCTATTTAACAATTGTGACAATTGTCAGGTGAAAAATGACAATTTTAGTTCACGACGATCCCCGCAAGCTCGATACATCTTCTTACTTTGTACTGGGCACGCAATTTACGTGGAATTGTCATTGTCACCCGACATTTGTCATGATTGTGAAATAGGGGCCTGTGATGGTCGCGTTTATCGCGCGATAAATGATATGATAACGCGCCTATCACTCTGGCACTCACATACGTGTCAGAAGGTGACGGCAGCTATGTCACTTATTTATCGCGTGATAAACGCAACCATCATAGGCCTGCTGGTGTCTATATAACACCTACTTGATGACTAATTGTGTGAGCGGTGCAAGTCATTCGTGTCACGTATACCTATAAGTAGGTTTCTGTAACACGTCTTAATTATAAGGTTCATTGTACCCTATTTGTCTTTAATAAATGAAAAAAAAACATGTAATTTGGCAGAGAGGGAATACGTCCGTATGCCATTTCCAGTAGTTTAACGCTCTAAGGACACAAGCGGGCTGCACCCAACGACCTGGTTGTGCGCTCAGCTGACGCTCGGTCTATATTTAGATTTTAACACGCAGTCTGACCCAGGCTTATTAATTTAAGATCAATCGGGCGCCATTTTGTTGCGTCGTTGGGGTGAACTATGGCTGGCAATGACGGATGACAGCGTTTTTGGAGCGCGTTGAGTTACAGGAAATTAATTTATGAAACTGATGCATATTCTTCATTTTTCGCATAATTATAATTCTTAAGTCTTTCGTTTCGCCAGTGTTTCGCTTCCCACTGCACATTTTTCTCGTTTACCCATTAAGTTAGGTTAGGTTTATTTTATAAATATTCTGTTTACGGTTTTATAGAGAAACTTATTTGGTGAAATTAAACAGTTTAGTTGACAACGGCAGTAAACTGAATGCTAATTGTTGCGAGTGTGAACTAAATAGCAAAATTATTGAATTGTATCTAATAAGTTTTTGTAATTGGAAATGCGACACAGCTTGCATTGGATTGCATGATTGAAGTGGCAATGGGCGGACCATGTAGCCCGGAGAACGAACGGCAGTTGGGGCAGTAGAGTCCCACTGGGGACCACGCATAGGAAAGCACAGCGTGGGATGGCCTTGACGATCTCGTTAGGGTCGCGGGTACTCGGGGGATGCAGTCTGCGCAGGATCGCACTCTGTGGCGAGCTATAGGAGAGGCCTATGTTCCGCACGGACGTCCATGGCTGATAGATAGATAATTGGAAATCGACCATATAAATTATAATTTCATAAGCTTAATCGAACAGTTCGATTTATAAATTTTAATGTACCTGAGCAAGGTTGGCCAAGTAATTGTTTTACATGTTGACCGACACTAGAACCAATTTCTTGGGCGACTGTGAAATACAATCCATGTTATTAGTTTCTTATTATTACATGAAATTCAACTTAATATTATGGAAAAGTGAGTCATTTATCTTTTTGCGTTCACCATCAACGATTCATTGCAGTACTACAAGTTGCATTTTTTTTATTATTAAAAACATAACTTAATATTACAAGACATCTATACACAAATCGAACTAGTCCCACGGTAAGCTCAATAAGGCTTGTGTTATGAGTACTAGACGACGATATATTTAATTTATAAATTTACTTAATAATATATAGTACATAGAAAACATCCAAGACCCGGGAACAAATATTTGCTCTTACCAGGATTTGAACCCAGGCCCTTCAGCTTCGCAGGGAACGTTACTCACACTGTGCTAAACCGGTCCTTAATACCAATAATCTCTTTGAATATAGTAGCGAAAAACATCTTATTCGTTATAAGCTTGACAAGTTCTTTTGTGACTCTCCCATGGTCTACGGGGGACGTGGGGGGCAGCGGGGGCGGGTATGAAGTGTGCGCGGCGGGGCACGATGACCCTGCCGCGCGCACGTTTCTTACTTGCCCCCGCAGCCTTTCCCCCCGTCGCCCGCAGACCGTTGGTCAAGCTATAATTACTCCAATTTCGTTCTTCAAATGCGAACGATGTCAAGTTATTCACTATAAATTCTCCAATACATCCCATTTCTAAAGTTATCCATGCAGAAGTTGCATTGTAGCAGATGAGAATATCGAGTCCAGAAAATGGCGGTGAAATAGGAAAACAGTTTTCAATTCGCATATAGAAGTGGATTTTATTTGCCGAAATGCACTGAAGCAGAACGGCAGATACAAATATGGAATTTGATTCGAGTGTTCACTTCTATTTATCTGTCTGTAGAGAAAAAAATAATTCTGTGATATGGGGTTGGGTTGCGTCTATTTGCTTGATACAGGCTCTTTTATTGTTACTCATTGTAAGGGTCCTTACCTCAAAAGGAAAACTTTATCTATACTATTACAAAGTTCATATTGGAGATATCTTCAAAATAATGATTGTAACGGACTATTTGTTTCGGACTAAATGCGTTTAGCTGATTTGGCGCGATGAAGCCGCAACGACACATACACAGTGTACATACAAACACATACAGAAGACACAGACACAACACACACACGCACGCACACACACATACACACACATATACAATACATATTCTTACATACACACACAGACAGATAGACCGACACACGAAAACACACACAAACATACAAAAAATAAAAATAAACTTTTTTTGCGATTTAGTGGCCTAATAGTCCGTTACAATCATTTTTTAAGGTTCAGTAGCCAAATGGCCAAAAACGGAACCCTTATGGATTTGTTACGTCTGTCTGTCTGTCCGTCCGTATGTCACAGTCACTTTTTTCCGCATTAAGATTTTTCACACAAATAAAAAATAAAACAATAAATTTTGGGGGTTCCCCATACTAACAACTGAATCTCTTTTTTTTTCATCAAACCCTTACGTGTGGGTGTCTATGGATTGGTCTTCAAAAATTATATTAAGGTTTCTAATATCATATTTTTCTAAACCGAATAGTTTGCGCGAGAGACACTTCCAAAGTGGTAGAGAATTATAAAAGTTCCACCGAAAATGGGTTTGAACGAGACCCAGTAAGTATTTTTTTTTTTAATACGTCATAAATCGTACACCGCAATTTACCTTTCATTCAATCAACTCAAATATAAAGACAAAAAAAAGGATAAACTGCCGCTTTTTTAATCACCTTCAATATACAGACATTTCATTTTTACAACTTTATAATAGTATAGATATATTGGGATTAGTATTGGAATAGTTTGAGGCCTACGTAATTTGCGTGTTCCTGATTATGCGTCTGCGCAGTCGACAATGCCTGCCAATATGCATAATGAGTCGGCTCGTGTATCTCCTGTATTTGCCTACCTAGTCCCCACAAAACGTTGTAACTACCAAGGAACCCCTATTTACATACAACCTTTAATGCTAACAAGTCGGAATTCCACGTAAATTGTCTCATGCATATGCAGAATTGGAGAAAATGCACAATAGATTTTAGTATTTGAGGATTCCGATGAAGGCTTATTGAAAGGATCTGAACGCGAAATATGATTTTAATATCGTTGGATCTCATATCCGCTCATGTGAAAAAAACTCGTATAGATTATTAATGTAATTTATTACAGTCTAGGTTTTCTTTGTACCTAAACCGTATTTTTGAGCAAAAATAACATTGATCCGTTCTGTTGCTCATAATGAATGTTATTATATAAAGACAAATTTACACATTTTTTTTTGTTTATTTAAGGGTAATAAATAAATATCAAGCTTATTAATAAGTATATGTATGTACGCATTTTATACATACCTAATATATTGCTTTGAATTCGTAGCGACGCAATTATTGCTCCTAATAAATGTAATGAAGAGTAAGTAAATATTTTAACGAAACCTATTTTGGGTGAGATTGTAATCATTTTTCTCCTACTTTCAGCGTTAAATTAAACGTGTTAAGACTTTTAAGGTTCGTGGAAAGTGTCACACTGCGTACCAACTACCAACCAACCACGTAAAGAAATTTTTTGAACTACCCATTCAGTTTATTACGAGTAATATTTTATTTACTGGCATTCCTACTGCCATCAGATCTATATGAATTCATTTCAAGTCAATGAGAACTCACAAGGAAAAATAGTTCTTATTTATGGAGTGAAAGCTACAGAACTTACTTCTCACTTAGACTTGTTCAATCAGTTTAACTACATCAATTACTTAAAGATTGTACAATATTCTAGACCTCGTTCAAGACTTAAGAAGTTGCGAGGAAGTCAATTTGAGGTAGGTACAGTCAGCGACAAAAGTAGCTGTGCATTTTAGTACCGCAGCCAGGCGCAGCGCTCTAGCCGAATCTACGCCGATCAGCAAAAAGTACGTAAATACAGCCTCCAACCTGCTAGCATTCACAAAATGTGCGTCAGCGTCGAACACTAGTCGCTACTATAAAATGACCCCAGCGCTTGGAAACCGGTACTCTCTTCATTCAAAATAACCGGTATTTTTTTTGTTAAATTATTTCCGTCCAAATACAACATATTCGTATTCTATATTCTGTTTAAATTATAGAACTCGAAACAGATGTATCCAAAATTATTCGTATTGCGATCCATCTGCTCGTTTGCCACCTATGGCATAAAAAAAAATTGTAACCGTAAATTACAGGCAATTCTAACGCAATGTATATAGTTAAAGAATAAATGACTATGGCTATAAGTAAACATATTCAACTGCTTTTGTGGATGACTGTACGTCTTTCTTAGTAATTATTCGACCTGAATGTCGGCTGGATTAGTATTGATTAAAACTTTATGGTAATCCGTCTTAATTATATTTTGATTACCGTTTTAACTGCGGGAATTCATAAACAAGTTATTAATTAATCTTAGAAATTGATTTGATAATAACGGTTATAAATGGGGCTTAAAATAGCAATTCCTGGTACTTAAATGTTTGCTCATTCAAAACATGTCACATTATATTTTCAAAAACCTCGATTGTTAATTTACTGTTCGGATTTTCTACAGCTAAATTTCAATAAAAATAAATTTAATTATCGACTACGGGTACTACTTTCATGCTTCCTCTAATACTCGTATACCCATTCCTTATCCGATCCATTCTCGTCAAGCCACTCATCCATCTCAACATTCTCATCTCCGTGACATGTAAGCCCAATTACTGCTAACACAAAAAATGTCAAGCCCTAGATTTATTAGAAATTTTCCGTCTTGAGAGTACCAACCCTTAGTCATAGTATCCTAGTGTTTATTCGGGAATACCTGCACCTTAATGAAAAGCCACCCTAACGAGGCAAACACGGGTCTGTATCACACAATCAGAATCAGAACGCTTTGTGCTCCAAGATGCTGACGAACTCACGCCAGGCATAGGGCTTAAAACGACGTAATTTAATAGGAAAAGCTTTTGACTTACATCCTTACGCAATGGGATTTAATATCCTGCCTCATGTAAGCATGTCAGCATTTCACATAGTGCGATATTCTGTGCCTATAGCAAACTGGTTGATGGAAATTTTGTTGTGCAGCAATAAATTCCCTATCAGGAAACATGCTTGCGCGGTACTGAGGGTACAGATATAGAGAAAAAAGTAAACAGTAAATATGTCCCTACTATCTGGATGCTTGGCAACCCAAAAAATAACGGGCATCACGCTCATTTTTACCACGTACTAGCAAGTTGTCAAATGAGCTTCTCCCTGAGGTATTTCCAGAGCACTATAACATGGGACTCATCAAGAAGTGAGCTATCAGGGCTCTAAGCGCAAAGGTTGGCAAAGTATGGGCGATTCCGCCGGTGTTACACATATCCGTAGGCGACGATGACTACTTTCCATCAGGTGGCTCGTCTGCCCGTTTGCCACACGTTACATAAAAAAAAACTACAGCAAATATTTGAATTGCGTAATAGCCACTCTATATATATCGACGGCAAAAAGCGGAAACGTAGTAACCGCCAATGGATTCAGTTGGCGGTTACGACGTTTCCGCTTTTGCCGTCGATATATTGGCTGCTGAATGCGACCTACCCCTACGATGGGTACTGAAGCTAATTGAGAGAGCACGATAAATACGAACTTTTCCGATAAAATATTATGCACTACATCTGCCATTCCCGCGCGTGCAACCGAATATTTATACAACTTTTGAATACTTAATTTAAAATATATATATATATAAGTTTAATTTTTTTACTGAATAGGCAACATTCATGAATTTTATTTGTTCTTTAATAAAAGCTCATTCAGGTAACATACAGTAGACAAAAAAAATTTTTCGTATAACTATAAAAATAACCAAGATATAAGCCATCAAACATTTCATTATATCTCTTTCTAGCAAAACAGAATTTAATATGGAGTTTATATGGCTAGAGTCCATGACGTAACAGTGCACGTCGGACCTCTCTGTCTAATTAGTAGTTTAAAATGCCTTTATCTTGCGTATTTCTTGGCCGATTTAAATTTTAATTTCACATTTTGAAATCGTTTTTACGGTATTTTGATATTTAGTTGAGAAAAGCGATAAAAATAATTCATGCATGTACCCTATTGTGTTATTACAAATATGTAATACTAGCTTCTGCCCGCGACTTCGTCCGCCTTAAATTCGTTTTTCGCGGCTAAGGGTATTTTTCCGGGATAAAAGTAGCCTCAAACTATCTCCATACCAAATTTCATCAAAATCAGTTCAACGGTTTAAGCGTGAAGAGGTAACAGACAAACAGACAGACAGACACATTTTGCATTTATAATATGAGTATGGATTTGGCAAAAAGGTATTAATTTTAGCGCCACCTGTTAGTTTAGCAAGGTACTCGATACTCGTGGGCTCGTAACACATGTCTGAGAGAAGTTTGCACCTCCTTCCTAAGTAGCGCGATAAGATTCAGGTGCAAACTTAACTCAATCAAATGTAGTCGCTAAGGGTTGTCCTTTTAAGGGTTGAATTTTTATAGCCTATAACCTGGCCGGGGATTTTTTCGACCGGTTAGTAAAGTCTGCATCAAAATTTCTTCAGCCGTTTTCACGTGATGCGCGTACAAATAATCAGACAAACAGATAAACAGACAAACAGACAAAAATTCTAAAAACTGTTGGAAGGTGTTCTGTTATCGATTTTAAGAATCCCCGGCCAATTTTTTTTCGAATATCTTCCATGTACAGACTTTCGACCCTCTTCAGCTTTATTATATGTATATCTCATATGTATTATATGTATATCATCTATACAGATTGTAATTTATGATGCGCAATGTGTAATGACAACGTAAATGAGAGAGTTTCTTGTGTTATCAGTCAGATTTTGTTGAAAACTATGGTTCAATAAGAACGATTTACATTATGTATATGTGTAGAAAATAACGAAAATTTAAGGCCATACTCGTAGTGTAAAATGAGAGTAGGGTAAACCCTCCAGTGAATGAACCCCCCCCCCCCCCCCCCCCCGTGACTGAACAAAATGTCGTTTATTGCTAAAATAAGAAATATAATCATTTCTGCCATTCGTTGTATTTTTTTTTTTCTTATTAGCAACACAATTTCCTATGCAATGGTATGACTTGGTTAATTTGTTGTCAACCAGTTTCAGCATGGCCACCGTTTAAAGTTTACGTGTTTCCGTTTTTGAAGTTTTGTATGGAGAAGTTAGATCCCTGGTAAGAACAGTGCTTATTTGATGTATACCAGTTTGGTTAAAAATAAGAGTTAAACCATCTACAAATGTACACTTTGGTGGATTATTTTGCGATTAAGTTGATTTTTTAAGGTGTTCCATTACTGACTTATCTAATGTTCTAAAACCAGTAAATGAACAGTGTGTTAATTCACTGGTGTCGGCTCAAATTAATTTTTTTCCTAAATGTAAGTATTAACTTTATCGTATTAAACTTTTTTTTTTATATTCTGTATAGAAAACGATCCTTATTCTTTGAGCTAGTGTTGGAACATGTAGTGTTCATTCATAGGCATGAAAAATGTAGTAAATGGACTATAGAAATTTGATTTTGTTCATATACTAAATACCTACTAATACTATGTATGAACAACGTAACGACGAACGTGTTTATGGAAATTTTGTAAGGTTTACTTCCTAAATTGGACATATTAATAAAAGTTCATTTTCTTATTCTTAATTATTAGTACCACAATTATTATTTCAAGCATTATTTGGTGAGCCAGACCCTCTTTCCCCAAAATGCACGTTGTTCCTTGGGTAATATATTTATAAAATTTTCTTCTATTTCCGCGATTATTACTCATTGAAATAAGACAATTTTTCGGATTATATCGCGTTTATTATTTCATTTGAGTATCTCTATTATCTCATATCTGAAATGAGATAATATACGCGATATAATCCGTTAAATGAGACAAAAGGTAAGTACTTACTTAGAAATAAAACAATACTAAAGCTAAAAGAAAAACATAAAACGATATATACAAGACATTTATTGATAAAAGTCAATGTGTTACAAGTCAGGTTAACAGGTGGGTACATAATTTAACTAATACTAGTAATTACGTACAACATTTCTGGAGTATGTAATATATATGTCATTTAACTTATTATTATTAAATAGAATATATTTTAAGCATAACAACTTAATAAACTGTATAATATTTTCTTCTGTTTCCGCGATTATTACTCATTGAAATAAAACAATTTAACGGATTATATCGCGTATATTATCTCATTTTAGTTCCCGACGTTTCGGAAGCTTTCCAGCTTTCCATGGTCCCGGGAGGCCAGTCCTCCCGGTAATATACGCGATATAATCCGTTAAATTGTTTTATTTCAATTAATAAACTGTAGTTAATGGAATCCCATATGGCTTAACAAGTCATCATTTAATTTATAAATTTATATAAATTTGCTCATACAAATTACTTACAGTAGCTAAATTACTAGGGGTTACGGCACATTTCAACAAATTCGTCGACGCTGTAGCATGCTAAGTCAGTTAACATTGTTTTAAGATTTCGGACAAACTTTTTATCATAATATTTTCTTCTGTTTCCGCGATTATTAAATTGTTTTATTTCAATAAACTTTTTATCAGTTTTTGCTAATTTTATTTCCTCAGGTAGCAAGTTATACAATATAGGGCCTAAGATCCCCCTCAATTTCATTTAGCTTTATAACCAATTTGTTGTTGATATTAGGTCTAAGCTGAAAATATGAAATATTGTTTTTTTCTAAATTTAGTAGCATTCCGTTTGCAGCAAACCATTGAGATATTTTTTGCATAGCAATTTCAACCTTAGAATTTAAAATTTGAAGGTTGTCGGCACTCACCAGAATGCATGTGTCATCGGCATACGTTATAAACTCCAAATTGGGACTAGCCGCTGAGATGTCGTTTACCAGGATCAAAAATAGGACATTTCCCATTGTCGATCCCTGGGATACAGCAATATTGCCAATACTTTCTAAATTCGATTTAGAGTTCATAACGCATGTACTCTGTTTACGGTTATTTAGGAAGGAGCGTATGGTATTATGAAACTGGCCTCCGACACCATACCTAGATAATTTTTCGAGGAGCAAAGAATGGTCGATCATCTTGAAGGCGCGCGACAGGTCGCAAAAAATAGCAGCAGCCTGTCGCCCGGCCTCGAGATGAGTCAGCGTCCGCGCCACGACGTCGCGCGTCGCATCTGTCGTCGACCGCCCCGCTTGATATGCATACTGTTGCCCATTCAGTAAACCGTTCCCCATTGAGTATCTCATAAGTGATGAACTCATAAGGTACTCAAACACTTTGGACATAATGGGTATTAGAGATATTGGTCGGAAACTTTCCTCGAGCTCCATTTCACCCTTCCCCTTATATATAGGTTATACTTTTATAAGTTACAATTATACAATTACTATAAAAAGAAAACCCCGTCTAGAACGTCGGCCTGCGGCATGGACCCCATTACACTGGCGGCGTTACCTCTCTGGGTCGCGAGAGCGATTCTCTGTGAGAGGTACGCGCCAGCTCTGGGGTCCCCCGAGATGCGGACTAACTGTGCCGGCAGGGCCTTCGTCCGTTAAATTGTTTTATTTCAATAATATATTGATTTTCACTTAATTTTTTTACATATTTTTGTATTAATGGTGAATATTTCATTATGAACGCTTTCCTCTATACTCAAAAAAACCGAAACAACTTAACATGCTGTTATTAATTGTACAAACAAAGCAAGTACGCAGTTTAATGTGCCCAAGCCAACTGAAGGATTTGCAGATATGAATTTTAAGGTTATTGACTAGGATTCAGAATAAGTCTTGTTGATTAGACGACATTTTTTTTAAAATATTTTGATATAACTATTAAAATTAGAAATATTCATATAATTCTCATCGCTGTCGTGAAAAGAAAAGTATTTTTTACTTACATTTTTGATCTCTTTAGCCTGGACTTAATCGCAATGACTTGACAAAACTACGATTGTTTTATTTTTCCTTTTGATAGATATTGTATTTAATAATGTCAACGTGTTTTTGTCCAAATAATGATACTTTTGACTAATTAGAGACTGATTGGAGAATGATTAGTAGTATCAACAGAGTTTAATGTTTGTTATTATTTTTTATTATAAAGCTTGAATTATAATGTCTTAATTTATACCTACTAAAATACAAATATATAGGTGTTTTTTTTGTAAAAAAGGAAACATAATTTGAATATTTAGTACATACAAAACCTAACTACCGCAATTTTCAATGTTTTTTTATGTCAATTAGAATCTAAATGATGTTCATTCACTGGCTTTTACTATGTTCTTTCACTAATTTTTTTGTTCATCTACTGGGTTTTTGGGTTGTTTTTGATTGAAACAATTATAACTCAAAAGCTATAAACGTAATCAAAAATCGCAGAAATTATATACTTGGTTATTAAATGACGAATTATTAAATTCCATGAAGCCATTATAATTATTACTAAATACAGAGCAATGATTTTTCAAAGTTGAGAAATTGCTTAAGTGTTCATTCACTGGAGGGTTTACCCTATATTTCATTATGAAAAACATTCAAACAACTAGGTTTTCTCATGACATCATAATGTTTCAAGGTCTGAAACTTATGATTTCACGCGCTCTTCAGAAAAGTACCATCGGTAATCGGATAGTGAAAATTGAGGCCGCTACTTACAAAATACTGATAATTATTATGCGAATGACTAATCAGATTTTTTTTTTCTGATACTTATACATACGACGTTAAAAATTAATTTCTGACGCTTTTCTCTACCAAACAACTATCCGTTGCATCTCTACTATGGGACAATCTTACACAAATTTTCAAATGCAGTATTAAATGTTTTCAAAAATATAGGTAAGTAACCATTGCGTATAATCGTTTTTTTTTAGGGTTCCGTACCCAAAGGGTAAAACGGGGCCCTATTACTAAGACTTCGCTGTCCATCTGTCTGTCTGTTTGTCCGTCTGTCTGTCAGCAGGCTGTATCTCATGAACCGTCCTAGCTAGACTGTTGAAATTTTCACAGATGATGTATTTGTGTTGCCACTCTAACAACAAATACCAAACACAGTATAGTCTAATGTCTGTCTGCCTATATCAGTAATCAATATAAAATGATCGAACACCGCGTACATTTTGCTTAGGAGCAGGGATCTGCTAACACTGGATTATCATAGATATGGCTGTTTGTAGCACATATTTTGTATTGAACTCTTCAAGTGGCGTTCGATTTTCCACCCTGTATAGCCAAGCCAAAGTCACCTTGTTACCGTCACTCCAATTATATTTGATTCAACACACAACGTGAAGCTCAATTAATTTAGTAAAGTCGTCTTAGAGTAAATATCGTCACGGCCTACAATAGAAACTCTAGTGCCGAGTTAATTGAATGGAAGTGGTCTTATAAATTCGGCCTGGTCAATATACCTTCGGGCAGCGATACTCAGAAGCTTCGCTCAAAGCTTCCGTACAGGCTTCGCGATACTATGGGTTATTTAAAAAAAATTGCTTGTAGAGGTTGTCTGCAATCTTTCCTTAAGGTGCGTCCACGTTTGTATTTTCGTCCCGTGGCATGATCGCGTGTCACGATCACGCGTTTGGACGTTGCGCCGATCCGATCGCTCGAAATCCATGTTGCTACGCGTATCACACTTAGATCGAACAAGTGGGGCGTGATCGCCGCGCCGACAGTGAGCGTCCAAGCGGCACGATACGCAGTCATGCCACGCCACGGTGATCAAATACGAGCAAATGATACAAGTGTGGACGCACCTTTAGTGAACTGTTTTTAAATATAATTTTGCATTGTTTAATTGGATATAGTGCGGTAATTAGATAGATTTAAACAATACTGCCTCGGGTATTAACAAAGAATACCCATACACTAGGCTCCGTCAAATATTTGGCTTTCTAAAAGGGTAAGGGTGTACCAAAAAAGTTTGGGATTCACTGCCTTACGGGTACTGCTGGATTAGATATCATGTTTATATTCTATGATGGATAAATGAAATCACCAATTGTTTTAGTTACAGCAACTTCGGCAGCTTAGGAGAAAAAAAAACATAACCATCTTTTGTCTTCAGCTTAGTCGGATATAAGTATCCTGTTACCATCTGACGATGCCCCCGTGTGCCAATAATAGTTAATATCCGTTAAGCGGTTTTGGCGTGATGAAGCCACTGCGACACATACAAACATACAAAAAATGATTCGATTCAGTGCCCTTCAAATTATTCGTACCACTTATATTTTTTAAAATAATCTTCAATGTATACTTAATTTTAATAACTTTATAATAGTATACATGACGGATATTGAATTACTAATTGTTTACGTTGAGGCTATTTTCTGTTGCAGTGGGATAAAACTGGATAAAACTGTTGGAAACAGAACACAACCTTTTTTAGGATTCTTCTAGAATTGCCTGTGGCGCCACTTTCTGCTGTGACGTTCTCCTTTGTATTTGTATCGATCTATAGCTAAACAGAAATACATTAGAAATGATAAAACAAGTTGTTATTCAGTAAATGTATGTTATTTATCATAGAAAATAATAAGACGGGACGAGCTGAATGCCCGACCACTGGCGGCAATCAGTTACAATATCATCGACGGTGTGCTCACGTGCCTGGTATGCGCGCGAGTCTTCTCGAATAAGATTGGGTACGTGAGCTACATAAGAGCACACGAATCCGGAGTTGAAACAGTCGCCGTGGTCGAAAACGGCCGGAATAATAATAATAAATAATTATTATTTTTCATGCAATTTAACTTACTTTCCAACAAAAACCACAGCTAAAAGTACGTTGTTTAAGACTCGCCGTGTGTTTCATTACTTAAATAGCCAAGCCGTCGCCATTGTCTATACGTTTTCTTCACTCCAGTGTCCTATACACAACAACATGAAGCTCCATAAATTTCGTGATGTAGCCTTAGAGTTAATATCGACACGTCCTACAAATACAAAACCTAGTATATAGTTGATTAAATGGAGGTTGTCAAATAATGTCGTTTTGGTCAATATACCTGACGGGTATTGCTCGCTTAGATATCAGTGTTTATATTATAGCTGAAACCCGTTTAGCCGTTTTGGCATGATGAAGCCACAGCGATCAGAACAGACATACACTTTTTGTTCCAATCAGTGACCTTTAAATTGTCCGTATAACTTATTTTTTGAAAACATGTTCAATGTAAAGGCATTTCATTTTTACAACTTTATAATAGGTATATATGACGGATAGATTGAATTAAAAATTGTTTTGGTTGAAGCTATTCACTGTCTTGCTGTGGGATACAATCACAGCTAAGGACATTGTTTGGTCAATCAAAACTCGCCGTGTGATTCTTTCATTGCTTAAATACTGCGTGAAGCATTTGTGATCGCCATCATGTAACCTCTCTGATAGCCTGTTGCTTTCGAAAAGCGTTACTCTTTATCACCACCCAGACGCAGCCGATTGGCTTAAGTATCTTAGAGCCATACTTTGATTGCTATATATATAATGGCATACGACTAAATAAATTGTTTAAACAGCCGAACCATCGCCGTTATCTATACGTTTTCTTCGCTCCAGTTTCCTATATACAACATGAAGCTCTATTAATTTCGTGAACCAGCCTTAGAGCTAATATCGACATGGCCTACAAATACAAAGCCTAGTTAATTAAAGCCTATAGTTGATTAAATGGAGGTTGTCTAATAAATTCGTTTTGGTCAATATACCTGACGGCTATTGCTGGCTTAGATATCAGTGTTTTATTACGTGAACCTAGAAATTGTAGGATACTAAATTGTGTATTCAGAACATGCATTTTGGTGTAGGAATTTCAAAGAACGTTTGGTTAAAACATTTGACATTCTTTGCAATGTTAGAAAATGTTGATTTTTTTATGAAGCGCTTTTCTGTTTAAGCAAGTAGTTATGAAAATGAAGTGGCTGTATATTGTAAATATTTCAAAAAAGTGCAATGGGCTATTAAAAGGTCATTGAATCAAATATATGTTTATTTTTTGTAGAAATAGAAAGGTAACAAGAAATGCACAGCAACTAGGTCCCTGAAATATTTAGCTGTACCTCGTGATTGGATCACGACATATCGGTAACCCACTGTGGGATAACACCACAGCTACGCAGTACGTCCCAAATTCGCGATCTGTATACCTCAATTAAGGCCGAAACACAGCGTTTGCGTGCGCAGCACCTGCACGTGCGCGTGTGCGTGGCGTGCACATGGACAGCGGTGTGTCATCTCTTATGGGTATTCGTACTTTACAACGTGCATGCCACGCACACGCATCCGGTGTGGCTTGGCCTTTAAACTCGAACTGAGAAAGGGACGGGTGCTAGTGTGGGATACAACCTGTATGGACTCACTGATCCCGTTACATCTCAACCAAACATCGATTAGGGCTGGAGCAGCGGCAAAAGCAGCCGAATGTCTAAAATTCAAGAAATTGGTCTCGGCGGCGCTAAGTATAATTTTATTTCTTTTGAAATCGAGACCTTGGGTCCGTGGGGCCCTACCGCATTAGCGCCTCTTCAAAAATATTTCAAAGAGGCTTACAGACGTTACTGGCGACCGGAGAGCTGGCAGTTTCCTCGCTCAAAGGATCAGTTTGGCGATTCAGTGAGGAAACGCCGCCAGCATCTTCGGCACAATGCCGCAGAGGCTATTTTAAGATTTAGTTTTTTTGCTTAAGTTATATTTTTAGGTTTAGTTTTACTATAAAACTGTAATATATTTATTAAATTGTTTGTATGCAAAAAAAGGTTTAGCTGGTCATAAATATGGTTTTCAATTGTTCTTGAAACATTTGTGATCGCCATCATGTATTGGTACCTCTCTGATTGCCTGTATGCCTTCGAATAGCGTTACTCTTTAGCACCACCAGACGCAGCCGCTTTGCTTATGGATCTTAGAGCCATACTTTGATTGCTATATATATATAATGCCATACGACTAAATATTTTTTTAAATAGCCAAACCGATAATTGTATGGTAGCTACTATTGTGCTCGCTAGTATGGTGGGCATATTTTATACAAAATGGATCTGGATTAAAAACCCTAGTCATAAAGGATTATAAAATAAACAAACGATATTTCAATACAACCACAAATATATGAGACATCAACCACCGTACAGAGGTTCCGTACTTATTGGAATAACATTTCATTTTGCTTCAAACTCCCCGTGTGTATTCCTAGGTTATATACGAGTACAAAGCTTGTATATAACGCCAGACCCACAGTATTCAGCTATATTCCAATAGATCACGACATCGACACGTCGACCGCCTATTGTTTGATCGAGTCATGCCCTGTGTTGGGAATGTTGGTGCAACTAAGCACGTTACTTTAGTTCAAACTCTATAGTACAAAATAAAATTAACAAGTGCATAATTTTTTTTATTCTTTTGAACCAGATCGTTGTATAAATATTCTGTATCGCTATAGCTAATGTGTGTTAATTATTTAAGTTTGTTGAATCTTAGTTACGGTAAAAAACAAGAGGAACTTACTTTCTGCATAGCTCAAGTGCAGCTTCTAAATATAGGACGATGGATGACGATCATCATGAGATGAGATAAATTATATTTATTATTTATTTTTTGTATCTGACATATTTTACTTTATTCTATACTAGACGGTGACTGCAACGTCGTCCGTGGAGGAAAAAAGTTATGACTTGACCACTCTCTTTTCAACAGCGAACTAGCTACGCGTGTACGAAGAATAGTTGAAATCAGATTTGGCATAATGAAGCCACAACGACTCATACAAACATACAAAAATCCAAAATAACTATTTATCGATTCATACCTACGTTACAATCATTTTTTTGAAAATATCTTCAATCTATATACAATTCATTTTACAACTGTATAATACTACTTTATAGTTGACGATCATGATGTAAGTACTTATAACTTTGACTAATGTTTTATAGTGTAATTGTCTCATGAATAGGGATATGCATGAATTTTAATTATTGCTTTATTAAAAGCTCATTCATGTAACAAACAGTAGACAAAAATAAGTTTTCGAATAACTTTAAAAATAACCAAGTTAAAAGCCATGAATGTTTGTATTTTGTTGTTTAGGAAAGATTTCATACTCGTAACAGTATACATGAGAAATGTATGTAATCGATCTTATCAGGGTAACTTGTTTTCATAAAAAATACTGTACTTCTGCCATAATGAAGTAATCGATGTGTATCCGTAAGCGTCAGTTTACTTTAGCCAATTAAAATCCTACTTTAGGCTCTAATGGCGGATCATCATTATCGAAGGCCGCCGCTGAACATAGGTCTGAAGCCAAATAATGCATCCATTAGCTGGAATGTAATGTTCTGAAAGTGTTTATAGGCACTAGCCAAATTAGTACCTACAAACAGAATCACTTTCCCAACGTAACAAATACATAAAACATAATCAGCTGCAATTCAGACATATTGACATTTTCATATCAAAATAGAAGGTCGCGAAACTTAGTTCGCAAAAGAGAAGAAAATCGTAACCTCCTTTTTAGCTTCGACGTAGTTGGATAAAAGTATTCTATAACCATCCTTGCTTGAGCCATCTAGACGTGGGGCCGTGGGGCCGCAAAGATATTATGGCGCTGTCACTTTACATGATAATCGTGAATCGCGTTCTGAAAAAAAATGTGAAATCATGCATCATCATTCATCCCTGTAAGACAACTGGATGGTATAATGTCATTCGGAGAAAATGGAAAACGGACAACTCGAAATTATATGGCAAAGCAGAAAAATGACAATTTGTAATACATCAACACAGAAATGTGTCCATCCTGAATATCGTCGATAATGGAAAAAAAAACTTGTCCCATGAAAAAAAAACGATTTACGTACTCCTTGAAATATGTCCCATCTGAAATATGTACGTACATCGCATACTCGTCCAAATATAAATGCGGAATTATATCAAAACAATAATTTATGTTTCGGTCTTAATTCATATTATACTGCATATATTAAATAGAAATTAATTTTGCTCTTATTTATAATGGACAATATTCCATTCGGGCTTAATTAATTTACAACGAAAATATACTTAGGTGTAAATATTTTTCAGCACAATTACATTTTGGCAAAATTATTCACTATGGATTGTATCCATTTTGGTCCAAATTCAAAATGGTCAATTCAAGTGGACGATTTTCCATATGCACCGAAACCGAACGACAGTAAATCAACTGGATTTTATAATTTCATATCATAATCCTGCAGATTAACCTTATTCATAAACATATTTCATCAAAACTTTTATTGAATCCCACAAACATGTAAACTAAACACAGGGCCAATTACTTTCAAGCTCTAACTTGCAAACTTATAATAAAAGCTAACTTTTTATTCCACTGCATTGTGGGAAACTCATAAACATCGAATGAATGCTGTTTTCTTTTATAACTTTGAAGTGAATTAAAGAGGGCAAAACATACTTAAGGCGAAGGGGTGGTCAAATCACTCAAATCGATCTGTTTTTGTGCAATTTTTTTAATATTATATGTAGCATATAGAGATGTGAAAAGTAACTATTCAGGACACATATATACTTAATTATGAGTTGATAGAGTAAGTTCGTTCCTATCTGATGTAACTAGGCCTACAAACTATTTTTAAGAAGCAGGTTTTTAAAAATATTCTACATCTTTTTTCCGCCTGTGAGCAATTCTACATTACCAAATTTTGCACATATACTTTAAAAACCTTGGTCTACTAACTGATAGGATGAAACTTAGTCTAATTTGTGTAATACGGAGTTTAAACCCAAAATCAACTTTCACCTACGACATTTCTACGAAGTCAACATGCTAAATATTTGATCAGTGTAAATTGTAGGCGCTTTCAGTGAAAGCGACGTTGCGTGCTCGCGCTACGCCACGGCGGCGCGGCGTGCGCTTACGCCGTTGCCAGCTCACTTCCATCTATCCATAGCGTAGCGATAATGTTTTTGAATTCATTCCGTCAACTGATTGCGTTTGTGTTGTTTTGATGTGTTCTATTCTACGATTTAGTACCAGTGTAATAGGGATGATGACTAAATTTTAAAAATTAGTCCATCTTGTAGATTAATAAAAATATTGGACACGTATTTTTTATTTTTTTTAATAACCCTAAAAATAAAGGCGATACATGGAGTCAAAATGTCGCGTGACTTCACTCTTAAGTACAAATTTTACTTAGGAGTGACGTCACGAGCCCCCACTCTTAAAGTTAAACGCGATTTATCTGAGTACTTTTTTTATAATTATGTTAAAACAAAAAATACGTGTCCAATATTTTTGTATTATCTAACTGACGGACTAATTATTATTTTGATTTTCATAGCCTTATATCAAGGTCATCATGCCTTTATATCAAGGTACTCTGTGTTTATTATTATTACGAACCGGTAGTTTTTGAGGCGTTGTTTATTTCGGGGATTTGTTATGTTGTTTTGTATGTTATTTTTTATGTTATTAGACATTTTATCTTGGTGTTTTGTGCGGCGTGAGTCGCTCCGTGCGACGTAATTACTTGGAGATTCTTGAGTCCCTAAAACTGGGGAACAAAAGCGGTGGCGGTGGTGGTAATGATAGTGATGGTGGTGATGATGGTGGTGGTGGTGATGGTGGTGGTGGTGATGGTGGTGATGATGGTAGTGATGGTGGTAGTAGTAGTGGTGTTGATGGTGATGATGGTAGTGTTCGTGGTGGTGATGGTGGTGATGATGGTAGTGATGGTGTTGGTGGGATGGTGGTGGTGGTGATAATGGTGGTACCATCACCATCGCCACCATTATCATCATCATCATCATCATCATCATCATCATCACCATCACCACCATCACTACCACCACCACCATCATCCACTACCATCCACCACTGTCACCATCATCACTATCACCACCATCATCACCACCACCACCACCATCATCATCGTCACCATCAATGCCACCACCACCATCATCATCATCACCGCCGTCACCACCACCACCATCATCCACTACCATCTACCACCGTCACCATCATCACCATCACAACATAAGCATCCCAATCATCACCATCACCACCATCATCACCACAATCCCAATCATCACCATCACCATCATCACCACCATCACCACCACCACTATGCACCAATGATCATCCAATCCTGAATACCAGTAGAAACCCCCAGGGTCCATCAGAATCTGGAAAATGGTTGACAGTCCGGAAGCTCTTTATATCCTTTCGAATCCATAATTTAAAATAGGCACAAACAAAATTTTTTCTATTGACACAACACATAATTTCAGCAAGCAGCAAGGTCAAAAGAATAAACTGGAATAAAGTAGCCTCAAAACAAGCGCCACCATACTGCAAAAGGAGTCGATAGTTCACAACTAGTCAATGCGTGATACGACGAGTCGAGAGAGAGCATCTAATATGTACTAGATGGCGCGCGCGCTCGAAGTTTTACGTTCGGGCCGAACGAGCAAGGTCATTTCCCCATCTCTTCGCCTTAAAGCTCGAACGACCTCCCACCTGAACGAGATTTGTCTCTGTTCCTCTCTAAAATCCCTCACCCTTTTTCCCTCCAGAAAAAGTTCTCCCTGTTTCTCCCTAACAAGCCTCCTCTTCCCTCCCATCAAGAGCACAAATCGCTCTTTCTCTCCCGGAGGAGACCTCTTGTCTCCTCCATTTCGTTCTGTTTTCCGTCCTATAAGCTCAAGTCCTCCATGAAGAGCAGATGCCAATCTTCTTCGCCCAAATTCTCATTCCCTTTCTTTCCCTCCCTAAAGCAATTAATTGTTCCTTCCCTATCAAGCTACCCGCGGCTTTTTTCTGAGTTAAAACGAGCCCTCAATGTACCTAACTAGCTAAATTCAAATTATTATTTTTTTAGATGTTGGACCTTTCTATTTGACCTGCACTCCACTTACTTATACCAGTAGTGTTATATCAATTTTGGCAATTCGTTATAATGGTTTATTATTATTTATGACTAATTTCGCGTTAGAACTATTCTGGTTGATTTGGTGCGCCTACGGAATAATGTTGATATGTCACACTGACGTATTAATTTCGGAAACGCTCCATAAATACCTTATCTATACTATTATAAAGTTGAAATAAAACAATTTAACGGATTATATCGCGTATATTATCTCATTTTAGTTCCCGACGTTTCGGAAGCTTTCCAGCTTTCCATGGTCACGGGAGGACTGAGAAAAGATGTATTTTCCTCTGTCAAAGTTACAATTTTGTGCAAACTACCCATTTTTTGAGAAAACACAAATAAAGGTGTACATACATGCCAGATGGGCCTAAGCTGTAAAGACAGTTACACATGTGCCAGAAGGGCTTAATTATTTTATTCTAATAATTTACCAAGCAGCATTTCACAAATGAGGCGTACTGAGGAGAAAAGAAACGCTGCAAAGAAAAACTCCCAGGCTACCTCATTACTAATTATAATATTTAAAAACAGAGACTATTAAACTACTTTAAACAGATAAGATATTTTACACCGTTCGGAAATTAAGGTTTTGCAGTCCTGTGTCTCGCTTGTTCCTTGATGAGATGTATTACAGGATCCCAAGCAGGTGGTAGTGACAATCCATCTTCTCTATTGAAATTAGGATGCTTTTTAATCTCAATAGCCTCGCGTAGCATCCTGGGAAAATATCTTTTTTCTTTGGCAAGGATAGAAAAAAAAAAAAAAAAAAAAAAAAAATTCCCAGGATGCTACGCGAGGCTATTGAGATTAAAAAGCATCCTAATTTCAATAGAGAAGATGGATTGTCACTACCACCTGCTTGGGATCCTGTAATACATCTCATCAAGGAACAAGCGAGACACAGGACTGCAAAACCTTAATTTCCGAACGGTGTAAAATATCTTATCTGTTTAAAGTAGTTTAATAGTCTCTGTTTTTAAATATTATAATTAGTAATGAGGTAGCCTGGGAGTTTTTCTTTGCAGCGTTTCTTTTCTCCTCAGTACGCCTCATTTGTGAAATGCTGCTTGGTAAATTATTAGAATAAAATAATTAAGCCCTTCTGGCACATGTGTAACTGTCTTTACAGCTTAGGCCCATCTGGCATGTATGTACACCTTTATTTGTGTTTTTTCAAAAAATGGGTAGTTTGCACAAAATTGTAACTTTGACAGAGGAAAATACATCTTTTCTCAGTCCTCCCATGACCATGGAAAGCTGGAAAGCTTCCGAAACGTCGGGAACTAAAATGAGATAATATACGCGATATAATCCGTTAAATTGTTTTCTTTCAATGAGTAATAATCGCGGAAACAGAAGAAAATATTATTATAAAGTTGTAAAAATGAAATGTCTGTACAATGAAGATATTTAAAAAAAATATATTATGGACTAATTTGGAGGTCACTAAAACGAAAAATATTTTTTTTTTGCCGATTTGGCGTGACGAAGCCACAACGACACATACAAACATACAAAAAATCGAAAACAAATATTGTTCGATTTAGTGACCTCCAAATTAGTCCATAATATATTTTTTTTAAGACCGTTACAATATTCTTTTTGAAAATAAGGTCAATGTACAGACATTTCATTTTTACAACTTTTAGTAATAGTATAACTTAATAAAATAAAAAGATTATTTAAATGTTTCTGTACCTTTCTATAAGCCTGCTACTATCAGAAACCAGAACTCTATTGATTTCGTCATTTTGTGATAACGGTCTATTTACGACCAATTTTTCGCTAGAATAGTTCTGGCTCATGCTGGCTCAGTTGATGTGCCGACAAAATGATACTCATATGTCACAGTGACGTATCAATTTCGAAAATGCTCAATACAGTGGATTATCTCATCCTATTACTATAAACGAGCAATTCTTGTATATCTATACTATCACAAAGTTGTAAAAATGAAATGTCTATACAGCGATTTGACAAAGAGTTACTACAAAGTTCACTACAGATAAACAAAAGTGACTTGAAAATGTGCACCTTCCAAAGAGAAGAATTTCTAAAAAAAAGGAAAAGACAATAGGCTTGTGTCCTTAAAAAAATATAATTAGTCTAACAGTTAGTATCAGAAAATATTGGACACGTATTTTTATTTTTTGTTAATTAAAGAAGAAATTATGAAGAGCCCGTTAAAGTTTTCCGTGACGTCACGCCGTGCGACCGTTTTACGGACGGCGTGACGTCATGCGCCCCCCACTCCCAAACTTCGACGCGCTTTATCTCTGTCTTTTTTTGTTTGATTGACAAAAGAACAAAATACGTATCCAATATTTTTTGATAATCTAACTGACGGGCAAATTAGAACTTTTTTTTACCCAGGAAACTACCCTATTCTGATAGCGACTTATTTCGCCTGCTCCATGTAAATCTTGCAGCGTTCTAAAGACAACGGATTAGATATTACAATAATAAAGTTCTATGCAGCGCAGTGACGTCATCAGAATGAGATTTCCATAACGGCCATTGTGCAGACCAAGCCTTTGTTCCCGCGATCTGCGTCTGAAACTTTGATATCACAATTCTTACTGATTAACAGTTAAATTCTTGTCGTCCATCTAGGCCGAGCGACGTATAAATCGGTGTGGATCAACTCATTATTTTATTATCTATACTATAATAAAGTTGTAAAAATGAAATGTCTGTACATTGAAGATATTTAAAAAAAATATATTATGGACTAATTTGGAGGTCACTAAAACGAAAAATATGTTTATGTTTGTATGTGTCGTTGCGGCTAAATCACGCCAAATCTGCTAGACCGAATTCAACTATTTTTGGTACACAGGTATATCCTATAACCAGTTGGAGATACCTAGCTCCAACTGGTTATAGGATACTTTTTACCTGACTACGCTGAAGAAAAAAAAGAGGGTTATATTTTTTTTTTCTCCTTCACTGACGAGGTATTTTTTCATATTTCATATGCAATGGCTTACCATCTTGATAACTACTATTGTACATTGGTTTACTGCAAATAACTTACTTTTAAATACCAAGAAAACCAAGTGCATCAAATTCACATTACCGAATGTGAAACAAGTAGATTGTGCCAAGGTGACATTGAAAGGCGATGTGCTAGAATTTGAAGACAAAACAGTATTCCTGGGTGTTACTTTGGACGCTAAACTGCAATGGAATGCGCATATAGCCACTCTTGCAGGTAAACTAAGCTCCGCAGCCTATGCAGTGAGGCGAATCAGACAGTTAACAAACGTCGAGACGGCAAAGCTCGTGTACTTCAGTTATTTTCATAGTGTAATGTCATATGTAATTCTGTTGTGGGGCAAGGCGGCGGACATACAAACTATCTTCGTACTACAAAAACGGGCAGTACGCTCAATCTATGCACTGGGAGCTCGTGCATCACTGAGAGAAAAATTCAGGGAAACTAATATTCTCACCGTAGCATCTCAGTACATTCTCGAGAATATTATGTATGTTCGGAAAAATCAACATGATTTCAAACACAACAGTGACATTCACCACTACAATACAAGAAATAAGAACAAGCTTGCCATGCCTGCTCATCGTCTCCGCAAGGTCGGAACTTCGTTCGTGGGGAACTGTGTACGCTTCTATAACAAAATACCTACCGATGTAGTGAATTTACCTTGCAGCAAATTTAAGGCCCACATAAAACGTCACCTACTAAACAAGGCGTATTATACTGTAAATGACTTTTTAGACGATAAAGATGTCTTTAAGCCAGTAGTTTAGTCTTGTGTATGTAAAGTAAGCATTTTTTTAAGAGGTAATAATAGTTCGCATTTAATGTAACATGAGAGCACATTTGTTGTTTCTCACCGGGCAATACTATTAGTGTTTAATGCCCGGCAGTGTGAGCATGTCATGCTCGCTTAAAGGTCTTTGCTTACGGTGGCGTCGTTGATCGGGTCGCAACCTTCCCTAAAATATGGTTGAGGGAGGCGATGGCTGAGATATGCGTCATGCTCGTGAACGGGTGCCGTTTGTGGGGTCCGGTCTGTTCATGCTAGCAAGGGCCAAATTAATTGTATACCTAGTAACTGCCTACCAGTGTTTAATGAACTGATGACATGAGAGACTTCATCCTGTACTCGATTGAAGTTATTCTTTTTTTATTTGATTTAGAGACTGTATACATCTCTAAGAGTTTTGTTTTATTTATAGAGGTATATCCTTAAACATTTCTGAGGATTTTAATTAACTAATTTTATCTTTTTGCATGTTATGACGCCTAGAGACCATATACATCTCTAAGAAATTTAGATTTAATAATAATTATGTTTAATGTATTATTCACTTTGACCCCTAAGAGACCTTAAACATCTCAGTAGAATTCAGTCAAATTATTATATTTAATTTTATCGCATGTCGTGACGTCTAGAGACCTTATACATCTCTAAAAAAAAATAAAAATATATTTTATATTAACATTGATCTGGAGAATTTGTACATCTCCTCTGCGTGTATCAATTATAAATTAGTTATAACACAATTGTAAAAGTTTAAAGTATAATTAAGACAATATTGTAATAGTTAATTGGTACACGCATATTAATTGTTTTATATACTCTGACATTTAGAATTTTATTCTAGACACATTCTAGATTTACTAATTATTTTAATTTTTAAAATGATGATTTTATCAATAATAAGTAAGTTTTATACTTAAGTTAAATGATCTGATTAGGTTTTTCTGGGTTTCCCTAATCCTTGCAACAAATGTTGGATCATATTGTATGTTTCCCAGCAAAGACTTCTCTCATTGTAACTGACAATTCGAAAGTGCTTGTATCTAAGCCTACGTCAATAAAGGATATTTTGATTTGATTTGATTTGATTTGAACTATTTAAAATGGATAGTATAAGCAGTTTCTGAGACAGAGCGCTGTAACAGTAGGACAGACAGACAAACAGGCAGACAGAGTCGCACACATGTGCTTGCATATGTGATTTTGTACAGTGTTTATTATTATTATTACTTATTTAGTACTAACATTTAAAAAACATAATATTTCTTTAGGACCTTAAACTAGAACTTTAACAGAGCTAAAACCGAGTATTATCTCTATGTGTCTGCATTCCCTAAGCAGGTAAGTCGTATTTCTCTGCAGCTGACCATACTTATATCAAAAAAATGAAAAAATATTACGGGACAATATTTACTCAAATCAAACTAGTCCCGTGGTAAACTCAATAAGGCTTGTGTTATGAGTTCTAGATGACGATATATTTAAAAGATATATTTACTTTATAGATAGAAAACATCCAAGACTCAGGAACAAACATTTATGCTCATCACTCAAATATTTGCCCTTGCCGGGATTTGAACCCAGGACCTTCAGCTTTTCAGAAAATGTAACTCCCAGTGAACTAAGCCAATCGTCAAATGTTTTCAATATCGGTGATTGAAGATTAATTAGTCCGAATGGGTCAATTTCCCAAGCCGTGTTTTTTTATGGCAAGACTGAAAACGCAGATATGGAAAGGTTTTACAATAAAGTACCATTTTTTTCGGAAGCAGCCTCCGATTATCTACCTCGGGCAACAACTATCAGCAATATTAATAAAAAAATATATATTCTCATCAAGGTGGGTTGTCTGGCAGCCGGTTTTGTTTGGAAAATACCGCATAGTTCGAATACCACGCAGGATAAAGAAAATATTTTCCATTTATTGTATTACCACTTAAACAGGTAATAAAAAAGCACATCATTTGTTTTATACCTCGTTTGTATATTCCTGAATATGTGCATATACGTTTGTCCGGCGAAGCGGGATTAATTTCACTAACAAAATCTGTAATCGATTTATTCGAAAAGTTTGTTTCCTTACACCCTCCCGTCTCCTGGACACTTGGAGCAACAGTCAAGCCGCGTCTCGCTCGGCAAGAAAGCACAGTGCGTAGCGGCTGTACGCTGTCCTGCACAAACGTTAGTTTACATCACGGTGGTGAGGGGACAAAAAACTTTTCATTACCGAGTTAGATATATCGTTTTTTTTAACGGTTTTGTTTGAAATTTATATATGTCATGTAAAATATAAACATGGTTTCTGGAGTTGTATTCGTTTAGGGATGATTTATTTTACGTCATTTTTCTCACTCCGCCCTTCTCATTCCGGTGTTTCCGGTGGATTTTATTGACTTGAATATCCACCGGGATGAGGTTTAACCGGAATAACGTCGAATGTAGCTTCACTTATCACAAATGTTGAAAGAATAATATTTTTTATACGTTTTATTTTTATTTATATATTAGTTAAGTATGTTTTATAACGCGATGCATATAACGCGAAAGTAAGTTGATCCACGTATCAAAATTACAGAGGTCGTATATTTATTATTTAAACTTTATTGCACAATACAAACTGTTACAAATGGCGGACTTAATGCCTTAAGGCATTCTCTACCATTCAACCATAGGGCCAAACAGAAACTAGTTACAACATTAATGTTGAGAATTCAAAAAAAAAGTAAAGAAAAGAGACACAAATCAACAAGTCAATATACGATACGGTATATGGTGTTGTAAACGATAAATAAATGCAAAACATGACTGACTAAGAAATTAACATACGGTGTCGTTATTTTGTTTCGGTACAAATTGGACTAAATAAAAGATTTGAGTATTAAAATCCTTTTTTTATTTTAATTCCGGTGGGCACTTTTCATTCCGGTGGGCTGATTTTATCATACCGGTGTATATTATTCATTCCTTTGTGACTTACCTTTCATTCCGGTGTGATTAATAATTCCGGTGGAAGCTTAGATTTTGATCCCTAATATCTCGAAAACTATATAAGTTTTTAGGTTTCCTTTTAGATATGTTTAATAATAAAGTCTAAATTACATACCTAGAAAAGTCGTCCTTTCGGGGGCTTTTCGAATGTTGAATGAGGAGGAACACGCTGACTGGAGTTTTGCAGGAACTTGTTGAATTAAAAGGTCCGGAGATAATTAATCTTTGTATATTAAGATTTATATTTAGATGTAGTTACAGCTGTTCGAGGAGAGAATCGGACCCAGAATGCTCACATTGTGCCGTGCTACCCCTTTTATATGCATCTTGGCACTGCTTCACATAACATATTCTAAGTTTCTAATAGTTTCGCGAACTTCCCAAGTAACACAGACATGCTGAATAAAGTTTGAGTAATAGCGATTTGGAAACTATAAGCTGAAACTACTGTCTGGATAAAGTCTGCGTATACGTCTACCCAGCTGTTATTCAAGCAATTTGGACACACTTTTAAATGCTTAATGCTGTATAACAGCGATGTAAAGTCTGGGTAATAGCTTAATAATGGCCCACATAGCTGAGTAACATCTGAATAAAAGCTGACATCTCTTTTATTCACCTGTTATTCAATCTTTATTCAGACAAATGTATATAGATATCGTTACTCAGAAGTTATTCAGAATTAAGTTATTTTCGTTATACTTTTCAAACAATATTCAAAGTTTGGCTGCAAAGTAGAGAAAAAGTAATTTTTTATCTTGTTCAGTTGTGTTTTTTTGTTCGACTTCACAATTTTATAGTTGCATTGAAGATCATAACTTGTGGGATAATCAGCGGTAAGTAAATATTTTCTTAGATATTTATAACCGTGATACCTTAAATATGACTGCGCAGGTAGTTTTATCGTGAATAGCATATGAGTTATATTAACATTTTTCACGCGCCGCTCAGATAATCAGGTTTAGTGGTAGTAAATAATACATAAATAAAAACTTTTGGAAGTGACAAAAATACTTAGGATAAAACAGCTAATGTTTATCTTTCAAAAGTCATTGAATAAATTATAAATTGTATTTTAACTGTAATGAATTGCTAAAATAAGGCATTTGTATACATAATAATCCAGATTAGTTTACTTAAAAATAAGTTTTAATGGCGATTGATCATAAGCTGTATAAATAGCCGCCACGCAGCTATTTTACAGCATAAATCTGAATAGAAAGTCACGCTTTTCTAATTATTCAGATTTAATTTGAGAAATAGTGATCTGGCAGTACAAATATCTGAATAACACTTGAATAAGTTAGTAAATGTGCTATATTATGCTGCTAATTGGGGTTCAAAATAAAATGTGATAGAAACCCCATTTCTCAGGAAGCACTAATATCATTTCTATAAAGTCCACTTTTTTTTATTAAAATAGGTACATAATATAAATATTATGTTTTTGGAGCATATACGTATATTCGTATTTAAAGAGATGCTACACAGTACGACATAATAGAGTAGACATTAAAAAGTGGAATTACCGTAGTGTCGTCCCTTTCTTATAAATCTAAGAAAAATGGGACGACACTACAGTATTGCCACGTTTTAATTTCTACACTTTTTTGTCGGACTATAAGTGGTGTATATTGAATTATTATAGGTAACGTAATACAATTTAGAGAAGGAAAGAAAACTAAAAAGAAATCCTGTTAATTGTTTTGAGTTTTGGGACGGTACTAAACCCACGCGTGTACTTGAACTTCTGTTTCCGAACGCACCCCTTTAATATAATATTTGTTAGTGTCAGTGTCATGCACTATGTCATTTAAATATACAGTATCTGGCGCTTCTTCGAAAGCACTTAATATTTTTTTTTTAATGGGGCAGTGAGACCGTTATGCCAGTAATCCCCACCTTCAATTGTTTTTAAAATTATATTTCGGGGAGTTTCTAGTAAAGTTCTAGGATCTGTTGGTAAGATTCCGGGAATCCTCTCATTCACAATTGCCATCAACTCTTTCAATGCGACTTGTGTGATATTTTTACTAAGAGCCCATGCTTTAATTTTACAACAAAAAGTTAAATTTTTAAATTCAATAGAATTCACATCTGATTCGTCGTTCTCACTAGATGCGGAAGCATCGTCTTCTGAATTCCGTACAAAATCTATATCGACACTATTTGGAAATACGGAACTCTCTTCAACTGGAACTGTTGTCGATGAAGGTACGGAACTCTCCTTGTCGACTGGATCTGTTCGGACTTGACTCAAATTATGGCTATTAAGCTTGTTCTCTATGTACATATTTGATTCGTTTTTGTATTCGTACTTGTATTTAACTTCACATACTCCTTCATACACTTCCGTCTAATTCCTCCAGTTCTTCTCCTAGATTTCCACGACTTAGTTTCCATTTTTATAAATATTTTAGTGTTAATTCACAACAAATATAACCCACCGGTACATAATAAAACGTTCATTAATTTCATGATTACCCAGACTAACCCTGTATAACTTAGTAAAAAATTGTAGTTTTACAAGTAATTGCTGCATTTTCAGCTTCTATCTGTGTAAGTTAGCTATAAACTATGATTTCGTTTCCATTATACCGAAATAAGCTGTATAAAAACCCCGATAACACTTTTATACAGTAGCTGAATAATTGATAAATGTGGAACCTTATACAGCTTGAAGTCTTAATGAAAGCGGTTATTCAGGATAAAGCTGCCGAAGATACTATTTTACAGCGTTTATTGGTTTCATAAGCAATAAGCTGAGTAAAGTTTGTATATTAGAATAGATATCTACTATTATTCAGCTACTTACATTATTATACATTATTATGGTCTTTCGTGAAGTCTAAACGTAATAGCCCAAACTGTCCTAAATATGTTACTTACCGCGAAAACAAACACACAAACCCCATGGAAATAACTTCAGCCTTCAATCACTTCTTCCATAGTGTCTTTGTTCCCCCTACTACAGAGTATCCTTCTATCACACTGCCCCCCCCCTCAATCGGGTACCACGACGCACACACATAGTATAAGGTTGACTATAGAAGAAGTACGTGTAGCTTTAAAACATCTTGACACAAAAAAAGGAGCAGGCAGCGACAAGATCCCCTCCTCTTTTATTGCACATTGTCACGCCTCACTAGCTCCCCCACTCTGTATTATTTACAACAGGTCTTTATCTGAAGGTATATTCCCACATATCTGGAAACAAGCTCATATAGTACCGGTACACAAAAAATGCTCCAAACTTAAAGTTGAAAATTATAGGCCTATTTCAATACTTAACGTCTTCAGTAAAATATTTGAAAAACTAGTGTATAACACATTTTATTCTAGTGTAATAAACAGTATTCCAGTAGAACAGCACGGCTTTCTAAAAAACAGGTCTACTACCTCCAACTTGGCAATTTTCACTGACCACCTTCTTAATAAAATGGAGACTAGCGGACAAGTTGACGTGATTTACACTGATTTTGAAAAAGCCTTTGATCGGGTGGATCACGTCATCCTGTTGCGCAAACTAGAACATTTAGGCATACACGGCGACCTGCTACGATGGATAAAATCTTACCTTACAAACAGGTCGCAAGCAGTTGTAGTGGGAGGTTTTCGCTCGGATTTGGTCAGTATTACTTCTGGGGTACCTCAAGGGTCGCACTTAGGCCCACTTCTATATAATATATACCTATACGATATTTACACATGCTTTACCCACTCCAACTTTTTAATGTATGCTGATGACACGAAGATATTTCTTGATATCCGTAAACCCTTGCATTGTCTAAATCTCCAATCCGATCTAGACCGATTATCAGAATATTACATTAATAACAGAATTAAGGTAAACGTGCAGAAATGTCAGCTTTTGTCCTTCTCTCGTAAACGGAATATCATATCATTCCCCTATATTATTCAAGGGTCGCCTATAGAAAAAACACATTCTGTTCGTGATCTGGGTGTTCATCTTGATAGTAAACTCACTATGAAAGAACATGTCGATATCATAGTGAGTAAAGCTTACAAAAGTCTCGGATTTGTCATACGAGTATGTCGCCCAATTACAGACACGGCTTGCATTAAAACAATTTACTTTGCTTACGTACGCAGCATACTCGAATACGCTAGCTCAGTCTGGTCGCCCCAGTACATTACTTATATACAAAGGTTAGAACTCATCCAAGAAAAATTTATTAAATATTTGAATTTCCGCACGCGTAAAAGGTTTGACACATATGAGGACAGCTGCGCATATCATAACATTAGTCCTCTTAACTCCCGCAGGTCCCTGTCAGACATGATGTTCCTATACGATGTGCTGAATGGTCGCTTGGATTGTCCAACGCTGCTACCGCAGCTCGGGCTCCGAGCTCCTCCTCGGCGTTTTCGTAATACACGACTATTTCACGTCCCCCTGCACCGTACAAATTACGGCCAAAACTCTATTCTAACTAGAATTGTACGCAGTTTTAATAAATCCTTTCATGACACGGATCCATTCTCTTCTTCGCGAAAACTATTCAAGTCGTCTATTATGGAAGGGCTTTCCTGATTATCACATACATACAAGATTCTCTTACTAGATCGTGTCAGCTTATCATTATGTAATTTTCGTACCTTAGGGTGCGCTAGTCTCGTTTCCTTACTCAGATCCTGATTTGTATAATCTAGGGAGTTCTGTTATTGGCTATGTGTAATGTATAATTGTAATAAGTTTATAATCTTAATGTAAACGCTGTTGAACTTCTTCAATAAATAAATAAATAAATATACAGATTAATGCTGTCCCTAGCACTCTTTTTCAAATTAAAGTAATCTGAAATGCATTAAGCTTAATAACATCTGTGTTATATGCCGTACAGAAGTCATTACTCAGCTTTAAGAAAAAAATCAAACGTAATACAGCTTTTATTAAGCTTAAAGTGTTATAAATGCCAACAGAGAATATTATTCAGAATTTAGCTATTTCAAAGGCCTTTACTCACTCGTTATGGAGCTTATAGCTGCGAATTGCTATTACTCAAACTTTATTCAGCATGTCTGTGTTACTTGGGTTGTCATCATAAAATATGTTCTTTATGGCTTTTAGGTGATCTGTTTGCTCGGCACGGATTAGTCAAATTAGCAGAATTGATAATAACAATGTTGCCACATTTAGGGTTCCGTGACACCTCCCTCCTTAAGATGAAAAATCCTTTTTTTTTGTCTTTACTAAAAGAAAGATTTTTCATCATACAATTTTCTTTTGTTCTTAAGATTAGGATTAGTATAGTTACATTGATTATATGGTTACATGGTTGATTAATTATACAATTACAAATGTTATTATTTTACCTTAATAGTCCTTTTATTTCCGACACTTCACTGGATTGTTCACTTTTATTCTAGCTTTTTAAAGTTCACTTTCATTATCACAATGATTCACGATGATTAGGACATTGACACCCTGTAAAAGGTCACAAAACTAGTCATAAGCGTCTGTGACAATTTACTAAGTGCTCTATTTCTATAATTTTTGCTTGTCATCATGACTTTCGCTTCTTGATTTCTTTCTGAAATCGTTATGTTCTCTTTTGATTCACTCAGGAAAGGGGAAGGAAGGGATAACATTTGTTGTTACATCTAAGTCTATGATTATACAAAATTAATAAGTTATAACAACCTTTTGAGGTGATTATTGTATAATTTTTTATATTTTAAGAATATAACTATCACCTTATTACATGAGGTTGATCATCATCACACACATTTTTACATTCACGGTTACCACACACATTTAAAATTCTCAAAAAGAAACAGAAATAAATATTTACACCGGAATGATACAAAAAATGCGATCTGTTGAAATTGACCCACATACAACTATATCCTCCAACACACTAATTTATTATTGACTACAGCATTGAGTTTCAACAGCTTGTACAACCGAATTCTGCGAATAACTCTCTCAATATGGACCCTTAAACTGGCTATTACTTTACTCCTTAAAACTTCAGATTTTGTCATTTTAATGTTTCTTAGTACACTTAGATGGCGCAGCAGCGTGGAATTTCTTAAAACCAGCTGGGTATCTAATTGTTTGAAGCCTCTATCTGCTAGGATTGTGCTATTTTCCGGAATTGTTTTTTATCGGGAGACATCAATGCTTTGGTTGGACAAGATGGCACAAAGCACGTAATCATTGGACCTTGCCGATACATTTTCTTGTTGCTCATTTTAAGATCTTAAACCAATTACTTGAACAGAAGCCAAATTAAAATTGTAACTGCCGCTGATTTAATATATATATATATATAAAGAGAAATGGCAGTTCAAGACTTTTGCCAGCATCAGTTTTGAAGATATATTAATTAAAACACAATTGGTAAATTACACTACAAAAGTCATCTCCCCCCGATCGCTGATTTATTAACAATAAAGATTCCATGACACTTGTCAGTAGTTGTCATAATAAAAGCACAGATGCTCATATTTTTCGCTTTTTAAATAGCATTTTGTAAAGGCGCTACATTTATTCTGCCCCACATTGCGCTTAGGCCCTTATAGAACGAGCTACCTCGTTCTATAAGGGTTTGTTTTATTAAAATCTGTGGCTGAATCTAAAAATAAAATAAAAATACAAAATACATTCCTCGTTATTTTGCAAATACTATTAGATAGTTCGATAAAATTAAGGGGTAAAAAAATTAAATGTTGTCTATTGCTCATTTAAAGTAATAGAATGTAGTACCTACCTGTTATTACGATTTTTTCAACTCCCATATCTCCGCTATTTTACGAAAATTCCAATAATGACTCTTAATTTAAATAAAACAATTTAAACGGATTATATCGCGCTCATTTGAGTTTGTGAAACGCTGATAGTTTATTTTAAAATAAAATAATTAAGCCCTTCTGGCACATATGTAACTGTCTTTATACATTGCCCATCTGGCATGTTCGTACACCTTTATTTGTTTTCTCAAAGTGGGTACTTTGCACAAATTGTAAATTTAACAGAGAATTTTTTTTTTCTCCGTCGACTGTCAACATGGAAACTGTAAAGCTTCCAAAACGTCCGGAACTCAAATGAGATAATAAAAGCCGAAACAAACTCGTCAGTCAGTATTATTTTCTTAACTATTACAATATTAATACTTAGCCCATCTTAAATATATCTTTCTAAGTAACACTCAAACTAGTAAAAACTAAAATATTCACACGGCATTTAGAAGTAAACACAATTTGAAAGCGACCCACTCTCCATTATCCCATTTGCCCAAACCAAAGCGTATCCGCTTTAGTAAAAGTGTTGCCATCTATAATGCATAGTCCATTACATGAAAAGTGTGGCCACCCTGGCGACATTTTGTTAAATAATTTATGCGCACCGGATGTTCCCTTATGTGGCGACACACATTAAATGATAATGACATGCGAGGAATGCGTAGTTTTAGTAAATTGTGCTTCAGCTTAGGCAAGACAACCGGTGAAATAAGTTGAGCATAGACAGGTAGCATAGGTAAGCTCAGGACAGGAGCGTTCCAAGTGCCTTCAGTCAAATTATTATATTTAATTTTATCGCATGTCGTGACGTCTAGAGACCTTATACATCTCTAAAAAAATATTAACATTGATCTGGAGAATTTGTACATCTCCTCTGCGTGTATCAATTATAAATTAGTTATAACACAATTGTAAAAGTTTTAAGTATAATTAAGACAATATTGTAATGGTTAATTGGTACACGCATATTAATTGTTTTATATACTCTGACATTTAGAATTTTATTCTAGACACATTCTAGATTTACTAATTCTTTTAATTTTTAAAATGATGATTTTATCAATAATAAGTAAGTATTATACTCAAGTTAAATGATCTGATTAGGTTTTTCTGGGTTGGAATGTTGGATCATATTGTATGTTTCCCAGCAAAGACTTCTCTCATTGAACTGACAATTCGAAAGTGCTTGTATCTAAGCCTACTTGAATAAAGGATATTTTGATTTGATTTGATTGATTTGATTTGCCGTTCCTATGTTATATACCAAGGGATTTTTCTGGCAAGAACGTCGGGCGGCTAGTGCTTGACATAAAAACTACATCGACAATCCTGTTATCGATAAGTACAACTTCAACATCTTAGACGAATACATATTATATAGTAGCTATTAAGAATATATTAACAATAGAAGGTGCCTGCAACTTCGGTTGTGGAAGAGAAAAAATGCTATATTCCTCTTTTTATTTAAGCGTAGTCGAGTAAAAAGTATCTTATAACCATCTGTGGATGCCAAGCAACACACACAAAAATAAAAAATAAATATCTTCGATTCAGTGACCTCCAATAGTCTTTCAATAATTATTTTGAATATATTAAATGTACAGACATTTCATTTTTACAACTTTAACTTTAATTCATTGACTTTCAAATAGCTAGAGTCGGACCATTTTATCTCTTCCAAGCAAATGAACTGTCAAATATATAAAAACTGAATATGGCAATGTTTTGTATCTGTCACAGACGTCAAGTTGTTTATGTGTCTTAAGAAACAATTTATCTTTACGTGCGTTAGTTTAAAAAAAAAAAAGTTTAATTATGGGAAAACCTTATAAAAGTGAGCAGCGGGAACTGCTTTTCCGCATGATCATTAACTTCGATGCTGTAAAGCAACAGCAAGAAGCCATTATCGCTGAAAAGCGGCAATGTTTGCATTGGATTAAGTCTTTGGCTGGTAAGATGAACCAATCTTAGTACTTTTGAATAACACCAATATGGTTTTTGTTAAAATGATGTTCAAGTGAAGACATTTCGTTTTTAGCAGCCTCTTAAGTGCACTGAGAATATATATTATGTGGTATTAGTGACTTATTTATTATTTCTATCAAATTACAGCTAGTTTAAATAATGATCTTAAGAGGAAATGAAACTCGTTCTAAATAAACTTTAAAAAATAGAAGATGTTGATGTCACTAGCAAAAGACAATATCTGAAGAGAATTTCTGTTATAAGTGGTAGAAATTAATGATTTTATAATATTAGAATGGTAGAAATAGGTAATCATGTTCCATGTAGCTCTTAATTCTTAGATAGCAATTTCTTGGTGGAGGTGAATAATAGTATGTTACTGCAGAGATACCGAAACATAGGATTGCCTAAGGAGTAAGTAGTTATAGACGGCCAAGCTTTAAATTAGCGATCGCCGTCTCAGCCGTATCATCAAGTAGTGGTAGGTAATAGAAGTAGGCGGGCAATTAGTGATGGTTATTTAACGTACTTTAGCTATTACTATATTAATTTGTGATTCATGTTTCCAACGACTCCGATAGTGACGGAAGCACAGAACACAACGCCACATCAAAAGCTAAATATGAAGAGGTTGAATACTTAGATACATCATCGACAGAATATGAAGAAGTTGAATATTTAGAAGTCGAATAATTTATGTATATATAGTCTGGCTATAATATCTTTACCCCACCAATTTTAATTGTTTTATCTGTGCTTTGGTATATGGAAACACTGAATATAGGGCACTAAATAGTCTTGATACTTGTTATTATCCTCAACCTTAAAACAAAGTGCAAATAACATTTTAGTATTATAAAAACACATTTTTCGTAATATATTTGTTAAATATATTGCTTTTGAGTTATGAGTATTCAATATAAATATTTACAAAATAAGATATTATAAAAAAATGATAAAATGTTGTATGGGTAAATTTGAAATGAGGAAATTTAACCCATTGATGACAGAGGGTTTTTTTTCAATGTTTGGGCCGATTAAGAAAACTAAGTTCTGTTACAACTTACTTGCCTTTAACAAGAGAGTTTCATCAAATCTTGCGCGTAATTGCAGCGGTAGTATATCTCGAAGCTTAAGAGTTAGCAAATAAAGTAGAGGGACTAAATTTGACTAAATTGTATATTTTCTTAGTTGGCAATTACTAGGCTTTAAATTGATGTGGGTAATAATACAAAAAAATACCGTAATTTTAATCTATTTGCAAAAAACTTAGTAACAGAACTTATTAACCAACTAAGTATAGCTTCATTGATTTTTATAAAAATATCTGCCATGTACAGACCGACATGTCGAAAAAAGCTTATTATAGCTCACAAGACTACATGAATGATGAAGCCGCGTGGGATTAATGTAAATTATAGCGTCATGTAGGTATATGAATAATTATTTTAACGAATACCTAAGGTATTATTATTATTTTAATCTTAAGTGTTTTATATACTCTGACATTTAGAATTTTATTCTAGACACATTCTAGATTATTTATTTTTTATTGACAATCCTTTTGGGATTTATCTTATTGATTATTTTAATTTTTAAAATGATGATTTTGTCAATAATATTATACTTAAGTTAAATGATCTGATTAGGTTTTTCTGGGTTTCCCTAATCCTTGCAGCAAATGTTGGATCATATTGTATGTCTCCAAGCAAACATTCAGTCTCATGTAACTGACATTTCGAAAGTGCTTGTAACTAGGCCTACGTGAATAAAGAATATTTTGATTGATTGATTGATTGAAAACAGCCATCCCAGTCCTCCCTGACACGGTTCAACTGGTTCAAGAGGCCACAGAGACCTCTGACGATGATTGACTTTACGCATAAAATTCCAAGGGACTTTGAGTGAATAATGTCGTTAAGTGCCTTAGAGATTGGCTAGCTTTGGGAGGTTTCTGAAGTGGGTCATGCCGTTCAAAATGCGGACGAAATATGAAATTTATTCCCGATTTTCTATGTGTATTGTGTATTTCAGTTTCAGTGTAGTCGACTAAAAAGCATTCTATAACCATCGCTGGATGCCCAACTACCCGTGTGTTACCAAATAATATTTGAAATCCGTTTAGCCAATTTGGCGTGATGAAGCCACAACGACACATGCAAACAGAAAAACCCAAAAATAGATATTTCGATCCAGTGACCTGCAAATAGTCCGTTTCAATATACTTTTTGAATATCTTTAATCAAATCCAATCAAATTAAAATCATTTATTCATTACAGACAACATGCATTACAGCATACAATTTTTTTTCAACCATACAACCTTTTCTTGTTATCCTTGAATCGATCGTGTTGTAGTTTCCGAGATATTGCGTCTGTCCGGCGCTAGATGCCGTCCGGCGTTATGGACTTTCACTATTAATATTCTGCACGTTTAGCTCAACGGCCTAAGAAGCTGGCGGTCCCGGGTTAGAATCCCGGCCAGGACAAGTGTTTGTGTGATGAGCACCAATATTTGTTCGTGGGTCTTGGATGTTTTCTATGTATGTAAATATTTTAATTTATCTTTATATTATGTATATCGTCACTTAGTACCCATAGTACAAGATTTGTGTAAGATTGTCCCTGATATTTACTTATATTTTATTGATTGAAATAAAACAATTTAACGGATTATATCGCGTATATTATCTCATTTTAGTTCCCGACGTTTCGGAAGCTTTCCAGCTTTCCATGGTCACGGGAGGACTGAGAAAAGATGTATTTTCCTCTGTCAAAGTTACAATTTGTGCAAACTACCCATTTTTTGAAAAAACACAAATAAAGGTGTACATACATGCCAGATGGGCCTAAGCTGTAAAGACAGTTACACATGTGCCAGAAGGGCTTAATTATTTTATTCTAATAATTTACCAAGCAGCATTTCACAAATGAGGCGTACTGAGGAGAAAAGAAACGCTGCAAAGAAAAACTCCCAGGCTACCTCATTACTAATTATAATATTTAAAAAACAGAGACTATTAAACTACTTTTAAACAGATAAGATATTTTACACCGTTCGGAAATTAAGGTTTTGCAGTCCTGTGTCTCGCTTGTTCCTTGATGAGATGTATTACAGGATCCCAAGCTGGTGGTAGTGACAATCCATCTTCTCTATTGAAATTAGGATGCTTTTTAATCTCAATAGCCTCGCGTAGCATCCTGAGAAAATATCTTTTTTCTTTGGCAAGGATAGAAGGTTTATCAAACTTAATTGAGTGGTTTAGTTTGTCAATGACATGTTCACAGACTGCAGACCTATTACACCGACGGTGCTTGACATCTGCTATGTGCTCCTTCACCTGGGTTGATACACTGAGTTTCGTTTGACCAATGTATGAAAGACCACACTCGCAGTCCAGCTTATAAATGCCTGCACTCTGCAAAGGGGTGCTACTCTTCACGGGTCTAAGGTATTGAGACACCTTCTTCAACGGCTTGAAATATGTTTTTATAGAAGCACGCTTCAAGATGTTTCCGATCTTGTCTGTGACCCCTTTTACATATGGTAATACGGCAGGTTTACGCTCGACTGTTGGTTTCTTCATGCTGGGATTCTGCTTGGAACGTGGTATCTGGAGCTCGTTGGCTCGAAGCGCACGTTTGACATTCTGTAACTCAGCAGTCAGCAGTCAGATGTTGATTGTCGCAGATACCCCTGGCTCTCTGAAACAAAGATTTACCCACTGTAGCAAGTTGACAGGGATGGTGGTGAGATTTGAGATTCAAATACCTATCTGTATGCGTAGGTTTCCTATATACAGTATGACCTATGTCATTTTTAGGATCTCTAATTACTAGCACATCTAAGAATGCAAGTGAATTTTGATTTTCCAACTCCATAGTGAATTTAATTTTACTATGCATGGAGTTCAGATGGTCTAAGAAAGCTGAAACACTAGATCTAGGTAAAATAGTAAATGTATCATTTACGTATCTTTTAAAGATCCTCGGCTTGACAGGTGCCAATGAAAGCGCTCTCTCCTCGAAGTCTTCCATGAAAATATCGGCGACGACAGGAGACACCGGAGACCCCATTGCCACACCATCAACTTGCCCGTAGAATTCACCATTCCATTGCATATAGCCAGATGTAAGGCAGTGTTGTAATAACTCAGCATATTCTATTGCCATCTGTTGTTCACCCAATCTTCTTTTCACAATTTCGATACATTCTTGAACTGGTAGGCATGTGAAGAGAGACTGGACATCAAAACTGACCATAACTTCATCATCAGTTAGTCTCAAATCCTTAATCTCACTGACAAAATGGTATGAGTCCCTTGTGTATGCTTCCGTCTTCCCTCGCAGTAAAGAAAGTACACCTGCTAAGGGCCGAGCTAATCGATAGGTAGGAGCATCGATTTGACTCACTATAGGGCGTGACTCACTATAGGGCGGTCTTTTCTCCTCAGTACGCCTCATTTGTGAAATGCTGCTTGGTAAATTATTAGAATAAAATAATTAAGCCCTTCTGGCACATGTGTAACTGTCTTTACAGCTTAGGCCCATCTGGCATGTATGTACACCTTTATTTGTGTTTTTTCAAAAAATGGGTAGTTTGCACAAATTGTAACTTTGACAGAGGAAAATACATCTTTTCTCAGTCCTCCCGTGTCCATGGAAAGCTGGAAAGCTTCCGAAACGTCGGGAACTAAAATGAGATAATATACGCGATATAATCCGTTAAATTGTTTTCTTTCAATGAGTAATAATCGCGGAAACAGAAGAAAATATTTTATATTTTATTTATTTATTTGTTCTGTGATTATATGCGAACTCGAACGGAGTCATCTTCCATGACTCTCAGCCTTCAGATTTTTTCTCAGTTTTAATGTCCTTCCTAAAGCATGGAATATTACGCAAAACACCTGCATATTTCTATCATTTTGGGCAATCTGTTAAACAAACTATATTTGTCACAATTAGGGTAAACCGTTAATTTAATGGAATGTAGTTAATCGCGTGCTGTTAGTTCGCTTTGTCATTTTAATAGGATTTCACTGTGAACTGGGATTGGCAACAGTGAATTTGGCGACAGTAGGTAGTGCTATTAGCATTGTTGCCGTATGAAGCATTAGTTTTGTAATCCTATTAAGCTACAGGCTATGAGAATACTCAATGCAATTAAGCTTGTTAGGTACCATATACTCGTATATGGTTGCTGGTTACAAATGCTGATTCGCCAATATCTGTGCGTCTTGTTATCTCTATATAATAGCTGAACGGATTTTGTTCTTTTTTTTAATGAGATGTCGTGATAGAAATACAAGACCTAAGCTCGAAGAAAAACACAATTGCGCTTGCTCGTGGTCACAGTAGGAATCTAACCCGTTACCTTTGTATTACCCGTGCACCGCCTCAACCACTCCACCAGCAAGAACTGTGCTGTATTCTTTAAAATTCTCTATCTGCTTTGGCCCCTTAAACTTGGCGCCATCTATGAGAACATGTACTATACATGATCACTGTGATGTATGAGGTACCGTTAGATTTGGTGAGCTAGACTAGGCCTTAGACTGGACAAGGATCAAATTTTTCAGAATGGGGTTTTTTATCGGAGTACTAATGCTATAGTTGTAAATAAGTTATCGACTTTTTTTAAAATTTAGGGATATTTTGTAGATGTACGGCGTAATGTGACTGTTAGAGGAGACCGGGTAAGATTGTCTCACGATTGGTTGTCAAACGACGGCCATAATAGAAAACTCAACGAATGAAGAAGTTCATTGACCTGTGTCGAAAGATCGCGAGCGCTATCTCCTTTCTAGATATAGCTCTCGCGGTCTTTCGACACCGGTTAAAAGTCCATTATGGCCGCTGTGGCAACCGACCCGTGCGACAACCTTACCCGGTCTCCCCTAGAGATTGTTTTAAGGCAAGTCCACTATTTATGTTATTATATTAAACAACTAAGGCTACTTCAAGACTTGTAGGAGTTGTAAGCATTGACCTACTGTAGTGCGTGCTTGGTGCAAATCATTTTGGCAACGGTTCCATCACCCAATTAGGGCGAGCCGAAAGGCCGCGTTGATGGACTTTTATAAATCGCCCGCATCAAAACAATGAAAAGCAATTTATTCTCGTTGACATTTTATGGCTGAATTAAAAGAGCCTCGGGTTGGCAAAACAGTTCACAAGGTACAGTGCTCTTTAAGGTACAATTGTCCCATCCTCTGTCACTGGGTGGCACAGTTCAGGACATTAGAAAGGTACATTAAATAGTTGTGATCTGTGTCCCACCATTTGGATTGCTTTTAAATTTTAAATACTTACTAGAAGGCGCCCGCAACTTCGTTCATGGAGGCGAAAAGTCATAACCCCTCTTTTTTTATTTAGCGTAGTCGGGTAAAAAGTATCTTATTACCATCTGGAGATACCCAGCTACCCGTGTACCATAAATAATTGAAATCTATTTAGCCGATTTTGCGCGATGAAGTCGCAACGACACATACAAACATTAAAAAATATATATATATACCTATATTTCGCTTCAGTGACCTTCAAATAGTCCTATACAATAGTTTTGTTTTAAATATCCTCAATGTACAGACATTTAATTTTTACGACTTTATAATAGTCTTGATGTAAATAAATATGTTCTTACTAACATAGATATAAGTTTCTACTGTTACTAACCCGATATGGATATTTAACCGAAATAAAATATTTTGAATTTGAATGTCCCTATTGGCTCCGTGCACGAGTTCAGCTCCACCTAGCGTCCACAACTTTGTTGGCTCTGACGTTTTGACATTTAATTGCGACGTTGTGACAAAATATAATTATAATCCAAAATTATCTAATAATTTATTGGCAAAATTACTGTGATACCTTAATTTGGGTGGAGAAAGGGTTGTGAAGTCAATTTTCGTCATTGAAATTGGATAAGTAAAATTAATTAAAAATTGTGTCTTATTTTGAATATGTCAGGGTTTGTTTACTAATAACACAAGGATCAGCGACCTTTATTAAAACCATATTTTTACTCATAATATTAATATTTTAATTGTTTGTTTACTTAATTTTTAGTTACAGTTTTACTGTAAAACAAGAAGCTAAAGCTACTTTAATGGTTTCATTTAATAATATTAAACATATATGATTGTTCCTGTATCGCTAGTGATAATTTAAATATCGTTTTCAAATCGAAATGAGTATTATTGTAAGGACCAGATTTATTCAAATCAGGTAACCAAGTCTTAACAGATTACTTTGAGATATGACAGATAACAGCGCCAACATTAGTTTTACTTTTGGGATCGATTATTTTACCCCCACTTAATACTTACTTCCCACCCAGCGAATAGTTGACGCCTTAATATTTAGTGTTCACAAACAGGGTTCAATTATTGGTGTGTATCTGTGTGTAAGTGTGTATCTGACGTGTGTATCTGTGGTATTGTAGCGCTTAAACGGGTGGAGGTAAATGTCCCAGTGCTCAACAATGTCCCTACCACTCGCGCACTGAAGGTTCCGTACAAATTTATAGGTATATAAATACATAGTTCGTCTTTCACGGAAATCAAGGTGTTAATGTCAAAATATACGCTATTATAAAAGTCTGAAAAATCTTTAATTTTTATTTCTGTCTTTGTCAGTAACCAATAAAATTACCCCACACTGATTTTACTTAGGAACAGGGCTCTGCTAACACTGGCTTTTCATCGATACGGCCGTTTGTTGCGTATATTTTGTTCGGAACCCTCGGTGCGCAAGTCTGACTCGAACTTGACTTAGAAGTTTGATTTTTTCACAGCAAGAGATTGTAGATTTCGTTTCAGCTTGAGACCTCCACGCGTTCCTGTGAAATAGGGTCTTGATAGACGGAAAGACGAACAAAAAAGTGATCCTATAAGGGTTCCGTTCTATCTAAGCCTAAGTACACTAAATAAATTTAAGTTTAACCCGCTTAAAAATACAATGTATTTTAATTAAATGTTTATAAAGCAACGGTATTGACACTGTTTAAGTTTTATGTCAATAAATAGGAGTCCTGTTTAAACTTTCCTAAATGAAGCGACTTGTAACATTCGCAAACACGTATCACACTATACAATACTATAGAAATTTCAACTTTAGTTCACTTTCATAATGTTCCAAGTGAAGTTTTTTGGTTAGAGTTATAAGAGTTTTTGATAATTACCACTGAAAATGCGTTTCATTATACTAATGCTATTTGCGTAGTTAAACCATCACATAACTTCGTTAACTGAATATTTAACAGATATAAACGCAAAATTTCATTTACTTTATATTACCTTAGTCATTTTAGCCTGAACTGAGGGCCGCAGGCCCAAAGGCAAGGGTTAACGATCTCGAGGCCGAAGGCCGAGCTTCCGCGTACCACCGAAGGTGCGAAACGTCACGACCGCTCCCACCTACGGGAGTCCAAGGGTCGAGCCCACCCATACACTTATATCCTCCATTCCTTCTCAAGTAACCACGCCCGCGTGCAGACTACTACCCCTTTTCGCTCCCTCCCTTCCCCTTCTCCCAGCTTTATTTAAACTCGAGCAACATCAGGGACCATAATGTCTACAACAATATACGAGTCCAACTCCTAATGACAAAAACACGCGGCTTTTGGGCTTTGCGCCCCGCGCACCGAGCATCATACTAGTTTAGTTTATATTAATTTAAACGAGTAATTCTTCCATATATTAAAATATTTACCCGTACTAACATTCTAGATGAAAGTAACTCTGTCTGTCTGTATATCTGTTCGTTTTCACGCTTAAACCGGTGAACCGATAAATAAAAAAATAAAATATTACTTGTAAATTTTGACATAAATCGAACTACTTTTAAATAAAACAATTTTAACGAATTATAAATATTATCTCATTTGAGTTCCCGACGTTTTGGAAGCTTGCTGAGAAAAGATATAATTTTTCTCTGTCAAATTTACAATTTGTGCAAACTACCCACTTTGAGAAAACAAATAAAGGTGTACATACATGCCAGATGGGCCTGATTTAAAAAGGCAGTTGCACATGTGCTAGAAGGGCTTAATTATTTTATTTTTATAATTTAGCATTTTACATTACGAGACAGGAAAAGAAACGCTGCAAAGAAAAACTTCCAGACTACCTCGTTATATTTTTTTAAGAAACAAAGACTACTTACTACTTTTGCTGTTATGTATTAACTGTGCAGTACAATCTGTGACAGAAGTGAAACACACGATAACAAAGCTCAGTGATGCTAGTTAATTGCCCCGTAATGCATATGCATATGCAAGCGACACAAGCTCATTAGCACTCGAAACAAACCGCACGAGCAAACCTTTGCTAATTACTGTATCTTTCCCTATTTAAACTCGTCTTTTTATAAGGCATTCACTGGAAACTTACATAGAATACTAGAGATTATATCTTGAAATATGCAACTAGTACATTTTCTGCCAAGTTACCTACCTGTCTACTCTCGATACAAAAAACAGTAAAATGCTGTGCGTTGCCGCATGTGCACGGTGCTGCCTAAATTTTCCGAGCCAACATCTCATAGTAGCGAAAATGGTAACCAAGGTTAAATAGTGCACTTCAATACGTATCTTGACTTTGGTAGTCGTATCGATATAAGGAGTCTTGGATGTTTTTATGTATATAATAAGTGAACTTATCTATTAAATATGTCGTCCTCTAGTACTCATAACACAAGCCTTATTTGAGCTTGCCAGGAGACTAGTTCGATTTGTGTAAAAATTGTACAGTAATATTTATTTATTTATAGCTAGACAGCAGGACGTGTCATATCATTGTACTGATGTGCAAATTGCGGAAAGTTTCCAAAATGCTTAAAAAAAGGTCTTACGTCTAGTGTTAACTTAAATGTTTATAAGCCCTTTTTTAAGCATTTTTTTGTATATAATGGTCTTAAGTCTATCGTTAACTTACCTGTTTAAAATACCTTTTTTAAGCATTTTGGAAAGTTTCCGCAATTTGCACATCAGCATGTCATTGTCACTATGTCAATTAATTTCAATTTCATTTTTGCTCTATTTATCCATTACCTAGTGACTTCTGTACCATATTTTGTGGCAGAATTCAAACACACGACGACAAAATTCAGTGATGCTAGTTAATTTTCCCGTAATGCATATGCATAAGCATAATATGCACGCGATACAAGCTCATTAGCTCTTGAACTAAACGGTACGAGCACACCTTTGCTAATAGGGATGTTTCCTGATCTCAAATTTTTTAAATATATACTCGTATAAGATCCTGATAAAATAAGCAAAATTATGAACTACGTTAAAATTTTGGGTATTATGAGTAGTTTTTTTATGAGGCCTTAAAGTTAAGTGGAAAAGTCAATTTTTAATTAAATTTTAAATAAAATATTGCTCGTGTTATTGTTTATAGAAAATAAAAAGCGAATTTGACGTAGTGCTGTTCTGTATTATCAGAAGAAGAGAAAAAATGGCTGACAAAAATATTGCCATGTAAAAATAAAACTCATGTCGCTATACTTTTATTGATAGGTATAGATTGCAACAATAACTAATAATACCATTGAATAACCCATAAAATGTATGGTAACTTTGTTATGAAACCGTTGTGATAAACGCAAGTTTTAACATATTTAGCTACATAACAAAGTTCTTAATTTCCCCATACAAGGTACTAACCGTGTGACGAAGCTAGTAGGCTTTTATACTAAAATATGAAGCGTTTTTTGGGAAAGTAAAAAAAATTAGATTTCAAACATTGTTGTATCTCAGGGAGGGTTTTTCACCAATATTTTTATTATTGACAGGTCGTTCTATAATATAGCACAGACGACGTTGTTAAATTGCCTTTTACTGTAGGTTAACCTATTCAAGCACGTCGTTTTAGTGACCCTCGCTAGAATCATATAATTGTCATATTGTATTGTATTGTACATACTACTGAACCTCGAGAATAGTAATGCACGAGGTTTGATGTTCACTTGCATTGTGATGTTTTTTTTTCTTTTGGTAAAGTGTGAAATAATGGAACAATGAACTTTATTCTGTAAGTGGTTCGCTAGGGCACTTTTACAAGTCTGAGTCTATCGGCATTTCCCAAGAGGAGACCTCTGTTTAGAAGAACGCCGAAAGAAAGTCAACAGTCATTTTTCTAAATATTCCTTAACTGTTACAATATTAGTATCTACTTATCCTACCTTAAATATATCTTTTTAAGTATAAGGTTTATGCAACATGCGTAGGTTTCCAAGAAAACCTATCACAATTCACATTAAATTCGGCAAAAAACCAAATATGATGTTTAAAACGACTTACGTAAGTTTGATAAATAGGCCTTCTTATTAGACTCGTGTCCCGGTAAAAGTAAGTGATTTGGCTCCTGGTTTTAGTAGCTAGGTGCATGTTGATGAAATTATCGGTAACAACTTGAAGAATAGAATGCTTGTCTTCTATGGCATAATTCAAGGTCAAAATGTCGTGAGCTCTATAAATTTTTGATGTTTAGAGCAACAAGACGTTTCAATTCCCTAAGGCATACACAACAGTTGGTCACCACACACCGCTGCACAAATTACTGCACGGTGCTGCTTACATTTTCTACGCTAACTACTCACATTAATATCGATGTTGTATTTTTTGTGGGAGGCTAAGGGTGCAATCGCTTTCTCTTCCGTTCTTTGGACATATCTCCCGAAACCAGCAGTCCAAGGAGCGTCTAATGGTGCAGGGACAGGTTGAAGGCAAAAGGTCTCGAGGGCGGTCTCGAAACTCGATGGACGGATCTTATAAAAACTGTGACAGACACCAGCATCACAAAGTGAGCTGTCAAAATGCTGCCAACAGAATAAAGTGGAGACAAATTGCAAAGGCGGCTACCCAAGTCGACAGGGCCGAGGACAAAGATCTGCCGTGTACGATTATATCATCATCGAGACCACGACCACTCTGACAAGAGTGAGACGACTAGAAAGGAAGAAGGGTGCAATATGATTTATACTAGCTTCTACCCACGACTTCGTCCGCCTTAAATTAGTTTATCGCGGATAAGGGTATTTTTCCGGGATAAAAGGTAGCCTATGTCCTTTCCCGGGACTCAAACTATCTCCATACCAAATTTCATCCAAATCGGTTCAGCGGTTTAAGCGTGAAGAGGTAACAGACAGACAGACAGACACACTTTCGCATTTATAATATTAGTATGAATATGTATGTTAGTGTTAAGAGTACCGTAAAGAATAACATAAATAGACAGCAGTATAGATGCATTTAGGCTAAATAGATATGCCATTAGACCTGCAAGTTCGAACTAGAACTCTCAACGTACCCATTTGTAGACATGACTGTACCAGTTTCACATATTGCATACCAAGCGTCTCGTTACACAGCCCGCAGTGCTGTTATTCTCTTATTTACGTTCAACTCGTGTATGTTTGACTCCTGACAATTTTTGACGTGATAACGTCTTATAAATTGATGAACGCCGGCTGCACGCACGAAAAAGTGTCACGAGCCGCTCGTGACAATAAGCGGCAAGCGTGCGGCTTTTTTATATGTAGCTACGAAACCCAAAACGGACATTAAATTACACATAATTAATGAATAAAGTCCACGACGAAATGTTCGCTAACGGAGTGTGTTCGGAGTGCGACAAACCGAGAGAAGTGGAGAAGTATCGCAAAAGCTGCAATCCATATAGTAGACGACAACCCATAACCACGACCACTCTGGCAAGAGTGTATGTACGACTAAGAAGAAGAATAAATGAATTATTAAAGTATAAAACACTAAGGGGGAGGAAGGGAGTGAGAGGGAGGGAGGGAGGGAGGGAGAGAGAGAGAAGGAGGGGGGAGAGACAAAAAATAGGTGTCGTAGTAAAATGACTCCGGTTTTTATGACGTTATCACGTAAAATTATCTTCTGTAAACCGACTTTACAGACAACCTTTTTTTTTCTAAAATCATGTCGATTTTCCAGTAATACTCAATTTATCGTATTTGTTTTACGCGAAAAGGATACAGAGATGCTCCAGTCGTATGTCTACTCAATGTCCAAACGTCTTGTATTGTCTGTGCGGTCCATAATATAAATGTTACCAATTTATTTAAGGTTCCCTGACATATCCTCTCACCAAAACCAACATTTTAATACTGAACATTCTCCTCTTGACGTTGGCGAAATACCTCTGGCTAAATTCGGCAGAAAGTGAACGCCATTGAGAAAAAAAACAGTGCAGCTTCATTGAATTCGTATCTGCAACAGGCAATCCTCATTCCTCAATCCGTTCATTTGCTCTATCGGACGTTGGGTACCTTATATTGGATCCTAACATGTTCCTACGTGTTTGCTGATTACTTGCGGATCACGTTCTGATGCTGACTGTAGCCTATTAGTGTTATAGATGTTTTTAAATTAATGAACACTCTGATAGTGTAACACAACAAAATGGCTTAATCGCCTATAATTATGATTTATTTAAATTATCTTTCATTGGTTATTCTTCGACGTATCGACGACTATGGATGTAACGCGACGTCCGAAAAGTAGAAGAATTACCAACGAAAGGTAATTAAGTAAATCATATTTATACGAAATGAAGCCCCGTTTTGTGGTGTTGTGATAATGAATGAAGATTGTGTAAGTTTAAATAAATTCTCTGATAGTATCTGCAAGACTTAAACATAAAACTATGTACACAACTTTTTTTATTAATTGTTTATGAGAGTTTCATCGGAAATATAACTTAAATTATGTTTTGTCCAAAGAGGACCGTGTTTATAATTTTTATTTATTATTATATTTTTATAAATTTTATATCACAAAATGTGTCTGAATTGTCCCGCTATCCACGAATTCTATTCATTCTTCATGCTTTATTTATCCCTCTTTTTTGTATTAGATCCATATTACACGTAGATCCTAGCGTATACTACCATTTCCCCTAATTCATCACGAATGTAAATACCACAATGCCAGTGCAGCTTCATTGAATTCGTGTCCAACTCCGCCACAGGCGAACCCCACTCAAGTGGCACTCAAATCTGATCCGTTCATTTGCTATCTCGGGCGTTAGCTGGCTCGGATTTGATCCTAACACGTTCCTACGCCGTTACTAGTTACCTGTGGATCACGTCCCAATTCCAAAGTCTAGTGATATTAAGCCTTTCGGATCGCTCTGTCCGTCTCTCAAAACATCCGTTCCCAAAACACCCATTCCCATCCCTACCGTTTCCTTAATAATCTATTTTTCGATATGTGTTCCCCACAATGTACTTTTCCCAAATGGTTTGATTTCTATTTCTAATGGCCGTTCCCATCACTATCGTTTCCTAAATAATCCTAGAATGTGTGTACCCAGAAAACTACGTTTGGTTTCATATCCGTTTCCGAAAACACCCGATCCCAAAACATCAGTACCCATCACACATTGTAAGTTTTTGAACGGTTATTAAAGTTAAAACAGGATTCCCTTACGTGTGTAATAAAAAACGGATCCTTTGGCATATGGATGCTATGAGAAATGAGTATTTTGGCAGACAGATGTTACGAGAAACGGATCTTTAGAGTACGGTCATTTAAAGAAACTGTTATTTTGGGAAAGGTTGTTACACTTAATGGCCGTCAAACCCTTCCCACCACTTTGTCACGCTTTTTCCAGCCAGGTGTTTAAATCCAACGTTCTATCAGTCCTGTTATACGGCTGTGAGAGTTGGTTTGTACGACACGATATCACTCATAGGCTTCAAGTGTTTATAAATAAGTGCCCCAGAAAATTTTTGACCAACGACAACCTTTGGAAATTAACAAACCAACGACCTGTTCAAGTAATTATCCTCGACAGAAAGTGTGGTTGGATTGGCCTCAAACTGTGGCAAGGAGACTCCCGTCTCACTAAACATGTAGGTTCTCTGTTACTTCCCCTTGGAAAGGTAAGAGAGGTCGGCCAAAGTCTACTTGGAGGTGAACCGAGGCACAAGAAGCCGCCTCTATCGGATTGAACTGACAGGAGTTTGTTGCCATCGCCGCGGATCGAAAGTAATAGAAGACTGTAGTTGAGGACCTATGCTCCTCGAGGTGTTAAAGGATCCAAGAAGAAGAAAAAGCCACATTTGGCATGCAATTTTCCACTTTCCAAGGGTCGTGACCTTTTCCTGCACCGTGAACGAAGTTGCGAGCATAACAAGGCACTTTAGAATAAAAATTACGTTGACAAAATTCTATTAAAGAGGTTAGCCTTTTTTTCGTAACACGAATAAAAGGGTGACCAACTCGTCACGTTGTCCGAGCTAGTCCCACGTACAAAATGAAATCGTGGGCACCGTCAATGGGCTCGGTAAATCACTTCAATGAACCCTAACCCATTTTATACGGACGATCGGACGCGGTTACTTTTACACGTATCGACAATTTTCTATTTAACTCTATTCCGGCCATTCTTCACATTTGTGGTGTAGCTTCTCTCATATGTCAATTCTGATATGTTCTGCATCGTGCTAACGAAGTTTTCTAAGTCGGTTGCGTAATGAAATAATGATATTATTATTAGTTTTAGTTAGTTAAGCTTATTTTCAATTATTCTTTTGGGCACCATTGAAAATCAGCGCCACGGCTTGCTGTGGCATCACGCTGAGTGGTGTCAATTTTTAGCGTCATTTGTTATTTAATTTTACATTGTAACTCTACACATGCAATGCGCTAAAATCAAGTTTTTTTTGCTTTCTTTCAAATAATAAAATAATGATCTTTATTTTGTAAGTAGGGCGCAAGGGCACTTTTATAAGTCTGACTCTACGGCGTTACGCAAGAGCAGACCACTGTTGAGAAGAAAGCCGAAACAAACTCAACAGTCAGCCATTTTTTCGAAATAAATACAACTTCCGACCAACTCCTGGCATAACACCCGCCAGGAGAGAGTTCTCTCTAGATCAATGAATTATACTTCCTTTGCTGTTCCGCGAACTTGTGTCTTGGTTAGATATGACAATAAATTGTGCTCACATGCGCATATTTTCATGCAGTTTCCATAATAAAATACGCATGCAAATACAACATACCAACACCAAACAGTATAATCCTGTCACACGTGTTTCGCCTCTCTACGAGGCATCATCAGGAGATGCAGGAGATGTTGACGGTCCGGCGTCCACCCGAGAAAAGAGAGAGTTCTCTCTATTACACTCTCTTCCTAACGCAACTGCAAACTAAGACGCTGCTTCACAGCAAGCGAGACTTCTCCGAGTGTACCACCTTGCATGTTATCTACAAATGCCCGGTACCTCAGCTACCTGCGACTTGACTACACTCTAGTACTACTACTGCTTCTAATACTACTGCTACTGCTGCTTCTACTACTACTGCTACTGCTGCTTCTACTACTACTGCTACTGCTGCTTCTACTACTAGTGCTACTGCTGCTTCTACTACTACTGCTACTGCTGCTTCTACTACTACTGCTACTGCTGCTTCTACTACTACTGCTACTGCTGCTTCTACTACTACTGCTACTGCTGCTTCTACTACTACTGCTACTGCTGCTTCTACTACTACTGCTACTACTGCTTCTACTACTACTGCTACTGCTGCTTCTACTACTATTGCTACTGCTGCTTCTACTACTACTGCTGCTTCTACTACTACTGCTACTGCTGCTTCTACTACTACTGCTACTGCTGCTACAGCTCTTCGGTCCCCAGACTTCAGACTTCGGTCCCCAGGCATAACACCCGCCTGGCGAGAGATCTCTCTATTACACTCTCTTCCTACAGATTTATGTTTGTGTCTAATCTCTGTCATAATGTACGAGTTGCTTAAAATATTTGCATTGGGGCTCCCTTTATCTTACATAATATCGGTTTTCCGAAATACACTTCACATAGCAGTTAACACAGAAACATTTTTAGCCGAATAATAACTACTGCATAATCATATTTTACACTTAAAACTATTTACATCAATCTCACTGAGCGGACACGACTGTCATGTTAATGTCAATCTCTTATTTATCCATAAAGGAAGAAAACTATATATTTTTAACCGACTTCAAAAAGGAGGAGGTCTCAATTCGGTTGTATGTTTATTTTTTTATTTTATTTTTTTTCTTAATCGAACGAATATCATTCAACAAACACTCCGCTACCCAAAGGTTGTCTGGAGCTATTTAGCGATAAGACCGCCTGTTGTTTACCTCTGCTAATTCGAATGTTACTTTCATGTTCTGTATTTCTGTGTATATGAGGTGTGCAATAAAGAGTATTTGTATTGTATTGTATTGTATTGTATTGTATTGTATCATCATCATCATCATCAGCCCACCTCCGTCCACTGCTAAACATAGGCCTTTCCCATGGCATGCCACTAAGCTCGGACCAGAGTTTTTTTATTCCGCTGCCAGCCATTTTTCAAATGTCGTCGCTCCACCTAACTGGAGGGCGCCCTACACTATGTTTGCTAAGACGCGGTCTCCACTCCAGAACACTAATCGAACGATACGGACTTTAAATACTATGCAATTTACATACTTCTTATTTATACGTCAGGGTATTGTTAAAATGTATGTACCTTGAAGTTACAATAAAGAATTACTTATACGTAAATCATATAGGTAGAATATATCGATAAATTATTATCGCTAGGAAATCCCTAGGAAAATTGTATTCGTGCCACTAAAAGTTATACCTACTCGTATGTCTCGTGATGACGAAGAAGAAGATAATGCTCTAAGTTCTAGTTACATTCACCGTTCTATTAAATACTACTTAAGAGTCGCCGGCAAGCATGGCCGAATTTCACCTTCCCATACAAACGGAGTTTCGTGAGTTTACATATACAATAACATGAGGTAGGTATATCTAGGTCTGGAATTAATTTATATGGCTCCAGTTTATAAAACAAACGAAATACAGCAAAAAGAAGTTTTGTATGAAAAACTTAAACTCGCTGTATTTTTTTACTATGATATCTGAAGCTCAAAGCAAACTAGATAGTCGTTTTAAATTGAGAGCGTAACTACGTTTGTATGGAGAACCGAGCTTGCCGGGAACTCATAAAGATGCGTCCACACTTGTATCATTTGCTCGTATCCGATCACCGTGGCGTGGCATGACCGCGTATCGCGCTGCTTGGACGCTCACTGTCGGCGCGGCGATCACGCCGCGCTTGTCCGATCTAAGTGTGTGATACGCGTAGCATGGATTTCGAGCGATCGGATCGGCGCAACGTCCAAACGCGTGATCGTGACAAGCGATCATGCCACGGGAAGAAGATCTGATCGGGCAAATGATACAAATGAGGACGCACCTTACGGTGAATACTGCCGACTGCATTTCGAATGTCATTACTTCTAACGCCAAATAGAGTAGTTGAAAACCTTTTGTAAACTCCGTATAAAGCCCGTTTAATACCCAAAAGGAATGAACTTCACTCGGTACTAAACTGAATCGACAAATTGCTAGTGATGGGATGAAGTCGTTTGGCCGAATGCGAATGTTGAATACATGATATTGTCTTCAGAATATTTTTTAATAATTTCGTTTTTATGTCTATTTGTTTTTGAAGACTACTTTTGAAAGAAAGAAAGAAAGAAAGAATTTATTAAATTGCATGCAAGGCAAAACAAAACGTGAAAAATAATTGTATTGCTTTTCTAATGAATAAGCAACATCTGCAGTATTATAAAGTTTTATAAATGAAATGTCTGTACATTGAATATATTTTCAAAAAAACTATTGCAACGACTATTTGGAGGACAAAGAATTGATTTATTTATTGGATTTTTTGTATGTTCGTATATAACGTTGTGGCTACATCACGCCAAATGGGCTAAACGGATTTCAACCATTCCATTTTTGGTACTGCGGCGGTACACTACACTACACTGAAGCAAAAAAGAGGGGTTATGACTTTTTCTCCTCCGCAAATGATGTAATTTTTAACTCGAAGCACCTTCTAGTTTTATTTAATTTTTAAGATGGCGCCACCTACATGGACGCCATTTTTGAAATCTGCTCCTCTAAAAACGACACGATTTTTCCGAAAATAGTGCTAAACGCAGTATTGAAATCCTAAATGGATTCTACTTTGAACGGCCAAAAATCTAGTAAACAATATTCCCGAAAAGAGTAAGTAGTTCGCCGCTAAATGAAATGAAATGATAGTTATGTAAGAAATGATTTTGCTTGAGATATGAATAGGCACGCATATCTGGCCAACAAATCTGGCATGCAAATGTTAAATTACTAACAATATATACTTTATATTATATACTTATACTATATATACTATAGATACTTTATACTATTTAGAAATCCAAATAGAGTGTCACTTTTAAAATCTGCACTCCGGAAAACCTAGTATGCGAATTTTCCATCGACTGTTATGGATATGGATGCCGATTAAAATCTGCACCCAAAATTAATACATTTTTAATTTATCATTATTAAATGATCTTATCTGTACATAATTGATGACACCGGAAAATCAGGGCTTCTAACCCGGTTAATTTTCTCTGAGAGCCTAACCCATAATAAAGATTACGCCCGCAAAAACATCGCTCTAACCGGTTAATATCTCGGAGCGCAAAAGGAACCACTCTCTAACCTGTAAACAGATTCAATATCTGTATTAGATTCAATTTTTCATGTAGTGTCGTTGCGCTACAATCGGTGCGACAGGGGTCATTGAACCCGTATCCGAACACGGAGTTACCGGTAAGAGAGCGCTTCTTTTTCTTTCTCTTCGTCTGAATGTAACCTAAATAATTAACCGGTATAACCTAACTAAATAGCGCTTTATTTGTAACCGGTTACAAGCCCTGCGGAAAATACGTTTCAAGGAGCATTATGGCAGTATTGCTCTCACTAGACTGTTTTGTTGGATGACTATTTCATATTTAAGCTATGTCAGCCATAGCATATGTCTGACTTCAAGAAGTTCAAATATGTGTACGTCTAAAGTAAAAAAAATGCAATTTTCATTAAAGAACACCTCGTCCTTTCCAAAATTAAAATAAAGTCGGAAACCGTACTATAGCCGAATGTGTTCATTACATCCCTACAAATTACATTTTAAACGATCTCAGGTCCCGCACCTCCGCCTGATTCGATTTGACAATGCTGCTCTGCCACACAAAAGGGCCCAACTTAGAAAAAAGTAACATCACTTAAGTCCTTCTATAAGGGATCGTTTTACTCTCAGTTTTTACTCATATAAAAAGGCGCAATCCGAAGAAAATCTACGTCACTTACTTTTGTACGTAACTCTCAGTTGTTCTTACACAAACGGGCACGACTTGCGAAAAAATTCGTGCTCTTACGACCTTCTCTGCTACATTTACACGAGCGTATTTTACTCTCAAGTTTTACCCCGATTTCCTTTTTTATTGGAGTATGGATTGATTAATGGTTCAAATTATTCTGAATGGTTTTAACAGAGTGAAGCAAGTATATAATTGTTTTAAGAGTGTTTAACTTTAGAATGTTCGATTCGAAGTTGCCAGCTTTCTCCAACTCTGCAAGAGTTTCAATATCAGTAATGTGGTAAACATTACTGCAACTTCTTAAATAAAACATAACCTCTTTTTTTCTTCAGCTCAGTCGAGTAAAAAGTACCTATCTTATAACCATCTGGGGATGCTCAGCTACACCACGGTACACGTACCCACCTTTGGTACACGTGCCAAATATAGTTGAAATCCGTTTAGCCGTTTTGACGTGATGAAGCCACAATAACGCATACCAACATATTTATATATTTTCACTTCTCCTGCTTAAAAAGTACGTCATATTAGATTTGCGAAGGGAGACTAAAATAGTACATTTAGCCCCTAGGACTTAAAAGAAAGCCATATAATCCCATACAAATTTCTATGACACAGAAAAAAAAACCTGCGGCCAGCTACATACTCCTTACGAATAATTAAAAACAAACCAATCAACCTGATCAGGTTGGCCAAACTTTCTGATAGAATTGCTCAAACTGTACTTTTAGTTTTTCATGAAATATACAATTTTAGAAAGAAAGAAAAAAAATATTCGGTAGCATAGCAAGTGAAAAAAAAAACAAATTACATACAAAAAAAAACTAAAACTATGCCCCGAAATGGTCCCACCTCAGCATAATGCCGGCTCGGCGGTTTTAATGTTGTCTTTTTTATTTTCTCGTAGTCGAAGTGAAAAGCAGAGTGTTTAACACGTGGCTAAAAGCCATTATGACACTCAGACATATTTGTACTCGCTCACTTAGTGAGCTCGTCCAAATAATCACTTCGTGTCATAATGGCTTATTTTAGCCCCTTGTCAAATAATCTACTATTTTTTCAATTCAGTGACCTTCAAATATCACTTTTTTTTAATATCTTCAATGTACATACAGGGTGATCAATCCAAATGGGTCAGTATGGAGAAGTCAGAAACCATGAGAGATAGCTAAATCTGTTCTTAGGGCGTCGATTTTAGATTTAATATTAATGACATTAATTTTTTTAACTCATACATTACCGAGAATCGAACCTGGTCAAAATCTCTGTAAACAATGTTATAAATTCTGCAAGTTTTTTCGTTGTTATTGTTGATGGTGCTTATCATAAGTCGCAAGGAACACATTTTTAATGGAATATCTTGTTTAAACAATTTAACGAAAGGCTTAAAAAGAAAATAATAATTTTATTTAAGCAAATGTTCAAAATGTAGCCATTTTCCTACATGCAAATTTAAAATCGACGCCATGGTTCCTAAGAACAGATTTCGCTATCTCGCATAGTTTTTGAGTTCTCCTACTGACCCGTTTAGATTGATCAACCTGTATATACATTTCTTTATAATAGTATACATGTAAGCCCATCTCATTAAGAAATCGCATCACGCTGCGGTCTTTCGGTTCTTGATCGCCGGAAATCTGACCTGCGCCTTCTAGTTCATGGTCTCCATTATCTTCATACTTTTTCCTCATTTCAGCCTGTAGCCGTCCAATAAATAAAGGCCTCCCCCAAGGATCTCCACACCGACCGGTCGTGCGCCGCCCTCCTCCATCGGGCTCCCGCGATCTTCACCAGATCGTCGATCCATCTTACTGGGGGCCTCCCTACGGCCTCCGCTGCATCGTCCTGTACGCGATCGCCACTAACCTTTCACAGACTCGTTACACCCATTAGGCTGATGCCTAATATGGTGATCCTCGAAGAACTAAGAATATTAGTTCTTCGAGTTTCGAGTTTATGGATTTTTGTCTATCCTGCGGGAACAATGCATTTTTCCAGATAAAAGTAGCATAATCACTATCCAACCTCTATTAAATAAATCACGCCAATCCGTTTCCTCGTTATTGCATGAAAGCTAAACCAACTAACATTTTTTTTAATACTACTAAGTTGGCAAACAAGCGTACGGCCTGCCTAATGCTAAGCAGTCACCGCAGCCTCTGAACGCTTGCAACGCCAGGGGCATTAGCGTGTTGCCGACCCTTAAAAAACCTTTTCACTCCCTTGAAGAAGCCCATATTGTAACCTCCAGGGAAAACCGCGGCAGGAAGGTCATTCGACATGGAGTACCTCCATATTTTATTAGTTAGAGTTCATGGCTGTTCCACCCTTTAGCTTTCTTAATTAGGAAAGTAGGAACAAAGTGGTAGTAGTCAAGATTGAAACGACAGAGAAACATATCTCAAGCAATCAGTGGCCTATAAATTAATTATACGAAGAGCATAATTGTATTACGCTCATTATGTAGGTGTAAGTCATAATCTGTCTCAGAAAATTTGATCCACAGAAGCCGTTTTCGAGTTTAATTCAGAAAATTACTCAACACGTAATCTTAAGTAGGTATACATGTACACGAACAATAATGTATGGTATTAGTATTATGAACAATTCATTCATGGCCATTAAAGCATTAACTTCATAGAAAAGCTTAGTCTAAAGTCAACCGTAGTAAGTTCTTTATAAAGTCCATATTTTGTTGTATACATAACTCAAGTTAATGCCTTTATATTGCAAACAACCGGATTCTTACAGCACATCAATCACTCATATGAGGGAGACTTTGGTACCGCGTGGTCATGCATATTCAAATCGGCCTGATAAGCCCTGAAACGCCCCTGGCTCCTCAGAGCACATAACGTAGTACAAAAACACTTAATTGGGCATCGTTGTACGTAATAATACTCGCCTGTTATAATGTTAATTGCCATTCAGATGCAAAGTGAATGGTAAGTAAATTTGAGGCTTTTTTACATCATAAATAGCTTTGATGTAGGGCGGAGGTTTGAGAGTTCTTTTGAAAGTACAAGTTTGTGCTAAAAACAGTCATAACATTGTTATCCTTCTACACAATACCTAGTACAGGGTTTTAGTGTTGATTACATAGAGTGCATGATAAAATAATACTTGAAATAAAGATAAATCTGATTTTAATGACTAAGTATCCAGTAGTTTTACCGGGCTTGATTCCAAGAGATATGTTAACAGCGTCTCTCTCGCACTCACTTACTTGTCAGACAGTGACAGCTTCTTTGTCATTTATCTCTTCTTCTCAATCGCTCCCTCGTTGCTGAAGATCGTGACTCCGCTTCAGCCTGTCAATTACTTCTCTCCATTGGTTACGGTCAGCTGCCTGGAGTGCGGCCCTAATTGGTTTGTTGGTCTGCTCTGAGATCTGGTCAGAACAACGTCTTGGGCTCCGGCCTCTAGGTCGTTTTCCTTCAATCTTTCCTGTGACCATGAGACGTACCAAGTTATCCGCACCTCTGTGAGCGATGTCGCCAAAGTAACGCATTATACGCTGCAGACAGGCGTTCAGCTCTCTCCATTTTCAGCTCTTCTAGTTATTGCCTATCGAAATTTTAATAATTGGTATTCGAATCAACTGTCATAGCCCTTACAAAATCATGACACCTGATTCTGATTCCGAGCGTCAAACGCGTTAGGCATTAGGGCGGCTGCTTAAAATTCTATGACGGTCGCCATGATTACGCCATCCAACACCTACGAATGAATGGTCCCTACTTTTCGACCGAATAGTCAAAAGAGGGAATATGCATGAATTTTATTTTTTGTTTTATTAAAAGCTTATTCATGTAACAAACAGTAGACAAAAAGAATTTTTCAAATAACTATAAAAATACCCAAGATATAAGCCATCAAACATTTCATTCTATCTCTTTCTAGCAAAACAGAATTTAATATGGAGTTTATATGAGTCCGTAGTAGACTGTGACGTAATATGTATGTCGGACCTCTCAGTCAAATCGCTGTCTAATTAGTAGTTTAAAATGCTTATATCATACGTATTTCTTGGCCGATTTTAATTTTAATTTCACTTTTTGGAATAGTTTTTACGGTATTTTGATATGGGTGATGAAAAAATTTCATGCATGTTCCTTATTCTTAAAGGGCCACTAAGATTTTAGTTTACTAAGACAACGGGTTTTTCGTAGACGTGAGTAAAAATATCAAAGTAATGTGGCAGTGATAGTTTTTTAAAAGCTTTATATTAGGTTCGGTTGTCACTATAGGCCTAACGCATAACTGAGTCTGTTCCTGAGGTATGGGAGCGGTACGGGAGGGACACAAGTGACGTATATGTGTATAGCGAGACAGTTAGGACACGTCATTTCACGTCACTTGTGACCCCTCCCGTACCGCTTTCATAACTCCGGAACAGCCTCGATTAAGCATTAGACCTGTAAGTATGTCAGTAACTATGTTAACAAGTCTTCCAAGTATTTCACCAACTTCCTGGTTTCCGATTGAGCTAAAATTTAGCATAATTATGTAAAGTAGGTGACAATACAATATTACGTCATCAAGCTGATCTGGTGATGGAGCCGGAAGGTGGTCATAGGAACTTTGTAATGAAATAACGCAACCCTACCTAGTTTAGGTTCTTTAGAATCCTCTCTGTGTAGTAGATGAATATTCAAAGAAAAGTACAGTCGGAAAAAAAATCCTGTCACAAAAATTCGATTTTTGAAAGAAACTTATTTTTGCAGATTACTCATCATATAATACTTGTATGTAACTTATAGGTTTTCCCTTTTTAAGACAGCGTCAGGGCGAGTTATTGCGAAAGCATCTAGAGTGGTATTTTATGAGTGGAAAAGTGACATCGGCATTCTATTCAGGAAATGTACATGGGCCCAAGGGATTAACAAAATACCTAGAGGTAAGGCACGTAATAGCATACTCAAAAACACGTGACAGCGGAAAAAATAAAAACCCTGCCTTTGTATGTTTTCTGATATTTTTTTTGACTAGTTTCATCCCATAACTTCACCCGTTTGAACAAGTTTTATCTTTCGGGAACTGTGGCAGAACAGAAACTAGGATTTCGTACCTCTTTAGTGCTTATACGATCCCTCAATGTTACCAGAAAGTGCTTCCTTTGGACAGGAGAAAAAAGTTTAACCCTTTTTGAAAATATGCCCAAAGTACAGTCCACTGCAAAAAAAAACGATTAGTGCGTTAAAAACATATCTTCCGTCAATTTTCATCATCATCATCATTTCCGCCATAGGACGTCCACTGCTGGACAAAGGCCACCTCCATTGACTTCCACATGGGCCGGATACTGTCTACCCGCACCCAGCGAGTCCCCGCAACCCTAACTATGTCGTCCAACCATCTTTCGGGTGGCCTTTCCACGCTGCGCTTTTCCGGTGCGTCCGCTTCGGGTGCTATTTCCTGTATATTCATAAAGCAGCGCTGCGTCTAGTGAATCGTCCGCCGCACGCCAATATACAGGAAACGTACCCAGAGGGAACGCCCGTGTCATACTCCCACTCAACGCAGCTGACGCCCTTAGACTTACATTTAGGTACTCGTTACTTAGACTCAATATTATGTTCTGACTTATCTCTAAAACAAATCAGCCCAAGTTACGAAATCCGGTATCTGATAACTTGAGAACTAATCCACGACGGGAAACTTAAATCATAGAACTATTCCGAGCCAAAATCTTAAACTTAAATTTGAAGTGAATTTACGAGTAATTACCCACGAGTAATTACTAGACCCTTGATCGCATAATAGGCTTGTTTTCTAAGAGAACAAATCAACTATTTTTTATTAAGTGTCAAACGCTCGAACGGTAAGGAAATTTTGTTAAAACGAACATAAGTGTCTGTCATAAAAAAATATTTTTTGAGACAAGATTTTATTGCTGACTGTATTTATCTTTGAACGGGTGTTCAAAGATAAATAGCCAACTATTTATTGAGACGGTTCTAAAGGGCCCAAAATCTAGGTTTGCGTTATTCTGTGACTATGAACAGTGAACACCTATCGGCTCCACTATCAGATCGATGGTATCATAATATTGAATTTGCTCCAAACTATATACATAAGTAGGTCTGCCACATTTAAGCTTAAGCGGCAGGGCCGGATTTAGATGTGTGAAGGCCCTAGGGCAACAATGGAGTGGAGGCCCCCCGCCTGGCACCTAATTATTTTCAAAAATGAAATGCACAATTTTTTTCAGTGAAGTTTTTCAATAATTAATTTATTGTGGAACCAAATAAATTATTTTAACATATATAAATATAATGAACAAAATAATAAAACCGACTCTAAAAAAAACTAAAAAGTAAAAAAATTACGCTAATTCAGTTTCTTCAATTTACTTACAAGTAACCGTTTATATACTCAATCTATGCAGTATATTCATCGTCTAGTACCCATAACACAAGCCTTATTGAGCTTACCATGGGGCTAGTTCGATTTGTGTAAAATTGTCCCGTAATATTTATTTATTATATACAATTAATGTTATTTTGGCGTCGGTGCCACATAAAGAATGTGCAAAATATTGAAAATTGACGATTTTAGTAAGTTGTGACACGATGGCACCGACTCCAAAATAACATTAATTGTATATACTGTATAGAATGAGTATACAAACGGTTACTTGTAAGTAATTTGAAGAAACTGAATTATGGCGTTATTTTTGTACTTTTTAGTACATTTTTTTTTAGTCGGTTTTATTTTTTTGTCAAAAAGTTTATTTATTTTACACTTTTTAGTTACTCCTGACTTAAAAGTGTATCTCGTGACGATTCGAACAAGCCCAAACACGGCTAGTATACATTATTTTATTACATAGATCTGGTGCCTACCCGGAAGGTAGGCACTAGATCTCTCTCCATCATCAAATCAATTCGATGGTACCAGTCTCATCAGGAACACTTAAGTTTGTGACTGTGAAGTTGCTTAACTAAATTAATCAAGATATCTTATCGCCACCCGTAAATCATTTATCATTGAGGAGCTCCGATGGCATTCTGTGGTCTTCTTCATGAGTTCCACTTGACCAATTTACATTTTCTGAATGAAAATGCTTATTATGTTTCTTATAATACCAAAATCGCCATATGTATACCTACAATATTTGAGGAGTTCCTTCAATTCCTCGTGGATTGCATCATCAGATCTTCACCAAAGTTATATGGGACCAACTTGGAAGTACCTCCTATAAAACAAAAAAAAATTGAATTCGGTCAAATAGTCTTCGAGTAGGTAATCGGTGAACATCCATAAAAAAAAAAGAAAAAAAAACATTCCGTCATATTGAGAACCTCCTCCTTATAGAAGTCGGTTATAAAAGCGTATATAAACGGCATGGATAAATGGCACAGCAATGGAGCCTAAAGAGATAAGATATGACTATAAAATGACTTAGTAAAATTTTAGAAAGTTCTTCCTTATTTACGCAAAACACGAACGAGTCTCGCCAAAAGCCCTTTCAAGAAAATCGATATTGTTATTTTTAAACCAATTGGCGAATAAAAGCTCCGTATCATCTTGAAGCTATAAGGTAAATCGAAGAGCGAAAATCAGATATAAATCAGGACTACCGCCACCGCAAAACAATACCAATATTTGCCTCTGATTTCCATAAATAAACTTGTAAGTTTGAGTGAGACTCAAGTGTTAAAGGTTCTGTATCTATTCTATTATTAAATTGAAAAAATGTAATGTCTGTACACTGAAGATATTTTCAAAAATATAAATGAAACGGATTATTAGAAGATCACTGAATCGTTTTTTTGTATATTTGTGTACTACACTGAAGTATAAAAGAAGGTTATGACTTTTTTCTCTTGGATAACTTGGTTACTGTATGAAAATATGCACATGTGAGCACAATTTATTGTCAAATCCATCCAAAAAGAAAGAAAAGAAAAAATCCATTAGTGTATATTTTCGTAGAGAATTACGAATTGAGTCTATATTTAAAACATTATATCGCTCAATGAGAATCAAAGTGACATTATACAAAATAAAAAATCCTTTAAATATAGATTTTCGTTTAAGTGCAAAATGTCACTATTTGAATGATTTTAGATTTTGTTTAGGGTCACTATGGTTTTCAGCAAGCGATATGTAGGATAGGCTAAGTACAAATATCGTAATAGATTTATTGGAATAGAGTTATTTACAAAAAAGGACTGACTGTTGAGTTTGTTCCGGCTTTCTTCTCAACAGAGGTCTCCTCTTGGGAAATGTAAAAGGCCTTGTAAAAGTGCCCTTGCTTAATTTTCTATTTCATTTCATTATTTTCAGGATACATTGGCTTCCGTCAACCTTAACCAGGTGGTCGGTATATCTGGCGAGAGGTTGGCCAACAGATTGTCTCCCTTTTCATGGTATTAACTTAAGAACTTTTAAGGTCATTTTCCAGTGCATATTTTCAAGTCCTCGCGGAACCCAGAAGGTTGCGTTATACGATTTACATAACAAAATATACACTGACTATTTCCTCGATACACTTCCAGGTTTATTTTATTTCGTAACATGACAACAGTCAGTTACGCCGCCATGATTACGCAACGAGATGTTGCAGAAACTGTCAAAAGAAGGTAATTGATAACAAGATTTTTTATACAGAGTAGGCAGTGTAGACGACGATGGAGCATGCTTAACTAGATGGTATCAATTAAATGTAGACTTGTAGAAATTAAAGCTATATTTGTCAAAGAAAATATTACCATAGTGTTACTACTAGTTAGGGCTCTGAAATCATGTGATCATATTTGCCTCCCCCCTGACCCCCTCGTCTCCCCTTCGTGATATTTGGTAATTATAACCCTAACCCATTCAAGATAACGTGTAATTTTGGGAGTAGTATAAATTAAGTTAGTTAATTAAAAACAGCAATAACTTAATAAAATTGTTAGTTATGTCGCGCTTCTTCATGTCCTAGGTCCACGGGTTTTCACAAGAGTTCACCAGCACCATCTTCAACGTCTTCTTCATTTTCTCTCATTATGCAGAGAAGTTTTTTTTTTATTTCAATCAAATAATTAGTGATATTTTGTAGGGTTACAATTAGAAAGAATTTCAGAACTTCAAGATAAACTTACCCTTACAGAAATACTAAAATGTGTTTGTTGATTCTTAAGTTTGTTGATCCTGCTGTAACTGAGTAACAGTTTGACATGATACCTTTATTGCATAGATATATATGTAGAGTATGTCGTGACGACCGGTTTGGCTCAGCGGGAGTAACGTTGCCTGCAAAGCTGAAGGTTCCTGGGTCCCAAACCTGGATTCAAATCCCGGTAAGGGCAAATATTTGTGTGTTGAGCATAAATATTTGTTCCTGAGTCTTGGATGTTTTCAATGTACATATATCTATTAAATATACCATCGTCTATTACCCATAACACATTAACGAGCTTACTATGGAACTAGTTCGATTTGTGTAAAAAAAAACCCGTAACATTTATTTATTTATTAACTGGCGTGTGCGCTGCTGTTTTACTACTTCTCCCTTCATTGGTAGGTGCAACCTTTATGTCACCTTTGTGACAGTAGCTGTCGCTCCCGTATCGGCCTGTCAAGGCAAGTACGTACTGCTGTACCTTAAGGGGCTTACAGCTCTGAATGGCCTTCGATCCGTACCTCTTCGCTTTTCCGTGTTGTATATGTCTCATCGTGTTAACAGCGACTGTCTTTACCAATATACTGTTACAGTTTATTTTCCCGAGTCACCGAAACCAAGATAAACGCCATCAAACTTTGGTATTTTTACGAAGAAAAACCAGTTTTTGCTTACTTTTCTTTAAAAATACACGCATAGTAAAGAAAATGCTTGCTTAGCGAGTTAGTTTTTTTTTTTATAATGAATAATTAAACATTATTTTTGAGTCTAAGTATTAAAGATTTATTGAGAGACTAGATACGCAATTTTTATTTTAATAGACGTCTCTGTAAAAGATCGTAAATAAATACATAAAAATATATAGGTACTAATTTCTGAATGCAATAATTGTTGAAAAGAAACTCACCTATTATATAAGCTATCTTTCGAAAGTTGTTTGGGCCATTTCAGGGACAAGATACAGAACCAAAACCATGAAAAACCGTACATTTTCACTTAGAGCCCCTTAATAGACGCCGTTGAAATCAACTTTTATAGATGTTAAGTTAAAGGCCAATGATGATTAGAGTATAAAGAGTGACATAGGTTTTTTATATCGGAAAATACAGTTCTTTAAAGAAGACGACGATACCCTTACCTCTGGGCGAAGTAGCTAGAAAACTTCCCAGACAAATTTTGATTACAATAGCGTTTACCCGCACGAAGAGCAGTGACCGAACGCGCTCATGACTCACGACTATGGTCCTCGGAACAAAGCGAAACATGTCGAGCAATACAGCGTAAGTAACAACTACCGTTAAATAAAACTGTTTTTTAACCGACTCTCAAAACGGAAGAGTTCTCGATTCTCAATTATATTTGATGCTTATTTTCTGTAGGTACTAGAAGATGCTCGCAACTTCATTCGCGAAAGAGAAAAAGGCATAGCATAGCAAAAAAGAGTTTTTTCTTTAGCGTAGTCGGGTAAAAATTATCCTATAACCATCTGTGGATACGAAGCTAACCCGTGTAGCAAAAATAGTTGAAATGCGTGTAGCCAATTTGGCGTGATGGAGCCACAACGACACATACAAACATACAAAAAATCCTAAAATAATATTTTACTCTTCATTGACCTCCAAATAGTCCGTTATATGTTTAAAAAATATCTTCTATGTATAGACATTACATTTTAACAACTTTATAATAGTAGAAAGTGTACTTATACTCAAGAGGTGCTCCCATTATCAACAAGTTATGATCTGATGATGGGATTCCAGGGAAATGATATGAGCATCTTCTAAATAAATAGCGGTTTCGAAATTTCGAGAAAACCGTGTACCGATTTACTAAAACATACATTTTCAACATTTGGAAACAAAAAATTCAGGACCGAACTCAGTGGCATGCCATAGGAGAGGCCTATGTTCAGCAGTGGACGGAGGTGGGCTGATGATGATGATTAAGGTGATGAGTTGAAAAAGGTGCCTTGAAGTAAATTGAAGAAACTAAATTACACAGTTATTATTTTACTTTTCAGTGCAGTGGTTGGAGTTGGTTTTATACATATATACGATATGTTAAGCCGAAAGTAATATATCAGCAAGCAAAAGAGTTAAAACTCGGCGTCTGCAAATTTGCCTCGCGTTCAACGTGATACGTATTTGCGGAACGGCGAACATATTTGCCAATGTAAACTTGAAACTTACCCTGGTGCGTTTTCATAGTCCTATCACCTAAATAACAAACAGCTACAACTACAACACGAGAGAGTAAAGGGGGGAAGAAGTCCTCGGAAGGGTGGGGGGAAAGGAAGAGTTTAATAAAAACGATAGAAAATAGGAGAGGGAAAATTCAGAGCCACAGAAAAGGCCCCAGTTCAAGTCATCCCAGACCAGAACCAAAGCCCACCCTGGAACTTTATCCGACGCCTGTCTATATAAAGGCATAAATAAGAAGACCCGCCCATCGTAGCGGGTGGAGAAGATATAGCTAAAAAGGGCAAAGCTCTGTAAGAGCACCCCCCTCATGTCATCACATGATGTGGACAAGAAGACCACCGTAGGGAAAATGTTTGGTCACCACATACGAGACGACGCTTTTATTAATAACACCGTATTAGGAAAGGTTAAAGACAAGCAAAATAGGGCCTCGCTCTGCATTTTCTATCGCTTGTATAACGGGGAGTGCTCCGAGGAATTGTTCGGGTTGATCCCAGCTGCATCATTCCGCCATCGTCCTACGCGACAATATTTCCACCCTCACCACTTAGATGGTTGGGAGTCCACAACTGTGCGTTTTTCTAGAAATTTCCTGCCTCGCACGACTGGACTACGGAATAAATTGCCGCCTGCAGTATTTCCGGACCGATGCGACCTTCAAGCCTTCAAGAAAAGAGCGTACTCCCACCTGAAAGGCCGGCAACGCACTTGTGACGCCTCCGGTGATGCAAGTGTCTATGGGCGACGGTGATCGCTTACCATCAAGCGACCCGTCTGCTCGTTTGCCTCCTATGTCATAAAAAAAAGGTCGTATAGGGAGATCCAGAAGGTGGCTTTTGATAGGGTGAGATGGAAACAGCTACAAGCTTCATCAGCTACATCAAGAAATGTTTTCCAATGTCGTCGAACAATGGAAACACGCAACATGAGGTTTCGCGGCATTACGCCCAAGTTGATGAGGCTCGTAATCTTATCGCTAAACAGTCATTAGCCGAGCGAGTAAATCAGAAACATATACGATAAATAGTTAACGCGAGAAAGCAAACATCGCTCGTTGAAAATCAAAGTGACTATTCAAAATAAAAATCGCTTCAAATATACATTTTTGTTATAGCAAAATGTCACTATTTGGATATGTAGATAGTCATGGCGGAACTACAAGGGTTACTACTTTGACTATCGACGTTAACAGACAAGATTCAGATTCGGTCTGGCGGACAGACAAACGCAAGGAAAGATAGACAGTATGGCGTAACAATAACAATTTCTAGTTTTACTACGGAGCACTAAAATGTAACATTAACAAAGTAACATTTGGCCGTGACGTCGAACAATGTAAACGTGCACGAAGTCGTGTAGGTTTCGCGGCATTACGCCCAAGTTGGTTAGGCTCGCAATCTTACCGCTAAACAGACATTAGACGAGCGAGCGAGTAAATCAGAAACACATACGATAAATAGTTAACACGAGAAAGCAAATACGTGTAATCATAATCAAGTTAAATTTGTCAACCGGCATTTCTGAACTGGGATATAATGTGATACTCGTAAATAGGTAGTAAGAGTAAATCCCCTCGTGTACGAATATAGTAGTAGAGTATCCGTACAGTGCGACATAAAAGAGTATAAATTAAATGAGGTCGCCACTTTCTACGTAACTGTCACATTTTTTGATGCAAAATGTTATACATGGCAACAATTTAGTATGGAATTTTTTATAGTTCCATTTTATTTAATTTCTACTCTTTTATGTCGCACTGTAGGTATAGACAATTTGATGTTCCATATTAGAAAAATTACATAAGTTCGACATTAATTCTGTATAGGTATTACTACATGCAAAATGGCATTCGGTAAGCTTTTTTGTGCCTTTGTTAGCCAAAATCATTTTACAGACAGAGGGATATGCAGACATACAGACAAACAGATAAATAGACACAAACAGACAAAAACACACAGATAAACGGACAGACAAACAGTTACACCAGCGGACGGACAGATAGAGCGGGGTACGCAAATCAAAATTCTAATTGGTCGGTCAGCGGCTAAAACAAGACATTATGACACGAAGTCTTAGTGTCAATATGGCTTTTAGCCACGTATTAAACACTCTACTTTTCACTTCGACTGTGAGAGAAAAAAAAGGCTTAACATTAATATTGTAATAAAACAATTTAACGGATTATATCGCGTATATTATCTCATTTTAGTTCCCGACGTTTCGGAAGCTTTCCAGCTCTCCATGGTCACGGGTGGACTGAGAAAAGATGTATTTTCCTCTGTCAAAGTTACAATTTGTGCAAACTATCCAAATACATCTTTTTTCAGTCCACCCGTGACAATGGAGAGTTGGAAAGCTTCCGAAACGTCGGGAACTAAAATGAGATAATATACGCGATATAATCCGTTAAATTGTTTTATTTCAATGAGTAATAATCGCGGAAACAGAAGAAACTATTATTAATATACAATATTTCATGAAAAATTAAAAGTACAATTTAAGCAATTCGATCAGAAATTTTGGCCGATCTGTATGTAGCTGGCAGGAAGTTATTTTTTCAGTTTCTTAGAAATTTGTATGGGATTATATGGCTTTATTTTTAACCCTAGGGGCTAAATGTACGATTTTAGTCTCGTTCAGCTAGTATGACGTACTTTTTGAGCAGGAGAAGTGAAAAATATTGGACACGTATTTTTTGCATTTAAATCGCATTAAAGTTTAGGAGTGTGGACTTGTGACGTATTAACAAGGTACAGTCACGAACATTAATATCTACCACAACAAAGCGCGCATTAATATCTGACACGACTCTATTTCTAGGGCCGTAAGGACGTGTCAGATATTTTCACTTATCGCTTATCACGTGACATTTTTACTCAATGTCTTTATTTTTTGTTTAGCAAAAATAAGAAGAAAAAATACGTGTCCCATATTTTTTATTTATGTACATGACGGACTAATTATTGAAATTTAGTCATCGTCCCTATTCTGACTGATTCCTTGGCACTGCGTAGAGATGTAGCCTCGCTCTGCATTTTCTATCGCTTGTGTAACGGGGAGTGCTCCGAGGAATTGTTAAAAATGATCCCTGCCACATATTTCCGCCATCGTCCTACGTGACAATATTTCCATCCTCACCGCTTAGATGGTTGGCAGTCCACAACTGTGCATTTTGCTAGAACTTTCCTGCCTGAACTGTGGAATAAATTTTCGCCTGCATTATTTCCGGACCGATGCGACCTTCAAGCTTTCACAAAAAGAGCAAACTTCCACCTGAAAGGCCGGCAAAGAACTTGTGACTCCTCTGCTGTTTCAGGTCTCTATGAACGACGGTGATCGCTTACCAATCAGGGGATCCGTCTGCTCGTTTGCCCCCTTTAACGTTAAAAAATAATTCCTTCTTTGACTACGAAATGTCAACACGCTTAAGATTATTAGTCATATTTAGCGCCGGAGGACATTAGCCCAATCATCGCTCATGATCATGGCAAAGGTCCTCGTATCGGACTGAAATATGTCGAGCAGTACTCGACTTTTATGACGTGAGTAACCGCTAATCTATACTATTATAAAGTTGTAAAAATGAAATGTCTGTACATAGAAGATATTTAAAAAAAATGATCGTTACGGACTTTTTGGAGTTCACTAAAACGAAAAATATTTTTTTGGATTTTTTGTATGTTTGTATGTGTCGTTGTGGCTTCATGGCTAAACCGATTTCATCTATTTTTGGCACACGGTTAGCCGGGTATCTCCCGATTATAGGATATTTTTTAACAAACTACGCTGAAGAAAAAAAGAAGGTTATGACTTTTTCCCCTCCGCGTACGAAGTTGCGGATATCTTCTAGTTACTAGAATCTAGTATAATATAAATATGTCAGAGTCGTATGGTAGTTTTTAGTTAAAATAATTAGTACTGGCAACATATTACTGATAGAGTGTAAGACAGGTGGTCTGTGATGTTGTATCTGTGATGTTATGAGGTTGTCAACACTGTCAGAACTCTCTCGCACTTGCTGTGTAAAATATCGACATGGTGGTTTTACAATTAATACATTTAAATAATAACTCAGTGACTTTTGTTGAGAATAGACACCCGACCCAATAACCATCATGACAAGAGACAAGAGGGCCATGAGCATGTCGGACCATGCTCAATGTAGGGTCCCGCAGCCGTTTATACAAAAGAATACACTACAAGTGAAAAAAATACGATATGAAAAAAAGGACTAACAAAAGAGCGTATCTCCCCGGCACTTACGTCGTTTTGCTGAGAAGCGCAGTTTTTGGCAATAACTGAAAAATCATGTTGAAAACAATTTTCGTTTGAAGTATTTATTACGCTTTAATTTTTGTAATTTTTTTCATATTTTTTGAACATACCGCTTAGAAAATAGAGACGGGGGCCACAATTTTTGCTACTTTCGGAGCGAATATTTCCGAGAATATTCAATAAATCAAATATTTTTTTAAACCTCAAGGTGTTTTGAGAAGAATTGTCGAATAATGTGCCACGCATTGATATTTACTGAAGAAAAAATTTTTCAGTTTCGGTTACTTGTATGGAGTGCCCCCCCTAGAAATATATATATTTTTTATTTAACTATCAAACTATATAGCGGCTTACACAAGACACCTATGTTCCAAATTTCATCAATATACATCTTATAGTTTTTGAGAAAAATGCCTGTGACATACGGACGGACGGACGAACATGACGAAACTATAAGGGTTCCGTTTTTGCCATTTTGGCTACGGAACCCTAAAAACTGTAACCCTTTTTTCTCCTCGTCGAATATTTTTTATGGTCTTACCGATTAGGTACTTTTCCTGTCGGCTAATGACATTTTTATCACTGACTGGTACAGATATAGTGCATAACTCTTTGCCAGTTACATTCATGATATTTGTAAAACAAAAAGTACAGTCTTGATAATAGCGCCACCTCTCGCCGAGCAATGGTACCTGTAAAGGTATCTACTCGGAGTGAATGTAACTTCATAGTTCTGCACTAGGCGGCGCTAACGGCTAAAGAGTCGGATGCACCATACAGAGATCCATAAGCAAGAACAGATGGCAAAATTCGTCGACTACTGGTGTGGACGATTAGCTCAGATGGTAGAGCGTCCTGCCCCGGTCTGGCTCAAGGCACTGGTTCAAGTCCAGTATTGTCGAAAAAAATTTCCATTTGTTTCTGATCTTTGTTTATAATAATAACGCTAGTGGAGTGATCCACTAATAAATTGCAAAAATTGAGATCATTATCATGATATTTGTAAAACAAAAAGTACAATTCTTTACTGATTACATTTTTTTATTTTTAAACGTCAAGGTCAGCATCATTAAAATAATCATTCATATTATAATAATATTTATCTACAAGTATTCTTGAGAACAAATGTTTCAACTTTTTACTGTCCGTATTTTGTAAAGTTGTAGGTAATAAGTACTGAGGTTGACTGACGTAGCATGACAAATACGAACGTTTCCGAGAAAATACGATGGAAACCCATTATGCACTATATATCTGCATCGGGTTCTACGCGTACTCGCACAGTATCTTGTCAAACTATATGAAGATTTTTTTTTATGCTCCCTACCTACTCGCAAATAACGTGAACTAAAAGAAAAATGCGACTATCAGATTCCTACAAGACCTACCTTTTCTTTCAGCAACGAAACCATTTTGCAGATACGTACAGCAAAACTTTTTCAATAAAATGGCAACCTATTACAGTTTCGTTCACACTGCATTATTCTGTTTACTACTTTCCTGAGCATAGTTTCGGGCGAGGCTTATAAGTTTAGTATGGTACAAGTGCGAAAATTTGCGATTTAAAGGGGAAAAATAGAAATGAAAATCTATATCATTATGAAATTGTAAAACTGAAATGTCTATACATTTCAGATATTTTCAAAAAAAAATTGATACGGATTATTTTTAACCGACTTCCAAAAAAGGAGGAGGTTATATGTTCGATAGTTTGTATTTTTTTTTTATGTATGTTCACCGATTACTCCGCCAATTGTGGACCGATTTTAAAATTCTTTTTTTATTTGAAAGGATATACTCTCGAGGTGGTCCCATTGCCACCAAGTTGGGACCTGATGATGGGATCCCAGGGAATCGAGGGCAATCCTCAAATTTTATAGGCACTTAACGTGTAAAAAACCCAAAATAAACATTTATCATTTTCATTTTCTTTTTTTGCACTTATAACGTTTTTCATATATTTTCTTAAGCTATTTAAGTATTTGCATAATGTAGTAATCATCTCATCATGCTGAGCTGATGATGGAAGGTATAACTCCTTAATAGTTAAGAGTTAGAGGATAATTCTTAAAAAAATCATCTATTATAGGTAGATACGTTAAAACTGTTAGTCATATTCTTTTTAGTGTGTCCCTGAAGTAGTCTCCTTATCACCAAGTCAGGATTAGATGATGGAATACCAGGGAAATCGAGAGAAACTCTCAAATATTATAGGCACTAAGAATGTTTTGTATATATTTTTCTAAAGTTATCAGTTGTTTTCCTCAGGTTGTCATAATTTCATGCTGAGCTGATGATGGAAGGTAAAATGAACTAACCAACTTTTACATTTCTTACTTCCAAAGACTCGAGATGCTTACAAAGTGCCTCCTCAATCTTCCCATCCTGGGCTCTAAGAAATACTTTATATCACTACTAAAATCCATCACTAAAAAGCAAAAAAAAAAAAAAAAGAACGGACTTCAAAATAAACTAAAAAGCCACAAATAATCTTTTATGTACAGTACGGATCACATTTGAATCACCTTTTGAAGTCGGTGCCAAACCTGAAGTAAATAAATTTCTTAGGTAGATAATGACTAAAGGCTCGCCGCCGCGGTTCTTAATAGTAATAAATGAATGGTTTGGCAATATGTGATCCGTACCGTACATAAAAGATTATTTATGGCTTTTTAGTTTATTTTGAAGTCGGTGCTTTTTTTATTTAAGAATATTTATATAGCCACTGAATTGATATTTTTTTGTATATTTGAATGTGTCGTTGTGACTTCATCACGCCAAATCGGCTAAACGTACTTCAACTATTTTGGTACACGAATATCTAAATACCCACAGATGGTTATAGGATATTTTTATAACCGGGGTTTTTAAAAAACGGGGTAATGATTTTTCCTCCGCCGTGAAAGAAGTTGCGGGTGCTTTATAGTATCGAATATTATCTAAAGGTGTGATTCCACCAGTTTACGGCACTGTGAGGCACTGTGCTGCTCATTGTACGGCATATTTGGTGGACTTACGCTCGGTGAACATGTTCGTGCACGAATATGCTGTACTGTACGTTTACAAACGTTACATACTTACAGCTTCAACGAAGGAGACAAATGTGCAAATCAGCAGTTCGAGTTCTGCACAAAATATTCATGAAAAAAGTGCTGCACAGAACTTTGCTGAAAACGCACCTTAAAGCAGTAATACATAAAGAAAAGTTAATTGTAAGGAAAACTTCCCAAATAGATTAAAATTTTGTCCAATTTTTTTTTTTATCGCTGAATACTGTAACTTGGTCCCAAAGCTAGCAACACGAAAGGCAGTGAAAGGGTCTAAGAGAAAAGTTTAATGAAATAACCGCCAAAACTCCATCCCCTCGAATCAGCCTCACTGCGGTTGTGGTCGGGAACTGCTGCGTAACGTACGTACGTCCTCCCTGACGGATCCGTCAAAGGCGGACGGTTTCACGACCATCACGAACGTCGGTCATGTCCCCAAATGTGGCATACAAAGCCGAATTTTTGATACCAATTAATTATTAATTAATATCAAGGACAATCTTACACAAACCGACCTAGTCCCAAACGAAGCAAAAGCTTGTACTATGGGTATTAGGTACCTAACTTACTGGGCGACGATTATACATATCTAATAGGATAAATAGTTGAAGCACCATACAAGAAACGGATTCTGCTTGGCGTTTTTTACTAAGACTCGGCTGTCCGTCTGCCTGTCTGTCAGTCTGTCACCAGGCTGTATCTCACGAACCGTGATAGCTAGACAGACAGAACAACAAATACTAAAAACAGTATAATGGTATGTCTTGTCTGTCTATGACGAAAACCAATATAAAATGATCGAACGCCGCGTACATTTTGCTTAGGAGTAGGGCTCTGCTAACACTGGATTTTTATAGATACGGCCGTACGGAGATACAAAACGTAATACCCGTTTAGTTAGAGATGACCGTAAAAGCATGTTGTAAAAGCCACGTTGTGCAACTGGAAGCAGAGCAATCGTGTTGTGAATGCATCGCCTCGTGTACGACTCTCTGAAGCTAACAGGCTGCCAGCATATTTGCCTTACACCGTGCGTGTGACGGACAAGTGGACACTTATTACGCGGTAGATACAACATCAAGACAATGTTCCGTCCAAATATGCAGGTGAGACAGTTACCGCGTTCACCTAAGGATAAGGAGCCCTGAAATGTCCCTTCGTATACATGATTCCTTGTTTCTGTGGCAGGTACTATATAGGAGAGACTGGACGGACGACCGGACGATCGGTTTGGCTCAGTGGGAGTAACGTTGCCTGCGAAGCTGAGGTCCTGGGTTCAAATCCTGGTAAGGGCAAATATTTGTGTGACGAGCATAAATATTTGTTCCTGAGTCTTGGATGTTTTCTATGTATATAAGTAATATTTCTATTAAATATATAGTCGTCTAGTATCCACAACACAAGCCTTATTGAGCTTATACCATGGGGCTAGTTCGATTTGTATAAAATTGTCCAGTAATATCTATTTATTTATTTATAGGAGAGGCTGGTAGGAACATCTCAACCAGGCTGACGGAGCACATTCGCTGTAAAAAACTAAATAGCGGAGGCTCGGATGGCTAAAGAAGTCTTTTATTCCCCGGAAAGTACGAAATGCCATTAAAATAAGTCGTCATCCGAATTTCAACCGTTATGTTGGATCGCTTATGACCCCCAATTGGAAAACAGTGTTAGGTGCTGCGTCGGGTAGTGTCAACGCGGCTTTAGAGAGTGACGTAGTAAGTGTCGTGTGCAACCTTACGTTTGACAATATAAATGACAATGAAGAAGGTATAGGCCTAACGGTTAACTGAGTCTGTTCCTGAGGTATGGGAACGGTACGGGAGGGGTCTCGAGTGACGTATATGTGTATAGCGAGACAGTTAGGACACGTCATGTCACGTTACTTGTGACCCCTCCCGTACCGCTCCCAAACCTCAGACCTACTAAATTATAAGCAGGATTTGAACCCGCGACCTCTTCTTTAACGCAAAAGTGATCTGGCCAACTGAACTATCGCAACTTTACGTACGTAGCTTGAAAGTTCCGAACACAATCTAGTTAGCACTAGGAATCTAAATGTCTGATTCTCACGGTACATTTCTAGTTAAAACGTGACACCCTTTTTGACGCTGAGGAAATGCATTACGCAATCCCCGCCTTAGGGAAGCTATAATGGGGGATTATACGGGACTCACTTCTCAAAAGGAGGGGCACACCCACTAAAACCACACCAGAGGTTGTCCGGGCCGTTAATGGAAGCACCATGGGATCGCGAAGACGCCCCCGAAACGTGACGCCCTGCCATTAATATTTATCTTTATTCTGCAGCAGACTGTAGGTACAATGGTATAGAAACCTTAGTGCGCGAGTCCAACTCACACTTGGCCAATTTTTTCATCGCTGGAGACTGTGACTCGATCCCAGTTCAGGCAACACGAAAGGCGGTGAAAGGGTCTAAGCGAAAAGTTTAATGAAATAACCGTCAAAACTCCGTCCCCACGAATTAGCCTCACTGCGGCTGTTGGTAGAAGCTGCAGTATTTTACGTAACATACTGCAAATTAATTGAGTTTTTGCGATTAACTAAAAGCTAAAAGCTTGGGGTTCTTTCTTAGAGCATTTAACCACTGGAGATGCCATACGAATACATTCGCCTCTGCCAAAGTAATCGCGAAATCTCCGGTTAGTTTATAGAGTAAATTGACAGTGTGTGGGTGTTTTGTTGTTTGTAGATTTCTTTAAATTTTGTGCGTTTGTAGAGGAATATTTCCGTAGTGTGCTGTACGTGTTTAAAGGTAAAAATGCATGACATATTTGTTCGGTAATGACACGGCATCGAATAATCGGATAGATACCTAACTTTGGCGGCGGCGTCCATTTTGAACGGTATGGAGACGGACTCGATTAAATTTTCCGAATAAACTTCTAAATGTTTAATGAAAAACAATATTAACCTGGCTGACTGTACAGTTAAACAATTACCGTGAACTAATAACTTATAGGATGCTTCCAGTTGCCCTAGAAACTTGAAATTCGTTATGAAGTTAGCTCTTATAGCCCTACCAACGAGAAAAATATGAAGAAATTTGTACATCAAAACCAATATAAAATGATGCCACAGTGCCGACATTTTGTATAAGAGCAGAGCTCTGCTAACGCTGGATTTGCATAAGATTCATTCACGGCCGTTTTAAGCGTATATTTTGTACAGAACCCTCCTAATGATCGATTAACGGCGACAGTTAAATTGTACATTTGAGGAAGGTAAACACCATTTTACGCATAAAACCAAAATTGCCGACGTAGCCCTGATAGCCGCTAAGCTGAAGTGGGACTGGGCTGGACATGTTTCCCGCATGCCGAACGAACTGTGGGCCAAGAATACCACTGACTGGATCCCACCCAATAGAGTTCGGCATCGCGGTACATCACGACGTAGATGGCGGGATGACGTAGACACGTTCCGAAGGGCAAACCCCCCTCTCTGTTGCTGCCTTAAGGTGCGTCCACATGTGTATCATTTGCCCGATCAGATCTTCGTCCCGTGGCATGATCGCGTGTCACGATCACGCGTTTGGACGTTGCGCCGATCCGATCGCTCGAAATCCATGTTGCTACGCGTATCACACACTTAGATCGGACTAGTGGGGCATGATCGCCGTGCCGACAGTTAGCGTCCTAGCAGCGCGATACGTAGTCATGCCCTTCTATGTATATAGTAGTCCTTGGTCATGCCACGCCACGGTGATCGGATACGAGCAAATGATACAAGTGTGGTCGCACCTTTAAATAGGGACGAATGGAAGAAAGAGATGGAGGCCTTTGCCCAGCACTCCCAGCAGTGGGACAGTTCAGGCTGATAATAATAGAAAGAAAGTATGAATAAAACACCAATTTTAACTTAACAAAGGATGTATTCTTAACTACCCTAAAGTATAAATAAAATATATTTCGAATTGTTCACAATACCCAAATATTTCGTAAGAAACTGTTTATATTTGTTTTTTTTTTCCAACACATGTTTCATACACAACTAGAACCATACAATTTGATCAATAAGGATGGGAACTTATCATTCGTCTATCTTATTGTGTTAAGCTTATGACTTATGATTATCGATTATGATTAAGTAAGATCAGACTCTCAACAGATGGCGTTACTGGCGCCTTAGCTCGAAACTTGAGATGTACAAGATTAGACCCAGGTATATCTTGGTTCATAGAAGACGAGATATTATGGATATATATTTATAGCATTTGATCATTTTCTCTGTTTATTTAAACTTACAGGAGTGTCACCCATTATCACAATAAAACGGGGCTGAATTTAAAAACGAAAGGTAATTAAATAAATCATATTTATACACGATTGAGAGTAGTAAGACCAGTTTTGTTGTGATAATGTCTCTGTTTGTATTTAACCAAAATGTAACAAAGTAACTACATGACCAGGGATAATAGTATTTTTTTTTTCTACACTCATATAGAGAATCCTCTTTAATATGTTCAAAACCCGAGAGTATCTTGCAGGTTTTTAATACCAAATGTTGACATTTTCATAACTGTGCAGGCCGCACTGCAGTCATAACTACATCGTATATGGTGTAGTTATGAGCTCATTACAGTACAGATCCGGGCCGCCATGATATCTTGGTAAACATGGTTACTGCCTCAATGAAACACATGATAAAATTTTAATACATGGATGTAGATAAACCAGTGTATGCAACTGTACATAAGGCCTCTATGTAACAGTTGTATAAACAACTATTTTTGTATCTGTAGTATAATACCGCTGATTGAATTACCTAAGTCGTAAAGTTTTTTTTATTACATTTAGTTAAAAAGCTAAACAAAGGGTATTCCGAGCAGAATAACCAATTTGATCTTTTAAATAGGATTTCCGTACAAAAAGGTTTCAAAATAAATGCTTCAAAGGTATTACGTGAAAGGGTGATTTGATTGGCATTTGATGATTATTTAGTTTGATTTTGAGAAGTATTCCTTGCTCTCCTTAGGGCTTGGCTTGATTGTGGCCGCATTTGTATCAGGGTTCCAGTTGGCAGGGCACACTGAAATAAAAAATAAATAAAAATATTAGGGGAAAATTTTACACAAATCGAACTAGTCTCAATCAGACACTCAAAAGATGGCATTACTGGCGCGTTATCTCGAAACTTGAAATGTAGAAGGATTAGACCCAGGTATATCTTGGTTCATTAAAGACGAGATAGAACATGTCTCATGGTAAAGTCAATAAGGCTTGTGTTGTGAGTACAAACAGCTACACTTAAGGTACCATCTGTAGGCCTTATGTCAATGTCAATAAGGTCTACTAATGGTGACTTAATTGTGTGGCTGATGGTATTTGGCGACGATATCTATATTAATATCAAAAGTTGTAAAAATTCAATATCTGTAGTTTTGTTGTGCTGTGATAATAAGTGAAAATCATGTAAGTTTAAATCAATGAAAGCCATATTTCAAAATTTCTAACATTCCCCTTTTTGTACAAGGAGTTAAAAATTAATAGTTTAAAAAACACTAGAAAAACACGCTTTACAAGACTTTTCTAACAAATCAAAACACAGCTATGATACGATGTTGCATCATGAAGTTTCAGTTCATATCTTCCGGCTCCATCATCAGTTCAGTTCGACAGTACCATATTATTGTATTGTCATCAGAACTACATACAGCTGCCAATTTTCATAACGCTACGATCCTTGGAAGATGGTTAAATTAGTTACCTTAGATTCCATTACAGTTACATACAGGTCGACCTAATAAAAGCGTGTAACAAATACTCCAAGGAGGATGACACTAATACCATGAATATAAGTAAGACGACCGGGACAATTGAAGGAAAAAACGACAAGGGTTCCGTTGGTATTGTTTGGGTACGAAAGCCTAAAAAGGAACTCTCATTTTCAAAAAAAAAGTGAATCGAAAAATAATAATTTTTTGTATGTTTGTATGTCTTTGCGGCTTTATCACGTCAAAACCATTTTTGGTACACAGGTCATCCACAGACGGTTATAGGTTTTTTTTTACTCGACTACGCAGAAAAAAAGAGTTATGTACATATATATATGGGGTAGACTGTACAGTTCAATTTTAGGATTGATAAATTAAGAATTAGCTTTAACAAATGGCAAAGGAAACTAAATTATTACATAAAATACTATATTCTACCATAAAAAAATATATTTTCTTAATTTTTCAATTTCATAATCGAAGTGGGCAATCACTGCAGCAGTGATCGTGGGCAATAACTGTACGGTTTACCCTGTTTACTTACTAGAAGGTGTCTCATGTTAATTTTCGTCCCAACCTTGGCAACTACGAACAAATACATACATACATACAATCACGCCTTGTTCCCAACGGGGTAGGCAGAGACTACCTCCTTCCACTTGCTACGGTTCTAGCAGGATGTATATCAAAAAATATAAATTCAAAATAAATACGGTTGAAATACATACGGTTAAAATGCATAAATTCAAAATACATAACGTATCACAATATATAAAATCAATTGACATAAGTTCTTAATTCATAAGCTTGGAACACATAATGTTCATAATGTATAAAATACGTAACAGTTAGAATTTATAATGATTCTAACTCCTAAGCTTGAAATGCATAATGATCATAATGTATAAGTAAGCTAACAAGCTAGTATAGCGGACCGAGCGAAACGAGCGGAGCGTCAAAATGGGTAAAAAAAAAACAAAAAGTTATAAAAACCCATTGGTTGTTTTTTTACCCATTTTGACCCTATACATGATCACGATACAAACCTAACCTAACCTACAGTTTTCGGTTTATGACCCATTTTGACGCTCCGTCATGGACAACATACCTTTTTTTCATTTTCTGATTTTATATATTTTGAACTTATATATTACTAGCTTCTGCCCGCGCCTTCGTCTGCCTTAAATTCGTCTATCGCGGATAAGGTAATTTTCCGGGATAAAAAGTAGCCTATGTCCTTTCCCGGGACTCAAACTATCTCCATACCAAATTTCATCCAAATCGGTTCAGCGGTTTAAGCGTGAAGAGGTAACAGACAGACAGACACACTTTGGCATTTATAATATTAGTATGGATTTAAGTATTCGGTTTTTGGACTTTTTCAAAATGGCGGAGATATGGAGGTGAAAGACGCCTGAGGTCTGCAGGTCACAGGGCCACCAGTATTAAAATTAGCTTCGTACCTTCTCCATGTTTGTCGGCGAACTGGAACGCTTTCACAAGACGCAGGGTCTCTTCGACCGAACGACCGACCGGCAGGTCGTTGATTGACATGTGACGAAGGATTCCGTTCCTGTCGATCACGAACAGACCTGCAAATATAATGTATACATTTAAATTAATGAAATGTACATTTTAATAAGAAAACATCACCATTTCATACATATGTATCTATCTATGAAAACTGCTAATTTTATGTGATTGTTTTGAAAGCATGTCCATAAAACATCAATTTACTTTAAGTTCAATTTATTAATAAATAGATTTCAGGTGAGATAACAATTTATTAAATCTTTAGGGTCTATTCAGACCAGTGGCATGCGATCCATATAGGCACAAAGTTACTGCCTACCCTGAACGACCATGGCTCCATACAGGCACTGAGAAACTGCCTACCCTGAATCACTGAACGACCATGGCTCCGTACAGGCACAGATAAACTGCCTACCTTGAATTTGACAAGCAAAACTCACTAACTAACAAATAACTACTTGAAATAAAGCTCGTATAGGTCCGCTCAAAACTATCTTCTAGCTGTTTCATCATCAAAGACAAAGTTTTATACAAATTATTTTACATTCCGTGTTGTGGAACACTCTTCCACTCGATTTAAGGCAAGCGAAGTCATTGACTATTTTTAAAACTAAGTTAATAGATCATTATTTATCACTCCCATAATTTCTATTTTTAATTCTGCTGCTGGTTTTCTAATCAGTTTGATGTCAACTGTATCATAGTTTTCTTTCTTGTTTTGTATATATTTATACATATAGTCGTATGTTTGTTTTTATTTATTTTTGTAATATTTATAATCTTATCTCACCACCGACTCATTCCTAGTTATTCTGTGTAATTTCCGCTACCCAAAGGTTGTCTGGAAGAGATCGCTCTTTAGCGATAAGACCGCCTATTGTCTACCATATTTTATGCCTCCTATAGGCCTCCTCAATAGATTTTCAAATGGGCTGCATACAGGCTACCCGCACCCAGCGCGTCCCCGCAACCTTAACCAGGTCGTCCGACCACCTCGCGGGTGGCTCACCCACGCTGCGCTTGCCGGTACGCAGCCTCCACTCGGGAACCTTTCTGCCCCAACGGCCATCGGTTCTTCGAATTATGTGCCCTGCCCACTGCCACTTCAGTTTGCTTACCCTGTTTGCTATGTCGGTGAACTTGGTTCGTCTACGAACCTCCTCATTGCTGATTCGATCTCGTGGAGAGATCCCGAGCATAGCCCTTTCCATAGCTCGCTGAGACTCTGTCCTTATAGTCATATCCACATTATTGCGAGTAATGACGCCAAGAATCCGTACTGTACTTATAACTGTAAATAAATAAAATTTAGAGAAAATTACGTACCGCGGAGCGCAAAACCACCGTCTAAAAGCACATCATAGTCCTGTGAGATCTTCTTTTTGTAATCAGCCAAGAGAGGGATGTCCAGTTTACCCAAACCACCATCCTGTTAAATCAAATGCAAAGACTTTTTAAAAATGGAATTTTCGACACAATTTTAAGGGCTCATAAAAAAGCTACACGTATGATATCGTACTCCAAAATTTTAAAAGTCCCCGGCAAGCTCGGCCGAATTTCACCTTCCCATACAAACGAAGTTTCGTTCTCATTTTTAAAGTACGCGTTGGATTGTAACGAAACTTTGCATATACAATGACATGAGGTATATCTAGGTCTGTAATTATTTTATATGGCTCCAGATCATAAAACAAACGAAATACAGCAAAAATAAAATTTTGTATGAAAAATTTGAATAAAACAATTTAGCGGATTATATCGCGTATATTATCTCATTTTAGATCCCGACGTTTCGAAAATGAGATAATATAGGCGATATAATCCGTTAAATTGTTTTATTTCAATGAGTAATAATCGCGGAAACAGAAGAAAATATTATGAAAAATTTAAATTCACTGTATTTTTTTTACTATGGTATCTGAAGCTACATACACTTATTACAGACCTGGATATACCTTAACTTATTCTAAGTACAAAGTTTTAGAGAAAACTAGCTAGTCATTTTAAAATGAGAGCGTAACTACGTTTGTATGGAGAACCGAGCTTGCCGGGTACTCTTAACGTAGTTCTTTATTTTGCTTGTATTATCAGGATCTTATATATTTTTTTAAAACTTTTAAGATCTGGCAACATCCCTATAGTAGAGCCTCTTACTACTTTCGTAATTTTGCAGTGTTATGTACTTACTCGTATTTAAAAGAAATAGAAAACGACCCGACCTCTACACAGACGGGCATGGAAATTGGACCAGTAGTTTCTGCTTGCTACGAGCCGTACGAAGACAGTAAGTCTATGATGTTATCACTTTTTTACAAACCAAAGATAACATTGAAAGTTAAATTTTTCATGTCTTATTTGTGGATGATAGTATATTATTGCATTCATCGGATCTACATACGTTTGTGTACTCAATTCTAGTCAGTGGGATCACAGGAAATGCCAGAGTGACTAGCAAGATTTTGAACAACTAATTAATTAATTGAAGCTACCTCAAACACAGGGGTGAATTGTGAAATTTGTCAAGTTCCCACTTAATTCATTGAACTGCTGGATTGATTTTTTTTTTATTAATGTTAGAGCACAGATTTCGATTGTAAAAAATTAAATCAATGCGACATACTAAATTGCAAGCTAGACATGAAGCTGCAACCTTTACTTTAACGCTGAAATGCTCTGACCAATTGAGCTAACGTAACTTTACGTACGTAGCTTAAAATTTTCGAACACAATTTAGTTAGCGCCCTCTGTGTCTTTTTCTAAGACATGCTAGGTTTTTTTTAGGGTCAGCTTCCGATAAGCTGCTTCTAAATGCTGGAATAACTTGCCACCGCCTGTAAGAAATAGCAAGTCCCTGGAGGTATTTAAAAACCGTTGTAAGGTATATCGGTTGGATTTACAAAAACAATTGCATTCCATATGATACTCATCCAAAATGTATTTAGTTATTAAGTCACGGGGGTGGCAGAATAACAGCGGTGGTGATCAGTGACCAATTGTCCTTGTGGGCTCTTGGCATTGACATAAGCTGAGCCACCTTCCCTTTCATTGTTTTGCATTCTTCTGTACCTCACCATATAAGTCAAAACCGAATTATGTACCTACGCAAAAAGTGAATAAATGTTTTTATTATTTATTTTACATTGTATTACCAGAGATTATGCCTGTATTTTCTTGCAATTCAGAATAAAGGCCTTTATTATTTAATATATTAAAAAAGTAAAGAAATATGAACCATACCTTCCTGGGTGTATTGATCCAGGCAAGATGACTGAACTCAGAGTCTGTGGACACTCCAAGAACCTGGCAATCAATGTTGGCGAAGTCTTTCGACCTGTCACTGAAGGCAATCAGCTCCGTGGGGCAGACAAATGTGCTGAAAAACAGATACTCATTAATAATAGAGAGCCATGTTTAAATACTTGCCTGTTTTATAAGTTATCTATACTATTATAAAGTTGTAAAAATGAAATGTCTGTACATTGAAGATATTTAAAAAAAAAACTGAATTTGGACTATTTTGTGGTCACTGAATCAAAAATATTTTTGTATGTGTCGTTGTGGCTTCATCACGCCAAAATGGCTAAACTGATTTCGATTATTTTTCGTACACAGGTAGCTTGGTATCTCCAGATGGTTATGGGATACTTTTTACCTGACTATGCTGAAGAAAAAAATTGGGTTGATTTTTTTTCTCCTCCACGGACGAAGTTTGCAGACACCTTTTAGTTAATGAATAATAACAGCTCCAGATTCTGAAATCCAGCAGAAAGAAAACAGGCCTTCCCCGCCTTGAAGACTACTTTTCAAAGGGCTGGTAGACCAATTTTCAGCCAACTAAACAACTTTTCGTAAATGTCATCTGAAAAAACACCTCACCAATTTTATTTCTATGGGGCAAACAATACTATAAGACGCGTTTTTTGCAAGCAACACACAAAACAAATCATACAGGTTTTGTATTTAACAACCTATTATCACCAACTTCTACTATGACTAGTAAGCCAATATTTTAGGATGTTAAATCTGTAGCCATAAGCAGCAGATTAAATGGGTGTTCAAACCAGAAATCGAAAAAAAAATTTTTTGGACCACCCTACCCTTCATATTTCCATGTTGTGTATGTTGCACTGCATGGACAACAACCATCTTTACCAATAGACTGTTTCAGTATATCTTCACGAGTTATCAAAACCAAGATAAAAACCATAAAATGATGTTATTTTTATGATGAAAAACTAGTTTTATTTTATTATCTCATTAAATATATGTTATTGAAATTAAATGTGAGCTAAATTTTTAGATAGGTTCACTATGAAGCATTAGGTATAGGTTTCGTGTCTGTAGCTTTTGATGAGAGGGTAGTTACAAATTGTTTTTTTTTTAAACTTCTATAAAAAAAAATAGTTCGGTGTTCACAATTTGAGCGTTTTAAAAGCATAAAAATGTTGAGCAGAGACTGAACTATCATATATCTGAGTTTGAATAACATGAAATGTTATTTCTTTATAATTTTTGGGTGGAACCCCAAGGTAAATTCAGAAATGCTCTATTGTTCAACGGATGGGGCTTGTTCTTTGTTACCGACTTTCAATCTGTCCCCGCTATAATCATCATAATTACGGTATGGTAGTGTTACGAATTGAGGTCATTGGGTGCTTTGATTTCATTTATAATTTTATTTGATTTCTTAAAATTAAATAAAGTGTGACAGATCTGTCATCTATACTCATGGAGCCATTTTTGGTAATAAAGAACAATCCATGTATGTTTTTATGGGGGTCACTAAGACTGCCACTGGCTAAAAGTTGATGTTGAAAATGGTATTCATTTAGAATACCTAGTCTATTCCGAAGCTCATTGACATGGATTATATTATCAACTAACACTATTTCTAATCTATTTGATAAAATACTTACAAGTCTAATGGGTAGAAAAGTAGCACAACATATTTTCCACTGAAATCCGCCAATTTGAGGTTATTAAATTCACCGTTGACTACTGCAGTTGCTTCAAAGTCCGGAGCAAGTTTCTGGACTCTAGGGCTAAAGGCAGCAGTTGCTGGAAATCATTACATTTTCATTTACTAAGTGGTAATCATGCTGTTCAGGAAACTAGCAGTAATGATTAACAATAACAGTTGTGGGGGTAAATATTAGTGTGATGAGCATGAAATATACTTGAACTTGTCTAGAACCTCTACAGGTATATGTTTGCAGGTACATGCTTGTAGAAGGTTAGTTTTGATTTAAGTTTTTCGTATGGCTGCCTCCTGATATTTACTAAAATTGCGCATTGACAGTTTGTATTCCGGCAAATACTAATGCGCAATTTTAGTACTTAAGAGGTTATCTAACAAAACAATGAAAACGGAACATAAGCGAACTATAGAACACTTCAAACACTTACTGGTGGACAGATTTACTTTCTTTACGGCGGAAAGTGCTGGTACAAGCACCTGAAATACAATATAAAAGGTAATGGTTACCTATTTATGCAAACAGTACGCTTATACTTATCAGAAATGAATATTTGTAACTTGCCCTCTTGCCGAAGTGTTTTACTAAGAAAGACATGATTAAATTTCTTATTTGTTAAATAATATTATACTTTCGATAGTTACTTCCGGCGTTTCTCTTGGAAATTTGCCAGTCAGTTCCACTTAGAAAACGTTATTATGACATTGACAGTTCTGACATTGACAGAATGAAATGTCGCAACGTATATACTGTACATACTGCAATTTTGACCAATCAATAGTTGAGACTGGTATAAAGAAAAGGAAAGGAATCAGCAAATTTTCCGTGTTTGCTTTAAAAGTCTAGCAAAAGTATTAAAGTAATTTAAGGTTACATCACATTTCATACAATTCCGTGAACGGATCATTTTATTATGTTGTTACCAGTTAAATTTGGACCGAATGAGCGATTTCGAATGGTAGCTCCGGTTATACACACTTGCCAAGAATAGATTATATTCAAGAGCAAGAGCCCGGCGCAGGCGTCCGCTCTGGATGTGTTTCACGAGCGGCGAGCGATCAGACGCAGTGCTGCTCTATGGGGATTGCGTGACCACGTAAAAGTAATTAACATTAGTAGAGTAAAATTAAAAAGAGTACTAAAATCATCATAAGATACTGAATGAATGAATGAATATTTATTTGCGAAATATGGGTAACATTCAGTTGGTACAGAGGGGCTACTCCGAAATTCGAAAAACGAAGTTTGTTTGGCACCATCCCGCTCAATCAAATACAGTATAACATGAGAGCGCGAGGGACAGCACGTTACGAAATTCGTTTTTCGGGTTACGTAGTAGGCCCTCCGATTTAAATTACATGGACCACCATACGAGAGATGTCTAAGAGCACAATTGAATTAATGGTTATTGATATTGTGAAATGCACTAGTTTATGCTTCATTCGAAGAAACTTTGTACCGTTTTGGTTTTAGCTTAAGGTGCAAATGTTAATGTTATAAATAAATAAATACTCTACTTAGATAAGCATGCAAATATACAATCAAAATTTTGTTAATGAAACAGTCGAACAAAATCCAGATGCCTTAAACTAAATACATCCTTAGACTAAAAATAATGGTTTACTTATTACTAGATTTCACAATTAAAAACTCATTTATTGGAATACACACACAATTCATATTCTGATATGAGCTCTAAGCATAGCAAGATATGACGATAATAAACTCTGGTAACTGAGGAAAAGGATGCCTAACCTAACCATCCTGTAAGTGCTAAGTAAAGCTTAGAATTAATCGGAAATGTATATGATTTTGGATTTTTTAAGTTTTTAAATAATAAAATCCCTCTGTTTAGCATTACTGATGACTCACAGTACTGATGGATTTTTCTCACTGCACTATTTTTATGAATCTCTGCCTGGCTCTATGTTTGTCTGGTAGGGAATGCCACTTGGCATTAAGTCCGCCATATGTAGTTACTTTTGTTATGTGCAATAAAGTTTGAATAAATAAATAATAAATATTTTTGAGAGTTGGCAATGGCAACCCTTCTTGTGATATTTCTTCAAATATATTTATTTGTTAGTATCACTGTAGTAATGTCAGTAGCAAGTCAGATGCGCAGGAGTGTGATGTGTTGCACTCTTAATTGTGTTTTGATTTTTGTTATTTTTGATTACAATTTCTTTTTTAACATTCAAAATAAACAATGAGTGAAACACTACCTAAAACTTCGAACACTAATGTCGTGATATCCCAGCCAACGCCTACCGCGCCGCCCGTCGAAGATATCAATTTCGAAAAACCTGAAAACCCTATCGTAGAGAAGGTCGTATTTACCCAACCTATGTTGATTAATGAAAACATTAATGATATGCTAAAGCGAGCTGAAGAGGAAGGAGTGGAAAAAGAGCGCCAGAGGCAGAGAAACCAGGATTTCTGTTGCTTTTCTTGTTCAGATTCTTACGGGAGAACAGACGATGCATGGTGCTGGTACTTCTTCTGCAGAATACTTTGTAATGGCTGCGGGCATTGCTGCGAGGGATGTGCCCGCTGCACGGACTCGTGCTGCGATGGATGTGCTGACTGTTGCCACGACTGCTGCGACGGCGATGGGTGCTGTGATGGTGGTGATGCAGGTGACTGTGATGGTGACTGCTGCTGCTTTGACTAAAGCTATACATACACAAATTTTACAAATCTCAAATGAGATCGAATTATCTTGGGCTTAAGAAGGAATAGGTAGTTAAAGTTTATTCATAATCAAGTAGGATACTATTTTGTTTTTCCGTCAGGAACCATGCGTTTTTCGTGGATGATAAGTAGCCTATATCATTTCCTATCCTCTATTATATCTATCTGCAATGAATCTGATCAAATCTTTGCTCCATTGTAGCATGTAAGAAGGCCATACCAACACTTGTATTTTTCATTTCACAAGTACCCTGGTAAAGATTTTCTAGTGTGGCATCCTGGATCAGAATAAGGTTAATTTGTTTTAGATTAAAACAGGAAGTACAGACATAATATATGCAATCCACTGAATAGAGCACTAAAAGTGTGAATAGGTACAAGTTAATTATGTTGTTGCTATAGCATTGCCATAGTTGTTTATTTCTGGTCCGTGACTTGTTTAAATGCCTGAAGTATATTTGGAAACTTTTACTGCATATTGTACATAAATAAGTAACAACAATTTGTTTTTATATATTTTGCATTGTATGAAACTTTTTGGAATAGTTGTATTTAAATTTTAAAGAGCAATCTGTAAAGTAAGAAAAAGAAATGTTTTAATATTAATAATATTAATATAATATTGTTATAAAATGAGAGTATTGTTTATGGAAAAAAAACTTAATAGGAGACACTTATTTGCCTAGAGTAATATATTTTTAGAATAAATTTTGTACTTAAGTAAGAATATATTTAGGTAAATTGTATTTATTTTTGACTCATATTACGAATTACATTTTTATATAGACACTTTACTTATGGTATCTTATTGTACCTTATGTGTGTTATTTCTAATTATCTGTGTTAACCTAAAATATTATTAATAGTGTGCTTTGTAAAGCCCGGTAAATATTTAATAATATACAAGTCTGCAATAATATCTGATATACCTAACTCTTCTAGGTATTCTTAAAGTTGATTAGGGTTCTGTACCAGAAATGGTAAAAAAGGAACCATTATGGTGCGACTCTGTCTATCTGTCCGTGTGACTATTAGAGCGCCATATCTTAAAAAATACTTATGCTATCTATTTGGAATATTTATAAACTTGGTCAGCCCCACATGTATTGTGAAGGAAACATTATAAAATATATTTTTATTTTCTAAAAGAACAACCAATATGAGGGGGGGGCAAAAATTAAAAGTCTAGTCACTAGGTCAAGTAGGGTATCATATGAAAGGGCTTGATCTGTACATTTTTGAACAATTTTTTATTGTGCTTAAATTTTGTTTTATTTGACTCGAAAAATCTGGAATTTTCTGGAATAATGTAATTTAATATGAATATTAGACGCAAATTATAACCATATAACTATCTATCTGTCTTACTCTTTTTTTATCACCAAAAATCATTTTTTAATAACCCGGTTTGGTTAAGTTCGCCCCTCATTTGTATGTGACGCCATAGATACCAGAGGCAAACTTAACTCAGGCAGCAGGTTAAGTCGGAATAAGTGAAAGTTTGTACGGAACCCTCGGTGCGCGAGTCAGACTCGCACTTGGAGAGTTTTATTTTACTTATAAATTAATGAACGTCATAGTTTCATATAAATATAATTTACTAGCACTTTCTTGCGACGTCACCCTCGCTACCGGCAATTAAATATCCTATTTTATAACCCATGATCTAATCTATCTATTTGGCAAAAGGTAACATCATTTTAAGTAACAAACAGCTTCACCAACTTTATTTTTCTATTGTAAACATTGAATCTATACTCTATACTAATATTATAAATGCGAGACTGTGTCTGTCTGTCTGTCTATCTGTTACCTCTTCATGCTTAAACCACTGAACCGATTTGGATGAAATTTGGTATGGAGATAGTTTGAGTCCCGGAGAAGGACATAGGCTACTTTTTATCCCGGAATAATATCTTTATCCGCGATAAACAAATTTAAGGCGGACGAAGTCGCGGGCAGAAGCTAGTATCAAATAAAAACAAAAAAAAAATAGTAAACTATAGAAACCTAACTTTGACGACACGTTCGGCTCGGTGGGTTGTACAACGGCCTACGAAGCTAGCAGTCTCCGGTTCGAATCCCGGCCAGGGCAAGTGTTCGTGTGATGAGCATGAATGTTGGTCCTGGGCATGGACTAGGTAACCCCTAGACCCCGCATACAAAGGCGCCCCCGTAAGCCAAGCTTAAGCTCAAAAAACACCAAGCAGCCGCCACGCCCCCAAACATTCTCTTATACTATCCTCAAACCAAACAGACGACTGAGACAATAAACGCCGGCGGCCGTAGGGATGGCGGCATGTCGGTACTGGATTTATTTAAATGTCGATAAGATTGATTATATTTTTTGCATAGCTTAATACTGTAACTTATTTTTATGGTTTTATTCGTTTATGTTATTTTCAGTATCGTGCTGATACCGTAGGTCATTAGACTATCACACTAATTATTTTACATATAATAACACAATGACAGTCATTAGGGTACGCCGATTTTATTATAGTATAACTATTAAAGATGACAATTAGTAGAAAAGGATTACAAATGGAGTACCTACATGATTTCTTAATCACCAAGTGATTAATACTTTCTACACGCAATACCGCAGGTCATTAGATTATCGCACTAAGATTGTACATTTAATCACACAATGACACAGTCATTAGAATACGCCGATTTTATTATACTATATTAAAGATGACAATTACTATAAAAGGATTACAAATAGAGTTCATACCTCATTCGTCACACGGATACCGTCTGGAAGCATACTATTAATATAATATTTATTTATTTATTTAGTCTTACTATGTTTTAGTTCTAAAGTACCTAATTGTAGTTTTAAAAGTATTTATTTCATAATATAAAATATTGTATGCATTACTTTGTTTTCATTTTTGCATGTTATCTTATCGACATGCCTTGTACCGTGTGCTTTCTACCTGCCCTATGCGGCCCGGCTGATAACAGGCATGCTGCATAAGGGCGTACGGGTGCGAAAGAGACAATACGATGCTAATTGTTTTACGATCCCAGTCGTCTATTTGGTTTGAGTATAGTATAGTATCGGGTCACTTCGCAGTCGACGTGACTTGCTCGCTCGCCTTACCTAGCCAATCGCGGTGCACTTGCTGCCCCCCGCGCCCCACCATTTTAGCGTGATGAGATACCAAATAAAATTGTGTGAAGCGGGGTCTATAGGGTTAAGTGGTCTGTGGTCCTGGGTCTTGGATGTTTTCTATGTAGTTAATTTGTATATCGTCGCCTAGTACCGATAGTACAAGCGCTAGTTTGGGACTCGGTCGATTTGTGTTAAGATTGTCCCTGATATCTATACTATGATAAAGTTGTTAAAAACAAAAGTCTGTACATTGAAGATATTTTCAAAAAAATGATTGTTATGGACTGTTTGGAGGTCATTAAAACGATTTTTTTTTTTGGATTTCATGTATGTTTGTATGTGTTGTTGTGGTTTCATCACCCAAAATCGGCTAAACCGATTTGAACTATTTTTGGTACACGGGTAGCTAGGTATCTCCAGATGGTTATAGGATACTTTTTACCCGACTACGCTGAAGAAAAATGAAGAGTCATGACTTAATCTGCTCCGCGAACGAAGTTGCGGGCGCCTTCTAGTTTATTATAATATTTAACTTAACTTATTGGAGCCTACTTATTGGGGTATTTTATACAATCGTTATACAATAATGTATGCTTTTTCAGTCGAGTACCGCGTTTAGGCCACGAAGCTTGCTGAGTGGCCTAATTAAGGTACGAGACTTAAAAAGCTAATTATGTAACTATTGTATACAATACTTTTTCTACGAGTAGGTAACCCATAAACTACAGGTAATTAAACATATTGAAATAAAACAATTTAACGGATTATATCGCGTATATTATCTCATTTTAGTTCCCGACGTTTCGGAAGCTTTCCAGCTTTCCATGGTCACGGGAGGACTGTTTTATTTCAATGAGTAATAATCGCGGAAACAGAAGAAAATATAATGAAACATAGCTTAAAAAACAATTGCAAAACACCGCGTTCTTTTTTTGAAATTCATTATAGTTCTGTGCGGAGTTGTATAATATAGGTATTATAGTTCAGTGACATATAATATAGACCATAGAGTGATGATCCAATCTAAAAAGCATGTCGTTATAGTAGGTTGCGGAGTTCTTATTATCAGATTATAGTTGACGAGTAGAAAAACTATATTTACATATGTACATATATCGTTACCGGTGGGCAAGATGCCTATAAGGCTGGCCGTGTTGCCGCGTTAGAAGGTAATACCTGTCCGATTAGCAAGGACCGAGCCAGCTTTGTAGTCCCCGGGAGACCGGATGAGCAAGTAGCTGAGTTTTTTAAACAGTTTACTTGCTTGCTTCTGGCCCCCACGGCCCCAGGGTCTCTACGGCAAACGGCGCAAATACGTTAGCTGTCCGACAGTTGCGTATTTGCGGCGCTCCACCAGCCCTCGACGACGCCGTGCAGTGGCGTAGGCGAAGCGGGCCCTCGCCCACGGCCTCGCACTTAATGGGGCCTCGCGCGAGGCCCTCTTGTGGATGATGAATATTCTCTTGAAAAATAAAGGGCCCCGCTGATACGACTGAGCCAACGTCTAGATTAGTCCACGCTACGCTACTGACGTCGTGCTTAGGTGGGACGGCGCTAAGTTATCCACACATGTGGCATCCCAGATTACAGAAACGGAAGGCACGAGGTCCGGAGAGTAAATTCGTTGCGCCTCTTGCCTTCGTCGCGCGTCAGGCCGTTCGGCTCTAATGTCGATGGCACACTGATTTTGATCAGGGCCGGGCGGATATTATCACAAACTAGCTATCCCATTCATAATATTACTAAAAGGTGTCCACATTCGTTCGCCGAGCAGAAAAATTGTAATAACCCTCTAGTTTGTTTTCTGCTGTGTGCAAATACATATACGTACCTACGAACGTACAAAAATCAAAAAGATATTTCATTTTAATGACCTCAAACAACCCGTTTCACTTTTTATTAATACCTACCTTCAATGTAGGTACAGTCACCAGCATCAATAAATTAAATAAAAAATCACTACTTTGCTTTTTTAAATTCTATATTTTTTTACTTTTATAAGTTTTGATATGTTTTCTTGAAGAACTACGCATTGAGTTTATACTCAAAACATATATTTAGGATAGGCTAAGTACACATATTGTAATAGATATAAGAGTTATTTCGAAAAAAATACTTGACTGTTGAGTTTGTTTCGGCTTTCTCTTCCTCAGTGGTCTCCTCTTGGGAAACGCCGTAGTCAGACTTCTAAAAGTGCCCTGGCGGCCTACTTACAGAATAAAGATCATTATTTCATTAATATCTAACATAACAAAGCGGTCGAAAATATCTGATAGGTCCTAACCGCCCTAGAAATAGAGTATTGTCATATATTTATGCGCGCTTTGTTATGGCAGATATGAATACTGGTGACTGTACAGGCATTTTTAAAACTGTATAACAGTAAAGATCTTTTCTTTATTTACGACAATGTTACAAATGCACTACCCCACTTTCTCTTTGCACCCGCACCAATAATTCGATAATTTAGCCCCGATTCTTGTTTATTTTTGTCCTTTTTTTTTTGGAGTCGAACAAGGCTGTGCGTAAACACAAGAGAAAGTCCGTCGAATTCCACGAAGTGTGTTAATGACGTTATTGCATCTTATTCGAATAATAAGAGACACAGACATACAGTACAGACAGTATAAGTACTACATGCAGATATAATTATTAAACATCAATGCGTGTGGTTCATATAGGCACAAAGGCACTGTCTACTCTGAACGACCATGGCTCCATATAGGCAGAAAAACTGCCACTGAGTAGATTTTATTTTTCAATAAACATTAACGTTGGCACATATTTCGACAGTTCTTTTAAAAATATTTTAAGGTTTCTAATTTTTTTTTGACATAGTGCATAATTTCGGAAATAATCGCTCCGAAAGTTGCATTAATTGTCCAGTAAATATGAAAAAAATTACAAAGTTAACGCTTAGTTTCAATAAAAAATATTTTGAACATGATTGAATAAAGCGTTTTTAACTTATTACCGAAAAACTGTGCTTTTTAACAAAGGACATAAGTGCCATAGGATACCTTGTTTTGCGGGTGCACTTTTTTAAATCGTATTTTGTTCATCTGTAATCCATTATTTTGTAATAACGCCTGCGGAACCCTACACTGAGCATGGTCCGACATGCTCTTGGTCGGTTCTTTATGCATTATATATGCGCAGTTCATGAAACAGCGTACCATTCACATGGAGTATTAAATCATTGGATCATTGAGTATCTATCAGGCACAGACGTCCACTGCTGAATATAGGATTCTCATTCGCCACAGGGTTCGATCCTGCGCAGACCGCATCCACCGGCTCCCTGTTACCCTTATGAGGTCAGTCGTCCACATAGTCGGGGGCCGTCTTGCGCTGCGCTTTCCTGTGCGTGGTCGCCCCACTTTACTGCCCGAACGGCCATCCGTTCTCCGGGCTATATCGACGCTGGAAAGCAAACACATAGTCGCCCACACAAGGTCGAATTTTTCTTTTATTGCATTTTTGGAACCAAAGTATTTTTCTGCGTCGATGGGTCCAATCCACGTGCCGATACGATGAAAAATGGGGGAAATGGGAACAAGAAATTTTCTTTTTTTTTTAAAGTTTGCACCGTCAACACGAAATGGTAAAAAGCCTCAATTTATTGCGATTATCTTTTGTCAAATTCACGTGGGTTACTGCGTTTTTAGTGGCCATAAAAAATATGAAAATAAAATCTCATACGTTTAGCGATGCGTTTACTACGTGTTTGCTTACTGTGAAAAAAAAAATGAAAACGTAGTGACCTACACAGTTTCCACTTGTAATAACTTTTGGTTGAATTCATTAAAATAACATTGAAGTCCTACAAATTTTGTTTATTGTATCCAATTTTGAAAAAGTTAACTTCATAAACACCAAAGATCATTTTTTTTCAAAACTCGGAAGGTTTTTCGTCTGGTGAACAATCTCGTTTTTGTGGGTTACTACGTGTTTGCTTTCCAGCGTCCATATGGCCTGCCCGTTGCCTTCAACGATGCAATCCTTTTTTGTTCATCCTCACGGCATCCGACATCCTGTGCGTGGAACGAATTCTCTCTCCATTGCGCGGTCGAGACGCTCACAGCACAGCAGTTAGTTTAGTTGGAATTACACGTAATGTATCAGGAATTCGCTTGCCGAGCCGCCGGTCTCGCGTTTTGTCGTGGCCTGTGTGTACCATGAGCTAGCTGAGTTTATGATCGGCGCTAGCGAGAATCAGTGCACCTCTCTCGCACGCGCTAATAGTGCGAAAGAGATAACCCGTCATCGAGCACTCGATACTCGCTCGTGCCGAACTCATGGTAGCACAGAGGCGTTACTCCGAAACTCGAAATTCGAAGTTCGTAACGTGCCGTCTCATGTTAAGCTGTATTTGCGTGAGCGGGATGGCGCTATACGAACTTCGGGTTTCGGAGTAGCCCCTCGGTCCTTATTTTTCGATCCGGCCGCTGAACATTTAAGTTGGTGTAGTGTTATTGCATTTTTCCCGCTTTGCACTGCGGAAGGGAGATAACGGAATCGATCGAGCCTGATAAACTGGTTTGAGTTTTACCTGCTTCGAAGAGTGTAACATTAAATCTGGGAACATTTTGTAAGAATTCAATTATTTGAGTGGATCATTTTTTTTGGTTATCGTCACGTAACTCAGGAGACGATAGCGACAGAATTGGGATGTACCAGTTTTTTCAAAGGTATAGCAATTCAAAAACCATTTAGAGGAATAGGTTTAATAAACCGCTTGCAATTGTCCGTCTTCCATTCGGATGAGTATATTTGTTACAATTCCTAACCAAAGGAATAGAAAAGTTATATAGGCGTTTTCTAATCGTCAAAACCGCGTATTTTGGTAGTATCCTTAACCGAGATACGAGGTCTTGACGATTACACGCGGATTCTACACACCATGAAGTGTTTGGGAAAACGTAATTAAACAACTCGTGTGACAACTCAAACAGAACTGATTTATTTGACAGCACCCTATATGACAAAGACGTCCGACATGAACTGTTACTTACGTCATAGTTAACTCCGGCCATATAAACTCCATATTAAATTCTGTTTTGCTAGAATGAGAAATTAAATATTTGATGGTTTATATCTTGGTATATTTTTATAATTATAAGTAAAAAAAACCTTACTGTTTCTTACATAATTGAGCTTTTAATAAAGGAAAAACAAAAATTCATGCATATTCCCTATTCCGGAATTAAGCCGCAGGTAAATGCTAGTATTAAATAAGTGTTCCTAACTTCGACCGAATCATGGAAAAATAAAAACCGGCCAAGTGCGAGTCGGACTCGCCCACCGAGAGTTCCGTACAAATTGTCACTTACCCTAACTTTCTTACCCGGTTCCGGTTAAGTTAAGTTTGCACCTGATATCTATAGCATTGCATACAAAGGAGCCATACTTAACGCAACCTGGTTGTTCAAATAGGTTTTCAAAAATAACTAAAAAATTGCTAGTTAGAGACGTGTAAACTTTGGAGATAACTCACATTTTCCTTAATAAAACAAAATCTAATCAAATCACAATAAAAAAATTGTTTGAAAATGTGCAGGTCAAGCCCTTTATATGATGCCCTATTTGACCCAGTAGACTTTTAATTTTTGCTCCCCTCATACTCGTCGTTTATGGTGGTCTAATAGTCGGACAGACGGACAGAGCCGCACCATAAGGGTTCCTTTGGTACCTTTTTGATACGGAACCCTAAAAAGGTTCTTGACAGACAGACAGACAGACAGAAGGACGGACAATATAGTGATCCTATAATAGTTCCGTTTTATCCTTTGAGGTACGGAACCCTAAAAACAATTACATTATTTTGTTACACGTAAATTGTATAACAAAATAATCAACCTATAATATAGGTAAAATTATATTTATACAATCCTAATTTGAAACTAATTGTAATTAATATGTACCGCCCATCCATAAATCGAGCCAATCTGACAGTTGACAATAAATCGTATCGGTTAATTGTTATTTCGCTCTAATGCCACCGCACCGCCAACCAGAAAGCGGTTGGATATGAACTTTTTTTCTCGCTCAGTAAACGAACAATGGAGATATCTAAATAAGAATTCGCTGTCTACTGGTTTACGCAGCGACGCAAGCTATCAAAGATAAAACTTGTTCAATGATGGTCGCTTGATTTTTTTAAAAGGAATTTTATGGCCTGGTATCTTGATGGTTGCTTGATGGTCAGAACTAGGGTTGCCAACTTTGCGTGCATAGGTTGTTGACAGTCCCTCTTTCTGATGCAAATTTCCAGATGGAATTGAATAAAATTTATCATTTAGCAGTTTCAAATGGATATAGTAAGTCTCTCGTGGATGGCATCATCAGAAAGAAAGAAATACGGACGGTTAACAATTTACTGTATGCTGCACGTTCTTTTGACCGGATTAAGAAATATAAAGCAAGCATAACTTACGTTGGTCCTTTATCAGATAAAATTTCTAAAACATTACGATCTTATGATATTAACGTGGCCTTTAAAACAAATAACACTTTGCACTCTAGACTTTGCAATGGAAAGGATAAAGTAGAAGGTGGGAAGAAGTCAGGCGTTTATAAACTTACATGTGATAGTTGTGACAAGGTGTATGTGGGACAAACGGGTCGTAGTTTTAACACTAGGTATAAAGAACATGTCTCTTCTTATAGACATAACCACCCGGAAATCCAATTTCGCAAAACATTTATTAGAAAACAGCAATTCTTTGTCAGACAATCATTCTTTTAACACCTTACATGTTTGCGGAAAAGGATTACGTCTTAGTGTGCTTGAACAGTTGGAGATAGTCAGGTACAGCAATAAAGGTTTGATCATTAATGAATAACTTAATGTTACGTCATCACCTTTGTTAGGTGTTTTTCCATCTCTTTCTAGAAATCCTATTCAGGGTATAAATAGGGCCGACAGTTTTGGACAACTCATTTCTCGGGTGGACGCCGGACCGTCAACATCTCCTGCATCTCCTGATGATGCCTCGTAGAGAGGCGAAACACGTGTCGAGGATTATACTGTTTGGTGTTGGTTTGTTGTATTTGCATGCGTATTTTTTTTTATGGAAACTGCATGAAAATATGCGCATGTGAGCACAATTGATTGTCACATCTAACAAAGACACTAGTTCGCGGAACAGCAAAGGAACTATAATCCATTGATTTATATTTTAATGTTGCATGCACCTACTCTTTTCTAGCTATTTTATGTCATTTCCGTTACCCAAAGGTTGTCTGGAAGAGATCGCTCTTTAGCGATAAGACCGCCTATTGTTTACCTATTTTATGTTAAGGCTCTATTGTATTGCTTCTATTGTTGGTGTGCAATAAAGAATTGTTGTTGTTGTTGTTGCATGATTTATAAGTTGACGTGTAAAACAATGTTTTATAAAGGATTAAATGAATGAATGAATAAATGAAAGGCACTGGTCCCACCGAAGGCAAGGAAGCAATTAGCTATCGGCGATTTTTTCGCTCAAGAAACGAACAAAAGATATAGATCCCGTGTTAGTAAAAGAGACACATATATTAATAGTTCATCGCTGGCTGTTCACACTGCCGGCGAGAGCTCTCTCATATACAGGGTGTTTGGTAACAGGACGCAAAGTTGAAAGGAGGTGATAGCTTAGGCCATTTAGAACATTTTAAGCGATATATGTGTTAGGCAAATGTTATAAGTTTTTTTTTTATTTAAGTTTTAAGATTTTTCTGGGAAAACTCCAAAATTATAGACTACATCGACAATAGTACTTTTTTTTACTGTAGGTAGCATTTTTTTGTATTTTTTTTTGTATTGTGAAATGTCTATCGTACAACATAAAAGTTATTTGAAACATCTGTGTCTAAAGAAAGAAAAACTACAGTGATTAAATTAAATAACATGAAAGAAAAATGATTTAAGTGTTTTCTAAGGACGATAAAAAAAAACTAAAATAGCCCCGGTTCTTTAAACCATGCAAGAAACATGGTTGGCTATTGCCCTTTCATTTAAGCTATCAAGCACGACTGTAGCTATCGTATCTTTAAAAATAAGCCACTTAAACCAACTAGAGAGCTAAAATGTTTCACTCTTCTTGTGATACTTGTGACGAATCTAATTATGATTTTGTAATAAAACAGTGGTTCTTAATACTAAGTTGGCGTTTACATGACATTTGAAATGTTTTGAAAGGGTTAAGTGCAGTGGACAAAACTGTCACATGCAATTTTAATAAACAAAGGTTCGCGGTGGTGTGAAACAAAAGGGACCGATAGCGGCGGGCGGCGTTTAACAAAGATGACTCAAGCCGTTTTATTATGCTTTATTGTTAAAGATAAATTTATTTGCTACTTGCGTATTTATGCAAAAACTACTAATTTAGTCTAATTACAGCTTCAGTTGCGGTTAGACGTTCATTGTGTTTTTATTCTCTTCGTCATCCAAAATTTACCGTGTCAAGTTGTAGCTGCCGTAGGCGCTCCTTCACGTGTAATTACGATTCCTTCGTTGTAAACATGGAGTTTACGAACGAAGAATACGCCGACATTGTCTACATGTACTGCAGAGCTGACGGTAATGGAGCAATGGCTCGACGGTTATACCAAGAGCGTTTTCCAAACCGGAGGTTGCCTAATGTGAGAGTGTTTTACACCTGATTCCGAAGACTACGTTAAAATGGAATTGCTGGGCAACGTGGACGGAACCCAGGACGTAATCGCCCTGATTTGGAGGACGATGTTGTACAGGCATTTGCAGAGGATCCGACTACGAGCGTCAGAGTGGTAGCTCGTAATCTTGACATGTCCATATGGAAAGTATGGAGTACCATGCATCGCGAGGGAAAATATCCTTTTGACGGCACCGGAGTTCAAGGACTGGAGGAAGGAGACCCTGCACGTCGAGTAGACTTCTGCTGATTTTTACTCAATGCTGACATCGAAGAGCAACGCTTTTTAAGAAGTATTCTTTGGACCGATGAATCCAAATTTTCCCGGGAAGGGATCACGAATTTTCACAACCTTCACCAATGGGCTGATAAAAACAATAATCCACATTGGAAAAAGCAAAAGTCCTTCCAAAGAAGGTTTTCCCTCAACGTGTGGGCTGGAATAATCGGCAGAATCCTTATTAGGCCACATTTTTTGCCAGATACTTTGAATAGTGTAAATTATTTGGAATTTCTTCAAAACGATTTGCCAGGGCTGATTGACGAGGACCAGCTGCCCGGTGCTGTGACATTCCAGCACGACGGTTGTCCCGCCCATTACTCCCTGGCTGTAAGGGAACACCTAAATAACTGTTTCCGACGGTTGGATCGGCAGAGGCGGACGAATCCCTTGGCCCGCTCGGTCACCCGATTTAACTCCACTTGATTTTTTCGTTTGGGGCCGGGCTAAGGAGCTAGTTTACACAGAAGAGGAAATTAATACCGTAGAAGAGTTCAGAGAGAGGACCCAAGCAGCGTTCGAAACCATGAGGGAAGAAATGACTCTCGGAACAACCACCACGGAAATAAGAAGACGGGCTCGTGCTTGTATTCGAAACGGCGGGTCCCATTTTGAAAACGATCGATGATTGTGTCTTGTTTTTAAATTAAGTGTGGAAATAAATAACTTAACTTTTATGCTTTTGTTTGATTTCGTCGTAAGTAAAAAGAAATACAAATTCCCTCTTATCAGTTCAGGTAGCTTATTTTCAAAGGTAAAACGGCTGAGTCATCTTTGTTAAACGCCGCCCGCCGCTATCGGTCCCTTTTGTTTCACACGACCGCGAACCTTTGTTTATTAAAATTGCATGTGACAATTTTGTCCACTGCACTTAACCCTTTCAAAACATTTCAAATGTCAGGTAAACGCCAACTTAGTATTAAGAACCAATGTTTTATTAAAAAAATCATAGTTAGATTCGTCACAAGTATCACAAGTCGAGTGAAACATTTTAGCTCTGTAGTTGGTTTAAGTGGCTTATTTTTAAAGATACGATAGCTACAGTCGTGCTTGATAGCTTAAATGAAAGGGCAATAGCCAAGCATGTTTCTTACATGGTTTGAAGAACCGGGGCTATTTTAGGTTTTTTTTATCGTCCTTAGAAAACACTTAAATATTTTTTTTTTCATGTTATTTAATTTTTAAATCGCTGTAGTTTTTTTTTTCTTTAGACACAGATGTTTCAAATAACTTTAATGGTGTACGATAGACATTGCACAATGCAAAAAAATACAAACAAATGCTACCTACATTAAAAAAAGTACTATTGTCGATGTAGTCTGAAATTTTGGAGGTTTCCCAGAAAAATGTAAAAACTTAAATAAAAAAAAACATATAACATTTGCCTAACACATATATCGCTTAAAATGTTCTAATTGGTCTAAGCTATCACCTCCTTTCAACTTTGTATCCTGTTACCAAACACCCTGTATGTATCTCTTTTATTGACACGTAGTCTATATCTATAGTGCGTTACTAAAGCAAATTCGGCGAGAAAATAGTCAATGGTCGTGGTTGCCACTCGAGCACATTTAATTAATCGTTTTTACCGAGTGCGTCAGAAGGAGGGTAATGTTTTTCTAGAGTATGTGTAATCTGTATGTATGTATATTTCTTTGGCACGCTCTACAGTATAAACGGCTTGATAGATTTTGACATATGAGGTGTCGTTGTCGTTAGAGACTCATCTTGGTGATGGGGTGGCGATAGGAGTGACATGGGCTGTAATATATTGCAGTCAAATTTTTTCAGACCTCTGATTAACTATTATAGTTGAAATCGTTTAGCCTGAAAGCTGCCCTAAATCTCAACGAAACACCAAATCAGGGCGTGGAGCGAAACTATATACGCTCGGACGAATATACCCATACCTATACCTACGGCTAGAGTATTCGCGAAATGTGTGTCAATGTTGAACGCAGCGCTGTCGGGGTCGTCGCTACTAAGTGACCCCTAGGCATATCGATCGACTATTCGTAGTCATAGGTCTCGCCCTGTCTACTCGCAGTTTTGACATATGTTTGACGGACCAATATATTTTGACCTGCCTGAGATCGGAAAACTACCACTGCTTCACGTGTCTTGTTATCAGTGGTTGGGCGGCTGACGGATGCAATTTTTTCTCTAAAACTTAATATAACGTTTATTAAATTTCGGGAACGAATTTTCTTAGTATAAATGTAAGAAATTTTACTTGCCTCGCAATTTAATTCCTAGTATAATTAAGAAGTAAGTGTAAGTTTATAATGGTAACCAAAAGCATCCATGTAGTTTACTTTTTGTTTTACAAATATAATATTATCATTATATTATAATCACGATTTCTTCAATTTATAAGTGGATCACTCCACTAGCGTTATTATTATAAACAAAGATAAGAAACAAATGAAAAAAAAATCGGCGATATTGGACTTGAACCAGTGCCTTGAGTCAGTTGGTAGAGCGTGCTGCCTCGGTCTGGCTCAAGGCACTGTATCGTCCAAAATCGTCGAAAAAATTGTTCATTTGTTTCTGATCTTTGTTTATAACCATGTAGTTTGACATGGATGTGCTAGAACATTATATACTGGTTTAAAGTCTATCATCATTAATCGTTTTCGATTATTGTAAATTTAAATTGGTTTAAAACATGGCGATTTTATACAGGTAGTATATCAAGAACAACATTATCGTCTGACAGTGGCGTGGCGTTAATAGAACCCGATGTTCATCGGCTTGCCTACTTTAAGGCATACTAACTACTACACTACTATGTACTAAGGGGTACTTCATTCTACTGCTTTTAAAGAATACATAAGAGTAATATACTCCGGCTATACCATCAACATGCTTGACGCAACGCGACTATCGTTTGACACTTTATGTCACGTAAATTCCATCCGTCAGCCTCAGCCGCCCTTATATATTAGGGACGAACGGTTTTAATGCAAATTGTTAGAATGACACCCTACCACTGAGTGCGTAAACGAACCTCACTTCAATTACTTATTGTCAGTGAGTAGAGCAACACACCTTTAAAACACGTGAAAGAGGCAAACAAACTTTTATCAAGACTGTTTAGAAAAAGTTTACGATAGCTTTCATGCACCATGTACAAACTAGGTTTGTAAAGTAGGTACACTGTGATCCGACAAAGTGTACTTATTAAAATTCCGGACGGTGCCTACATCAGTGGCAGTGCCAGTTATTCTTCGATGTAAGTACAATTACTCTTTTTTTATTATTGAAAGTGCGTTTATACTGGGATCTTTCTGACCGAGTGAACAAGCACTATTAAGTAAGCGTTCTAAACTTCCCCGTCACTTACCAGCAAGTGAGATTAATTTGATGATAAATGTTTGCTTAGGACGAAAAAAATCTTCTTTTCTAGGTTATTCCATGCTTATTTAAAGCTCCCTTGCCTTTTTATGATAATTTGCAATATTACTTTAACACTTGCACAACCACGAATATCGCAAATTTTTTTAAACACATGGACAATCTTACACAAATCGACCCAGTCCCAAACTAAAGAAAGCTTGTACTATGGGTACTAGGCGACGATATACATAATATATAGATAAAACAAAAGCCAAAATAATAAACACTTGCCCTGGCCGGGATTGAACCCGGGACCGCCGGCTTCGTAGGCCGTTCTGCAACCCACTGAACCAAACGTGTCGTCGTAGCAGTGCTACGCGCGTAGACGATAGGCTGCTATCCCAGGAGCAGAACTGTGCGAAATTAACCAATCACATTCCTTAGATTCAAATTTGCTTGTGTGGGTTTCAATTGCGACGCACCTTGATTGGTCCATTTCGCACACCGCTGCGCTTATAATAGGCAGCCTTAACATGGAAAATGCGTACCTAGCGAGTTTTCTACGACCAGAGGGCCCAACTGGCGGGTTCGCGGTTGTGAAAGTGTAACAATTAAATTTTAGCACATTAAGGGAGCGTTCAAGTATTACGTAACGAATTTGGGGGAGGGGGGGAGTCTTGTAAAACGTTACGATGCGTTACAGGTGAGGGAGGGGGGTTAGAACTACGCGTTACGTAACATTGTTTTTCTTCAGAACGGTCGCGTACACAGATTCCGTAACGTTTTACTAGGGGGGTGGGGGGAACAGAAAAACGTTAAAAATCTCCAAAAATTGCGTTACGTAATACTAAGGACTAAATAGTATAGTATCTATCAACAAGTAATGAATAGAAAACCGATTCTTGTCTGCCGATTTGCGCTCGAAACTAGCAAGCGCATATCACTTCCAGGCATTCCTTATTTTCTATATCCCAGATTGCATAATTACCATCTTCTTTTCAGGTCGGACTTTCCAGTATTCTTGGTCTCAATGTGGAGTACAGGAGAGTAGGCACTTGGAGTTAATGTTTTCCTATATTTTATCCAGTATCTTATAATCCTGTAATTTAACCAGGCTGTGAACAGGACAGGCCAGCTAAAAGAAGTATCCTGGTGCTTTAAAAAAAAACCAAGGGTCCTAGAATCACAACCTGATGGTGCCTATTTTCATTTGTAGATATCGGGTGGTACGCATGGCCTATTGAATTAAGATTCCGAATATGTATAAGTAGGTGATTCTAAGTAATTTAACAAATATCCAAGAAGAGATCACTATATTTATTTCTTACCACTACAAAAATCCTGTACTCTTCAGACACTAAAATGTCAAATGGTAACATAACGTCCCAGCCGGAATCTAGTCCTCCCACAATTTTCCCAAGAGTCGAAGATCCAGTACCAGAGCTTCCAGGGCAGAGGAATGAGGAGTTCTGCTGCTTCATGTGCAACAGCTGTTGTTCAGAAGACACATTTTGCTGGTACCTGTTCTGTAGGATGCTTTGTAACGGTTTTGGGCCCTGCTGCGACGGTATTCTGAACTGTGTGGGCTCGTGTTGTGAGTGCTGCGCCAATTGTAACTGTGACTGCTGCTTTGAGACACATTAACTTATACATGTACAGTTGTACAGTCAGCATCTAATAAAGGCCTTTAGTCTGTTGCATCCGAAGCGCCAAATGTATCGTCACTTATCTTTATATATAATTTATTTTATTTGGCTTTGTCTCATCTTCTTGTGTCACTTACTTACTCAATGGTTGTTTATTTTGTGCCACCTTAAGGTTGTCTGGAAGAGATCGCTTTTTAGCGATAAGACCGCCTGTTGTTTATCATTTCTGATACTGTTTAAGATTTAAGTTTCTGATGTTATTTTCTTTTGGTGTGCAATAAAGTGTATTGTATTGTATATACCTATGAGAATAAATCCATGCAAAACTATACTTTAGAATTAGAATTTAGTTTATATCAAAGTTTGAAATTTTAATGATGACTTCTACACTTTATTCATGCTTGCCCGTCCTAAATAGTAAACAGCATTCTAACCTAAAAATATGCATTTAATGCAAATACCGGCTATTTTTGTTTCGGCGCAAGGAAATAAATTTAATGTATGAAATTGGCAACTTGGCACTAAAATATTAATGATTGTTACTTTATTTACGAGCAAATGGGAGTTTAGGACAAAATAGGTGTACTTTTAGGTTTACTATTTAGGACAAGTAAAGATGGTACACAGTATGGGATAGATCTTTTTCCCTATTACTACGTGGATAAGAAGTAACGATATTTTTAAGCTAATTTTATATATTTTTTTCGATTCCATTTTAAGATTTGTAATTGTCCTATCTGTAACGGTGCGGACGTCCGCTCAGACAGGCGACTCAGCAGCAAATGGAAACGCAAATGTCACCTTGCGCCAATAGAATCGCAAAGTCCCTGCTCCACTGGTGTCCCAGGAATTAAGTGCAGATTCCGAAGCACTTGCATCGCTCACAAAAGAAATTAAATTAATGCGTCAAGATATGTGCAAAATTAGTGATCACCTTCAATCCCTTTCCACGTCTTTCACACAGTGCAACGCACGCCTCGATGAATGTGAGAACCGATTCACCACTCTCGCCGAGCGGATTAGAGTACTTGAAGATCGCGAAATTGAGAACCAGGATCTCCGCAGAAGAGTGTGTCAGCTCGAGGAGCAACTCAACAATGAAGCGCAAAGCCGCCTGAGCAACGAAATGGAGATTATCGGCGTGAATGAATGCCCTAACGAAAGCAAAATGCACATAGTGCTCACCGCCGCACTCAAGATGGGTATTACATTGACGGATGTTGACATTGATCACGTCACCAGAGCCGGTCCTAAAGGCTCCGTGTCATCAACAGGCGAAGACCACATGCCTAGGCCTTTAGTTGTCAAGTTTGTTCGACGCTCCAAGAGGAATGAGTTCCTGAAAGCGGCCAAAAGCAGACGAAATTTGACAACAACAACAATAGACGTCGACGGCCCATCCAGAAAGCTATTTTTCAATGAAAGATTGACAAAATCAAACCGCCAGTTATTTCGTGCAGCTAGGATGCAGTCAAATAACGCCGGCTTTAAGTACTGCTGGACCAGGAATGGCACCATCCTCATTCGTAAGAAGACCGGCAGCCCAGAAGTTGTCATCAGGAACTTGGCAGACCTTGACCGATGCCTCAGGACTAACACAGACTCAGAGCATCCCGTTCCCGATGAGCAGTCTCCGGCCACTAGTGAAAGCGATACCCAGGAGCAGGTCATGGTTTAATGGAAATGAAGCATGTTATGTCTCTCTAGTTATGTTATTGTTATATTCTTGTTTCCTACGTGTAATTATAGTAAAAAAATATTTACAATATATCCTTTACACACACACAAACATACCACAATCAACACTTTCTCCACGTCCTATCTCCCACAATGAGTCCAATGCGAGAAATCGTTCGCGTCTGATTTTAATTTATTTTATTCCTGTAAAAGCTATGACTACTTCACTTGGAATGATGACGTCACTATGCTACAGTTTTAACAATGGCATTACTTAACGTGACGGATGATTTAGATCAATCAATCGCTATCGATTGTCATATGCTTAAAAATCTTGATGATTGTAAAAGTATTCTCACGCCTGATTGTAAATTTAAGCTCTTAACACTTAACATACGAAGTCTACAGCGAAATTTTGATTCTTTCGTGGTATCCCTGAAGCGCACAGGCATTGAGTACGATGCCATAATCCTAACAGAGTGTTGGATAGGTGATGGCTCCGTTATAGATCAATTGCAGGGTTACAATTCTTTTAATACGACTAACTTTATAAACAAAAGCGGTGGTGTGGTGATTTATATTAAGGATAACTTAAACGCTTATGCGATGGAACCCTCTATTGATGACGCAAATTGTCTAGCGGTGAGTATATCTGGTGATATATTACTTTTTGGCATTTATCGTTCCCCCTCATTTATAAATACCGATAGGTTTGTACGCTCTCTCGACATGGCTTTAAAACAAGTTAAAACCGGCCATCATATCATAATAGCAGGTGATATAAACATCGACCTTTTAGGTCATTCAGCGCAACAGTTCTCAGAGTACACATGTCTTCTGTCATCACATGGATTCCTTCCCGCGATAACAAAACCAACCCGGAATGAGGCCTGTCTCGACCATATTTTTATAAAATATAACAATATGTCAGTAGGTGCTGTGTGTCCGTGTTCTGTCACAGATCACGATATGGCCATGGCGGGCCTTCTTGCACACAAGGCTACAATACACAACCGCAATCGTACTATGTTAAAAACTGATTACCAAAAAGTGGCAGAGCAGTTAAGGTCAGTGGATTGGTCGTGTGTTACAGCCGTGAATGACGTTGATGTGGCGGCGGTAAATTTTAGTGAAATAATTACAAAGGCCATCAATAACAATACTCAGCCTGTAAAAGTGAGCCGGTCTAAATTTAATCTTAAGCCATGGGTTACGCCTGGTTTAATGCGTTGTATGAGGCATAGAGATAAGCTTCACGCACAAGTAAGAGCTTCACCCCACAACGAAATTCTTAAGCTAACATACAAAAGGTACAGAAACTTTTGTGATAACCTGTTATTTTCTATAAAAAACGAATACCACAATAAACAATTAACCGACTGTTCCAAAAACCCAAGTAAACTCTGGAGTACAATTAAAGGCATATGTCAAACCCCTGGCTGCAAAAATGACGCAGAGAATCTTATTAACAAACAGGGTAAAACGATTAAAGAAGCACTCAATGACTGCAATCAATACTTTTCCTCGGTTGGAGGAAAACTTGCGGATACAATCCTAGGGAAAAGTAAAGAAACGCAGGTCACGCTTGCAGCTAAATATAAACCCTTGCGCACGGTTACCGACTCGTTCTTTATGCGCCCCACCGACGTACATGAAGTTGATCGCATTATTTCTCAGGTCAAACCGCACACTGCACCTGGTCCGGATAATGTTAAGCCATGGTTTGTAAAAGAGGTCAAGGACCTTATTCTAGAGCCACTTACTTACATCTGTAATCTAAGTATTGAGACGGGCCGTTTTCCGGATTACTGGAAGATCGCTTCGGTTTCCCCTATTTTTAAAAGTGGTTCCAAGGACGTCCCAAGTAATTTCAGGCCAATTTCACTATTATGCGTGTTCTCTAAAATCCTTGAAAAAATTGTAAACGTCAGATTGTGCAAGTATATTGAAAGCAACCATCTGATTTCAGACCACCAGTTTGGTTTTAGGGCGGGGAAGTCAACGGAGGATGCAGCTATTCTGCTCGCTAATCAGATTTCTGGTCACCTAGATCGTGGCAATAAGTGTATCGGAATATTTTTAGATCTTGCAAAAGCTTTCGACACGGTCTCGGTGACCATACTTCTAAAAAAATTGGAGCATATGGGGATTAGAGGTTTGGCCCACGACTGGTTTTCTAGTTATCTAACCGAGCGTAGGCAGATGATAAAAGTAGGAGATCACTTGAGCGATCAGCAAACTGTTAACTTCGGGGTCCCACAGGGGAGTATACTTGGCCCAACGCTGTTCATTTTATATATAAATGATATTTTAAGTATTGAAATTCCCAGTGCGAACCTTATCTGCTATGCCGACGATACTGTGGTTACGATAAGTGGGGAATCGTGGGAGGAAGCGTTCCGCCAGGCTGAGACTGCACTTGCGATAGTGGCTACATGGTTGAACAATAACCTACTAACATTAAATTTAGATAAAACAAACCTCGTTACTTTTTCAAAAACCGCAGCCTCATCTCCTTCAAAGAACATAAATGTTAAATTTCATACTTGTGTGCAGAACATATTAGCGTTATCCAATAGTCCCCGACAAGTCTGCTCCTGTCAGGAAATTAAAAGGTGTCATTATGTAAGATATCTGGGGCTTCTTTTTGACCAACATCTATCCTTCAAACATCAAATCTCTACCTAGGCAACCAGAGCCAGAAAGTTAATATATGTAATGAAAAGATTACGCGACTGCGCTACTCCTGAAGTGCTACGTTTAGTATATTATGCGTTATGTCAATCCATCCTGCAGTACGGTGTTGCCATCTGGGGAAGTGCGGCCAAAAGTCATGTCATCGAGGTTGAACGCGCACAGAGAGCGGTCATAAAAGTTATGTTAAAAAAATCCTTTCGTTATCCCACTGATGAGCTATACCACGAATGCAAGTTTCTAAGAGTGCGTCAACTGTTCATCTTAAAAGCTTTCTCGAGGACCCACATTAATCTGGTTAACTCTGCAGAATACGAGATAATTTTAAGCAAACGAACGTTCAAAGTGCCTCTTCCACCACTTAGATCTGCTCTGGCTAGGAAATCCCCTGCATACTCCCATCCGTATACCTTTAATAACATCTGCAATCAGCTGAATATTAAAATGCTAACTGTTACCAAAGCGCTAAGGGTTGTGAAAGAATGGCTGCTGACTTTGTCTTTCGAAGACACTGAATACTTAATACCTCACATAAATTAAAATTTTAGTCGCCGATGCCGATACATTGACGCACTGTCTCGTGTTGACTCACTGCACTTCACCCCCCTCCCCTCCCCCGCCCCCTACCCCTGCCCCCATACACACAAATACACACACACGCACACGCGCACACACATGTGGAATTTTTAGTTAGTACTTTACTTTGTTATTTTCTTTTCATTTTTTTTATGATTTCTTATATATCGTCTTTAGTTGTAAAATCTGTTAATCGCACTCGCAGACTTCCAAGATACAGGCTCAGCCTAGTTTGGAGTCTGATAGATATTTCTAACAATGTTTGTAATTTGTTTTTGAGTAATAAACAATTTATTATTATTTATTATTTTAATGGAGGTTTATATATAATATCTATACTATTATAAAGTTGTAAAAAGTAAATGTCTGTACATTGAATATATTTTCAAACAAACAAGTGAAACAGACTATTTTAAGATAACTGAATCGAAAAATATTTTCATCCACCATCTGTGGATATACTTCTACCCGTGTACGAAAAATGGTTGATTTCCGTTTAAGGTGCGTCCACACTTGTATCATTTGCTCGTATCCGATCACCGTGCCGTGGCATGACTGCGTATCGCGCTGCTTGGACGCTCACTGTCGGCGCGCCGATCATGCCGCACGCACTCGTCCGATATAAGTGTGTGATACTCGTAGCAACTTGGATTTCGAGCGATCGGATCGGAGCAACGTCCAAATGCGTGATCGTGACACGCGATCATGCCACGCGACGATGATCTGATACGGCCAAATGACAACGACAAATACAATCATACAAAAAATAACAAAACCTCCGAATAAGGTAAGTGGCCCCTATTTCGGCATGTAAAGGGACTTTGACTTTAGAATTTTTTTAAAAATATACTACACATGATATCACTTTGAAAGCTTTTGTGCCATGAACATTGATGTTTAGTCTGTTATTAAATGCAAGAAATATATTGATTTAGATCGAAGTTTATTTTATATTAATTTATTTGTGGACCTTTCGTTTGAACCCCATTTCGTGATAAAATTTGGCTTTGCTTTTAAGTTCGTGAATTCGTGGCCCCTGTTTCGGGATACATGTTGAAAGAGTAAGGGCCGGAACAGGCGGCCCTCATTTGAACTGCAAACGAGCTCATAAATGACAGTTCGGATGCAGTGGCCGTAACTGCACCACAACTGCAAACCAACTGCCCTCCGACTGCACACCAGCTCAAGCCGTCTGCACGGGCGCATACTGTCAACCCACTGCACGCCAACGGCAAGCGGACTGCCCATTTGGTGTACATTTTTATTGCAGTTACGTCAAATACTGCAAACTAACTGCGCAGTCCGCTTGCAGCTGGCGTGTCCTGTAAGTTTAAACCGACTACACACCAGCTTCAGGCAGATAGCGCATTTGTTTTACAGTTTTGATTCAGTTCCGTTAAATACTGCACACTAACTGCGCAGTCCGCTTGCAACTGGCGTGTCCTGTAACTTTAAACCGACTACACGCCAACTTCACGCATATAACGCAGTTGGCTTACTGTTTTGATGCAGTTACGTCGAATACTGAAAACCACCCGCGCATTCGGTTTGTAGCAGGCATGTCCAGAAAAAACCACACGCCAAATACAAACGGATCGCAGATTTGGTTTAAAGTTTTGATGCAGTCACGAAGATACTGCAAATCGGCTACTTGGAGCAGGCGCCGCAGGCGTGTCCTGTAAACCGACTTCACGCCAGCTGCAAGCGGACTGTGCAGTCAGCTACAGTTTTAATGCAGTTACGTCAAATACTGCAAACCAACTGCGCAGAATGCTTGCAGAAGACGTGTCCTGGATGCCAACTGCACTCCAGTTACAAGCAGATTACGCAGTTTGTTTATAGTTTTAATGCAGTTACGTCAAATACTGCAAACCAACTGCGCAATCTGTTTGCGACTGACGAGTCCTGTAAACAGACTACACGCCAGTAGAAAACTGACTGCGCAGTTGGCTTACAGTTTTGATGCAGCTACGTCAACTAGATCATAACTTCATTTTGACGTCATAACGTCTTATCACCACATTTTTTTGCCACTAAAAATAGAAGACTTCCATTTGTTTTATAATGTGTGCAATAAAATTGTGTACTGTGCTATAAAGTTTAGTTTACTCGACATAGTTAAATTGATTACTTTACCATTGACTCCCTCCAAAGTTTCAAGCTGCGATCGCGCCTGTGTGACATTTGAGTGTGGTGTTTAAAGTTAACCCTCACACCCTCTCCACCTGTTTTGACCCATTTAGCGTTAGGTAAGACAAATCTTTAGAGTTACTTATTTCTTTACGACACAACAAAACGGGGCTTAATCGCGTATAAATATTATTTATTTAATTACCTTTGGAGGTAACGCGACGTCCGAAACGTCGAAGAAAGACCAACGAAAGGTAATTAAATAAATCATATTTATACGCGATTAAGCCCCGTTATGTTGTGTTGTGATGATGAGTGGAGATCGTGAAAGTTTAAATCAATGTTTAGAGTTACTTTCCATGGCGATAATTTATGCTCTTGCACTATTTGCAATAACTTAACTCACTCTCAATGAAGTTTGTCTTGAAATTTGCCACGAGAGGATTTTGTTAAAGTGAATTATGAAAGCGACTAAGTGACTGAATAAATTTAAATTCTAACACGACACAACGAAATGTTAAACGGGCAAATGAAATCTCACATCGATTCCTACGGTCTATACTAAATGACGTCATACTGAAAACCGCGCAGCCGTTCTGCGCAAGCAGTGGGGGTAAACAAACTGAACAGCGTTCGACTTTGGATTAGCGATCCTAACCTGCCAGCTAAGTGCGTGATGGATAAAAATTCTTTTGAGAAATCTTAGGCGAAATAATAGTCGTCTCTTTCCGACAAAGCGCTCAAGTCATCTCGGATATGGTGTTATCTAATGTCAATGCATTCGGTATGATGTCCTTAACACAAATATATGAGATTAGAAGGTGCTAGCAACTTCATACGCGGAGGAGAAAAGATCATTACCCCTATTTTCTTCTTCAGCATAGTCTGGTAAAAAGTATCCTATAACTAACCATCTGCGGATACCCAGCTACCCGTGTACCAAAAACATTTGAAATCCGTTTAGCTGATTTGCCGTGACAAAGCCGGAACGACACATACAAACTAAAAATAAAAAAATAAAACAATTTAGTGACCGCCAAACAGTCCGTTAATTTTTTTTTGAAATATGTAACATTCACTTTTACCACTTTCTAATTAACTAGCTTCTGGGTATTTTTCCGGGATAAAAAGTAGCCTATGTCCTTCCCCGGGACTCAAACTATCTCCATATCAAATTTCTTCCAAATTGGTTCAGCGGTTTAAGCGTGAAGAGGTAACAGACAGACAGATAGACAGACACACTTTCGCATTTATAACATGAGTATGGAAGTATCGATATAGATGATAAGACCAAGTGGGGGTAAAAACTTTGACGTCATAAAGGTTACACAGATTTTTTTTCTTTTAATTTTACAATATACACGCACGCACAGAGACATACATTCACAAACACAGCTTTAAGTTTAATAAATTTAATGTGTTTAAATCATCTTCTGCGTTTGTTTTGTACTGTATTGTATATTGCTTCAATTTCGATTGTATTTTGTAATCCATTTTTTTCTTTTCTATGAATTATGTAAAGGTGCGTCCACATTTGTATCATTTGCCCGTATCAGATCATCGTCGTGTGGCATGATCGCGTGTCACGATCACGCATTTGGACGTTGCGCCGATCGGATCGCTCGAAATCCATTTTGTTACGCGTATCACACAGTTATATCGGACCAGTACGGCATGATCGGCGCGCCGACAGTAAGCGTCCAAGCAGCGCGATACGCAGTCCTGCCACGGCACGATGATCGGATACGAGCAAATGATACAAGTGTGGACGCACCTTAACGTGTGGTACCATTATTAAAGAAGAGCAGTGTCTTTCAACATGGGCAATATTTTGCTTACTGGACGGCATCATCCCTTTGTATACACACCATTATGTTTTAACGAATAAAGAATTCTCTACTTGTACTTACCATGCGAGGTATCAAATAAATAAACCGGCCAAGTGCGAGTCGGACTCGCGCACCGAGGGTTCCGTATATTTTTTTACTTACCCTAACTTTATTAGCCGGTACCGGTTGATCTATAGCATTGCATACAAATCAGGTGTAAACTTAACGCAACCGGAATGCTCAAATAGGTTTTTGCGAATAAAAAAAAATCCTAGTTAAAGCTACATGGCTATAATTTTCGTGTAATATTTATTAACACAAATTGTGAAAATTTCAAAGTTTTCGATTGGTAAACTTTGGAGATAAAGGGGTGGGGGTGTTTTTTTGCACATTTTCCTTAATAAGACAAAAACTAAACACAATAAAAAAAATAAAAAAATGTTCAAAAATGTGCAGGTTGAGCCCTTTCATATGATACCTTATTTGACCCAGTAGCTAGACTTTTAATTTTTACCCCCCTCATATACGTCGTTTTTTTAGAAAATAAAAATATATTTTGAAATATTTTCTCTGCAATACATGTGGGCTGCCTATGTTTATAAATATTCCAAATTTCAAATAGTTAGTATAAGTCGTTTTTGAGATATTGCGCTTTAATAGACGGACAGACAGACAGACAGACGGACAGACAGATAGACAGACAGACAGAGTCGCACCATAAGGGTTCCTTTTGTACCTTTTTAGGACGGAACCCTAAAAAGCTTTGTGAGTAGATTACGAATATTGAAATAAAACAATTTAACGGCTTATATCGCGCATATTATCTCATATGAATTGTTTTATTTCAATGAGTAATAATTGCGGAAATAGAAAAAAATATTAGATTACGAATAGACCTATATATTTATATAGAGAATTATAATACATGTGGGTAGTTCCCATTTGTTCTATGGAACATAACGTCATAGAACAAAATGGCACATTTTCTTCCCTTTTTTCCATAGAACATATGGGAAGTAATAAAACAATTTAACGGATTATATCGCGTATATTATCTCATTTTAGTTCCCGACGTTTCGGAAGCTTTCCAGCTTTCCATGGTCACGGGAGGACTGAGAAAAGATGTATTTTCCTCTGTCAAAGTTACAATTTTGTGCAAACTACCCATTTTTTGAAAAAACACAAATAAAGGTGTACATACATGCCAGATGGGCCTAAGCTGTAAAGACAGTTACACATGTGCCAGAAGGGCTTAATTATTTTATTCTAATAATTTACCAAGCAGCATTTCACAAATGAGGCGTACTGAGGAGAAAAGAAACGCTGCAAAGAAAAACTCCCAGGCTACCTCATTACTAATTATAATATTTAAAAACAGAGACTATTAAACTACTTTAAACAGATAAGATATTTTACACCGTTCGGAAATTAAGGTTTTGCAGTCCTGTGTCTCGCTTGTTCCTTGATGAGATGTATTACAGGATCCCAAGCAGGTGGTAGTGACAATCCATCTTCTCTATTGAAATTAGGATGCTTTTTAATCTCAATAGCCTCGCGTAGCATCCTGGGAAAATATCTTTTTTCTTTGGCAAGGATAGAAGGTTTATCAAACTTAATTGAGTGGTTTGGTTTGTCAATGACATGTTCACAGACTGCAGACCTATTACACCGACGGTGCTTGACATCTGCTATGTGCTCCTTCACCCGGGTTGATACACTGCGTTTCGTTTGACCAATGTATGAAAGACCACACTCGCAGTCTAGCTTATAAATGCCTGCACTCTGCAAAGGGGTGCTACTCTTCACTGGTCTAAGGTATTGAGACACCTTCTTCAACGGCTTGAAATATGTTTTTATAGAAGCACGCTTCAAGATGTTTCCGATCTTGTCTGTGACCCCTTTCACATATGGTAATACGGCAGGTTTACGCTCGACTGTTGGTTTCTTCATACTGGGATTCTGCTTGGAACGTGGTATCTGGAGCTCGTTGGCTCGAAGCGCACGTTTGACATTCTGCAACTCAGCAGTCAGATGTTGATCGTCGCAGATACCCCTGGCTCTCTGAAACAAAGATTTACCCACTGTAGCAAGTTGACAGGGATGGTGGTGAGATTTGCCATTCAAATACCTATCTGTATGCGTAGGTTTCCTATATACAGTATGACCTATGTCATTGTTAGGACCTCTAATTACTAGCACATCTAAGAATGCAAGTGAATTTTGATTTTCCAACTCCATAGTGAATTTAATTTTACTATGCATGGAGTTCAGATGGTCTAAGAAAGCTGAAACACTAGATCTAGGTAAAATAGTAAAGGTATCATCTACGTATCTTTTAAATATCCTCGGCTTGACAGGTGCCAATGAAAGCGCTCTCTCCTCGAAGTCTTCCATGAAAATATCGGCGACAACAGGAGACACCGGAGACCCCATTGCCACACCATCAACTTGCCCGTAGAATTCACCATTCCATAGCATATAGCCAGATGTAAGGCAGTGTTGTAATAACTCAGCATATTCTATTGCCATCTGTTGTTCAACCAATCTTCTTTTCACAATTTCGATACATTCTTGAACTGGTAGGCATGTGAAGAGAGACTGGACATCAAAACTGACCATAACTTCATCATCAGTTAGTCTCAAATCCTTAATCTCACTGACAAAATGGTATGAATCCCTTGTGTATGCTTCCGTCTTCCCTCGCAGTAAACGTCGAAACGTCGGGAACTAAAATGAGATAATATACGCGATATAATCCGTTAAATTGTTTTATTTCAATATGGGAAGTACTCGAATATTTCATTTTTTAACCATTAACAAATTATTTAAAAACATCAAAATCATTAAACATTCAGTGTGGACTTTGAACCGCTCTGGATTGAAAATGATTTACTTAATAGATTCTCTAGATAATAGACTCTCTTAATACACTGTAAAAAAAACATTACAGTGTAATGTGTATAGTACTGACGTAGGGGGTAGTACAGTCAGCTTCAAATATTCTGTAGCAGCCTAAGTGCCAAATAATCGCAACATATCTTTATTCTCATAGGCGTAAAGACATGTGACGATATATTTGGCTCTATGGATGTTACAGACTGTTTGATAGTAATCCTTATTACCTACTAAGATAGCTGGTGGACAGAGATGAAAATCGTGACCAAGATCGCTTAATGTTGGCTAGGAAATGTTGAGTAACTTTGTCTTGGCTTCCATTCAACTTTTTATATTCATATCCCACATAGCAAACGTGGACACTGACCAATCTTTGGCAATGACATCTATAGTACATAGAAAATGTTCCTAAGTTTAGTCAATTGCTTTATTTTTATAAACAATAATATAATATTCATTTTCCTTTATTAAAGCTTTAATTTGCTGTGAAGCTGTGAAGTGAGCATTTCAAATTTGAAAAATAACTGCCAAGAAGGATAACCGCACCGATTTTCCAAGGTATTCCGTTGATAAGTATTCAGACGATGCAAAAAACGTATTCTGACCGAACCACCTCCTTAAGTGACCACTTCTAAACGTGTGATAGCCATATTAAAGATTTATAATGGCAGAGAACAGAAGCGTGAACAGTGTAGTAACACAGCAACCTTGCGAAGACAGCATCAACTACGGCATCGTGCCTAACAACGTCGTCACGACCCAACCATTGCTTAAAACAAAAGAAAAAAAGAATCGAAGTTGCTGCCAGAAAAGTGGGGATGGTTGTGATGCCGAAGATGTCTACTGGTGTTGTGTTATAACGAGGGATTGCTGCTTGTGTTGTGGCGATTGCTGTGAAGCTTTACAGATGTGTGTAGGTGAGTGTTGTCAGGGTTATATGGAATTTTGCTGCCAATGCCAAACTGAGGAAACTCGTGGCTGTTGCGATGACAGGCAGTCTGGTGAAGACGGGTTTGACGGTGACGGGTGTGATTGTGGTGATGGTGACTGTTGTGAGTTTTAAAGAGGTGTATAGGTGAGTGTTGCCAGTGTTATGTGGAGTTTTGTTGCCAATGCCAGACTCAAGTGCCTCAAGGGTGGTATTGTGTTGGGGGTAGTCTGATAAAGTCGCGTTTGACGGTGACGGTTGTGATTGTGGTTACTGTTTGCGGCTTATCATGCTGCTTATGTGACAGAGATGAAGCCGCTAATGCTGCTTCTGTTGCGGCGATTATTATAAACCTTTAATGACGTTTTATAGGCGAGTTTTGCCAAGGTTATGAGGAGTTCTGCTGCCAATGCCAGGCTGAAGCGCCTCAATGGGGGTATTGTGATCACTGCTTGGTTTGACGGTGAAGGATTTTATTTTATTTTCCGAATAGAGATTACCGATGCACATTGGGAAATAGAACGGATCACATCCTTCGAACTGACCAAAATGAAGGTTGGACTTAGTCCACTGCCTCACTGGGATGCTATGGCGAGGTCGCCAGCTACGGTAGCCAAACAATTCATACTGAGATGTATGGCGGCTTACTCACCTGGCGACGGTTTGGTGACGTCAAAATGTAAGCTCGTTGTCGCTGGCGACAACGATATGGCGTCTCAGTGAGGCCTTATACTTAGTCGGTCTTAGTCTGTTAACTGTTTTCGAAACAATTATTCATTCATGGAACATTTAAACGTAAGTATATATCTGTGCCTTGTAATTGACAATAAAGAAAAATAATTAAAAAGGTAAACGTTCTAATGACATCCTTACCGGTCGGTCATCCACATATTACGTACCTCAAAATTTTGACTTTTTAGACTCCCCTCTCTCCCTTTGTCACGATTTCCGTTATTTTTAACACATACTGTCACTTTAGTGTTTGTTTATATTTTTAATGTGAAAACATCACATATTTTTTGATACAATATTGATACAAAGATCTAAGTAGACATACTGTCACGTTTGTCATGACTAGGGCTGAGATCCGTCCGGGTTTCCCCGGTTTTGTTCTAATTTGGAGGCAGTCGGAGACCGTCCGGGCAGGTTTTTAAAATGGCCGGAAAAATGCGATTTATTCGCATATATAAATATGCGTTTTAGTTCGTGTTCGGTTATAAATTGACAGCCCTAAGTCATGACGCGCGATAGCGCTGTGACGTAATTTGTGACTGGCCCCTTGCTATGATTTGGATTTTGGATCAATCATTTTTTTCCGTATCTTGTTGCCACTTACGTCACTATTTAAAACTACGATTTAAACGATATAAAGGCTACGAAAATATTTTTTTAGAGCCAATATGGATACATTTTTCAAGGGCCTATTTCGTTAGAGTATTAATAGCCTAGATTATTAGCATTTCTCTATGTAACTCTCACTTAGCATTTCTCTATGTAACTGACACTAATGTCTTCCTAGTTACCGGATGAAAAAGTTGATCCACTGCGGGGCTCGGAACTAGTATTTATAAACCTTCTAAAACGTTTCAAAACAGTATTTAGAAGAAGACTAATATGTTTGGAAACACCTGATTCAAGTTCTAAGCTTTTAATAAAATATCCGAAAATCTCGCTATTTATATACAACAAAAAAAACGGTTATTTTGTATAAAGAGAATACCGGTTTCCAAGCCCTGATCCACCCATATATGCAGGCGCTAGAAGAGAGAGGTTAATAATAGATTGGGATAACTGTATTGTGATATAGATACCCTTTCATTAGCGAGCACAGTGCTCGCTAGTGAAAGGGTAACACACCTGACGCGTAATCAGGAAGTACCGGGTTCGAGTCCCGGTGTGACCACGTGCGAGAGCAATTGTATTTTTCTTTGCGCTTTGATTTGTATCTATATCACAATAGATAGTAATGTGGTGTTAATTTTCCCGCATTTTCGAGGGGGTATTTTCCAATCTATAACTCATGTTGGGAGCGGCGAAATCTGTAAACAGTTATTTATTTAACTAAGTGTATACGAATTTGGTTGTCACTGTCTCCTGAGTTACGGGATAGATTGACAACAACAAAAAGTTAATCCACCCATTAAAGGTGCCAATAAATTGGATAGTGACTAGCACTGGCTCATTTACCTTACCTAGTATAATCGTTATTTTTTGTTTACGCGTTAAATAAAAGACAAATTGGCTTTCAGAAAACATGATTTATTCAACACTGATCACAATACATATACTGACTAGATATACAGACAACATTTAGGTTGAAATTGATCTAAAGAGTATTATATAGATAGCTTATTTAGTTACATAGAAACCACATAATAAATAGCAACATATTAAGTGGATTGCACACCTTTATAGAGCGGACAAGGACGACATATCCTTTAAGAGTTTTGTTTCTCTTAGAGCATATATCGCACGAGCCGAAGGCGAGAGCTAAAAAAAGGTCGGTTACTTACACAATGCTTAAAATTCATTGTAGTTGAAACTCCATTGCCAGACCAGCTCTACGGCACGCAAAATACAATGTATATATTTTTTTTCGACTTAAAAAAACAAATCCCATAGTATTAGTAAATCGGTGGTAATTAGCACAACTTCTCAATTCATTTATTTCGGAAGTAATAATTAAATGCATGCATCCAAATATAATATCCACAGCGCAGGATTCGTCCTAAATACAAAATGAGCATCCGTTACAACCTTCGTCAAAATTATATACAACTATTTATCAGCGACAAGCTTCGTCCAAATGATACATTATAGCAATCCGCAACACGCTTCGTCAATAACAAATAATAATCAAACTCCGGCCTGACCAGCACCTGGGGCAAACGTTCCAAAGATGCTAGCAGCATTGCCCCGCTGTATCGCTAGCGATATTTGCTGAACCAGGTACGAGCCAGACCTGGGGTCGCAACCTCTTTCCCTCAAACGTTGCCCATTTTTTTTTATGAATGACTTGGGCTCGGAGCACCATGGACCACTCGTCTCTACAGTTACCGGAACAAAGTCATAAATTGGTTCCAAAGGCCGTTTCCGATTAAGGGAAGAAAATATGCCCTTTCGTGATAATGGACAGATTTTTTTTTCTACAGTCAGTTACGTCTAGTAGAGTAACTTTGTCAAGTTTGGTTGAAAAATTCTTTGCGGTTCCGCAGAAAAAAAATAAAAACGGAAATAATAATAATAATAATAATAAATCATTTATTTCGAGTAACTTTACAGACTCATAGCTAAGGTTAGTCGTACTTAACTTACTTATACCTATGTTAGTAGCTGAGTATCACACGAAAATAATAAATATATTAATGTGTTATGTTTCTAGAAGCACCTAAGCGTCGTCTATACATAATAGGTGCTTCTAGAAACATGCATATCATCACAATGCCTTAAATATGGGCAGTCAAACCTCTCGGTTATCGAACGCAGGATGGGGTTGGGGCTGGCCCGCGCCCGGCGCACCAGGGATGTGCATCGCTTGCGCATAACCGTATAAAAGCAATCTATACGCGCTTCAGCAAACATCCCTGATGCGCTACAGAAGCGGGGCAGCCCCACCAGCACCCGGAACGCGTTGTTATATTGGACCCGGAGGGCCCCATAGGCCCGCTGCGTATAATGTGCCCATAAGCTGCACGTATACAGGGAGGTGCAATAAGCACTAAAAAGAGTTAATTTCACCTCCCTGGTACAGCGCGCAAACTTACGCGCAATCATGTTTGCCCGCACCGACAGGGCCCTCCGTTCACGCTCGATGAAATATGGTTTTTCTCCAAAACTATTTAACTTTAATGTACTATTATTTTTTCATTCTGTAAAGCTTAGTCAAGTTCATGTTTTAAGTGAAAATGGTATTTCTATATCTAACGATTATGTAAAAAAATATGTAAGTCAAAATTTTAATATATATATATTTTTACTTTTGTGAGAGATACCACTCTAATTGACATTTCAAAATAAGCCTTAGTTAACGTCCTGTAACACATATTAATTTGATGGATAAAATCGGAAAGCAACTGTGTCAAAATGAAATAAATAACTGGGTTGGATTTTATTACATTTTATTACTAAGCTATTCTAACACTTCCAAATAACCAAAGACATCCTCTTTACAAATAAACAAGATTTGACAGTTACAGTGACATTTGCTAGAAAAAGTCACCTTATTAGTTACGTATAATGAATAAATACACTTATTCTAATCCTCATCGCTATCTTCATTGACAGTAACGTGAATTCCGTGATTCAAAAAAAGTCCGCTTAAAGTTTCAGCAGGCCGAACGATTTTGGACAAATATCTTGCGTGCGATAAATAATAAACAATAGCAGCAATGTGTGAAATATACTACTAATCAAAATAAAATACAACAAAGTAAAATATACGTAATCAATCTTGCTAAAACAAAAACGCTAATGTATTATCATAATCTTACCTGTTCGAAAAAAGACAATGAATCTTCGAAAAAGTGGTCTGTCTCTATAATACTAATTACTTTTATCATTGCGAGGTGATATAATGATGTAGGTTTCTTTCTAAATATTTTTTCGATAGCATTCGCTTTAGAATTCATTTTGTAAAGACGAGTTATCTTTCTAATGTCCCTGAAATGTCATGTTACATTTAAAAAAACAATTCATCTTTATTACTGTCATAATATGTATTTATTTTAATTTCGGTAGAAAGAGGATTAATGCGTGGCGAAAAAAGAATAGTTTGTAATTACAATTTCAAGATAATGAAGTCATACCCGAAAAGTCTTTTAATTTCCATTTTACAGTTAGTGTCCGATTAAAACCTTTAAATTGATAATCTGGTATAATGTTAAGTAAAGCTTATATACCTGCAAATAGCAAAAATGATTAATATATGCATAGTTTTTATGTTATTAGAAAAATAATGACGTTTTCAATAACAATAAAAGGCAAATGTCACTAACTGTCAAATTTTGTTCATTTTTAAAGAGGATGTATGCTTTGGTTATTTGGAAGTGTTAGAATAGCTTACTAATAAAATGTAATAAAATCCAACCCAGTTATTTATTTCATTTTGACACAGTTGCTTTCCGATTTTATCCATCAAATTAATATGTGTTACAGGACGTTAACTAAGGCTTATTTTGAAATGTCAATTAAAGTGGTATCTCTCACAAAAGTAAAAAAAAATATATATTAAAATTTTGACATACCTATTTTTTTACATAATCGTTAGATATAGATACCATTATCACTTAAAACATGAACTTGACTAAGTTTTACAGAATGAAAAAATAATAGTACATTAAAGTTAAATAGTTTTGGAGAAAAACCATATTTCATTATTTCCGTTTTTATTTTTTTTCTGCGGAACCGCAAAGAATTTTTCAACCAAACTTGACACAGTAACTCTACTAGACGTAACTGACTGTAGAAAAATAAACTAAGTCATAATATTAAAGGGCATTTTTGCTTCCCTTAAACGGAAACGGCCTTTGAGTATTTCGCATGCTTATGCTTAGCTGCAATTTCAGCCGCAGTTCCCGCTTTGCTAATAGTGTGCCCAAGGTGAGAGGGAGCGAATGTGCTGACACACGTCGCATCCCAAATAAGGCTACGACCTTTTGCCCATGGAACCAGTGTCAACCCGTCCGGTCTCCTACCATCAGTCCTACTAAGACCTTGAGGCTCCAGTATACAAGGCATATTGGCGGAGACCATTGCGGGCCGTATGATGTCATTTATTGCGTAATGCCTTGAAAACCTACCAGCACTCCGAACGCAACTTAAGCCATGATGGCCATTCGCCTCAACCGATGCCCCACAAATACATTGGTGATGCTCGCACACCGAACACCCTAACCTAAGTGCTACCCCCACTCTTAAAGACTCATTATCCAGAAGTGTACCTAAGTGTGACGATGGTAATGCGGGCAGCCAAGCTCCGGACTCCGGCACCACCTCAGCTCTCAATCGAGCCTCATCTACCCCGGACGCTGTTTCCAAAAGGCCGCCATAAGTCTGCCTGCTCAGTATGTCGTCCCAGGATCTTTGTGACTTCAAATTATCGGGTCTTGCATCATTAGGACACCGAACCTTCCACTCGAACAAAGCCTCCTGCAGGAAAGGAACTTCAATATTGTCACCGTTCACAGAAAAAATACGAGTGACAAGTTCCATGGATGCGTGTGTGGAAGCCAAAATTGCGACAAGCCCAATATCTTGTACTTGCCGAACTCCGAGCCCACCATAGCGAACGGGTAACACAGCCTGAACCCATTGCGACTGAAGAAACCTTACATTTAGTAACGTTTCAAGGCCATGCTGCAGAATTTGGTCAAACTCCAGAATTTCTTGAGAGAAGAGCCAAGAGGGCGCCGTTCTCAAAATATAGGTCACACGAGGCATTGCAAAGGAGTTGCGCAATAAAACTAGAGCGACATGCGCCGATAACTGTTGCAGATGGGTTAAAGATGCAGACAAAGCATCAGACTTCTTTTTAAATGCGGCGGGAACGCCTTCCGAAAAAATCGGTGCCCCTAAAAGAGAAAAGGACCCCCTGTCTACAATTTTCAATCCTGGAAGAACCGATTGAAGACCAGAAATAGGCACAGTCGAGATACAGGGGAACAACTCACATTTCTCAGCATTGACCTCTAAACCTACGGCCGATAACATTGGCAACAACATTTTTACATCACTAAGAACTTCCTGCGGCTCTCCTCCTACTGTACCATCATCTAAATACCACACGTTTAAGGGAGACCCAACTGCAGTAATACATTTTTGAATGGCCAGACAAAATATTAAGGGACCCAACGGATCTCCCTGCTGCGCACCAACTTGTGGAGACAAAACGTTGCAGTTATTAAAAAGCTTACTAGGCGAGGCATAGCGCTGGTACAGGAATGGATATAGAGAAGGTACCAAATCCTTAACCTCCTTTAACCGCGTATCTCTCTCAAGGCTATTAAAAGCATTTTTTATATCTAGCTTTAATATAACTTTATCTTCATTGTCATATGCCAGTGCAAAAGAACGTGTGGCATGAATTGCTGCTTCACAACCCAAAGGTGTGCCAAAACCAACTTGGTGGGGTTTAAGAACTTCTCAATTGGTACTCGTAGACATTGAATGGGACAAGATTTCTTACCCTATTTTCGAACCAGCAAAGTGCTCGCGCATCGAACGTTCCGAACAAAATATACGCTAAAAACGGCCGTATATATGAATATCCAGTGTCAAAATGTACGCAGTGTGGGGTTATTTTATATTGATCACTGACACAGACAGACAATCGAAGAAAAAAGATTTTCAGATTTATTTCGTTGGTTGTGCTATAAGAGCTACCTTCACACCAAATTTCAAGTATCTAGGACAACTGGAAGTACCTTATAGGTTTTCCATGGATGGCAATATGTATGGAAACACCTTTTTTTAAATAAAGCTTCAAGGGACCACAGACAAGTATTTAATGTTAATTTCAACCTGATACCTCCACGCGTTCTTGAGAAAAAGGATCTAGACAGACAGACGGACAACAAAGTGATCCTATAAGGGTTACATCTGAATCTGAATACATTCATATGTAACTAAATAAGTTAATAGTATAGGTATTTTTAAGTATCATATAGATAATAACTTCTGATGGTACAGATGGCACTAATATGTATACACCACAAAGTTTTATAAATATGTATACAGTTCTTATTATTATCGCAGTAAGGTTTATGTATACATATTTTGACACTTTGTGTGGATATTTATCTTTGCCCTCGACTATACATTCTGAGCATTTTCAGATACACCATGAAATCACTCATAACGATTTACTTAAAAAAAATTATATCTTGAGTATACTTATCATGATACAAAGGCTTTGTATTTGTATAATGGCATTGTTGTTACCTAGTGGCGAACACTGGAATTTCATTGAGGTAGAGTAGGTACAAAGCATTTGTATTACGTTGAGTCCTAAGGTTACTTTAAAGTGTGCTGCTCTGCGGCGGTGCCACCATAATCAAAATCAATTAATTATACGGTGAAATGATGTACCTTGAAGGTACATATGAGCTTTATGGCTGTACCTATACCGGAGGACGAAAGGCGCATTGATTGTGGCGCCGCTGCAGAGCATACTGCCTACACTAACTGGCGATCGAGATCATAATGCTATCTCTTTCACACGGGTGCTATCTATTTCGCATTTTTTTTATGTCCGAAGCTGATTTCGCCGAACAGGTTTCGCATAATTTGATTTCGCCGAATTTTCATCTTGCCGAATCATTATTTGTCCGAATCTAAATACCTACGCATAATTTGGATCTATACCGGATAATCCCTAATGTAATTTGTCCTAATGTATCGTTTGTCCTAATGTATCGTTTGTCATAACGCATCTTTTTACGAAACTGCAAATTTTTCAGGATTTTTATAAAACAAACCTTACCTAACCTAATCTATACGATGATCTTTTAAAAAATTCTGAATAATTTACAAATTATGAAAAAATTCGTTATGACAAACGATACATTAGGAGAAACGACATTAGGGATTCCGAAGGAGACCCGCATAATATAGTATAGCCGAATTTTAGTTAGCTGAAAATTCAAACTCTAACAATAGAAAGCTGCTGCCAGTACCTAAAGTAGGTTAGGTTCAAAACGCAATCCCGTACAGAAAATGACTGCTGTCAGAATAGTAGGTTTTCGGAATTAAAAAGTTATGCGTAAAGACCATTCGGCGAAAATAGATTCGGCGAAAACAGGATTCGCCGTAATGAAATTATGCTTATACATCATTATGCCTATTGTGATTATGCGATATAGAATTATATGACAAAGAAATGCGTAAAATAGCCGAACCCTTTCACACCTGCTAAGTCCACGCAAGTGTGAACGAGACAGCATTATCTCGGTCACCAGTTCGTTTTGCGTTGGGTATAAGTACAACCGATTTAGGCGCACCAACAAATATTTAAACACTTGAGCACATCGTCTGTTTCTTTCCTTTTAATACAGTGCGAGAAGTGATACCTACTATGTGGCGCGACAAGGGAAGTCGCGGAGAACGCTAGTCCGGCAGAAAGGAAAAGTTCTGACGATCGAATATACTTAAGAAATCACAAACTTGTACAACGAGATATGTAAACTATTGCCTAAAATGCCCCATTTCAATCGTGATATAGTTACAAAACAAAGCGCAAAGAAAAATACGATTGCTCTCGCACGTGGCACACCAGGACTCGAAACCGGTACTTACTGATTACGCGTCAGATCTGTTACCGTTTCACTAGCATTTGCGCTTTGATTTGTATCTATGTCAGAATAGATAATAATGTGGTGTTAATTTTCCCGCATTAAAAACACAGAAACACAATAAATTTGTGTTTCAATATTAAGAAAAGTGTCCCATTTTTACTTATTTTTTTGTAATAAGCACCTTGCTGCTCAAATGTTCATTTAATTTAAGGTTTAAATAAACTCACGTGTTGAAACGATTTTCTAATGAATCAGAGACTGTGGACGTCTTAACAAGACGTTAGAACGCATGAACTTTTGTGCAGCTGGGTAAAAATTGCGTTGACACTATCTGTCTACCTCTATATTTAAACTTCTATTAAAACGTATAACTCTTAAAAGATACATATAAAATAATGTTCGTACGCTCATATATGTATAACATCCTTGAATAAGAAAAATTCAATATTACATACAATTTAAGGGAAACATTACTCTAATTATAATTATAAAAATAGGACAATGCTATATTTATTCTTGATAAAATGTCCAAAACACCAAGGAATGACACGTCAACATGCAAGTACCTAATTCTAAGTTAACTTAATATAGTATATATTAATAGGTATATTTGGTGTTTGGGTAATAATATAATTATACAAGAACTTTAATTTTTACCGTGCGTGCTACCCGCGTCATAAAGGATGGCATTATACTTATAAGGATATAGGGTAAACCATACAGTTATTGCCCATGATCGGTAATTGCCCACTTCAATTTTGTGATTGAAAATTTAAGAAAAACGTTATTTGTATGCCAAGACATAGTATTGTATGTCACACTTTAGTTCTTTTCTAAATCAATCCTGAAATTGAAGTGCGCAATCACTGATCGTGGTCAGTAACTGTACGGTTTACCAAATCTTATTTTCTTTTTCCCATTCAACTTCCTAATAAGACTTTTCTATTAGGTACTTTTCATCCAGTCATTATCAAAAAATAACGTAGCCGACTGAGTTTTGCATAAAACAACTATTATAGTGATTTGTGCCCACCGTTACCTACTTTCTAAAGTAACACAAAGGCTTTGTAGATTAGATTACTGGACATTAAAATAGAAGACAAATAAGGTCTTTAAAACTGAAAAACTAAATAATGCTTTCATTTGCTTGACTTATGTTATTTTCGATACTGACTGATCAAAAGATTCTTTAGAAAAATCAGACACAAACACCTACGGATGTCATTATCATAATTTAACACTATTTAATATCTAAATATAATTATTTAACTACAATGGCACCTTACATAAGATTCAAATTGAAGTGAAAATGACTGTGTTGTAACATATTACATACATGTTTTTTCTTCTATTAATTTCTTTTGGTAACTTGTGAGGACTTAACTAATTATTATAGAGAAATTAAGGCGAAGAAAACATTTACATTTGTTAATATTAGTTCTAAAGATCTTAGGCAAGTGACAGCGAGATTAAATGAACAAGAAGCGTCTGTGGGGATTCTTTATATTACCATCCATAAGTTTTTTCAATTAATTAAAAGAAATATGAATATAGCGGAATAGTTAAATACTTTACCTATATACTAAAATAACGAATAGTTCTAAAGTATCATTTATCATAAGTCATAATTTTTATTGACATCATATTTTTTACTTGACACCGTCCTATTTTATGGGTTTCAAACACGTCAAATTGTGTTGAAAAGTATACACTACCTTTAAAAGCAAATGTTTTCTTCTGCTTAAATTTATAAAACCACATCAATTAAACTTATTCCAATCTTTATAAACTATATACGACTATAATTATTGATCTATATGGAATGATACGCCTTCAACAAAATATAGATATACATATTTAAAATAAATAAACATTGCTATTTTGATATGGTTAGAAAGCTCTAATACTAGAACAGGTACCGTTTGAACTTGTTTTAGTGCTGGCTATAATGTATCTATTTAGTTAGTAAATTATTGCAAACAACTACACATATTTCATAATTAACATAATTTAATTTACCATAGTCATGTTTGTCATAATGTCTACTTGCCCTAAAGCATTTTTAAAGAACCGCAATATGTGGCGCGGTTCCGGATTTAATTGCCAATACGCACAAATATATATGTGATATAATACCTAAGGACGATTATTGTTTTCTTAAGTATCGGATATTATCTGTGTATTTTTAACGTTTATTTTTCTTTGTATTATATATCAAGATTATCTAAGTCTAGATTTTAGTTTGAGACTAAGTAAAATTGCCCGTTGATTTATGATGAAGTAGCGAGTATTTACTAACTATTATGCTTATTTATCCATATTGAGTAAATGCATAAGATATATTGCAATGGCTCAAACGTCTATGTATCAAACTTCTCTAACACCTACCTTATTACCAAGCATATATTTGCCTTGTATATATGTATCTATGCGTATTATATATTTATCAAAATAAATACGTTCAAAATTTAAAAGAAACTCCAATTGGCAAAGCAAATTACCCTGTGTTTTTAATCCCTGGCTACAATACATAAGATTGACTTGTTTCCTTCTCAAAAATACTTTTTGAATCCTACAAGCATACCAATACCAATGTTTACTTCTGTGCCTCTTCCTAATTCTCGGATAACTATTAACACGTATCCCGTCCTACTGAAACTCATAATACAGAAGGTCCTACTGTTCAGGAGTAGGAGCATTTCAGCTGTCGTTCCCGTGTTATATTATAATATTAAGTAACCTTTCTTTTTGAAGTCTGTTACGAATGACAAATGGCGTTAATTTATGAGCATAACACAATAAGCTAATTGCCAGTTGTAACCGGCTTCAAAAGAGGGTTTTATTCTTTGAAATTTTATAACACACGGGGGCAGCAGTTGAAACACTCCAGAGGCTTACCCCTTTTAGATATTATAGGCAGTAATAATGAATATCTGGCGATAGCTACCTACTTACTACCTAGTTTTGCTAATCTGGAGGACCTTTTGCTATTAAAGTTGGGAAACATTCGATAAAATCGGGCTGTACAATAGATCAGCCGAAAATATGGGACCTATAACGTGTGCCAAAGTGTGATTCTCTTCAATGAAAATACACCGGAGGATTATTTTCCCTCAGGACATCGTCAACTAGACTCAGTTTCAAAGAATTTGCACGAAAACTATACAGGTTCATATTAAACCTTAGTCCATCGATAACAGATTTGCACTTTCTTAGACTAACCGATCTGGATAGCTCATTCGTAGGTATATTTATAACTATTGACTGACAATAATACTTTCCTTAGAGAATCACACGACAATATCAAAATTAACGATCTATTATGATGATCACTTCTCAATCTTTAAACCTTTACAAAAATGCACTAGACCAAAATTGTTGAAATTGTTCCCAGATTCAAATAACCAAGAAACAAACGCGAAGGAGAACGATTCAAAAACTCAACATTAGAGCAGTTGCCTCGGTAGCGCAGTTGGCTGAAGGAATAAGTTTAAGTCCCACCAAGGCATATTAGCTATATAACATAGCTTGTAATTTACACTTTTTAACGAAATTAGTCAAGAAAAAACATTGAAACCCTAAATTATAGCAAGAACTGGCTACCATAGTTAGTTTTAATTTTATTTCCTATAGAGAGCCATAGAATTTATAATCCATATCTAACTACACTGAAATATAACTAAACTAAACCTTACAATATTCTTAATCTAAACATATAAACTAAAAGGACTAGAAATATTTGCCACAAGGACAAAATTTGCTTTAAATAGATAAATTAACTACAAACTAGAAAAAATAGTCGTAATTTTGACAACTTGACAAATACGTGTACCTTCTACAAAATAATAGTCAGATATATATTATCCGGAGTAAAAAAAATCTCATCCTCCTTATTATCAAACATTGATAATATTGTGTAGTTCGCGGAAAAATCTAGGGATTTACCTTATTGACAACCTATAGAATTGGCCGCCAATTATATTATTATAAGCGGTATAACTATACGTGTTGAAGTTATCTCCCTAGACGTTTCGCGGATGGCACAAAAGTTGCTTAAGTTAAATAGTCAACCATACCTCTAATTAAAACCTTATCATGTAACCTGACTTTGTTTTGTAGAAGATACTTTAAAGATTATATTAACGTATCGTACTGTAAGTGAGTATTATTTATTTATTCCACGATTAGTCAGAAGATCGAATTGACAAAATGGCCGCAAATATTAAATTACCCACTAATAATACTACCGCGGCTGCAAAACACGAATATAATAGAATTAGATAAAGATTAGAGTTACATTAATATGAATAATATTCGCACAGAGAACGCTCTGCAGATGGGGTACCTACTTGCCTGAAAAGAAATTAGATACTTCTTTTAAATATTTACCATAGGTTTAGAAAAAATCAGTAACTTCGTACTAAAACTGTAGGTACCCGTACATGTAGTGCAATAAATTGCAGATGTAAGTATATTGTAATCACAAAATTAGTGTCACGCTTCACGTTCCCGTAATTTTACTTATATTGATCAAAGGCAAACACCTTTTGCACATAATAATCTTTTGTCATAAATGTTGTTTCGCATAAAAAGTACTTCAACTGCAATAAATAAAGCACATAATTTAACATTCCATAATATTATGTAGGTAATATATTTTTTATTCTGCGACATGAATATAACAAAAGGCCATTAGAAGTAAGCAAGCAGAAATTATAACTTTGAAATTGATGTGAAGCAACGGACCCATTCTCGTTATGCCAATATTATTATATTAAATATGTTATAATATGTTTAAATATCGGTTTCCTTGAAGATATTGGACTGATTGTCCACGTTAAAATGGATGAAACGCGAGGCTGGTGAATCAGTTATTTCGTTCATGTCTTGATCTTCAGGCTTTGGGTGTTTTGGTGAGTTCTCAGAGTGGAACTCTTGGCGGAAGTTACCTGAAATATACATTGGTAATTTTTGATCAGGTACATTTGTAGAGATATCCCAAATTGTACAATGAGAGCTGGGAATACAGATTACCAAATTTTATAAGTCTGACAAATAATATGACAAATGTGACTGTAAATATATACAATGTATGGGTAATTTCAAAATTTGTCCAAAAAAATGGTTTTAAAATTTAGTGAAATGTATTGAAATAATCGTTATTACCATAGAGAATGACTAATATTTACGTTCTTTACAGTAAAACAATGGTAATTTGTAGTAACAGAATTGATTTTTCTTTAGAGGATGTGTAGCAACACTTTTTGAAATTGTTTTTGTTATACGGGAATAACAATATGGGATTGTCAAATTCTACGAATGAAAACTTCGTTTTGTGAGACTATTTAGAGCCGATTTTTTCAATTTGTACGTTTTTTGTCGGATAATGAAAAAGTCGGCCCATAAGGGGTTAAAAATAAAATAAACAAAAAATACTTACAAGCAGAAGCTACACAATGCGTTAGGCCTACGTGAACTGAAAATACCAAAACTGTGCACTAATGAAGTAAAGCACAAATTTCACTTCAAATAAAACATGCGTACATCGTTATAACTGCATTAGTTTTTATCGTTTAATGACTAGAAAATGCCAGCATTAGTCTTTTATATTATAATTTGCTTTTGCTTATTATACGATAAAAATACTTATGCCAAAAAATTGGATTTTAAATAATTATCATTTCAAAAAAACCGTGGTTTTTTTTCTGAAACTGCAAGTCGGGTTTTTATAAAATAACCCTAACCTAAGGGATTCCACACTATATTGCATATTAGTCATTAAAACTTACGGTACTTTACGATGCTATTATATTAGGAGCAATGAAAATTATGCCAAATGAAATTATGGCAAGGCAAGTTTTGTATCCATCCAGTCAATCAACTAAAATAATCGAAAATTGTGTCATTATTTTAAAAGAATAAAAAGAATATCAAGCATTAGTTGCGTGTTTTGTTATTTTTTATCTCTATGCCACTTTAGCCTGAAAATAAACAAATAAAATTAGTAAAAACCAAGGAAAATCATAAAAAACAATATTCAGTGCGGAATGTTTATTAAAACTAAAGTAATTAGCACCGAGTGATTATAAAACATCGTATCTTACATAAAAGGTACATTTTCGAGTGCACTGTACGTATAATAAATAAGCAGAATTGTGTAATTTTGTGTAGGAATTGTCAATAGTTACTAATTATTGACTCATTAAATGAAAACACACACAAATTACTTTTTCCAAGAAATATGATATTTAATTTATATGTCAATAAGTATTTTAGAGACACAAATTTGTCTTTTCTAACATTAACCTTTTGAGCGCCAAGCCGCGAAGTAATACGACCTGACCTAAGCGCCAAAATAAAATGTACCTTCAATAATAAAACAGTGATCGCAGAACGAGGTATTGATAATATAATCGTAGTGTTTGAACAATTATATTTGTACGGTATATGCCGACGCCGGCGTCAGTGGCACAAATTTTCAATGACGTGACATGCCGACTGAGGCGGTCAAAAGGTTAAATATAACTTCAACCTAAAGCTCATAACGCCATTAGTAAAGCTGTGAATAGTACTCAATGTGTAAGGCATTGTATAAAATAATACTAGCCTCGATGCATAAGTTTTCGTCACGCCAGAGCAGTTTTTTAGGTTCTCCCATTTATCCGAAGGAGATAACGTTTTAGATAAAAAATCAATACCGTTTAATATAAGTGATAACTAGTTCCATTTTGCACGAAAATATTTCACACTAACCAAATTAAAGTAGGATACCATTTTTATGAGCAGACTAGAAGGTGCCCGCAACTTCGTTCGCGGAGGAGAAAAAGTCATAACCCCTCTTTTTTTCTTCAGCGTAGTCGAGTAAAAAGTATCTTATAGCCAACTGGAGATACACAGCTACCCGCGTACCAAAAATAGTTGAAATGCAAAAACAAACAAAAAATAAAAATAAATGGCTTCGGTGACGTCCAGATAGTCCGCTACAATAGTTTTTTCAATATCTTCAATGTACAGACATTTCATGAAATGTTGTAAAAATGCATTTTTACAACTTCATAATAGTATAGAAGATATTATTATTTCGGTTACGTCTTCAACAGGCATAAGAAATGGTCATTACTAGGGAAAGCGACACGGTATAGCTATATGCTGACAGTTCTGCTTAGAGCCCATGAGTCAAGAACTGCAGTTGGAGACCACAATTTGACTTGCACAATAGTTTTTAAGTGCCCTTTTTTTTCTACAGTTAAAGTCTTATAGAATTTCTATTAAACTATGAAAATAAACTACATTAAATAATAATAAATAAATATTACGGGACAATTTTTACACAAATCGAACTAGTCCCATAGTAAGCTCAATAAGGCTTGTTATGAGTAGTAGACGACAATATATTTAATATATATATTTACTTATGTACATAGGAAACGTCCAAGACTCAGGAACAAATATTTATGCTCATCATACAAATATTTGCCCTTACCGGGATTTCTCCCGCTGAACCAAACTGGTCGTTAAACATGACTGTTATTGTTCCTATTACTTAGTCGTTTGATTTAAGCATGTAATAAACATCAAAATAAATGTTGTTTAGTACTGCACGAACTCTTCTGCATCGGGGCTATTACTGTTTAAGATACAAATTTAGTGTTGCATTATTACACTGTTTGGATTCACACATTTTATTGCGTAACAGTCGATTAGAAATGACATGTTTTCTTTATAATAAATAGGTACAGTGGAATTAGCTCCAAGAAACCTATAAGATTAATATTTTCTTCTGTTTCCGCGATTATTACTCATTGAAATAAAACAATTTAACGGATTATATCGCGTATAGTATCTCATTTTAGTTCCCGACGTTTCGGAAGCTTTCCAGCTTTCCATGGTCACGGGAGGACCATGGAAAGATGGAAAGCTTTTATTTCAACCTATAAGATTATCATAAGCCTGCTTTGTGAAATGTCAGTTGCACATTTAAATTAGTGTTGTTATGTTGTTAATATTTCTTGGAAAACGCAATTATATTTCTTAGGTTGTTCTTCGTTTATGACTAGTTATAAACTACTTGCATTGAGAATATTGCAAAAAAACTTTAATAAGCGATACGTGCTTATCCTAACATAAAGTTTGAGGTTCAAGTTCACCGAATTCTGTTAGCGTTAACGGCTGGTTAACGGTTGATTACACCTGTCTGTCTGAAGTCAACATTGACAGGCGTTATAAGCCATTAATAAGTAAGAGAACATGGCGAAAACAGGAAAAAAAACACAATTAAAACGAAAAACACAATGATTAAAGTTCAATAATTTAAATTTCGAGGTATTTTAATATGTTCATACATAAGCCCTTACGTCCGCTTGAGCAGTTAGACTAGACTTAAAACCATTTGGTATTTTAATTTAAAATTAATAGCACAGCTGATATTAAAATCTTATTTTAAATTGCATCAATGTTTACAACAGTTAAACAGCTGTGCCATCGACTAGTTGGAAACGCATTAAAACTTGTTTATCCACCTCGTAATAACATTTTATGAATAAAATATAGGGTTCGCAACAAATGTCATAATGATCGATTGCTTCAAAATCAATTGTCATAATTCTTTTCGCCTCTGGAACTACTAACATTTTAATAATTGTTTTATACGGGTCGGCTATTTTACGCATTTTTTTTGTCATAATTCCATATCGCATAATCACAATAGGCATGATCTAGAAGCATAATTTCATTATGCCGAATCTATTTTCGACGGATGGTCTTTGCGCATAACTCTTTAATGCCGAAAACCTACTTTTCTGATATCTCATCTTCTGTTCGCGATTGCAGTTCTAACCTAACCTACTTTATTGGCAGCAGTTTTTTTTATTGTTAGACGTTGAATTTGCAGCTAACAAAAATTCGGCGTATTTAGATTCGGACAAATAATGATTCGGTAAGATGAACATTCGGCGAAATCAAATTATGTGAAATCAGTTTCAGACATAAAAAAATATGCGAAATAGATAGTACCCGTTTTATACCTATCCTAATAGGTTACACAGGATGACCTAGTAAAATAATTTCAAAAGTTAACGGTTAAAGAATTATGACACACATATTATGACATTTGATTATTATGCGAACCGTGTATCCCTATAACATAAATGTGTGTCCCTATACAATACGAAAATTTAAAATAATTATTACTATATTATTGTGCATGCGGTTTAAAACACTCATGCAGAGGAATTAGCATTCTTTCGTTTATCTATCACTTCGCCCATTTCATGAATATTGTATGTACACATTGTACTAGATTCTTTAAAATAATTAAGTCAAGACTATTAAAAGGTAGGCTTTTAAAGCCGACATTAACTAAGCATGCCAGCTCCTTAGGAATAATCCTAGAAAATTCTTGATGTCATAATGGTATAATACCATTTATTTGGTCCACGTAACCGTTTACGGTTAATCATAATTGTATCAATATTATATAATAACTATATTGTAATATAGTGGTTATGTTACTTTCACACAAACTATTTATAAATTTGATCCACTTAAAATATATTAATATTTGCTCAATTATTTTCTTTTAAGTTGAGTTTTATCATTCTATATAAGGTAGAGTATTCCATGGACAATGTGAATTTAATTTTTAAAAAGAACGAGGGTCAATTTTAGAGTCAAATTCAATATGACTCTGGGAAACTGTATTTTTTTAATGTACAATAACGGAAACTGGTACACATACCATTTTAGTACTTGTTGTCATTGTGATAAGAGCGAAAAGGTTCCCTTACCGTACATACAATCAGTAATCAATCATGTAACTTGTCCCTCAAATAAAATTTCAAGTTGCTCTTAAGGTCAAATGATTTAAATACATTAAATAATATAAAAAAGAAAATGAAATCAATAATTTCATTATGTGATCACTTATAAGCGACCAGCGTTATAAAATGATTGTGGTATATTTTATAATTTATTTATATTTATCAATATAAGATAATTTATGACATTTAAAGGATGTCACAAGAACATTCCGTTCAAAAAAATTGTAAAATGCAAGGTCAACATCAACAAGCAACGAATTTGACAACAGATAAAATATGACATTATTTCCAATCAAACAAAAAAGCACCAAAATCTCAATAATCCGTAACAATATTACGCAAGTCATTATAAGCACCTCAATGAATTGAACAGAAATCATGTCATATGTCTAAATTCAATGAGGAAATTACATTGTCAAATGTGATAAAAAAACTGGTCACAAAATATGGCACCTTTAAAGAATCGAGCAGCGCGATAGATAATTGTCAAAGCAGCTGATTTTTTTTTTCCCTTCACACCGCTGCTCTATAAACGCGGATGGTGCGTTTACGCGGCTGAATGTATAGAGAAATCGTAATACATAAGACACGTCACCGCGTATACGCAGCGTTAAGCTTAAGTTGCGCTACCTTAAGCATTATTGTGAGCGAATCTTGAGCCTGCAGGCCGCTGCTCAAAGTACGCTGACGCACTGTAAACGCAGCGACGACTAAAAGCCGAGCCACAGCGGATTGTGCGTGACGTGCACGTAGACGTGTGCCTGGCGTACGCGTTGTAAAGTAAGATACTTCATAAGAGATGACACACCGCTTGCGTGTCGTGTGCGAACGCGGTGTATCATCTCTTATGGATATTGGTACTTTACAACGCGCACGTTATGCACACGCATCCGGTGTGGCTCGGCCTTTATGCGTGACGATTTTTACGCCTGTCGATGCTTAGCGCTGCTTTACGTTTCCTGCATACATTCAGTCGCGTAAATGGATTGTGCTCTAACACCGGTGTGGAAGGTAACCATAAAAATTGTGATCCGTAAGTCACAACACTGCGTTTACGGTATGTCCGCGCATTTTGAACAGCGATGTCAATCCTAAAAGCTATTTAAACAGCCTTAGTGTTCGTAATTTTGCATTGACAATGCAATCTCCACAAGCTAGCAAGTGCAACAACTGAAGCCGCTACATTTACAATCTACTTTCCGCACTCGCTTTCTACAAAAACCAACACACTTCAACGCTAGACAACATAACCCCGCCTTTTTACTGCCGTCCGACTTGCAAGAGTCTCTACTGTTCAACCTCTGAAGCTCTGGTACTTTCGCTAGCTTTTCATCGTTTAAAAGTCTGTCTAGCCGGCTTTTAAGTTGAGTGGGCGACACGCTCCGATCCCTAGTCAGTTTATTATAAGGTATATCGATTTTCATAGTCATAACATCAGCTATTTCAGTCAAGTCTTCGGAGCCGAAAGAGGCGGCCTCAACGTTGGGTGTATGAGAATCTATACTCTCTGGGGTATAAGGATCTAAGCACTGTCTCACAGTTAATAAAGTCGTGTCTATATCGTTTACGAAAATACCGTCGTAACTGCTGTAATCAGCGCTTGTTATTTCTACGTCTGGGATCCTGAGGATCTCAAGGGAGCCAGTACGTGTTCTTTTAAGGCGTTCGTCGGGTATGTCGTCTAGGTTAGTGCTGATGGTCTCCAGTTTGGTTTTCTTGTTGCTGTACAGGTCTGGGTCGGTGGCGAGGCGGGTGAGCCGCGGGCGGAGGAGAGACAGGGTGGAGGGGTAGGGGGCGCACAGGGGGCAGGGGAATTTGGGGTCACAGCACTCTAAGGTACCTCGGTCGCTCTGCAGCATCACGCGTAGGTAGATTGGCTGTGGAGGAAAGGTTGGAGTTAGTGTGATATTACTATTATCGTGACGAATTTGGTTATGTTATAGTTAAATTAATAAAATATAACCTAGGATCGAGCTTTGCTCGGTAGGCTGCAGATTTTTTTGTTTTCGGAAGATAAAACCTATCTATACTTGAAAAGCAAAGCTTGATCGATCCGTTTCCGACCAAATAAACAATGAAATATATACGTCGTAAGTAGTGTAAACTTAATACACTAGAAACGTCTTTTGCAAGACATCTTGAGATCGTATTTAGAGACGAATCAATTTAGCACAAGATAACTAACACTTCAAAAACTCTGGACATGAAAAGCATATGGTCGGATCAAGAAATATCTAAGTTTTCAGAAGAGTAATGAACCTTAACAATGGACAAGGATAGAAATACAGGAGTCAGTTTGCTAGAATGAGAGGGTAAACATGTCGTAGGTAATATTAAAATCTCATTCTGGGTTTATGTTCAGATTCCATACACTTCTCATGTCCAGAAATATATATATGCATGGACTTAGTTTGCAGAAACAGAGATGATCTCATTTCCTTACATCCCACTCAGTGCTGTTAGGTGGCTATGTTGTGGTATATCTATATCCCAAATCATATATCAGGCCCTTTAGGCCACCTAGGCAGGTTACCTAGCTCATCGACCATGAATAAATGTATAGTTCTTTTCAATAATGGTACATACCTTTTGAAGCCATGTTTCCAGCGAGTTCTCGACAGAACGAGACACGCACCTTTGGTCGCCCATGGAAGCCGTGTCACCTATAGCGACGTACTGCGCCGAGGTAGTTGGTTGGAGAGTAATCGCAGCTCGCTGGAGACGTCGCTCGGCATCGGTCGCTCTGGAAGCAGTGACACGCACCTTTGGTCGCCCATGGAGGCCGTGTCACCTATAGCGACGTACTGCGCCGAGGTACTTGGTTGGAGAGTAATCGCAGCTCGCTGGAGACGTCGCTCGGCATCGGTCGCTCTGGAAGCAGTGACACGCACCTTTGGTCGCCCATGGAGGCCGTGTCACCTATAGCGACGTACTGCGCCGAGGTACTTGGTTGGAGAGTAATCGCAGCTCGCTGGAGACGTCGCTCGGCATCGGTCGCTCTGGAAGCAGTGACACGCACCTTTGGTCGCCCATGGAGACCGTGTCACCTATAGCGACGTACTGCGCCGAGGTACTTGGTTGGAGAGTAATCGCAGCTCGCTGGAGACGTCGCTCGGCATCGGTCGCTCTGGAAGCAGTGACACGCACCTTTGGTCGCCCATGGAGGCCGTGTCACCTATAGCGACGTACTGCGCCGAGGTACTTGATTGGAGAGTAATCGCAGCTCGCTAGAGACGTCGCTCGGCATCGGTCGCTCTGGAAGCAGTGACACGCACCTTTGGTCGCCCATGGAGGCCGTGTCACCTATAGCGACGTACTGCGCCGAGGTACTTGATTGGAGAGTAATCGCAGCTCGCTAGAGACGTCGCTCGGCATCGGTCGCTCTGGAAGCAGTGACACGCACCTTTGGTCGCCCATGGAGGCCGTGTCACCTATAGCGACGTACTGCGCCGAGGTACTTGATTGGAGAGTAATCGCAGCTCGCTGGAGACGTCGCTAGGCATCGGTCGCTCTGGAAGCAGTGACACGCACCTTGTGGTCGCCCATGCACGCCGTGTCGCCTATAGCGCCGTACTCGCTGCGGCGACGAGCCGGCTGGTCGACGAGCCGTCGTAGCTCGCTGGAGACGTCGCTCGGCTTCGGTGAGCCCTCACTCTGGTTGCGGACGAGCTTACGGCGAGCCGGCGAGCCTTCGCCGTCTGATACTCTATAATGTAACGACTTGTTATAATCTATGCACCTATGAAATCACATGTAATTATCATGCCTCATAAACGATTACTCAGTAAACGTCTAAAGTAGCCGATTGTTTTAATCTATATAAATAAAAATCAATTGAAGAAGTATATTATCGCGCATCACTTCAGAAAGAGTGCAGCTATTTAGTTAATTCCTGCCCCATGGAATAGCGACATTTTGTGTTTGAAAATGTCCGTATAAGAAGTGAGTGAGTGAGTCAGACAAAATAGAAGTTTACCCGTGCGAAGCCGGTGCGGGCAGTTAGTATTCTGATAAATATTAAAATGGTCAGAAGAATTGGCTACTTTTGACGGGGATCTTACTATACCTGCCACAAATTATCTCTACGCTCTCTGCAAAAACTCTGGGCCACAAAGTTACATATGTGCAGGTCTAATATCATCGCTATCTCGCCCTAACCTTTCACTGCATAGAGCGCTAAGAGGATTTGTCGGAGGTATAACGGGCTAATCGTATATAACTCCATTCAGTCGAGGTGCCTTGGAAATGTCCTATGCAATTGTGTGCAAATGTCTTTTGATTCCTCGAATCTAGATACTACGGATATGCTGAGCGCAATATACCATGGGAATCTAACAATAAATTAGGTATGATTGATTGTAATGGTTTCTAATGTTTCATAATTCGATGGAGATAGCACTCGTTTGATATACATATGAAATGGTCTAATCGGACTATTGCAATATGAACCTTGTAATTTAGAAGAGATGGTAGCTTTTTGGATGCGTTATTTTCATAGAGTTTAGCCAGAGAAACATTATATTGACCATGAAACAGAATTATTTATATGGCAATAATTTTACATATTAAAAAAACTGTCAAATTATAAAACCTACTACATATCAATGCATTCCGTATTGCCAGATGATGATATTTTCAAAGTGTGCCGCTTTTTCTGATTTTCATGTTTCGCTGGCCAAACTCTAGTTGCTTACATTTGTCCTCGCGGTGGCGCTTTATTCAAACCGCACAGAACAGTTTGTTCACAAGATAAACTTTCAAGTGGTAAATGTACTTAAAAAATACGATTATACAACCCGATGAACACGATTCTAATACATAGTTCATTGACAATCAATACACATAATCCCGTTATCCTGCCTTTTCGCCGAATGTTTCATTTGTCAACTGCTTCATTTTTCAACACTCGATTTTCTCCGACACAAATTTTTTCACAGTGTATTTTCTAATGGTTTTATACAATATAGTAGGTTAGGTTAGGTTTGTTTAATGAAAGTGCCGATAAAAATATGGTTTCAGAGAAAATCGTGAGTTGGGAAATGAAACTTTCGGCGGAAAGGTGGAAAACCCACTAACACAATTCCACTCGTATTTAATCTAAATCCGTGCTTGATGCTGCAATTCATTGTCACATTCTCTAGGGCATTTGATTTTTGATAATTTTCACGAAAAAAAATGACATGTTTTGTAAACCTCAAAATAAATATAAACTTCTATATTCCGACTTGTAATTCAATAGGGTACAATGATAGGAAAAGGTCAAAATAATATTTCTAGGGGGAGCACTCCATAAATGTAAACGAAACAGAAAAAGAAATCAGCAAATATCAATGTGTGGCACATATTTCGACAGTACTTTTAAAATAATTTCGAGGTTGCTAATTTTTTTTTATTTACTGAATTCAGAAATAATCCCTCCGAAAGTTGCATAAATTGTGTTCCCCCCCCCTCTATTTTCTAAAACGTATGTCAAAAAAAATTAAAAAAATCACACAAATAGAGTTTAATAAATACTTTCAACGATTATGAATTGTTTTCAACATAATCGGATAAAAATTGTTTTTGAGTTTTTTGCTGCCGAAAAATGGCGATTCTCAACAAAAGGACGTAAATCCTGCGGAGATACGCTCTTTTGCTAGTGCACTTTTTCATATCGTATTCTTTTTCATCTGTAGTGCATTTTTTCGTATGGACGGCTGCGGAGCCCTACACTGAGCATAGTCCGACATGATCTTGGCCGATTTTTTATTTAGCTGATTTATCCAACTTTATATAGAGGGAATAATGAGTGGGCAAATACTTATGAACGGGTGTAATTCCTACGGTAGTTTTCCAGTTAAAATCAAATACCCTATTGCATAACAACCACACCCCACAATATCTACTGCACGCAAGCAAGCAGGACGAATATATATCGCCTATTCATTTCATCACTAGACTCGGGCAAAAACACACACAAACGGACAAACTTATTTGTTACCCATCCTTGTCTTCGCTTAAGTTGTTTAGAATCCTTGGAAACAATCATTGCCAATTAAATAAACAAAATACATTATAATACTGGGTCAATTTGTATGATGGATAATTTATACATTTAGTACATGTTAAAAAAAATAGGATAGTTTTTGGGACTGCCAGACCATTGACGCTGCCAGTTGTCAACATTGACTAAATGTTTTGTGAATAATTGCAAAAATATCAATTATAAAACTTGAAAAAAGTGTGCAATCTTCTTTTTTAACTCAGTGCTATTAATTCATTAACAAAATACTATGTGCAGACGTATTTTATAGATCTCAATAATTTAATTCATTCCAACAAATTGTCCGTTGTTATCACGGAACTCAATATTCCCGTTTGACTTACCAAGAATATTGTTGTCTAAAGTTATTTTTAGTATGAAGTAATTCCGTTGATGCCGATGAGAAATACACGTTATTAGCATCTATTTTAATACGACTGGCAATTTCAAATCGGACCATTTTATTTGACAGTTATGTTTAGGTCTGTGTACCCAGATTATGAAAATATCAATGTCTACACTCTATAGTTGCCAATTGCCAAAATTGCCAGTAAAAAAACACTTATTACCTGGCATTGATAGCGTGCTGCACACTGGTGGGGTCTGCAATGCTCTTCCGAGCTACTCCAATACCGGGGACCGACAAAGCATCCAGGTCCGCCATTGAGGATTTCTTCTCCAGAGTCTTACCTGGGCTGGACTGGAACAAATATCAACGTCGTTGACTAAAGCGAAAATTCTATACATAATTTAATTACGCACTTAGCTTTAAATTCGCTTAGATTTCGTTGGAGACCATTTTTTTAAACAAGGCTGCTGGTTGTATAGACCGGTAAAACAGAGACACATCTACAGGTACTCACTATACCCAGCTACCCGTGTACCAAAAACTGTTGAAATCTGTTTAGCCAATATTGCGTGATGAAGCCACAACGAAACATACAAACAAACATAGACACGTAAAAAAAAAAAAATCGATTCAGTGCCGCACATGTTCCGATACAATTTTTTACTATAACAGTATAATTATAATTATCATGATTTTCGTAAAAATCCAATCCAATTTTAGTAAAGTGGAAGTGATGCTGTGTCGCACGACAATTCGCGGCTGTCGTGCTGGCCCTGCTAAAATTTCTATTTGAGCTATCAGAGCCGGTGATATTGTTTTTTGTTTTTTTTTTTTTATGACATACGAGACAAACGAGCAGACGGGTCGCCTGATGATAAGCGCCCGATGGTAAAAATATTTAAATTTTTCGTTTTAGAGACCTCCAAATAGCCCGTAACAATCAATTTTTTGAAAATATCTTCAATGTACAGACTTTTCATTTTTACAACTTTATAACAGTATAGATATATTACAGTACGATTACTTTGAGTTTACCACTGACATATGCTTTTATTCCATTGGATATTCGATTTTAACACTAATGTAAAAGAGTTTATATTACTTACACACTGTCTAAACGTCGTTTGTTTGTAATAGAAACTCTTTTGTATTAGTGTTAAAGTCGAATATACAATGGAATAAAAGCATATTTCAGTGGTAAACTCATAGTAGTCGCACTGTATATGCTGAGACATCTTGTGACAGTTTTTGACTTCTATACTATTATAAAGCTGTAAAACTTGAATGTCTGTACATTGAAGATATCTTCGAAAAAAAAAAAATACGGAATATAGGCCTAACGCATAACCGAGTCTGTTCCTGAGGTATGGGGGCGGTGCGGGAGGGGTGTGTTTACTGATCGTCAAACGACACGTAACTTCTTTCGGGCGTCAGGCTTCTATAGCGAGACAGTTAGGACACGTCATGTCACGTCACTTGTCACCCCTCCCGCACCGCTCCCATACCTCAGTATAGTTGAATCATCGAGAGCGTGGAATTGCATATGTAGTAGTATTGTTTGTTTACAGGCATTCTATATTTGAATTTTCTATTTTCTTGTACTATCAGCATAGAGGTTGTTATATATATATATATATATATATATCGAAGAACTAAAAACAAAAATAATGTCAGTGTGAAATTGTCAATATTATTTACGTTGTGCGTATATTTTTACATCTGATTTGATTGTATTCTCAATTAATTATTGTGTCCGCCCGTACGACTACGAATAATTTCTATATTTTAAAAAAATATGGCTGTAAGTAATTTTGGTCCTATTGAGAGTCAAAGTAAGCAAATAATTTTCAACTGTTATAAATATTTTGAAAATGAACTGACGAAAAATTTAAACTTGCCTTACACCACTGCCCAGTTAGTTGAAAAAGCTACAGGTGTTTGTCTCTCTACTGTTTATAACATTGTGACTGAGAGCAACAGCGAGAAATTCGCAACAACAAAGAAATTCACCTCCCCGAAGTATAAAAAGTTGCGTCCTTGTCCGATATCAGCAGTAGACGATTTTGATCAGGAAGTCATCCGGAGAACTATATACAATTTTCATCTGTCCCATAAGCAATTTCCAACCTTAAAGGGACTCCACTCTGTGTTAAAATCCGATATAGATTACAAATTTGGCATTTCCACCTTACGAAAACAAATACAAAAATTAGGATTTAAATGGAAAAAGACCGAGGACAACCGAAAAATATTAATGGAAAAACACAACATACGACTGCTAAGAATAAATTACCTTATTAAAATTGCGGGATATCGATCTCAAGATAGACCACTAGTTTATACTAATGAAACCTACATCCACACTTCACATGTGTCCGGAGAAGCTTGGACCGATGGAACAGAATTTGGTGTAAAAAAACAAATCAGTACAGGCCAGCGGTTAATAATAGTGCACGCAGGAGGAAAAGATGGTTTTATTCCCAACGCTTTGTTAATGTTTAAGGCAAACCAAAAAACGGGAGATTACCATGACCAGATGAACTTTGTCAACTACGAAAAATGGTTAAAAGAAAAATTAATACCGAACCTCAAACCGAATAGCGTACTTATCGTGGATAATGCGTCCTATCACAACAAACTTTTGAATCGTGCTCCAACGTCAAATTCTAATAAACAAGAAATGATGGATTGGTTGACAGAACACAACATTTCGTATAACCGGTTGATGTACAAAACCAGTTTGTATGAATTAATTAAACAAAATAAAGAGCGGTTTCGCGAGTACCTCATAGATGCAATTTTAAAAGAACATGGCCACTCCGTATTACGATTGCCACCGTACCACCCGACATTCAATCCGATCGAAATTATTTGGTCCATGGTAAAAGGATATGTAGCAAAAAGAAACGTTTCATTAAACATGCAAGGCATTATGAGTTTAGCAACTGAACGAATGAATACCATCACTGCTGAGGACTGGGAAAATATTTGTCACCACGTTGAAAGTGAAGAAAATAAATATCGATGTCAGGAAGGAGAAATGGATCAAATAACAGACAATTTTATTATCAATACTTGTGACAGCTCAGATGAAGAACATGATAGCGAATAAAAGAAAAAAACAGAGGACTACTACTTCTTCCACTTCTTGGGTATGTCATTTTATTAAGTTAAGAGAAAATTATTCTCCTTTTGTTGCAAACGGTACAACCACTACAAATGCAATTCCATCTTCTCGATAATTCAACTATAACAGACTCACTTAAGCGTAGACCTGTAGTTATTTGACGGTCACTAAATCGAAATATATATTTTTTGGATTTTTTGTATGTTTATGTGCCAATTTGTCATATTAACTATTGATTTGACTCTTTTTAACCCCCGACAAAAAAGAGGGGTGTTATAAGTTTAACGTGTCTGTGACTCTGTGTATCTGTGTATTTGTCTGTGGCATCGTAGCGCCCATAAGGATGGACCGATTTGAGTGCGGTTTTTTTTGTGTCATAGATAATTTAATCCCAAGTGTTCTTAGCTTTGTTTGATGAAAATCGGAGCACTCGTCTCCAAGATATTCAGCTTTTAGTGGAACAAGTCGGGGGGTTTTTTAAATTTTAAATTTTCTATTGTTATTTTTTTTTTATTTCTTCCTAACATATCGGATGATATGATCCTGCACCAAGTGAACGTTTCTGTTTGGCCCAAAGGTTGACTGGCAGAAAATGTCTAAAGGCATTGAGTCCACCTATTGTACCTTTATTTGTTGTGCAATAAAGATTAAGTAAATAAATACCTGGTGGCTGCGAGCGGGCGAGCCGGACCGCGCCGGGCTGGTGTCTGAAGAGGAGACGCGCCCACTGCTGTCCGTCGATTCCGCAACCGACTTCCTACAACAATATTGAAACGAAAAGGTAAAGAAAATTATTTAAAAAACCGGCCAAGTGCGAGTCGGACTCGCGCACCGACGGTTCCGTACAAAATATACGCTACAAACGGCCGTATCTATGAAAATCCAGTGTTAGCAGAGCTCTACTCCTTAAGGTGCGTCCAAACTTGTATCATTTGCTCGTATCCGATCACCGTGGTATGGCATGACTGGGTATCGCGCTGCTTGGACGCTCACTGTCGGCGCGGCGATTATGCCTTGCTTGTCCGATCTAAGTGTGTGATACGCGTAGCAACATTGATTTCGAGCGATCGGATCGGCGCAACGTCCAAACGCGTGATCGTGACACGCGATCATGCCACGGAACGAAGATCTGATCGGGCAAATGATACAAATGTGGACGCACCTTAAGCAAAATGTACGCGGTGTTCGATCATTTTATATTGGTTACTGACATAGACAGACATAAAATTATACTGCTTTTAGTATCTGTTGTTATAGCGGCAACAGAAGTAGACCATCTGTCAAAATTTGAAATGACTGACTATTACGGTTCATGAGATACAGCCTGGTGACAGACAGCTGGACAGCGAATTCATAGTAATAGGGTCCGTTTTACCTTTTGGGTACGGAACCCTAAAAACTAGTGGATGCCTGCAATATCGTTCGCACAAGTAAAAGTTACCCTTCTATCTGTCAAGTATGTGTGGACGGCAAGGTTTGTATAATAATATAATCTTCGGTTATTATTATTTTAGTTCCATTGTTTTAACGCAAAATAGTGTCTTGGTTAGACGTGACAATGCGCACACATGCGCATATTTTCATGCAGTTTCTACAAAAAAAAAATCGCATGCAAATACAACAAACCAACACCAGACAGTATAATCCTCGACACGCGTTTCGCCTCTACGAGGCATCATCAGGAGATACAGGGGATGTTGACGGTCCGGCGTCCACCCGAGAAGTCAACAGGTGGGCGCTCCGAAAGTTAAACCGTATATTCAAGAAATTTTTAATAGATAATTTCAATGAAAATTATGTTCAATATACCGTCTATCTTTGAGTTATTGCCGCAAAACTGCGCTTCTTTATAAAATGACACAAGTGCCATGAAAATACGCTCTTTTGCTAGTGCACTCTTTCACATTATATTTTATCTGTAGTGAATTTCTTTGTAGTATCGGCTTGGGAACACTACACTAAGCATGGTCCAACATACTCTTGGACGGTTATTAGTTTTTTTTTCCCATAGCAAAAAAGCAATTTTGCTAAAGGAAAAATTTAAGGAAGTTGGATCATACAGGATCGATCAAATTTAATAGGAATATGCACTCATAAACATATAATTAAAATGTTAATATTTGTTTGTTTATAATAATAAATACCTTTAGTATGAAAATAACAGGTTTCTATAATCATATATAAGCTTTTTAAATTACAATATTCATACAAATATCTAAGTAGAAAGAAAAAATAATTGCGATCCAATGCAATCTAAGCCGGCATTGAACCAGCGTCTCAGAAGAACGCTGCGTAAGCGCACGTTCTGAGAGTGGTGCCATAAGGTACTACACTTTTCAAAGAATAGATCGTTACCGAAGGTAGAGGGTTAATTCGTTGTGAATCACAAACAATTATGATAGTCTAATGGATTAGGACGTTGTTCCGGTATAACAAAGACGCTGGTTCGATTCCGGCTTAGACTGCAGTGGATCGCAATTAATTTTTCTTTCTACTTGGGTATTTAATTTGCCTAATTTTAATTGATTCCGTTGTGACACGAAAGTTGGCATATAAGTTGCATGAATAATGTCCGTGTCACAACGGATTCAACTAAAATTTGGCAAATGAAATGCCTTAATTACTTGCCAAAAATGTAGTCCTCATCCATTTACATCTTTGTATCAAAATTGTAATTTAAAAATATTATGTGATGTTTTCGCATTAAAAAATATATAAACAAAAAGCATAATATAACCTTGTTTTCATACGTTTGGCTTTGTGTACGAACCTGGATGTATGTAAATGGCGGCTGTCAGGTCTGGCCGGGTCCGCTTGCTGTACAAGCAGTCGCGCTGATTGCGATAGCAGGATACGGTCGCACCAAGCTGGACATCTACAAGAAGATTAAAGCTTTTATTGTTAACAGCCCGTACGTATATTTGATTTAAAAAAAAGTAAAAAAAATCTAAGGGTCGACGCGCATATGTATCCAGTGGCGTGCATTGGGTTTTTAGTTAGGGTAGGCAGAATTTCACATACCCTGTCTGTGTCATTCCAAACATTTGGATACTTCCCGAATAAAATGCACGGACAGCAAAGTGTGCACAACCAGTCAACCAGCAAAAAAAATCGTAATACTTTACGTGAAATTGACGAGTAATATTGCTCTGAGTTTGAGTTAATTGCAACATACCTACCATTATTAACTAGGTTCCTTTACCTTATCATCGAACACTAACTTGCGAAATTCGACTAAAGTTAACTTTCGCAAACACTATCAAAACACCGATCACAGCTCAAACACATATTTAAGCGTTAGCTACTAGAATAAACAGTATTTCACGTCACATTAAATTGATAATGAAAGAAAATCGCTCCGAATTGAACTAAGTAGTACAACTATACAAGAAATTTACATTTTATCACAACTCGGTCGCAACTGTAGCAGCAAAGAATTCATTATGGCTCCCGATCACCAGAATAAAAAAAAAAAATTGTAAAAAAAATCCTTGACAAATTAAAACGCCCCACATTACGCGTACAAATTACAGCAAAAGGGGGACTTCTTTAATCTGCCGCACGAAATCAATGCATCTGATTGGTCACAAACTTTTGCCAATGCTGCCAACAAGGCTAATATAAATTCTGCTAAACTGCAGCTCGATTTTTGATAAATTTAAGCTAAATACTATTTACTAATACCGAAAATTATGCTAACAGTTTTCTATGTCAAATAAAACGTTACTTAATTTTTACATCCACTTATTTTTTTTGTATCAAGCAAATTTGAACTGAAATCGTTATATTCGATTGAATTATTAAATAATATGTCTATATTTTTGTCACCTGTAGATGGGGTATTATAAAATGAAATAACTTAGCGACACCAAAACCGAAAAATGAATCGAAACGAAAAATGGAATTTTCATGATTACTCTCATCGTTTCCATTGTCAATTATTTATTAACCTCCCGAATACGTTTCAAATTACTAATAATATTTCTAATGTCTGATTTTACTTTATTTGAATATTTTTTTATGTATGCTAAAAACTATATTAAACGACAAACAAATGTGCTAGACAACATAAAATTTAGCAAATTTAGCATAAAGTATGCTAAATTGGCAACACTGACGGGTCCGGCGGCCGGAATTGTAAGTATTTGTGCGTGTGACATGAGTATAAGTGTGTGTGCTGAGCAAATTCGTACGTAGTTCACGGACGATCTTACACAAGCGCATTATGAGCGTGTGTGTGGGTTAGGCGCTGGACTGTCTTGCCTGACTTGCGGTTCAGACTCGCTTAGCTGGATTCGCGCGCAAATTTAAATCGCAGCGCGTTCCGTAATGGAAGGTGGCAAGTAGGTTTTGTTTTAAGAAATATTATAGTATTATTATAGAGAAGAGAAATATATATGTTCTGGAGTCATTTTTGCTAGGGTAGGCAGTGCCTATTTGCCTATATGGAATGCACGCCACTGTATGTATCGATATACAAATAAACGCACGCGAGTTAGCAGCTCTATGAAATGAAGAACGCGATATGCTTAGGCCCCCAACAAAATGGACCGATGATCTGGTGAAGGTCACGAAAAAACCGTTTTATGAGGGCGGCGCACGACCGGTCCTTATGGAAATCTCGCTGAGAGGCCTTTGTATAGCAGTGGACGTCCTTCGGCTGATATGAAATCATTATCTAAGCAGAAACGTCTAGCTGCTAACAAATTTTTCAATGTAAATGTTAAAGCGAATAATCGGAAAATGTTTTGCATCAAGCGGGATTTGAACCGACGTTATAATAGTACATTACTGCAGAGGTTGCGAAATCAGGGCTTTCTCAAATGGAAATATCACTAGTTGGCGTCTTGCGGGCCGAGTAGTTATAGACGGCCGAGTGTTAACGAGGCCGTCTAGCGATAAGAGGCCGACAATCTCTATTCGCGCCGAGTCTTGTATAGTGCTTTTCTCAAATAAATCCAAGGAAATACTTAATACAAATGTTCAACTAATTAAAAACCACTCGTTTTAGGTATAAACAGTATTTATTAATTTTTTCTATACCCATCAAAATACTTTTTTTTAACTATTTTTTGCAAGCTGATCGGGTTAATGTTTTTGCCACCAAATCTAAAGATGATTTTATTTATTAAAAAATGACCATACCTTATTAATTAGTTATTTTAATAAACTATTAACAATAAACGTCTGTCCTTGTTTATTTCATTAAATAGATGATTTAATCTAATAAAATAATCTAGTTAAATAAGAAATTAAAAGGTAAACACATTTATAAAGTATGTTTCTTTGAAATTGGCAGTATGCCATGCCATAGTCAATAAAACAAATATAACCCACTGAAACAAAAGGGAATCTCATTGTTGGCCGTGGCCATCAATGTTGTATGAAATTCCATCAAATTGTACTCTATAATTTGAAATTATAACAAATCTTCAACAAGTGCTTATACAAAGACGTACTTCGCATTCTATTATCACGAAGGTAAGAACGACATTTCTTTGGATGTTTGAGATTTTTTTTTACGTTTCGCATATAGCCCACCTGGTCTTCATGTAGTGCGTGGGCAGTTGCACGTCTTCCTCGAAGGGATACGTCGGCGGGAACTTGACCGGGAACTCGTAGAGATGAGGCCGAAGGGCTTCCAGTTCGCGGTCGAAGCGTTGCAGCTGGAAGTAAACATATATACTACTAGAAGATGCTCGCGACTTCGTACGCGGAGGGGAAAAAGTCGTAAACCTCTTTTTTTCTACAGCGTATTCGGGTAAAAAGTATCCTATAACCATCTGGCGATACCCGGCTATCCGTGTACCAAAAATAGTTGAAATCGGTTTAGACGATTTTGCGTGATGAAGCCACAACGACACATACGAACATACATAAAATCCAAAAAAAATATTTTTCGTTTTAGTGACCTCCAAATAGTCCATAACAATCAATTTTTTTTAAATATTCAATGTACAGACATTTCATTTTTACAACTTTATAATAGTATAAATTATAAAGTTGTAAATATAAATGCCTTTACACTGAAGATATATGCAAAGAAATTAGTGATCGGACTATTTGAAAATCATTAATCAAAAATTTCTATTTTTTATTTTTGCATGTGTCGTTGTGACTCCATCACGCCAAATCGGCTAAACGGATGCCAACTATTTTTGGCACACAGGTAGCTCATCCACATATCGTCACTACTTTGAAAAAAAACTCGGATCTCAGTTTGCTCTGAGTGAAAACGCAATAAGTCTACTATGGACCCAGTTTATACTTACGTCGTTTTTCCTGAAGTTGTTTTAAGATACAAACTTAGGGGGGGCAGAGCAACCGTTGATTCATCATTCCGCCGTCGTCTGCCCCCCCGTCCCGCCCCTCGCATACCGAAGGCATGGTACAGCGGTATTGGTCACACTATAGTTAATTAACAAAACGGTTCTCGATTGAATATGAGAGTCTGTCGTACCCAAGGCTCACGGAATATCTTCTGGTGGTCCTGGTGAGCGAATTCCTTCTTGCCAACCGTAAGCACCACGCGACCGTTGGCATCGCGATACTGCAGTCGGGATGACTCCACGGCTCCACCATTTTGCAAGCGGCAAGCATTCAGCTCTTCAGTTACTTTCTGGAAATAAAAACGGTATTTTCATCGTTTTCTTCAATTTGGTGCCTCCTGGTGGCACATTAGGTCTATTTGACATAGTATTTTTGGATGGAAACAAAATTCTTTATTGGATGTCCAATCGTTATTTTCTGTTTCTAGTCATCAAAACCTCGTATCCCGCCCTTATAATTGGCACCTTCAACCTTTAATTCATAGCAATTGAGGTGAAAGACAGAGTATCAATTATTGTAATTGCATAGGTTACGTAACATCTATATGGGTCTCCTTCGAAATCCCTAATGTCGTTTATTCTAATGTATCGTTTGTCCTGACACATTTTTTTCAAAAACCGCAAATTTTAAAAGATCATCGTTTAGGTTAGGTTAAGTTTGTTTTATAACAATCCTGAAAAGTTAACAGTTTCATAAAAAAATGCGTTAGGACAAACGAGGTTAGGGATTCTGATATAGATGCGGAGGTGTGGATGCTAATGAAAGTTATGGTATATTGATTAACTAAGCGTAGTTAAATGAAGTAAGTTAAAATATATCAAATGTGGCCACACATTTGACTCTCTAAAACACCGACCGCTCTCTGTCTGACACATAATACGTAAGTACTAACTAGCCCTACCACAGGCCCCGGTCTTTTTGAACCGTTACTGCACACTATGTCATTAAACGCTTGTCTGGACCATTCGCTTCTAGTAAAGTAAATTAGTGAAATGTAAGTTACATACTTGTTTATTAAAATACTAGTAGGCGCCCGCAACTTCGTTCGCGGAGAAGAAAAAGTCATAACCCTTAATTTTTTCTTTAGCGTAGTCGGGTACAAAGTATCCTATAACCATCTGGAGATACTCAGCTACCCGTGTACCAAAAATAGTTGAAATCTGTTTAGCCGATTTCGCGTGAAGAAGCCACAACGACACATACAAACATACATAAATTCGTTTTAATGACCTCCAAATAGTCCATAACAATATATTTTTTTTAAATATCTTCAATGTACAGACATTTCATTTTTACTACTTTATAATAGTATAGAATAGATGTATGTATATTTATATATATATATATATATATTTACGTATATATATATATATATATATATATATACGTAATAAGGTGTAAAACATTTGGACGTAGTACTTGTAGTGTGTTTTGGTTGAAAACAAGCGAAATACAGTATCCCACCTTCACCACTCCCCCAGTATCCGTGCGGAAGTTGAAGTCCCCAAATATGAAGTAAGGCGCCGCGTGGACGTCCGCGTGCAGGTGCGCCAGCGTGTGCCGCAGCGCGCGGCGGCGGCTGCGGCAGTACACCTCGGGAGAAACAGTCAACTTTGAAAAAATCGCCCAAGCGAGGGTTCTGTACAAAATATACGCCACAAATGGCCGTATCTATGAAAATCCAGTGTTAGCAGAGCCCTACTAATGAGCAAAATGTACCTACGCAGTGCTCGATCATTTTATATTGGTTACTGATAGGTATTTTTTGTATTTGTTGATAAAGCGGCAACAGAAATACATCATCTGTGAAAATTTCAACTGCCGTGAGCCGTGAGCCTCGTGACAGACAAACAGCGACGAGTCTTAATAATAGGGTCCCGTTTTACCCTTTGGGTACGGAGCCCTAAAAACATCCTGCCATGAGCATGTCGGACCATGCTCAGTGTAGGGTTCCACAGCCGTTCATACGGACAGACAGATAGCGAAGTCTTAGTAATAGGGTCGCGTTTTACCCTTTAGGTAAGGAATCCTAAAAATAAAATGAAATTTATGCAATGCGACTAGGATGGCTTCATTAAGGTTGAAAGGAAGAAGCTAGTCTTCCGGAACCAGTCCGGTACGCAAATACTTGCTGCGTCCCGCCGTGCCGACCACACTGTATTATGTGCCCCGTCTACATTAGGGTCATACTTATTTTTAGTAAGAGTTAGCGTTATGAGTCTTTCCTGTGGGCACCCGAAAGTTAAGGGCTTTAAATACTAATGTTTCCTAGTGCACTATTAGGCAATGTACAAATTGATTAATACTCTAGATCTAAGCGATAAAAATATCAGTTATATTTACCCAAGCCTTTAACTATTGCGTTGTCCACAGGAAAGACGGCTATATTCTAGAATCAGTATGACCCATTACTCTTCGAAGGCTGAGGAACGTGAATTTGAATTGAATTCCTTCGTGGTGAGAGTAGAACAGAGAAACAAGCTAGCGACATACACAAAGGAAGAATTTTGGCCGAAAAGTGTCATTATCCGTCGTTTCCGCGGCGATTACCTAAAACCTCGAACTTGCGTAACACATCCCAGTTACAAATGTAGCCTAGTAGAGTTTGGCAAGCGAAACATGACATTAGAAATATGCGGCAAATTTGAAAAAATCATGACCTGGCAATACGGAATGCATAGAAACGAAGTAGGTTTTATAATTTGACAGATTTTTCAATATGTAAAATTGTTGCCATATAAAGAATTCTCTTTCAAGGTCAATATCATGTTTCTCTGGCCAAACTCTAACATAGTTATTTTTATTGTCATATTTCATACTAGAAGACGCCCGCAACTTCGTTCGCGGAGGAGAAAGCCATAACCCCTCTTTTTTTCTTCAGCGTAGTCGGGTAAAAAGTATCCTATAACCATTTGGAGATACCCAGCTACCCGGGTACCAAAAATAGTTGAAATCCGTTTAGCCGATTTTGCGTGATGATGATGAAGCCACAACGACACATACAAACATACATAAAATCAAAAAAATATATTTTTCACTTTAGTGACCTCCAAATAGTCCATAACAATCATTTTTTTGAAAATATCTTCAATGTACAGGCATTTCATTTTTACAACTATAATAGTATAGATGTATGGTAGTCTTATAAGGTATTTATATTTTTGGACGAAAGGTACCACGTTTCAGCGGATGGGTGAAGGTAGTTTTATATTCGGCTCTTAGACTATTAGTCGTTCGTATTCCTACCAGTAAAGGTAGGGGTACCTATCGAAGACAAGGTTGAAGATCCTCCTTCTGTAAGAAGCTGTTAGGATTTATGTTTAGGCCTGCTGGGGCTGGCATGTTCATTTCCTTTGATCAATGCTCCTTAAATAAAGATTAAAAAAAAAAGACAAGGTTCGCAGCGCTAGCATGTGGACGTGCTTTTATTTTATGACATAGGAGGTTAACGAGCAGACGGGTCGCCTGATGGTAAGCGATCACCGTCGCCCATAGACACTTGCATCACCGGAGGAGTCACAAGTGCGTTGCCGGCTTTTCAGGTGGATGTACGCTCTTTTCTTGAAGGCTTGAAGGTCACATCGGTCCGGAAATACTGCAGGCGGCAATTTATTCCACCGTTCAGTCGTGCGAGACAGGAAATTTTTAGAAAAACGCACAGTTGCTGTGGATCAAGCAGCGGATGGAAAGGACCCCTTTGCACTGATCAGGAGCCCTTGTACTTACCAAAGCGTCGGGCTGTAGGGCTAGCCCCCTATTGCTCATCGCGTTTGACGCTCGGAATCAGAATCAAGTGCCACGATTTTGTATGATACCAATAGGGATGATGACTACATTTTAATAATTAGCCCGTCTTGAAGATAAATAAAAAATATTCGACACATATTTTTTCTTTTTTCACATAATCGAAAAATTAAGGCGATATATTGAGTCAAAATGTCACGTGACGTCACTCCTAAGGGGCTATTCATAAATTACGTCATTTCAAATTTGGGGGGGTCTGGACATCGGATGATAGTAGCATGACGAAGGAGGGGTGGGGGGTCATTCCCAACATGACATCATCTTTCGCATCTTTAAAAAGTGCTTCAAGGGAATGAAATTCGTGTTTGTGTAAACTGTTGCTAAAACGCATTATTTGGAAATGACATCATTTTATTTGGTAGTGGGGAAGGGTCATTTGAATTATGATGGTTGGATGAATTTAGGGTGGGGTCAAAAAAAAGTACAAATTTTACTTAGGAGTGACGTCACGAGCCCCCACTTCTAAACTTTAATGCGATTTATCCGAGTATTTTTTTATTATTTTCCAAAATCAAAAAATACGTGTCCAATATTTTTTTATTATCTCGCTGACGGACTAATTAGAATTTTGACTTTCATACCCAGTCACCATGCCTATTGTGTTAAAATTTCGTTAGGCAATAACCCCTAGATTAGCTTGACAAGTTCTTTCGTGACTCTACCATGTTCAGCGGGCGACGGGGGGAAAGACAGCGGGAGCGAGTAAGAACTGTGCGCGCGGCGGGGTCATCAAGCTATAAACGCGTCGCAGAAGACGTGTAGATCGTTGGGTTCCCGTTAGTTGTAGGTAGTTTCATGGATATTGGTCTTAGTCACCTTTAGTCTTTGCAGAGGATTAGATACATACCGAAGGGAAAGGCTGGAGTGCTAGCAAGTTGGATGCGTCGTGGAAAAGATGGATGTTGACGAACTCGACCGCTGTGCCGCGGATCAGCCAGCGGGTGCGGAGGAAGCCCTTGCGAGACCATTTACACTGTGGGGCAAACATTGGCAATAATATGTTGACGACACATTGGCACAGTCGGTTGCGCAACGGGTCCGGTCCCGGGTGTCAATCCCGGCCAGGGCAAATGTTTGTGTGATGAGCTCGACTGTTTGTTCCTGGGTCTTGCATATTTTATATGTATTTAAGTTTTATAATTTATGTATATATTAAGTATATCATCGCCTAGTATCTATAATACAAGCATTGCTTAGTCTGAGACTAGGTCGATTTGTGAAAGATTGTCCGTAATATTTATTATTACTATAATTTGCTATTTATAAGTTTGTAAGTAATCGTAAATTATGTGCATACGTCGCACTCCAGCGGGCATTTTGCGGGCATGCCATTTGGTAAGGTTTACAAAAAAGCTCTTAATTTACTAGTATATGTAATTAGTATTTGTAAACATACCCCGACCCGTTATCATGTACCAACCAATCTTAAACTGACTCCGAAATGTGTAAATAATCTTTAAAACGATAAAACGCTATTTAAGTAGCCACTTAAAAAAATAAAATTAGCAGCTGGTCATACGTCATTATGACTGTCGTTCGTAGTTGTTGGTGTCGCGTGTCGTTAATTTGATAGTAAGGGTTACTTAAAATTGAATGGCGTCGGTATAGTCGGTTAGTTCGGGTACCACTATAAATACCTACCTAACATACAACATTAGTTACTAAGGTATTTGGAATTGCATATTAAAAATAAATAATAGGTAAAATAAGTTCTAATACCTTATTCTGACACCTCGAAAATTGATTGATTTATTGGTGAACCTTACCATTTGACGTGCCCACAAAATGCCCGCGGGAGTGCGACGTATGATTATGTGTAATTCTCGCAAATGAATATTGTTTAAGAATAAATGACTATGACTATGACTATGAATATGACGAATGGGGGAACGCAAGGAGTGTGGTATAGATGTAAAGAGTATCTACTACGTATATTTTGAACCAGTAATACCTCGGGGAAGAAATGCTGTGGAAACTTGGTCTTCTCCTTGGTGGTGACCTTCTCTATATTGCCGCTGTGCACCTCCTTACCGGTCGCCTCTACGTACGCCTTCTGCTCAAAGTCCCAGATCTTCAGGTCGGTGAGCGAAGAGTGCGCGAAGTACATGTTGCCGAGTGCCTAAAAAAAATTATGTCAAAAATAGTCACATGCGATGGACTCAGAAAAAGACAAAGAGATAGACGGATCATTACGGATAATCTAGTGAAGCCACGAAAAAACCATGCCCAATTAGTAAGCAAACCCGATCACGCATACAAACATAACCAAACGATACACAAATACCACCCATCAAGAAAAAAACAAGCACTGTGCATGGTTTTGTTTGTAAATGTGTGCGTGAGCGTGTGAGTATTGTGGTTAGTGTGGGCATGATTTTTCATGGTCACTAGATTATTGATCTGAGGCGATGGACTGTAAACTGTTTGTTTCTAAAGTATTTATTACATTTTGCTGAATTTAGCATGCTAAATGGGGGGGGGGGGGGGGGGGGGTTTACAGCCTCTCACTTCAACGTATTGCTTCCCTGTCGTCAGTGACTGAATACCGCGTAGTTTAATAAGTACTTAAGTCCGCGACAATGACGGTTGCAGCAGGCGTCCTGTCCAACATACCCCTTTATCACCCCACCCCCGCAGCCCTATCTCCGCGGGCGAGGACTAACATACACGGACGGCCTATGGATAAAATCAGCTATGTCATTTGCTGCATGAATTTATCAGAAGAGCCGCTAAAAGGACGAAGGCAAAAAATCATTGAGGGGGCAATAACAGCCCCGGTCAACCCTCCCTCCTTATAATCACTACCGCTCTATCGAGAGTGAAACAGTGCGTTATAAATCTACTTATTGCGTAGATTCCGGTTTTATACAAAATTTTATAGTATGGTTTCTACAAGCTCTCTATAAGCGGTTGGATTTCCTGCACTTCCTACAAGGAATGTCTAATTTATATAATTCATCCGTCATATTTAAACGTCTGACGCTACCATTTGACATTTGATATGGTCTTCCTGATTCTATGTTTACATCGACAATGTCTACTAAACTTAATTGTTTTGTTTTGTTCTGCCCATCAACACTCAATTAAAAACGGATCTGTCCCATTCAGTTTCCCACAAACACAATATACTTCCTTAACGACTGCTTAGCAGTTAATTATCTTAATCACGAATTAGTTATTATTTTCCTGCGTCATCGTTGGCAGGTTTTGCACTATTTACGTCACGGATGCCATTAAAGTAATTGTATACTTAAGTTGACCACATCATAACACTAACACGCAATGGATAGGAATGTAATGAATCAATCCGTGATGATTTGAAGAACCACACACAGTACTGAAATTGTAGAGCTGTTAATGGTAAACGGAGACACTTGCAGTTTATCCTTGTTTCGGGGTACAATTTTCATCATAGATTTGCGTATCTATTGACAAGACTGTGTGGCAATGTGTGAGTATCATCTACCCCCATCCTTGGAATACTAAACCTATACCCACCTTCCCTGGTATCCCGCGACGCGCAAGAGTTAGTGTCCTCTCACCACCGAGCCGAACGCGCGCGTCTTACGAGCGGATCTTAACGCTACCAAAACCCAGTGATTTAGAACTGCCAACTGGTGACCAGTGTTAAACAGCATCAGTCCGGGCCAGTGACAAACATAAGAACTATTTGGACAATTGTGTGGCTACACCGGCTTGAGCGGCAAACAACCGTGAGTACCAACCCTTGATCCTACCGTTTACCTAGCTCCAGCACACATTGTCACATATTTGGTGGAGGTGCGGGGTAACGATCCCCGTACCTCTCGCAAGCCACCCACCCCTCCGTAACAGACAAGACCTAAGGAACAGTTTAAGTACTTAGCTTTTCGAATAAAACATATACACTCACTGTGAACTTCTCCAGAGAACTGAAATCCTCGTCCAGAAATATCCTGATCTTGTCATAAAGCTTTAGCTGTGACAAGTCGCATAGTCTCTGGACAAAGTCCTTTACGTACTGCATGGACTTCTCCTTAAAATAAAACATGTCCACTCACCGTGAATTTCTCCGGAGAACTGAAATCCTCATCCAGAAATATCCTGATTTTGTCATAGAGCCTCAGCTCTGGGCAGTCGCACAGTCTCTGGACGAAGTCCTTCACGTACTGCATGGACTTCTCGTAAGCCTTCCCACCGACTTCCTGCAGGTGGAGCGCTATGAACTTCGGATCCATCCTGGACACTGCTTGGAGGAACTCTGAAGTCCATATCGGGAGCATCACGGAAGGCTGTAACAAGTCAAAATTAAAAGTTAATTCTGTAAATAGCAGACCGGGTATTTTTACAACCAAAAATCTACTAGCACTTTGGAAAATAGGATATCTGGAGGAAATAAACTTCTCAAGAAACTCTAGTTCTGTAAAACTTTCCGATATACCATTTGACGACGATACACGAAGCTAGAAGTCTCAGCTGGGGTAAGTATTTATGTGCTAAGCACGATGTTTTGTTCCTAAGTCAATGTTTTCTATATATTTATGTAATACATGTCCATAGCACAAGCATTGATTGCTAAGTTTCGGGTAAGGCAGATTTGTGTAAGATTATCCTAGATAAATTTATGTATTATTTGTCATATAGTCACCCAGTAATTGCTACAGGATGGGCAGCGACGGCAGGGCAGACCCAGACGGAGTTGGCGGGACGACCTAGATGCGTTCCTAGATTATTGGCCGGAGGCAGTTGCTAATAGGGAGTTGTGGAGATCTGAAGGAGAGGCCTTTGCCCAGCAGTGGGACACTCTTACAGGCTAATTTAAAAAAAACATCAAATGTTCATTATGTGAGAACCGAAAGGCAGATGTTTTAATTTTGTAAATGTTAAGAAATTACACGTCGGCTTTTTTTAACCCCCGGCGAAGAAAGCGGGGTGATATATTGTTTTTTTTTTTTTTGTTTTGAACAGTGACTTCAGCCATTGTTCTTAGCTAAGATTAAGCTCGGCCATCTGAGCCGTTTCTGTTATAATTTTAACCTTAACTTCCTCTAAGCATTGGGTTGGGCTTTAGCGATCGAGTATCAGCCCCCTAACGCGTTTGACGCTCGCAATCTGAATCAAGTGTCATGATTTTGTATGGGCTATTATGACAGTTGATTCGGATACAAAGTGTCAAAATTTCGTTAGGCAATAACCCCCCGGGTCTGGATAGTATTTTATGTATATAGAATTTTCTGAACAAGAAACAAGGTCGTCCGCAAAATAAATATTGTTGTTTGTCTCAAACTGTATACTGGGTAAACAGTGCACCAATAACAAGGAAAATAACTCGATGAATCAGTTTCCTGGACTCATGTCAATAAAATGTAAAGAAGCTGCGTAGAGGCCTATTTCCAGAAGTTTAAATACAAACGTAAATCCCACTTCACACGTTAAGTAAATTTCACAAAGCGGTAGAGTAACGTTTTGAAGTACTAAAGTTACTCTGAAAATGCTTCATTGCTCAAACAAAGTGACAAGGACCATTAAAACAAGAGGACTGTCAGTTGCCATAGTTTGGATAGTGCTCCGACCGCAAGAAGATATTCTGGCAAAAACTAGATGGCACTTTAAAACTACACATGTAATGATGTTGTAATTGACCAAAGAAACATAGTAAAGTGACAATTAGTTCGGAAACAGCTAATAACAAATAAATCGTAACAACTAAATACTGTGTCACGCTTGCAAAGTTGAATGATTGTAAATAATAGATGGCGTTGTACATATCGGGGAACGGCTTTTTGTATGGAGATTGACAGTCCTCTTATTTTAAGAAACAGAAAGCTGTTGATGGTGGGCTTATATTAAAAAATATTATGAAGTCTGAATGTGGGCAATGTACGCTTGAATAGAACACAGATTTCGTGGGTTGCTTAGCCAAAGTTTTGTGTACTTTTAGATAAGTTTTACTATACTAAAGAACAACTCCCAACCAGCACAACAGTTTCATCATGCGCACTTTATAAAAAAGGTAGGCCTATAGTGCTTAACCTTATACCGCCCAGCGTGATGACGGAAAACCGTGCGCCATACGCCAAATAAACCAATTGTATGATACCGTATAGCAGCAACTGTCGTCGTGGCGTCTGAAGCACAATTTTTCGTAGACGTGACCTGCCGTTTTTAGCGCTCTAAGGGTAATGGTATGGGAACATGCCATCCTATCCAACGAACGAAGCAAACCATCAGACTGTGTCACACACCTTCATACTTTCTGTAAGCCGCGGTCATCAAGATGGGATGAACACCATCCTCATATTCATACTTATACTGCCGACCAGGTATAGTGACCAATACAGCTGTACCGCGCCTTAGGTATGCGAGCGGTGAGACGGGGGGGCAGAAGGCGGTGGAATGGTGGAACGAATCAGCGGCTAGCGATGGGCGAGTCGAGTTGTTTGATTCGAATAACTCTAATCAGAGTCTAAGCGAGTTGCCTCGAATCAAGTTCTTTCGCAACTCGAATCAACTCGCCGACTCCACATTGCGGGTTGACTCGCGTACCTAACTAGGATCGGAGTCGCCAACTCGACGAGTGTTCTAACTCGGAGGTCGAATAGTGAATTAACGGCGAGTCAAAACAAATGACCTACACACTTGATTCGGATCAACTATTACATGGCAGCGATGTAGCGGAGACTCGACGAGTCAAGTTAATTAGAATCATCAATACGAATACGCCAAACTCGACTCGACTCCCCGATTCGCGGACACGGCTGATGCCGCGAACGGCGGCCATCCCGTTGATCCGAGCCGAATCAACTCGAGTCATCCGAGTTGAAATAAATTGGACTCTTAACATCGCTATCAGCGGCTGCTCTGCCCCCCCGTCTCGCCGCTCACATACCTAAGGCACGGTTCAGCGATGATGATCAGTGATCAGACCATAGCTCATCTTCTAGGTTGCCATAAGTCATAAAATGACAAATGGTACAAAATACGGCCACTATTCAACAACCGACGTCATTGTATCCGACCGCGTTAGGAATGTGGAGCGCGCATCGCCCGCATACAAATCACCTGAAAGCCTCGACGTGACGTCACGCGAGGCGACAATGCGCACCCGTGTCAAAGCTTTGTCTTATGATATACGGGGAATTCTACGCGAAACAATTTAACTAAGTAGAAATGAGTGTCACTGTCAAACTTATCTTTGGGCAAACCGAGCGAATTTGAATTACTTTTTCTTCAATAGCAGTAGGGTAAGTTACGAAATTTGTATATTGACTGTACTCAATTTAATTGACTGACTGACTGTACTTTAATGCGAAATGGTAGTTTCCATTATAGAAATCCTAAAAAAATTGGTTTGATACCGTAGTACCTTGTTTTATGAGCCTTTAAAGTTGGGAGGGAAAGTCCATTTATAAGTGTGAAAATATTAATAACTAATAATACCATTGAATACCCTCGGATATGTATTGTAAAGTAACTTTCGTTATGAAACCGTTTCAATAAACGCAAGTTTTAACATAGCTGCAGAACAAGTTTTTTAATTTCCCCATACAAGGTAGGCTTTCTATTAGAAGTAGGTAGTAGTTCCTAGGCTTTTGTAAGGAGAGTTTTGTATAAAAAGTCCAAAAATGTGATTTTAACATTGTTGCATCTCGGGCAGTTTTTATGAGATTTCTATATATTTCTAGATCTAGATCTACTTCAATCTCAAATATAGGTACTTACTACTCAACACCATATAGGGGCCACTTTTGCGCGAAGAATTTCTATTCAGTTTTTATGGTTACAATAAACTAATCTTATCCAAATTAAAACAAGTAAAACAATTGAATATTTAATTCATCGATTATTAGCTAAACAAAAACACAAGCCTTTTTAGCTGGAGAGTATGTAAAATAAATTTTACCGACTAATATATATTTTCACGTTACGATCGTATTTTTTTTGTGGCCCCCTATATTGTTTTGCGCAGAAGCTTTTCAAAATATATAATGTATACATTATATATTTTGAAAAAAAAATCTAGAGGAAAACTTCACGACCACATAAAAAAAAGTTTTTTTTTATTCGGTATTTTTTATCTTTTTTTATATGATAACTAGTATTCGTTTTTTGGGTGTCGATGCAAATTTATCTAAAGAACATCATTTCAAACTTGGAAGTAAATCGCTTGAATACATCCTGAAAACAATACATTAAACAAAAACCTTAAAAAAATAAGTTAAAAACTGTAACAAGGAGAATATTCATACTCGGCAAAACTATTCTTCACAAAAAAACTGGAGCCCATTTGATATAAGGGCCGACTTACTATGGAAACCCGACTATGGACTTTATCTTCCACAGACAGCCACCGGGACAAATTAAACTAAATAAAAAATTGTAATGAAAGATCGGACTGGTGGATATAATACGCATCCTTCAATACGCTGCTCGGCGCATCTCTAAAAGTAAAACAGCGTACACGCCATACTGCATTTTGACGTATGATGTGTCCGCTGCGTTGTGCTCGGAGAAAGGGCTTGTAACCGGTTACAAATAAACCGGCATTTATTTAGGTTATACCGGTTAATTATTTAGGCTACGTTCTGAGGAACTGATTAGTGAACTTTATTTCGAAGCGCTCTCTAACCGGTAACTCCGAGTTAGGATACCGGATCAATGACCGCTGTCGCGCCGATAGTGGCGCAACGACAGACAACTGCATGAAAAATTTAATCTAATACCATAGCAAGCAAAGCAATCCTGTCTAAGCGAGCAGTTATTCAGCCTAGACTCCGCTCACGCGGAGAGACCGCTCTTTAACCGGTAAATGGATTTCGCTCTATGTTTTGGGCTCCGAGATATTAACCGGTTAGAGCGATGTTCTTGCGAGCGTAACCTTTATTATGGGTTAGGCTCCCAGAGTATGGCTCTAACCGGTACGGAAAATAAACCGGGTTACAAGTCCTGCTCAGTTTCTTGTATATTCGCGTGCGGCGGGCTTAACGCAGCGGACGCACTGAGGTGTCATTGAATTCGTCTTAGTTGTGGGATTGACTTAATCTATAACATTTTTCAGTCAGGGTTTTTTTCAGAGCTCTGATCATAATCATAATACCTACTTGTTTGTTGTCAGTGTAGTAAGTTCAGTGTGAAAAGATTTTTATTCCAATTACATTTTATCGCGAACACCATGTTATTGCCTGCAGGATAACAGATAACGCCATTTCAGCTTATCGCCGGCTGGTGGCTAATTATTATTACTGCTATAAAAATAATATAGGGTTACGTAATATTGTAATCAGTTGGGCTGAATAGAGGAAAATGGGGAGATCTTCGACAGGCAGCGATGTGGCCTTAATAAGTAAATTACTTTGGTATCCAATTACATTTTATTTCTTTATTGAGGGTAATTCCTGTCTAATAGTACCTACTAGTATCTCACAGCTTTTCACATCTTCATTACACGCGAATTTAAAAACTAAATAAAAAAAATCTCACAAAAAGTTTTTTTTTTAACTGAACGTTACACCAATACACTCCAATGAGCCACTAAATTCGATGGTTAAAGTCTGTCGTGTATATACAGTCAAGAAATTTAATTTACATATATAACATTTCGTACCTTGTCACAGTCAAAATCAATATGAAAGCAGATAGAGATTCCATATCAATGTGACTATGACAAGGTACGAAAGGGTACACAAATTAAATTCCTTGACCGTACATAACGTGAACTACGCATAGGATACTATAAGCACCAAAACTTCCATGTACAGTTAAAAATAAAACTTAATGGCGACTCGACTTGTATATGAAAAATTATCAAGGTTCAAATTATACAGAAAACAATTTCTCTTTAAGGAAATATAGGCTTTAATGCAACGTCTCAATGTTGAAGTTAGTAGTTAATTTATATTACCTTCGTGTACATCTAGGAGAGAAAATGGTTATAGGTTAGGATTCCACTGCAATTAGCTGCACCTAATGACGGAAAATGTAGTTTTTCATGCATCATACTTGCAGCTAATGGACAATGTTGCCACATCATACGGTATCTCTTTGTATAATTAAATATCTATACTATAATAAAGTAGAAAATGTCTGAACATTGAAGATATGTACAAAAAAATAATTGTAACGGACTATGTTGAGGTCACTCAATAGAAAAAAAAAAATCAATTTTTTTTATTTTTGTGTAGGTCGTTGTGGCTTGTGCCTCGGTGGTTGACCCGCGCCGTGCTCTGTCTTTGCAAAGTATCCCGTCGCGGGGACACGCGCCATGCTCGGCGCCCCCGTGCCGTGGACGCCCGAACGCCTTACTTAACACGTCCACAGAAAGTTGGCGACAGAGTGTGTCACAGGTTAACAGAAACAAAACACTACGCAAAACCATGTCCGAAATAGTGTTAACCAATTTGGAAGAAGCGGAACAACGAGACAAAGTTCGAATTTCGTACTGTGAAGCAGCCCCCAGGTCTATAAAATAAATTTGGAACATAAGTCAATTTTGAGAACCGTTATATTTTTTTAAATCAAATTATGAACATGTGTCTGTGGTGGATTGTCTGAGAAAATTGATGAAAATTTAAGAGATAATCGCCAAGCGGGCATGTGTATGTATGTATGTATGTAAACACTTTATTGTACATAGTAACCAGTTACAAAAGCAATAAACTTAAAAAATATAAGTACAAAGGCGAACTTATCCCTATTAGGGATCTCTTCCAGTTAACCTTTGAACATGTGATGTGGAAGGATGACGAGGCGAGGCGAGTATTGGGTAATAATGAGGGTTCTAGAAGAGATAGACTTAGGAAAAGGTGCATAAATTGTGTGAGAGATAATATGAGAAAGCTAAGAAAAAATTAAATAATTTGATGACTACTGACAGAGTATTACGGACAAAAGACATGCTGCGCCGACCACAAGTATGGACAAGACCAAACGAATGATGAATGTAGAGGGTGGTTTAAGTTTGTGGCCAAATTATAACTGGCAACCTAGTGCCTTTGTGTTATTCTATACAGGGTGTCCCAAGAAGTAGTGATATACTGAAGCTGGGACGTAGAGGACCTAGAGGGCTATCTAAATCACCCCCATGTATGTTCCGCGATTTTTCGTATTTTCGGAGTTATGACTTTTTTTTTAATTCTTCACCTATCGCCGAGTACGATGAGATTTTTACTTATGGTGACGTGAATTATTGCGGTAGATGCTTGATTTTTTTGAGTGCTAAGCTGATAGATAGGCCAATTCAGTATGGTAACATTTACTATCGTTAGATCTTTGAATGGAATAAAAAAAAATTAAATGCCTAGAATAATAAAATTACCCAATATGTTCACAACTTCAAGGGGCTTTAAATAGATAAAATCACATTTTAAAAAATTACCGTTTGGCTTTTAAAAACTTGCTTTATCTATCAGGTAGCTACCCTGAAAATTTCATTTTATTATCCATAAAACTTCAATCAAAAAATTGAAATCTAAACGTGGCAAGTGCAAAATTAATTAACTTTCTAAATAAATTTCGTTCTAAATCACGCACTGGCCATCAATAGAAAAAGAACAAAAAACAAAAGACGGTTGACGCATGAGAAAATTTTCACGTTGTTTGGTCATCGTTGGTACATTTCAATAATTTAAAAATTGTGTTTTAATACTGCTAATTGTTCGTTTCTCTAATCATTTTGGCTATTCATATGGACTTTGACTTGCATTACGATTTGGATTAGTGTTATTACCTGAAATCGACGACTTGGCATTATTTAACTGGACTTGAGTTTGCGTGTAAGTGATCATGTTTACTTCACGTGACTACGCAGAAATGCATTACTATTAAGGTTATGCTAGGGGGAATGCGGCGGAAGCTTTAAGGCTGTACCGGGAACATGTGGAACGAAGAGGCGGGCCTCAACCTGAAACGTTTCCTGACTATCGCATGATCTTAAGAGTACATAATGCGTATTTGGAAGGTTACATACCGGGTACCAGATCAGGCCGTATGGCCACTATGCCGGATCCTGATATAGTAGATGCAGTGGTTGAAGAAGTAGAAAGAGACCCGTCGACCAGTGTGAGAGTTATGGAACGTCGTACCGGACTTTCTAAATCTCAGGTACACCATACACTACAGAGCGTAGGATATCATCCGTTTCACATTAGAAAAGTGCAACAGTTGAAACCGGAAGATTACAATCGGCGAATTGAATTCTGTCAGGAAATGCTGAGGAGACAAGCTGAAAACGAAAACTTTTTTAACCAAATCTTGTGGACAGATGAATCCCACTTTAGACGTAATGGGATTTTTAATATGCACAATTCTCACTCATGGGCAATTGAAAATCCAAATTTAAAAAGGGAATCGACATTCCAAGAACACTTTATTGTTAACCTTTGGTCTGGCATACTTAACGGTCAGCTAATCGGGCCCTTTCAGCTGCCAGACCGCTTGGGCGGCAATCACTTTTTAAATTTTTTTCGCGTCGATCTGCCCCTGCTGTTAGAAGATGTGGACTTGGAGACACGCAGAAGCATAGTACTGCAGTGTGATGGTGCACCATGCCATTTTGCCTTGGACGTATGAAACTATTTCAATCAAAGATACCCTGAAAGATGGATTGGTCGTTGCGGCCGGAGTGCCGCCTGCCTTATAGCCTGGCCTCCACGGTCCCCCGACCTAAACCCCATTGATTTTTTTGTATGGGGATACTACAAAGACCTCGTCTACTCAAGAGAATGCCGCAATTTGGACGAGTTAACCCGGAAATTGAGAGTAGCAGAAGAAACCATTAAAAATAATAGAAGTGCATTCAGACGTTTAAAAGACAACTTTTTTCGGCGATGTCGCACTTGCATTGAGCAACAGGGGGGCCATTTTGAAAATTTCTTGTAATTAAACACCTTGTAATTGGTTTTACTTTGTTTGTATTAATCATCAAGTAAATTAAAATTTTGCACTTACCACATTTAGATTTCAATTTTTTGATTGAAGCCTTATGAATAATAAAATGAATTTTCAGGGTAGCTACCTGATAGATAGAGCAAGTTTTTAAAAGCCAAACGGTATTTTTTTTATGTGATTTTATCTTTTTAAAGCCCCTTGAAGTTGTGAACATATTGGGTAATTTTATCATTCTTGGCATTTTTTTTTAATTCCATTTAAAGATCTAACGATAGTAAATGTTACTATACTGAATTGGCCTATCTATCAGCTTAGCACACAAAAAAAACAAGCATCTACCGCAATAATTCACGTCACCATAAATAAAAATCTCATCGTACTCGGCGACGGGTGAAAAATAAAAAAAAAAGTCATAACTCCGAAAATACGAAAAATCGCGGAACATACATGGGGGTGATTTAGATAGCCCTCTAGGTCCTCTACGTCCCAGCTTCAGTATATCACTACTTCTTGGGACACCCTGTATGTTAACTTTCAGTAAAATTGGAGAATGGGCATTGTCATTGGGATCTTAACCTATATTCATGTTCATTCATTCTAAATACATGGCATTTGCATTGATTTTTATCTATGCATGTTAATGAAAGGATATACATTATTACTAGTTACTTCAAAAGGTGCATGTGATTTATTTGTAGTACTCTCAGGAGATAAAAATCTTCCCACTATGGTAAGTCACTTATATCTATACTTCATGGTGAAAAACATGCACTTATCTGGGCCATCGTTTAATGCATCAAACGTAACACGTTACTAGAGGCGTGGCAAACGAAGAAAAGCGGTACAGTAAAAATATCATGACTTCGTAGAAGTCCAATGTTTTACAGGTGGTAAATTGAATAGTTCGCTCTGGTAGGGTTCTTACTTCGTAGTTCCATAGATGCTCACCAGTGGCGCTGACACGCAAGAATGCCAAGAATGGCAAAGATCGGTAACAAATTATGATAAAATTCGAATACTACTGGACCCTGTAGCTTGGTACAGAGCGTACGCCGGGGCATGGTACAGTCAGCAGCAGAAAAACGTGACCCCTCGGCCATATAATGTTATTATGACAGGGCGGTTACTTTTCTCTGCAGCTGACTGTACAATGTTCAAATCCAGTCTAGCTTTTATTTAACTTGCAATGTATGTTCGGATGGAATCTTGCCAGTTAAATTTGACCTACTTCCCGGTTTCCGATTGTGATAAATTTGGCATACTTATTTAAGTTCGGTGACAATGCAATAGTATGACACCAGCGACTTGATCTGATGATGGAGAAGGAAGGTGGTTATAGGAACTCTGTAATAAAATAATGCAATCCTACCGAGTTTGGGCTATTTAGAATCGACTCGGTAAGTAGTTGATGGATGTTCAAAGAAAAGTACAGTCGGCAATAAAGGCTTGTCACAAAAATGAATTTCTTGACAGAAATTTATTTATCTTTGTATTTATAAATAGTAATTATATTACCTCATTTGCCATCAATCATCCTATCACTACTTATTAGAAATGAGCTGAATTTTTGGAAACGATTAAACACCCAGCGCAACTTCGCCATTGTTGTGCTCGATTGCCGAATATATCCCTATATAAAACCCAAACCTAACTCAACAATCATAAATAGCATAATATTAACGTTAAATATATTGTTCGTACTTCGTTCGCAGCGGACATAAAAGGCGTAAACCACTTTTTTCGTCTAGCTTAGTGAGGTAAAAAGGTGAGTACTTTTTACCCCACTAAGTCTTAGAAGTATTAAATAACCCAATCCATGTTTTCAATTATTATGTTCATAATTCATAAGATACAAAACGATCTTAATAAGCTAAATTAGTCTTAAAAGACTACTTTTAACTCCCGATTAAAAAGAGGGGTGGTATAAGTTTGCCGTGGGTATCTGTGTCTGTAAAACTGTGTATCTGTGTGTGTGTGTGTGTGGCATTGTAGGTCTTAAACAGACGGACCCATTTTGATATAGTTTTTTATTTGTACAGTGAATTTATCGAAAGCTTTGTTATTGTTCAAGAAAATCGGTTCAGTCGCTTGGTTTTTTTATCAAATCAAATCATTTATTCATTTGAGACAACATGGGTCCAGCATACATTTTATTTCCTACAATAAATAATATTTTCTTCTGTTTCCGCGATTATTACTCATTTAAATAATAATAGAAAGAAATTCCAAAACGTCGGGAACTCAAATGAGATAATATACGCGATATAATTCGTTAAAATTGTTTTTTTTATACAATAAATAAATTAAATTAAAATAAACATTTAAAAATCATCATAATTCATCCATTAAATACAACCAATTTATCAATTCAACACAAAATTTAAAATTAACTTTTATGGGACGTATGTAGGGGGTATTTCATCGCTTCGCCGATTACGTGTGTCAGACTCAGAACGATTTAGGAAAAACACTTTTGAAACGCCGTCTAGGGCGCTATGTCCCAAATGTCCCAATAAACAGCGAAATTGTCGATTTCCCGGAGGAAATTTGGGCAATGAAGTATACGGAAACGAGATTTTGCCGCGTTAGTATTAGTAGTATATTACTATTGCTGCAGGCCGAGATGAGAGGTATTACGTAAAGAGTTTGGTTTACAAGGCCGAGCGCTAGTAAGGCTTCAGAGATATTCAAATGAAATCTTTATACTTACACGACCGATTCAGCTCAGCAAGTGTCGTTGCCTGCGAAGCTGAAGGTCCTGGGTTCAATTCCCGGTAAGGGCAAATATTTGTGTGGTGAGCTTAATGAGGATGTTTTGTATGTATATAACTAAATATATCGTCGTCTAGTACCCATAGCACAAGCCTAGGTAGTATGGGACTAGTTCGATTTGTGTAAAAATTGTCCGTGTGCTTGATACACGCCAAAAAATATAAAAACACCGTCCAAAAGAGCATGTCGGACCATGCTCAGTGTAGGGTTCCGCAGCCATTCCTACAAAAAAGAATACAGATGAACGAAATACGATATGAACAAGTGTACTAGCAAAAGAGCACATCTCCACGGCACCTACGTACTAAGCTGAGAAGTGTGCAGTTTTTTGGCAATAACTCAAAAACAGCTCGACCGATTTTATTCAATATAGTTTTCATTGAAATTACTTGTAAGGCCTCATTTTCATGAATTTTCCCGTAATTTTTTATCACGTTGAACATTTAGAGGGGGCGGGACGCTATTTTTTGGATTTCTGGAGCGAATAATTACAAAACTGCTGACTTTATCAAAAAAATATGTATGGAGACCCCTATAATTTTTAAAGACCTATTCAACGACACCCCACACACTAGTGGTGGAACGAAAAAAAAATTCTCCCCACTTTAGTGTACTAGAGGTACCCGATTTTTTTTTTATGTTTTTATTTTACCGATTTGTCGGCGTGATACATACACATACTCATAAAAAAATTCAGCTTTCTAGTACTAATGATCACGGAGCTAAGCCGCGGACGGACAAACAGACGGACATGGCGAAACTATAAGGGTTCCTAGTTGACTACGGAACCCTAAACAAACGATTAAAAATAAATTTTATTCATGATCGAAGTACAACTTAGCTAAGACACCTTTAGGCGTTGCTGCCGTACGTGTGATAGACACGACAGAACCCCACACCTTTAGGCGTTCTCGGTGTCCAAATGTATCCAGGTTAATATATCCAGCCCGCGTTAAGGTATACAATGCACCAAACATATACTTAGCACTAAGCATTCCATTCATAAAACATAGCACTGTAACTACTTGTGTACGGCCCCACAAATTAAATTAACTCCACTCGTCACACCGGCAAAAACTGACAATTAGGGTCAATCAATAAATGGACAAATCCAATTAAGTCATTGACGGTGTTACTTGTTGATTGTATAAACAGTATGTTCCAGGTGTGTCATTTATTTGTTTCGAAATAAACTTATTGCTAATTTAGATGTCGGCTTAGACAGTATAACGTTACAAGTACCAACATCATTTAAGGGGATGCATCGAAAATTTAAGCTATTTTGTAGCGCATTTTTTGTCAAATCTAGTATATAAAATAGGCTGGTTTTCAGATATGTGTTTCTTGACTATATAACCTATTCAGTGATTAACGCGGAAACATGTTTAATATTTCAATGTTTATTGAAAATTTGCTCGATAGAAAAGTTATCCGAAAACGCGTCTTCATTTCCCGTTTTTTGTCTAGTTTGTACAAACAACAGATTAATAAACGGCAAAATTATGTTAAAATGTCATTCTTCCCTTAATCTTTTAAGTGATTAACTTAAATGTTAACAAAACATAATAATATCTTCGATTTCATGGTACTTTTACATCGGCGCTTACGCCAAAAAACCCCAAGCATGTAGCTTTCTCTTTCTTTGATGCGCGCGAGCAATAAATGCGTCCCTTATTACAAATCACGCTTATTGGCTGGCTCCGCGTTTGGGGCGTGATTTACAAATGACGAAGTAGGCCCTTGAGCTCAGATTGGTTTGTGCTTCAAATGCCCTGCGGTCGGCACCGATCCGACCACACTACACCAATGCGTGGTACATATCTTCCTACTATTTGATGCTGACTGTACCTACATCAAATATTTCATATCCAATTTTCAATTAGTCCTCTGCCTCACTTGGCGACGTCGACAGCTACGGTAGCCAAACAATAGGGTACTTGACTGACAGATGAAATCAGTTCCTTTTTATGAACTGTCAAAACGGTCAGAAAGTACGAAGTTTGAAAGGAAAAAGGTTTATGACGTCATAATTCTATAACGTCAAATTGCCTCCTTATATTTAGTTTTTTTATCATTTTAAAATCGCCAAAAGCTTAAAAATAAGTTTTCATTCATGTTTTCTGCGTATTTTCAGAAATAACATTTATCTGCAAGTGTGACATAATTTATGTTGATTACAGGAAAGCACCCAATTCATACCGAGATGTATGGCAGCTCACTCACCTGGCGACGGTTTGGCGACGTCAAAATGTTAAGGCGACGTCGCTGGCGAGAACGCCATGCTGCCCAGTGAAACAGACGTCTTAATGGAGACTATATTTAAAATCTTCTGTACTCTTAATACCTGTCATTTAATTGGGATGTTGACGGTACTCAAAAATCAAATTGTGATGCAAAATGGCAGTATCTATGACAGAAATCCTAAAAAATAATTTGAGTTTGTTACCTTGCCTATATAGCTCGTTTTAGTTGTTTTGTGACTGTGAGCCTTTAAATTTGGGTGGGGAAAGTCCATTTTTAGAGTTTAAAAATATTAAATAACTAATAAAATAATACAATTGAATAACCCATGAAATTTATGGTAACTTTTGATAAACGCAAGTTTAAACAGCTGCAGAACAACGTTCTTAATTTTCCCATACAAGGTAAGAACGTGTGACGTCACACGTTCCTAGGCTTTAGTAGTATCTCGGTGAGTTTTTTTGAGATAGAAGTAGTTTATTCACCAATGATTCTATTATTGAGAAGTTGTTCTATAACAAAACAAAAAAAATGCCCATAATTATCAACATCCCAATTAGATCCTTTTAGGAGTTTCTTGTAATTCCCACTTATGTCTATATTATTCAAGCATTTTCGTTTGTTACCAAATATAGACAACCAATAAAGTAAAAAATCTAGGAACACAAATCTAACAGGGTGTACTTGTTCAAGTGCTTGCTTGTTATTGGGTTGTGTCTAAACATTCCTTTTTTCCATGCCAAAGCCTCTCTTTATACATGTTCAGGCTCTCGGACACTCATGATAAGGACCAGTCAAAAATGGGGTGTTGTGGGGCACTCAATAATACAATCACAGACTGCTTTGGACTGAAAAAAAGATGTTGTTTAATAAGATCACTCTCCTCCGTTGGGGGCCCAGGACACATGCCCAGAGTGCCCAGTGGGAAAGGGGGGCTTAAACCAAAAAGAATACATCAACTTAACCAGGATGCTACTTCTTGGCCTGATATCATCAGGATATATTGAGCCCAATTTTTCAGTTACAAATAGGTAACAAGTAATCACGGAGGTAAAAAAACTTGGCACACCAAGAAAAGCTGGGATAAGTGTTCATAGGTATGATTCAAAGAAATCTTTTTAGTCATATGAATATCAGCATTGATCTAGCTGTCTGCGGTTTTTTTTTATGATTACTTGTATCAATAAAGTTTTGATAATGTTACACACATTCAATAGGGAATATGCATGAATTTTAATTTTTGCTTTATTAAAAGCTCATTCATGTAACAAACAGTACACCAAAATAATTTATCGAATAGCTAGAAAAATAACCAAGATATAAGCCATCAAACATTTCATTCTATCTCTTTTTTGCAAAACAGAATTTAATATGGAGTGACGTAACAACGTAACAGTGCATATGGGACCTCTGTCTTATTACTAGTTTAAAATGGTTATATTATGCGTATTTCTTGGTCGATTTTAATTTTGATATTTCGTTAAGAAGTGATGAAAAAAATTAATGCATGTACCCTACTTCTCCCTCTTTTCACCAATATTAGCAATCTCGATTTATCACTATCCCAGCACTTTCTTATTTAAACTTTAGTGCAAGTGTTGAACTTAATGCCTAAATGCATTCTCTACCAGTCAACCATAGCTAGGGCACTTTTGTAATATTATCAATGCTGGTTTATCAGAATAACACTGTATAGGAATTTATTTTGCTACTAACACTAACTTATAGCAGTAGGACATCAAATAAAAGAAAACACACAGTAAAAAAATAAGGAAAATCTTTTGCTATTCCGCAAAATAAACTTAAAATAATGAAGGTACTGTGAATTGAGTTCTATGGATACATCGTCACTGCTAGCTTAATATCCTATTGCATGTCAAAGGCATAGGCATATTATAAGGTAGAGGACTATTTAAGATAAAAATGCAAGCCCAAAACCTAAACCGAATCATTTTCTTTTACCGGGACATGGTTCCGGATACTTTTTTTTAGCAAACTATTCTTCCCAAACTGCCTCAATTCCCAAATGTTTCATGTTCCAAACTCGCGCTTTTCTCCGAAACCAAAGAAAATCCAGATATTTTTTAAGCCATTGTGCCCAATAGGTTAGGTTAGGTTTATATTATAGAAATTCTGAAAATTTTATTGTTTTCGAAAAATCCTAAGTTTGGGATTTTAAATATTTGGGAAACATAATTTGCCAAACATTAGTAAACCACACGGTTCTTATAAGGTGGCATATCAAACATACTGTTGTTTTAAATAAAAAAAACATATTTTATTTTTCATCTTCTGATTTTAATCTTTCTTTTTTTACTTTTATATATAAGTTTTGAAATTTTTTCTTGGAGAACTACGCATTGAGTTTATACTTAACACATATATTTAGGACAAGTACAAATATTGCAATAGATATAAAGTTATTTCAAAAAAAATACTGACTTGAGTTTGTTTCGACTTTCTTCTAAACAGTGGTCTCCTCTTGGAAAACACCGTAGAGTCAGACTTGAACAATGTGCCCTTGCGGCCTACTTACAGAATAAAGATCATTATGTTATGAAAGTTAACAATACCAATTTAAAGCATCATTTCAGTACCAAAAGTTATGGTTCGTACATAAATACCTGTTTAAAGGAATGGCTTTAAAGCCAAACCCTTTAATGTAAGTTTTGTAATAGCATAATAAAATTTACATTTTAAATCATAAACATCTGTAATATAATATAAATAATAATTAGAATTTATGACTCATCAAGATAGAATTTGTCCCGTAAAATTATTGTTAAACATAGATGAAGTAGTAATCCGTGAAGTGAGATATTTAAGATTAAAATTTAAAGATTAAATTAAATTAGTTCAATTTTGTTATAAATTAAAGTTCAATGATTTTTCAAATAGGAAATTGTTCTCATAAGATAGTAAAAAAAGGCATACAGAAAACAATTATTAATTTGTATTAATAACATAACTCACACCGAAAACATTTATTTCCGTTTGAATCACCAAAATGGGAATTATATTCTGATGACCACTTGGTTCATTTCATCAAATTAATTAATTAACTGAAGTGTAGGTAGGCGTTAATTACCACTAGTGATCATAAAAATCAATTAAACTCACGTCCTCGAAGATGGATCCCACGTTCGCAGTTACCAGCAACAACGGCACTTTATCTGATCCCATCTTTTTAAATTTTAACATGATCCCGAAAAGAATTGGGTGAAAATGATTTCCCTCAAAGGAGGTAGGTTAAACGCCCTTTTCACTGATTAAGCGGCGTTATTTCGATATTACACTACTTTGGCGTACACACGCCCTATCTCCAAACATAACTGATAACATTTTACTGGTTACATTTGTTATTTTCAGTCGTAAACAACGATTTTTCACAATATTGCAAAATCGCCTAGCCCTTTCTGACATTTGTACATGAATGAATGGATGGAACGAAATGAATGTCAATTTTTTACACCCATTTCCGCGCGAACGTAACACTGTATAGTTCGATCAAATCATATTGATCATTGATGATTTGTACTAAAATAGATAATTATATGGGATTAAAAATTATATATTATATTTTTTAGGTATGAAACAGAAAATAAAGGATGTTTGCTTTTTAAATTTAGCTAAATACGGACAGAAACTCTATTTATCTCAAAGCAAAATCGTTACGGAGAGTAAAACGGAACGCAACAGACACCATTTCGATTTGTCAGGATTTTAACCAATGACGTCAATTCGTGTTTTACGTCACCGCCCCGTTTTCAGGGACGTACTTGCTTATTTTTGTCGTTAACGTGATTATTATAAAAAGATGTTAAACTGGGAAGACAATAAATAGGCTTGTGACGTGGGTAAGCTATTTATTTGTTTCTATTGTGTATGCCACGGCCAACAAAGATTAAAATAAAATAACTTGACCAACACCGGTAATGTAGCATTAGATATTACAAACGCCTTAATAGGTATCTACTAAAATTTAATACATAACCTACCCTTATATACGTAATTTATTTCTTGTTTCTCTTAACCATTATTGTTTACGAGAATTTAAATTCTGATAAAATTCTTAACTTTTGGATTGTAGGTATTGAAATCATTACTTGAAACTGAAAAATACCAAAAATATACTCTAAGTGCTTGGAATAATGCTAAACTCCCAAAATGTGTATTTATAGTGAATGTCCTGAATGATTTCCAAGGCCAATGACAATTTAGAGTGAGCAGGACAGAAAATATTTTTCATCGAACGCAAATCCCTCCCTGTTCCCTTTTCCTTCTGCACATGTGCGACTGTATTCAGTGCACCGCCTGTAAACAGCGAAATGGAAATCGATTGCTTTGTTTCTATTCTCGTGAATTAGGTCGAGTTTTTTATACATTGCATGTGCCTAGCCTACTCAGCCGTGAAAGGTAAAATCGTACCGGCGTCTATATTTTTACTTGAATGTGTAGCTCGCGCGCATTCTTAATTCAAATTTAGAATTTTGGAGCAGGTTGTCAATTTTTTGTTTTTTTTCCAGAACAATGAAGGCGCAGGCATTTCTATTGGGATTGTTTGCGGTTCTAACGTCCGGTCACGTTCACAATGCTGTGGAGACTGAAATGTTTGCCATTCCTATCAGCCCTAATTTATTCAACTGGACGTATCAAGGTAGGTAACCTTTATGAAATATTGTTTATTCGGGCTACTGTATTTTTCTGTAACTACTTAAATTAAGTAAAGAAAATAATTATGGATAATTATTTCTTCAATCATATTTAAAGCTAATAAACCTATGCTGCCGCTGTTTTCATAAAAAAAACGTTTACTTTTTTCTTTACAACGAATTTGTATTTTTGACGTGATAATGATAACGTCTTATAAATTGATGAACGTCGGCTGCACGCACGAAAAAGCATGACCGTCACGTTCCGCCTGAGCCGAGCGTGCAAGCGAGAGCGCGGAACAAGCGATAGAGAGGCACGATCGGCCTAAGCGTTCGGCTTATGAATTCATAAAAGTATGCAATTTTTCATCAATGTTTTCTTATGACATTATCACGTAAAAATATCGTCCGTAAACCAACTTTACAGACAACCAATTTTATTTTCAGAATTTGACCAGCAATACCGATTCCATGCAGCTTTGATGGGCAAGCCGGAGCTTCCGTCGTGGCTACGTTATATTTACAGTGGACGACATCACTCCGGTTTTATTTTTGGAACCCCACCAAGGGGCACCAAATCACCGATCACTGTATGTTTATAGTTTTAGTCTATGGTATTTCGAGATCAATGTTGGTATCAAGGTTAGCCAATGTAAACAGAAATGTGAAATTCCTTTCTGATTGGTTTATTGACCTTGAAGTGGGAAATAGAAACTCTTAATTTAATTTTTAAATATGAATGGGAAAACGCCTGCGGTTGCGAGTTTTTATTGGTTTGTCTTTCTTTGACGGAAGTACTCTAAAACTCGTAGTTCGTATGGCGCCATCTCGCTCACTTAAATACAGTTTAACATGAAAGCGAGAGGGATGCCACTTTACGAATTTCGAGATTCGGAGTAACCCAGGTATCAGAGGGGCTACTCTGAAATTCAATATTCGAAGTTCGTATCACGCCATGCCATCCCTCTTGCTCTCATGTTAAACTGTATTTGAGTGAGCGAGACTAACTACTTGTTTGCATAGAGATTTAATTGGTACCTTTCGTATACCGAAAAGTGATGTCTAGGGTACTTTTTATCTCCTAGAAAAATGTACGTTCTGTAATGGATATTTAAATCGGTATTAACTTACTAATTGACTTTCATGTTTACAATAATGTTCTCAAGTTCTTATTTTATTGCTCAATTTGTTTTAGGCTCTACCTTTTGTCCTATTCTCTCTTTCTCTCGCGCCACAAGTCAGACTGAACCGGTTCAACATTTCACAGTCCGTGTGCCTTGCGCACCGCGTCCCATTTAAGTAGCCACGGAAGGCAATCCCATTCCCACCAACGGGGCTTGCGCTTTAGTTATGTCCGAATACTCGTAAAGAGGCTTACCATTCAGTCAGATAAAAAAAAAAAACTTCGCTGATTTTGCGTTATGATAGGTATACATACTTATACATAGATCAAAGCACCAAGAACAACACGATTGCTTTAGCACGTAGTCATATTAGGAATTGAACCTGCTACTGGATTACGCGTCCAATGTGTCAACCTCTCCATCAGCGAGCACTGTGCTGTATGCCTCGAATTTATGCATCCGCTTTGACCCCCGTAACTTAAAATTTTCTGTAAGTTTACCTCAGCGCCATCTATGAGAACATGTTCATATTCCAATTGCACTCCTTTCCTGCAGTGTCAAATCGAACGAAGAGATGGCGCTGTTATTAGTATTGGATATGATACACAAATTCAGTCTTTCCGTGTTTTTAATGTGCGAAAATTACAACACATTATTATCCATTGTATGATATACATACAAAGATCAAAGCGCAAAGGAAAACATGATTACGCCAGGATTCGAACCTAGTACCCAGTGGCGTAGCTGGGTAGACAAGGTCTCCGGTACAAAAGAAAAAAATGGGATCCTATGTCAGTTTGAGGTTTCGTTAGTCAGGGTCCAATTGCCCCTAGGATATTGGGGTCTCGGTGCACGGCCCCGTCTAGCCAGTCGGTAGCTAATACGCCACTGTTTGCTGGTCTGCGTCGGATGGTCCCGTGAGCTTAGGGGCCCCGGGACACGGCCCCGTATAGCCCATTGGTAGCTACGCCACTGTTTGCTAGTCAGGGTCCGAGGGCCTCCTAAGCCTAGGGGCCCCGGGGCATTGCCCGGTATAGCCCATTGGTAGCTACGCCACTGTTTGCTAGTCAGGGTCCAAGGGCCCCCTAAGCTTAGGGGTCCCGGGGCGCGGCCCCGTATAGCCCATTGGTAGCTACGCCACTGTTTGCTAATCAAGGTCCGAGGGCTCCCTAAGCTTAGGGGCCTCGGGGCACGGCCCCGTATAGCCCATTGGTAGCTACGCCACTGTTTGCTAATCAAGGTCCGAGGGCTCCCTAAGCTTAGGGGCCTCGGGGCACGGCCCCGTATAGCCCATTGGTAGCTACGCCACTGTTTGCTAGTCAGGGTCCAAGGGCCCCCTAAGCTTAGGGGTCCCGGGGCGCGGCCCCGTATAGCCCATTGGTAGCTACGCCACTGTTTGCTAGTCAGGGTCCAAGGGCCCCCTAAGCTTAGGGGTCCCGGGGCGCGGCCCCGTATAGCCCATTGGTAGCTACGCCACTGTTTGCTAATCAAGGTCCGAGGGCTCCCTAAGCTTAGGGGCCTCGGGGCACGGCCCCGTATAGCCCATTGGTAGCTACGCCACTGTTTGCTAGTCAGGGTCCGAGGGCCGCCTGAGCTTGGGGGCCCCGGGGCACGGCCCCGTATAGCCCATTGCTAGTTACGCCACTGTTTGCTAGTCAGGGTCTGAGGGCCCCCTGAGCTTGGGGGCCCCGGGGCACGGCCCCGTATAGCCCATTGGTAGCTACGCCACTGCTGGTACCTTTGGATAACGCGTTCATCGTCTCCATACGCGAGGACTGTACGCCTCGAATTTTGATTTTGGTTTTTTTTTTCAGCTCGAAGTGATAGGCCTTAACCGTCAAGACTATGAGACGCGGAGAGTGCTCCTATCACTAAAAGTACACCGGAGAGACAAGATGGCGAAACACGAAGTGGAGCTCAAAATTGACAACTTAAATGTAGAGGACTTGCTGGATGAGCACAGGTATTTATTATTACAAGGTCATCTATGTTTATCAATAAAAGTGATGTGCCGGCGAGAACGTTCCTGCTCTCGAGAATTCCTTCTGAGAATTCTCTTTGCTCGCTCTCAGTTTTCAGATCTTCAATAAATTTAGTTATGCATACGTAAGCATGATGGCAATGCAAAATAAGTTATCATTAATTGAACAAAAAACTAAAATAATTATATTCAAAGGACAAATAGTTTAATTTCATGAGTTGAAATATTGCCGCGAACATTCCCCAGAGAACGTTTCCGAGAAGTTTCTCGGGAAATTCCCGAAAACAGAGAATTTTGCTCATAGAGTTCCCTCTTGCGATCCAATACTTTACCAAGAGTAATAAAATCGTAATAATACAGTGTTTTTTTTTTTTAAACATAATCTTTGAAAAATGTAAGGTAGTTTCTCGGAAATTTCCGCTGCAGAGAACTTTCTCGAGAAGCTTCTCCTACTATTTACTCGTTTCCGAAACTTCTCGGGAACGGCCCATCACTATCAAGACATCAATCAATTAACGCTTCCGCACGTTTCTTTTCGATGTGTAATTCCTCAATGTCCGCAGGATGACTAGGCTGAAGGATATTTTCCGCAGCAAGCTTTGGCCGGAGAGCAACCACGACATGTACGCCACCTTCCTCGCTTCCGCCATCGATCTGGGGGCTCGCTTACCGCTGAAGCCAAGCGACGGGGAAGGGTGAGATAATCTATATTTTCACCTCACTTCCTTGGAGAAAGATAACAAATTACCTGATATTTTTAAGGACATGACTTTAAATGTATTTAAATCACAGATTCATGGATGGCTTGTAGAAAAATTGGTTTACAACCAATCCGTTTACGTTCTTTAATGTTAATTAGATTGTACAAATACAAATCTTTAGTCTCGTATCTCGAGTAAAGTAACTAAGTTGGCGTGGTTGCAGTGATGTATCGGTGTTGCCAGTGTCCAGTCATGTACGGGGGCATCTCTGTAGTGATGGGACATTGCCGATTTCGGTAATAGTCGTTCCTCTTTTATGGTACAGATTACACAGTTCTTAATTTATTTTAAACCCGCCTTTCGCTCCGGCATCGCACGGGTGTAGAATATGAGAACGAAATTTCCGTTTACTATGTACATCATGTAATTAAATAGTTTTTGAAGATCTCCCTTATATCTTCTTTTCTTATAAATGTTTTTTATAGTATTAATGATTTCTTGATTATGTGATGTGACTTTTGGGTGATTTTATTTATTATTCTGTTTAATTTAACTTTTTTTGATATTTTTAATGATATTTGATTTTCTTTTTAATAATGTTTGTGTTTCTACACCTGAAAAGGTAGAGAATGGTGTATCTATACCTATATGAAATTGTTATTTGTACCAACAATGTACCAATTCTCACGAGCAATAAAAGACTTTGACTTTGAAAGTTCAGTTTACAACGCCAAATCTGCATGGAAAAGTTTGTTTTATCCGCTAGCGTGGAAAAGTCAGTTGAAGTTCTAGATATTATTTTTACATGTTCATTTGTTTTCTTTGTTATGAATGTGTTTCGTAGGTTGTTTGTCACTGGTTTTAAATGAAAAAATAATTGGTTTGTTATAATTTCATAGTTTTTCTTACATATCACATTTTCCTCGCTGTAGTGGTGTGTTTTGCACGGCTGCAAAATTATTTGCCTTCTCGTGGCTTAAATGCCTCGTTACGACTCCACGCCACTCTCTTTCCTCGTGGTTCAATTTTAGTTTCCTTCCCTTACTCGGCTTTAATGAAATGAAATAATGATCTTTATTCTGTAAGTGGGCCACAAGGGCACTTTTACAAGTCTGACTACGGCGTTTCCCAAGAGGAGACCACTGAAGAGAAGAAAGCCGAAACAAACTCAATAGTCAGTCATTTTTTCGAAATAACTCTCAATTCAAGTACATTCAATTCAAGTACTCGCGCCATATACTATACGCCATATCCTGTACTTTGCAGCCTTGCATAACAAATAATTGATACTGTACACAAATAGTCCCGTAACTGACATAACGTTTGGCAGGCATAGCTTAAACCAATGAAGGTGGATGAGATTTAGAACACATACAGGGTGGCCTAAAAATATTGAAACGTATTTTAAGCCCCATAAGAGTGGTCACCTTCACCATAGTCGCCTTTTTTAAATCCAATGGATTACAGTTCGTGGTCAATGTTTGAAGCATGGGCCTATACTACAAAACACAAACATGATTATATTCTGAAAGTTACACATTAAGGTGCGTCCACATTTGTATCATTTGCCCGTATCAGATCATCGTGGCGTGTCATGATCGCGTGTCACGATCACGCGTTTGGACGTTGCGCCGATCGGATCGCTCGAAATCCATTTTGCTACGCGTATCACACAGTTATATCGGACGAGTACGGCATGATCGGCGCGCCGACAGTAAGCGTCCAAGCAGCGCGATACGCAATCATGCCACGGCACGGTGATCGGATACGAGCAAATGATACAAGTGTGGACTCACCTTAACTTGTAATAGTATAGATATTATTGAAATACCCGCTCCGTACCTCCTTTTTGCGAAATATGATTATAATTTTTTTCTATTTCTCGAACAAACTTAGTAAGAATTTACTTCAAACTTAGTGAAATCAAGGACCATTAAAACAAGAGGACTGACACTTGCCATACTTTGGATCGTGTTCCGATCGCAAGGAGATATTCTGGCCAAAACTAGATGGCGCTTAAAAACTAAACATTTGAATAAAGAAATATAGTATAGTAACAATTAGTTCGCAAATAGCTAATAATAAATAAATCGTAACATGTGAATACTTCACGCTTGCAAAGTTGAATAATTGTAAAAAATCATTCTTATACATGATGGCGTTGTACATATCGAGGAATGGCTTTTTTGTATGGAGATGGTCAGTCCTCTTGTTTTAATGGTCCTTGGTGAAATGAAATAATTAAACACAAATATTAAAAAAAACTAGAAAGGTGCCTTCTAAACTTCGTTCGCGGAGGAGAAAAAGTCATAACCCCTCTTTTTTATTTAACGTAGTCGGGTAGAAAGTGTCCTATAACCACCTAGAGATACCCAGCTACCCGTGTACCAAAAATAGTTGAAATTCGTTTAGCCGATTTTGCGTGATGAAGCCACAACGACACATACAAACATACAAAAGATAAAAAAAAAAAAATTTTTCGTTTTAGTGACCTCCAAATAGTTCGTAACAATCATTTTTTTGAAAATATCTTCAAGGTACAGACATTTCATTTTTACAACTTTATAATAGTATAGATTACACAATATATTCCTTCCGCAGGCTTGTAGTCCGACTCGGCAGCACGATGCCATTCTCCACCGAGCTCAAGAACCTTCGAGAAGAAGTCCGGCCTCTATCCAAGTTGCCCAGCTGTCCACGGGAGTACAAGAGGACTACTGTGGAGAGACTGTTCAGAGACGCTGGGCTGACGCTTGACTGGTGCAGCTTTGAGCTGGTAAGTTGTTAGACTAGGACACCTTGGACTGTAAATAGCATTTACCGCCTGTTGCGCGCACATAATGTTTTACGTCTTGGCCAGAGGAAGACGTAAAATTGTTATATGCTACAGGCGGTGATAAAGAATGCCGCAGTTCTTAGGTTATTTATACAAATACCTGATACCTGAAATATTATTTATTTTACCGCCCTAGGTGTTTCACGCATAGTAGGCACGATGTACAATATGTCACCTCGACCGACTTCCACTACCGAGGAAGACATTAAATTGTGTAGTTACACACCACGAGCGGTGATTACGATCGTGCGCAAAATACCTCTGATTGGGACATATTTATTTTACCACCCTAGGTGTGTCTAGTACAATACGTCCACAATAGGGAATATGCATGAATTTTAATTTTTGTTTATTAAAATCTCATTCATGTGACAAACGGTAGATAAAAATAACTTTTCGAATAACTGTAAAAATAACCAAGATATAAGTCATCAAACATTTCATTTTATTTCTTTCTTGCAAAACAGTATTTAATATGGAGTTTATATGGCGGCTTAGACTTTGACGTAACAGTACATGTCGGACCTCTCTTTCAAATCACTGTCTAATTAGTAGTTTAAAATGCCTGTATCATGCGTTTTTCTTGGCCGATTTTAATTTTAAGTCCACTTTTTGAAAACATTTTTACGGTGTTTTGATATTTTGTTAAGAAAAACGGTAAAAAAAATCATGCATACCCTATTGGTGAAGATAAAGTGTAGTAAATATAAAGAAAACAAAAACAACATTCAATTGAGAACCACTTCTTTGTTGAAATCTGTTAGCATAGATGTTTCACTTTATTCCAGTACAACACAGTATACCGCGACCGCACCACCGATCACATTGAATACCTGACCGCCGTACCGTCCGGCAAGAGCATAATGTCGAACACGTTGTCGGCGCCGGCGTGGCACGCGCCTGCGCGCCACTCACTGCCGACGCGTGGCTACGGCCGGCAGCTGGCGGCTGCCGCTGCCGCGCCGCTGCTGCTGCTGCTGTTAGCCGTCGCGGCCTTAACTGCCGTTGTGTGCTTCCACTACGCTGCTATGTAAGTACTTAACATTCTATTTCACCTGGAAACTAGGGACAACATAAGACGCTAGGTTTTTAACACTGATAATGGCACTAAATTCGTTCGTGCTACTGAACAGCGTAAGCTAGTATGGTCACTCCACTTGAAGGTAAGTAATCAGTAGCCCATTAATTTTGCAGACTTAGGTTTAAATAAGAGTGAGAGTACCACTGGTCTCAACGATATACTTGAGACTCAACCTATACTGTGAAGCAAGAGCATATTGTCTAGCATGCGTTCTGCGCCGGCGTAAGGCTACGGCCGAAAGTTTGCAGCAGTCTCTGCTGCGACGCTGCTGCTGCTGTTGCTGGCCGTCGCTGCCTAGACTCCCGCCATGTGCTTCCACTACGCTGTCACGTAAGTGACCAACAACATCAACTTTGTAACTCAGTCACATGACAGCCAGGACTAGCCTGTTAAAACGTTTATTGCTACTTCCTTTTTTGCATATGGCGTGAGTTAAAACTCACTGATAATGGCTCTAACTTTGTGGGTGCTATGTAACATAAAAAGGTAAACGAACGCGCAATTTACGGATAAGTAGTCAGTGGCCCACCAAAAATACAGAACTCGGTCTATACGAGCGCACAATGTATTACCTGATCACAACATACGGTCAAGAGCATAATATTTAGCATGCTGCTGGTGCCACCGCGGCACTGGTGCTGAGAGGGTGCTACGTGCTACGCTGCTACGTGAGTGTCCAACAACTTCGTCTATCTATCATGCGATAAACACAATCATATGCACAGGAGTATTTTTTGTTACGATGTCACATTGTATTATTTGTCCTATTTTGTTTATTTTGACCTCCTAATTTATATTATGTTCTTTTGTTTCATTTGCAGGCAAGACTCTGAATCAGACTACTTTTTAGATACCATATTCCATATCTGTACAGACTATAGACGAAGAAGAAGGTTAGAATTCCACAAATGAAATAACTAACCCTTCAAATTAATAACCTAACAATACTAGTACTATACCTTTTAAGTAACTGCTAACTAGCTTAACGTACTTAATTTACAAATCAGCGCCATCTACCAAAAGCAACGAAAAACAATTTGTAACACTATTCACAAATAGGTAATAATGGAGTCATACATGTACGCGAACAACTAAATCGACATCCGGTGAACCGATAAGTTTTTGTCCTTATTCTAATATTTTAATAATAACACAAGTGTGGTCATGTCTATGGTTTCTAAATGTAATAGCGTTAAGTCTTAATTTCCAGAGGGCACAAATCCGGTAAAGTGGAGCTTTGTCGTTACGGCACAGGCAACACCGAACAGACGCAAGCAGACAATACCAGCAACAGAAGCGTCGGAGTCAGGTAATACCCCTCCCAGACGGTCGAAAATGTTTGCCAATCTGCCAATTATATTTAATTTGTAAAAGCTGACAACTGCTTAACATGTTTGGTCCAATCCGGAGACCTTAGTCATGAGATAGGAGTGGATCCGGTCGCTGCCCTTTACGACGTGAGTAAATGGTATTGTAATCTAAATATTTCCGAGTCTCGTGGAAGTGTTCTAGTTAAAATCCAATTGGTGGTTTGGTTTGCTTGATCATTAATTTTCTCAATCGTCCATTCGATCAGAAGGGGTTAAACACCTTCCAACCTAGAGTTTAACGCCCTAAAATACTAAAACGAGACTCATAAACCTTGCCTTATTGGTTAAGCTTATTTTATAGTCTAGCAGATTACATTGCCCCTTTCCATACATCCAACTTTATTAAATAGGTACTTATATATGTAACCTTTTTCGTGGAACACAACATCTAAATAGCTGCAGCTGTAATGATATTATTATTTTTTTATAAAACGAATGAGAAAAGAATGGTTGTAAAAGGGACATTATGCTAATGAAAATCTTATAAAAGCATAATTGGGAAATTACAAAAACAATAACAAATTATGTTAGGTATCGTTTAAAATCGCTTAGCCTGCATCGCTTTCTGATCTTATACGACTTAATAGAATATTGAACTTGGGTTATTTTTTAAAAACATTCTTAAACTTATTTCAGCCCCAACAACAGCCTGGCGCGGCCCTACAGCCCAAAATCAACCACCAACTTAGCGGCCAATTACAATCGCCCCCAGCCTCCCCCCTACGTCGGTTCGGCCAACAACTCCCTCCACCACCGGAAGTCCGCCGCCGACAAGACCCCCTCCACCTCCGGTCACACCCCCGAACACCGCCACCTAGCTTTAGAAGACTCACTTAAACTCCTCAACGAAGCCAACATCGCGAATTCCATTTTCGAAAATTTGAAAAATCCGATCGTCGACTTGAACGATGGCGGCGAAGACTACGTCCCTGTAAAACCGAATGGAACCGGTTATAATCTGATCAAACCTGACGGATATGTGTCGATGAAGGATCTCGATGACATTGATGTACCGGATTTGGGTAAGTACGGCATTTGACATGAGGTTACGGAGGGTGAGCCGCCTGTTAAAACCTGGTTTTGTTAGGCTCTGTACCCGTTTGGTCATTTACACCAGCAAGCTGGTAAAGTCTATTAATTTTAACCTCTATAACTGTATGATTTAGGAAGCTCTGTTACATTGGTAAAAAAAAGGAACTAATAATAAAATCACACACAACACAAGACAGGCGCAGCACACACTAACTAAAGGAATTACAAAATTACCTATAATAAGCAGAAGCACATGTACCTCCTGATCAGTAGGGCTGTCACGCGCGATCGGACTACGCGTACGATTGACACTAAAGTATCACTCAAAGAATTCAAAATATTTAGATATTTTGAATTCTCTATATTTTGCCAACCTTATGTCACGGATGGACGTAGCGGAACAAAGCATTTATACTACTTATAGTAAATAAGTTGCATTTGTTAGTCTAAATTAGGCATCCATAATATAAATGGATGACGGTTTTTTAATGTGCTCACGGCAAGAGTGAGTGAAATGTTGTATTTAATAGCACAAATCGTTGTAGAAACCTGACTTACCTATTTGGTTTTAATAGTATTTATTATACTTAGCACAATTAGATATTGTATATGTTGTCAATAGGGTACATGTATGAATTTTTTTATCGCTTTTCTTAACTAAATATCAAAATACTGTAAAAACGATTTCTAAAATCGACCAAGAAATACGCATAATATAGCCATTTTAAAGTAGTAATTAGACAGAGAGGTCCGATATGAGTGCACTCCGGCCATATAAACTCCATATTATTTTTTTCTGTTTTGCTAGAAAGACATAGAATGAAATGTTTGATGGCTTATATCTTGGTTATTTTTATAGTTGTTGAAAAAAATATTTTTGTCTGCTGTTTGTTACATGAATAAGCTTTTAATAAAGGAAAAATTTAAATTCATGCATATTCCCTATTGTATGCCTATAAGATATCCTTTCTTAAAGAGGTTGGGTATGTTATATTGTTTATTGTTGGCGTTGTTTTGTTTATAGAACGTTCCGAGTGAAAAGTAGGAAGTCTTTTTTCGTATATTAAGTATAATTTCTTATAATCTTAACTCCCATTTTAACTATGGTATTACTTCGTCAAAATTATAAAACGTTAGGTACACTACGCGTCTGCTAAAAATGTACAAAGCACAAAATGCTAACTACGATCAAAATGTGCAAACAACTAAACTGTACATGGCGTAAAATGTACCTACATCATGATCATGACAAATGTAGGTACAGTACGCAAGGATATACTAACGGTAAATGCACATAACACAAAATATGTGATAAGAAAATTTACATTTCACGAATTGTTTAGTTGTGTAATCCATAACAAACTATAACATTGTACAATGGGGATGTTGTTGACAATTTTTTCTGTGGTATATGTTATAGAACGACCTTTCAATAATAGAAATGCTGGTGAAAAAACTACTTCAATATCATAAATACTCCATGAGATACAATAACGTTAGAATCACATTTTTGGACTTTTCCAAAAACGCTCCGTACTAACCCTAGGAAGGCGTGACGTCACACCTTCCTAGCTTATATGGGGAAATTAAGAACTTTGTTCTGCATCTATGTTAAAACTTTCGTTTATCCAAACGGTTTCATAACAAAAGTTACCCCACATTTCAATGGTACTATTATTTAATATTTTCATACTTTAAAAATGGACTTTCCCATATATTTTCAAAGGCTCATAAAACAAGATACACGTAAGGTAACGATTTCAAAGTTTGTTTTAGGATTTTCGTCATAAAAACTACCTTTTCGCATCAGAATTTATTATTATTTGAGTACAGTAAACATCCCTATTAGCGTATGTACATTTAAATGGCGTGTACATTGTGCGTACTGTATATTTATCATGATATACATTTTACGCCTTGTACATTTGGCGTGTAAATAGTTAGCATTTTGCCTGCTGTACATTTTCAGCTGAAACTCTTTTGACATTGGCTATACCACCTAGTTTTATTTTAAATTTGCGGTTTGCACCTAGTATGTGCAAGTTTGTAGCATTCAAACGAGGTGCACACTTAGAGGAACCGCGGGTTACAAACGGTACAATCCAATGAGGGTTTTCTAAAATGGTAATGTGTCATACAGATTCTACAATTTAGCCGTCTTTCCTGTGGAAAACGCAATATTTAAGGGCTTGGGTACATATAACTGATATTTTTATCGCATAGCTCTAGAGTATTAATCGATTTGTACATCACCTAATAACCCTATTAAAAAATAGTATTTAAAGCCCTTAACTTTCGGGTGTTCACAGGAAATAAAAATAAAAATCTGTATGACCCTAATATCACCAGTTGGCGCCACCGTTACGTAAGGTCTTATTGACAAGAAGTGTCAAAATCTTGTGCTGTGATTGGTGGATGTTGACACTTCTTGTCAATTAGACCTTACGTCACGGTGGCGCAAACTGGTGATATTTCCATTTTAGAAAACCCTTATTTGCGTAGTTGATGGCTGACTATTTATGATGTATTTAATAAAGTATTTACAATTTGTATTATAAAGTAGAACTGCTATAATTAATGAATCGGAGTAGAGAGTTGTAATATTGTATTCAATTACATCTAGTGTACTTACTTTACATACATAACTTCCTTCTTCCGATCAATTCAAAAGAAGACTTCCTAACTAGTTATATATACCTACGTTAGAAAACTATACATATCTAGTCAAAATAACTCGTCTAATCATAAAAAAATAAGTAAAATAAGACTAATCGGATAATAATTGTGTCTTAAATGTCTAGTGTAATGTATGTTGAAATAAATTAAGCCAATTCTATTCAGCGAGTTTTTTTTTATACCTAGGACTTAAAATAAGCTTTATGTACAGTCACCAGCATTAATATCTGCCACAACAATATTATATTTGACAACAGAGAATTTAATGGAATTGTATAACATTGAGCATTTGTAATGTTGATACGCGGGCCAATCGAGTGGCAACGCCATCTATTAACAATGTAGGAAACTGTGTAGAAGGCCGCCCGCGACGACGCGCGCGGCGCCCAGAGCGATACCGGCAAGCGTCTCGTTAACTGAATAAGTAATAATAATATAATAGGGAGTTAAGGATTGCTCTGTTGCACTTTGTGGTTGTGAATGTTTGTTTTAAACAAGTAAAGAAGTGATATACAACGCGTGTTATTCATTAAAGACTCATCCCCGTTTCAATGTATAATTGTGTATTTATCACATTCAGTCATTATTACTTGAATTTTGTTAAATTTGAATAATCCAAGTAAACACATTCTATTTGTATTTTATTTTTTCATTTTACTGTAAGTTATTGTTATATTTTCACATGTTGTCATAGTTTCGTATTGTAATACTAGTATTGTATTGTAATATCTGATAATTTGAATTAAATATTATATAGGGTTATTGTAACATTGTAATTGACATTAATTTTAGAAATTTGACAGCTGAGAAATTTAATCAAATGGTATATACTATGCATGGAATAATTATAAAATTGTAACTGTGTCTTACCCTATAATCATTCAAACACAATGTATATTGTTCAATGAATAAATTACTATGACTATGATTATGGCAACAAAGCGCGCATAAATATCTGACACGACGCTATTTCTAGGGCCATAACGTAAGGACGTGTCAGATATTTTGGCCCGCTTTGTTATGGCAGATATTGATGCTGAACTAAATCAGTTTAACAACCAGTGTTGATAACAAAATTGATATAAATATCTAGGTACAAAGAAAAAATATCACGATTCACTATAGCCAAGGGCCATTAAAACAAGAGGATTGTCGAAATCGCCATACATAAAACTGTTTCTGGAATTTTAGATATCAACGCCATCTATCTATAAGAACTATTATTTACAAGCGTTGCAAGCGTGACACAATATTTATGTTTAGCTGTCTACGAATGAATTATTACTGTACTATGTTTCTTTGTTTAATTATAACATAGTTAAATGTTTCGTTTTAAAGCGCCATCTAGTTTTTGGCTGTTGAGGTACAATCCAAAGTATGATGACTGACAGTCCTCTTGTTTTAATAGTCCTTAACTACAGTGGATCGAATCTACAGCTAAGCTGGAATCGAACTGGCGTCTGTTGTAACTGAACGGCGTCCTGAATCATTACACCTTCAGCTAGCGTATTGACTTGCAATTAGGGTTGCCATATTGAAAAATGAAATTATCTGATAACAATCCTGACATCACCCTAAAAGTGTTTCTTTATATTTTTAATGTGAAAACATCTTTTTTTTTATACAATACTGATACAAATATCTAAGTAGAAAAGAGAAATTAATTGCTTTGATTGATTTGATTTGATTGAGCGTCTAACGGATAGGACGCTTTTCCGGTATAACAGAGACGCTGGTTCGATTCCAGCTTAGACTGCAGTGGATCGCAATTAATTTTTCTTTTCTACTTAGATCTTTGTATCAGTATTGTATCACCCTAAAAGTCCTGACATTTCTTGTAACAGAGATTTGGCGTAGCTTAACCGACGCGCCGGCACACTGCAGTGTACTGTATCGTCAATGTACCTTTCCCTTCGCCCGACCCTGTAGCCGTTTTTTTATGAGGCCATTTTTAAAAACCCTGACACTTCCCAAGTCCAGCCACAATCTTGGCAAAGGGTCAAAGATTCTGACATGTCAGGACAAATCCTGACGTATGGCAACCCTATTCGCAATAAACTAAATAAACATCTACCTTCGGTAAGAATACCTATTGTACCTTTTAGTTTGACAGGCTTAGTATTTTTTTAGCACTACTCTAAAAAAAAATGTTTATCTCGCGACATAAAACGGACACGTGACCTGATCGAAAAACCGTTACAATGTAATTGACAACGCACATAATAAATGCACAACGTTAATATTCAAGTTTGCACTTCTGCCGGCACTCCCAGAGTGCAACCAGTTGATATTTTTTTAATATATTGTATGTACAGACAATTAACTTTTACTATAATAGTATAATTATCATTATTTTCGTAAATATCCAATGTTGTCGTCTAAGTTTAGTAAAGTGGAAGTGATGCTGTGTCGCGCGACAAGCCGCGACTGTCATGCTGGCCCTGCTAACATTTCTATTGGAGCCCTCAGAGCCGGTGATGTTCTATTTAAAAAAAAACCTTATATGTTTTTTTATGACATAGGAAGCAAACGGGTCGCCTGATAGTAAGCGATCACCGTCGCCCATAGACACTTGCATCACCGGAGGAGTCACAAGTGCGTTGCCGGCTTTCAGGTGGGAGTACGCTCTTTTCTTGAAGGTAGGGGAGGGGAGGATGTTCATCATCAATATCATATCAGCCCAAAACGTTGCTGCTGGACAAAACGTCCTCCTCCAAGGATTCTACAAGGACAGGTAGAACGCCGCCCTCAACCAACGGTTTCCCGCGATCTTCACCAGATCATCGGTCAAAACGGAATGTTAACAGTGGGAAAATAAAAAGCAACATATTAATACCTTTACGTTTATTACTCTAAACACTTAGTAACTACAACAATAAGGTACATTAGGTTCCTACAGCCAAGGGCCATTAAAACATGAGGACTGACAGTTGCCATACTTTAGATCGTGTACCGATCGCAAGGAGATATTCTGGCAAAAACTAGGTGACGCTTTAAAACTAAACATTTAACGATGTTATAATTGAATAAAGAAACACGCATAGTAACAATTAGTTCGCAGATAGCCAATCATAACTAAATAGTAGGTAACATTTAAATACTGTGTCACGCTTGCAAAGTTGAATGAATTGTAAAAAAAAATTCTTATACATAGATGGCGTTGTACATATCGGGAACGGCTTTTTGTATGGCGATGGTCAGTCCTCCTGCCGCAAGGACTATTAAAATAGTCCTTGCTACAGCTTATCTACATGTATTTCTCACAACTGCTCAACTATAAGAGATCTAGCAATAGTTATACATAACTATAAATAATATAATAATTTACTTATACACACGTTTCATAAAAAACAGCTATAGGTACTGGTCATTTCGAAAAAAATAATTAGAATATTTTTAACCCTTTAAAAAATATAGGAAAAACAAAAATCTTGTAAGAAGCGCCATCTTGATCAAATCTTTAACCCCGAATAAAAGAGAGGTGTTGTAAGTTTTATGAGTGTATGTGTGTCGGTCTGTGGCATCATATTTTAGTTTGTTTTTTGGGTTTAGAAAGACTTAACGCAGAGTGTTCCTAGAGTCACCAGTATCAATATAATGCCATAAAAAACGGGCGAAAATATCTGACATGTCCTAACCGTCCTAAAAATAGAGTCAGATACTTAAGCGGACTTTGTTGTGGCAGATATTAATGTTGCCGACTGTACCTATGGTTCTAGAAAATCACGTAGAACCTCACCAAAGATCGCGAAGGGGGAGGGGGGAATAAATATGGCCCAAAAAACTTAGTGTGATTTCTTGATGAACCCAAAGCACTAAATAATAGTTACAAATCCTTCCACAATGACGCTAGTGTAGCAAGATACTACCCAAGTAGCACAGAAGCTGTATAAGTGCTTATTTAAAAAGCAAACTAGCTGTATAATGGCAGTATAAGCTCGTATTCAGCTTGTGTGCTACCTGGGTATGAAGTCAACATAAAAGTTCGAATACTAAAAAACTAACGGGCGCACCAAGAATTTCCCCACGCAAAACAAAATAATACGACCATCTCACAAAACTCAAAATCGTATAGGGGCTTATAAAGCTTATATAAAAATCCCTAAATATTCAAAGAGAAATTTTATTTACTTCCTTTTTTTTGAGTTATGAAATTTTACGTGTCTTTTCTTATAGCTTATTTACATACCTGTCCTATAACCACCATAACTTTTTATATCTACTTACAATAGACGTTATCAACTTATCACCTACTTGAAGCAAACAATCAGAAATATAAACTGAAGATTTGTTTTTATTTCAATATAATTAATAATACATTTTTTATAACTAATGGCAAGCCAATTAAATTCGTCATACCATAAAACTAATTTTATTTTATCACTAATACTTATTCGAACCGTTTTCCAATTCTTATTTAGGGAAGCCTCTGAATCGATTATTCTTTGAACTTGTGACATTTTTTTATGCATTGCATTGAGATGTTTAATATAATAACTTAAACTGGGCAATTTATTTTATTACATTAATATTATACAGGTATTGTTTTTAGCTTACGCTAACTTCGACACATTAATTGATACATTCACAGAAACTAGGTACACGGATTTCTGTTTATCCGAAAGAAATACCTCTTTCATACACACCATTTTCTTTTATTTTTCTTTCTTTTACGATTTTGAGAAAATAATTTTAGTTAGCCTGAATCATAAACAACAACCGATATGCATAGATTGTGATGAAACTTTTTGGACTTTCCCATCATAGCTAAACAATAATAATAACTAAAGCACAACAAACGTTTAGCAATAATATCTCGCTTTACTTACCTACCTACTTTATAGAACACGAAAAGCAAAAACTATAAATCGGTAAATTTAAAAATTACATAAATATCACTGGTATTATTTTAATATTTTGCGGGGTCAGAAACGCCAACAAATTACAACTTTAACACTTTCCCGACCGGGAACCCGCTAGGTGGGCGGGGCGCATGCGCAGGATATCGCGTAGCGCTACGAAAATCGCGGTCGTCAATGTGTATACTAAGGCGTGTAGGTGGAGCTAAGGCAAATTTAGACAGGGTCGACTGACTTCGAATTCGGGTAAGTTAACACTGACCCGAAAATAACCAATGTAAATTGATTTGAAGTCAGTACAGCGGTGGGGGCTCAGCGCTGACCCAAATATTCGCACATGAATATTTTGACGTCAGTCGGCGCCCCCCGCCGCCTGCCACCCGCGCCCTCCCGCGCCAGTGGTAAAAACCCCGTGTAAATGGAAAAGTCAGCTCACTGACGTCACAGAACTTGAAGAGCTTACCACGACTACTGAATAAACAAAATCTCCATGTAAACAAATTAAGTCATGGATGGCGCCAGTGTCGGCGCCGATACCGACTTGAGCACTGACCCTGTCTGAATTCGGCTTTAGAGGAAGCCAGTGCTGGCTTGTTATTAGCCTCGTATAAACAGTTTTTGAAGACATGTCAGCGCTGGCTGCCGGCACTAGCGGGAATACAGCGCCGGTCTATTTTTTTTAGCCAGTGACCTCCGCTCGCGTGCCCCGCTTGCCCCGCGCCGCACCATGACTTACAGATCGAGCCAAAAAGGCTTTCCGGCAAATCAATAAGAAAAAAAAATAAAAATAAACGCATCACGTCACTTGCTGGCAATCCTGCAGGGCTCGCGGGCTAGCCCCGCCCCCCGCCACCATATACTCATAGATAGAGCCTACACGGGCTTTCTGGCACATCAGACAAGGACAAAAAAAAACGCTGGGGCTGGCGCTTATCCCTAGACTGCTCACGCGTTTGTTTTTGCACACCACAAGAGTAACCCAGGAATGAAATGAATAAAGTTGGCCTCATCTAAACAACACGGGCCAGGCCAGCGCAGGCTTGTCTGAGGCATGGCGCCAGTGTTAGTGGCTTCGTCTAAACTTTGCTTTACACAAATCCAACAGAATAGGTAATATTTATGTTCAAAGTCAATACTCAAAAAGGAGTAGCATCATTTTGTGTCCAGAAAGAAAAAACAAAAACCTCACAGCAACTAGCATTTGCTGTGAGGTTTTTGTTGGGGTGAGGCATTCAATTAACGTCTTAGATGTTTTATCGTATGTTTATAAGACCTAAGGCCATATTCACCATCCTCCGTTATTTGCTAATAAGTCAATGTCGACCGGCGGCGTAAGAATAAAGAGCCATAAAGATAAGCTAGTTTAGTTAGTTATCTAGTGTAAAAAGTGCGTGTAAGTAATTTCTTACATACAGTCAAAGCTAACGTAATAGTTTTTGCTAAGATTCAATGTCAAATGACATCACTAAAATTGCAAATACAATTTAACAAAACAAAAAACATAAAAAGCATTTTAAGCTTTAATAAACACTGTATTTAGGTTGAAATTTCCGCCTTCGTTCTACGATTTATCACATTTCGAAATAAAAATGCTATTGTAACGAGTTATCTTGCTCTTTGCTCCAACGCCGCTGGTCACACTATAACATGCGTATTCAGCCGATAATGACTTCCTTATTACAGAATATAGTGAAATTGGCCGTAAAACTCAACAACTAACTAACTTAGTACAGCTAGCTGTCCTTATTCGACAGTTTTCCAACAAACGATGGCCCTCATATCGTCAGGGGCTTCTCCGAAGACGCGGTCACCGTTGCTGTCCACATACTGGTTGATCTGGTAGTCCAGCAGTGTCTGGAATCCGAGGACGTCCCTGCCGAGTTGCTGTGGAAAATTGGTTTCCTTATTAAAGTGGTACATAATACTAGTGGCCAGTGGCGTAACTAGGTGTAGGCGAAGCGGGCTGGATGATGAACATTCTCTTGAAAGAAAAAGGGGCTCGCTAATACGAATGAGCCCACGTCTAAATTAGTACACGCTACGCCACTGCTAGTGGGTCTGTGAGCTGTAGTCCTCGCAACACTTTCACCCCCATGACTCTGCCATTTTGAAAAAAGAACGTCTTGATCGACCAAAAAGAAACCGCTTTACTTAATTAACAAACTCGCTCACAAAATTTCACGAGAATCGGTTGAGAAATGCGACTTGTAGAGGAGAACAGCCGGACGGATACGAAAGCATTTTTGCCCAAGCTAAATCGGAAGCGCTTTGCTCGCTCGGTCATTAAAGTGTTATGTGGGATCTATCTTAAAGAACTGCTTACGCATAGATCGTAGGTATATTTTTAATTAACTATTAAAAATACATCTAAGGTAGACTGAGCATTGATATTATGTAATAGATTTTTAAGAGAAAAAATGACTGATTGTTGAGTCTCTTTCGGCTTTTTGCTTAACAGAGAAGTTGGGAAATTCTGGTAAACTCAGATTTGTAAAACTATTACCTAGGAGGACTGAAACATAAGGGACGAGTTCATATTGTGTTTTCCAGAGGCGTGGCGTCAGGTTCCAGGGAAGCCGAAGCGTATTCATTTACTCATATTTAAAAACAATGGTGGTTATAAGCTTTTCCTTGGGCAACCCGGTGGGAATCGGCTACCATACTGGTCACCACGCCACTGGTGTTTTCCATCTTATCACTCGGCGTATACGCTTAAGTGGGGGTGTGTTTTGAACACCAGTGTTTTTGAATCCACCACTGCTTGGACGAATGGTCCTTTTCTCGCGATATTTACGCTTCGAGCGTCGTCTGTCAGTGGATATGGTTTCACCTGCATCAGAAGGTTGGTGAACACGTCGAGGAACCGCTTGTCCCGCGCCACACGCGCATGGTAGCGCACTCGAACACCTTTTTATAATCGTAATAGCCGTGATAGGAAAAATTTCTCGGATAAAGTCTTACTCGACGATGTCGACTCGGAGTCTATCAGTGGATGTGGTCTCACCTGTGTCAGAGGACTGGTGTTGGTAGTGAACATGAACATGTCGAGGAAACGCTAGTCCCGCGCATGCGCCACGCGCATGGTAGCGAGCTCGAGCTCCATCTTATAATCGTGATAGCCGTGATAGGAAAAATGTCTTGGATCGTCTCGGAAGTCTTGCCCTGCGATTGTTGACTGGGAGTCAATCAGTGGATGTGGTCTCACCTGTGTCAGAGGACTGGTGTTGGTGGTGAATACGCCCAGGAACCGTTTGTCCCGCGCCACGCGCATGGTGGCGTGCTCGAGCGCGCGAATCGCGGCCACGTTCTCGCGCGCGTTCAGGTGGTCTGCCGTCGCCATCATGAAGGAGTGGAGGATCGTGCCTGAGGAGTAAATATCAGTGTTATAACACGTTTCTTCATCTCTTGAATGTCAAAGATGACCAATCATGACGATGGTGTGCTACATGCCACGACGCCGTTGATTTGTCGTTATATAGTACCCACGCTTGATTTATTGCTTGGCGTCTGGGGCCCAAAATTATTACCTACTTTCAAGACAAACTTGCTATATGATTGCAATTCACTTTGAAGAATTGAAAGGCAGATGTGGACTAAGTGTTTTTTTTTTAAATTGAAACCGAAAATGTTGCAATGTTTGCTGTGTCCATTATTGTTTTCTTGCCTGTTGACAGAGGCAATAATATGATCACTTTAACGGTCCGAATGATGGATTTTGCCAAAACTATGATTGCTCTTAATCTGTCTTGACTGACATTCGCCCGAAGGTCTTCACGACTCGATTTTATGTATAATATAAGCTATGAACTCCCGTCTTCTTATTCCATCAGAGGACCCCAATGTTCCATGTTTACATTATACCAATGTAAGCTTACCACTGCCTCTAATAGACCTATGGGGTCAATATTGACTGCCATAAATTATATAGTCATAAATAGTCATGGTGTAATGTTTGCCCGAAAGTTCGTTATTTAGAATAGCATTTCTCTACGAAACCGTTAACTTTTCAACCAAACCTAACTACACGTGACCTTTTTACAGAGCCTGGAAATTTAACGGTTTCAGAATTATAATAAATAATTTTATAACTAGCGTTACATGATGAGTTTCAACCTTTCAATGATTGTGGGTAGCAAAGGGATTCGAGACCCTATCTCACCTTTCCCTTCAGGAAGCATGGTGTCCCGCACGGAGCCCTCGACGAACTCCAGGAAAGCCATGATCTTGGCGAGCCCGCCATTCAGCTCTATCTCCGGCTCGTCCCGAGCGTCGAAGTTCAGTGCCACAGCTACTGGAGTGCCGCTGTCTGTACAGGAAATCCTTAATTGAAATGTTACTTGTGTCGATCAATAACTAAACCAACTAAGGCCTTGAAAGTTGGTATGTCAGTTGGAAGTGTATTCTTTGTTTGAAAAAATAACTAATTTACATGGACTTCGGTGACTTCTCTTTAAATGGCAAACGTGACGAGCCACCGATTGCAATGGAACTCAAGACTTTTTGATAATTATATATACAGATCAAAGAAACCTGCGATTGCTGTCCTGTCACAACCAGGTTCAATACCTGGTACCTTTGGATTACGCGTCTAACGTGTCAAACCTTTCCACCCAGCTCTCTATTACCTACCGACAAACAGTGGCGTGCACAGGGTTTTTGGTCAAGGTAAGCAAGGCCGTCTTTATAGATGCGGGTGCTCTTGGTCACACGGGAATAGGGGGCCCTCGAGCACTCAAATGAAGGGCCCCAGATAAAATAAGGGAGACCTCTTTGGACTGCAAAAAACCGTCGTTTAAGATCTTTCAGGGCCCCCTGAGGTTAAGGGCCCTGGGCACGAGCCCAGAGTTCCCAGTGGGAAAGAGGGGCCTGAAGGTAAGCAATTAGAATGTTTTGATCACACGGGTAGGCCGTTTCTCTCGGCCTATATGGAGCCATGGCCATTCAGGGTAGGCAGTGCCTTTGTGCCTATAAGGACCGCATGCCACTGCCGTCAAACCAGACATTTCAACTAAGTGGACGGTTAGTACTTTTTTTTCTCCAAGCGTCGTACTAAGTATTTACACTACCATGTACCATTGTAAGTAAAATAAAGATTGAAATGTAAAATCATTCTCGGTTAAGGGGCTACCCGGAAAAAATCGATAAATTTCACTGTTTTTATAGTAATATAAAATTATTCCTGTTGCTGCAAACCACGTAAAAAATATATATATTGTAGCTTCGTATTTGGCATATCTTTTTGTCAACTGGAATGTTATTCATACTAATCCATACTAATATTATAAATGCGAAAGTGTGTCTGTCTGTCTGTCTGTTACCTCTTCACGCTTAAACCGCTGAACCGATTTAGATGAAATTTGGTATGGAAATAGTTTAAGTCTCGGGGAAGGACATAGGCTACTTTTTATCCCGGAAAAATACCCTTATCCACGATAAACGAATTTAAGGCGGACGAAGTCGCGGGCAGAAGCTATAAATTATAATAATTAATAAATCAAGAGAAAAAAAAAGATTCGTAAAATCCTTTTTCTATCTTAAATTGGTACAGGCTCCCTCGTCAAGCGACGCTTAGACATTAGGAACTAAAACCAATAACAGAGTAATGATGTTCAGTTCTGTGTTGTATATGTCTCGTGACACATATACAACACAGAAAAGCGAAGAGCTACGGATCGAAGGTAATTCGCGTGTGGGAGCCCCTTAAATCACAAAAAATTAGAAGAAAACTCACCATCTTTGAGCACAACGGACAAGCGCGCGCGCAGAAGCGCGGCCCAGCACGCGCTGATGCAGTGTGCGTAGTCACGAGTCTCGATCTCATGTCGGAGGAACTGCTCCAGCTCTGCCTTCTCGTAGAACGAGCTCACTATCATGCTGGAAGTTTCGGTCAATTACCTTAAGTGTCTAAGTCACAGTTTGATATGAATCACTGCCCTGAATATAACTAACATAGGCAAAATAATAAGTATCGTAAACCGCCCCACAATCCAGGCGCCTCAACTATTGTCTTTTATCTTTATATTTTGTAATTTGACATGTTTTGATTTTTATATGTAACAAATTTGTTTGATGTTTCAGATATTAAATTCACTAACAACTTAGTTTTAGTAACTTTTACTAACCCATTGTATAGATCCCAGTTATCTGAATTAATAAACGAATTGAATTGAATTAAGGATTTTGACTGGACGGAAATAGCTAGAAACAGTGAAGCCTGTTCTTTGGTGTCGGAGGCCAAGATCCACCTCGGGGCGTTGCGCCAGAGCATTAAGTAAGTAAGAGATTTTGGCCAAAATACTCTACAATCAAAATGCTTTGCCTGTGAGAACTTTAATAATACTATATCTGCATCTAGGCGAGAAAAGATTTATTTAATTTGGACAATAGTTCCATAATTTTGGACTATAATTGCGTGGTTCTATGGTAGAAATTCACAGGTCCTAGGCGAAGATGAATGGGTAAAGCTTGTTACCATAGGCCGACCGTTTAACTGAGTCATCAGACACAGTAAGAGAGAGGTGCGGGGGTGTGATGGCGGTTTGACGGGTTATTTTTGTTAACTTACCATCAATTGCTCTATACTTATTAGACCACCAGAACCAGAACATAGCTTTCGACAGAAATAAACCTGTTGATGATACAATTTTATGCTGTGCATAAGGAAGAACGAGTAGGTATATGATTTGTTCACGTCAAGTGTCGAAGTGAAAAGAAATAAACTTACTCTATGACGTCTTCTTTGTGCTCATCCCTCATCGCCTCGGCGGTGAACATGGGTTGGTTCCCGTCTCCCTGACAGTCGGGGCTCGTCGACAGCTTCGACAGCACTTCTCCAAGATTGGTCGCCTCCAGGAAGTCGCTGATCTCTGTGAATAGAGAATATTCCGTGGCATATAATATGTCTCCATTTGCAGGACAACGAAGTCATAGATACAAGTGAAACCTGGATACTTCTGAACGACACATGTGTCTGTGCAAACACCATTATTTGGTGGATATAAGAATTCATGCTCAAATAGCTTGAAGAATCGTTGGCCGATGTAGCGTAAAGGTTCACAATTAGAAAATTTTATCGGAAGACGCAACGCAGATTGGCCCTTGACCTACTAGCTACGGCAGTATGCTGCATATCAATACTAAACAACGGGGATTCTGGACTAAAGGGGCTTCGCTGCAGTCAGGTAAGAGCCCTCGCAAATTCTATACAGGACCAGTCTTGATCAAGTTATGCCACTGAAACTGGTGCTCCTGTAGATGTAATTCAAAGAATTCCTTCCCAGTTCATAGAACCCTGCTCTGACGAACACCGCGTCCCGTGGCGGCGCGGCTGAGGAGTTTACCCACGATTTGAAGACAGCCTGGGCTTTCTCTAGGCATTGCAAAGTCGCTTTTCTTTGAGGGTTTTAAGAATTATAGTCAAAACCTGGGCATATAGCACGAATAACCACTATTCTACGGAAAGTAAAGGTTCTCGAACCTAACAGATGGAGAATTGACTTCTAACAAGAAGAGCCCAAGACTTGATTAATATCTCCAGGGAATACAAAAAGCGACTGAGGACGTAGCCATTTCAAGACCTATGTTCGGCACTAGTCTTGTACTTAGGTTAAAATATAAACGGTGATGAGTCAACATCTTCAAACTTACCGATATAGTACCCCTTATCCCTCAGCCTGGTGATGGTGTAGATGGAATTCAACGAGTTCCCTCCCAGTTCATAGAATCCCGCCCTGACGGACAGCTCTCCCCTAGCAGCGCGGCCCAGGACTTCACCCACGGTCTCGAACAGAATCTGTGCTTTCTCCATGCTCTCGGGGTCAACTCCTGAGTAATCGATGTCAAGAGGTATTTCGGAGTCATCTGTTAAAAAAGATAACCGGTTGATGCAATGGATTTTATTTCTCAGCACTGAATGAACACTAAATCGTTGGGATCGATAAAGGGGTTAGTGGCGTGGCGTCGATAAAGCTCGATTCCCACCGAGTTACCCAGTATCAGACAGCTGACTACAGTATGTGAAAAAAAAACGAGCCAAATTTGCTCCAGCTTGTCTGTGGATAATGTTCGACGCCACGGCACTGTGGGGTATTCATGGTTTTATTAGGTTTACATTAAGATTGTTTTGTAATACCAGCAGGTGACAAGCAAGCATGCAGACCACCTGATGGTAGGCAGTAACTGCAACTATATAACACATATGCAATTTCAAAAGGTTCCGTGACCCTTAGAAGCAGTCCTTACTTTTTCGGTGTTACCATTACCACAGGAGCGACACCACGGCTAACTAAAGCTTGTATATAATACTTCCAAATATGTAACTATAGTAAGTTTACCGTTATTATTGGTGTTCTCGTACATCTTAAGCAGGGCCTGTCTGTCCACTTTGCCGTTAACAAGCAAGGGAACGGAGTCAATGATGATAACCTGTAAAAATATTATAGATTGTAAATTAAATAAAATTAAATAGTCGTATGCGCTAGATAAGATTGATTGTCTGTGTATCTTGTTGAGACTCCTACTCGTACACTTACACACACTAAGGAATATCCATACTATGTATTATAAAGTTGTAAAAATGAAATACCTGTACGTTGAAGATATTTTCAAAGAACAAGTGATACGGGCTATTTGAAATTCACTGAATAAAAAAATGCATGGCGTCAAAACGCCTTTATGGATTTCAACCATTTTTGGTTCATGGGTCGTCCACAGGTAGTTATAGAATACATTTTACCCGACTACGTAAAAAAAGAGGGGTTGTTTCTCTCCTCCGCTGACGAAGTTGCGAGCACTTTCTTGTTATTTATATTTATAAGATAAAAGCTTTATAAAGCTTCGGTGGTCACCAATGTAGATTGACTCCCGGCCCTCCCCCAGTTTATTTTGAGTGACAATCGCTGAATCCGTCTAAGACTAGATGATCTATAACACATATATCTTTCCATGTTCTTTCCTATTATAATATTAACAAAGTAATCTAACGAGAACTGTACCTGGGGTATCATGTATGAAGTGAGTGCATTCTTCAGAGCAGCCTCAATGTGGCGCGCGCCGAGCTTGGCGGTCGGCTCGATGGTGACAAAAGCCAGTATTTCTGGGTTGCCTGTCGCCAGCCCGTAGCAGAGGACCACCGCTAAATCATCAAAGAGCATCAGTAAATGAAATAGTCCCAAACTAAGTTTGTACTATGGAGTATTTTATTCTGTGACTATGGGTAGTAGACAACGATATAACATACTTATATTCATAAATACATACTAAATAGAACAGAGGACATTTGGACCCAGGGGCAAATATTCTTGTCTATCACACAAATATTTGCCCTTGCTAGAATTTGAACCTTGGATACCTCCCAGGTTCGTAAGTCGTTGTACACAAGACGAGCAGCGCGTTGTCTCTATACATACAAGCTTGTGGCAAAAAGAAGCAGACTAGGTTTCACGATGTACGACCACACCCTCGCATAAGGTCTTCTTCCAGAGGTCTAGGTGTGCACTCTTTCTCTCAGTTTTGAAGGTTAATGCTAAACCACAGGTCGACATGGTAGCCATGGATCTTGATCTCAGAGTCCCTGCGTACGGCGTACATTTTTAACCCAAAAAACATGTTACTGTTCGTTGTTCTTAGGCTGGAAAATATTTCCAAATCTGTGTCTTTTTCGACGAAGGTCGACCTGATGTCCTCGGGTCTTGATCTGAGAGTCCGTACAGCACAGCAGTACTCCGTAATTTAATTATTCCAGAGCTCGATGTTGTTATGAACGTCTTGGGGTCGAAAAATATCAGTTGTGAAAGTCTCGGGGTCAAAATTTTTATTGAACTTACCTTTCTCAACGCCATTGACAGCGGTCACGGCGCGCTCGACTTCCTGCAGGTCCACCCGGTGTCCACGGATCTTGATCTGAGAGTCCGTGCGTCCAGCGTACAGGATTACACCCTTCTGCAGCATACAGAAGTCTCCGGTGCGGTAGAGGCGGCCAAAATCTGAAATATTGGCATTTCCTAAGTAACAATACTAGAAAGGAATGGGTATAAAGGAAACGGTTGAGATTACACCTTGAAAACAAGTAAAGGTAATGCTATCTTTTGATTTTTTTTATTTAGAGGCTAAGGAACTATAGAACGGTGATAACAGGCGTCGTCCTATAGATTAACATTTACGATTAAAAAAAAGAACTGGCCCTGGATTACAAAAAAAAATATTAATAAACAGAAAAGTGCATTGTTCGTGCCCAACTTACCTGTGCTCGTAGCATGAGGGTTATCGCAGAACTTATCCGGCGCCTGTCCCCCCACGTATCCACAGGCTAGGTTGGCCCCCGCGACCCACACCTCTCCTACTTCTGACTCGCGCGCCGGGTGCATCTCCTCATCGAGTAGGTATACCTCGCAATTGTCCAGTGGAGAGCCTGCAGAAATATGAAATCATCCGAATGATTACATTTCAGAAGTTTTGAATTGGCTTCACACTCCTTCAAGAAGACTTCCGTCTCACCAAAAATCATTTCTTTTTCTCTCCCGTTGGGAAAACAAAGAGAGATCGGTCAAATTCTACTTGTAGTAGGGTCGTGGCAAGGAAACCAGGTGCACGGTCCTTTGCCGGTTCCTTTTTCTTTATGGTAAAGGACTGGCAGGAAATTTTTGGCGTCGCCGCGGATTGCATGAGATCTGTAGTTGTAGTAGTAGCTTTTGCTCCTCAAAGAGAATACAAGAGAAGATATTTTAGAAGAGATTTACTTGACTTAAATGTGAGCAACTAGGTAGAATTGTTTGGCGCCCAGGGCAGCGCCTGCGTTACCTTCCTTGGTGTTATTAAGTAAAGTGGAGGCTTAAAGCGACAAATAGAGGTGAAATCACAGATTTATTTAAGGGTTAAAGTGACTTAAAGCGACAGATAGGAATGGACGCGCAGATTTATTAAACGTATAGGGCAAAATCTGATAAGCTCGTAATTTGGTATGTTCAAAGAGTAGATTGCGTTCTATTCGATCGGTCGGTCGTAAACGGTCGAGGTCAGTAGCAGGCGTTGTTATGTAATATTTCGTCATCCCTCTCCAGCAGATGAGGATCTGGCCGGTCTATCTATTATATAGGCAGTCTCTCACGTAATTCCGTTTGTTCTCTCACTCCACCCTGAGACTTATTATTGCTCCGCCTCAAAAAGGGTATTCGATTCAAAAACACTTTTTCCACCGGCTTGGCAAACTTTTATTATAACACTCACCGATTGGAATAGTATTGTGATTGTTCAATTGCGCGGTATTCTCCATAACATAGTACGTCACGTCTCCCATGACTTCAGTACTTCCGTAGAAGTTAGCTAGCTTATAGCCGCTATGGTCGCCGAAGTACTGGAAGAACTGCGCAGCCAGGTCCTTGCTCAGGGTCTCCCCAGAGCATACCCAGAGTTTCAGGTTCTGCAGCGGCCTCTCGGAGCGCTTGAGCGAGAGGTATATGAGGATGGAGCGGAGTAGGGTCGGCACGAGGACTATACGGTGTATCTGAAAATAAATATTGAATTTTGAAAGTTTGAGCAACTGAATGTAGTACGACACAGTTATCTACGTTGTGTTATTGTATGTTAGACGCCGGCGCCAGGCATTTATCTGACTTGCGAGCACTGAATAAATACTAACTTAAGTCCATCAAGATCGAAGTGGCGCGATAGATTGACTGAAAAGTTATCATTTCCATGGTGCCCGATAGTTTAATTTCCATAAAAAAAGTTGTTTTAGAAAGGTTCATTTACATAATATTGAATCTGAATGTCATTTTTCGATGAGAATGTCACTATTATTCAATAATCACATACGAAATCAGAATTTACGGCTATTATTTTATTTTTATAATTCGATCGGCAACCTCACCTGATCCTTAGCCAAAATCCGTACCAACTTCTGCGGATCCCTAGTCTAGTGACAAAATAAGCAAAGAGCTTTCGTACAGCAATGGGCCCCAGATCTCGCAGACGGAGTCGACGAAGATTCTTATCTTTGTCGACTCTTCTGCAGCTCTTGCTGCCTTCCAGAAGCAGAGGTGGCCTCCGTGTACGAGACAACCAACAAGAAACCTTACAACAAACACAACTTCTGCGGATCACTGGTCGCCTTCCGTGACAAGATCAACAAGGACCGACTATTCAGGAGCGGATCTTAGACTTAAGAGGATATACTAGCAAAAGGCCATTTGGAAATTAGGTACTTTTAAAAACGATTGCTATCGCATCGCCACAAATCCCCCGTATTACAGTGCAAAAGGGATAACTGCAGCTTGTGGAACGATCTGACCTACAAAAAATTGGCAAAAACAGGGTAGTACCCTATTTCCTCTTCCCAAACTGCACTAATTTTAGTTTTTCTTTCACTTATATTATATTGAGGGCTTCGGTTATGCTTCTATGTTTTCTGTTTTTCTTTTATATGCGTTAAATTTGTTTACTGAACGTGTGCTTATGGCGCCGGATGGTGGCATTTTTTGCAGTTTTAGAGGGCCTCTAGTCCTTAAAATAAACATTATTAAGAAAAATAAAACATAGGGGCATGGCACAGGCAAGTATAGATTATATTTATAAAAAAAATGCCGTACGACAATTATCCAGGGACGAAACGGGGGATTACGTTTGTATGGAGGAACGGCCACTAGTATATCCAGTTAATAGACGGAATCGACGAAAGTGAGGGTCGTCTTCCCGATGCACGCCTCGGTGTACAACACGCTAAGCTAGAAACGTCACAAAGATATCTCACCTGATTGTCGGCTAGAATTCGCACCAACTTCTGCGGGTCCTTGGTCGTCTCCCGCGACAGGATCAGCAAAGACCGTCCATGGAGCAGCGGGCCCCAGATCTCGCAGACAGAGTCGACGAAGGTTAGGGCAGTTTTCCAGACGCAGATAGCTTCAGTGTCGGTGAAGGGGAACATGTGGAACTGCCACCAGAGCCGGTTGCAGATCGCGGAGTAGGGGAGTCGGACGCCTGGAACAGGAACCATATTTTAAGCAAGAAGATTCCATTCTGGTTAGGAATTAATGGTTTAAGAACAGCTCAAGTCAACCGGTATTATCAGGGTCGGATTTACCTTCAGTGCCGGCATGGGGTGCCATGAAAAATGCCGCTCTTGAACCTTTTTACTTAGTGCCTCTAAGAATTTTCCACCCTTGGCGCTGGCTCCTAATACCCCTAGTGTAAATCCTGGGCTAGGTATTATCATAAGTCTCACAAGAAGTATCACAGATCGACATTAGAATAATCTACAAAATTGGAAAGTGATGCTCAAATTGGAGAACTAATAAACTGGAAAGAAGCACACAAGCCGATGTCACGCTGTTCATCCATCAAAATAAGTTAGTGGATTTAAGATGAAATTTTGCCTTCGACACTTATGACGGCTGTAGCCTTAACTTTCCAAACTTTACCTTTAGGCACTCCGGTGCTGCCAGACGTATAAAGCACGATGGCAATGCTGTCAGCTCTAGCATCAGCCAGCGTCTCCATGCCGGTCAGGGTATCGGCGGACAGCCCGCTGGCTTCCAGAGCCAACTCCTCAAAGGAGACCGACGGGATACCACTGGCGGCAAACATTGATGGGTTGCCTGTGGAGAACGTGAGAACCAGGATAAAATATACATTAGCCACACAAGCTACTTTCCCAACCGTTGAGTAAAAAGCACTTACTGTACTGAACTTTACGTGTAGGTACGCATTATTCTGTTATTTAGGAAGCAGGCAATTTATTTGATCCAGTTAAGTGTCCGGGTAATGTAAAATCTAATGCTAAGTTGATTGTTGAGTATAACAGAGATAAGTTGAAATTCATAAGCACAGCTTTATTATTGGAATCATCATAAAATTCTGATACCAACATTTAACAGACTTTTCAGCTTCCTTCTCTACAGTAATCTCCTCTTGGGAAATGTCGTAGAGTCGGACTGTAAAAGTGCCCTTAGGGGCCTACTTACAGAACAAAGATTAATATTTCATATTCGTAGTACATGAATAATTGCTGAATTTTTCTTTTTGCAATTTTCCATATGGCGTACCACAGGGTTCTCAACTTTGAGTCTACCTATTGACCTTAATAAATGACATGTCCGAAAGTTTTCAAAGGAAATAATCCTTGGATTCATTACTTTGCTAGTGGACTTATATCGTGGTCGAATAAAAATCAACTTCCTGAAATATTACAGGAAAATATTAGACAAATTTAACTAGTCCCATGGTATGCTCCATAAGGCTTGTGTTATGAGTACCGGACGGCGATATATTTAATAGATAAAAATACTTATATAGGTAAATACGTAACATCCAAAATTCAGGAACAAATATTTATGGTCATCACACAAGTATATGCGCTAATCGGGATTTACAAATCTATAAAGTTGTAAAAATTAAATGTTTGTATGTTTCGTTGTGGCTTCATCACGCTAAATCGGCTAAACGGATTTCAACTATTTTTGGTACACGGGTAGCTGGGTATCTCCAGATGGTTATAGGATACTTTTTACCCGACTATGCTAAAGAAAAAGAGGGGTTATGACTTTTTCTCCACCGCGAACGAAGTTGCGAGCGCCTTCTAGTAATATATACGAGTATACGCGATTAAGCCCCGTTTTGTTGCCTTGTGATAATGTGTTAAAATCGTGTAAGTCTAGATCAAAATATTTGATGTTTATTCTAAACTCTGATTTTTAATTCAAGACCAAGATCTGACAGTTCTCATCTTGATTATTTCATCAAATAAACATCATTTCATAAAAATATGAATGAGAAATCATGCAACCAGTAATATTAAGGTAAGTTTTATTGATAAAAATACTAAAACTTAAACCATTGTGCAGTGATCACAGCGAAAGTGCGCCCGTTGACGTTAAATTTTGGTCTTGAATTAAAAATCAGAGTATAGGAGGTGCCCGTTCGCGGAGAACGAAATAGGCATAACCCTCTTTTTTGTTCAGCGTAGTCGGATAAAAGTATCTTATAACCTTCTGTGAAAATTTGGCGTGATAAAGCCACAAAGACACATATAGTCCGTTTCACTTATTTTATTCTATGAACACACATTATTTTCTTACAACTTTGTATATTTTAAACCAAGAAACTTACAGCGGTCATCGTAGATGACGAGGGCTGGCTGGGCATCCTGGAGAATATGGTTGATGCGCTGCTGTGGGAAGCTGGGCTCCATCGGCACATAGGCAGCACCAGCCTTCCAGGAAGCCAGGAGAGCCATCACTGTGCTGAGGACGTACATGATTTGTTAGAACTAAGTTTGTACTTATCTTCTCACTAGGCGGTCCTTACAGCGGGAGATTTTGTGTAATTACACACATTAAAACTAAACGTAAATGAAGGTGTTTTATAAATTTACCGTACAGATAAATCTTTGCGTACCCACATTGTACTTTACTTGAATATTTTATGTTATGTGTGTGTTTTTATGTATCCCTCTAATAATTTTGTGGTATGTAAGTGCAAAGTGCTATTAGTAATGTATAAATAGAACTTAGATAACTTAACGTAACTTTGTATGTCGCAATCGATGTTCACTGAAACAATTAACTATTTTTTAGACAATAAGTTCTCATTAAGTGAAATGTAAAATTTCTTTTGAGAAATAAAGTTCTTTAACCATAATTACCCCCTCTTGCTACTCAATGGTTTTGATTTAGAATTTTTCTCATCTTCTCGTACACCACTAACTTACTCATTGGTTGTTTACTTTGCACCATCTACCATTTTTCATAGTGTTTTAGACTTAAAATGTCTCATGTTATTTACTTTTGGAGAGCAAAAGAGTATTTTATAGTAGGTATGCAGTCATTGTCTATGGTTGTGAATGTAGGGAGCGTTTTTAGGGTTCCGTACCAAAAAGGTACAAAAGGAACCCTTATGGTGCGACTCTGTATGTCTGTACGACTATTAAAGCGCTATATCTCAAAAACTACTTATGCTAACTATTTAAAATTTGGAACATTTATAAACATGGTCAGCCCACATGTACTGCACAGGAAATATTTAAAAATATATTTTTATTTTCTAAAAAAACAACGAATATGAGGGGGGGGGGGGGGGGGGGGGGTAAAAATTATAAGTCTGGCTGCTGGGTCAACTGGGATACAATTTTTTTTAATTTTTTTATGGTGATTTGTTTTTGTTTTATTAGGGAAAATGTGAAAAAAACACCCCATGCCCCCCTTTTATCTCCGAAGTTTACCAATTGAAAATTTTGAAATTTTCACAAATTGTATTAATATACATAAATATTACACGAAAATTATAGCCATGTCTGTAACTAGCTAATTTTTTTTTAATTTGCAAGAAACCTATTTGAACAACCCGGTTGCGTTAAGTTTGCACCTGATTTGTATGCAATGCTATAGATATCAGGTGCAAACTTAACTCAACCGGTACTGGGTAATAAAGTTCGGGTAAGTAAAAATTTGTACGGAACCCTCGGTGCGCGAGTCGACTCACACTTGGCTGGTTTTCTTTATTGACGATAGACGGGCATTTGACCACAATCTCACCTGTTGTTAAGTGACGATGCGGCCGAGGATGTATCATGGCCGTCTAGAAACAGCCTATTCACTCTTGTCTTGAACACGCCCACATTATAATGGTCGGGGAACACACTCGCAGGCAACGTTAGCGTTGTTTGGCCTTGTTTAGTACCCAGGGTTTAATAGATAAGTAGCTGCCATTGTATTCGCGAACTGTGTGTCACCGTCGAATGCAGCGCCGACGGACTCGTCCCTGGTATTATATGACCCCTATATAGACATGGATCGTAATCATAGACCTTGCCCTTGGCTTCGTTTTCTTCAGTCAGTTTTGACAAACTGCTTGACGGACCAATATTTTTATCTGTGATCTGGATCACGCACCGCTGTTTCACGTGTCTATTTAGTTGTATCAGAGACCAACTGAAGCCGGTTTAACGCTAATTTTCAGAACGACGCGTTTGGTACTCGTATATGTGTATACGACCTTACCCAATAGCTAGTGGTCTCACTTGTGTGTAGGCCGTAATGGCTGCATGCACACGATTACGCCGCAGTCGCTGTCCCGGTTGTCATCAGTGTGCGCCTAAAGCCCTCGCAGCACACGGACTTTATTTACGATTTTATCCAACAGCCTGTGGACTCACTTGTGTGTGGGCTGCATGCACACGGCCACGCCTCAGTGGCAGACTCAGTCGGCGCTGGTGTGTGCCACGAGCCCCACGCAGCACAGTGCTATATGTGGGATCTTGTCCAGTAACTAGTGGATAGTGGACTTGTGTGTGGGCTATAATGGCTACATGCACACAGGTATTACGCCGTAATCCCTATCGCAGTTGGCCCCGGTGTGTGAGCCTCGAGCCCCGCGCAGCGCAGGGATTAAGTGTATGATCTTATTCAACAGCCAGTGGACTCACTTGTGTGTGGGCTGCATGCACACGGCCACTACGTAGTCGCCATCGCGGTTAGCACCGGTAGGGCGCGCACGCGCCGCCAGCGCACGCGCGAGCGCGTTCGTGCGCGCCTCCAGCTCCGCATAGCTCACGCGGACCGTGTATGTTTCATCTAGAAAAAAAAAACATCATTAACCAACGAATGCCATATCGGTACTATTATATTTAAACAAAAATTTTATGACTAGAATCCTAGCCAGGCACTGCTTCAACAAACAATTGTTTTAAATGGGGATGAAACAACAAAACACCGTGCTGCATGTTTTGCCAGGAATCAGAGGAGACGGCAATGAGTATCCTCAAATCCTGTGGTATGTACAGTCAGATGTAAAAAGATATACACGATTAGTCTGTTCAACAATATCTTGGCTAGACTCTATTATCCGTCATTCTTTCTTTCTTCTTTCTTTCTTACATGCACATAAGAAGTATCAGTCTAGGGCAACAACACATCGTACCCACAAAAGGGTTACCACAACGTCCTGCTCAATGAGTTTGAGAATTCTTGGGCTCAACGGGTCTCAGCAATGAACACTCTAAAGGCACGCCCCAATAGATGAACCCTGGTCGAGTCGTCTAAGGCCCAAAACTACTACTAATAAATAATTTATAATGTTGGCACTTGCCGTCGCAGAATGTTTTGATTGAACATTGCGATAATAAATGCAAAACTTGAAAATGGCGCCCCCGACAACATTGGGGAATGAAATCCTTCTTTTGCTTTCTTTCGAACAAATGCTAATGTTACTATGACAAAAGCAAGACGATAGTAATCTACAATACTTGATTTGTATGTAACTAATGTTGCTGCGACAGACGCAAGAGGATATTAATGCGTCTAGAGTAATACCTACTTAGGTAGGTACTTGATTTGCATGTAACACAGCAGTAGTAAAATATGTTAGGTATTCAAATATTAGACCTTGACTGGTGTTTCCTGGAATACCATTATATGCGATAGCGTAGATGCAGTTTCAAAGTCATCTTGAGGTCTAAAAGTTACCACGAATTACAGTGTCAACGTAACTAGACTAGAGTAAACCAACTTTAGAAGTTAAATTGAACACCCCTCCACTAACCGGCCTAAAAATGTAGGGTAAACTCAGCGCAGGGGTGTTTAATTTAAGATTGGTTTTTATTGTGACTCGTTAAGTTGTTGCGCGTACAAATTTAGTAGGCGTTTGAGTGTATTTAACTCGCACTGCACTTCTTGCATTGCAATTACATTTGACTCTTTTCATATGCCTGTTTGAATTAGCCACCTGCAGCTTTGGCTAGATTTCGTGATACTTATTTATCTACAAGTGCAGCCGCAAGCGTTTTGAGAATTAATAAGGCACAAATAATTACCCGCTTGTCAAGAAATTTAAGCATACCTTGCGGTGGTATAGCGAATATTTAGGTTAATCTACCGTAATATTGTAAAATTCAGATTAGTGAAATGCATGTATTATAACTGGCGTGTGCACGCCAGCCCCAATACCATCCTAGCTACGATTGCGGACAGGATAGACTGTCCGTACAAAATGCACTTTTTTTTTGAGTTGTCCAATAGCCTCTTCTGGTCGCTAGCGACCGCTGTAGAGGTGTGACGTGGCGTCGAGCGAGACGCCAATACAATATGCACTGTTGTGGACTTCACTAGCCCAATAACAGTGAATCGTGCTATTGATACTAATATAGCTTTTAAAAATTATTGTATCGAACCTAACTAACGCTTTATGGGTCATGAGCTTGAAATAAACGTTAATTTAATTTAATAACTAAAAAAACATAGTTAGTAAAAACTATAGAGCTTACGTGTAGGGACTGTATTCCAAGCTCGCTAGCCAAGGATTTTGGAGGAGCCAGTATCTAAAAAAATCTTTATAAATTGCCTGTTTCGGAGTTTGTCAATGGAAAATGGGAGGAATGACCACCTGGAATGCCCAAATTACCCAGTGTAAAGGAGGACCGTGGAGTCGCTTCCGGGGACGCGGGTCAGATGCGATTGCGGGGCTACGGGGCTACTCTACTCATGACCTCGTGACGTCATGTCGTCATGTTTTAAAGCAGTCTGTACCCGATGAGTACTGCAGCAGGCGGCGGCGTCCGCCCCTGCTGGCTGCGGAGCACTCGCGCACGCGCCTGCGCCTGCACTCCCCCGTTCCGCGCGCGACTGCCCTCATCAACTCCCTACTCCTGGCACAATCTGAATGTGATTTGTTTGCGAACGGGATAGCGAGGCTGAGGACCGAATGGAAGAGAGTGGTAGAAAGAGAGCAAGATAGACACCTTGTAGCTATAAGTTAATTAGTTTTTTAGTACCGCTGAATCAATGTAACGATTTGGTTTTTCTTACTGTTATGTTACATTATTTGTGATTCCTTTAATAAATATATAAATGCCATGCTCACGAGTGTATAGAGAAGGGACGCTCGCACGGAAGGGACGCTTGTACCTGACCCACCTCGCTCGGAGACGCTCCGAGCGAGGTGGGTCAGGTACAAGGCGAGCGGGGACCCAACATAGAGCTCTCAGTGTCACTACGCATGAACACGCCAAAGATTTCGGGGGGAGAATGTTTAGGTTTATCAATGGAGGAGTGTTTTGGAAAGGGGCTTAATAATTCCTTCTGTTATACTGACCAGTGTACAAGTGAGCTGTGGAGTCACTCCCGGCGAGGCGGGTCAGGTACGAGATGAGCGGGGACCCCACACTACTGTACTACTGAGACTCAAGGTAGAGCTGTCAGTGACACTATGCAGGAAAGCGCCAAAGATTTTGGGGGTAGAACGTTTAGGTTTATCAATGGAGGCGTGTTTTGGAAAGGGGCTTCATAATTCCTTCAGTTATACTGACCAGTGTAAAGGAGGGCTGTGGAGTCGCTCCCGGTGAGGCGGGCGAGGTGCGAGGCGAGCGGAGCTGCGGGGACCGCGCGGCGTGCACCCGACACCACTGAGACCCGGGGCAGGGAACCCATTGTAACTGGAACAAAAGTCAGAGATGTTAACATGATATTTTCTAAATGTAGACATTTCACACAGAGTTTTGACGTTACTAGGAATACTATAGTGAAATTGAGGATAAAATGTAGAAGTTTAGGGCTTCAACACAGGCCTAAAAAAACTTAGATATTGCACACAGAGTTTTGACGTTACTAGGAATACTAGTGAAATTTAGTATAAAATGTAGTATGTCTTATAGGACAGCCAATACAGGCCTAAGAAACCTAGATATAAAAGACCTTTGAGCATCAGGAAAACTAGTGCCGCTTCACTGCTCAGTTTATGACATTAATACCCGACGCTTCGCTTCATCAAGTGCTTCGCTTGATGAAGTACTCAACATCCATAGCGTAAATAGTTCCGTCAAATTCAACTCACTATGTAATATGATCAATATAAATGGTACAAGCTTTGCCTAATTTGTGACTAGGCCGGTTTGTGTAAGTGTCTCTAATATTTAGTTATATTACTAGAAAGTGCCCGCAACTTCGAGAGCAGAGAACAAAAAAAAAAACAAAACCCTCTTTATTTTCTTAAGCAGTCAAGTAAAAAGTATACCATGACCACCTATGGCTGCTCAGCTACACGGGTACTAAAATAGTTGAAATCGGTTTCACCATTTTGGAATGATGAACGACACGTACAAACATAAAAAAAAAATACAACAAAATATATATTTTTCAATTCGGACCTACAGACATTTCATTTTTACAAGTTCATTATAATCATTATAGTATAGTTTATTGTTTATTTTATAGGTCTTATTAAGCCACGACAAAAATAGAGCGGTGTAATAAGTTTGACGTGTATCTGTGTGTCTGTCTATGGCATCGTAGTATGTACGGATGGACCGATTGTGATTTAGTTTTTTGTGTTTCTACGGTGACTTCGTCGAGAGTGTTCTTAGCTATGGTTCAAGAAAATCGGTTCAGGCGTTTGAAAATTATTTATATTATTAATGAGTGAGGGCCAGTAAATCTATACGAGTACCCGCCTAGTCGGAGGCCGTCCTACGCTGTCAGTAAATACCTAACGCAAATCAGCGGACGACTAAACGCGGCGTCTAGTTTTAAAAATTAAAAGGAACGTACGTACTAGTATATATGTCGCAGGGAAATGGCTAAAACAGAGATTTTAACTAATCCCTAAGGGATATGACCAAATCACGCACGATGTTAAGAGTCCCCGGTAAGCTCAGTTCTCCATACAAACGTAGTTACGCTCTCATTTTAAAACGACTAGCTAGTTTTCTACTAAACTTTATACTTAGAATAAGTTAAGGCATATGCAGGCCTGTAATTAGTTTATATACCTTCAACTACCATAGAAAAAAAATACAGCGAATTTAAGTTTTTCATACAAAACTTGTTTGCTTGTTTCGTTTGTTTTATAAACTGGAGCCATATAAACTAGTTACAGTCCTAGATATATTTACCTCATGTCTTTGTATATGCAAATTTTCGTTACAATCCAACACGTAGTTTAAAAATGAGAACGAAATTCAATTTGTATGGGAAGATGAAATTCGGCCGAGCTTGCTGGGGACTCTTAAAATGGCGAATCCATTTGATCAAATCCCTGAATCTGTTTAGTGAAATGATGAAATCAGCCAAAAAAGGCAACTCGTTTTTTCATTTTTAATGATCGGTTACTGCTACTACTCGTACTCGTAACATAATGCCAGTAAACGATTATAATCATAGTTTAGCCATTATATCATATAATTATATCACAATGTCAGTCATCAAAGGAAATCGGCATTGATTGTAAATGTTGACGAGAAAATATCATGCAATTAAACTGGTAATAACAAGTCATTAGGATCGTGGTAGCTCGGTTTCAAGCGTTAGTATGTACAATATACTAACACTAGCTAGATTGCGACAGTTTTTTGTTTTACCGCGAAAATTCCGGGCTGTGTGATTGTTATACAACTTTTAATTTTTTCGTTTCTATGTATAATGTTTTGTTTTAATGATATATTGACATGTAATAATTAATTATTATGAATAAATGAATATGAATATACTAGATGGCGCCCGCTGCTTCGTTCGTAGAGGAGAAAAAAATCTTAACCCTCCTTTTTGCTTCGATGAAGACGGATAAAAAGTATCCTTTAACCATCCTCGGATCCTCCTCCGTCCAGCTATCCTTGTACCAAAAATGGCAGAAATATCTACAGCCGTTTTGACGTGATGTTATGTGTGATGGTGTTTATCTTAAACACCATCAATAGTTGTTATTTTTACGACAAAAAACCAGTTTTTGCTACTTTTCTTAAAAACTATAGAACCTATTGAAAAACCAGTTGACAATTTTAAATTTAACATCATTACTCACTTATTGGTTTTAGTACCAAAAAGGACTTTACGAATCTTTTTTTTCTCTCTTGATTCATTAAGTATTATAACAATACAGTTGACAAAAATAGAGGCCAAATACCAAGCTATAATATCTGGGGGCACGGCAGTGCCCCCGCCAAGTCAAGCAAAACAAAGGCACGCCGTACCATCTTTTCTCGAAGCCATTCACGTCATTTTCGACCCCTTACTAGCTTCATCAGCTAATAAATTACAAATTAATTAGCTGATGAAACTAGAAGCCCGAATTTTCAGTAACCAAGAGGGCATAATACACCTTAGGTATATTCCAAATTACAGTCAATTATAACTTATAGTTAAAGATTTATTGCAAGTCAAAGTTCCTTAATTTTGTCACTCACTCACTCACCGATCATAAAAATTCTAAGGTACTTCTAGCAGATTTACAAGGTTCAAATTTTGAACCCTTTTAGTGTTTAGTCTGTAAAGCACCAGAAAACTTAAACATTCTGCAATTTCAGTCTAGTATTCCAGATATATCAGCCGTATAAATAAATTTGTAATTCAATAGAAATGTATGCGATTACAAAGTTACTGCACCTCAGATAAAGAAGATTAAAGGATGGTAAGGGATGAGTGGAAAGGGGGGAAAGGAGAAGAGAGGGGGAAGGGGAGTAGATAAAAGACAAGAAAGAAAAGATACCAAATACCAAATACCAGTAATAAGATATCAGATATAAGATATACCTGAAAAGAAAAAAAGAAGGACTGCCTACAAAAAGCGATGAGATCCCATCAAAAACATAACATGTAAAAAAATTGCCAAGTCTCGCAATCTTTTCTACCACAAAAAGTTGTGAGATTCAATTCGTTTAAATTATTTAGTAGTACCTATCCAGGAAAGGATATATCCCACACCTTTGTCATTCATAAATGTTGACTGAACTAACAACATGTTATTGTGACGGTTAATTTATTCAGTAGTACCTATCCATGTGAGCATCTATCTAACATCTTTGTCATTCATAAATGTTCATCGAATTAGTTAACTAGCAACATGTTATTGTAACCGTTATAGTGACCGTATCAATATTACACATCTTCATCTTTTTAATAAATAAAATGACTTGGCCATCGCACGGCAACATACGGTGTATACGTAATATTGATACGGTCACTATAACGGTCACAATAACATGTTGCTAGTTAACTAATTCGATGAACATTTCTGAATGACAAAGGTGTTGGATATATGCTCACATGGATAGGTACTACTCAATAAATTAACCGTCACAATAACATGTTGTTAGTTCGGTGAACATTTATGAATGACAAAGGTGTGGGATAGATCCTTCCCTGGATATGTGGCCCTTAGCTGCTAAAAGGTTGTTGACCACTGCTCTAGGCCATTTTTAAATGAATGACCTATTGCCAGAACTAAAGCGAGTCATTCCCATCACGCAATTTATCCAACACGAACTTCTGAATAAGATACAATTACAAACAGTTTTATTGGCTGAATGAATGGTCTCGTAATGACCCGATTGGGTGTTGCATTTATGGTTATACAATTCATAACTACTCAATAAGCTATTAGAATAGTTTGTAGTCTAGAATTTTCCCACCATTTTGTCCGGTAATAGGTCACTAATTGTCCGGCATTATCAAATAAGGTCCTTTCGCGGATTCTAATGAATTACACTGAACTCTAGAAGTTAATTCTGACGCAGTGCGCAACTATGAAGGCTTCGATTATTGAAAATGTTGACAGTAGCTAAAAAATGATATTTTTATTTGTTGCGGGTGACAAGACAGTGAGTGGAAGAAGTAAAGTAGGTATATCGATAAATTTTTCAAAGAGTTTTTATGCTCAACAAATGTTGTCTATGCTACTGTTGGTATCTCTCTCCAATTGGTCCCTCATTACTGAGAACAACAATACATAACAGTTTATAACATTCTGTTTGGGAGGTTCTGGTAACCACGATCCTCTGTAATGCTGATAATGATTGATAATGATACTGATGTTGGTCTAAAATAATAAAAATGCCACAAATAACTAAACCAAATAATAGTTTCTTTAGATTAGTTTTTTATCTGTTATTTAATAAATTGTCATTATTATAAAACGATTTTCAACATGATCGGATATACTGTTTCCGAGTTATTGGCGATGGAGGTACGTAACACGAAGATACGCTTTTTACTGGTGCACTTTTTCACATCGTATTTTTTCATCTGTAGTGCAATTCTTTGTAATAACGGCTACGGAACCCTACACTGAGCATAGTTTTTTCTAGTGTTTTGTGGAGTTTTAGAACCGTTAACCGATTAATAGTATTTATTTAAATGCCAACTCACGAGTATTAGACTATTGGAGAATAATTCAAGCATGCTAGCTCCAGAGGGTCATTAATTCAAAATCTGGCCTATATCAATGCGTTACTTGGGACTTACACCGTACAAGGTTTCATTTGATATATTCGACTAAGAAAAATAAAATGTCGCGAGTAATAATATTAAAGATCTAAGCAAATGCATTCAACTCACGCTTGACCCTAAATTTATTTATTTATTTAAACTTATTGCACAAAACAAAAGTACTAATGGTGGACTTAATGCTAAATTGCATTTTCTACCAGTCAACCATATGGTTACACAGAGATGCATGAAATTGGTGCAGTGGGAAAAATCAATTAGTACTGAGAAGTTTTATCGATATTTTTTTTCGACAGGTTACAACACTAGAGACAATGTGTCAGGATTAACTTCTTATCTTGAGTTCAATGTAGCTACTGGCACAGGCTTCACCCACCTTACCAAGAACTGAGTAGTCTATAATTTAATGTAATGTTTGAGTCCCTATACAAACTTTCATCTCCCTTTTCATCCCCTTAAGGTATGCCTAAAACAATATCCTAGAGTCGGACTATTTTATCTCTTCCAAGCAAATGAACTGTCAAATATATAAAAACTGAATATGGCAATGTTTTGTATCTGTCACAGACGTCAAGTTGTTTATGTGTCTTAAGAAAAAGTTTATCTCTACGTACGTTGGTTTTTTTAAAAACTAAAGGTTTATATATGGGAAAACCATATAAAAGTGGTCAGCGGGAACTGCTTTTCCGCGTGATCATTAACTTCGATGCTGTAAAGCAACAGCAAGAAGCGATTATCGCAGAAAAGCGGCAATGTTTACATTGCATTAAGTCTTTGGCTGGTAAGATTAACCAATCTTAGTACTTTTGAATAAGACCAATATGGTTTTTGTTAAAATAATGTTCAAGTGAAGCCATTTAGCTTTTAGCAGCCTCTTAAGTGCACTGAGAATATATCATGTTGTGTTCGTGACTTATTTATTATTCCTATTAAATTACAGCTGGTTTAAATGATGATATTAAGAGGAAAATGAAACTCGTCTAAATAAAGAGACTGTCTGTTATGAGTGGTGGAAATTAACAATTTTATAATATTAGAAATAATTAGTCATGTTCCATGTAGGCACCACATTATTAGATAGCAATTTCTTGGTGAAGGTGAATTATATTTAACAAATATATTATAAAAAATGTTTTTTTTTAATAATATATTTGCTAAATCTAATACTAAAATGTTATTTCCACTTTGTTTAAAGGTTGATGATAATACACGAGTATCAAGACTATTTAGTGCCCTATATTCAGTGTTGCCATATACCAATCCACAGATAAAACAATTAAAATTGGTGGGGTAAAGATATTATAGCGAGACTCTATCTCCTTGAAAACAATCATATTGAAATTACCATTATTGCATTGTTAAGAATCATTGAGATGTTGCAAACTCGCACGCCGAGGGTTCCGTACAAAATATACGCTACAAATGGCCGTATTTATGAATATCCAGTGTTAGCCCTACTTCTAAGCAAAATGTACGCGGTGCTCGATAATTTTATATTGGTTACTGATATAGACACACAGACATAAAATTGTACTGTTTTTAGTATTTGTTGTTATAGGGGCAACAGAAATACATCATCTGTGAACATTTCAACTACCTACTATCACGGTTCATGAGATACAGCCTGGTGGCAGACAGACAGACGGACAGCGAAGTCTTTGTATTAGGGTCCCGTTTTACCCTTTGGGCACGGAACCCTAAAAACATCCTATATGCGACTTTACGTCATTGCACCCACAATTTATGAGCACGGTAGTGCCTCCGCCAAGTGCTTTCATTAGCTGCTTAACAACGAACAACATAATTTCACACAAGTCCCTTAACGAGCGGCTTTTGGCCGATATGTACACGGTGGGAACTTGTAACATGATAAACCTTAACCATCGAATGTAGAGCTTAATTGGAGCATATACAATGGTATAGTAGGGTACACGTACAGTCGAGGAATGAAAAGGTTCGTCACTTTTCGAGTCTATGTGATGGTATTAAGGTTAACTGTACATGTTGTCCGAAAATGCGTAATTTTTGAGATGATTATTCTTATAAATTCATAAATCTCATGACTATCACGCCTTTATAATATTATGTAGCTACTTATTTAATACTTTTATACACAGTAGCAGTACCTCCATGCTTTTCGGCCAGTTGTTTTACAATAGGTTTGGTATTCCATTATTATTTTTTCACTTTGTTGAGGGTATTTGGTATACAATTATACTCGTATCTCTCAGCTTTAAGTTACGCGCGAATTAATAAAAATTAAAAAATCTCAAAATGCTTTTTTTTTAAACTGAACGTTATACCAATGTCTTCGTACTTTAATGACGCACTAAACTCGATGGTTAAAGTCTGTCGGGTTTCTCGTTCCCACCGTGTATTTTCACACAAATTATTCCTATTTGAACATTATTCTTTCAAAAACAGACATGTACATAGTTATTATATGAATAAGGAACAAGTTTAATATATAAAATATCATAAATGTTATGTAAGACAGTTCAGAATACCGGGTGACGCAACGAGTTGTCGCGGTGGCATCACTTGTTTGTTCTTTATTCAAATGTCATTAGACTTATTGTCACTAAATGGGTTCCGTACCTTCCAACGCTATATTATTGGTCAGAGCCAATGGTGGTCGAGCTTTGATCGATAGGTGCACGATTTTTAGTTTTTCGGGGATAGGTAAAACAATACAATACAATACTTATACTCTATTGCACACCTCAGATACACAGAAATACAGAACATGACAGTAACATTCGAATTAGCAGAGGTAAACAACAAGCGGTATTATCGCTAAATAGCGATTTCTTCCAGACAACCTTTGGGTAGCGGAGTATTTAAAAGACAACAAATTTAGTTGTAGTTAGCGAGAAACATTTATGAAGCAAAAAAAACCTCATATAGACGAATGTAAACGCAATAAATATACACAAATAAGATTGCGTAGATAATCATACATAAATACTTATACATAATAAATATAATATACGCAAAGTAAGTAAATAAATAACTATAACAGTGTCAGCCGCAAAGTTGAGAAAGTGATGAGTAAAACCCATCTAGATAAACTTGAAAAACAAAATTGGGTTTATGCACCTAATTTCAAACACGTTAAATCCGATTCCGAGAGAAGCCACGTAAAAATGGCTAAACTGATTTAAGCCATTTTTAGTACAGGGAGCTGGGTATCCACATGGCTATAGGATAGTTTTACTTGCCTATGATCACGACATTTTTCTCTTGCGTGCGAACAATTTTGCGGACACCGTCTACTTAGTAAATCCTATACGTTAAACGAGCTATTCTTGTATATTATATTGACTAGCGGCCGCCCGCGACTTCGTCCGCCTTAGTTTCGCGGATAAAAGGTATTTTTCCGGGATAAAAAGTAGCTTATCTCTTTCCCCAAACCTCGATATTTTACTTATTTAAATGTAGAGCATATTACCATAACTTCAAGTTTCTAGCGTAAAAAAATATTTACTACAATTTTTCATCCCCTTTTTCGTCCCTAAAAGGTATGAAATGTGACATTTATATTTAATTTCATTTATTCATTCATAAACAATGTACATTGTGTTTGAAATTGATAGCTTTACTTAAACATTGTTAATTCGAACATAGTAAGATTACGTAATAAATAACATCAACTAATATAAACAAATCTACATATCTCACTATTCAAGTGACATTAATGACAAAACTTAATTTAGATAAAACAATAACTTAATAAAAAATACGAAAAAGTTATTCAGATGTCACATTTTAATAAAACTAATAACTAGGTACATGCCATTTATAAATTATTTAAAGTCAATAAAAATCACAATTAATTTCATAATGTCAATAAAAATAAAAATAAACTACAATAAACCACAAAGAAAAAGACCATTATGTCTAACTATTACTAACTTAACTACTATCTATACCTTAATATCAAGCTGTCGTACCGAAGTCTGCCACTGAGTACAAACATTGTTTCAGTAAGATGATTTTAAGTTTGTTGCTATAGATGGTACTGTTTGTGATCGACTTCAACTCCAATGGTAGTTTATTAAAAAGATAAATTCCCTGGTAACTCTCTGTCTGTTTCACTTCTCTAAGTCTGGTAACCATGGTCTGTGGCAAGTCCTTTCTCCTAGTTTTGAGTCTAGCATCCCTTTCCTCCGTTGTTTCCGATTAATATAAATTCTTAACCAAGTCCTTAAGCACTACCAGTATAAAGAGGCTGGGAACAGTGAGGATAACATAGCTTATAAAATAATCCCTACAATAAGTCCACTGAGGTACTCCTGCTATGATACGAACAGCTCTTTTTTAAGCAACAAAGGCAGACTGAACATTATATTTGTAGCCGTTTCCCCATAGCCTAATACTGTAACGAAATTTTGATTCTACTAACGCAAAGTAGACCATTTTTAACTGATTCAAGTTTAGTACATCTCTTAAACTCCTGAGCGCATAACATGCCGAGCTAATTGAGTTAGTCAATGAGGACAGCTCTTGCTTCCAGCTCAACTTAGAATCTATATGGACACCAAGGAATTTTGTTGATTCTACTTGTTCTATAGTAGTACCCTCATTCACTATATTCAACGAGTCCTTGCCTCTAGTCGTAGTTCCAAATAGGAGTGCATTGGTCTTTTTGGTGTTTAGTTTTAGATTATTCATCTCGAACCAGACACCAAACAATTTAAGGATTTTATTTAGTCTCTCATTCAACTCTTCAATGCTATCATATGACACAATCACATTTGTGTCGTCACCAAAAACAACTCATATATATAGCCTATCTCCTATTCTGATATATAAGGTACATAACTGGTACGTTTCATAAAATATCGTCCAGTAGTTTTAAGATTAAGTGGAACGCACATACATACTTTCACGTTTATAATATAATAATAATAATAATAATAATCGATTTATTTAAAGACAACAGAGTGGTCCAAACAATATTAGTAAGGGTAAGGATAAATATATAAGGTGTAACAGAAATAACTGAAAACCTCTCATGTGCTAGCTCTGCCCATCACTGAACAATTTTCCCCACATGTCCGATCTCTTTGTCTTAGTCATTCGTACCTTTGCTGATTTTATTTTTAATTTCACTTAGTAACGATTGCGATATCCGTAAAACGATAAAAAAAAATCATGCATGTACCCTATTCACAAATTTATAAATTCCATTACATAATAGGGTGCATGGATGTATGCATTATAATTACAAAACGAATTAGTTTCACCTAATACGGTGCGTCGCGGCTGCTTGTGATAACATCATAAGTAGCGTACGAAAAAAGATGGCCGTCATAATCATGCCTACTTTTGATGACGTTGATGACTAAAAAGGCCATTTTTCGTCAGACTTGACTGGTTCTTTTTTACACTTATCTGCCTTGAAGCAATGGGCCTTGGTTATTGGCCTAATTAATTAAATTAATATGAATATTATTCCACAGAGTTCGATTGTACAGGAAAAAATCAATGCGACGTACTAAATTGCAAGCAGGATTTGAACCTGCGTCCTCTTCTTTAACACAGAAGTGCTCTGACTAACTGAGCTATCGCAAATACGTACGTAGCTTGAAATTTTCATACACAATCTAGTTAGCATTAGTAGTGCCCTCTGTCTTTTTTATTTGTGATTGCTAAGCGCATTAACCATACTCCAAGCCATGCGTATCACACTGCGTCTAAATCGTAGTCGTCTAATTAAATTAATGTAAAAAAAAAAACATTCCGTCGAATTTAGAACCTCCTCCTTTTTTTGGAAGTCTGTTAAAAAGTAGATAAGACGGTCACTGGAAATTTAGGACTATTTAACTTTTTATTTATTCGATTAAGTGCTTAACGATTGTATGATGTATAGGTATGACTGTCAGTTGCGATAGGTCAGGTATGTATGTAGCAGTAATAGTATAGTGTTATACGTAATATTTTCTTCTATTTCCGCGATTATTACTCATTTAAATAAAACAATTTAACGGATTATATCGCGTATATTATCTCATTTGAGTTCCCGACGTTTCGGAAGCTTTTCAGCTTTCCATGGTCTAGTATTTTTTTCTTTTTTTTGCGTAATTAAAAAATAACGGAGATACATTGCGTCAAAATGTCATGTGACATCACTTTATGGCACAGATTATACCTAGTGGTGGCGCCACGAGCACTTTGATGCGATTAATCTCGGTATTTTTTGATTAATTAAAAAAAACAAAAAATACGTGTCCAATATTTTTTTATTATCTACAATACGGACTAATTAGAATTATGATTTTCGTACAATATAGTCATGCCTATTGATATGCAGAGAGGCGTTTGTTACGTATTTTCCCGCTATCTATCAGCCACGGACGTCCACTGCTGAACATAGGCCTATCCTATAGTTCGCCACAGGGTGCGATCCTGCGCAGACCGTATCCACTGACTCCCCGCGACCCTTACGAGGTAATCCGTCCACCTAGTCGGGGACCGTCCCACGCTGCGCTTTCCTATGCGTGGTCGCCACTCCAGGACTTTACTGCCCGAACAGCCATCCGATCTCCAGGCTACATGGCCCGCCCATTGCCATTTCAACGATGCAATCCTGTGAGCTATGTCGGCAATATTTTGCCGCTAGCTGTATCTAATTTACTTTATGGGAAACTGCTATACGAAACGCATTAAAACAGTGACATATGAAATCAATTTAACGGTGACATATTAATGTGTCATACGTCCTGCGCGTGTGATAAATTGTGTAGGAATTCTTGATTAAACTGGTAATCACAATAATGAGTAGGTACCGGTTCTTAATAAAAATTATATCGGGAAAACTCGTGTTAAGTATAAACGGTCATGAATAAAACATACACTTTGACATCAATAGACTGAGTAGAGCGTAAGCCAAGTTGGTAATCTTAACGGACTATTTGGAGGTCTCTGAATTGTTTATTTTTTTGTAAGTAAATCGGCTAAACAGATTTCAACTATAATTAACTATAATGAGATAATATACGCGATATAATCCGTTAAGTTGTTTTATTTCAATGAGTAATAATCGCGGAAACAGTAGAAAATATTAGATTTCAACTATTTTTGGTATAGGATAATTCTTACCTGAATGTGCTGAAGAAAACAGAGGGGTTATGACTTTTTCTCCTTCAAGAACTAAATGGCGGGCACCTTCTTGTATATATAGGTATACTATTATAAAGTTATAAAAATGAAATGTCTGTGGAAGATAGAAAAAATGGTTAACGGTCTATTCGGAGGTCACTAAAAATAAAAATAATTTATTTTTTGTTGAGGCTTCTTCACGCCAAATTGGCTAAAGGTGCGTCCACATTTGTATCATTTGCCCGTATCAGATCATCGTCGCGTAGCGTGATCGCGTGTCACGATCACGCGTTTGGACGTTGCGCCTATCCGATCACTCGAGATCCATTTGCTACGCGTATCACACACTTGTATCGGAAGAGTGCGGCATTATCGGCGCGCCGACAGTAAGCGTCCAAGCAGCGCGATACGCAGTCATGCTACGGCACGGTGATCGGATACGAGCAAATGATACAAGTGTGGACGCACCTTAAACAGATTTCAACTATTTTTGGTCAGATGGTTGTAGGATACTTGTTACCCGACTACGCTGTAGAAAAAAAGAGGGGTTATGGCTTTTTCTCCTCCGCGAACTAAGTCGCGGGCGCCTTCTAGTACTAAAATAAAACTGTGAATAATAAGTGGATGTAATAAAGTAAATAATCATCACACAATTTAAATGTAAAAGACCTATGTCTGTCAGTGCACGTCAATCGGCTATAATGATGATGATGATGCTAATAGTACCATACAAATAAAAAACCGGCCAAGTGCGAGTCTTACTCGCGAACCGAGGGTTCCGTACTAACATTCAATTATCCCAACTAAACTGACCAGTTAAGTTTACACCTGGCATCTGTGGCGTCGCTCACAAATGAGGAGTAAACTTAACGCAAACGGGTTGTTAAAAATGATTTTGAAAATAAAATGCAAAATAACATGGGATTTTTCAAGAAGCGAGTTAACAGGGCACTCAAAAGTTGGACATGTATGTGCGATTCCTCCGGTGTTGCACATATCCATGAGCGACGATGACTACTTTGCACCAGGTGGCTCGTCTGCCCGTATGAAAAAAAACGCTAAATGGGTATATATTTACTCATAATTTTCCCGTAATATTTATGTAAAATTTCAAAATGTTAGCTCGGTAAACTTCTGAAATAAGAGGATAATGGTATTTTTTTCATATCTTCCTTCATAAAAAAACATTTTATCTATGTAAATAAACGGTTTGAGAATGTACAAATTAAGCCCTTACATTTAATATGCTATTTGATCTAGTTGCAAGACTTTAAATTATTGGCACTGATATTGGTCAGTTCCCAGCTATACTAATATAACTTATAAGGTTGTAAGAATGAAATGTTTGTATGTTTGTATGTGTCGCTGTGACTTCATCACGCCAAATCGGATAAACGGGTTTCAACTATTTTTGGTACACGGGTAGCTGGGTATCTCCAGATTGTGCTAAAGAAAAAAGAGGGGTTATGATTTGAAGCGAACGAAGTTGCGGGCGCACCTTCTAGTGTTAAATAAATATACATATATTTAAAAAAATCATTTGCTATACAGTTGAGCTATCCATGCTAATAAATATTCCAAATTTCAAATATATAGCAAAAGCAGTTTCTGAGATATACTGCTGTAACTGTCAGACAGACAGACAGACAGACAGAGTCGCACCAAAAGGGGTTCCTTTTTAACTTTTTTGATGCGGAACCCTAAGAAGCCGGCTCTAAAAGCTAGCTAGACCAAATAGCACGCTTTACCAAAAACAACCTTGGCTCGTTTTTCCTATTATAAAAAGCACATTAAGTTTCATTAAGGAAATTAAATGCCACTATTTATAAAGTTAATCATTTTCCGGTAAAAAGAAGCGTTTACTTTTAACGTTGTTTTGTGAAGTGCATCTGACTAATCCCATTAAAAACACACGTTCAAGGCTCTATGTGCTCACTTTGTTTTGTTATGAAAAGTTAAATCTGTTTTTTAGACTTAATTGCAGTTTTTTAACCCTCGAAAAAAGAGATGTATTATAATATAAGTTTAAGGTGTGTATCTCTGTTTATACATATATTTGTGACATCGCAGCTATTGAATAGATGCATCGACTCTCATTTAGTGTTTTGTATTTTAAAGGTTACTTAATTTAGAGTGTTCTAAATTAAAAAAAATCTGTGCAGCCGTTTGAGGATCATCAGCTTTTTATCTGTGTGTCGGTGGATTTTCATCACTCTTAGGGTTCCGTTGACAAAATGGCAAAAACGGAACCCTTATAGTTTCGTCATGACTAAACTACAAGATGCATATTGATGAAATTTCTCGCTACTTAGTGTGATAGTTAAATAACCAAAAATAATATTTCTAGGGGGGGCGGGTCAGTGGCACATGTTTCGACAGTCCTTAGCCTTAGTCACGATTAGAGTTTTTTTCAAGTTGTTTTTATTTGGTCTAGAATGGCTGGATTTCACTTCACTTATCTCGTAACCAGCATCACTCATCTTTCATGGCTGAACTAGGGTGGAACACATACATTGATAATTAAGGATGGTTCCCAAAACCCTAGTCACCACGCAAAAATAATCTTAAGAAACCATAGTAATTGCACCAATTGAGGATTTTTCCGAAGCGCTGGTAGTTTTTGAATTGCAAAGTGTCAGTGCTGCCTATTTTGTCATCTGAAGACTGATTTAGTATGATAAACTCGAACGTGCCATACAAGGATTACCATCTTTTTATTCCATTGCTTCGATAATTATGTTTCTTTGTAACAATTCGTGCTAAGCTTAGTGTCGACAATTATTTATCAGAGTTGCGAATATCTATTGGCTATTGTTGGCGTAGACGCCATGGGAATTGGAACCGTAATTATTAATTAGACACTTACCAGTGGCACTAATAAAAAAATGAAAAAATTTATCTGTTTATTTCACTAAACGTCTGACAGTCTTCCGCTTAGACTGTAATCTTAAGTTTGAAGATTTTCTTGAATCTTATAACTTTATCAAGGAAAAATGTATGAGATTAAAGATAAAAACTAGCAGAGAAGGGGAAGGCTGTTTATTAACATTCTTTTATATGTGTTCACCGCTTTCTTTTCAGTTTTGTTATTCATGGAGTCACATGGAAGTCTATTCAAAGTGCAAGGCAAAGCATGCGTCCACACTCCTAACGTAGTTGTTATTACTTAATGGTATTATGAATGTTAGGAGGTATGTTAGATTCCGTAGATTACCTGGGGGGTTATTTCCTAACAAAATTTTGAGAATTGATATCTGAATCAACTGTCATAGTCCATACAAAATCATGACACTTGATTCTGATTCCGAGAGTCAAACGCGTTAGGCTATAGGCGGTCTGGTCTAAGTCTTTTATTTAATAAATTTATATAATTCGTTGACACCCTATGTTATACTTATAAAATATTCTGTTTGCGTTTACCTACTACTTACCCACATAATCAACAATTTTACTTCTAGTTGGGCAGTCATGCACGAAGACTCCCATACGGACAAGGTGTTCACACCGACGTATTGGGCCATCTTGCGCAAACACTTAAATGCACTCATTGTCGGCAACGCACATAAACGTTTAAGTCCATACAAATTTATTCTAAGGGGGCATGGCTCGGCGATGAATGCGTTAATGCCCATCAGTTTAATCCGACTTAGAACCTCTGAGTTTCGAACACAACCTTGCTACTTCAATCGTAATATTGTTCAGAGATACTAAGTGAAAGGCGTCAAGACGCTTGATGCCTCCTTTGTGCAGACATTGGGTCTCCGTGGCATAGAGCAACAGAGGTAAAACAATTGATCTAAACTAAAAAAAAAATTAAAAGGGTGTCATCCTCATCGTATAGGTCTAGTAATCATTTGTAGTTTGAGGGTTGAACACATAAATAGGTCGGTGAATGCAGCTATTGAATCCTTGTCGTTACTCGAAAATAATCTTCCATGGTTTAACTAGCTGCCCTTACTGACCTATTTTTATGTTCCAACCTGTATAAACGTTCGAAATCGAAAATTTCAAAATATATTACTCCATACTTATAACAGGAGTTTTTTTTCAGCAAAAATCAACGTGTGGCACATATTTCGACAGTTTTTCTTAAAATATTTTAAGATTTATTAATAGCTTTGATCGCATAACTTGTGTCTTTTATCTTTAAAACAGTAAGTCCCAAAAATCTGAAAAAAAAAATACAACGCTAAATAAATACTTTAAATGGAAACTATTTTCAACATGATCGATTTTTCAATTTTTGCGTTATTGCCGAAAAATTGCGCTTTGCAACAAATGGAAGTAAGTAACAGCGAAGATTTTCGTTTGCTGGTTCACTTTTTCAAATCGTATTTTTTTTTCATCTGTAGTGCATTTTTTGCAGCATCTAACAGCTGTGGTGAGCGGCCCACTGAGCGTGGTCCGACATGCTCTTGGCCGGTTTTTCCGTCTAATTAAAGTCAGCTCTTTTTAACAAAGATGTGTATTGTACTTTGGCCAATTGGCCAGTTCCGACGGCCAGTTCCTGCCAATTACTAGACCTTGGCTCACAAGACGAGAAAAACGATTTTTGAACCTGACCCACTTTGGGCGACACAAAAACCAATGTTGACAATGAACGAACTGTGGGAACATAGTAGCTATGGAGACTGCGTAAATTAATAAACTAAAAATCTTGAAGCGTTTCCAATTCCAACATGAAAATTTATAGACAGACAACGCACAATTTTTTTCTTTTGCTCTAAGTTTAACTGGTAGAGAATGCCTGAAGGCATTAAGTTCGCCTTTTGTACGATAAATTTTCTTTGTGCATTAAGATTAAATAAATAAACGCACACCGTAAACGACTGAAGATATAAAATCAGTTTTCATTTGATACCCCAAACGTATATGTGCATTGCTTTGTTTATGCGTAATTTTCAATTTTCCAAACACTGTGGCGACATTTTTAATTACGTCATATCTGAAATTATCTTTTAACAATTTTATATTAGTGTATAAATAAGAACTTCAATAAATTGCACAAGTATAATTATCATGAAAACTTATTTATACTTATAATTACATCAATTAAGGGCATATCTTTGATGATAATCTTGTTAAGTTTCCCTAATTTGCCGTTTTTATTTGTTAGGTTATAATGTAAATGAACCAGATTTCGAATCAGATCAAATTATGAGGTCTATAGTTTTTACATCTACTTTTTCATAGCCTCAAACTGAATTATTTATAGCCCTTAATTGATCAAGTAATTGTAATGATATACAAAAAAACACCACACAAGCTTCCGTTTCCGTATAGATAAAAAATAATAGACATCAACAACATCGCTTTGGTGTAAGTAAGTAATAATTATATGAAATCTAAGGAAGAACGCAAACTACTGTACTTTGTAACTTAATCAAGAAGCCACATCTAGGCATCGTGGCTTTTATATATATTTAATATCTATTTAACTTTGTCTAAGTATTATAACTGTGATCATTACTATACTCTAATTATCCTTACTTGTATAATAGTAAACAACATTCTAACCTAAAAATATGCATTTAACCCACTTGTTACTACCGACCTTTATAACGCCGCCGAATAAGCGTTAGATCTACCCGCAATATTTATGCGTTTGACGTTGTATAAACAAATATCGAGTTAGGTTTTTGTAATCAGAAACGGTTCTTCAACAAATCTTGTTGTTATTTGTCACAGTAATACATGTGGTTTTAAGGTCAGACGTGTTTTAAAATTACCGTGTATTTTTTTCAATATGCCTTCGAAATGGTATGTTTTTTTAATTAAATTCGTTTGGTAGTGTAGCTTAACTATAGTGTTTTACAAAGGACTCTTATTATATCATAATCGTAATATAAAATAGTTTCGAATATCACGATGTTTGGCAGAAATTTTCACAATTGAAAACTTGTGGCGTTATAACGCCCAGTAGTAAAATTGACGTCTACTTAATATTACTCTTTTGCTTCTAGACCATTCATGAAAAAGGCTTTGAGCCTCACTGAAATAATTAATAAATTACACCATTTAGATTCCGGTAACGATTTGCCCAATGAAATCACCATTTTTCACCAAAATCCTAATACTGAAGTAACAGATGAAAATTCAGGCGATGTAAAATTTCTAGCCAACCTAAGCAAGTCTATAAATGCAATGACAATGGCGTCATAAGTGTCGCGTCCAATGTAGAAACAATTGAGCCACTTCATAAAGCTAAACGGTTTTCTCAACAACTGCAAAGTTTTGTGCTTAGCGATCAATATTATAAAAAAAATACAATGAAAACATAAGCGAAGTGGATCGATCGTCAAAACAACATTGGCTTATATCGAACGTTTATCCGGGGGAAAAATAGTACTTCTCATTATTTTGCCAGAGTTTGGATACTTTGAATATGGCTCATAATGCTTGGCAGTTGTATAAATGAGATGGCGGGAAATAGGTACAACCTCCTAACTTTTTGCAGAGTTGTTGCAAGAGGACTGTTGGGGACTTAAGTATAAAATAAATGAGAAGCAGGGACCCTGTCGGATACCTCGCAATTATCGCGAAACCTCTCGATACGATCGCCTCACTAATTTTATTGAGTATCAAGACACTCAAAGTCGTTGCACTATTTGTAAAAAAAAAAAAAACATTTTCATATGTCGCAAATGATGTCTACATTTACACCCGAAAACGTGTTTTATGGCCTACCAGACGAGTACTAGTGTTTAATTTTGAGCCCATAATACAATTTTTAGCAATGTAGAACGTTTTTTTTATTTGATTCTAAAACATATGATAGCTATACTTTATAACGCCACTCGTTCCGTCCGGTTTTTCCAAGCACTTGGTATTTTTTTTATTATTTTTCTTACGATACAACTTAACTATAAGACACAATATTTAAAAATCAGAGCAATCCGACACTTTAAAAAGTTTCAGTAACAAGTGGGTTAATGCCAATAACAGCTGTTTTCTCGTAAGAAAATAAATTTAATGTACGAAATTGGCAACATGGCAATAAAAATATTAATTCTTGCTACTTTATTTACGAGAAAATGGGAGTTTAAGACAAAAAAGGGTTACTTTTAGGTTCGTTAAATACTTTTACAGCGCCAACTCTCGTAAGCTTTCAAAAAAATAATGTAACATTGTAACATAGGTCGTGAGTAACGTATCGTTACTGAAGGTAGAGGATTCATTTGTTGTGAATGACAAGCGGTCTGATAGTGTAATGGATTAGGACGCTGTCTTGGTATAACAGAGACGCTGTTTCGATTCCGGCTTAGACTGCAGTGGATCGCAAAATTATTTTGTCTTTCTACTTAGATTGTTGTATCAATATTGTTAAAATATATGTTTCAGAAAAAAACATATGTTTAAAAGTAATGGAGGTCAATAGTTTTCCCTGTTCTATACCTGGTTCATTCACCGCTCACGCGCAATTCGCGAGTACTCCACTTGCATAACTACAGCCGAGATAACAATCGCGTCGGTACAAGTTAATCGTTACAAGTATATTGTTATTATAAACGCTCGATGGCTTTATTTTTGTTTGTCGACCGGTTTAATCAGAGGTAGTGTCGCTGCTTGCGAAGCTAAAAGTAGCTCAAGCAATGAACACAGACTTGTTGACTAAGATTCGTCTAAATATAAGACCCGTTACGTTCACTGTCCCCATACAAAACAATCTGACAATGTCGAAAGTTTTACTGTGCATTCTGTTTCGGTCAGTATCAGTGATGAATGGTTTCTAGATGCGCGATAGTAACGCTGCCTCCGAAGTTGACGGTCCTGGGTTCAAATCCTGAAAACCGGTCGTCACTGACACTGACTGATACGGAATGCACAGTTGAACTTTCGACATTGACAGATTGTTTTGTATGGGGACAGTGAACGTGTTAGGGGTCTTATATTTAGACGAATCTTAGTCAACAAGTCTGTGTACAATGTTCATTGCATGAGATACTTAAATTTACTAAAAATGCTTGCAGGAGTCCATACTCCTGCTATGGAGTCACTGAATGCACAGTTGGACTTGACATTGTCAGATCGTTTTGCATGGGGACAGTGAAAGTGTTAGGTAGAGGTCTTACTCAATTTTAGACCATATTTTTTTATTCTTAAAGTCTTAAAGTGTCTGTATTCATTGCATAAGCTACCATGACATTTATTGAAAATGGCTTACCAGGAGTCCTACTTGCTCCCACTATGGAGTCACTGAATAGTATTTCAGTGAATACACAGATGGACTTGTGACATTGTCAAATTACGCATGGGGTCATTGAACGTGTTAGGGGTCTTACTCAACTATAGAGCATACTTTTTTTTTTTTTATTCTTTATATCTGTATTCATTCTACAAGCTAAGCTAGGATTACATTTATTAAAAATTGCTTACCAGGAGTCCACGCTTCCACTATGGAGTAGTAACTAAATATACAGTTGGACTAGTGACATTGTTAAATCGTTTTATATGACAGTGAAGGTATTAGGGGTCTCTGCCACTCAACTAAGCAAAATTCTTTGCTCTTTTAAATCTTAATGCCCGTGTTCATTCCGAGTGCTAACATTAAAATGCTTGGCAGTTCGAGAGGAGGTTTTGCAACCACGCTGGCCTTCGGTTGCCCAACACTACGCGCCTTCTAGTCCCTAATTGTACCTGCTTAGCATAGATTTATGTATACTTCTTTACAAATCATTTACTTAAAATTTAGTAGCACTAATTATGAAGTGCACTTGCACTTGCAACGTACTCAGTCGAGCCAGATTTGTAAAAATGCTGTTGTCCTCGATAATTAAATAAATTTGCCCTTATTTTCGTATTTATCACTTATTTAACCCCGACGGATAATAAACAATTAAGTATAAAGAAGAGCGAGAGAGAAATAAAAAGCTCCGGTAGCCGAGTGTTTCATACGACTTCCAAGCAGGAGGTCATGGGTTTGAATCCGGACTATACCACTGTGTTTCTCGGAATTACGGAATATCATTTGAGCCCTTTTGAAAAGACACTCCTCATATGATATTTACCGCTAGCTTTTCGGTGAAGGAAGTGAGGAAACATGTAATACATCTGCCGTGAAATTCAAAGGTGTATGTGAAGTTTCCAATCTGCGCCGGTCCAGCGTGGAGACTACAGCCCATTCTCTCTACCCACAATTTCAATAATTATACTTGAGAGAGAGGTCCGCTGCAATAACGGGCGAAATATAAATAGGTAAAGTGGGTAGTTTGTACAAATTGTAACTTTGACACTGAAAAATATATCGTTTCTCAGTCAACCCGTGAAAAGCTGAAAAGCTTCCGAAACGTCTGGAACTCAAATGAGATCATATACGCGATATAATCCGTTAATATATTGAATACTTTAAAAAAATGCACAATTTTCTTTTATTCCCAGAATAACCAAAGAAATCTGCGTCCATTGTGCCCAAAACCTGTCAATCTGGTTCAATTTCAGTGTCACTTACGGAGGTCAAATGATAGTTGCCCCAAGTAACCTGTCCTGCTAAACCTACGTTCGTTATATCCTCTGTCCAGAACACAACCAGACTGACGGCACCGTCGTCTGTTCGCGTCTCAAATTCTAAGATCGGCGACATTCAGAAGTAACCGTCAGTATTTCTAATCTTCTTCATTACGTGTTCTTCCTCCGTGTAAGTTCCTCAAATAACGGATGCCCAGTTGGCAGCGGTATTGACAGTATTTCTAATCTACTACTACATCGATTTTTGGATTTAATCCTTAACGGGCTCCAAGCGAAAAATGTACGATTTTTCATGGTTTTTATGGTGAAAAAAACTTTCTTAACATGGTATATATGATAGTTTAATTGAATATTTACCCTTTTCCCCGCTTTACATCAAATACAAAAGGGTTACTCACACGCCAATGTCTGTATCACAAAAGACTGGAATTGAAAATTACTTGATAGCACATGTATGTTGCCTTTACAATTTTTACATCGACTTGATATGAAGTCAATGGCGTGTAGTGTAGGGCACTAAATGTACTGACTTTATATCAAATCAATGGCGGCGATAAGATTAATACTTTCTCGCATTCGGAAATTTGAATATATTTTTATGTAGAGTAACAAAAGCTACGCCTAATTCTTCACCTAACACGCTAAGCAAGCCTTTTTTAAAAGAAACGTTATATTTTACGAAAAGTATTAAAAACTGGTTTTTCGTCTTAGAAATATTAAACTTTGATGACGCTATCTTGGTTTTGGTGACTAGTGAAGATAAACTGAAACAGTATAGTGGTACATGTATAGAGAGGGCCTAAAATTTTTGCACTTTTGAAACATCGATAAAAATTTTACTATGCATGTTTTTTATATTTTATTTATTTTACCTAGTAACAGATAATTGGAAATTATTTTTTACAACTTAAATCATCTAGATGTCCTCCGTCTCGCCGGTGGCACTCCTGCAAATGACTACGCAAACTTTGGAAAAGTCACTGACACATGCTGCGAGAGATCGCGGCTATTTCATCATCTTTTTATAAAACTGTTTAACACAAAAAGCCCGTTGTTTTCCCGTGAAACGCTCCATTATAAATAAAATTGCACGAAGTGACGTATAATTTCCCGCCAATTTCCCGCCGCTCACTCTGACAGTTTCCGAAAAATTCACTGTTGCTATTTGCAAAAATGTATGGCCCACCCTATACAAATAATGAAGAGCTACGAATCGAATGCCATTCAGAGCTGGTATCAAAAATCCACTTAGCTTATTAAAACGCTACGGAAGGAACCTGGTTACCAAACATCTTCCCTAGTAGCAATGATGCAATCAAAAGATCTCTTAGCCAAACCAGCCAAGCGCGTCTTTTTAACACGTCACTAAGAAACTGTTTTTAATTATGCATTAATGTGTAGTATACTTAACCGGCTCCTTGACCCTTCACGATTTATTTGACAGATAGATGACAGATAGATGGGTAAGTATTATTTCTTAGAAAACTAAATGGTAGAACGTTCACAGTATTGAGCAACATAATATAATTTAAATACATAAACTGAATCGCTATATAGAATAACCATCTGGTAGATAATTTTATCATGTATATTTTCCTTTATTTTAATCATCCACATCATCATATGAGTCTAAGGACATCATCTGCTGGACAAATTATTATAAAAACACGTGGTATATTGCATATTTCGTATGCTCTACACTTATCATAATGAACATTTAATAGAATGATCAGAAAGAAAATTATTCAGATGGTAGAAAATTCGACCCACTGACGAATCGACGGAGATTCGCTTGGCGGGGCTTCTATTTTCACCCTGAGGGACGAAAGGAAACGAACAAAATCAAATCAAAACATTTATTGTTAACTACAGCTAATTGATACAAGTGGTACACTGATCATAGTGTCTACAGAGACACTATGATCAAGTTATATGTATGTCTTTACAACGTATGTACAATGGGATAGAGTAGAGATTTATATCGGAATCCCTAACGCCGTTTGTCCTAATATATGGGTTGTCCTAACCCATTTTTTTATGAAACTGTAATCTTTTCAGGATTGTTATAAAACAAACCTAATCTATACGATGTTTTTTTTTAAACCTGAAGAATTTACGGTTTATGAAAAAAAATCGTTAGGACAAGCGATACATTAGGACAAATGACATTAGGGATTCCGAAGGAGACCTATAGAGTAGATAGAATAAAATAAGCAAATCAGAAATGTCACTATAATTTATAATAATTAATGAATTTAATGTCAGATAGTAAATTAATAATTTATAAAATATTTCTACAAATAAACAACTCGGTTGTAATTTAATACTAGACAATGATCGAGATTTATACGAAAAAAATAATATATTAAAAGTGCATGTTTTTAAAAGTTTATTCTATGAAATTAATGCTATTTGAAATTATTTTCTATTACAGGTGCTTTCACGAAATAACGATGTATGAACAAAAATTCTAAGAAACGTTATTATCATTAGAAAATTTTACCGAAAATATGCTCGGACATGAAAATATATTAATATATTTTCTACGAAATTAAGAGCACCCCGGATTATGTGTGACGTAATTTGTGGATATCTTTCGATATGGTACGTCAGTATAGAGCAAAACGATGGTTGACGAGAGAATTTGTTTCTTGTAATTTTGTGTAGGTTATTTTTTGATATAGGATCGACTAAATACTATTTCATTTTAATCTCACGAGTTTGTAAGTGACTATGAAGCTGCCGGGAGCATTGTTTATCCAGGTAATGTCTATATCACTCGTATCTTTTAGAGATCAAGTTATATTGTTCAGGGAAAAGGTCTACCGGAAAAGACTCAAAGTTTACCGATGGTACAAATGCTCTAATTAGTTAAATTGATTTAAAGTTTCGATCTTCTCTTATTATCACAGCAAAATTAAACTTCAAGACATGTCCGAAACATCATGATAATTAAAAAAAAATGTATGGATCGTCGTGTTGCCTTAGCTTTTAGATTATGGACTTTTAGGGTTTTTTAACTCACATTTAAGAGCACTATCGATTTCACGAATAAAATCAATAACTCAAAAAAATTTATGAAAAAACATCTAATCCTCGGTTTTGTGACGCTCGTCAAACACAAAATCAAAATAATATCACAAAATTCACTTTTTTAAATTATCGAATCGGCCCACAAAGTTCGTATCTGTGACCTGGCGCGAACGCGAAGGGAGACCCCGCGCCTGTCCGTGACATCAAGTGGGAGATACACGTTTTTGTGAAAATCCCTTATACAGGTTATATATTAGGTAAGTCCCGTTTTGTTGTCATATTACTCGAATATTAGTTTATCAGTAGGACTTCCTCGCCGCCCCCACCCCAGCACGGCGCATGATCATGAACTGGCTTCCGCATTTCCACTGGGAAATGATAAAGACAATAAACACCTACCTGATTTTCTTCTCGTACGTCAGTTACACCTTGATACGGAAAAGGTGTTGCGCGGAAATGGACTTCTGTTGCTTACATATTGTTTTTAGCATTCGATTAAGTACTTAGTATTTGGTTAGGTACCTACTAGTAAAAGTAACCACTACTCAAGATATTACGCTGACGCACTAAAATTTCGACAGTTCTTTTGATAACACGTTGTGGTTTCTAAAAATAATATATTTAACGTGAATGTTTTCGAAAATAATCGCTCCGAAGTAGCATAAATTGTGCTATTTTCTAAACTATAGGTCGAAAAAATATGAAAAGTTACAAAGATAAAGCTTAATAAATACTTTATTTTCCTTTTGAGGTACGGAACCCTAAAAATGATATAAGTTCCATATCAATTCTGTACACTACTTGATGCCTGAAGGGCAGTCGTCAAGATTTTTACCTTTATAGAACTATCTTTAAAAAAATGTTCTCGATCGCTTATTTGGGTATTGCAATATCTTAATCGTGAACAATTATGAGTTTCGCCATTAAACATCTCCTTGGGTCTCGCATAAACCCAAATCGTGATTGTGGACTTTATAGTCTTCAATAAATACAACCATAAATAAAATATCCGGTTAAGTACTGAACTCCATACAAGCGGCCGAATTGACACACTCACACATACGTCGAGTCTACACCGCCTGGAAGGTAACGTCACATTTGCAAGCAGCGCGAGTGTCGCGCGTTTGAAATGCAATTTTTTGCTTGACGTCTATTTGTATGAATTTTTTTTCGTTCCGTATTTTAGGGTTCCGTAGCCAAAATTACAAAATCGGAATCCTTACAGTTTCGTTATGTCCGTCCGTCCATTCGTCGTACGTAGTAGCGTGTAGATGTATGTTACACCGTAAATATCAATGAAACTGCATCAATTTAATATTATGATTATGAGGTATATGCGATTTAAAACTTGATATAATTGCACTTTTGTTTTACAAATATCACGATAATAATCACAATTTTTGCAATTTATTAGTGGATCACTCCACTAGCGTTATTATTATAAACAAAGATCAGAAACAAATGAAAAAATTTTTCGCTCAAGCTTTTTTTTTTTGGCTCAAGGCACTGGTTCAAGTCCAGTATCGTCGAAAAATTTTTTCATTTGTTTCTGATCTTTGTTTATAATTGATATAATTGCATTAAATACTAGCATTCGCTTGACTGAGCCTAAGTGAAATTAATATATTTCGACGTTTAACTGATTGTAATCAATGCGAAAAATATTGTGAAGTTTCATACATATTTTGTATTTACCCCAGCTGTTTTTAAATATACTTGTATATTGCAATCTAATATTTTCATTGAACAAAAATATTACGCACAACCCTAGCACCGCACCGAACCTCAGGTGTAGAAAAGACGTAAGCGCAGTAGTTGTGTTACTGTTTTAACTTATTTATACTGTGTCAATACGGTACGGCACCGTGTATCCGCATAACGCGGCAACATGTTTTTATCCGGTGCCGTGCACTTTTCCGTTGACGTCGCTGCACCGTGAAGATTTGGCCACTAAGAAACTATACCCTATTGAATGGGGTATAGTTTAATAGTCTATTCAATGTGTAAATACATCTTGATAAGATCGCGTGCTTGATATCATCACTGATAACATATCACTTTGTTAGATATTATCTGTTTTAATGGCAAATTGATGGTTTTGTAGTAACAAAGATTTTTATGTACCGTAAAGTATTTGAAATCAGAAAATATCAATATGTACATTTTCCCGCTTTCAAGTTTTAACATATCTGCAAAACAAAGTTCTTAATTTACCCATACAAGATAGACGATTGATGTTTAGCGTAACGTGACAAGCTCGTAGGCTTTAATATGAAGCGTTTTTTGGGGAAGTCCAAAAATGAGATTTGAATATTGATTTCTCTCGAGGAGGTTTTATGAGATTGATGTAATTTTTTCACCAATATTTATATTAATGAAAGGTCGTCCCATAAAATACTACAGAAAAAAAAACCGCCTAAGTGCGAGTCGGACTCGCCCACCCACCGAGGGTTCCGTACAAAATATACGCTACAAATAGACGAATCAATGAAAATCCAGTTTTAGCAGAGCCCTAGTCCTAAGTAAAGTGTACGCGGTGCTCGATCTATTGGTTACTGATATAGACAGACATAAAATTATACAGTTTTTAGTATTTATTGTTATAGCGGCAACCGAAATACATCATCTGTGAAAATTTCAACTGTCAAGCTATCACGGTTCATGAGATACAGCCTGCTGGAAGACAGACAGACGGACGGCAAAGTCTTAGTAAAAGGGTCCCGTTTTACCCTTTGAGTACGGAACCCTAAAAATGTATAAATAGCCTATTACTCTATAACACAAACAGGACACTATGAAGACGTCCACATATAGTGTAACCACTGTAGTTAGGGTTGCCAACTATACTTTATTAATACGTATCCTATGTTATTTTGCTTCATTGTACTTTATACTTTTGAATTAAAAAAAATAGCGATAATATTTTATTTCCGACTAATACTCACTATGAAAAAATTAATGATGAAAATAGTAGCACACAAAAATATGTTTTCAAAGTTATAGATAAATAAATTTGAAACACACTCTTTTCTTTGAAATTATTTTTATTTTATACTTTTCAGTTATTTTCCTAAAAGAAGTTGGCAACCCTAACTGTAGTGTAACCCATAGTGTAACCACTGACCACAAAATTGCTGATCGCTAAACGTTAATTTCCAGCTAGTTGCTTCTGATTACCACATTGACATATATATGTCATACATATCACCCACAGCTCAACTAAACCATTTGTTCAAACCGCAAGGAGATTTGATATGTAATGATTTAGATGTCACTTATTTTATTATTGGAAATTATAAGTTTTCAAATTGGTTTTATCGTATTATATTTCATTTTTTGATTTGTACTATGCCCAGAAGAACAATGATTTTGTTTATTACACGATTAATCCATACTAATAATATAAATGCGAAATGAACTCTGCCGGTCTGTTTACTGTTTTAATTTAAACTAATTAACTATAATAGCGCAACGATCTTAAGAGTCCCGGTCAGCTCGGTTCTCCATACAAACGTAGTTAGGCTCTCATTTTAAAACGACTACCTAGTTTGGTCTGAAACTACACTTTGCACTTAGAATAAGTTAAGGTATACGCAGGCCTGTAATTAGTTTATGTAGCTTCAGATACCACAGTAGAAAAAATACAGTGGATTTAAGTTTTTCAAACAAAACTTGTTTTTGCTGTATTTCGTTTGATTTATAAGATAGATATATCTCATGTCATTGTACTTGCAAAGTTTCGTTACAATCCAACACGTAGTTTTAAAATGAAAACGAAACTCCGTTTGTATGGGAAGGTGAAATTTGGCTGAGCTTGCTGGGGACTCTTAAGTGGATCCAGGCCTCCGTCACCATTTTACGCCACGTCTGTTGATTCTGAGCGAGTTTTCTATGCAGAGGCCCCTTAAAATCTTTTCGGACTTTGTCACTTCAGCTATACCCAGGGCGACCCACTACTCTGCCAGCACTCGGCCGTCGCATATACGCTCTTTTCGCGGCACGATCCTCTCCCATTCTCTACACGTACTTGCCGGCAAACTTCTTGAGCATGACCTTGACTGCGCAGTAACCGATTTACGTACAAATATACATGCGCAGATCCGCCATTTTTGTTTAAGAACTTTGCCGGGATCTGTACCCGAACCTTGGTCTCTTCTATATTTGAACTACTTACATATATTTGAGTAATGCAATTCAAGTTTATCAGTGATAATTGCAACATCTGGCACCGACAAATTTGTTCAAATTAACAAAATAATGTGAGGTTTACACGAGTGAACGGAAAGTACATAGTTAAGTGAAGGCTGTCTTCACGGTACCTTTAGTTGGGTGTTGGCGTCCTGAAGACACTTAGCTTGCACTTTATTTTGTCAGCGTTATAAACAATAATATTTGACAAGACTAAGAACTCTAAATAATCCGACAAACTTTAACACGATAAGGAGCCCTATCCACAGTTTCCACGCAAGTAAGACTCGGTAGCTGATATGTTACATGAAAATTAAGAAGTCGAAGTGTTTTCAAGCACCGCGAACTGGAAGACACAGCGTGGTCCACAAGTTATCCAATATATAAAGCGCGCAACCGTCACGGAACATTTGGAGAAGAAACTGTATACCGTTTAATACAAAAATCTATATAATGTAAAAAATAATGATTTATATCTTTGTATTTAAAATAATGTAGTATCATATACTCGGATTTATAATTCAGGACCACAATCTGACAGTTCCCATCTTGATTATTTAAACAAATAAACATTATATTTCATAAAAACTTTCACGAATTTTCGAAATTTCACGAATGAGAACTTGTGTAACCAGTAATATTAGGGTAATAAATATACGCGATATAATCCGTTAAATTGTTTTATTTCAATGAGTATTAGGGTATGTTTTATTGATAAAAATACTGACACTTAAATCAATATGCAGTGATCACAGCGTATGTGTGACAGTTGACGTTAGATTTTGGTTTTTTATTTTAATTAAAAATCCAAGTATAGTGAAGGGATTCACTTTAAAAATCACGCACGCGCGTAATACAATATAAATCCAATATTTTGAGAATAACTAATATAATTTTGTAATTTTACATAAAAAAGAAGCGAAAAAACCTGTAAAAAATCACGAAAAAAAACAAACAAACATAGTTGTAATTAATTTTAAATTAAAAAATGACAGAATTAATAAAAAATATGTATAAAATTTGTAATTCTTCGTGAAAATCCTTGTTTATTTGGAAATTTTGCAGATTTGTGTTTTTTTGCATGTAAAAATTAACAATTTTATGGTACATAATTTTTAACAGTGTAGGTCCTGGACCCGATGGACCGACGCAGTGAAGGAAGCCAGGCATACAGGCTGAATAGCCTGCAAAATAAATCAACCTGGAAAGTATGGGGCATAGAACGACCTACAAGAAGTCGCGATCCTCAACCATGAGGTTACGAGAAAGAAGACGAAGATCTGCTGTAGATAGTCTAGGTCTATATGGTAATGATGTTATATAACAATAACAGCTAAAAGTTAAAACGCTACCAAGGTAATTCACACAACAAAACAAAAGCTGTATATCAAGTTCTGATTTTTTTACATATAAATTCTTAACAATTGCCAAATTATAATTGATCTGTAATCACGATTCAATAGACGGATCAGGAAGTGTTTAATCAAAATTACATAATTTTATATCGATGAAAAGTACGAATCATCGTCCACCCGTGACCATGGAGAGCTGGAAAGCTTCCGAAACGTCGGGAACTAAAATGAGAGAATATACGCGATATAATCCGTTAAATTGTTTTATTTCAATGAGTAATAATCGCGGAAACAGAAAAAAATATTTCTCGTAATGTTGTTTTTCCTGTTTCACGGGTTTTATATTGCTCGGGGTACTGACCTATCTTATGTTTGCTTACAACTAATCTATATACTGACTAGGCATCTATACTATTTTAAAGTTGTAAAAATCGAATATCTCCACATTGAAGATATTTTCAAAAAAACCAGTGATATCTACGGACTATTTAAAGGACACTGAATAGACAAATACTTAATTTTTCTTTTTTGTATGTTTATATGTGTAGTTGTGGCCTCATCACGTCAAAACAGCTAACCAGATTTCAACTCTTTTTAGTACCCAGGTTAGGTCAGGTAGCTGGGTATCCACAGATGGTTATAGGATACTTTTTAGCCGTCTACGCTGAAGCAAAAAAAGGGTTATGGCTTTCTTCTCCTCCGCAAATGTAGTTGCACCTTTTAGTTAATAATATTCTGCAGGGGCGGATCGTGAATTTGTGGGGCCCTGGGCTAATACTTCTTGGTAAATAAGTGGGCCCCATTAATTGATTGAACTACTTGATTGGTTTGTTTAGCTCAATTGTCTTCAACGGGGGCTGGGAGCCCTTTGTATCCTGAGGCCCTGGGCAGCCCAAATAGCCTTTAAGAAGATCCGCCTCTGATATTCTGCATTGATGTTTATTCTCTATCATTTGCTCTAAGGTTAACTGGAAGAGACCCTTAAAGGTACAAGTTCGCGTTTGTACAAATGTAGTACTTTACTTTCTTTTTTTTATTGTTTTTATGTACAATAAAGTGTTTACAAAGAAACAAACAATATGAATATAAGTATTACACAAATCGAACTAGGCCCATCTCAATAAGGCTTGTTAACACGCTTTTATTAGGTCCTGTATGTAACTAAATATGTAATGGAATCTAAGATAACTAATTTAACCATCTTCCAAGGATCGTAGCGTCATGAAAATTGGCAGCTGTATGTAGTTCTGATGACAATACAATAATATAGTACTGTCGAACTGATCTGATGATGGAGCCGGAAGATATGAACTGGAACTTCATGATGGAACATCGTTTCATAGCGGTGTTTGGATTTGTTAGAAAAGTCTTGTAAAGCGTGTTTTTTAGTGTTTTTTAAACTAATAATTTATTTTATGATGAGTACTAGATGATGCCATATTTATTAGATATATTTATTTATATTATACATAGAAAATATCTAAGACTCTCAGGAACAAATATTTGGCCTTACCAGGATTTGACCCAGGTTACTCTCGCTGAGCTAAATGTCTCAAAAAAATATTAATTTACTTACTTTAACGTGCATATCGTATTTACAAATGTTCAAGTTGTGGAAAAATTCCAAAAGTTGATAAAGTTAATTGTAAATCTCCGGAAATTTTCACGAAAATGTAATAAATGTTTCCAAATTAATCGCATTACGTGAAACGTTATTATACGAAACGTTACATTAGGTCAAAGATCGTTATATCAACTTCGTTTCTAAACGGTGGGGTGTAGGGGGTAACTTTATGGTGGGGTACCACCTATTCTTGATTAGTGATTAGAATTAAGTTGCACGCTTAAATGGTAAAATTAGGCCATCTGTTGTACTACATGTGCCAAAATAGTATATGTACAGTCAGCGTCATAAATAATGTATACACATTAGTAAGGTGTTCGGTATTAAATTATATACATATTTATGACGTTGACTGTACGTACACCAGAGTAGGTTAATCATTGGTGTGTCAACAAAACACTTAACATCTTGTTTAAAATGCTAATACATTTACGCATGTTTTGCTGATAATATTATAATGATCCAGTTGTAAGTTTTAAATAATTATAAGAAAATTTATACTTTATATGAACACAAATTCTTGTGTTTCTGTGTTTTTAATGTGGAAAATTAACACCACATTATTATATACTAGCTTCTGCCCGCGACTTCGTCCGCCTTAAATTCGTTTATCGCGGATAAGGGTATTTTTTCGGGATAAAAGGTGGCCTAAGTCTCCATACTCTCCACCATACCACACTCCATACCAAATTTCATCTGAATCGGTTCAGCGGTTTAAGCGTGAAGAGGTAACAGACATACAGACAGACAGACATACTTTCGCATTTATAATATTAATAGTAAATAGTATTAATACTCGTAGTATGGACTGTGATATAGATACAAGTCAAAGCGCAAAGAAAAATACGATTGCTCTCGCAAGTGGTCACACCATACACCAGGACTCGATAAATTCGAGGCGGATGGCACAGTGCTCGCTGGTGGAGGGGTGACACGGTGTGCCGCGTAATCGAAAGGTACCGGGTTCGAGTTACTTCTTCTATCTAACAGCAGTCACGATCTGAATCAAAAACAATACGTAAAAAAAAACAAAACACATCACGGACCATAATGACTCAGCTGATTACTTCATATTACCACAGATATTACTCGCGCATGTATTCGTATCTCCCGATCATCGACAACCGTTCAAAAACCCACTTTAACGTGACGTATCTTAGGAGTGTATTGTTTGGGTCAATGTAAACTAAAATTCATATTGCACGCAATGCGTTCAACCGAAACATCGAGGTCGCGTCGAGGTTGTTCGTAAGTTCAAGAACTTTAATGTTAAAGAACTAAATAGTACAGAGAGTAGTCAGTTTTTTTTGTCTGAGATTTAAAGACTAAAAGGCTGAATGGCTTGGGGAAGTTATTGATGCTCATAACAATAGAAAACATAATAAACATTTTCAACCACTTTTGCCCGCCTAAGGAAGTTGTCTTCATTTAAATTTAAATGGCAGTTGGTACTTTTTGCAAAAAAAAAGAGTATATATATATATAGTATAAAGAGTATATATATATATATGAGTATATATAATAAATATATTTTTTTTTTTCAATTTATAACTGAAATAGTCCGTAACACTTATTTTTTGAAATTATCTTCACATTTCATTTTTACTACTTTGTTAGGTACTTTGATTAAATTACTTTGATAAAAAAAACAATTTCCATATATTTTATAACCAATATGGTTACAAAACTCAGTGTATCGTTAGGTAGTCGCTGTAACCCCCAACTCAAATGATTGCACATGAACCGGAAAGTTAAAACAAGTCAATCTGATTGATGGACATCTTTATCTCTAGGCTCTCGGGAACTATATTGTCCACAGATTACTGAGTGTAATGAGCTAAATAAGATACAATACAATATCTCAGTGAGCGAAAGATATGAATCAATCTTTTCAATTCGGAGGTATGATCAGCGCTCTAATTCATTTAGTCGTAGAGGTGCACTAAAGTGTGGATGCACCTTAAGGAATAATTTTTAACTAGAAAACGACAGTTACTCACGACGCATTAGCTGAGCACTACTTCAGTACATGCCGAGGACCTTCATCGGAATAGACCGAAATATGTCGACAAAATGAAGTCCAGATTGTTTTTTTTGCAGTCTACTTTTGACTGTAATGAAGTATCTGTTTATTAAAAGAATCAGGGCAAAATCGTGACCGGATAAAAAAAACTGGTTCTGCAAAATCGAATTTTCTACAAGCTGCATTGCTGATCGCTCCAATAGCCTGTTTATTCAAAAATACAGGGTGAAAGGGGGTCACGGTAAATAATAAGATAATAACCGGGTCTGCGATAAATCAAGCTTCCTGGCAGGCATTGCTGATCGCTCCAATAGTCCGTCGGAAGGCTGTCAACTTTCGTTTATTGCTATTTTGATACGAAATTAGTTTCCTGACAAGTCTGAATTAATTATAGATCCAAATTGTACTATCGTATAAAAGTTGATATTAAAAATGATAATTAATTCAAACCGATGCGGATTTTAGCGACTATGCTTAAAATTCAGTATGGTCCACTATAACGAAGTTGGGACTCGAACTCAGGACCTATATTTTTTCGCAATAGTACACTTTTTCCATCTGAGCTACCACTACCACATTGTTAAGTACACTACTCCATCAAATTTAGTTTTTGGAGTTCAATGCTGCCAGCGCCATCTGTATATTTAAATGATAAGCGCATTGACATCACTCAAGGACATGCGTGTACGCAGTGTCCTCCGTCCCATTGCTTTACAGCAAGTTTTAGAACGGCGAGAGAGATGGAGCTGCTCTCAATGTTATCAACAATTTTATCGACAATTTTACACAAATCGAACTAGTCCCATGGTAAGCTCATAAGGCTTATGTTATGGGGACTAGACGACGATATATTTAATAGATATATTACTTATATACATAGAAAACATCCAAGACTTAGGAACAAATATTTATGCTTATCACACAAATATTTGCCCTTACCGGGATTTGAACCCAGGACCTCAGCTTCGCAGGCAGTTAGTCCCACTAAGCTAAACCGGTCGTCGCCTGTAATTCATAGTCACTTTCAAGCTGTTGTATCTTATCCTGGCAGACAACCAAACTGACACCGTCAGATTTGTACTTTTTAAAGATATAACATTCTTCTTTTTATGCCGTTGTGTGTGTAACTTATATAAAATGTGGTTTGCTCTTTAAACGTACTATACAAGCAACAGTATTTAAAGGAAATAAAAACTTGTTTTGTTTATGTTCGCTTTGAAAAATAACTAATGCTGCAAATCATATATAGCCTTAGTTAGAATGTTGACCTTTTTGGTTGCATATTCAAACTATATCATTTCATGACACTTTTACGGAACAATAATTATGACAGTGACTGATTTAAAGTCTAAGTTTGGAAACAAAGAGGTCAACATTCTAAAGATAGGGTAACCATGATTTATAGAATTCGTAGTTTTTAAGGCGAAATAAACGAAAAAAATGATTTTGTTTCGTTTATAAGTACTGTAGCTTGGAAATTAATTCCTATTACCGAGTCTAAATAAATGGTTTCTGATCACGTCTCCGATTTCACCCTGTATATAAGGATCGTGGTTTTAAAAAGTGCTGGATTTTTTTTATCAAACTTTAAGCAAATAAAATAAAGTTCATTAACCACTTAATGTATGTAAATTTATAACGCGCTACTTCACTACGCATGTATACACAAAATGCGTGTAAATGACTCGTGCGCAAGCGTGACAGCTGTCACAGCAGATGGATTACTGGCCCTGCGCATACAGTGATCTTAATAAACGTGACACCGCTAAGGTCAAGGTTTACTTTTGGAGATAAGTCGAACACAATAGCTATCTGATGTGTTTATCACAACACAACGAAACGGGGCTTAATCGGGGTACAGTAATTTATAAGCACTTAGTTTGAACACTATAAGTCACACGCGGAACTATTTTATATGTACGCGATGCATCCATACATAAATACGATTAAATACTACGCAGAATAAATACACGAAGTTTGGGACTAAATTAGTTCGATGATTAAATAACAAAAAAAAAATCTAGTGGAGTACCTTGGAGTGCCCCCATGGGTCGGCTATTTTATGCATATTTACTTGTCATAATTCTATATTGCATAATCACACTAGGCATAATGATATATAAGCATAATTTCATGACACCGAATAGATAGATACAGCACCCTGCTCCCACACATGTAACCGATGTTGAAAAAAAAAATTGCAAACTGATTATGTGGTACATATTTCGAGTTCTTTTTAAACATTTTGAGGTTATAATTTTTATTTATTTAATGAATATTTTCGGAGTGGCATAAATTGTAATTTTATTTTGTAGATGTCTTAAGTATGATATGTATGTTTTTGACATAATGTGACGTTTCGCATAATGTAGCGTTTTGATATAATGCAATTCGCGTACGATTGAAATAACCATCACCTCATACACTTACGTCAAAATGGATATGAGATGACAGTTATCTGAATCCCATTCTAATCACGGTTTGATAATGCAGAATCAGATATTTATTTGTAAACATAGGTTCATACAGTTCTTACATTCAATAAAAGTATCAGCATGTCTAGCCGTTAGTTAGGCATAAAAATATTTCACGTCAAGATGGAGCATGCAGTGTATTAATTAGTGTTACCTATAAATTACAAGTACTGAATAATAGGCTTTTTTAACTAAAACGCAAGTTTTTTTTTTAAATCTACAATACAATATAGTCTGGCAAAAAAGTCTTGAAATATGTCAGTTTATTTCGATGTTGATTTACTCTAACTAGCATGCAACAAAGTTTATCTGCAACAAGCATCGTCAAGTATAAAAATAAACAAAAAGAAAATCTGCAACATGCTTCGTCATAAAAACTTACGCTATCCAATTCTCCCTCAGCGCCATGCCTGGTCCAAAGGTCCCCATTATGCTAGCAGCATTGCCCCTCTGAATGGCAATGGAGACCTGCTGAACCAACCATGACCCTGAGCGAGGATCGTTGCCCCTTTCTCTCAATAAAGTCAATAAAGTCTTGAAATTAAAAAGTGGCAACACTGCATGTCGTCCCTTTTTTCTTAGATTGTTTTGTAACGGATGACACTACAGTGTTGCCACTTTTTAATTTCAAGACTTTTTTGCCAGACTATACTATTTCTGTCTTTTGGAGCACAGATTACAAATTTATAGTTGCATTTTATTATTAACTCGGTTCGGATTGTCAACTCTGAGTCGCCACTTAATGATTCTGAAGTATTAACCATTAACATCTTTATTTTATGCCCAATGATGGTAATTATGATTAATGCACTTGTAACTACGTAAAAGACAATGTGCTTTAAGTACATTTCTGGCCTTCTTGTCAATAATTATGTATTATTATAAGTTTAATCCTCAGACACTAGCCTCGGGTTACGATTATGAAATAATTTTAAAAATTCTTAAGATTGCCTGACCTATAACTTATATTAGTTACATTATCATTTTATTTTTATTACGTAATAATTTTGCGAATTATGGTCTATACTTAATGAAATGATGATTGAAAAACCAAATTTACTTTACAAATCCATGTCCATACTAATCCATATTCCATACTTAATATTATAAATGCAAAAGTGTGTCTGTCTGCCTGTCTGTCGGTTACCTCTTCACGCTTAAACCGTGGAACCGATTTGGATGAAATTTGGTATGGAGATAGTTTCAGTCCCGGGGAAGGACATAGGCTACTTTTTATCCCGGAAAAATACCCTTATCCGCGATAAACTAATTTAAGGCGGTCGAAGTCGCGGGCGGAAGCTAGTAAGTACTTAACAAGTAAGATTTCATCTCAGTTCACTTTAGTCTAAAGATATAGACTTTGCATCAATCGTATATATATGTTTACGCTTCAGTATAGTAAATAAACAGTATTTTTTTGTATTTTTAATACCTAATAAATTAACAATAAATTTTACGGAATTCCTAATATGTTGTCAAACATGAAGTCCTGAAAAAAGCAATTTTTTGCAATTTTTTTTCAAAGAGTGAAACAAGAGTTCGGTTCGAATTCGAGTTCATACTATCAGATATTTCAAAATATTTAGTGCCGAAGACTTAAAAACAAACTTTTATACCAAACAACAGTATTTCTGTTTCTCGTGTTTTGTTGATTTTGTTTGTTATTCTGGCCGAACTCTGCCAATACACACAGATGTATGCAAAGCGACCAAACTCGCCGAAAACCGCGCAAACATTAACTTCTGTTAGAAAGTGTTAATAAGTTCGATCTGTGACCGAACTCTGTCAACGCTCTACCGCGCTTATATTAACTACTATCTTCGTCGTTTCACTCTTGACAGAGTGGTCGTGGTCATCATTTCAGAAGGTCACCAAGATAGACGCTCAAGAAATGCGGTGCGGGAGGAGAAAGCTGAAATCGATTCCAGGAACTCCAGGAACCAGTGTGTTCCAGGAACTCAGCATCAAGCAGCCTCTATATTCCATAGTACAGTTTGTCATTGCTAGTTTTTTCGGCCACTATGTCGTCGGGGAAAAGTAGATTCACGCAGGTCCACGGAAAATTCGAAGGCATCGGGCCACGAGGCAGATCACCAATGAGATAGACAGACCTAATTAAAGTTGCAATAGACGGACTAAGCCTTAGGAAGGACCCAAGCATTAGGAAGGCGGCCGTCAGAGAGGAATGAAAAATCGTTATAAAGGTACCAGCACCTGAAGACACTATACCAATAGTCAAAACAACCTAGTTACCAGCAGCCTATTTCTTGAGGCAGTTGCCACGAATATTGCCGCGCATACATTGACGCAAATCGTGCGTAATAAATAAACGCTGATATTTGAACGCCGCAATAGTTTTTTTTTTTATGTACGGGAGACGAGCCACGTGTTTGAAAATGGACATCGTCGCCCATGGATATGTGCAACACCGGAGGAATCGCCCATACGTTGGCAATTTTTGAGTGTCCTGTTAACTTGCTTCTTGAAGGATCCCATGTTATAGCGCTCCGGAGACACCTCAGTGTGCCTACCATGAGCTGAGTTTACGATCGGCGCTAGCGAGTATCTCGTATCGAGAGTCAGTGCACCTCTCTCGCACGCGCCAATAGTGTGAAAGAGATAGACCGTCATCGAGCGCTAGATACTCGCTCGTGCCGAACTCATGGTAGGCGCACATGGGGAAGCTTATTCCATAACTTGCAGTTACGTGGTAAAAATGAGCGTGGTGCCTGTTTAGTTTTGGGATACCAAGCATCCAGATAGTGGAGATGTACTTTGTTTCTGAGGCGGGGGGTGCGATGATATAAACGTGACGATGGTACCTGAAAGTTCTTCAGAACATTCCCCATTGTACAAACGGTAGAACAAACACAGAGAGCCAACCAGCACCTGTCCGGAAGCTAAGTGGTGCAATGGTTACAAAAATTGCTCGCTGACTCGCGCGCGCGGTTTTGGTAATGTCAAAAGACATAGCCTTCTGTATTTTTATTAGGGTTCCGTAGGTACTATAAAGGTAAAAAATAAGGTCCCGACGAATTGTGAACCCTCCGTTTTGGGAGTCGGTTAAAAAAGAAGCCTTATGGTGGGACTCTGTCCGTCTGTATGTCTGTCAGGAACTACTTATGATATAAATTTGTAATAGTTATAATTATAAAGCCAAAATGTATTGCAAATGAGAAATGGTTAAATTTCGTTTTATTGAGGAGAATGTGGAAAAATATACGATTCCCCAAAATTTCCCGTTAGAAAAAATCATGAAATTTTCTTGAATTATATAATTTCATACGAATATTTTAGGAAAATTATAACCGTTAGGTATATGTGTTTTTTATCATCAAAAAATATTTTTGTATAACCTGATTTGGTTAACTTTGCCTCTTATTTGTATGCGACGCCATAGAGGCAAAGTCAACCGGCCAGTTAAATCGGAATTAGTGAAAGTTTGTACGGAACCATCGGTGCGCGAATCAGCCTCGCACTTGGCCAGTTTTTGACTCAGTGACTAGGTATATAGGTGCATGTGCAAGATAATAAGCGACCTAAAATCGCCAAAAACCTTGCGGGCCGCTCACTTCCGACGCGGCTCTGCCAAGGCGACAGCATTGTTATTGCTACCGAATTATGCTCGCTTGGTACTTCGTACTTAAAGGGTACGGTCAAACACACACCAATATTTGCTGTAATTAACCTACTATAATAAAGTTGTAAAAATGAAATGTCTGTATGACGTCTATACATAAAAGATATTTTCAAAAAATAAGTAAAACGGTCTAAAACTCAAAAACCCAAAGAAACTTGTCCCAATGAACGCCACCATGACATGGATATGACAAAGATCATGTTGAATGTCCATGTATTGCCCACCCCAGTATTGGTTGGTAACTCGGTCCTCGAAGTTATCGACGAATACGTCTATCTAGGACAAACAATCCAGTTAGGCAGGTCCTCGAAGTTGGACAGAGATCAATCGTTAGATCCAATTCGGATGGGCAGCGTTTGGGAAACTGCGAAGTGAGTGTTAAGTGCTTGGAAACGAAAGTCTTCAACCAGTGCGTATATATTACTGGTGATGACCTGTGGAGCCGAGACGTGGTCTCTAACTACGGACCTCTTAAGGAAGCTCAGAGCGACTCAGCGAGCTATGGAAAGCTATATTCGGGATCTCTTTACGAGATCGAATCAGAAATGAGGAGATTCGTAGACGAAGCTAGGTCATCGACATAGCTGACAGGGTAAACTAACTGAAGTGACAATCGGCAGGGCACATAGTTCGAAGAACCGTGATGGCCGTTGGGGCAGAAAGGTTCTCAAGTGGAGACCGCGTACCGGCGCAGTGTAGAGAAGAGAGGCCATCCGCAAGGTAGTCAGACGACCTGGTTGGGCTTGCGGGTCGCCTCTATCCGGCCCATGTGGAAATCAATTGAGGAAGCCTGTGTCCAGCAGTGGACGTATGATGATATAAAATGCATTCAATTTATTTGCTGTTTTCAGCTACTTGAATCAAAATGATATTACCTATAAACTACGTAAATATACAATTGGCCTCCATAGTCGGTTCACCGCTAGCAATTATCTCTTACTTGTAACGTAATAAATTCTGTAGGTAGCACTACCACTCAACAAGTGTAGCATTTTCTTTCACTTGTCCTTATCCCACTTAAGGCCAAAATTTTAGGGCATGAATACTTATCGATCAAATCTTAATATCAGACTTCCGATTTACCAACGTTTCGTAACTTGCTAACCGACGCGATAAGTCACCAAAGTAGTTGGTCGTTTTATATTTATTAAGACGCAAATTAACGCAAAGTATCACCCACACAGTTCAATTGAGGAATTGGCCCAATAACAAATGCATTCATACTTTAAATGAATTATTTAATAATGGAAAATATAATTTGATTGCACAAAAATAATTAAACAAATGTATTACAGTAAACCTTTAAGGTTCGTAACTTTCAGGAACAGACATTTTATGTTTTCAAGTGTCTGTATACCCTTTTGCCCCTTCCAAGCATGGTGCGAGTCGTAATTATACAATGGTACCTATATTCGCTGAATAATAACACTTCAATTCATCGTCACAGTAAAATTGTTTTCTTAACAACTCCATAGTACAAGTCTTGTCACACAAAGTACACATCCTTTTTAATGGATAAGGGTCATTCTAGCGCAGCGGGTCTTCGTGCTAAGATGCACGTTGGTGCACTTATTTTAAAGTCGGATGTAGTCTGATCCGATGTTTATAAAGTCGTCGGGAGCAATAGATATCAATCAAAGACTTGGAAGCTGGGTACAGGACATGGCATGCGCGTAGTTAAGACTGGACTGAGTGAGACTGACGTTATTTACCTTCCTACCTCTAATAACCACACGCACCACCCAGAGTTAGTGTTTAAACCCGAGGTTAGGCGGCAACACACGTATATGTATATTTAAGTAGACGTTTAACTCTAATTAAAGGGCAAACTCTGGTTGACGCAAGTGGACCTAAGTGTCTATAGTGTAGGGAATATGGCCATTTGTAATTAACCTACTCCAAACAAAGGAGGTGGTACTCAATTATATACTGATCTCTTTTTGCAGTATTTTTTTATACTGATCTCTTTTTGCTATATAAAGCGGACGTTAAAGTTAAATGACTAATGAATTTTGACCCCTATGTGCATCTTAACAACTGGTTACACCAGTTTAGGATATAAGCTTCCAGTAATTAGCAGAATAATCGTAAATAACAGGCGGCCTAATATATCCTAAACTATATCATGTTTAGAAACTTAAAATGCAAAACTGTGTCCACACCAGTGGCGTGGCGTCCATATAAGCCGATTCTCACTGGGTTGCCCAAGGAAAGGCTTATTAGCAACTTTTTCCCTTGGCGTCGGCTTCCCTTGTAATTTTCCTGACGCCACGCCTCCTGTGGTCCACACATCAATTTTCTTTCAAATCGTTAGAGCCGTTTTCGAGAAATCAAATTGAATTAAGAATTATTCTTTTAAAGTAAGAGGACACGATTCTTACAGAAGGATGCTACTACTCAATCAAGGATTACTTAAACGACACAATGACAGAATATGATGACATGATGATGGCTGTTTATAGATAATTATTTTAAAATTTGATATAAGTAATTAATAATAGTAAATAATATCGTAACACATTAATATTTTGTAATATATCGTCTACATTGTACGCTCACGAATCAATTAAATGCTAATGTTTGTACACCTATATTTATGGGTAAAACATAGAGGTCAAAATTGTATACTCACCAACATGTATTATGCCTATGTTTTAACAAATAAAAAAGATTCTGATTCTGACATCGTGCATATGTAGAATTGTTACTTGCAAAAGAAAAAAGACATTTTCCCAAAATGCTACGCGAGGCTATTGAGATTAAAAAGCATCCTAATTTCAATAGAGAAGATGGATTGTCGCTACCACCAGCTTGGGGTCCTGTAATACATCTCATCAAGGAACGAGCGAGACACAGGACTGCAAAACCTTAATTTTCGAACGTTGTAAAATATCTGTTAAAAAGTAGTTTAATAGTCACTGTTTTTAAAATATTATAATTAGTAATGAGGTAGTCTGGGAGTTTTTCTTTGCAGCGTTTCTTTTCTCCTCAGTACGCCTCATTTGTGAAATGCTGCTTGGTAAAATATTAAAATTAAATCATTAAGCCCTTCTGGAACATGTGTAACTGTCTTTACAGCTTAGGCGCGTCTGGCATGTATGTACACCTTTATTTGTTTTTTCAACAATGGGTACTTTGCACAAATTGTAACTTTAACAGAGGAAAATATATCTTTTCTCAGTCCACCCGTGAACATGAAAAGCTGAAAAGCTTCCGAAACGTCGGGAACTCAAATGAGATAATATACGCGATATAATCCGTTAAATTAATAATCGCGGAAACAGAAGAAAATATTAAACTTGTTACTATATAAATAATTTCAACACAATACTTGTGTTGTGACACTACTCCCTGGCCAGTTTCTACATATAAGCTTCCAGTGCTGCAATGTATATAAAATCGCAAATAGTTCGATAAAGTTTATAAGACTAGATACTAGAGGTTAATGAGTGGTTCTTAAACCCTTGATTTTTTTGTGTTAAAAGGGGCAAACCAGCCGACGGATCGCCTGATGGTAAGCGGTGACCGTCACCCATAGACACCTGCAATTCCAGAGGAGAGAAGTCACTTACCAGTTTAATAACTGTTCTCCTTAAAACTGGGTGATTTTAGGGTCATAAGCAGGAGTGACAGGGATGATGGGCTCAGTCTGACCCTCGCACCACCAAATCAGCTGTTCCATACATTTCCGATAATTAGCTATATATAAATAGCTATATTTGTAGTTGACCTCATAGTAAAAGTTGCTCAGTGTGACCTTCTCCATCACCCCTGTCACTCATGCCCATGACCCCAAAACCACCCAGTATAAATGAAAAGAAAGTCTTCTGAAATTTCTAAAATTATTTTTACTAAAATGTGACTTCATCTGAAGTACGCTCATATTGATATTATTCGTCCGCCAGAAGAATGCCTTCTCTCTGAGGGTGCACCAGCTGCAGTCCCGCCACTACGTGCACTTCAGCTCGTTTGTGGTGCGCGTGCCGCGGCCGCTGCAGGACACCATCGCAAGTGCAGACTTCTGGCCGAAGGGTGTAGTGTTTCGGCAGTTCCGGGGCAACCTATCGAATCCGAGCGTCATCTGATCTGGTGTACCAGATCAGACGACGCAACGGAGCCACGGAGTTACGTCGCCTAAATCAAACTAGTTGTAAGTTATACTACTTATATGTTTTTGTAGTTCACAGTGCCTTGGTTTTTATTGTAATGCTGAGTAACTTTTTGATTAATACAAAAAATTATTCTGCCGGAGCTGTTTGATATGCCTTGTGGACTCACAGGGCTCCGCGGAGCACACTTTTAGAACCACTAGCTGACTATTTTTAGCTGGCCTTGAGGCTGGGGTTGTCGATCTTCCACAACCGGTCCAGCGAGTAGGGAAGATGACACTGCGCATCTAGCTGCTATAACTATATTGTTGATACCTCTGCAGTCCTAGTACCTTGCGCGTCCTTACGCTACTCTAAGTGGCCGCAAATGGCTTTACTGGACACTAAAGAATAAGGAGGCCTAGCCAGACCTAACCCAGTTCCAAGTCACGAAGAAAATACCGTTTATAATCAGCCATATTCCTTCACTTAGGCCCTTACTTGCACTCCGACATATTCCGTTTATGCCTGTTATTGTCCACCGTTTGACAGAAGTCATCGGTAAAATTAACTTTAATAGAGCATGCTCGACACATTTGGCTCAGTGGGTTGCACAACGAGCGACGTATAGCTGGCGGTCCCGGGTTCGAATCCCGGCCAGGGCAAGTATTTGTGTGATGAACACGAATGTATGTTCCTGGGTCTTGGATGTTTTCTATGTATTTAAGTATTATCATTTCTATATATAATACTAGCTTCTGCCCGCGACATCGTCCACCTTAAATTCGTTTATCGCGGTTAATGTTATTTTTCCGGGATAAAAAGTAGCCTATGTCCTTCCCCGGAACTCAAACTATCTCCATACCAAATTTCATCCAAATCGGTTCAACGGTTTAAGCCTGAAGAGGTAACAGACAGACAGACAGACAGACACACTTTCGCATTTATAATATTAGTATGGATGATGTATGTCGTCGCCTAGTACCCTAGGTACAAGCCTCGCTTAGTTTGGGACTGGGTCGAGTTCTGTAAGATCCCTGTGTTATTTATTTATTATGGTGAAATTTGCCATTATTTTTAGGATAATTGATGATTTAATTCTTAATTGTAGCATATCGTCTTATTCTAAGAATTATTCCAGACATCGATCCCGCATGATTGACTCAGGGATGAAAATTTTCTTTCAAATTTAGGTGGAGTTCAAAAACCGGGTGAATATTTGAGCCCTTTAACCGTCTACCTAAATACCATCGCCACATTACGTATTGACGAATTCGGTATAAAATCTGGTGTTTTTTTGGGTTATATTGGGGAAGACGTAGCGCGTTTCTGCAGTTCTTATTAAAATACCTATTACTACATATATACCAAAAGGTGTCTTGTGCTGTCGTGCCTACCTCGCCAGCAACGCCTAAAGGTGTTGTAATGACTGACGTCAAATATGAAAGCATTAAAAGGGTTAAAATTAAAACCTGAACTGAACTAAGTAGAGCTTGAAACTAGATACGAATTGATGAGCAGCGAAAAGCGAGTGGGTAAATCCGATATTTTTGTCTCTGAGCTACGAGCTAGCGTGCGAGAGTGACACGCAAGATTTACATTTAAACACAGCCAGGGATTAACCCATGCTCATTAGTCACTTAATCACACATTACTGCATAAAGTATTAAGTCGGAAGAGATTCAGGTTCTAGTTAAAACATCAATATCCAAATTGACGTATTTTCCTCATAGGTATATTACATCAATAGTGGGCGTAAATAACTCGTATCGAGCTTCTGTTTGGGTTATTACCCGAGTGGCGCGTCGCAAAGGAGGGTAATGTGTTTATCAGTCTATTTATGTATGTATGTTTGTTCCTATCTGCCACTCTACGCGTGGACCGGTTTTGATGATTCTTACGTCAATAGAATCGTCTTAATTGTCCGAATGTCACTAAAGACATGAAAATTGTGAAAACTCAAAATGGCGGCATATTGTTAACAAGAAAAAAAAAATCGAGGTACTATGCCGAGTGGGGTATCATTGAATAGGGATTTGAAAATCATTATTAGGTTTATTTTAACATTTTAACAAATGTTAGGAACTATAACGATTTAAAGTTGGTGCTAACCGTTCTCACTAAATTTTCATTTAATTGTAATAAATATATAAGAGGATCTATGTACGAAGTATAAGGAAAAAAAAAAACAAATAACCCGACTGTGTAAAAAAACTTAGAGAAAAAAAAAGCCCGGATATTGGACTTTTGAAATTTGTTAAGTTATTATGGAAATTTTTCATGATTGATGATCGATACTCACATAAAACAAATAATAAATTCTAATTTGGAACATAGCGATATTCAACAGTTGGGATCCATAAGAAATTTAGATTGACGCAAATCTTCCCAACAATCGGTCCCGACTGTTATATTCCATATTAGAATTTAGTTCCCAGGAACCCTTATAGTTTCGTCATGTCCGTCCGTCCGTCCGTCCGTCCGTATATCACAGCAGCGTTTTACTCAAAAACTATAATATGTAATTATATTGATGAAATTTGGAACATAGGTGTCTTTTGTAAGCCGCTACTTAGTTTGATACTTAAATTAAAAAATATATATTTCTGAGGGCACTACATACATGTGACCAAGAAAAAAAAAATCAGCATATATCAATGTGTGGCACGTCATTCGACAGTTCTTCTAAAAACACTATGAGGTTTCTAAAAAAAGTTTTAATTTAGTGAATATTTTCGGAAATATTCGCTCCGAAAGTAGCAGAACTTGTGGGGGGGGACACAATTTTTGCTACTTAACTAAACGGTATGTTCAAAAAATATAAAAAAAATACATATATAGCTTAATAAATACCCAACGAAAATTGTTTTATACAGTTTTCAAGTTATTGCAAAAAAACTGCGCGTATCTCCCCGGCACTTACGTCCTTTAGCTGGCACTTACGTCCTTTAGCTGGGACGTAAGTGCCGGGGAGATACGCTCTTTTGTTATGTTTTATTTTCATATCGTATTTTTTTTCACCTGTAGTGTTGTTTTTGTATAAACGGCTGCGGAACCCTACACTGAGCATGGTGCGATATGCTCTTCGCCGGTTGTTTTTAAATCTAAACGCTGTTTTTCACGATCAAAATGCCAAATCCTTTTATTCATATAAATTTAGTAGGCCCACTCAGGATGACATCACGCTGTTAAGTAGCAATTAGTATGGAGCGTTTTCAGCGCTCAATACGAAAGCCGAACTTTAACTATCATTTCCTTTAGAGTATTCTCACTGTATTCAGTTTGATCCTTACAAAAAACATAATCGATTGTCACTTTAAAAGAAACCGGCATCATCCTAATTACAGTAGGTATACAATGAACGAATAATTGTCACCAGACTGGGTTGTCCCAGCTTTGTCACAGTTCCCAAAATAGTGAATCAGTAAATACTTAATGCTAGAGCGAATTGTAAGCATGAAAAAGCGACCAGGAAAAACCGAAGGCTTTACAGTTAAGTTTGATTAAGTGAATGGTCACCATTCTCCAAACAAAAGTCACACGTTATTTAAGTAATAGCATTGTGACGCTGATTTTACGTACCTAGTGTTTCATTGCTTTAGATCTGTTTTTATTAAATTGTTACTTAGTGTTCAGTACCCAAAATGCACCAACGGAACCCTATTACTGGGTGAGTTAACTTTTAGAATCACACATTTCGCGTCTCTGGTGTTATCGAAAATGTCTCTCGAGTTACCAAGATCGAGCTTCTAATTTATATACAACTAGAAGGCGCCCGCAACTTCGTTCACGGTGGAGAAAAAGTCATAACCCCTCTTTATTTCTTGAGCATACTCGGGTACAAAGTATCCGATAACCATCTGGAGATATCGAGCTACCCGTGTACCAAAAATAGTTGAAATCCGTTTAGCCGATTTAGCCTGATGAAGCCACAACAACACATACAAACATTTCATATTTACAACTTTATAATAGTATAGATGATAGATTTGTAAAAATGAAATGTCTGTACATTGAAGATATTAAAAAAAATGATTGTAACGGAATATTTGGAGGTCACTGAATCGTTTTAATTTTTTTTATGTTTGTATGTGTCGTTGTAGCGTCAGCACGCCAAAACGGCTAAACAGATTTTAACAATTTTGGTACACGGGTATCCACAGATGGTTAATAGGATTAGGACAGAAAAAGAAAATTATGACCTTTTGCGGACCTTCTAGCATGATATATTCCTGCTTATTAGGTTTAACAGATGGGATATTAGCGTTTGAATGCACGCCATAAATTAAAACAAATATAAACCATTATTTAAAAGCGTTATTTTACAACGAAGTTTAAAAATTGTGGACTGATTTGTATGGTTCTAAAAGTTGTATCACCCTACTAAGCCTCTGAAGTCTGTCTGTCAGTTAGTTTGACTGCCACAGTGCTCAAACTCTTTAACCGTAATAGGTAGATACTTGGTATTTATAATTAAAACAACAGGACCTCCTCACGCCAAAAACGTTTTCTTATCAGTTTTTATTACGGTACCTTTCTTCCGCGAGTCCGACTCGTACTTGACTGATTTTGTACAACTACCAGTTTACAGATGAAATTTTATTTTTTATTTTATTTATTTGGCACACTAAACTGATAACATTCAAAATAACATTTAACAATACGTAGAACAGGCTTTGTAGAAAAATGCCATCCAATACAAGTATGCACAACATGATTAAAACAATACAGTAACATCGTAAAATACCCTAAATTAAAAAATAACTATTATCAACATGGCCAAACTGTTAAATATAACATAATAATTATTTACTGAGCATCTCAGAACAGAATTAATTTGCATTATTGTTACGAGTAATAATTAACAACATTAATAATATTAACAGGTGTTTAACGAAAAACCACTTCTACAATCTGCCTCCTGAATACCAGATATCGTGGATTGAAAATGTCAATATTTTTGTCTTTTGCCACTAGGTCATTGTACTGACGGCACATTCTTACAATGGGATTGTAATAGGAAGTATTGTTTTTGTATACCTGCAGAGCGAAAACTTTAGGGGCACGCGATCTGAATCGTGGTGTATTAAAGGTGACATGTGACAGGATATAGGGTGAGTCAATTTTAGAGTGAAGGACCTTGTGTAGAAATAGCATGTCATGCAAAATACGACGCGACTGAAGGGAACAAATGCCAAATGTTCGTAAATGGACTTTACAGGAGAAATATTAAATTTATTTTAATTGGTCACGACGACAATCTGAATTCTAATACACCTTCCTATATCCATCCCAGAGGTAGGTGATCTGCGTGTTGATCTGTGTGTCTCTCTCCTTTATCATACTCTTGACAGAGTAGTCGTGGTCACGTAGCACCTCAATGAATTCTACGCCATTTATCTTTGGCTGTTGCTTCTCTACACATGTTGAGGGAAGTATATTTGTTAAGGCTTTTATCTGGTCAGTACAGCGCATAGGCGACCGTCCTCTCCTCGACGTTATGTGTAATTGTCATGCTAATCACAATCATGTAATTTGCAATGCTTTAAGCCTTCAGCTAGTCTCTTACATACGAAATAAGAGAGGTGTTATAAGTTTGAAGTGTATAAATATTAGCTATATCTAGTCTATATTACCCGTCAATCAAGTTGAGATAAGATATTCTTGAACGGACTAATCGTATATATCTTTTTGCTGCTGACTATACCTGTGTATTTATTTTAATAAAACTTTAAAAAACTTACCATTATGGGCAAGTTACTTCGTCGTACGTTAAATACGTTAAAACCCATAGTATTGAATATTTGAAATAATTAATATTACCTGGAAAAAGTTTATAAGGAAAAATTTCTAATAATAACTACATATATTTTATGTAGTGACTGCACAACAATCAATATACAAAATGGTAAGCTTTTCTATTTAAATATGTAAATATTATTAAATGTGAATTACTTAGACTGTCATCTTTTTATATTTGAATATTTACTTCATGTTTTGTCATGTCTACCGATTGTGTTCATCTAATTAAAAAAATATGATCAATATAATACTTATATATTAATAATGAAGTAATGATCTTTATTCAGTAAGTAGGCCGGAAGGGCACTTTTACAAGTGACTCTACGGCATTTCCCAGGAGGAGACCAGTGTTGAGAAGAAAGACGAAACAAATTCAATAATAAAGTAAAGATAAATAGAGATGACATTGATAGCGATACCATTAAGGCTTACTATAAAATGTCACCAAATATAGAAGTAGTTGTCGCTAAATTGATTTCGACAAAAAGTTACTAGTTAATTGTTATTTTTGCACTAAACATCAGATAATATTTTATTAATGAAATCTTAAAAAGCAGTTATAATAAAAATAAAAAAACCTAAACATATTGCATGAAAAAATAGAGCAATAGCCGCCCGTACGAACTGCAGTGTTAAAATTAATCAAAAGCACAATAGCCTGGCCGTGCATTGACCTGATTGTCAAATTGAATTGAAACCTCACTCTATTATATATCAATTATCAACTTGCTAGGTTTACTTGCTAGGTTTTTTTTATATTTCACTGCGTAATGATTATATAACTAAACTTACAAATATTTTATAGTATACGTTAAAATTTGCTGAAATTATTTAAGACAGTAAGTAATTTAAAAATTTCATTTATCCTAGAAAATAATCTATTTATAAGTAAAAAAAAGAATATCTATTTTGAAGTATAAAAAAACAACCGAACAAATTGATTATCTGTCTTTCGTTTCGTTTGTCGAATATATTTTTCTATGGAAGAGATACGAAAATAAAGCCCTTTTGAAAAAAAAAACTAAATATGTAAAATATTTCAACGCCTTTTGATTTGTTTAACATTTCAAGTTTTTTCCTAAAATAAGTGAATACTTACGTCAGATATTTTATTATTATTTTTAAATATGTATTATATTATTATATATATATTATTTTAAATATATATTATATTTACAAATACTTACAAAATATATATCTTCTCTGCAAACACCAAAACTTCAAAACGCACACACGTTTTATTTCCGAACGCACTTTTTCACGTCAAATAATTCCCGCGCACTCCGCGTACCAAGTCCGAATAAGTTTTTTATTGTAGTCTATGCACAGGCAGCGGTATTGCGCAAACTGCCGGCGCCCTCGACCAGTAGCAATTTATATAGCGTTCGACTAGCCACTTAAACTCGCATTTTACTGTCCTCTTATTTGACATCATAGTGAAAAAAAAAACAAAAAATGATGGAAAGGATTTAGTGTACAATTTTGAAAAAGAAAGATTTGACCTTGACCGAAAAAATAACAAGAAAACAATAACGTTACATTTAAAAAACCGAGGGGCAACCTAAAGCGATACAGAAACATCGTGTCAAAAGAAAGTCGTTTATGCTTAATTCGCTGATTCTAAAGATTACATTAACAGATGACATCAAAAGATGTCGTCCAAATTTCTATAAATAGGTACGTTTGTGATTGCTTTGGAATTAATTAAAAGCTACTGGGAATTTGTAAACAAAGAAAATGGCACTGGCGGCACGAGTCTGCCGAACATGAAGGAAAGTAGGATTGCTTTATACAAAAACTGACTTCAAAGATGGCTCATGTTATATATATACCTTCATATAATTTTGCTGTCTGAGATAATAATGCATGCCTACATTAAGGGTATCTGTATCTAAGTCATATCTAAGTCCATGTACCTAATATTCGTAGTCTGCACACAAATAGGTCATAAAGATTTTAAAATACAGCCGTAATAATGGCTTAGGTATATCGATACTTATAAGAAATGTCTATGAATGGAAGACCTTTTCGAAACAATAAGTGATATTATTTGAAGATATAAAAATTATTAATTTTTTTGTATATTTGTATGTGACTTCTACAAGAAATCAGTTCCATTTTATTGTATTTTTTCCATATTTTCATAGACTTGCCAGTATGTATGCTTTGGAGGTTTGCAAGGACATCAAATTTTATTTCATAATTGTCTGTGCTTAAGGCTTTATCACGCACATTTTCAATATTTTTGGTATTTACGGGTAGCTAGGCAGTTGAGGGCACCTTCTAGTATTTAATATCTACATTGTGAGATATCTTCTTCTAAGTAGTGCACTCTTGGTCGAGTCTTGCGTTGCCGCTGAGGGGTTACTCTTAAACTCGAAATTGCCCTCCCTCTCGTTCTCATGTTAACCTGTATTTGAGTGAGCGGGATGGCGCCATACGAAATTCGTTTTTCGGGTTTCGGAGTCTGCTCTCGTGATGCGACACTAAAGATGCGTCCACACTTGTATCATTTGCTCGTATCCGATCACCGTGGCGTGGCATGACTGCGTATCGCGCTGCTTGGACGCTCACTGTCGGCGCGGCGATCTCGCCTCGCTTGTCCGATCTAAGTGTGTGATACGCGAAGCAACATGGATTTCGAGCGATCGGATCAGCGCAACGTCCAAACGCGTGATCGTGACACGCGATCATGCCAAGCGACGATGATCTGATCGGGCAAATGATACAAATGTGGACGCACCTTATATAGCTATGTTTGGCAGAGTGAGAGTTGTCATGCAAAAAATCAAAGCCTAGCCAGTAGGTCAAGTAGGGTATGGTATGTAAGGATTTGTAATTTTTTTTACTGTAGTTTAATTGGGATGTTGTCAATTTTTGAAAACATTATTCTGTGGTATATTATAGAACGACTTCTCAATAATAGGAACATTGGTGAAAAACTACTTCAATCTAATAAAAACTTATCGAGATATATAACAATGTTAGAATCACATTTTAGGACTTTCATCTTTAGTCATTAAAAATGCTCATCCATCCATCCATACTAATATTATAAATACGAACGTGTGTCTGTCTGTCTGTTACCTCTTCACGCTTAAACCGCTGAACCTATTTCGATGAAATTTGGTATGGAGATAGTTTGAGTCCCGGGGAAGGACATAGGCTACTTTTTATCCCGAAAAAATACCCTCATCCGCGATAAACGAATTTCAGGCGAACGAAGTCGCGGGCAGAAGCTAGTATTATAAATGCGAAAGTGTCTCTGTCTGTCTGTTACATCTTCACGCTTAAACCAATGAACCTATTTGGATGAAATTTGGTATGGAGATAGTTTGAGTCCCGGGGAAGGACAGGCTACTTTATATTCCGGAAAAATAACCTTATCCGTGATAAACGAATTTAAGGCGGACGAAGTCGCGGGCAGAAGCTGGTGCTACAGTACAGTATACATTGAAGATGTTTTCAGAAAAATGATTGTTATAGACTAAAAAAAATTTTTTTTGGATTTTTTGTATGTTTGTATGTGTCGTTGTGGCGTCATCACGCAAAGTCGGCTAAACGAATTTCAACTATTTTTGGTACACGGGTAGCTGGGTATCTCCAGATGGTTATAGGATACTTTTTACCCGACTACGTTGAAGAAAAAACGAAGGGTTATGACTTCTTCTCCTCCGCGAACGAAGTTGTGGGCGCCTTCTAGTATTTTATAAACCTTAAACTTTAGATTTCGTTAGTAGATGTTTCTGCTTTAATAAAACATAAGAAGATAGACATATCGCCTGTTTGATCTATTCAATAAATTAAAGTAAAGTTTCGGCCAAACCAATGCTTAAAAATACGCTGACGGTGCGTTATCGATGACGTAACTTAAGCGTCACGATTTTTACGCATGCCTCCCACACCAAAACTTAACGCTGCGTATACGCGGTGACATGTCTTATGAGTTACGTTATGATTTCTCTATATATTCAGCCGCATCCACGTACCGTCAGCGTTTTTTGAGTAGCGGTCTGAAGGACATGCGGTAAAATCGTGACGCGTATGCCACGACACGATAACGCAGCGTATCAGTCATTGGGCGAACCTTAAAGCGTCTAAACTATTATGTTAGGTATTTTGTGTAATTCCCACAAACATATTTGTATAAAGGTAATTATTTACACACGCAACAAGGAAAATTAAACAATCGATCCAATATCGATCTAAGCAATGCTTATATTTACTTACGTTACGTTTACGCTACGTGTCGTCGTACTTAAACCGATATATATTGTTATGCTTAAATACACAGAAAAATTACAAGGCCTTGAAACAAATATGTATTCAAGTTCATAACACAAATGTATGTAACTATTTTGTCCTTTTTAGGGTTCCGTACCTCAAAAGGAAAAAACGGAACCCTTATAGGATCACTCGTGTGTCTGTCCGGCCGTCTGTCACAGCTAGTTTGCTCCGTAACTACTGGACCGATTATATACGATATGGATACGGCTGTGTAACGTAAATAAATGAGTTTTAAACGCAGGGGCCACTTTTGGGGGGTAAATTAGAAACTATATCGTGTGCTATATGCAATGAAAGGGCTCATTATGAGAATCTATACATATAATAAAGCTGAAGAGGGTCGAAAATCTGTACATGGAAGATATTCGAAAGAAAGTTGGCCGGGGATACTTAAAATCGATAACAGAACACGTCCCAACAGTATTTAGAATTTTTATCTGTTTGTCTGTTTATTTGTACGCGCATCACGTGAAAACGGCTGAACAGATTTTGATGCAAACTTTACTAATCTGTCGAGAAAATTCCCGGCCAGGTTATAGGTTACAAAACTTTAACCCATAAAAGGGGGGGTAGCCACTACACTTGATTGAGTTAAGTTTGCACCTGAATCTTATCGCGCTACCTAGGAAGCAGGTGCAAACTTTTCTCAAACATGTGCTAGTAGCCTACGAGTATCGAGTACCTTGCGAAACTAACGGGTGGCGCTAAAATTAATACCATTTTGCCAAATTAACTCTAAGTTTAGAAGATACGGATATCAACAAATTTAATTGCATAATTGATTTAATAATACAACAAAATACGAGATAAGCGGCTCGGTGGTATCAACAAGGAGGGGGCTCACATATGTATCAATTCGCCTAGGCACTGCTTCAGGTTGGAGAAGGACTTCTGGAGGAAACCAACGGCTTGGTTCGATTACCAGACACGTTATGCAGGATCGTTCCGTCAGTTGAAGACCACATTCCGAGCGTATACGCAGAGCTGAGCCAGGTGACGCGACATGACAACTCTTGGGTTTGTAAGAGAACCATACTCACGCCGAAAATTGAACAGGCAGCGCCATTTAATGCGCGGATATTGGCGAAAAAGGTGAACAGGCAGTACATAATTCCATTAACACTGTCTTGGATGAAGGTAACGTCACAACATACCCGATGAATTTCCTAAACTCAATGAGCGCTTCAGGACTCCCAGCACACACATTAACCCTGAAAGTTGGAGTTCCGATCATGCTACTTCGCAGTTTGTCACCTCCAAAGTTATGCAACGGAACCCGGCTAAAAGTAGTGCAGCTGCAGCGAAACCTCATCGAGGCGCAAATCCTGATGGGGTGCGGCGACGGATAAGCCGTGTTCATCCACCGCATCCCCCTCATCCCGAGCAACTTCCCGCTCCACTTCAAGCGTCTAGAGTTCCCCGTAAGCGTCTGCTTCGCCATGACCATCAACAAGTCGCAGGGACAGACGCTGCGCGCCGCCGGCGTGGACCTGCGCACGGGCTGCGTCTCGCACGGGCAGCAGCTCGCTACGTGGCGAGCTCGCGCTTCACCAGCTGTACGGAGCTGTTGGTGCTGATGCCCGTCGGGAAGACAAATAATTGTAAAATATCAATGTTATGTAAATATACTTTAGACTTTACATAAACGTAACTGTAAATAAAATGTAATTACTTGGCCTCACGTTTTTGATATCTATGTTAGACCTCTAATTTTACTTATAAATAATATTAGACCTAAATTCGAAAGGTTGTTAGGCAGTATGCATTCCTATGTGTATATTTCTTATCTTTTCATGCTTAGACTGATTTGACTGGAGGGCCGATTTGGATGATATTTACTATGGACTTGATTTGGAAAGGTACAGTCATGTAGAAATACAACATTTTTTAAAGAAAAAAAGAACCGACTTCAAAATAAACTAAAAAGCCATAAATAATCTTTTATGAACGCACGGATCACATTTGAATCACCTTTTGAAGTCGGTTCTTTTTTTATTTAAAAAGAAAAAAATTTTTTTTTTAGTGGTGGATTTTAGTAGTGATATAAAGTATGTTTTAGAGGATTGGGGAGGCACTTTGCACGCATCTCGAGTCTTTGGAACTAAGAAATGTAAAAGTTGGTTGGATCATATACATTTGTACCTTCCATCATCAGCTCAGTTTGTTTGTCTGATGATGACAACCAGACGAAAACAACTGAATAACTTTAGACAAATATATACAAAACATTGTTAGTGCCTATAATATTTGAGGGTTTCTCTCGATTTCCCTGGTATTCCATCATCAGATCCTGACTTGGTGATAAGGAGACTACCTCAGGGACACACTATAAAGAATATGACTAACAGTATTAACGTACCTACCTATAATAGATGATTTTTTAAAGAATTATCCTTTAACTCTTAACCTTTAAGGAGTTGTACCTTTCGTCATCAGCTCAGCATGATGAGATGATGACTACCATATGCAAATACTTAAAAAGCTTAAGAAAATATATGAAAAACGTTAAAAGTGCCTGTAAAATTTGAGGATTGCCCTCGATTTACGTGGGATCCCATCATCAGATCCCAGCTTGGTGGCAATGGGACTACGGTAAAATCGGTCCACAATTGGCGGAGTAATCGGTGAACATACATAAAAAAAAAACTAAGTGTCGAACATAGAACCTCCTCCTTTTTTGGAAATCAGTTAAAAAGTGGTACTGTATCGTCCGATATACACCTACTAAGTAAATACTCTATATGTCTTTTAAATCACGTCAAAAATTTTTGGAGTGGATTATACAATTACCACTAAATAAAACTTTATTTACTGGTAATTGTATAATATTTATCTGGACTTTACTTCTGACTTCTTGTGTAACCGGTCGATACGAGTAGTCATCGATGGCAACTCATCAGACCACCAAGCCATCGATGCCGGAGTTCCACAGGGGTCGGTCCTGTCCGCAACTCTATTCTTGCTGCACATAAACGATCTGCTTATGCCCGGTATCATTGGGTACGCAGATGACAGCACAGTTGCGGACAGATATCTACCGGATGCGAAGGCCAGCAGGGATACAATCCAGTCTTGTCGAGAGGCTATGGTAGACCGTGTGGACGCGTCCCTTCATGCAGTCTCCACTTGGGGTGATGCTAATCTGGTGACGTTCAACGCTACCAAGACGCAGGCCTGTCTGTTCTCTACCAAACGGAGCCTATTCGAGCTGGCTCCGACTTTCCGGAATGTGCCTGTAAAATTGTCTGGCAGCCTTGAGCTTCTTGGTGTTCAGTTGACTGCCAATCTTAACTTCGGTCAATATATCGAGTCCAAAGCAAAGACTGCAGCCAAAAAACTCGGAATACTCTCCAAGGTTAGGCGGTATTTCACTCCAGGACAGCTTTTAATGCTTTACCAAGCACAAGTCCGGTCATGTATGGAGTACTGCTGTCACCTTTGGGACGGATCAGCTAAATACCAACTGGCCACTTTGGACTCGATTGACAAACGAGCTAGGCGGCTTATTGGCGACCCTACTCTTACTGACACTAAGCTGCAGAGCCTTGAGCATCGACTTAGGGTCGCTCGTCTGTCGGTCTTTTACAGGTTACATTTCGGTGAGTGTGCGGGGGAATTACATGATTTAATTCCACCAGCCCCTTTCCATCATCGGGACACACGACGCGTGCGTTCGTTCCATCCGCACGTGGTCAATGTTCCGCGAATCCGCACGAAGCGCTATGGTGCAACTTTTATCATGCGTACCGCAAAGGAGTGGAACTCGTTGCCTGCGAGTGTGTTCCCCGACCATTATAATTTGGGCATGTTCAAGACAAGAGTGAATAGGCTGTTTCTAGACGGGCATGATATACATCCTTGACCGCATCGTCACTTAACAACAGGTGAGATTGCGGTAAAATGCCCATCTATTTTATAATAAAAAAAAAAAAAAGTTTCGCCTCCAGGGGAGAAGGGTGAATTACTGACACAGACCGATTTCCACGCGGGTGGAGCCGCGGACACAGCTAGTCTCTAATATGTATATTTCTTTTATAGTTTTAAAATAGATAGTTTTGAAGTGATTTAACAAAATACACGAAAATTGAACATTGCAAATTGGTCAATATCAATATCTACGTCTTAATCATAAGGATGTCATTAAACGCCACCCCACATCTGCGGCATACCAAGTGACCATAGGGAGGAGCTATACGCAAAAAGTTAACCATACCTATTAACAAAATAAGATACATTGGGAATCCCAAAATGAGAAATATATCCAAAAGTGCGAAAATCCCGCGAAACTACGAATATTTTCCTACTAGATAAATTAATATTTAGAACAGGCATGGGAATGACATAGGCAGACATCTCTACTATTATAAAGATTTAAAAATGAAATGTCAGTGTATTAGAAATCTTGAAAAAATATTGAAACGGACTATTTGAAGATCAATGAATAGTTTGTTTTGTATGATTGTATGTGTCGTTGTGCTTCATCACGCCAAAACGGTTAAACAGATTTCAACAAATTTTGGTGTAGGCGAGATGCTGGTCATCCACAGATGGTTATAGGATACTTTTTTACCGTTTACGCTCAAAAACAAAAGAGGGTTATATTTGAAGAGTTGATTATTTTTAAGCATCGAGCAGGATTCGTGCCCACGTCTGCAACGGCTCTCCGGGCCAACACGGGCGACCTACCACTACCGATTGGTCCATCAATGCTCCGAGCCCTTGCGTCGATTTTTTTAACCAGTTGATATTTTTTTCTAATACGCCTTAAGGTGCGTCCACACTTGTATCATTTGCTCGTATCCGATCACCGTGCCGTAGCATGACTGCGTATCGCGCTGCTTGGACGCTTACTGTCGGCGCGCCGATAATGCCGCACTCTTCCGATACAAGTGTGTGATACGCGTAGCAAATGGATTTCGAGTGATCGGATCGGCGCAACATCCAAACGCGTGATCGTGACACGCGATCATGCTACGCGACGATGATCTGATACGGGCAAATGATACAAATGTGGACGTACCTTTAGCGATCTACAGAGCTACACCGGTACCTCATTATTAATATACGAGTATCACCGAGCTCTGTCAGAGGTATGTACCTATAACAGTATTACCCTGCAGTGGATCAAAGGCCACAGCAACTCGCGTGGAAACGACGCAGCAAACAAATTGGCAAGAGGGGGTTCGGAGATGGATGTGGAGGGACCCGAATTTTTTCTATCCAATATATAGGCCCGTTTTCAAGGGTTTTTTCTCGTTAGTATGTTAAATAATTAGCATTTTTCCAAGTTCCTCAGTCTCTATTGTCTCCTGAGTAACGAGAATGAATTCCGTTAATGAAAAAAATTAAGACATATTTTTAATTTTTTTACGTACGTAGTTAAAAACTAGTCAAAAAATTATGGCAATACGACGATATAGACGTCACACCTAGGTACAGTTTACACTTAGTTATGACATCGCGAGTCTTCTAAATTTTTATGCGATTTATCTGAGTATTTTTGATCAATGTGAAAAGCAGAAAAATCGTATTATTACTAACATTGTCATCACTTAACTACAATGAAGTGGATAAATAGTTGTATTGCAAGATTGGAAGCAAAATAAATGAACAAAAAATATTTGAAATTACCCTAATAATGTTATAAGGATATTTTCATTTATGATTTTTAATGCGGTGTAATTTCGAAAATGATGTTTTTCTACTCCTGAACTAAGTATAATAAAAAGGCATACTTTTTAAATTGGATCACTCTATACTCTATGGTTTAAATTACATTTCACTCAACTATAATACCTTTATTATACAGCTCCGCACAGAACTATAATGAATTTCAAAAAAAGAACGCAGTGTTTTTGCAATTTTTTTGCTATGTTTCATTTAATGCCACACTTTTCATTAAAGTATGTGCCACACAATGATGTTTGCTGAAATAAAACCAGTTTCCGTTACATGTATGGAGTGCGCCCCCCTAAATATTTTTTGTTTATTATTTAACTATGAAAGTATATAACGATTGCATAAAATACTTCATTATGACTAACATAATAGTATTGTCGAAGTAAACATTATTTTAATATGCTGATAAAGTGAACTAATATATGCACATAATATGTATGTACTTACTACATATTCGTGTTTTACGTAGCAATCACTATCTAAAATTACCATTAACGATGGGTTTAACCCGTTCAACGACAAATTTCCACGTGCGTTGTCTATTTTTTTACCAAAACCGGAAGATACGATGTTAATTACGCATGCCATGTGCTATTCTATTTACAAAAACACGTCTGCGAACACACGTGGGAGTCCACCACGTGGGATCACTGTTTATGTTTGTTGAGGTATTGAGAAAATGTTATAACTTATACTTATTTGCCCCTCAAAAAATACAAAAACAAATCGCAACAAAATCGTGATGGAAATGTACCTACTTACTTTTTTTATCATTATGTTATAGTCATAATCATAGTAATTTATTCATTGAACAATATACATTGTGTTTGAATGATTATTGGGTAATACACAGTTACAATTTTATAATTATTCCATGCATAGTACTACTATTTCATAAATTTCACATTTGTCAAAATTCAAAAAAATGGTGTCCCACTGCTGGGCAAAGGCCTCTCCTCTGCATTTACACGTCCTATTCGTCGCAGACTCGGGCCAGTTTGTTTGGAACGCGTCTAGATCTTCCCGCGTTTAATTTAATTGTTTGGCCTTCAATCGGACTTTGTTTCAGTTTAGATTCTTTTTCTAGACCTTACCAAAGTTTTTCTGTAACCACAGAGAAAACAAAGGCATAGCACGAGACATGCTTCGACGATAAGCTGGATGAAAGTTAGGAGCATTTTTCCGTGCCTCGCCAGCTATATAATCGTAATTTATTTATTGATCGTGTATTATCGTATATCTATACTATTATAAAATACAAAAAAATGAAAGGTCTGTAAAGATATTTTCAAAAAATGGTGATCAATACGGTACTTAAGGGTCTATGAATCGATTTTTTATATTTATACACTCGTATATCTTTGTGGTGGAAGTTTTATCTTTAGGAATTTCGTGCATAAGAATCTTGATTTTATAAACTATGCTACGGAACCGTATACATTGATTTAAAACGATTTTAATTGAACATAAATTGAAGGAACCGAATTACTTATTATTTTACATTTTAGTAATTGTTTTGAAGTCGCTTTTTAGTTTTTGTTAAAAAAAATTGGAAGGATGTGTTAGTTACGTATTTTTGTGGCAAGATTCGATTAAACAACAATTATATAAAGGAAACGCATAAAATAACTATTATTAAAATATAACTTCTAGTGTGAAATCCAACCGGCAATCACTGTGGGCAATCAATTTGTCGTAGTAATCGCTGCAACACGTTTTAGAATAATTAATTTCCTATATAATATTAGCACAAAGGGAACTTTAATGGAGTTGAACTGAAGGTAATTATAATTCAGATAAGCGCTGGCGGTTTGACAGGCTGGGGAGAGGTCGGAATATTTCGATTTCCGTCAGGGGTGAGTTTCATATCGTGCTCTCGAAATGTAAGAAACGAACCTTGGATCAACGCCATCTACAGGTTACTTATATTTATGTATTATTTATTCGAGATCTGATACGGATATATCACTTATTTAAAGCCTTGCGAGGCAGCGCTAACAGCGAGGATTGTACCTTTTTAGGCTCAAATTAAAAGTGAAATCGACTCAAAAAATCTAATTAAATAGAAGAACATAATCGAAAAACGGTCATCATATTAATTCGTCATTAATCAATCGTTTTAAATTATAAATATTTTTTAACACTATAAAAGCACTTGTCAAGAAGCCGACTTGTTAAATTGCGTCTGAACTTATTTCCCTCAAATAACTTTATGTTTGCCGGCAAATGTTTATGAATGCACATGATGTACTTACACATTTTTGCCGTACATCGCCTTGTTACAGACATGCTTACATAAACGACGCATAGTTTTCAGTCTGGTCTGTCTTTGAGTAATTTCATTTCGTTGTATGAAATAGTGCTGATAGGTTTTTACAAAAATACAAATGTTTTTGATATAAAGACATGGTCGTGGAAGTATATGCAAATTTTGAAACAATGAAACACAACTGCCGTCATGTCTTTGACATTCAAATCAAATCAAATCAAATCAAAATATTCTTTATTCAAGTAGGCCTAGTTACAATCACTTTCGAAATGTCAGTTACATGAGAGTGAATGTTTGCTGGGAGAAATACAATATGATCCAACATTTGCTGCAAGGATTAGGGAAACCCAGAAAAACCTAATCAGATCATTTAACTTAAGTGTAATATTATTGATAAAATCATCATTTTTAAAATTAAAATAATCAAGAAGATAAATCCCAAAAGGATTGTCAATAAAAAATAAATAATCTAGAATGTGTCTAGAATAAAATTCTAAATGTCAGAGTATATAAAACAAATTAAGATTAAAATAATAATAATACCTTAGGTATTCGTTAAGATAATTATTCATATACCTACATGACGCTATAATTTACATTAATCCCACGCGGCTTCATCATTCATGTAGTCTTGTGTGCTATAATAAGCTTTAGAAAATAATTTTCGTTTCACAATATTTTTGAATTTACCAATAGACAACTCAGTTATGCTGCTAGGAAGTTTATTATAAAATGTCACACAGTTACCCATGAATGATCTCCTTATTTTATGGAGCCTAGTAGCAGGCACTGCGAGCTTATGCTTATTTCTAGTATTAATATTATGTATATCACAGTCTTTCTTAAAGTCGGTAATATTTTTATGTACATACATAATATTCTCAAAAATGTATTGACAATGCACTGTCATTATATTAATGTCCTTAAACTTATCTCTAAGCGACTCTCTATAGTTCATTTTATATATCGCACGAACAGCCCGCTTCTGCAGAACAAATATAGTATTAATGTCGGAAGCACTGCCCCATAGGAAGATGCCATACGACATAATACTGTGGAAATAACTGAAATACACTAATCGAGCCGTTATTACGTCTGTTAATTGACGAATCTTACTTACTGCAAAAGCTGCAGAACTCAGTCTATTCGAGAGATTAGCAATATGGGGACCCCATTGGAGCTTAGAATCTAATGTTATACCGAGAAAGACTGTACTATTAACTAGTTCCAGTTCCTCACCCTTAACCATAACGCTTGCTTGCTCGTGTTTTACGTTACTCGTGACAAACTTAACACATTTAGTCTTTTTCTCATTCAACAATAAATTATTTATATTAAACCAATTTACTACTTCACAGATAGCATTGTTTACGTCATTGTAGGATCGTTGATTTCGTACGACTTTGAAAATTAGAGACGTATCATCTGCAAACAAAACTATCTCATGGTGGGTCTTTACGAGGTGTGGCAAGTCGTTTATATAGATAAGGAACAGGAAAGGTCCCAATATTGATCCCTGCGGCACACCCATAGAGACTAATGACCCCGGTGAACGCTTTCCATTCATGTCAACCCTTTGTATTCTACCATTTAAATAAGACTCTAATAAATTTAGTGCTAATCCTTTAACTCCGTAGTGGTGTAGCTTCCTGATCAGTGTCTCATGATTAACGCAATCGAAGGCATTAGATAAATCACAGAAGATGCCTAAAGCATCTTGCGATTCCTCCCAGGCATCGAAAATGTGTTTTACGAGCTCAACTCCGGCGTTGGATGTCGAGCGACCCCGCGTAAAACCGAATTACTTACTATGCATCAAATTATTCAAATTAAAATGTTTTAACAATTGATATAGAATTAGCTTTTCAAAAATTTTACTAAATGTAGGTAGTACAGATATTGGTCTAAAGTTAGTGGGGTCGGAGGTACTACCTGATTTAAATAAAGGAGTTATTTTGCTATGTTTCATCAGATCAGGAAACTCACCGCAATCAACACTGTTATTGAATATATCTGCCAAGTCAGGCGCTATTACTTCTATTAGGGATTTGACAGCATGGACTGAGACCCCCCACAGGTCATTGGTTTTTTTGACATTAATTGATTTAAATGCCTTTACTACATCTGAAGGACTGACATGTTCAAAATAAAAGTCCTTACTACATTCTGGGACGTTTTCTTTTAACAACAAAACGGCAGACGAAGGTGATGAATTTAAACACTTTGTTGTGGATACTGGTATATCAGTGAAGAATTTTTCAAATTCTGTTGCTACATCTAAACTAGAATCTATAATTTTGCCATCAATTTTTAATTCTAGATCACTAATTGCGTGCCTTGATCTACCAGTCTCCGCATTAATCACTTTCCAGGTGGTTTTGATAATATTAGAACTATTTTTGATTTTCTGGGATAAATAATTACGTTTGGCAATATGACAATCAATTTTGAATTGTTTCGAATATTGCTTTACATGTTCTTTAAATTCATCACTCGTATTAAACCGCCGTTCCTCATACATGGCATACAGTGCTTGTCTACGTTTGTGTAAGTCCGCAGTAGCCCATTCGCTAAATACTGGTGCACCGCCAGCCACAACCGATTTGGAAGTAAATATTGTATTATAATGTTTCATAAAAGTTGTAAAGAATGAATCATACATGTGATTAGGACTCATTTCAGAAGACAGAACGGGTAGCGCCTGAAACAAATGTTGCTTCATTCTTTCCACACGGTCTGTGGTTACCGGTACAAAAGTAATTTGTTTTTTCACTATATTTTCCCTTAATATCTCAAATTCCATTCCATTGCAAATAACCCACATACACTTTTTCTAAAATCTTGAAGATTTTATCTACATTAACAGCATTTCAGCATACTCGTATAAGCTTGCCCCTAACAACTAAGTATATTTATTTATTTAAACTTTATTGCACAATGAAATAAAACAATTTAACGGATTATATCGCGTATATTATCTCATTTTAGTTCCCGACGTTTCGGAAGCTTTCCAGCTTCCCTTTCCAGCTTTCCAGCTTTCCTTCTCCTCAGAATCCCAGTATGAAGAAACCAACAGTCGAGCGTAAACCTGCCGTATTACCATATGTGAAAGGGGTCACAGACAAGATCGGAAACATCTTGAAGCGTGCTTCTATAAAAACATATTTCAAGCCGTTGAAGAAGGTGTCTCAATACCTTAGACCCGTGAAGAGTAGCACCCCTTTGCAGAGTGCAGGCATTTATAAGCTAGACTGCGAGTGTGGTCTTTCATACATTGGTCAAACGAAACGCAGTGTATCAACCCGGGTGAAGGAGCACATAGCAGATGTCAAGCACCGTCGGTGTAATAGGTCTGCAGTCTGTGAACATGTCATTGACAAACCAAACCACTCAATTAAGTTTGATAAACCTTCTATCCTTGCCAAAGAAAAAAGATATTTTCCCAGGATGCTACGCGAGGCTATTGAGATTAAAAAGCATCCTAATTTCAATAGAGAAGATGGATTGTCACTACCACCTGCTTGGGATCCTGTAATACATCTCATCAAGGAACAAGCGAGACACAGGACTGCAAAACCTTAATTTCCGAACGGTGTAAAATATCTTATCTGTTTAAAGTAGTTTAATAGTCTCTGTTTTTTAAAATATTATAATTAGTAATGAGGTAGCCTGGGAGTTTTTCTTTGCAGCGTTTCTTTTCTCCTCAGTACGCCTCATTGGTGAAATGCTGCTTGGTAAATTATTAGAATAAAATAATTAAGCCCTTCTGGCACATGTGTAACTGTCTTTACAGCTTAGGCTCATCTGGCATGTATGTACACCTTTATTTGTGTTTTTTCAAAAAAATGGGTAGTTTGCACAAATTGTAACTTTGACAGAGGAAAAACATCTTTTCTCAGTCCTCCCGTGACCATGGAAAGCTGGAAAGCTTCCGAAACGTCGGGAACTAAAATGAGATAATATACGCGATATAATCCGTTAAATTGTTTTATTTCAATGAGTAATAATCGCGGAAACAGAAGAAAATTTTATTGCACAATACAAACTGTTACAAATGGCGGACTTAATGCCTTAGGGTATTTTCTACCAATCAACCATAAGGCCAAACAGAAAAAAGTAGTTAGTGCAGGATCATTCATGTTGAGAATAACAACAAATGGAGACACAAATCAACAAGTCAATATGGGAATATACATATACATATATATATACATTTATATTAAAATACAAATAGATAAATACAAAACAATTATAAAATATAGATATATGTACCCTTACACCTGCAAAACATCACACAGACAATCAATCTTGAGATTTATTGAAGAGATGATTGCGCATCATGTGCTTGAAAGAGAAAATGCTCTGAGCTTGTCTTATAGAGAGAGGAAGATCGTTCCATAAACGAATTGCTTGAACAGCGAAGGATTTGGACATAAAACTAATACATTCCTACAGTTTGCCGCAATTAACTACCGATGATTCAATTTGGACATGGACCTTTCCCAGGGAAATTTATTAAAGAGCGAGACACATAGAGGAACTTGGACGAGTCCGTAATTGGCGGGGTCGCTAATTGGACTAATCAGGAAGACGGTGCTTACGGCAATCAGGGAGCTGCAATTTGGGGGAGGTTCAAGGATGAAAGGTAAATCAGTTTCAGAGACCCACTGCTTGTTATTATTTAATTTCAATTAACCAGCTTTCGTGTTCGCAGGATTTAGCAAAAGTGATACAGGCCAGGCCAACATAACTGGCCGGGGCTTGGCATATCACGTGGCGTAGAAAGGGGTAAGAGACTTATCATGCGACAAACAGACGAAATTATGATTTCGGTTTAATTCATAATTTACTTACCCAGAAATTTGGAGTAGAGACTCACACGCAGCTATAAGTTCTCGATGTCAGGCGCCCGGACCAGCCAGTATGCTAACTAAAAAAATATTTAAGTTCTATACTATACTATAGAATACAGTTGCAAAAAAAGTTTAATATCTGTACATTGAAGATATTTCAAATTTCAAAAAAATAAGTGAAATGGATACTTTGATCGTCACTGAATTGAAAGATTTATTTTTTGTATCTTTGTATGTGTCAGCGGCTTCATCACGCCAAAATCGTCAAGCTGATTTCAACTATTTATGCTACATGGGTAGCTGAATATCACGTGTGATATAATGGCGAAGGTGCGTCCACATTTGTATCATGTGCCCGATCAGATCTACGTCGCGTGGCGTGATCGCGTGTCACGATCACGCGTTTGGACGTTGCGCCGATCCGATCGCTCGAAATCCATGTTGCTACGCGTATCACACACTTAGATCGGACAAGCGCGGCGTGTCGCCGCGCCAACGTGAGCGTCTAAGAAGCGCGATACGCAGTCATGCCATGCCACGGTGATCGGATACGAGAAAATGATACAAGTGTGGACGCACCTATACTTACATGCATTTTATTTTACATCCTTATAATAATAGCATATTTGAGCATCACGGTCAGAATCTCTTTGTTCAAAGGACGCGTATTGACCATGTAACCTGCCCGCTTGTTTCATCATCCCTTGTGAAGGCCACATCCCGGTCACGACATGTGGAAACATACTCAGATTCTGCATTTAATAGTAGATTGTTTGACAAGGGGCTAAAATAAGCCATTATGACATGAAGTGATTATTTGAACGAGCTCACGAAGTGAGCGAGGACAAATATATCTGAGTGTCATAATGGCTTTTAGCCACGTGTTAAACACTCTGCTTTTCACTTCGGCTGCGAGAAAATAAAAAAGACGTAACATTAAAATTGTATATTTCATGAACAATTAAAAGTACAGTTTGAGCAATTCGATCAGAAATTTTGGCCAATCTGATCAGGTTGGTTTGTTTGTTTTTAATTATTCGTAAGTAGTATGTAGCTGGCCGGAAGGTTTTTTTTCAGTTTAGATATTTGTATAGGATTATGGCTTTCTTCTAAACCCTAGGGGCTAAATGTACTATTTTAGGCTCGCTTCGCGAAGCTAATATGACGTACTTTTTGAGCAGAAGACATTGGCTACCTACTTTTTACCCCGGAAAAAAAAAGTTTTTCTTAAATTGTGGACAAGTTAGGAAGGTGATGACATGACATATTGTTATGGTATGTTGACGATATGGCATTGTAGACGTGCCGGCTCTACTCGAGCCAACTGGGATCGCGTGAGACGATGGCAAGGGACCGGACGGAATGTCTTTTATTCCGTGGAGGCTGGGGAGGATTTTGGTGTGGGACGCTACATCTACACATGTAGCGTACCACACCAAAATCACGCTGGCTCCGTCTCACCTCCACGGAACTTGCAATAAAGCAGGCGCAGCGGCTGAAGCGGCCGAAAAGATAAAGCGCTTAAAATACTGTGCTCTCGGCCCCGAATACAATTTCACCCCATTCGGAGTCGAGACCCTGGGTCTATGGGGCCTGGAGGCTCACAGGCTCTTCAAAGAGCTGGCAAGAAGGCTCGTGGACTCCACCGGGGATCGCAAAGCCGGCAGCTTCCTTGCCCAAAGAATTGGTCTTGCCATTCAGCGAGGGAATGCTGCCAGCATCCTCGGTATGATACCAAAGGGGTCAACTTTTTTAAATATATTACAAGAATTTAATTTTTAGTTTATGTATGTAGTTTTTAGAAAATTTTGTCTATATTTTGTGTAGGTTTTAATTTTATGTTTAAATTTATTTTAAGGTTGGTTTTGTTGGTTTTGTTAATTTTGGCCGGATGTTATATTTTAAACCAAAAAAATTAAATCAAAAGACATTAGAAAATATAGCAGTAGATTCAGAGGTTGCAATAGTTGTCAACAACAATGATGTGGATATAAAAACTATGATAGCCAGTGTTTTTAAAAATACTCGTCCTTCGGTTGGTAGTGGTTTTTGTTCTGACACCTTGTTGTTGAGATCTATTCAGCAGAAAGTGCACGAACATAGTTTGGTGGTTTCAAAGGCAGACAAAGGTAATTGTGTCGTAATTTTACATAAAGATCAATATAATGAAAAAGTATTAGATATTGTTCGAGGTGACGATTTTTCGATCTTGCGGAAAGACCCCACTCCTAGTTTCCAGAAAGATCTAAAAACGTCGTTAAAAGCTCTTTGTATGATTTTGAAACGGACAAACAGAAAAGTAAGATAGTGCCAATGAATCCACAAGCTCTAATTTTATACGGTCTTCCGAAAATTCATAAAGAGAATATTCCAGTTCGTCCTGTTGTCTCATACTTAGGCGCTCCAACATATAATTTAGCGAAAACATTAAATTTAATCATTAGGGAAAAATCGTCTTTTGCGCCATTGTTTTGCTTAAATAATAGTTTAGATTTAATTGAAAGGATCAAAGACATTAGCATACCCCATAATGCAATAATGCTTTCCTTGGATGTAGATAGTTTGTTTACAAACGTGCCCTATAAGGAGACAGAGATTCTTAGAGACCTTCTAGAGAAGCAGCGATTACATCCAGGAGAAGTGAATGAGTTAGTAGAAATGTCTTACATTTGTATGTCCCAGAATTATTTTATGTTTGGTGGGCAATATTACTTGCAACGCGATGGTTTAGCAATGGGTTCACCTCTTAGTCCTTTAATGGCAGATATTTTCATGGATCATTTTGAGAACCACCACATTGCGGGTAATACTCATATTCTATACTATTATAGATATGTTGATGACTTGATTCTTTGTTGGACGGGGAGTATGAGCCAATTGGATGTTTTTATTACCAATCTCAATGTCAAACACCCGAAAATAAAGTTTAAGAGAGAATTGGAACAAAATAACTTACTTTTCCTCGACTTCACAATTACTAAAGTAAATAATAGACACCAGTTTCAAATTTATCGTAAGCCCACGCACACAGATACAATTATCCCGGCTTCTTCCACACATCCATGGCAACACAATTTAGCGGCTTTCTACTCTTACGTGCATAGGTTGTTGACAGTCCCTCTTTCTGATGCAAATTTCCAGATGGAATTGAATAATTTTTTTTATTTAGCAGTTTCAAATGGATATAGTAAGTCTCTCGTGGATGGCATCATCAAAAAGAAGGAAATATGGACGGTTAACAATTTACTGTATGCTGCACGTTCCCGGATTAAGAAATATAAAGCAAGCATAACTTACGTTGGTCCTTTATCAGATAAAATTTATAAAATATTACGATCTTATGATATTAACGTGGCCTTTAAAACAAATAACACTTTGCACTCTATACTTTGCAATGGGAAGGATAAAGTAGAAGGTGGGAAGAAGTCAGGCGTTTATAAACTTACATGTGATAGTTGTGACAAGGTGTATGTGGGACAAACGGGTCGTAGTTTTAACACTAGGTATAAAGAACATGTCTCTTCTTATAGACATAACCACCCGGAAAAATCCGATGTCGCAAAACATTTATTAGAAAACAGCCATTCTTTGTCAGACAATCATTCTTTTAACTCCTTACATGTTTGCGGAAAAGCATTACGTCTTAGTGTGCTTGAACAGTTGGAGATAGTCAGGTCAACAGAGGTTTGATCATTAATGAACAACTTAATGTTACGTCATCACCTTTGTTACGTGTTTTTATATCTTTTTCTAGAAATCCTATTCAGGGTATAAATAGGGCCGACCGTTTTGGACAACTCATTTCTCGGCTGGACGCCGGACCGTCAACATCTCCTGCATCTCCTGATGATGCCTCGTAGAGAGGCGAAACACGTGTCGAGGATTATACTGTTTGGTGTACGTTTGTTGTATTTGCATGCGTATTTTTTTATGGAAACTGCATGAAAATATGCGCATGTGAGCACAATTTATTGTCATATCTAACAAAGACACTAGTTCGCGGAACAGCAAAGGAACTATAATCCATTGATCTAGTATGGAATTCCGCAAAGTAACGCCTGAATCTATCAATTAAGGAAATAGAAGGCTGAACCTTACCGACGATCGACATCTAGTTTAGACTAGGAGCGTTTTAGACCAAATCAGCTTTAATCGGGGTGAGGGTTCCCCTTGTTTACGCATTTTTTTTGTCATAATTCTATATCACATAAGGCATAATGATCTATAAGCATAATTTTACTACGCCGAATCCTGTTTTCTTCGAATCCAATTTCGCCGAATGGTCTTTACGCCTCACTTTTTAATGGCGAAGGCAGCAGTCATCTTTTGTTCGGGATTGCAGTTCTAACCTTACCTAACCTACTTTACTGGCAGTAGTTTTTTATTATTAGAGGTTGAATTTGCAGATAACTAAAATAAGGCGATACTAAATTATGCGTATTTAGATTCGGACAAATAATGATTCGGCGAGATGGACATTCGGCAAAATCAAATTATGCGAAACCTGTTCGGCGACATCAGTTTTGGACATAACAATTAAGCGAAATAGATAGCATCCTTATTCACGAATTAGTATTTATTAATCACTTTAATACACGCATAAAAACTTGAAACAAATAATCCAATGGTAATACAAATTGTGGCTTGTGACAGTGCCTATTAGAAATTTGCATTTCCTGGGTGTCCGGAGTCATTTGTAAAATTTCAGTCCAGGCTACAAAGATGTGCTACGTCGGTAAAAATGGAAGATTCGCCGTTAGTCTGACAGCATAACTTCCTTAGTAGTTTGATTAGTGTTCCTACTTCTCTCTTGTGCACTCCAAACCAAATATTGCCAAATTTATGTATCACTACTCGAAGGTGTAGCTATTTATACAATATTTAAGATAAGATAAGATAAGATATTTATTGCAACCAAGGTAAAGACTTAAGTTACAATGACGATTTTTCTTTTATTGACTTTGACATCACTAGTCCGTATACGACGTTTTGACGAATTTGCTTAAAGTCATCAGGATTTTTCTCGTAAAATACCAGTAATATTATACATTTTATTACAAGATATCAAAGGAAATTTCAATCTGCTTGAAAAAGCGTGTTATTTTTTATCTTTTATTATCCAGTTTTGAATAATCAAGCTCAATGTAGCATAGCTTTTTCTCAAATTTTTGGTTTACCAAGTGACATTTTAAAGTGATGTAGGCACCAAACCGGCTTGAAATTTAATTTTATAGTTCTCGGTCAACGGCATACCCTATACCCTAGGGTCAGGTGGGGTAAAAAATGAGACCTGAGGACCATAAGACAAGCTATATCCATATAGTTCCTCAAGAAACAAACTAATCACAACTTATTATAGACACTTAGGTTAGTCGAGTTTTAGACTACTTCCTGCTTTAAAAAACAGCAAATGTTCAGTCAAATGATTACTTAAACCAACTGCATTTTAGACGAGACACTACTTAGGTCAGTTATGGCTTAGACCCTTTACTACTTAGACCAGCTAAGGCTTAGACCACGTACTCTAAGGCCAGCTGTGTTTTAGACCACTTACTGGTTAGACCAGTAGCGACGTAGACTGGTAGCTACTTAGACCAGTTGCAGTATAGACGAGATGAGTTTTAGACTAGCAGCGTTTTAGACCTGTTACTGCTTGTACTAGTTGCGTTGCGATAACCCATTTCTTCTGACGCCGGTCGTGCAAAGGATACTAGTCAAAGACTACTATATTGTACATTAGATATATGTTACATATCTTTATGATTCAATAAATGAAATGAAATGAAATTAGGATTAGGGCCTAAAGTCAATGTCAGATTCCGGCAAAATTCTGATGAAAAAATATATTTGCTATTATAAAATATTATCTATTTCAACGTTAATACTTGCCATAATGTTTTCTGTCTAAATATGTATGTAAACAATGTGTATATAACGTTGCCAAGAGAGGATACTTATCAAACCTATGCTACTCCCAAAAAGGTCTTAACGGCCGATATTTTTCCGATAAGTTAAGTCCTTGGGAAATCATAATATCTGCCTAAAACTCGCAAACTAGATGCTGTTACCATGGTACCAGCTAACAATGCAAACTATAAAGCGACGAGTAATCATTTCTACAATACTTTATTTTAACCAATAACAAATTTCCCTTTCAAGTGATTACCAAAATATAAATACGCCCTTTGGAAGAGTCTTTGTACAATACCAACTTATTTATTCAGCCAGAAAAATGAAGAACTAACTACACTAAATATGAGTTATCCTATAAAGTACGTCGAATCTAGTGCCATCAGTGACTGAGCGAATAAGTTGGCACTGTAAAGTTGCTTTCAGAGGAGACAATTCGATTAGTCAACTTAACCTCCTGGGGTTCAAAGTGATAATACTAGGACAAAATCAGTTTGCAGTATTAAAGTATTCAAATCGAGACTTGGAGTAATGACCCACTGTGATAATACTAGAACAAAATATTTACTGACACCTGGTATGTCTATATTACGCGCCATGTCTTGTGTACGTTGTCGGTTAGTCTGTGTATATATTTGCTATTGTGGCAATACTGCTTAAAATGAGCGGGGAGGGGTATCTTCGGTTTTATGTCACGAGTCATTGTAGCAATGACACTTGCAATGAGAAGAGGTTAGTTTAACTTATTAATATCTTTATCTTATACTTACTGTATTTTGTATTGTTTTCGAGATGAACTATTATTTCACCGTAATGCCATCATTTTCGACATGTATTTTTGATGATAATTTATTTGTACTAGTACTAGTATGCTGGGCGAGTTACTTTAATTAATTGCTTTTTTTAATGGTTTTGCATCCTGCTTAATGTAATGAGTTTTTATAATCGTGTGATAAAGAAAGAAAGAAAGGGATATTTATTTTTGTACCTAGAAGTATAATTTGTCTTAGTTTTAGGACGTCGGGCTAATAGTCTCTTTTTTACAATGTTGAAAGATAGTCAAGATCTTCAAAAGTCCGATTTCTAAGACGATGAGGACGATGCCTTCGAAGGCGATGATATAGAAGAGGAGTACCTTCCACGTAGAACTAGAGCTAGCAAAATTGACAGCAATAGCAGTTCAGAATCAGAACCTGCGAGCCCAACACCAGTCTCGCAATGTGGCCGAGGACGACGTCAATCGCGTGCGCTATCCCGTAGTCGATCATGTGCCAGAAGAGGTTGTGGTTTTTGTTGATCGTTTGTTGATCTCTGCTATTATTAAGTGTTTAAATACTAACTTTTTATGAGATTTTCAAGACTGTTCGATGTGTTTTAGATTATATGTGACAGCCCAATGTGATAAATAAAGAACAAAACATTTTGGTGTCTTTTCTTTTTGTCTGAAAAGCCTAAATCAATATTATAACACTTTACTTAGTCTGGGCGTTCAGTACTTTATTAATTAGTTCTAATATTAGGACATTGGGTCTTCCTCGGAAGTACCCTCTGCGAAACTGGGCCGCAGAAGGTTAAGACAGGCACTTCATTTAACATAAAAATTAATAAAAATCCGGCAAGTGCATGACTGACTCGCGCATCGAGAGTTCCGTACATTATTACTTCTACTTACCTGTCCTAACATTATTACTACGTTACATACAAATAAGGTGCAAACTTAACGCAAACGGGGTTGTTGAATTGAAATAGGTTTTTAGAAAATCAAAGAAAAATTGAGCTAGTTAGAGAATATTTGAGATTGTATTTGTTTTTTCGAAAATGGGTAGTTTGCACAAATTGTAACTTTGACAGAGGAAGATATATCTTTTCTCAGTCCACCCGTGACCATGGAAAGCTGAAAAGCTTCCGAAACGTCGGGAACTAAAATGAGATGATATACGCGATATAATCCGTTAAATTGTTTTATATCAATGAGTAATAATCGCGAGAAAGAAGAAAATATTAGTTAAAGAATATTTACGTATTTTTTTACAATTTTTTTTTACAAAAAAAACATTTTCGCTTCATGGTAGTCTTTTTCACAAATTAAAGTTCTATCATATGATAGTTACCCACTTGACCTACTAGCTAGACTTTGAATTTTGCCCCCCTCTCCCCCCTCATATTAGTCGTATTGTATAGAAAATCTTTTAATTTATTTTTTGTGACAGGCTGCGGAGCTTTTCGACCGCTGCACATTTATGTAACGATTTTTTTACGTCATACGTGACTAAATTCGATAATTATTTGAAGCGAAATAGACAAGGATGCCTTGCCTACCTTATGCCTAAAAAACTCAGATGCAGTTAACAGTCGGAGAGACAGACAGACAGACAGAGTCACACCATAAGGGTTTCTTTTTTTATCTTTTTGGTACGGAACCCTAAAAGGATGCCATTTGATGAGTAAAATTTTTACAGTGTTATTTGTAATAAAGCAAAAAAAAGATAAGGTTGACATCATGCCGATAGGGAGATCAAGCAGGTGGCCCTGGATAGGGCGAGATGGAAACAGCTTCACGCTTCGTCACCTAAACCGACAAGAGCTTGACTCGTAAATTTATGATGATGGTTTATAATTATTGTTTTATCATTTGACCTTGATTTTATCTGTAAAAACAATTATTGTAAATATTTACCAGCCATCTACTTTGTCAAATAAACAAACCACTTGGTAAAAAATAATTCCAGTCACGTTATTGATCTGATACCGACATTATTTATCCTTGGACATGTATTACGTTGTATTAGTTTACGCAAACATATTCAGTTTGCCAACCGAATTGCCTCGTCTAGAAATAACTTAATGAATGTTAAGGCCGGTTCACACGTAATGAAGTTGTCAAGTTCTGGTTTGGCGCAAAGCAGCTGACATTCAGACTATATTTGTGCTACACAAAAAAGAAGCGATTCGTGCTATACATCTCATAATCTAATTTAGTATTTAAGTTCTAACATAGTTTATTTTTTAAGTTTTATTGTAAACTAACAAAGAATGAGATCTCCGTTATCTTATGGAAATAAATGATGATGATGATGTTGATCAATCCAAATGGGTCAGTATGGAGAAGTCAGAAACTATGAGAGATAGTGAAATCTGTTTTTAGGAACCATGTCGTCGATCTTAGATTTAATAATAACAGCATTTTTTTACTCTAGGAAGAATTAATCTTTGCATCCAGGAAAATGGCTACATTTTGAACATTTACTTAAATAAAATAATTCATATCCACAATTTTAAGACTAGAAATAAAACAAAATTGCCATTAGATAGTTTCGCGTTCGTAAAGTAGCCAAATCATTCGTAAGCCAATGTATACATTTTTATAATAAATTGCCAGATGATGCTTTAAAATTACCTTTTCAAGCTCTCAAAAAGTATTTAAAAGAGTCTCTAATGTCAAAGGCATAATATAGGATAGAGGACTATTTAACAGACAAAAATGCATGGCCCAAAACAGAAACCTACGAATTTACTTTTATCGGGACACGGTTTTTATAAGGTGGCATATCAAACGTATTTAAGTTTGTTATTAAATAAAAAAACATATTTTGCTTTTTTATATTCTATTTTTTTTTTACTTTTATTGGTTTTGATATGTTTTCTTGGAGATTTACACATTGAGTTTATACTCAATACATATATTTAAGATAGGCTAAGTACAAAATTGTGAGCGATATAAAAGTTATTTTGAAAAAAATGACTGACTGTTGAGTTTGTTTCGGCTTTCTTCTCAACAGTGATCTCCTCTTGGGAAACGCCGTAGAGTCAGACTTGTAAAAGTGCCCTTGCGGCCTACTTACAGAATAAGGATCATTATTTCATTAAGTAGTTAACTAAATTTTAACTCAATTTTAAGCGACTTTCTTTTAAGCAAGCGTTTACACGTTCGAATTAGTTAAGCTCTTTAGTTAGCCCGAGCTGGACGCTCAATTTATCATTCAGTTAAAGGTTTACACAAGGTCAAGGATGAAATAGTCAAGAAACTGGAGAAGCAAGGGAAATGAATATATAATAACTTTGTTTAATGAGCTAGCAGGAGAAGATAGACAGGAGTATTTCAAAGCACTATGAATATCAGAAGAATCCTTTATTTACTTATTGTCTAAAGTTGAATGTTGAATGCGACTGCTCCGCCAAACTTATACACTTAAGTAATGTTTAACTAAATTGTGCCTGTCTAAACGTGTCAAGTTATAATCTTAACCGAAAAATAGGCAAATTTTTAATCTACTTGTTTACTTGCACGCTAAATTTTAGATCAATGGATTATAGTTCCTTTGCTGTTCCGCGAACTTGTGTCTTGGTTAGATGTGACAGTAAATTGTGCTCACATGCGCATGTTTTCATGCAGTTTCCACAAAAAAATACGCATGCAAATACAACAAACGAACACCAAACAGTACAATCCTCGACACGTGTTTCGCCTGTCTACGAGGCATCATCAGGAGATGCAGGAGATGTTGACGGTCCGGCGTCCGCCCGACAATTTTTTTTTTCTCGGGTGTATCCATTGATCTAGTATGGAATTCCGCAAAGTAACGCCTGAATCTATTAATTACGCTAAATTTTAACTTGTAACTTATAACTAAATTACTTGTTTACACGCTTTAAGTCGCTTAAAATTTAGGTAACTATATGACAACATAATACGTGTGAACCAGCCTTATATCGCAGGGATTATAATCCTCTTTGGAGACTTGACGCGGTCACCACGGCAACACCCAAACAATTCAACCACAAGCCTTTTTATATTTTGCTTTTATTTGGTTTGTTAGTTTTAGACGGACGTTTTTACACGTTAGGCGGATATAGACGTCATGGAGGACGACGAGGAAGAGGGTTTTGGGGCGGCTATCGCCGTCGCTTCGGAATGCACGGAGGCTGAGAAGGAATATGAGAAGGTATGTTTTCAACCCCTCACGCCAAATCGGCTAAATGGATTTCAACTATTTTTGGTACATGGGTAGCTGGGCATTTCCAGATGGTTAAAGGATATAAAAAACAGGGTTAGGACTTTTTCTCCTCCGCGAACGAAGTTATACAAAACTTATTGTTTGTGGTGGAGTAAATAAAAACATTTTTTTTTTCTTTTTGCCAACCCAAACGAGATGGCATACTAACTTTTTCCCCTGATAGATCAGATAAAAAACCCCCACACCTCTGAAAAATACTCATTACTCTCAAACGGCTGACCTCAGCTGAGAATACGCTCGATTCGAGAAGACGCCACAGCCAGGCACATAAATACACTCGTTAAATTTTAACACCTCTCTTGTTTCGTCAGTTTCGGAATAACATTAAATTTTTAGGAACTAACTCCACTGGCTCTGCCAACTGTATATCTTTTGACAATGGGTATTTGTTATTGGCTTTATGTATTTCAACTCTGTTATCATGTTCCCTCAGGGGGATGTTAGGCCAAGTGCTGTTGATGTTCCAAATAATTAAATAAACCCACCTGTGAGTTTTCTCATACTCCCCGGAGGGTGCAGTGGGGCTCATACGGCCGTGAGGCATTTTAAGTTGTGGCGGGGTCGTGACTCGTGACCATGGGTCAGGCCTGCGTCCTCATTTTTTGTGGCAACCGCTTGAAAATATGCGCCTTTGAGCACTATTTCGAGGAAAAACAAAGGCACTATTAATCTAATATGGAATTCCGCAAAGCAACGCCTGAATTTATTGAACGTTTGAAAATTATCAGCTTTTTTGTAGGTGGGTCGCGACTCTTTATCATTTTAACGACTACGCGTGTATTGTTCAGGTTCTGGAGGAGATGCGGGAGGCGGAAGGCCTCAAGATGTACTCGGACGTGTACACCAAGCTATACGACTCGTACTACCAACTCAAAGACGAGAAGAGTCGCTACCTGGCTGAGATCGAGGCAAACAAGGTGAGTAGATTTATTTCTCACTCTGTCACCAACCTCCTGAAGGCCCCGTAATACCTTAGATCGTCTAAGGGCTGTGAGATGTGATATGCATCTAAGTTAGAGTTATGATATATCAATCATGTGTTTTATTTCTCCCCCTGACCCCAACCTTACAGAGGGGCCTCGAAAAGCCTTAGCCTTTAAATATTAACAGTAAAAAGAAGAATAGTAATAAAAACATGATTTAGCAACAACAATAAGACGACGCTAGTGCAGGGTACAGTTAGTCAGCCTTAGCCTTTAAATGTATATTATATCATGCGTTTTATTTTTCCCTCTGTCCCAAACTCCCAGGGGCCCCGAAAAGCCTAAGCACTTTACATGGATATCATATTATTCATTTTATTTACCCTCTGTCACCAACCTCACGAGTACCCTGATTTACCTTTATGTAGTTTTCCTGCTCAAAAAGTACGTCAGATTAGCTTCGCAAAGCGAGACTAATATAGTACATCTAGCTCCGAGGGTTTAAAAGAAAGCCATGTAATCCTATACAAAAATCTATAAAACTGAAAAAAAACTTGCGGCCAGCTACATACAACTTACGAATAATTAAAAACAAACAAACCAACCTGATCAGGTTGGTCGAAATTTCTGATTGAATTGCTCAAACTGTACTTTAAATTTTTCATGAATAATGTTGTCTTTTTTATTTTCTCGCAGTGGAAGTGAAAAGCAGAGTGTTTAACACGTGGCTAAAAGCCATTATGACACACACTTCATGTCATAATTTTTAGTCCCTTGTCAAACAATCTACTATAACATAAATTTGCACCAACCCACACGACGTTCCTTTTGCAAATCATTGAGCTTGTGCGGCACCCACCTTAAACAACGCTTGTGGAGGGATAATTGTCTGTGAATTATAGTTTGCAACGCTGCTGATCCAATATCCAGTTCTCGCTCTGGCTCTACGTATGTGATTCGTCGGTTTCCACGAATAATTTTTCCACAGCTTGCACATTTTCTTAAGCAACTGCGGTTGGCGGCCTACCTGACTTCGGATCATCTTCAAAACTCGCCCGTCGTCTTTTAAATTCAGCAAACCAGTTAGAAACTATTGCAAGGGAACATGCAGACTCACCAAAAGACGTATCTAAAAGTTCAAAACATTCTTGAGGCTGCAAACCTTTTTTTAAAGTCATAATATATCATAACCCGAAAATCACGTCGTGTCAGCTCCATGGTCGTAGAAATTTACTTTATAAAAATATACGTAGTTTTGCCAAGTGTTCCATTTTTAAATTTATAAGTAAATAACCAGCCTTTGTGGTGATGTATAACTGGCCAGTGTCAATTAAATGAGCAAGGAGTGCTTATCAAATGTCTTTTGGCATGCCCCTTGTAAGTCGTGATGTAGCCACAACGATACATACAAACATACAAAGAATTGTGCACCGTGGGCGGTAGAGAAGGAATTAAAAACGAGAGTACATTGAAGGCCGAAGCCACAGGCTGAGGGCTTCAATGACTCGAGTTTGTAGTTCCGATACCGCCCGAGTGGGGTAGACCGGGGGCAATAGAACCAGTTTCGAAATAATGACCTATAACTCAGAATCTAATGCCACCATGTAAAAATCACTTAGGATTTAACATTCTAGTTTAATTGGCTATAAGAACCTAGAAAATAATTTACATTTGATCGCATCAGAATGGTGCAAATTGAGTTTTTGTTCATGAAGTCCTTGTGTTACGTTTGACCCCTAGTACGGGTCAATTGTACCAGAAAAATAAAGGTAAATAAAAGCCAAAATAATGTACTAATCAATTAGTATTTATTGGTAATTTCTTGAAACGAATCAGTCTGTTACGTTACATCAGTCTTAATTTAATTATATAGACTCGTATTTAGACTAGACAAAGCTACCATTTCAGTTGAACTAAACGTCGTATAATATTCTCGAAGTTGTTGATACATATTATGTCGACATATTATAAAAAACACTTAAGGGTACTCATAGCACACCTTTCAAGTAATAACAACATCTTCATATAACAAAAATATTGAATTATTTAACAATTACTAATCCCATACAGTTACAATCGAACCCTGGTACAATCAACCCCATCGTTCACAAAAAAATATTTTTAAATAATGTAGTAGTATTACCCAATTTAGTAGAAGAAAATAACATTGCGGGTATTATAATTTATATACAAAAGTATCGAAATGAATTAAAGGTATAAATTAACTTTTACTTTAACTCACATACATGCACATACATGAACCTTAAAAACATTACACTCCTTTTTTTAGCAGCCATGTAAAAACTCTAGGTCAATTGTAGCACGGGAGCAATTGTAACGTTACAATTGACCCCGAGTGTTGTGGTACAATTGTCCTTTTTTACTCGCACTCACTAAACTTCACAAATCTCGATTTCTATATCTAACTAACCTGTGACACATTAAAAACATTAATAACTAGAGAATCACACTTCAGTAAAACTTTCACACTACGACTATTTAATTATAAACACTAGTACAAATTTAAATCGTAAATACTTACGTTGGTCAGTCAAAAACACAAATTGTTGTCTAGCTCGTGCGTCTCGTGCGGCAGCGAATGGCCGACAGGTGAGCAGGTTGAGACACGCTCAAGGCACACTCGTGTATACCCACAATTGTATATTTCGATGTAGTTGCAGCATTATAGGCGATGGGACTTTTGACCCGTGGTACTATTGACCCCGGTCTACCCTACCTAACACACAATGTTTTTCATCACACTTGTGAGGAAACTAATAAATTATTAAGTCAGAATAAGCTTGTTATTGTTACATTCAAGTGTCACAAGTCGCTACATTGTGTCATAAATAGTCATTTGTCAGAATCTCATTCCATAGATAACATAAACAAAGGTTTCGTTCCGAAACTATTTTTTAATTTTGTTGCATACAATCTTTTACTTAAATTAATAATTGTAAATTAGTATAAATAAGCTATTTTAACGTATTTAACTATAGCATCGTCGTGTATTTATTGATATTACATTGTGTATAATTCAAATTTGCTGTTTTTGACTAGTTCCATTCGGTTCCGTTCTAAACTTGGCATATTATTTACAGTAAAAAAAGAATTAAAAAAAAGTTATTACCCCCATGGCGTATAAAAAGTCCACGGTTTTAATTAAGACCTTGTCGCTCGTTTTGCCTGCGTGTAATGACACCGTTTACGAACAAGTGTGATGAAAAAAATTAAAAAATCTGATTCAGTGACTTCAAATAGTCCGCATCACTTATTTTTCTGAAAATATCTTCACTGTACAGACATTTTATTTTTACAAATTTATAAAATAATAGTAGCTTAATAAAATAATAATATAGAAATTTTCATTAATATATTCGTAATCAAATTATACGCGAATAATTTAGTAGTGAATTAATATTTATTCGAATATAAACATTTTAAATAATATAGTCATCAACAAGGCCGGCGAGAAAAACTTAATTTTACTTTGTGACTATGGAGCGGATATTACGCATATGAATCAATTAATAATAATCAATAGACTTGTTAGTCAAAGACCTTTGCCACAATGGCATCGCAAAGCCAAAATCATTAAAATAACTTAACCTTATCAACGTGGAGCAAGTGCGGTAGGTCATAACATAACCAAGGGTCAAATATTTGTATAGATATTTATCTAAAGCTAGCAAAACTCCGGAAAAAGTTCAGAAAATATGGAGTCCCGGTATTTCATACCCGAATGCATGTAATGAACAGCACCGATTGGACCATGACTCATAAAAAAAAACAACCCGCACTGAATAAGGGCGACCATACATAGCGGCACACGCTGCCCACGCTACGCACGAAATCACCCGCTCCCAACTGCCCACACCCTCGCAGTTCCCCGGGAGCGGGACACGCTGCCCACGCTACGCACGAAATCACCCGCTCCCAACTGCCCACACCCTCGCAGTTCCCCGGGAGCGGGACACGCTGCCCACGCTACGCACGAAATCACCCGCTCCCAACTCCCCACATCCACGCAGTTCCTCTGGAGCGGGACACGCTGCCCACGCTACGCACGAATCACCCGCTCCCAACTCCCCACATCCACGCAGTTCCTCTGGAGCGGGACACGCTGCCCACGCTACGCACAAAATCACCCGCTACCAACTCCCCACACCCCCGCAGTTCACCAGGGCAGCGTGTGCCGCAATGGACGGTTGCCCTAACCGTGTGCTAGCTGGAATTTAAAGGAGCAGTAAGATGAGATGAACACCTCTTCTTTTTCCCGCTAAACCTGTGTCCATTTAGTAGGGGTCGACTTTCCTAGTCCGCATTTTCCATTTAACACGTACTTGTTCTGCATCTCTGTGTAAACGAGCTTCTTTTAGGTCATTTTCAGACCGTTATCCACCAGGTGGGTGAGATGAGATGAGCACTAAATTTGACCTATTTTTGACCCCAGACGAGAAAAAACTAAGTCAATATTAGAAGCCGATTTTACACTAATCGAACTAGTAGTAGTAGTAGTAGTAGAAGCTCAATAATGCTTGTGTACTAGTGAGGACGATATTTTTCTAGATATGTACCTACTTGTATACATAAGAGACATCCAAGACTCAGGAACAAATATTTATGCTCATCACAAAGATGCCCTTACCGAGGTTTGAACCTAGGACCGTCAGCTTCACAGGCAGGGTCTCTACCGCTAAGCTACACCAGTCGTCATGAATGACATGACATGACAAACAGGGTGAGCAAACTGAAGTGGCAATGGGCAGGTCACAAAGTTCGTAGAACCGATGGCCGTTGGGGCCGAAAGGTTCTCTAGTGGAAATCGCGTAACGGCAAGCGCAGCGTGGGAACCCTATTGTTAGGGTTGCGGGGACTCGCTGGATGCGGTTCGCCTCTATCCAACCCATGTAGAAATCTATTCAGCAGGCCTGTATCCAGCAGTGGACGTCCTATGACTGAAATGATGATGTTGATGATGATGACCCATTGTCTCTCTCCCCAGACCAAAATGGGCCGCTTCGACGAGACCGTGGCGGAGTACATGGCGGAGATCGCCGACGCCAACCGCACCATCGAAAAACTGCGCAGCGATATTGGTTAGTACATTTAACCCTTTTCCAGGCCGTAGCTATCTAGATGTTCAAAAAACAAAACATACGAGTACATTGAGAGTAGTTAAGGATTGGGAATTAATTTCAGCGGGCCTATGATGGTTGCGTTTGTCACGCGATAAATAAATGACATAGCTGCCGTCACCTTCTGATACGTATGTGAGTGCGAGAGTGACAGGCGTGTTATCATATCATGTGGTCGATGAATCTTTCTACGCCTGGAAAAGGGTTAAACAAACGGAGGGGCTACTCAGATGTTTGTAATTCGAAGTTCGTATTTTAACCTCCTGCTCACTTAAATAAAGATTAACAAGAGAGAGGGAGCAAGAGAGAGAGAGAGAGAGGGACGGTACCGCAATAAGAGCTTACAATTTCAAACTTCGAAGTAACGAACGGAGCAGGTCAGAGGTCCGAAGCTTATTGTCACTAGTTAAAAAACTATAGAAGCCCTCATTAAACAGTGTTATTTTTTAATATTTTTCTAGGTTTCCGCGATTATGACTTCTTTAAATAAAACAAATTAAACGGATTACATCGCGTATACACGGAATAACTTATTTTTATTAAAGCGAATTTTTTTTGCCTAGAGGAGGCGCGGGCGCTGGCAGACGCCATGCATGCGCGCGAGTTGGCCGGCGTCGAATCATTGGAGACCATCAAGAAAACCGTTGCGCGGCTCGACAAGGAGCTCACCACGCTCAAACGGGCGGGGGATGACGACCCGTACGTACATTGCCCTACCCTACTCTATCCTACCCTACCCTACCTTACCCTATCCTACAATACTGTTCACCCTCTAGTCTAGAATCATAATATTTTTTGAAAACTGATGGTATAATTACTTGCTGGTGCTTTGGTGCTTGGACCACCTTAAATCCGTTCCTCGCGCTCGAGAATTACGAGTAGCTTCCAGTTTGAGCTCATGATACAAATAATTTATTTTACCTGTACTTATAGACACATTGCAGTTATATTACATAAGCAAACGATTATAACACTTTCCGATTAACGTCAATGTATCTCGGCCTCGACTCGCATCAATGTGTAGTGCTAGCATAGAAACCAACTTATATGCTTCCAGTGGAGCGACATCAGCCGCGAAGGAGAAGGAGAAGTTTGAGAAAGAGAAGCAACGACTCCAGGGTGAGCTGGACGGCATTAAGCATCGTCTGACCGCCGCCATGAGCTATATCGAAGAGCTGGAGGGAAAAAACAGCGCCGCGGACGAGACCATCGCCCATCTGGAGGAGCAGCTCGAGGTATCGTCTTTTTTAATTCAAAATCATTGGTCAAAAACATCCGGCGCTCAGTATAGGCCCCTCCCAAACAACGCCACCTGACGCCTGCATCCATCAGCATGTGGAGGACGCTAGCTCATTAGTACAATTTCTGAGCCGCCTACTTACTTCTGAGTCTTCCGGAACTCGCCAGAACCATCGCCTCTGGTTTTCTTTGCCGTGTTTGTATTTTGGTGACATCTGCCACCGGTTGTGTCCTTCCTGTCCTGTCCTGTATAATTTAGTTTGTAGTTCAAATGAAAAATAGAGTGTAAGTATTAGAGTACATTTTAAATTATGTTCCTGAGAGCAGAGAAAAAGATTTGACCAAGCCCAGTCGGTCAGCCCAGACGCCGCTGGGAAGATATGGCAGAGGCAAAGTGTGACAGTTTCAAGCCACTAATTGGCAGGAAACTGCGTAGATCGCGATAGGTAGCTATCGGTTCGGAAGCCAAGACCCTGTTTGGATCGCTTTGCTGAATAGTTTAGTTAAGGCAATAAGTGTAAATGCTGAAAAGCAATATTGTGTTGCAGGATGCCGATAATAATGCGGTGCGACAAAATCGCCTCGTCGAACACTTGAAGGGTGAGATCGACGGGCTGAAGAACGTCGTCGAGCAGCGCGGAACCACGATCAGCAACCTCAGCGACCAGGTAAACGATAAGTGTTTCATATTCGGCTTTACAAAATTACCGATATTTCAACTCATTTTGGCGCCCGGTATTATGTCTGCGTACAGCTTGTATACTTGCAGTGACTAAACATGTTCGTAACGAGGTAAACAATTACGGTTATTTACAAGCACTTGCACAAATAATACCCCTTGCCCAGATGTTTTGTGTGATGAACTGTTTTTAAAGGTTCAGTAACACGCAAGTAATGTCTCCGGCGTTGCATGCGACCATATTTGCCACCTTATTAGTAAAAAAAAAATGTGTGCCCCAACCAAAATGACCAGGAGTTGTTACTACAAGATGCTTACCTACGTGTTTATTTCGTGTTGATTCACTCCCATGTAATTAAGTCCTTACCGATATATGGTGAACAAGTACCACTTATTCCGACTATTGATGAAAATATTTCAACTGGTTCATCAATATGTTTTTTACAGAATCAAATGGGAATGAAACTGCAGCGTTCAAATTCCCGCTTCGACACAGATAATTTTTACAATGTGATTGTCATTTTAACAAGGTCTTGTTTAAATTGCCGTGTTAGTTATGTGGATCAAAGTTTGCAAGTTAAATTTGACCCACTTCCCGGTTTGCGATTGAACTAAAATTTGACATACTTAAAGTGGCAATACAATATTTTGACCCCGTCGAGCTGATCTGATGATGGAGGCGGATGTTGATCGTAGGAAGTCTTTAATAAAATAACGCAATCCTACCTAGTTTGGGCTCTTTAGAATCGTCTTTATGAGTAGTCAGAAGAATAGTACAGTCGGCAGTAATCTTGATATTTTTGACAGAAACTTATTTTCGATATTCTTATTCGTTCCCAGTTAGCGAAGGCGGAGCGCACGATCGAGCGACGCGACCGCCAGCTAAAGGATATGGCGAACAAGCTGCAGGCGGCGGTGGCTGAACAGGATGCTGCCGTTGCCAAGGCAACGCAGCTGAAGGAAACCCTGGAAAACACCAACGCCGAGTTCACCAAAGCTAAGGAGACGCTCACCAATAATACTCGAGAACTGAAGGTACCTACGTTCAATTAAGGTCTCATTAGCACGAGCGCTTATAAAAACCAGCTAAGTGCGAGACGGACTCGCGCACCGAGGGTTCCGTACAAAATATACGCTACAAACGGCCGTATGAAAATTCAGTGTTAGCAGATCCCTACTCCTAAGCAAAATATACGTTGTGTTCGATCATTTTACGCTGGCTGTTCACACTGCCGGCGAGAACTCTCTCATATATGTATATCTTTTATTGACACGGAGTCTACATCTATTGTGCGTTTTTTGAGCGAGTTGGGCGAGAAAATAGTCGATAGTTGTTGGCTTTCTCGCCGGCGGTAGGACTAGTGCCATAACCGGATCAATTGGTATCACAGGAAAAAATAACACATTCGTTCTCTATTTCGCAGAATATGAACGACGATAACAACAAGATGCGGAACGAGGTGTCCAAACTGACGAAGCAGGGGGTTCAGCAGACCAAGAAGTTTCAGCTTCTGGAGGGGGCCAAGGCTGGGGTGGAGAGCGAACGGTACACAATATACAGGGTGTTCCAGAGACCAACGGTAATCCCACGAGGGCTGTTAGAGCAGCTCTAAAGCTAACGTTGTATCAGTTGTATGTATGTTCCGAGATTTTTTGTAGTTTCTGAGATATTCGGAATTTTAGTAGCGACTTTGGGTTGTTTTCCTTATGTTACAGATAGTCGTTAAGTTTAAGTAAAATTCCCTTTTTTTCATCAGTATCCTAAATTATTTGGACTATAAAACTACTCAAGTTTTAGAATCATGGGCCAGATTTTTTTCGAATATTTTTTTTGAGTAATCATAATCACGCAAAGTTAGATATCTCAGAAACGACTAAAAATTGCTGAACATAAATGGGAGTCAAATCGATAGCTTTTATTGTCTGTTTATATTTGCAGTTACTCACATCATATAATCCGAATGCTGCTCGACATGTTTTGTTCCATTCCTAGGACCTAATCATGAGACACGAATGGACCCTGACGCTGCCGTTCGCTTCATCCGAATTTTTAACCGTGATAGACGGTCGGTGACACTGTTGTCCATCTGGGGGGCAGTTGGAAAACAGTGTTAAGTGTTGCGTCGGACAGTGTGAACGATGCTTTAGAGCAGAGCAGGACGTACTATTCCGGTAAACCAAAGCCTAATCTAGGGCCAGAATCCTTTTCTAAATGCTCACGGACTGTAATGGAGTAAAATCTTGTACTTTTAAAATTTATGGAGCAGTTGTATGCGTATTTTCGCAAGATCGTGGGTCCACCTTGCTGTAGTATATGATTATTTAAATTATTTTAAAGAACATATGTTTTTGTTTTGATATTTACATCACTCGTTAAAAAACATTTCAACATGGCACAATAATTGGTTTACTATCACTATCTCTCGTCTACGCTCTTTACCACTTGTAGAATCTGGATCTAGACCTAACGTATCGGCCCGCTCCGCCTCTACCGCTTCGTGCCCGTTCCTAGACAACCTTCGTGCTTTGACTGTCGTCGATTCTCGGATGACATGAATGATGACATATTTTATCTCATCCTCACTCTAGTGACCGCTTGCGGCAGCAAGTCAGCGTGATGGAGCGCGAGATCATGCTGAACAAGAAGCAGGCTGAGGCGGACCGGCGCGAGATCGAGAACCAAAACCGCGAGAAGGAGATCCTCAACAAGAGCATGCAGAAGATTCAGAGTAAGTTCGCTATCAAACACATACAACAGTAACTGCCTCTGACTGTACATTAACGATGGAGCTCATGCTCATCGACCAGGACCGGCGCGAGATCGAGAACCAAAACCGCGAGAAGGGGATCCTCAACGAGAGCATGCAGAAGATTCAGAGTGAGTTCGCTATCCAACACATACAACAGTAACTGCCTCTGACTACATTAACGATGGAGCTCATGCTCATCGACCAGGACTGGCGCGAGATCGAGAACCAAAACCGCGAGAAGGAGATCCTCAACAAGAGCATACAGAAGATGCAGGGTAAGTTCGCTATCAAACACATACAACAGTAACTGCCTCTGACTGTACATTAACGATGGAGCTCATGCTCATCGACCACGACCGGCGCGAGATCGAGAACCAAAACCGCGAGAAGGAGATCCTCAACAAGAGCATGCAGAAGATTCAGAGTGAGTTCGCTATCCAACACATACAACAGTAACTGCTTCTGGCTGTACATTAACGATGGAGCTCATGCTCATCAACCAGGACCGGCGCGAGATCGAGAACCAAAACCGCGAGGAGATCGTCAACAAGAGCATGCAGAAGATTCAGAGTAAGTTCGCTATCCAACACGTGTAACAGTAACTACCTCTGGCCGTACATTAACGATGGAGCTCATGCTCAACAACCAGCATGAGGCAGACCAGCGCGAGGTCGAGAATCTCAACCGCGAGGAGATCATGAATAATAGCATGAAGAAATTTCAGTGAGAATTCTCTATTTGAACAAATGTATGCAGTCAATTTACAAGTACAACAGTGCTCGACGACGCCGTACGCGCGAATGGTTGGTCGAGCACTGCTTCCAGCCTTATACACTTGCTACTGAACTGAAAAGGCGTCGAAAAGAGAAAATAAACGAAAGCTGTAGTACTGACGTGACGTGTGTAGTTCAGACCTTTTTTCCCGTGACGACATTGGAAAAAAAGTCTGATTTTAATGCCTATAATAAGTTTCAGTCAAAAATAAATGTTTTTGTGACAAGCTTTTATTGCCAATTGTACTTTTATTTGGACATTCACCAACTAATCACCGAGACGATTCTAAAGAGCCCAAGCTCGGTAGGATTGCGTTATTTTATTACAGAGTTGTAATAATAATTTAACTGGAAAATCATATTTTGTTTAATAACTACTGATGTTGGTTTTAGACGAGGCTCAAGAGAACTTACACGCTCTGAACCTGATGGATAACCGCCGCAAGCAGCTGGAGACGGAGCTGGATCAGACCAATCTCCAGGTCAACCGGCAGCGGCTCAATATACGACAACTGGAGAAAGATAAGGACAGGTGAGTGACGTTAGAAGTAAAAGCGAGACAGAGTTGGATCAGACCGATCTCTAGGTCAATGGGCAGCCACTCACCATATGATATCGACAGCTGGAGAAAGACACTTACAGGTGAGTGACGTTAGAAGTGGGACCAAGACGGAGCTGGATCAGACGGAACTCAAGGTCAATCGGCAGCGGCTCACGCTCACTATACGATATCTGGAGAAAGACAAGGGCAGATAAGTGACGTTAGAAGTGAAAACGAGTCGGAGCTGGATCAGACCGAACTCAAGGTCAATCGGTAGCGGCTCACCATACGATAGATGGAGAAAGACAAGGACAGATGAGTGGCGTTATAGAAGTGAGAGAGAGACGGTGCTGGATCAGACCACACTCCAGGTCAACCGGCAGCGGCTCACCATACGACAGCTGAAGTATAACAAAGATAGGTGAGGCAGTGAGGACAGGGGTGTGAAAAACCGAGCTTGTGGTTTTGTACCACGACCATGCAGGTGAATCCCCAGCCATAGACACCATATAACCGCTAGAGAAGAACAAAGCATAACTGTGGGGGATAGTGACGATAATAGTGGGAAAGAAACCTAAAAATTGAACTAGCTGCATACCCTGCATACGATGGGAAGGCAATCTTTAGACATGCCGGGGCCGTCGAGTACTCAAGGAATGGGGCCCCACGCGTACTAAATAATAAAATACCTCACTGTACCGTTAAATGACGTCTAAGATCTTTCGGAGCCCCCGTGAGATTGGGTACCCTAGGCACGGACCCCTCTTGCACTTATCGTAAAGACGGTACTGCTAGGTAGCGAAACCTTTAATCAGCCTCGTCTGCCAGTTTTTGGCATACTAATGCTTGTCTGGATCATATCAACGTGCGGCTAAACCAGAAGTTCACCGTCCAACTGAAGGAATAGGACTTGTGGGTTGGAAGACAGAACACACTGCGAAACTATTAAGTTCGTGAATTATAAGAACAACAAGAGAGTTTTATGGATTTACTATTATTAAACAGCTAGCAAATATACTAGCTGTATATATACTAAGTATGGCGGATAATAACTCCTCTACTTTCAGAATGTTGGAGGAGGCTATGGCGCTAAACGAGAGAATTGATGAAATAGCAGGTCAGTAAATTGATCTTTTTTCTATGGCAGCTACAAACTACTACGAATATCTGTCGATGGAACCGTTTTAAAAGTCTTCCTTATACATACTTACGCAAATCTTACCTTCAGCATCATTGTCCAAGAGAATATACAATGAAAACTACCCGTTGTTTATAAATTATAATGCTTGGTAGTTTTTTTTTCGCCTTTTTTAAGTATCTAAAATAACCGCTCAGGCCTGAAATGTAAATTTTCCTAAAAAGTTATATTTCCAAAATGTCTGTGTTCCATAAATCTCAACACGTCTGTGGTATAATTTCTGTTTGACATTGTGAAAATGCAGACATTTTGGGAATAGAACATTTTAGGAAAGCGGACATTTAGGCCTGGCTGAGCCGTTGTTGGGTACTAAAAAAGGCAAAGAAAAAACCACGTGACTCAGGTTGTTCAGCCAGTGGGGTTGTACCACAGATACAAAATATTACCTTGATTGGCTGAATGACCGAGGCACAGGGTTTCTTGGTTACCTTATTTTATCTAAAAGAATAGACTATAGAGACTATAGTAGTAGTATAAACACTATTGCTATTATACCTGCGGGCCTATGATGGTCGCATTTATCACGCGATAAATGATATGATAACGCGCCTGTCACTCTCGCACTCACATACGTGTCAGAAGGTGACGGCAGCTATGTCTCTTATTTATCGCGGGACAAACGCAACCATCATAGGCCCGCTGGTAGCTTAATACGAAAAAATACGAATCTGGGTGATCGAGCTTTGCTTTTGCACGAGTGTTAGTATTCCGCGAATAAAACCTATATATCTAACGACTTGGCTACGAAAGTGCGCGAATTGCGGCACGGGAAGCGTTTTATCTGTTCATTCACTGTGGTTGGAAACGCACGCAATGAATTAGAAAAACCGCCGCCGCTGCCGCCGCTCGGTGTCGTGGCCGGGCCGTAAGTAGATAAACTTGAAAAGCAAAACTGGGTCAACACACCAAATATCATCCAAGTCGTTAGTGTTTACAAAAAACGATTACATCCGAAGCCTATTGTTCTTACAGAGGAAGTCCGCCTCCGCACTGCCGACATAGTGGACCTAAAGAAGGCACTCCGCGAAGAGCAGATCAACGGTCACAAGCTGAGCGTAGCACTAGGTATTCAATTTACCATCATTAATATAAGGGCTCATATGTGTTTGTCGATACGCTTGTTATGTTGGGGGGGTGGGTGGGGGGTGGGGATAGATCAAATCAATAGATCATACATCTCACTCAGCCAAACATAAAGAAATTGTACTTTAATAAGAAAGATTTAGGCATGGTGTCTATCTAGCAGTGAATTGGATGCCTTTTTGATGAAAGATGATCAAACAAGTTTCTTAAGCCAAATACCAATACTTTAAGTTTCTTCATCCGACCGTGTAGCAAGCTTATTTTTCTCATCCCTAGGGAGAAGGTGCATTCTCCAGGACCACAGGTAGCATATGATACACTCTGGTCCATATTCTGTCTCTTTACTCCGTCGCTGGCGTTGCTGCCTATATCGATCGATTAAATCTATGAACGTTGAATTTAGACACTACTCGAGCCGAGAGGAACGTGCTGCACAAGAACTACACCGATGCTCTAGACGAGGTCCAGGATCTGAAACAGAAGCTGCGAGTAAGTTGAACTGGGTCCTTGGTGAGTTGTTACCCCTCAGTGGTACGGTCGGCCAAGAAATTCGTACGTACGAGTATTAAGGTTCAAAAGAGCTAGACCAATTTCTTGGTCGAAAGGACTTTTATAACACCCCTCCACGCCCTTCTGGTCCATGGTCGCCGCTCTGAAAGACAGAGCACTGTGTTCCACCTACTGGCACTTAAAGTCTGGTAACATTCTATGCTACGTAGACAACGTCAGTGCTCTTGTGGAACGATCTCGCAGAGCGACTCCAGACGTAGCTCGCTCCATTGCGCTTTGAGTAAATTTGGGTTTGTTGTGAAACCCGTTGTCACCGACTACGTCTGAGTACCTTAACCCGCAACACAGCAAGTTGAAACTGATTGAAGATAATCAATATCAATACAACACAATAACCTTGCCAAATATTTCCAGATGTTAGCTTACCAGATCGAGCAGTTAAAAGAGGACATCACTGGCAAGGAAACTGGGCTCAAGTCGTGCGAGGCCGCCCTGGGCAAGTGCCATAAGAAGCTGGAGACTCTTCGCATGGAGATCCAAGCGGGGGTGGCAAAGCTGGCTGACGCGAGGGCCGACATTGCCGCCTTGAGACAGGAGGAGGCCAGACTTAACAGGATAGTGCAAGTACGTGTTCATTTAAACTACAGGTAAGTGCGTAATGCAGATTATCCTTACGAAGTTGGAGATACTGTTTGCTACTACTTATCTGATTAATGACCGATTGCACCTGTCAAATGTTTGATAATGACATCCGTAATTAACCGTTAAAATTAACAGAGCGTGCTAAAATTGAACCTTATCCTTTTTTGTGTAGGAAGGTGACGCTGCGCGAGCCAAGATAACAAAAGAGCTGGAGGGTCTTATGAATGAGCGAGATGTCGTGGGCGCTCAACTCGTGCGTCGAAACGACGAAATTTCGCTGCTATATGAGAAAATCCGCATCCTCGAGGTTACGTTGCACCGAGGTATGCACAACGCCTGTATCTGTATCTGTATTTCTACAGGCATCTTCTTTTGACAGCACTGCCACAGCACACCACACTTGATTAATAGAAAAATATAAATTTTAGGTGAGCGGCAGTACGAGCAACGCGTGGAGGACATAAGACTGTTGCGACTTGAGATCATTAGGCTTAGGAAAGAGAAGAATCTGCTCTCAAAAGGCATAGAGAACATGACCGATCTACGGCTCGAGGTGAGTCTTGTAGCTCTTTGTACTGTAATATTTGTACATAACCGCAACATACGTTTTAGTAATGACCAGACCAATCCAGTAGATAAAGCACCATGTCCGTTCGAGGTTTTTGTTTCGGGACCAAGGGCCCCTAAGATATTAGGGGGCATGGTGCACAGCACCGTCTGGCACTTCGGTGGCTACGGTACTAAACCACAAATTGGTCCAAGCTCCGAGTATCATGCAATCCGCGGCGCTAACATAACTAGCGTTTGTGGTCCATAATTTTGGGATAAATTCTTAGGTTTACTTATAACAGCATTATTGTTTCGATAGGTGTTTAACCTGGAGCGCGAGCTGGGACGCGAGCGTCTCCGAGTGCGAGCGCTTGAGGAGGCCCTGGAGACTCCGCAGAACGTCCACCGGTGGAGAAAGCTGCAGGGGACTGATCCGGAGAGCGTACGGCTTACGCAGAAGCTCCGCGTTACTCAGAAGTAGGTAGCTGTCGTAGCAACTGTACTAGGGAGTCAGGTGTTGGAGGCTGAAAACCCCACAGAACAATAGGAAGGAGGAAGCTGCAAGGGACTGGAAGCTGCACGTCACTCAGAAGTAGGTGGCTGTCATAGCAACCGTTCTAGGGAGTCAGAGGTGTCGAAGGCTGGAGACCTCGCAGAACAGGAGGAAGGAGGAAGCTGCAGGGGACTGGAAGCTGCGCGTCACTAAGAAGTAGGTGGCTTCCGTAGCAACTGTACTAGGAAATCAGGTGTTGGAGGCTGGAGACCCCGCAGAACAGGAAGAAGGATGGAGCTGCAGGGGACTAATTCGGAGAGCGTGCGGCTCACGCAAAAGCTGCACGTCACTCAGAAGTAGGTGGCTATCGTAGCAACCGTACTAGGGAGGCCGATGTCTGAGGCTGGAGACCTCGCAGAACAGGAGGAAGGAGGAGGGTGCAGGAGAGTTTCCGGGGAGCGTGCGGCTCATGCAGACGCTGCGTGTCACTCAGACGTAGGTGGCTATCGTAGCAACCCTACTAGGGAGGGAGGCAGGTATTGGAGGCCGACGACCCCAGAAAACAGGAAGAAGGAGGAAGCTGCAGGGGACTAATCCGGGGAGCGTGCAGCTCACGCAAAAGCTGCGCACCACTCAGAAGTAGGTGGGTGTCGTAGCAACCATACTAAAAAAGCAGGAATTAGATGCTCGAGACCATGCACAAATAACACAGCGGTCGCGGACACTGCGGAGGACTGATTTGGAGAGCGTTCGGCTACCAAAAGTCCTGTTGATTTAAACTGTCTGTAACTGTACGTTGTGTCTTTCAAATCTCTCTTTACACGGCGGCTGCGGTGTGAGAGGCGCAAGGTGTGGCGCCAAACGGTTTGGAAGGCGATTCTTGATTTATAGCCCGGCTTAAAGCGAAACTGGTGGAAGAATCTGGCTGATACATTTTCAACATAATTCTCTATCAAATACAATGAATTGGGTTATGAGACGCGACCCGTGATTGGCCGTACCTTGACATGTCACGCTTCGAGACTGTCTTCGGTCAGCAATTGGCTAGGTAAGGTCACGGTTTTTGCTTTTTATTCGCACTATAAATAACTAAGGTGAGTTACTTAGCGACCTCGTATTGTAATTGTTCTTTATTACAATCGCTCATCAATTTATTGGATCAATTAAGACAATTCATCTGCAACAACGTTATAAACAAAGAAGGATAATTCTTAGGGGGTACAGCACCAATCTTAAGTATACGCGTATAAAAAAAATACGCATATACTTAAGATTGGTGCTGTATCGGCCAGGGTTAATCTAGCACAATTACATGTATGTATTTAGAGAATCTTCTGTGAAGGTTTGTGGTGTTGCGTGCTTGCTGCCATCGTAAGCATTTTGTCGTTTCAATAAAAAAAATGGTTTAAAGCCTTTAAATATGTTGATTCCGAATTAATGGCGAGAAAGTACGTTGTCAGTATTAATGTCGATGTTTTACCATCACGATCTTCGTGATTTTTAAAGTGAGTTTCTTCACTAAGAAACTATATAAGTAAGTATTAATATTGCCAGGCCAGTCCATCATGTCCACTGTGGCTCGCAACTTTTTGTCGCGCATGGTATGTTGTCTATCCCTTTCCATTCAGCACGGTGAAAAGGTGACAGTTGATGCTATATCGTGCAACAAGCGAACTTGCGACTTCTTATGCTAGCCCGGCAGATCAACACAGATTGCTTGACACGCGCACCGCGAAATTAAAACTGTAATCCAATTATCCTACAAAGAGTTTAGTCGCTAATTGCCGACTATCATAATTGGTCATTTTATTAGTCACTATTACCCATCCGTGTCTCGGTATCGTGACAACGACCCGTGCGAAACGATGATGAAAAAATTATTCACACCTTTCAGTACGAAAAGGCACTAAATCAGACACGAATACAACGAAAACTGAATTTTACTGCGGGTATTTTGGAACTAAAGTGAAGTTCGCTTTGTTTTGTGTTAATTCCTTTTAGAATTTATGCAAATTGAGTAGGTCAGGAACTCGGAGTATTGCTATTTACACTTAATGCTTGATTTAATTGTTACGACCTAGAGAATCTGCGATATCATCTATTTTGTTTGATTGCCATCGTAACTAAGTGGTCTACTGTAATAATATTATTGGTAATTATATTGATATTTTTTTTAGCTTTAGCCTCGAAGTAAACGAAGGGAAAAACAAATATATAAATATACATTTCCGACTTCTCTTGTTCCTGTTAGTTGCTTGCTTTCTCTAATGTAGGTAATATTAATAAATCTTATACTAAACGACATAGCCCCAAATTAAGCTGTACTAGACGTAGACGATAATATATCTGTATTCCTATCATAAAGTTGTACAAATTAAATGTTTGTATGTGTCGTTGTGGCTTCATCACGCTAAATCGGCCGAACAGATTTCAACAATTTTTGGTACACGGGTAGCTGGGTATCTCCAGATGGTTATAGGATACTTTTTACCCGGCTATGCTAAAGAAAAAAAGAGGGGTTATGACTTTTTCTCCTTTGCGAACGAAGGTGCGGGCGCCTTGTAGTACTTCCTATAGAGATATACATATGCTCAAATAGATAAAAAATATGAAATAGCCAAGAACAAATAGTCGACGTCAACACAACACATACAAAATATTTACCTTTACCGGGATTCGAACCCAGCACCGCTATGCAACCGCACTGTCACCGAGCTAACCGCATCGCCAGATCGTGCGTTGCAGTTTGTACCAGATCCCTGGTCCCCAGTGGTCAGTCGTCATCTTAGAACATTTAAGTAATGGAGATGACAAGCCGTCACATTACAGAACAAATTTTTCATGCATTTTTAGTGGGGGGTGAGGTAAACACGTACAGCACACTACGGAAACGTTCCTATTTATAGAAACGCACAAAATTAAAAGAAATCACCTATACAAACAAAAAACATCCACACACTGACAATTTATCGTATAAACTAACCGGAGATTTCTTGACTATTTTGACAGAGAGGAATGTATTCGTATGGCATCTCCAGTGGTTAAATACTCTTAGGTCGTCATCAATGGGACTCGATCAGGTTTTCCCCGGTTTTGTCCTAGTTTGGAGGCTGTCCGGGAGTCGTCCGGGCGGGTTTTTAAAATTTGTTCTCTTTTTATGCCAGGGAAAACCTTATTGAACTGAATAAAATGTAACACGTCCGGGGAAAAATGCGATTTCCTTCTAATGTTCGGGGTTTTTAAATAAAAACATGTGAATAAAATAAAAACATCTTGCAAGTTAAATCTCACCCACTTCTTGGTTTCCGATTGTGTATGTCTATTTGTTCGATGACAATGCAATATTATGATACCATCAAGCTAGGAACTCTGTAACAAATTAAAACAATTACTTTAGGCTCTTCACGAGTAGAATCTCCTGAATGATTGTTGACGGGTGTTCAGAAGAAAGTACAGTCGTCAATGAAAGCTTGTCTATAAAATGTTTTATTTGACAACGTATTTCTTCGGTCTTCCTTTTCTTATATAACCTGCCACATTCATACTTTACGTTTTTCCCGTCACATGGCCGTCATCCCACCTTATCACATACCCATACCACGATAGACGGTGTGCTCGTACCCTTATTTATTTATTAAACGAATCACAAATAATGTAACATAATAGTAAGAAAAAACAAATCGTTACATTGATTCAGAGATACTTAAAAACTAATTAACTTATAGCTACAAGGTGTCTATCTTGCTCCCTTTCTAGCACTCTCTTCCATTCGTTCATCAGCCTCGCTATCCCGTTCGCAAACAAATCACATTCAGATTGTGCCGGGAGTAGAGTTGATGAGGGCAGTCGCGCGCGAAGTGCAGGCGCAGGCGCGTGCGCGAGTGCTCCGCAGCCAGCAGGGGCGGACGCCGCCGCTTGCTGCAGTAATCATCGGGTACAGACAGTTTTAAGAATCTCTCCGAAAGACCGATGCTGTCTACCTTGCTTCTTAAAATATTAATAACAAATCATATTCTTATCTGTCGGTCGTGGTCCTACTCGTTCCTCTTACATACTCAATTATTCTGTCCATTCTTGTCACGTCACACATCCATTCCAAATGTTCGCGAATCGAAAAATATTGTTGAATATTTTCAAACCTAGATCGCCTTTTCGCAGGAAAGTTCTGGCCCAGAGCGAGATGCTGGTGCTGAAAGACCGCGAGCTGAAGGAGACCAAGAACCTGTACACCGCCGTCAAGGACATGCTGGCGCTGCAGCCGAGCCCTGAGATCCAGGTAAGAAGAAGACACGAGATATTTTACTCACGTCACAAATGTCTAGGGGCGTCTATTAATTACGTGGCTGTTTAGGAGGGGGAGAGGGGGTCGAGCTAAATCTCATCTAATATTACTGAGGTAGAGGCTTTGGTGAATATTACCTATTTGTTTTTCTGCAAGAATGTGCAAAAAAATGGGTTAAAATTAAGTAAAACATGTTTCGTTACTGAAATATAACTAAATATTACACAATAATATTTATCGTAATTTTGCGAAGTTTAAAATAATTAAAAATATTCGGCGGGTCGGAAAATCGCCCAATAGACGCTCCCCTAATACTGCTAAATATCACAGACAGACAATGCAGTACGAGAAGAGCAGCGCTATAGCGCTCAGACCTATTTAGTTACCTAATAGAGAGAGATGGTAATAGTTTTCTCGTTAAAACAAAAGATAATTGTATAGATTCAGGCGCTAGTTTGCGTAATTCCATATTAGATTTTAATGAAATAGCAAAGGAACTATACCTAATCCATAAAACAAAAAATACTTATTGTCTAAAATTTGAGTATGTAATCGGCTAACCTATATTTGTATGAGAAAACAGCATTAAACAGTCAGTAATATCCATATCCAACTGATGACGTGGGTTTTTAATCTCTCGATGTCTAGTAATTTTCGCAACAAATAGGTTCAAATTCTACTTCAGGTTCCTTTTGATATCAATAGAGACTGAAAGCTACATAAAACTCGATTAGACACAAATTTCTACTAACCTATCTGTTTCAATTTCCCCGGTACAACTGCGAAAGGATATCTTTATTTGACTCTATTACCCGTCAATAGAGTAGCGAGGAAACTTTCGATCGAGCATTTGTTTTTTCAGCTGACTGTACCTACTGTGATGTTAAGCACCTAATAGGGAATATGCATAATCTTTTCTTTTTGCTTTATTAAAAACTCAGTCATGTAACAAACAGTGGAGAAAAATATTTTTTCGAATAACTATAAAAATAACCAAGATATAAGCTATCAAACATGTCATTCTATCTCTTTCTAGCAAAACAGAATTTAATATGGAGTTTATATGACCGTCGTAGACTGTGACGTAACAGTCTATGTCGGACCTCTCTGTCAAATCGCTGTCTAATTAGTAGTTTAAAATGCCTATATCATGCGTATTTTCAGGCAGATTTTAATTTTAATTTCACTTTTTGGAATAGTTTTTACGGTATTTCGATATTTTGTTAAGAAAAGCGATGAAAAAATGTCATGCATGTTCCCACTTCAAACAAAACACAGAATCACTAATTCCAACCGAGAACCGCAGTTCGAATTGCCAAGGTTTTAAGTGGGTGGGTCAACTTTTTCTTGTTATTTCGTCCGGTAAATCAAGAGATAAAAGTGACAGCTACTTAGAGCTAAATGGTAATAATCTACGCTAATAGCGTACATACTAACGATATGGCCCCTTGGAAAATGGACCTTTACTTTACTGGCTAGAAAAAAATATTTTTCACTTCTCCTGCTCAAAAAGTACGTCATATTAGCTTCGCAAAGCGAGACTAAAATAGTACATCTAGCCCATAATCTAATCCCATACAAATTTCTATAAATCTGAAAAAAAACTTGCGGCCAGCTACATACTACTTACGAATAATTAAAAACAAATAAAGCAACCCGATCAGATTGGCCGAAATTTGTGATCGAATTGCTCAAACTTTACTTTGAATTTTTCATGAAATATATGTACAATAATTTTAAGTCTTTTTTATTTTCTCGCAGGCAAAGTGAAAAGCAGAGTGTTTAACAAGGGGCTAAAATAAGCCATTATGACACGAAGCGATTAAATATGTCTGAGTAATGGCTTTTAGCCAATCTACTATTTGTTGTCCTTAATAGACTTAATTTAAAATCATAGTTTTGAGGAGTAGCTCAGGCGACGTAACCATGACAACGATGTCCATTGAAAAGCTGATTGACCCGAAGTATGGGGTGACTTACAACTGTGTTTTTTTTTCAGCAAACGCTCAACCAGACGCAACGTGCGCTAGCGCAGCGGACGACGAAGATGAAGTGTTTGATAGCTGGTGAGTGAGCTGGAAGATCAGAGGACACTGCGTAGGAAGGCCAACAAGGTGGACCCCCGGTCTGGTCAAGATCCCAAAAAATCGTTGTGGGCAGCGCACGGTGTTTTTAGAGATCCATGTAAGAGGCCTTCGCCCAGCCTTGGACGTCTTTGGGTTGAGATGATGATGAAGTTGGTTGCCAATTGGTAACTCATGAACTGTTGACCTATCCTTAGAAAGCGAAATTTTTCGATTGTAGTTATGTTAGGCGGTCTTAGCGGTGATTTTGGCGTGGCGTGTAAGGGGGTTTATAATTTGACGACACGTTTGGCTCAATGTGTGTGTTGCACAACGGCCTACGAAGCTGGCGGTCCCGGGTTCGAATCCCGGCCAGTGCAAGTGTTTGTGTGATGAGCACGGATGTTTTTTCCTAGGTCTTGGATATTTTTTATGTACTTAAGTATTATAATTTACCTATACCTACATATATAATTTATTTATCTATATTATTTAGTTTGGGACTAGGTCGATTTGTGTAAGATTGTCCCTAATTATTAATATATAAAAGTATTTATTTATTATTCTCTAATTATTTATTTATAATATAAGCCAACTTTTCATACTTTAGCTGTTGCCCGCAACTTAGTCCGCGTAAAGATACAATTTATAGCTTACAAAGTTTCAACCCCTTTTTCGTCCCTAAAAGGAGATAATGTCTTATTCTCATTTAAAAGATACATACTGGAAAGTTTCATAAAAATTCGTCCAGTAGTTTTTGAGATTAAGTGGAACGAACATACATACTGTCACGTTTTTAATATAGATAGGATGTTTAGGAGATTTGAGGCGGGAGTCCATAACCCCAGTAATCCCCTGGGACCGCCACTAATGTACGATATGTAAATGATTGTTTTACCGTATTGCGATGCTCATTGCAGTTGTTCTCATTCGCTCTTTGACACAAAATAATGGAGATTGAAACCTACCTGTTCTCAAAATACTCGATCGACATTGATATGCAGCATAATCTCTAAGGCACTACGTTATATTACTTTATAAAATACCAACACAGTACTCGTAATTTTTACGCACTATGATGTAATCTGTGACTGAAATGATTTTCACCGGTAGATCCAGCGTAAAATATATTCCTGAAGCAAATATTATTCACTCTTCATATGGTTTCGACGAATTGAAATTCAACATATTCAGATGTATAATGCGGGGAAACTAATTAGTCATTGTACCTAATATAAGTTTGTAAAACCCCGACAACCAATTATTAAATCCGAACTAAGTGACATCCTAGACAAGGTCGCAAAAAAACTTGAAAGTTCGATTTTTAGCTACAAAAGTAGGTATTGACGTCATTGCTGGAAAACCAATTAGTTATCCTTATTATTTAAAGTTTCTTGCCAGTCTAAACAACTACACTAGGCAATATCTTGTCTCGTCAGGAAAATTAATAGGTACCTACGAAAAATAGTAAAACCACGAAATGCAAAGGCTAATTCACCGCTATGGTAGGGTTGCCATACGTCCCGGTACGCCGGGACATGTCCCAGTTTGAAGCGTGCTGTCCCGGTGTCCCATTTCAAATCGAGATTACCGGTCCATACTGATGCCATTTCTAGTATATAGACGTCCTCGGATTGCCTCGACTCATTCTCCTCCTCACAGAGAACGTACTTTTTAAGTTTAAATAAAATTTATTTTATTTATTACCTACTCGTTTGTTATAGCGGCTACATTTGCGATATGTATCAGTCTCAGTGGCCCGACTTGCACTTCACTGGTTTTTTTTTTGTAACTATACGCACAACCTTTTTTGTGCGCTGGATCTAGGTCAATGGCCAGCGAAGAGTGTCGCATACTTCACTAGAGAGCGGGTTTACAAGGCACAACAGCTTTGTCAATACCTCTTAAGGTGCGTCCACATTTGTATCATTTGCCCGTATATATCATCGTCGCGTACCATGATCGCGTATCACGATCACGCGTTTGGACGTTGCGCCGATCCGATCACTCGAAATCCATTTGCTACGCGTATCACACACTCTACGCTACGTCCAAGCAGCGCGATACGCAGTCATGCTACGGCACGGTGATCGGATACGAGCAAATGATACACGTGTGGACGCACCTTAAGAGTTCTTGAAAGGTGCAGATTCTTAGGGTGGAGCTACATCACGAACAGATCCCGCGATATAGTCGCCACGCGTCATCGCTCTATCTCTTACTATAAATAGATATTAATATAAAGAATATAATATACACACTTCATTTAATATAATATATACAACTATTCCTCCTGAATATAAAGAGATAGATAATATTAATCGCGCGACAGAGTCACATGGCACAGTTGTGAAGTACTGTTGTGCTTTAATAAATAACTCGCGTGGAACTCTACGAATCACCGCACGAGTTTGGCGTTTACTGGAACATTAAGTCTTGTTTCTACAAGGGAGTACTTAGAGATTTTCTGCAGGCGATTGTAATTTCTGAGGATCGATGTCTTATACGGAGTTAATGTGACAGAAGTTTGACTAATTATGTCCGCTCGTATCCAATAACTGCGACTGTTGCACCGTAACTATTCCAGATTTCTAATGTGATGTGCCAAAACTAACAGCTTCCCTTTACTCTCGGTTTGAGGCTGAAACCGTTTGTAGTGTGACCGATGCTTTGGAAAGCAGTTTTGATAATAGTAGTCATTTTTCAATTATCTGGAAACAAACGTACTTAATAAAACATTATTATTTCCTTTAATTTTTAAGGAATCAACAAAGATATAAACTGACATAATAATACTAAAAACACATATATAATAGTTACTTTTTTCAATAAAGCTAATGTGTTTCAGCGCTACGAAAAGCTTGGTAGCGAAAGTGTTAAGGGGATGCAACGAAAATTTAAGCTATTTTTTGTGAGATTTTTGTCTAATATATCTAATATATCTAATATATGAAACAGGCAGATTTTTAGATGTGTTTTTTGACTATATACCCTATTCAGTGATGGACGGATTCATCACGCCAAATCGGCTAAACGGATTTCAACTATTTTTGGTACACGGGTAGCCGGGTATCCACAGATGGTTATAGGATTCTTTTTACCCGACTAAGCTGAACAAAAAAGAGGGTTGATGACTTTTCTCCTCCGCGGACGAAGTTGCGAGCATGCACCTTCTAGTTTATAATATTAGTATGTGTAGCGCCGGCTAGCTCGGTGGGATTCTAGGTTCACTAGGCTACGTGAAGTGAATACAACTGAATACAGCCATAACAGTTTATTCTGAGCCGTGATTGGCTCTTGCGCTGAAGCAATGGATTCGTCAAACCCGCGAGTATGGTTAGGGTGGGGCGACGTTTGAGTAGGGTGCGTTCGCGTTATATATGCATTTATTTTGCTTTTCCCAGAGCTTAACATGCGAGAGCAGCAAGTGACGGATCAGCGGCACGAGATAGACCGTATCACGGACGAGCTAGCCTCTTTCAAGCAGAAGTACTACGAGATGAAGAGGGCGCTAGACGCGGACGAGGCTGGGAGGCTCCGTGTGCCTACGCCGCCTACGCGGGAGCCTGCGACTCCCCTCAGTTAAAATTTTCATAACCACGATTTGCGTAGCGCTACGCGCGTAGCCGATAACAAAGGGGAATGCGTATGTAGCGAAAATTTGCTACGAGCAGAATGCCCTAGCCGATTCCTGGTCGTGTCGAGAAACTATTAATGGTGAAGGATAGATACAGATCAAATCGTACACACATTGTGTCTGTAAATTTTTGTACCATTTCGACTTATGTGCGTATGTTAGTGGGTATGTTAAATATTTCAAAAACCGGCCAAGAGCATGTCGGACTATGATCAGTGTAGGGTTCCGCAGCTGTTCATACAAAAAAATGCACTACTACAGATGAAAAAATACGATATATAAAGTGAACTAACAAAAGAGCGTATCTCCACGGCACTTACGACCTTTTGCAGAGAAGCGCAGTATTTCGGCAATCAAAAACGGTATATTCGATCATGTTGAAAACAATTTAAAAGTATTTATTACCCCGTAAGGCCCACCTGCCTAAAATTAGGACATTAGTCAAAGTTAAAACATTGTTTAAGTAACAATGGGGGGTTCTAATTACAAAAGCACGAAAAGTGCTTTCTTGTATTTTTTTCATATTCTTTGAACAAAGGTTTAGAAAATATATGGGGGGGAGGGGACACCATTTATGCTACCTCGGAGCGATTATTTCCAAGAATATCACGAAATCAATAAAAAAATATTATTCTCAAAGATTTTTTACAAGAACTGCGAAATATGTGCCACACATTGATATTTGCTGAAAAATCACTATTATCTGCTCACCAATGTCGTTTTCGTGGTTGTTTGGATTGGATATACATATTAATATCCACTATGACTTTATTTCTACCCCAGAAGCTTATATATATGAACACCGGTTCGTAAATTCTGTGTTACGAACCAAGACACGTTTATTTACCTTCACTCATTTTGGTATTTTAACAATCAAACATTGCAGCAAGCAAAAGCCCCTTGTTAGTACATATAACCGACTGTATTATTCGTTGTATTGTTGTATTGTGCCAATATTTATACAGTTAATTGAGGAATCATATATGAAATCATGGATTTTTTCTATTATACCCCTTGTAGGGTATGTAACCCGTTCTGACCCTTTTTGTATATATCGATTTAAGGCTAAACATATGGTATAACTCCCAATAACTTTGCCCATAAAAGCCATTAAATATATTTATAATATGTCTTGAAATATATGGTATGAGTTATTAAATTGAGTTATATGTTGAGTGATTGATCTCATTTACCTGATTTTCGAATAACCTATTTATAATTATACAAGCTTTGAATTGTATGTGACGACTGAAGAACTCAGGAACAATTTTGAAAATAAATAAAACTACAAAATTATTAATCCGAAAACAATAGTTTTATTTAAGAACTTTTCACTTTCTCATAAAATATACACATTGTTTTTGTCATTAAACTAAAATGTAAGTAAATACTAATTTTAAATACCAATTCTCGGTCAAACAGGTGACCCGAAGCGGGGTCCGCTATCTCGGTCTAAGCTTAACGTGCTCTCATGTACAAACGGTTCACTTAAACGCTATTTAGAAAAAAATATCAAATGAAAGCATGATTTTGTACATTTCAAAATAAAAAAAAAATTAAGACCTCCCGTTTACAAAGTGTGATGATAGAATTCTACAGTCCATCTGTCGATACTTAAAAATAACAGTTCGAATGCATGCGAGTCGGACCGGGTTGTCGGGTCAAATGCGGTCAAATGCTGCGACTGAGTGCCGTCGGTCGTCGGCGCCGCCGACCGTCGCCCACCGACGAGCGACCGCGTCCGACCAACAGGACGTTTGCATCGAGACTCGCCACTAACAAACCGCCCGCAGGCACACATACGTTTCATACAGATTCCCCTTAAAATTAGAAATATAAATCTCTTAATTCATCGAATAGACTAATTCGTGTACTCGGATAGTACGATCACACACAACAAATCATAGTGTACTTTCGTCCGTCGGTATTTATTGCGTAAACGACTTTTATCACTTTATTAAGCTACATTTTGTTTAGCCGAATTATACTAAAGGAAGTTCCAAATATATAAAAATTAAATCTTAATTCACGCAACATTCACTTCACTTTAGCGGGTAGTAGGTTAGTCCGGCGGCCGGTGCAAACGTGGCGCGGAATAAAACTATTGTTTGTATGTTTGTTTGTTTGGCTGCGGCGCGCGCGCGGTACTGCAACGTAGCGCGCCTAGTGCACGTCGGAGCTCTCCTTGTTCAGCTGGTGGTTCGCCGGGTCCGACGCGTTCATGGGCTGAGGGAGGGAATACCTTCGTTAGTACTGCTGCTACAGTCAACTGTAGTATATTGGCTATACGAGTAGTATATTGCTCGTACATGTCTGAGGTTTAGAGATTGAATTAAGTTTTGAATAAAACGGATTTTTAATTAGTTCTCAACATTGATCTAGCTCAGAATTACTTCGGATCGTATCGATATTGTGTCCCAAGATTGATCTCAATCATTGTGGACTATCGAGCCCGTTATTTGCATTTTGATGAGGTAGAAGGGGTGGTTACGTGGGGGCGAAGCGAGCGGTTGCCTATAGCTTCCCGCTTAGGACGAACCTTGCGCGAAACACCCTACCGTGTTAACATTGTAGATAGTACAGCACCACCGTCGTCACGTGCGCCCGTAGTGCCCGCCACACACTATCGTGTGGTGGCGGCCGGTGTGTACTGACCAGACTGATGGGCGGCTGCGCGGGCGGCCGTAGTGCCCGCCACACACTGTCGTGTGGTGGCGGCCGGTGTGTACTGACCAGACTGATGGGCGGCTGCGCGGGCGGCCGTAGTGCCCGCCACACACTGTCGTGTGGTGGCGGCCGGTGTGTACTGACCAGACTGATGGGCGGCTGCGCGGGCGGCCGTAGTGCCCGCCACACACTATCGTGTGGTGGCGGCCGGTGTGTACTGACCAGACTGATGGGCGGCTGCGCGGGCGGCCGTAGTGCCCGCCACACACTGTCGTGTGGTGGCGGCCGGTGTGTACTGACCAGACTGATGGGCGGCTGCGCGGGCGGCCGTAGTGCCCGCCACACACTGTCGTGTGGTGGCGGCCGGTGTGTACTGACCAGACTGATGGGCGGCTGCGCGGGCGGCCGTAGTGCCCGCCACACACTATCGTGTGGTGGCGGCCGGTGTGTACTGACCAGACTGATGGGCGGCTGCGCGGGCGGCCGTAGTGCCCGCCACACACTGTCGTGTGGTGGCGGCCGGTGTGTACTGACCAGACTGATGGGCGGCTGCGCGGGCGGCCGTAGTGCCCGCCACACACTGTCGTGTGGTGGCGGCCGGTGTGTACTGACCAGACTGATGGGCGGCTGCGCGGGCGGCCGTAGTGCCCGCCACACACTGTCGTGTGGTGGCGGCCGGTGTGTACTGACCAGACTGATGGGCGGCTGCGCGGGCGGCCGTAGTGCCCGCCACACACTGTCGTGTGGTGGCGGCCGGTGTGTACTGACCAGACTGATGGGCGGCTGCGCGGGCGGCCGTAGTGCCCGCCACACACTGTCGTGTGGTGGCGGCCGGTGTGTACTGACCAGACTGATGGGCGGCTGCGCGGGCGGCCGTAGTGCCCGCCACACACTGTCGTGTGGTGGCGGCCGGTGTGTACTGACCAGACTGATGGGCGGCTGCGCGGGCGGCCGTAGTGCCCGCCACACACTGTCGTGTGGTGGCGGCCGGTGTGTACTGACCAGACTGATGGGCGGCTGCGCGGGCGGCCGTAGTGCCCGCCACACACTGTCGTGTGGTGGCGGCCGGTGTGTACTGACCAGACTGATGGGCGGCTGCGCGGGCGGCCGTAGTGCCCGCCACACACTGTCGTGTGGTGGCGGCCGGTGTGTACTGACCAGACTGATGGGCGGCTGCGCGGGCGGCCGTAGTGCCCGCCACACACTGTCGTGTGGTGGCGGCCGGTGTGTACTGACCAGACTGATGGGCGGCTGCGCGGGCGGCCGTAGTGCCCGCCACACACTGTCGTGTGGTGGCGGCCGGTGTGTACTGACCAGACTGATGGGCGGCTGCGCGGGCGGCCGTAGTGCCCGCCACACACTGTCGTGTGGTGGCGGCCGGTGTGTACTGACCAGACTGATGGGCGGCTGCGCGGGCGGCCGTAGTGCCCGCCACACACTGTCGTGTGGTGGCGGCCGGTGTGTACTGACCAGACTGATGGGCGGCTGCGCGGGCGGCCGTAGTGCCCGCCACACACTGTCGTGTGGTGGCGGCCGGTGTGTACTGACCAGACTGATGGGCGGCTGCGCGGGCGGCCGTAGTGCCCGCCACACACTGTCGTGTGGTGGCGGCCGGTGTGTACTGACCAGACTGATGGGCGGCTGCGCGGGCGGCCGTAGTGCCCGCCACACACTGTCGTGTGGTGGCGGCCGGTGTGTACTGACCAGACTGATGGGCGGCTGCGCGGGCGGCCGTAGTGCCCGCCACACACTGTCGTGTGGTGGCGGCCGGTGTGTACTGACCAGACTGATGGGCGGCTGCGCGGGCGGCCGTAGTGCCCGCCACACACTGTCGTGTGGTGGCGGCCGGTGTGTACTGACCAGACTGATGGGCGGCTGCGCGGGCGGCCGTAGTGCCCGCCACACACTGTCGTGTGGTGGCGGCCGGTGTGTACTGACCAGACTGATGGGCGGCTGCGCGGGCGGCTGCGGCGGCGCGGGCTGCGGCGGCAGCGCGGGCGCCTCGTGCACCGCCGTCGTGGAGTGCGCCGCCTGCGCGCCGCCCGACCCGTAGTACCCGCCGTTCATGCCTGCCACACAACACACGATGTTACGAAACTGTACGAGTTATGACATAGATATAACATGATCTGCGACTACGAACAACGACGACTATAAATACTGAATTGACTCTAAGATATACATAGAAATTACGGCACCTTAGACCCCCACAAAACCGTATTTAAGTCGCCGGGCAGTAAGTTGTTCTCGATGACACAGTCGTGTGAGTGAGTGCGTGTGCTACCTTCGCTGTAGGTGCTGGGCGGGGGCTGCGGCTGCGGCAGCGGCGGCGCGGGCGGGGGCAGCGAGGGCGAGGCGCCGGGCAGGAAGTAGTCCTTGTTGACGCAGTTTCGCAGGCAGTCCGGGATACGTCCGACGATCGCGCGCCGGATTTCCGATGCCGCCATTTCACGCAGCTCCTGTAAACGATGATAAGTTTACGATACGGCCATATTCTTGCTTCGTCTGACGCCCGGTTGGCTGATCATATCGCTCGTGGTCCTCCGGGACCGCCGGTGGCGGGCAGTTACCTGCGCCGAGGCGTCGGAGTAGAAGGCGGCGTGCGGCGTGCAGAGCACGTTGGGCGAGTCCTTGAGCGGGCCCTGGAACACGTTGAAGGGCTCGTTCTCGTGCACGTCGAGCGCGGCGGCGCGGATGCGGCCCTGCTTCAGCGCCGCCGCCAGCCCCTCGTCGTCCACCAGCCCGCCGCGCGCCGTGTTCACCAGGAACGCTCCTGCCCCACACAGAACAAACACGTTATGGTACAAGCTTCGACAACCTTCCACGGGCACAAACAAGCGTGTGAACAGGGGTGTTTGGCTTGCCTTGCGTCAATTTGCAAAAGCTTACCGCCGATCTGGGCTAGTGTCGGTTTTTGAACACAGATCAAAGGAAGCCTGCGGTAAGCGCTTGCGACATAATTACAAGTTGGCACGTGTTAAGAATGCTTAGTGTCGTATATCCACGTCTGCCATGTTTGCCTCGGAACACACTAACCCACTCGCAAGCGTGTCAACGGCATTTAAGCGTTTGTAAAAGCTTGGAGCTTGTGGACGTTTGCCTACTCTCAGCAAGCGTGTAAATGTAACCATTACATCGTACGAGGGCTGATTGATAGTATCCGAAATGAAGAAACAGAGGCATTTGAATCAAACAAATTTATTTTTCTACATCAATAGCAACAACTCTTACTAGTTCAATACACATAGACCCACGCTCCTCCTATGGCATTATTCCGTTTTTTATAGAAGTTGCTTTCAAGAGTCTCAAAATAGCCATTGTACCTTAAAGCGTTTCTACTTTCCACATTCATTATTATTGAATTTTCATAAAATTTTCTTTTGACATAACGTTATGGTTAAAGGTGAGGAACTGGAACTAGTTAATAGTACAGTCTCTCTCGGTATAACATTAAATTCTAAGCTCCAATGGGGTCCCCATATTGCTAATCTCTCGAATAGACTGAGTTCTGCAGCTTTTGCAGTAAGTAAGATTCGTCAATTAACAGACGTGATAACGACTCGATTAGTGTATTTCAGTTATTTCCACAGTATTATGTCGTATGGCATCTTACTATGGGGCAGTGCTTCCGACATTAATACTATATTTGTTCTGCAAAAGCGGACTGTTCGTGCGATGTATAAAATGAACCATAGAGACTCGCTTAGAGATAAGTTTAAGGACATTAATATAATGACAGTGCATTGTCAATACATTTATGAGAATATTATGTATGAACATAAAAATATTACCGACTTTAAGAACTGTGATTTACATAATATTAATACTAGAAATAAGCATAAGCTCGCAGTGCCTGCTACTAGGCTCCATAAAATAAGGAGATCATTCATGGGTAACTGTGTGAGATTTTATAATAAACTTCCTAGCAGCATAAGTGAGTTTTCTATTGGTAAATTCAAAAATATTGTGAAACAAAAATTATTTTCTAAAGCTTATTATAGCACTCAAGACTACATGAATGATGAAGCCGCGTGGGATTAATGTAAATTATAGCGTCATGTAGGTATATGAATAATTATTTTAACGAATACCTAAGATATTATTATTATTTTACTCTTAATTGTTTTATATAATCTGACATTTACAATTTTATTCTAGACACATTCTAGATTATTTATTTTTCATTGACAATCCTTTTGGGATTTATCTTATTGATTATTCTAAGTTTTAAAATGATGATTTTATCAATAATATTATACTTAAGATAAATGATCTGATTAAGTTTTTCTGGGTTTCCCTAATCCTTGCAGCAAATGTTGGATCATATTGTATGTCTCCCAGCAAACATTCACTCTCATGTAACTGACTTTCGAAAGTGCTTGTAACTAAATGAATAAATAATATTTTGATTGATTGATTGATAACGCTCCACGGGTTAACGGCGTCAATTACTCATTTGGTCTTTCTTCCCCTACGCTAGCGTCATTACAGATCTCCTCGTCCTCGTTTGAAATCGGTTACCCAAGTGTGAACAGTGCTAAACGAAGGTGACGAGTGGATTTAAATTTAAACTAACACGATTTTCACTCATTATCAGAACACAAGAAACGGGGCTTAGTCGCGTGGAAAGAGGAAGGAGGTTCCTTTGAAACCATGGGCGTAACGCGATGTTCGAAACGTAAAAGAATTACCAACGAAAGGTAGTTAAACAAAATCATACTGATGAAGAATTCCCACGAATTTACACGATCGAACTTAGTTTCCATTTAAGTGGCCGTTTTCCCTTTAAAAACATAACACTTTATGACAGCATGAACCTCTGCTCTCTCAATTTTCATGAAAATGGAAAACTGCCTCAATTCAACCCTAAATAAAACTGTGTTTTTTGTTAAAGACTGTTCATATTCGTCTTTTGGCGCAATAAACTCAACGAATTCTTGTCGGAACTATGACCATTCAGAGGCATTCAATCTGTAAGCGTACCCTGCTTGGACCGAGGCCCGTGCCTGCATAGGTCAGAACACCTATTCCTAAGAATTTCCATCATCTCTGTAATTACTAGTGTCAAAATCTGAACGTTTACTCATTTACAGTACTCATTTACAGTTGCTCAGAGATTGTCAGTTTGGTTTCTGCTAAGGGCAATTACTATGATTTTGCCATGGTCTGGTACGCAATCCTATTTGGTAGGGTATGACATCAGATCAATGAATGAGTTATTGAAAAGATGTCAACTTTCTAGGGTACCAGTTCTCTGTCCATTTCTATCATTGTGCCCCGTTTAATAAATATTACAAATTGTACAAATATCTGTTCAATAAAAATTAGCAGTTACAATTTTACAATGGTGGAAAATTTTACTTATTTTCTGTTCAATAAACATTTTCTCTTTACAAGTGTCTATTTATATATTTGTATGGAAAACAGCTATAATCAACACATAATAGTAAATACAAGTTTAAATTTATATTTTATGTAAATTGTAGTACAATTTCCACAGGTGCCCTGGTAAATTGTAGGTGTCGCCTTTCAAAACTTTACAAGTGATTGCCTTTACCTAATACCGCCAGAAGGAAAAAGTATTTCTACTAAAAATGGTTGTAACAAGTAGCGAAAGTAAATGACAGTAGTGATGATAGACATGTGATTGAACGACAAGCCAGCGTTTCGAAAAAGGATAGAGGAGGAAAGAATAGGAAGAAGGAAAGGATAGGAAGGAGGAAGGAAGGACACTTCACTTTTAATGGCTATTTTGAGGGTCTTGACAGAAGTTTCTATTATAAACATAATAATGGCACTGGAGAAATGTTGGTCTCAGTGTATTGAACTAGAAGGAACTACATGTATTCCTAAAAAATATATTCGTTCGATTCAAATATCTGTTTTTCCACTTCATTTTGGATATTTATCAATCAGCCTTCGTATATTGGCGATAAACCTTTATCTTTGGATATGTGAATTACAGTCCAATTTTGTCAAGAGATCATCAAACATCCATTGTACCTTATACAATGGATGGATTCGAGTCTAAAATGAATTTTTGATTGGGGTAAGGTAAATCTAAATAGTTTAGATCAATGCACATGTTTGTCACAAGACAACAATCCTGGTTCCTGATTATATAGAGCTCCTTGGCATACATATATCATAAAATAGGGATGCTGACTAAATTTTAACAATCGCGACGCTGTCGATTATTTTAACTCTACTGTCTTCCATATAAAATATCAAAATTCGGAAAATCACGCCACCGCCGGTAAATAATTGTACATACCTGGACGCATCTGTTTGATAGTGAACTCGTTGATAAGGTGATGGTTGTGTTCGTTTAAGCTGCAGTGCAGTGATACACAATCACTCTGGAATAGGAGGTCCTGGAAAACAGAAACGATAGGTCTGATGACTAAATTTTGAATTATAAGTCCATCATGTAGATTAGTAAAAAATATTAGAAATTCCATTCCCTCTTGCAAGGACTTTTCATGCTGCCCACATATCTATCACAACGATATTAAAAATCAATACTAGTCCTAAGAGTAGATCTTCCGATCCGATCGCAAATCTTACCCACCCGTCTATTCGTAAAATTTTCTGTCTTTATGGGCCATGCGATCAAATGATAACGTTACTTTACTTTTTATAAACAATTTTCATACGTAGGCACAACTATAGGTGGCAGCAGCGTGGAGTCTATATAAGCCGATTTCCACCCGGTTGCCTAAGGAAAGGCTTCTTAAAACCACCTTTTTCTTCAAATATGAGTAAATCCCTTCCTTCTTCTAATTCCCTTGTAATTTTCTTGACGCCACACCTCTTATTATAGGTGGTCTTTTAATCTAATTCCCTTTGTAACCTTAGCAAGTCCTCGTCCCGCGCCTTTCTCTTAACGTAATCAAGATCTCAGTTTGAGGAGTTTATTATATGTGGAGGTCAGGTCAGTCAAGGGCCGTATATAAACGTCTTTGTAGGCATAACTCGTAGGTTGTCCGCGCAGGAGCGTGATATGGCATCACACGGCGCCGTATTTGCCAAATATCACTGTTGCATCTCTTTTGTTTTTTTTTTAATATCAAACGAAAGGCGTGCAAACAAGAATATTTGGCGGATACGGCGCGGTGTGGTGATAGCTTCAGATGAACCTAGTACGCGGAGAATGTGAACGTAAATGCCCCGTCCAAATATGAATGTACCTGCAGCGTGTAGACCCTGGTGAGGCCTAGCGACTTCTCGATGCCGTCGGGCAGGTAGGGGTCGTAGAAGATGACGTTGAAGCCAAACGCCTTGGCGCGCAGCGCGACGGCCGAGCCGATGCGGCCGAGCCCCACGATGCCCAGCGTGTCGCCGCGGATGCGCGCGCAGCCCGCCGCCGCCTCGCGCACCTGCTCCGGACCTGCACACGAGCCCGGTCAGCGAGGGAAACACTGCTCTAGGGATAGCGGCGGAGCTAGGTCACCCAGGACCCCAGTGCAAAACAAAATGTCAGTTCCGAGGTTTTGATAGTCTCCAAAATATTGGGGCCCTTCGGTAGCTACGCCACTGGCTAGGAATCGCCTGATTAGATTCATCAAAGAAAAGAAAGCAGAGGAGGATTGACAGTCCCAGCCGCCCTAGACCGAGTAGGTACTAGCCGCTTCCTTTTCAACTCAATGATATTGGCGGGTCCTAAATACGGGCCTAGTCAGCCTTGAAGTAAGTCACGAACTTTGGTATTCCTACGTAACTTTGATAATAATAATATGATGATAATATAATACAATAATATGGCACCGTGGAGGTGGTCTGATGATGCAGTTGGAAGGTAGTCATAGGATCTCTATAATAAAATAACGCAATACTTCCAAATTTGGGCTCTTTAGAATCTCCTCGGTAATTATTTGACGGATGCTCAAAGAAAAGTGGTCGGAAATAAAAGCAGGTCACAAAAAAAATTGATAAAAATTTATTCCCGTTTTGGTCGAATGAACCTGCGCTTAACCGTTCAGCGAAAGAATATGTTTATCGATGATCATTGCATTTACTGTTTTTTTTTAATTAAATGAACGTATTGTTCATCCTGAGACGAGCACAGAGATAAACACATCCATATTATTTTAAATCCACCAATCTGTTTGTTTGGTGCATGGTTTATCAGTCATCTAGAATTTTCAACATGAATACCGGCCCATTTTATTGTATTCTTCTAGATATTTTCGTATGGCTTACCTGTGAATTTCTTTCCATCCCGCACCATGATGGCGAGCCAGAAGGTCCGCCGGTATAAATTAAGTATGAGACACATCGTCGTGTCGGCTACCTCCTCTACGCCGTAGCCGGGCACATTACATACTGCTATTCCTGGAAACAGACAATTTTTGCCGTTACAATCATATACGAATAATACTGTAGAGAAATACAAGTATCTTTACTCATCGTTTGGAAACCCCAACGCCACGAGGGGTTTTGTAACGCATAAAAGTAGTAATGGTAGCAGAATAATTGCCTAAGTTACCTACTAAATAAATCGTAATAAATTATATGGTCTATAATGACTGTAAATTAACGCAGAAAAAAAATACGTCTTCAGAAACCGATAACCTGATTGTGTTAGAAATTATGTTTAAAATAATCAAGGCCGCGTATGAACAGACATGCCAACAAAAGGTCACCTCTCATCAATATTTACTAGGAAAACAATGACGGCGGTTCAAATGCCTAATGTCTGACATTAAGTATTCATCTGGGGTCAAGCGGGAATCTCTTTCCAACAATATTTATTAAAAAAAGGTTGTAATACAAGTTACAAGCTTTTGAGAAACTGGCCCCTGGTCGCGCTGTGGCGTCCACATAATTGGTGTATTGAACAAGTGCACCCTTTCCGCAGATTGTGTCCACCAGTCGCAGCCACTAGTACCGGATGCAACCATTGTTAATTTGCGGCAAGACTGATAACCTTTTTTTAGAACGGCTATTATATTTTTTTACAACCAAAGCAGTAGACATACCACATAGAGGTCATTGTAATGACTGGCTGTACAAGTGTACATTAACACGGTAAAAAATGCGTCATCAGGAAATGTAGCCTCTTTTTTTAATGTTTAGAACAACCAATTCCGCATAGGAACAGACATGCCATGCAAAGGTCACCTGTCATCAATATTCACTAGGAAAACAATGACGGCGGTTCTAACGTCTAATGTCTGACATTAATTATCCCCGCAGTGACTTCCACATAACTGGTGTACGAAACAAGTTTATCCTAGGCTGCGGTGACTGCTTAACATCAGGCAGGGGTAGGCCGCACCATAGTAGTATAAAATAATGAAATAATGATCTTTATTCTGTAAGTAGGCCACAAGGGCACTTTTACAAGTCTACGGCGTTTCCCAAGAGGAGACCACTGAAGAGAAGAAAGCCGAAACAAACTCAACAGTCAGTCATTTTTTCGAAATAACTCTTATATCTATTACAATATTCGTGCTTAGCCTAACCTAAATATATGTTTTGAGTATAAACTCAATGCGTAGTTCTTCAAGGAAACATATCAAAACTTATAAAAGTAAAAAAAAAAAAAAAAACTAGAATATAAAAAAGCTAAATAGTGATTTTTATTTAAAACAACTTACATACGTTTGATATGCCACCTTATAAGAACCGTGTCCCGGTAAAAGTAAATTATTTGGTTTCTGTTTTGGGCCATGCATTTTTGTCTGTTAAATAGTCCTCTACCCTATAATAAGCCTTTGCCATTAGGGACTCTTTTAAGTACTTTTTGAGAGCTGGAAACGATAATTTTAAAGCATCATCTGGTAGCTTATTATAAAAATGTATACATTGGCCTACGAATGATTTGGCTACTTTACGAACGCGGAACTTTCTAATAGTAAAAGACTCTAGGTTCTTAGTAAAAGACTCTAGGTTCTTTATAACATAAATCATATTCTCATAAATATATTGGGACGCTACGGTTAATATGTTGATGTATTTAAAAAGTTCTCGTAAGGAGTCACGGGAGTTCAAGTTATATATAGAACGAATCGCTCTTTTTTGTAACACAAATATAGTCTGTATGTCAGCTGCTTTGCCCCAAATCAGAATACCGTATGACATGATACTATGAAAATAACTATGATATACTAAAGCGAGCAGTATCAATATTGGTCAATTGTCTAATTTTTCTAATAGCGTAAGCTGCTGAACTTAATTTACCTGCAAGTACTGCTAAATGGGGACTCCATGGCAAGTTCTTGACCAGTGTTATACCTAAGAATAATGCCCTATCCACCATTTTTAAACATTCACCATTGAGCGATATAGTAGAATCCACTGCTCTAACATTCGGTAAAACAAATCTAACACATTTCGTTTTCTTAGCATTCAATAGCAGATTATTAATATTAAACCAGTCAAGTACTTTAACTAGTACACTATTAATTTCGGCATAGTCTGTTGCTTTCCGGTCAAGTTTGAAAATGAGTGTTCCATGATCAACGCAATCAAATGCCTTAGAAAGGTCACAAAAAACTCCAATTGCATCACAAGATTTCTCCCAGATGTTGTAAATATGTTTAATGAGTACAGTACAGTGGAACGTCCCCTTGTGAAACCGAACTGTTTACTACTAAGTAGTTTATTTCTATTGAAGTGTCCCAGCAGATCTATCAACATTAACTTTTCGAAAACTTTACTTAATACAGGTAGTATAGATATCGGACGGAAATTAGTCAAGTCACTGAAGTCACCTGATTGAAAAAGATGTATGACTTTAATAAGTTTCATAAGATCTGGAAACACGCCCTCTGATATGCAATTATTATAAATGAAGGCTAGATAGGGTGCAATTGAATCTATGATATGATGAACAATTTTTACTGAAGTTCCCCATAAATCCTCTGTTTTCTTTAAATGCAGTGACTTAAATGTTTTAATAACTTCTATTGAATTTACTTGACTAAATTCAAAGCTTACATTGCATTTGCTAAAATTAACATAAAGTAACAAATGGGCTTCGGTCGCAGATGATTGAAGATATCTTGTAGTATTCATTGCAATGTTCGAAAAATAATCCTCGAATGCCGAGGCAGCATCGTGGTTCGACATAATCTGACCATTTCCTGACATAATGTTGACTTGACTATTGCGAGTTTTTGTTATTTAAAAAAGATCATTGGCCGGTCGCACAGTGTGGCCACTAGTGGCTCAGTCAAACCACTACATGCCGCCACCAGTTGTAGCCACAGTTACAGCTAGATGTGGCCACCAGTGGCTGCCACTAGTGGCACAGAATACATTGTTAATTTGAAGCTAGACTAGACGTCGGACCCGCCCCCGCGCGGGGAGAAGCCGACGACTGTGGCAAAGTGTGCGCGAAAGTCAAACGATAAAATGCGGCCATTTGTAGCGGGCGAGTCCCACAGCTAGTGGTTCGGAAACGGCCATGCTCGGTGTGCGCCGAAGCTATGCAAATTGTATGAAAAACACAACCGTAATTTGTGGCGGCCACATGTAGTTCTAATGTAGCCGCCGCCACTAGCAGCGATAACGTAAGGTGTTAAATCCAGCCTTAGATGAAAATTGAAGGAATAAACGAAGTATGTAATGTATCTTTATCAAATTCTTTCATCGCAATGGCAAAAATAATTAATATATTCCCTGATTTGGTTGCATAATCGCTGGCGATACGGAATGAGCGTAAAAATGAACAATAGGCTATTTATATACTTTTTCTGTGGTATGTTATAGACGACCTCTCAATAGTAAGAATATTGGTGAAAAAACAGTGATGTGACTTATCTAAGATACAAGTATTTGAAATACAGATACAAAATACGTATTTTCATCTTGTATCTAAAATACTTTTTTAGAAAGGATTTTGTATCCTGTATTTAAATACTTTTGTTTAGTATCTTAGTATTTTATAAATACTTTTTCTGATAAAATATTTTTAAATGCGTAAAACGGTTATTTATTTCACGTTAAATAATAGAAAAACAATCAGAAACAATACACAAATAAAAACTTAAAATGCGTAGAACTGAGCGTGCCGTTCTTGGACATATACTCTAATCTGTGTTGCAGTTATTAATGTGAGGAAAAATTGATAGATGGCGACTCTTTCTTTCTACAAATATCACCGGCTGTTATGAATAGTTCTGATTGATTTGAAGTCAGTTATTTTTCGTTTACTTTTGTGAAATTCGAGATCGCAAATATGGAAACGTAAGTTTTATTTTATTCAGCTATTATACATATCTATTTTTTATACTAAATACTTGGACAATTTCGCAACAACCTGATCGACAGAAATATGCCTCTTCTAGAAGGCGCCCGCAACTTCGTTCGCGGAGAAGAAAAAGTCATTACCCCAGGGGCGTATTTTGAAATTTGGCGCCACGGGCCAATAAGTTTTGCCGCCCCAAAAATCAAGGAATAAAACAAGGAGAAATGCAATCTTTTTAAATATTTTTTCATAACGAGTATTTTTTTTGCTGTGTACATTTATTTACGAAGTCATTAATGATGATTTCGTTACTTAGTTGTTTTGTTAAATCGACTTCAATATTGAGAATCGATAAACTTTTAAACTCGTGTATGGAAATGCTTTCGGGTCTCTTTTTAGGGTTCCGTAGCGAAAATGGCAAAAACGGAACCCTTATAGTTCCGTAATGTCCGTTCGTGCGTCCGTCCGTCCGTATGTATAACACGGACATTTTACTCAAAAACTACACGATGTATATTGATGAATTTTGGTGTATATGTGTCTTATATAAGCCGCTACTTATTAGTTTGATAGTTCAATAATTGAAAAATATATTTTTAGGGGGCCGCATACGAGGGGCACACCGAAATGATCGGGAATAGAGTACTTTAAACTGAGTTACATTAAATCCTTTTTTGTCACATGCATACTGGCGACTTACAATCACGATGCCGTTTTTACAATTAAAAAAAAGAACGATATATTTTTTTAATTCCATTTTTAAATTGACAACTCGATGAACAAAATGGAGCTGACGCGTGAAAATTTTCGTGCAATTATTTACCATAACTTTCGTCGTGGCTTATCTCCAGATGAATGTCGCAATGAGCTTGTTACTATATACGAAATTGAAGCACCTAGTCAGACGACAATATATCGGTGGTATGCTGAGTTTCGACGGGGTCGTGCCTCTCTTGGCACCGTACCTTCATCAGGTCGGCCGAAAACGGCGGTTTCGCCTGAAAACATCGCGGCTGTGGAAAAACTACTAAAAGAAGATAGACATGTGACATACGAGCAGATTCGGGCAACCATAGGCATTGGAATGACTGCAATTCACACTATTTTGCATGGTGAGTTGGGTGTCAGAAAATTGATTTCCCGATGGGTACCCCATAATTTGTCTGAAGAGCAAAAGGCGGCTCGTGTTGATTGGTGCCGATCTATTCTGAAATGCTACAATTTAGGAAACTCAAAAGCCGTTTATAATATGGTCTCGGGTGACGAATCCTGGATTTATTCTTATGAGCCTGAAAGAAAGCACCAGTCGGCAGTATGGGTCTTCGATGACGAGGTCAAACCAACGAAAGTTGTGCGTTCTCGAAGCGTGTCGAAGAAGATGGTGGCTTCGTTCGTCTCAAAAAAGGGGCATGTTGCCACAATTCCTCTAGAAGAACAAAGAACCGTTACCGCTGATTGGTATATCACAGTTTGTTTGCCGGAGGTGCTGGCCGAACTTCGCCAAGGGAACCCGAGACGCCGCGTCATCTTACACCACGACAATGCGAGCTCCCACACCGCCCACAAAACAATTAAATTTTTGAACGACGAAAACGTTGAGTTGATGTCCCATCCTCCATACAGCCCTGACCTGAGTCCAAATGATTTTTTTACGTTCCCTAGAATTAAAGATTTATTGCGTGGTCAGCGGTTTGAGAACCCAGAAGCCGCTGTGGAAGCCTATAAATCGGCCATTTTGGCAATGCCTACTTCAAACTGGAATTATTGTTTTAATGACTGGTTTAAAAGAATGCAAAAGTGCATTGAATGTAACGGAGAATACTTCGAAAAACAATAAAATATAATTTATGTATATAGTGCACATAGTTTTTTAAATTCCCGATCATTTCGGTTTGCCCCTCGTACATGTACCCGAAACGGTTTTTTTTTTTCAGCAAATATCCATGTGTGGCATATTAAGACAGTTTTTTTTAAAAGACTATTAGGTGTCTAAAAAAAAATTTGATGTAGTGAATATGTTTGGAAAAAATCGCTCCGTAAGTAGCATAAATTGTGTCTCCCTTCCTTATATTTTCCAAACGGTATGTTCGGAAAATATGAAAAAAAAAAATACAAATATATAGCTAAATAAATACTTTCAACCAAAATTCTTATGAACATGATCGAATATGCCGTTTTTGAGTTATTGACAAAAAACTGCGCTTCTCAGCAAAAAGACACAAGTGCCATGGAGATACAATCTTTTGCTAGTACACTTTTTTTTTGCACGTGAGAAGTAAAAGTTGTTTGAATGGCACCAATATTAAAACAAAATGCAAAGGCCCAGGGGCGGCGTAGGGTATTAGGGTAAATAAGCCCCTGCATTACCCCTATTTTTTACTTCAGTGTAGGCGGGTAAAGAGTATCCTATAACCATCTGGAGATACCCAGCTACCCGTGTACCAAAAATAGTTGTAATCCGTTTAGGCGATTTGGCGTGATTAAGCCACAACGACACATACAAACATACAAAAAATCCAAAAAAATGATTTTGGTTTCAGTGTCCTCCAAATAGTCCGTTACAGTAGTTTTTAAAAAAAAATATATTCAATGCACAGACATTTCATTTTTACAACTTTGTAATAGTATAGATGTAACTCGCAAACTGTCTGTTGTTGTTTGTCTAACATCAGTATCACATCCGATTTTTAAAATGAAGTGGGTACCAAAAGAGCGTAATGAATATGTAAAAGAACTTATCCTGACTGAAACACGAAAAATAAATCGATTTGAAAAACAAAAATCTGAGGCTTTGGACAATATAGAAGGTGATATAAAAAAAAGTCAAATCTTATTACATATTTTTAAAAGATTCTGATTCCTCTATTGCAAGTGGTGAAAACACGGGGTCTACTGCCAGCGCTGCTGACTTAGAAACACTGCAATACCTTAATAATAAGCCTAAAGAGCTTAAATACTTACCCTACAATAAAAAAATATTATTAACATAACTCTTTGCCGAGCTCTGCCCCTGTGGAGCGACTCTTTTCTTTTGGGGGTATGATCATGAGAGGCCTCATTGAAGGAGAATGAGTGATAAGATCTTTGGATTTTCTTGAATTGATCTTTTTGTCAATACATTTATGAGAATATTATGTATGTACATAAAAATATTACCGACTTTAAGAAGAACTGTGATATACATAATATTAATACTAGAAATAAGCATAAGCTCGCAGTGCCTGCTACTAGGCTCCATAAAATAAGGAGATCATTCATGGGTAACTGTGTGAGATTTTATATTAACTTCCTAGCAGCATAAGTGAGTTGTCTATTGGAAAATTCAAAAATATTGTGAAACGAAAATTATTTTCTAAAGCTTATTATAGCACACAAGACTATATGAATGATGAAGCCGCGTGGGATTAATGTAAATTGTAAAGTATAGCGTCATGTAGGTATATGAATAATTATTTTAACGAATACCTAAGGTATTATTATTATTTTAATCTTAATTGTTTTATATACTCTGATATTTAGAATTTTATTCTAGACACATTCTAGATTATTTATTTTTTATTGACAATCCTTTTGGGATTTATCTTCTTGATTATTTTAATTTTTAAAATGATGATTTTATTAATAATATTACACTTAAGTTAAATGATCTGATTAGGTTTTCCTGGGTTTCCCTAATCCTTGCAGCAAATGTTGGATCATATTGTATTTCTCCCAGCAAACATTCACTCTCATGTAACTGAGATTTCGAAAGTGCTTGTAACCAGGCCTACTTGAATAAAGAATATTTTGATTTGATTTGATTTGATTTGAAGAGTTGGTTTTACTTAAGTCTAACTTAAAATTAAAATAATTATTCTTATGATAGAATAAACAAACTTAAATTCAAATGTTGTTTTCTTACAAAAGTATTTGTACTTTTATAAAGTATTTATAAGATACCTATTTTGTATCTAGTATTTCAAATACCTTTCTCGAAAGTATTTTGTATCTGGTATATGAAATATTTAATTTAAAAGTATTTTGTATTCCAGATACTTTGTACTGGGTATTTCACATCACTGTGAAAAAACTACTTCAATCTCATAAGAACTCCCTGAGATACAACAATGTTAAAAACATTTTTGGACTTTCCCAAAAAACGCTTCATACTAAAGCCTAGTGACGTCACACGGTTACTACCTTGTATGAGCTTTGTTCTGCAGCAATGTTTATCGAAACGATTTCATTCCAAAGTTACCATATATTTTATGGGTTATGCAGTGGTATTATTAATACTTTCATACTTTAAAAATGGACTTTCCTACCCAATTCCATACTCAAAATTTTAACGTAGCTCGTAGTTCCTTATTTTGCTTGTTTTATCAGGATCTTATATATTTTTTACAAATTTTGAGATCAGGCAACATCCCTATTGGAGAAACCTAATCTATCCTTCGAATATCGACAGGCAGTCACGTAGATAAGAGTTGGATTCTGGCTGTCTTATCTTGTCTTAGTGAAAGATTGGAGTATATCTCTGAAGTTCGTATAATGTCTTCCCTCTCGCTCCCGTATTAACCTACACTTATCTGAGCAAACACGATACGAACTGCTAATTTAGAACTTCGCAGTAGCCCCTCTGATGGATGACGGAAGCCACCGATGTCAGCTCACTTAATTGTAGTGACTGTCAAGCTACAGATAAAACGCTCAGAGTATGTAGTTTCAAAGAGAAATATGGTCTAATTTTCTCAGTATTTTCAGTTTTTGATCATTTTAAAATCACCAAAAGCGTCAAAAATAAGTGTTGATAGATGTTTTGTACATATTTTTAGATTTTAGTATTTAGCTGTATAAGTAACGGAAATCGGATACACTACACTGTGCGACCTGTAAATTGTGTATCCGTCTTAAATAAAACCTTGTGCCATACGATTAAATAAAAAGTACGACAATTACATACATACACGCATTTTTTAACGGCCAAAGAAAATGCTCGTAAACACCTCACTCCTCTATACACTTGTGACATGACTGACGTCACACGTGTCGTTTGAACGCCCAGCTGTTATGCCTGACTTTGAATCTCGATTTCACGTTTATAGTGTATTTGTTCTTAAGTCTTGGATTTTTTCTATGCATTTAAGGAAAAATATTTATTAAATAATATCGTCCTCTAGTACTCATAACAAATGCCTTATTGAGCTTACCATGAGACTTGTTTGATTTGTGTAAAATTGTCTTAAGGATTAATTTATTTATTTTTAGTGTTTTACATATACATCTCTTAGACATAAAAAACCGGATCAATTGGTATCATTTGAATAAATAATGCATCTCCTGTATTGGCTGGTGCAGAGCTCACCATCGAAATGGGCAATGAAGTAAGTGTCAGTTTCCACTCACCTAGTTCTCCCGCCGCTTTGACATCAATATTGTCAACACCCGAGCCGATGCGCACGATGATGCGCAGCGCCTTGAACTTCTCCAGGTCTTCCTTGGTGAGGATGATGGTGTGCCACATGAGGGCACCCACCGCCTCGTTGAGAACCTTCTCGTGAATCTCGGAGGTGGACTGCGCGTCGCAGAACGCTACCGTCGCCACGTCCTTCAGTATCGGCATCTCGACGGTGCAGTCCCGTCCGTCTAATAACGCCACCAGCGGCCTGCAAACATCATTACACGCTATTAGAAGGTCGATCAGAAATACTCATTTAGTAAAAAAGTATCGCAGGCGACGTCTGCCTCCACAGGCATGCATGGAATAGAAACATAGTTAATCGTTGCTTCTTATTCAAAAAAATTAAATGAATCAAAATGATTCGTCAAGAAATCCACTCAACTACATTTTCAAACAATTTGAAAAACGCTACATTCGTGCATTCCCACAAGTCTACAAGAGGCACGTCATTTTTAAAATTAGGAGGAGTGATGCCCTATGCTATTAAAAATAGGATTTCATCACGACTGACGTGCCCGGCAGCCATTAATCATTGCGGACGCAATCCGAATGATAACAAACTGATCATGCCAACCGCTGAGCCCGTACGTCATAAATTATCCCCGCGTGGCCAGTAATACTCCGTTTATGTCGGGAAATGTGCATTTTCCGGGATAAAAGTGCGAAATATATCTCAGGTAGTGGGACTAACATAACTAGCCGCTAATGTGCTTGTCACGTGACACATCATTTTCTTGGCTTGTCCACCCATCACAGGTAATAATTGTTGCGCGACAAAAAGTATTTCATACAGTTGTGGTGAAAGGTAAGTGTCGATAAACTACGTCAAAAACAAGTACATTTGTTTAGAGTTTATGTCTAATAAATTGACTTTACTCTTCCTTAGCTACTGTTAAGGAGTGATACGAATTGACCGGTTGACCTGAGGAAACCGCAAACAGGATCTGAGTTTATCGCATATAAAATATAACTCAACTGACGTAACTGGAGTACTTTCTTTTAAGTAGACTACGAAATAGAGATTGCGTGTTGGATAAATATTTATTATATTACTCATTAACGGAATTATAAACGATTTCATCACGCCTATCTTTCAAATGTAGGATTTATTGCGCGCAGATAGTAAGAAGAGGTTATTAGGTAATTAATGGGTTCTTGATCAAATAGAGTCAAGAGAACAAAAAAACTATTAGTGATCGATTGCGACCGGAAATCGAAGCCCGTACCTATCTATGGTTCACCGGGCTAACCTTATCAATAAAGAATTTTCCTTGTACCTACTTTCCGAAAATTTCATCCTAGTTTAATTTATTTCCACCTGGAGAGGGAGCCGACTCTTCAACAACAAACAGGACGCGAAATTGTCATCTTACAACACTCTCTTACAGCAGATTCAAGTAAAGAGCTGTGTATAAAAGTGTAAGTTCCACAATTATTAAAACATGCCCTGTATATGAATCATTAGTAAATTGAATCAAAGCCAAAGGCTTGACGTACTAACGAGTGGTAATATTTTAAGCGTCCACTCGCCAGTCCCGACGAGGTCCAACCGTTGAATGAATAGCATAATTAAGCTGCGACATGTGTGTACATGAAGTGATTCATTCGTATAATTATAACAGTGTATATGATAGCTATGCAATACTACAGACAAACGCACGATAAATGTGCAAGGCTCAAACCATGTTATTAGGTATTCAAAGAGGTTTATTTCATTTCTGAACATCGTGTCCATCTTGAAAGGCGTATGATACTTCTACTACGAGTTATCTCCATCCTGTTCTCAGTTTTTAATAGCGATCATGAGCTGAATGATCATGATGTAAAAGATCGCAAAGTGCTTTCGAAAGCTAAAGATTTTAATAATGAAATGAAATAATGATCTTTATTCTGTAAGTAGGCCACTAGGGCACTTTTACAAGTCTGACTCTACGGCGTTTCCCAAGAGGAGACCACTGAAGAGAAGAAAGCCGAAACAAGCTCAACAGTCAGTCATTTTTTCGAAATAACTCTTATATCTATTACAATATTCGTGCTTAGCCTAACCTAAATATATGTTTTGAGTATAAACTCAATGCGTAGTTCTTCAAGGAAACATATCAAAACTTATAAAAGTAAAAAAAAAATCTAGAATATAAAAAAGCAAAATAGTGATTTTTATTTAAAACAACTTACATACGTTTGATATGCCACATACGTTTGATATGCAATCCATCAATCAAATCATCATCAAAAAAAGCGATGACTTGCTGCTAGAACTCAACACGGGACTAACCAAAGTCAAATCTTAGTGACGGGTATTTTTAAGATTCTTTCAATATAATTGTTTTCGTTGGTCACAATATTTATTGACGGTTAGGTGTACTTGAACAAATACTAAACATACATCTTCGGGGCCCGCTATTGCCTGACTCGCATTATTGACCGTTGCACGTCAGATAATCCTGTAATACTACCGCGATAATATGACAAAAACTACAACATACCATAAAACTAGGGTGATTCTTATTTTTAGTTGTTTGAAGTTTTGGTAACCCTAATTTGTTATGAACTTGACAACAACAAAGTGTCAAAAAGAATTCATATGATAATATAATTACCTGCGATTATTAATAAGCAGGTGATGTAAGCAGGCCATCGACCGCCAGATAGTTATGCAGCGGGTATGTGAGTAAAATTCAGAAAGCGCAATATTTCGATGCCAAACACATCTTGTTCAAACTCCTAAAGAAATGATATTCCAAAGGCAACATTTTATGTTAAGAACCCGTGCAAAACTTTATTAAATATTATCAGATTTTTTAAACTGAAAGGTGCCGGCAACGCTTAAATATAAAGGTAGCGAGGTAACGGCAGCCTTTAAACTGCTAACAGTAGTAAATATTATACAGCAATTTCCCTCGATACGAACACTGAATGGCCACTAATACCTAAGTACAGTAAAGAGAATGTCGGTAAAAACTTAAATCTGTTCCGGTGGTGTTATTATTTGGCTATATTTAGAAGTTAAATGCCTGCGTGAGTCAGCCGGTTTCACTGCATCGTAAATTGCACTTTAATATCCGTACTTTCTTTCGTGTCTAATGGTCGTATATATTAAAGAAAAGTAGTGGTTTTAAGTCTGTTTGCTTTTGAGGTGTATTGGTAAATAAAATTGCGAAATGGGCGCGGTGCGGACGAGTTTTGAGAATTCGGCTCATTGCATTAATTTGGACGCTTATGTCAATGTCGGTGACCGCATTTTGGAGTCAAGGTTTACAATACGTGTTATCAGGCCAGATGTAATTACGGACAATTGCACACAATTAAGTGGTAACTGCACGATCACGCGTGAGATAGGTAATATAGAGTGAGAAAGACGTGCTTTAAGATCAAACAGAATGTTCGACGAGCATTCAATGGATCGGATTTGATCACATGATGATGAGACGCCTCAAACACGTAAAACTACCCCGTGCGTGTCGATTTGACCTACTAGTTATTAATTATGACGATTTTCTCATTACGTTTTATACATTTATATAAAAAAAGCATATACCTACCAACCACGCATTTTCCCACAACCTCAACGTAGGATGATTATAATAATATAATGGTAATCAAACTAATCGACCTATTAATTTGAAATTAATGACTTCAAATACCGAAGTTTAACATAAATGGCTACGGTTGATGGTCAATCGTAAGCAAATCTATAACGAGCTATTAGCACAACAGTTTAGGCAACGGGACCAAATTGAGTGGCAAATTAAATTGGTAAGCAAATACTGGAAACTTGTCGGTCGAGTCGAGTCGACTGGCGAGCAACTTGTCTAATCACGGCCCACCCCCGAAACACCCCCGAATAATTAAAGCAAGCCAGTGCGATTAAACTAATAATTTAAACTTTCGTCATAGCGAAGCAGAATTATTATTATTGCCGGGAGAAAGTTTCGGCGGGGAAACGAGAAAGTAATTCCGAGCGGGGGGCGAGGAGTTTTCCAGAGTTCCCGAAAGTTTCTCCGGGGCAGACGAAAACAGATTTGGTTGCAAACAAAGAGGAGGTCGGCGTGGGGGGAGGTGGGGGAGCAACGGCAACCCCTTCGGGCAAGTTTTGATGGAAACCAAATAGGATTAGCGCGGGAAAGAATAAGTTGAGTGAACCCAATAAGATGGCCGGAGCTTTGTTGGAGTTGCGCTGCGGCGTTTGTCGGACTTCGCCCGGGGAGTAGGTTGGTAGATTGTAGGTGTTGACAACTGGATTTACAGATAAAACACTCTACCTATAAAGGGTAGGTAGGAGCGAGTAACCAGACAATCGAATGTAGAGCCTAATTGGAGCATAAAAAGTGTATAACATGAAGTCCGAAAACGCGTAATTTTTGCGATATTAATTATTTTTTTAAATTCATAATCTCAAAATCTCATGACTATCAATCACGTCTTAATGATGTGTTGTAGCCACTTATATAATACTTTTATACACAGAAGCAGTACTTGCGTGCTTTTTGGCTAGTTTGTATTCAGCTTTACAATACGTTGGGTATCCAATTTATTTTTTGTATTAGTCCTCTGTTACTCGAATTAAATGTTTTCTATTCTATTCTTCTATTCTATTAAGGGGGTAATTCGTGTCGGAGAGTCCTGGTATCTCACAGCTTTAAGTCCGATCATCAATACATGCGAATTTATATATATATTTTTAACTAAACGTTATACCCATGTTCCTACTACAATGAGGCACTAAATTCGATGGTTAAAGTCTGTCGGGATACTCGTTCCCGCGCTGTATAGTAATGTGAATCAGGACTAATAACAGTAATTGTTAAATGAACTGACTTTGATCATAGAAACAGTTGCCCGATTCTTACCGTAAAACATTTTAAACGTTTTCGATTTCGTCGCATTTTGTGATTTTTTTATCATTGTGTAAACCAGCGACGTAAGTTAATGAATGAACTTCAGTTTTGTAAGCAAGAGTAAGAATATAAAATGTGAAACTAGTCCATCAAGGGATCCTGCATTAATGCAGAAACTTCCTTTAGATTATCGGAAACTATGAAAATGTTAGTTAAAGATTCAATCAAAATTACAAATGTTCGCTGGACAGACTTGGCATAGATGGAAACTATTTGCCAAAAATTGTAGTCATTTTTGTATATTAATGCAAGTATTCTCTTGAGACGTGATTGGTGCTGAAGAAATACTGGGCAAAAATATACAACGATATTTGTGGATATGATCCCACCGAATGATTTAGTAAAATTCATATCTGACGCAAACGTTACTATATTCGATAAAGGTAGTGGTAGGCATTACCACTACCTTTATCGAATATAGTAACGTTAGTCGGAGTTTATACTAACGATAGATATCAGATTAAGGTTTGAGGTAGAATATCCATCAGATACTAGGTTTAAATTCGTTTTCAGTACACTTCCTGCACCACAGAAAATCAGCGACACGACTTGCCGTTGCAATATGCTGAGTGGTGACCCCATTCAGCGCAATGTGTTATGTTCTCTTGCCGTTGAATAATTTTTAATATCCGTGTGTTGAATAATTGTGTTTTCTCTCTTTCATTATTTCTTTCTTTCAATGATACATATACTGGGTTAAGCACGTCACACACGGTATCATAAGATATGTTTTCCAGATTATTTAGTATGCAAAATATTTCGTAAGATTCCTGGCTATAATATATATTATAGTTGCGTGTGGGCTCTGTCAACTAGTATGGAAAAATATATCGTAAGATGCCTTGCTGTCATATTTCGGTTTATTACAGCTCTGGCTGTGAGCATTAAGATCGCCGAAAGCCGATGAATGCAAAGGGCATGCAACCGTTCGCTGAGAAAATATTTGGGGTCTATGTTCAACAGCGGACGTTAATGGGTTGAAATCAGGGGTGTTGCAGATATCCGCATCCGCAACAGCGGATCTTCCGCATCAAATACAACATTCGTATCAGCATCCGCATCCGCTTAAATTGATGCGGAGCTTTACGCGGATGCGGATGTGTGTAAGTCAGAACAGGAACAACTTAGCCGCGGCGCGTGAGGGGCCCGCGCAAGGCATTTTCGCCCTTGGCCAATAGAAATCTCGTTAGGTTTTTACAATTCGCCAATCGAGCGCATCATTCGGTCATTCGGTGACAAGGGACGAGTTTGTTTTGTCTTGATTTTAGTCGTGCAATGTGAGTGACGTAGTGAATGTGTTTGTACTAAGTGAATAAAACATAAAACAATGGCACCACCGACGCAAAGTGCGATTTGAACGTATTTTGAAACTGACAAACATGATTGTGAAAAGGCTCAATGTACAATATGTCACTAAACATATAACAACGACTTCATTAAAAAATCACCTTAAGTCTATGCACGCGGACCAACACAACTCATTCAGCGGTGAAGTTGATAAAAAAATAGACGAATCAGGCAAGTTTTAAATTTGATATTTTATTTTTCTAATTTAATAGTTGTTGTAGGTAAGTAGTTTATCATAGGTTGTTCGGTACATTTTATTTTTATTTTCGCGTAGTACCTAACCTATTCCTTTCTTTCGAGTTCAATGTGCTAGTTGTTATAAAGTAGGTATGTTATTTGTATTTAAAGTGCTAATGTGTTACTCTAGTTAATCACAATTTTAGTAAAATATTTCTAAATACCTACGTGTTTTGGGTACACATACAAATCCTACTAAAACTAGCATTTCATATTTTTTTATGTACCTTACCTATACCTAATCTTACATCCGCATCCGCATCCGCGGATGTAAGGCTTGTAACGCCAACATCCCTGGTTGAAATGATGAATACAGGGTATTGATAATGATGCTCACCTCGACTGCAAGGGGCCGTTGGCAATGGGCCCCCGCATGCTATCCATACGCGCTCTCTTTGGCAGCATCTTGCGTTTGTCCATTTAAAGCGGCAGAGCCGCTTTGACCAAACTCCGCAGCGCGTCACCTGAAACACAATACAAATATATACGTTAGTTTTGCTTAATGAAAAAAAAAACAGTAATGGAAAAAACATACGGAATGAGTAGTCGATAATATGTAGGACGATCTTCGGGAAGTTCAATCGACAAGACAAGACAGAATACGATATATTATAGGCCTGGACGATTAATAAGTTAATTTGTCAAAATACCTCATTGATCAATTTCCTTCAACAAGTTGACTCGAATAATCGCCCTAGACATAATTTGTGCATTTGGTGAAGATCTCGAGCCACTTCTGACCTGAGGGCAACTTATACGATCACAAAACTCATACCTACTACAGGATTACGGCAGATCTCCATAAAATCAGATTCTACTAACATGCTCAGGGGTATAAATAGGGTAGTATAAGCAGAACTGGCCGTTTGCGTCACGTTGAAATTACCCGAAGTGTTTACGGCTATTTTATGGTAACTTTCGCCTAAACGCCTCTACCCGCCGGACGTGGCGGTCGGGTGAAACTCCTGTCTGATGCAAGCATTCCATGTAAAAATATAAACTACGACGACTATATCCCACTTTCATACTACGGGTGTAACATCTTCTGTTCTTTATTAACTTTAAGGCCAAATGTCATCATGCTTTGTTAGACATTAACGACTCTATGCTAGTCGATGTCGACCGTTTGACTAGCGATATCAGTCGTTTTACCAGCCATTAAACTAACAGAGCATGCTGGAACTTGACCTAAACCACTAGGCTAAACTTTTATTTAACGCATCTGTACTAAAACCGAAACAATTCTCCGAAATCAAAAATCATAATGGGGTTTTTGTAACCCTTTTACGCGACAGCATCACCCATCACTCTCGCACTATACAGTCCTCTAGGTAATATAGGTGGACTAAACCTTCTCAAAATATGTTCGATCGTTCTTATGTCAACAAAATAAAGTTGTGGTACATATTTACGAGAGCATTAATTCTATACATATTTTTGCACTACACTGTACAAAAATGTAAAGGGGTAACATATGCTGCGCGTTAGCTGCGCAGATTATCGTGAACAACATGCCGATCTTGGAAAATACACGTAAATAAATCACGTTTCAAAAAAATGTATAAAATTATTTTTATTGTGCCATAAAAAATGATACATACTCAGCTTACGTGGTTATAATATATAACTGTTTGTTTATACAGTTTTTATTATTAGTATACAGATCTTATTATTATAGCAGGAAGGTTTATGTATACATATTTTGGAACTTTTTGCGGATATTTTTCTTTGCCCTTTACTGTACACATCGAAATGATAAATCACCTAAAAACTTACAAAATAAAGAAAGCTATGTTTGAGCCACTAAAATAGGAGACTTCCATTTGTTTTATAATAATGTGCGCAATAAAATTGTGTATCGTGCGATAAAGTCTAATTTACTCGACATATTTTATTATTAGTGACCCCCTCCAAAATTTCAGGCTGCGACCGCGGTGAATATCGAGGATTACAAAATTGGGAATAAGAGGTTAAAAAAGTAACTCTCTTCCTCAGGCCCCTCTTTCCCACTGGGCACTTTGGGCCCCGAAAGATCTTAAACGACGTTTTTTTTTTACAGTCGAATGAGGTCTCTAATTTTATTATTGAGTGCCCCAGGGCGTCCTATTCCTGTGTGCCCAAGGGCCACCGCGTGTATAAAGACGTTCTTGCCCATGCTCAAATATATAGTCCTCAAATATAGCTTAGCAGTAACACTTTTTGTATGTATAGGACTGTTGACCACTTTTTATCGTGTAAATAAATGCGTGGTTGCAAAAACGTAACACGTCGGTTGTGTGCATGCCACCGCAACGAAATTGGATTATTACCGGTTTACTTATTCGTCGGTAAAAACGCATTCAGTCTACTGTTTATAACTCATTTAGCCCTGGTGGTAGTGACATTGGTTAATTTTTATACCGGAAAATTGGCCCATCAGAAACTAACATACTCATGTATACGATATCATTTGTTATCAGATGTATGTAATGCATCTTTATATTTCAGGCGAAATAAGTCTGCAGTTTGTGCTACTCGAGTATTAGTATATTAATTTTTTTTTTTTTTTTTTGAATATGCTGCCTCGTGTTTGACTGACCTTTGCCAAAAGAAACAACAATAAACAGAGGACAACGGAAAACGTGAGAAACGAGGCGAAATGGTTACGTCTTTATATCGCACAATAAAAGGCGCTGAACAGGCACGCCAGTACTAAGGGTTGAAATGAAAGTCGTAACAATTGTAAATTTTTCATACAACATGAACATCGTCATCTAACGTGTTGAGTAAACTTATTTCGCAACATACATTTTACAGTAATTGGTTTTATTTTGTTATTGTAACTGAAATGCACGCTTGGTGCCCCGTGTTTTTTGCGATGTCTGCTGGTTACGTCAGTAGATACACAATGGCCAGTTATCCCGCGTGCGATAAGTGGAGCTATCCATTTGCATTGCCGATATTGCTGTACTAATACTATAAATAATCAGGATTAGCTTTGTATAATAGTGTACATTTTTGACCTGTACACTATACTTCTTAAAGTTCATAGTTTGCCGTGTCAATATCTAATAAGCTTTTCCCCTTTTCTCGCGCGTAAAACGTTTTATGGGTCGTTATAAGAAATACATAGTTAAAGGCTTTAATCAAAACAAAAGTAATCTCTTTTGGTGTGCACACTATTTATAGTCATCGCATATAGCATATCTTAATGATGCCTTCTATTACAGATTCGAATGAGATACTATACCTCCTGTGTAGAGGTACTGTACCTCTACACAATATCTCAAAATGCCATTCGAATCTGTAATAGAAGGCACCATTAATGCGGTGACACTAATGAGTGCGGTTGAAACGCTCTGAAATTGACCCATAAAGAGTATTGTTTTGTATTGATAATTTCATTTGTGTAACGAATACCCATATATTTTGTACGGCTAACCTAAAGATCGTAATTTTGTTTTCATTACGCCTTTAACTATATAAATAAACTAAATTTTAAAACGACAATTATATTCATCGTATACCGTGCATTATTCAATGATAAAATTATGACAGTTTCGCATGGATGCGTAATACGGGTAAGAATGCTTATATACTCATGGTAAAATCCTATTCAGACGAAAAATACACCTCAATAGTACTGTGATAGTACGGTCGGCCAAGATATTGGTCTACCACTTTTGAACCTTTACACATGAAATAGAGTTTAAAAGTGGTAGACCAATTTCGTGGCCGACCATACATCTGCTGTGATTTTTTTCATCATTACATACTGCTTACCTGCTTTTATTTAGTTGATTTGCCATGCTGTATGTATACTAAGGCATAGTGTTATAGTTAACGCTTAGATATTTTAGGCTCCATTCATTGACGCTATTGGGCTTGCTTGATATTTAAAAGAATAGACATTGACGTAAGATGCTCTTTGACCGATTAACCTTAACCTTTAGCAAGTTAAGGCCAAGGGACCCTTAAGGGAAAAGGTTTAATCAACTTCAGAGGGATACTTTATGACACCACTCTTAGTCTACCTTTTGCCAAAGGTCACTGGAAATTTCTGTTAATTAGTCAAATTTATTATTAAGGCAGTAGGGTATTTTACTCCGTTTGCAAAGTAATCTGAACATTTTTATTAAATTTCATTATTTATTATTCACTATCGGAAGTACCCTGTTGGAGTAGGAAGAGCTTAGTTAACCACACTAACATTAGATGGAATTCACATTAACTTTTACTAGCATTTCAATCGCTATCAATTTTCTATTGCAAATTTTGATGTAATGTGACACAATGACGGTAAAGACTTGTAAAGAGATGAGCTGTGCTTGCGGAACCTACAATGTTAATTCAGTAAAGTGTTACTCAATTACAGAGTGAAAAAATGTATGAGCCCTGAAGGTAAACTACCTTAGTTCACTTTACTTAAAGATTTTTTCCCCTGCTCGTTATTATTATTGAGACACCTATGAAAGTATTTAATTATATTATTTTTAATAGAACTATTTTATATTGTTGATATTTTCGCGGAAATTGACATTCATGCCGAGTGTTTGTATCTTAGTTCCCCACCAGATGGCGTCGACATCATTTTACACTCTCCGTTGCTGATTGAATAACTAAAAAATAAGCACATTTTCGTATCCTTTACTCAAGGTAATTAAACATTTGACTTAATTGTATTTGCATTTACACAACAAGAAGATATAAATAAACTAAGTATTATGGCTAGAACAAAAAAAAAGGAAAAATATGTACATTATTTATTTACAACTTAAATATCGGATTTTTTTCCAAGATGAATAACAGCATTCGCAGATTTCGTCAATAGCATACCTGAACCTAAACTGAACTAGTAGTGCAATTAAGTGCTGTTAAATTTCATGGACTTTTTTTATTTCTAAGTACAAATTAATCGAACGAACGATTTTATACGTATCGATTAGTAGAATTAAACACACTATTTATTTTTTGCACCTCAGGTATGTAATGCAGTTATTCATGTTTGGAAAATAAAATAAATTCTTTAAGTAAAATAAGCAAGTTTTTCTCCACCGTGTGTATGATAATATAATCACACAAATTACACGTTTAACTATTGAATTTCCAAAACATCTTCCCCTCCTAGCACCTCGGCCTCCCGTAAGACACATGAGTCAAAAAAGTCTTGTTCCAATGCGTATGCCTTCACGTTGTCTGTTAATGGGTACATTAGCACCGAAACTGCTTTATATTAATAAAGATGAATAACAAGAAACTCACAAGAATATCCAACCCGAACCAGTCTACGCTTTGCTATGCTGTTCCTACGTAAAGTGCATGGATATGTCAAGTCAACAGTATTAATAAGCATGTGTCATCTGCACATGCTTGTTTAATATCTCCGCGCAATATCCCCTATCATTATGCAACAATGAGCGTTTCGAGTACAATCGATTTATCGCACAAGATGTAGTAAGTCGATGATGACGGAACTCGGCTCCGTTAAACAGAAGCACGTTATTCAATAAGCGACTGTAAACAATAAACATTATGATATTGTTAATCGGCTATGAGTTTAAGAAACTGTTTGGTCTGTTGTTTATGTCATGTCTGTCAGTTTCGAGGGTTTCGCACTTCTAGCGAAATTATTTGGGCAATATCTACGTTGAACAACTAGATAACCATCAATTATCGCCGATATGACTTTAATTTCACAGACTACGTTTTTCTAAGCCGTATACACTACATAACATTTTAAAAAACCTACCTACGCACCATTGCGTTCTACACAACTATCTTAAAAATAAATTCGAAAAGGTTTCCGTACTGGGAAATGAAACAGTTGCCAAATGAGATGGTTTGAGAAAAAAAGCTACACTAAAGGCAAAACGGAAGTTAAACATCAAAAAATCATATCATTTCTGATTAGATTTTTTGATGTTTTGTTTAATAATCATCAACATTTCTGATCAAAATGCCTTTCATAACAATCATAAGTACCCACAACTGAAAGAGAAACTCTTAGCGTTTCATGCCCGTTGTCTTTTATAGAAAACCACACACAAAACAATTATTTGGAAACTAAGTTTTGAGACTAGATGTTCCGTGACCGGTCTTCTAACACAATATAGAATTTTAGTTGCGTTACTTACAGCTGCATCGTTTGCATAAAGACACGACTAGTTCTAATGTTAAGTCTTATGTGTATAATTCGGGTATTAAATTTATTATAATCAAGTTAATAAATGCATGAACCTATTAAAATTATGGTTAAACTGCAAAAGTTTGAAGAACTTTTTCATCTTCAAGACAGAATACGAATATATGGAAAAGTATATAAACATTGTGCACAGATGCATTGAAGGTGTATGAAGAAAGTTTCAAAATTGCATAATGGAGTATCTGCATATGTTTGAAACAGTGATAAGCTAACATCGGTATCTACTGCGCAATTTGGGGATAACTATAGATGTAACGGGATGGTCACTCCTAGTTTGCTGATGGTAAAATTTAAATTCGCGGTAGACTTTAGGGATTGCAAATTTCAATATAGTGCTTACAGATTACTAGGGTAATTCCGGGGGAGATGGCGATAAGTTTAAGATGGTCAGTCGAAATTTTTCCACCGTATAAGATGTTAATGTCGCTTGTTTCACGTAAACTTTATTCGTTCAGAAGATAACACTTGATATAAGTAGAAAAACAAGTAGATCAAAAGAAAAAATATCATGAAAAATAACTTTATCAAAAATACGTCACTTGAAAATTTATAAAGAGATTGCCCATTATATAACGTAACTCTATTTATTTTTTAACTGGCCTATTATTAATGATTATTTTAGAAAGTACTGTTGTTTTAGTACAAATTCAATTTTAAATAACTTGAATGAGCTCAGTACTTTTTTTTATTCGTTGATATGATGAACCCGCTACATCGGGAGAGATGGCCATACACAGTTATTTAGTACTGGAAAGCCATGAACTGGAATCTCAGATACAAAAAACATTCCGTCGAATTGAGAACCTCCTTTTTTTGGAAGTCGGTTAAAAACAAAATGGATGTTATTAATTAAAATCATAACAGTAGTAATAATAAAAAATAATAATATGCGTAAGATGATAAATACAGTACTATTATATTTCATCGTTTCATTCTTGAGATATAATATGATACTAGGTAGTACTTTAATCCTACAGGCCACATTGCACGATGTTAAGAGACAATCAATTGACTTTTAATTAAACGATTTTTGTTCACTCATTCGTTCACTCCTCACTTCCATTCAATCCCACCTCCATATACCCCCATTCTTTTTTAGTGCACGGCGACAAGCGCACGCTACTCTCCCTTGTTTGCTGAGTGACGACCGTTACATATGTCGAAACGCAAAGCCGAAAGGAAGATTCGTTATTATAACGAAAAATTAGAAGACTTCAAGATGATCGAAAACGACGGTCGAGAATAATTTATACTTCGTCATCATCTGAAGATGAAGATAAGTTAACTCATTTTATGATTCAGTGCTGAGAAGTGATTATCATGAAATGAGCCTACATAGGGATTGACTGCGAGTCTCTAACTATGTTCAAATACGCATCGGGGTTGACCGTGAGTCTTCAACGATGTTAGCGAGCAGAAAATACGTGCATTCTTTGGTACAAATACACCTTCCTCAGCGACAAAGATATTTTTCTCATTCTACCCACATAAGAAAAATATATCGTATAAAAATAAATAATCACTTTTCTATTGTTTTAGATATCCCCGAGCCCAGTTGCTGTTGCATAGTCGCTAAGTTCCTATCTCGATTCCGGACCATGTCTGGGACGGCAGCTGATATCTCTACGTTCAATTTTAGTGTTCAAATTGTAGTGAATAAAAAAAATTATTATTTTATTAAAAAGAAGGAGAGAAATATGCACAAAAATAGAAAAAATTAGATAATTACTCATATTCAATGTTATGGCCATCTTTCCCGGACATATCTGGTAGAGATGGCTAACCATAATTTGATATCAAAATATAGTTTGACCATGTTCGCTTAGTTTTAACAATGTTTGCAGTTTTGTTTACGATAGATAGATAATCTAAGTTTAATTTTCAACTAAAATCAAAACTCTAATGTTTATAGTTTCCGCATAATCGGTCTTGGAAAAAACTATAGCCATCTACCCCGGACTTACCCTATTGGAACATTGCGTAATCCAGAAGTGTCAATCAAATATGGTACACTAATGTCACCAAGAACAAGCCAGCATTTTTAATTAATGGACAAAACTTCTGTCTGCCTTTACTATACGATTTATAAAAATTCTCCAGGGGTATTTATAACAAGGTGTAAATGATAAATCTAATTTTAGAACATATTCATCAAACACAATTTCATTGCTTTTTAATGACATGCATAGTGTCAAATAATTGTACGTCAAATCCTGGCTGATTGTCAGGAAATCAAACACTAACCATACCACCTTTTATAATCACGCGCATTCAAACAATAAATTATTTTGTATTTGTATTTTTCATTCAGAACCTGGTTATGTAATACTGGCCAAATTGCAAAAATATGATATACAATGCCCTAATAGGCAATTTACCCTATCATACTACACGATTGACGTGTTTATATCCAATAATGACTTTATAAGTTAATGTTAAATATTAACTAACTACAGCTTCAATTAATTATCAATCTTCACTTTGATATTTGACATATAAACTAATAGTGTTATGGTTATGGCACTAGACATAAACACGTGAACGATACGAGGGCTGCTATTTATATATCCGGAAACCGGGATTACAATCTTCTTAAATAGCATATTTGACCGCCATGGTAAAATTTGAACTTTTTTAAGTATATAAGGTATATTTTTTCTTCCTTATTAACGCTCGTGTTTTGTTTTTGACGGGTTTTAAATGTCATCTCGCAGCAAGAATGGAACTCACTCGTGAAAATATTCGTGCTATGATTTATTATGATTTTCGGCGTGGTTTAACGCAACAACAGTGCATAGATCAACTAACTTCAACTTTTGGTGATGAAGCCCCATCTAAAACTACTGTGTATCACTGGTTTAGTGAGTTCAATCGTGGACGTAGTATGCTTACGGACGAAGTTAAGGCAGGTCGCCCGAAATCGGTCGTTGTACAACAAAATATCGAGGCTGTGCGAAAACTTATAATGGACGACCGACATATTACGTACCGCGAGATAGAGGCGACTCTGGGTATTTCTATGACCAGCATTAATAGCATATTACATAATTATTTGGCTGTAAAAAAAATTTGTTCGCGTTGGATACCCCACAACTTAACAAATGAGCAAAAACATGCTCGCGTCGAATGGTGCAATAAAATGTTAAAAAAATATAACCGTGGTGATTTAAAAGCCGTTTATAACATCTATACAGGTGACGAATCCTGGATCTATGCATACGATCCCGAAACGAAGCAACAATCAACGGTATGGGTGTTTCAAAATGAGCCGAACCCTACGAAAGTTACTCGTGCAAAAAGTACATTGAAACAAATGGTGGCCTGCTTCTTCGGTATTAATGGCCATGTAGCTACAGTGCCACTAGAAAACCGTAGAACGGTTAATTCAGAGTGGTACACGACCATTTGCTTACCGGAAGTATTTGAACAAATTCGTAAAACTAACCAGCGACGAAGAATCATTCTTCATCATGACAATGCCAGCTGTCATACGTCACGCGAAACAACTCTATTTTTGGAGGGTCAAAATGTGGAATTAACGGGTCATCCGCCGTACAGCCCTGACTTGGCACCCAACGATTTTTATTTATTTCCAAATATAAAGAATAAATTACGCGGTCAACGATTTTCGACCGCTGAAGATGCTGTCGACGCATTCAAACAACACGTTATGGAGGTACCTCAGGCGGAGTGGCAGAAGTGCTTTAAAAATTGGTTCACGCGAATGCAAAAGTGCATAGATCATCAAGGGGAATACTTTGAAAAACAATAAAACTATTTTCAGCCGTGTACGTTTGTTTGTTTTTTTGTTTCCGGATATATAAGTAGCAACCCTCGTACGATAATTGATTGACGCTTCATGATTAGTCGGGTTTCCGAGTTTTGCGGTTGGCAATTCTTTATAGACTAAGGTAAATGTGCCAATCGTTAGCACATTAATTCCAACAATTAATTCCCTCTCCAATGAAGGTTGAAGATGCTGACTAATGGAGTAGTGTCCATCACTGGGCATTTACCTTACGTCTGTACAGTCCTTGTGTTTGCCGCAAATTGGGCAATAGATTCCGATGTTCCATAAGCTCATGGTTGAATGTGGTGTAATAAAGATGCAAGAACTAAATGCGGCTACTCACTATTGCAAGGTCATTAGGGGCGATGGCAAGCCGCTCTGTCGATCTTACGGCGCATATTTTACCTAGGGCAAAAACATTTCTCATTGAGTCATTAGCGATAACCATACATAATTAGTATAATAACGTACTAAATCTATACTAGTAAAAAGTTGTAAAAATTTAATATATGTACATTTTGTTTTACCACGATTATTATATTACCACGAATAAAGTATAAAAGAACGAAGCCTTCCCCATCTGCAGTACGTTCCTGTGCTTGACGGAACGCAACCAAAACTCTCAGGGTTCGTCCATTAATCACGTGAGACTCGAAAGGGGAGGAGGTGGCTCGAAATCTCAAAATATCACAGGGGTGAAATGTCATGTTTATTATTTTTTTCGTTTAACACAGATTATTAAACACCTTGCCAAATATAACATACGAAGGAAGTGTAATTTAACGTATTTCAATATATATATAATATTGTTTTTCTATTTTACTACTTTGTGCCAAAAAACATGTGGTTTTTGTGTAGGGGAGCGGGGCTTAGCCTCGCCACGAATCTCCAATAGGAAGAGGGGATTAAAAAGTTGCTGGGCAAATGGACGACGCCTCAGTGCGTCAAAAGCATCGGGACTACGTGTCACCAAAGGTCTCCAAGTTCACAAATAGGTCAATAAAGGCCAGTTAAAAGTGGAGCGCAGTTTCAAGGGCGCGGCGCCGACCTCAGCCCAGACGCAGTAGGTTGCATCTAAGGGCACCCAGGCGTCTATCGTGAGTTCTTAGAATAGTAAATAGGTCAGCGTAAACTCAGTCCAGTAAGTAGTACACAACGGTGTAAACATTTTTTTTCTTCTCATGTTCGAAAAGTACATTAGATCTTCGCGAAGCGATCATTTTACGCCCTAAGGTGCACCGCGGAGTACTATCTTTAGGAAAATATAGTCTACCTATTCCGAACACTGGTCATAATTTACGAGAACTTTAGCGACCGAGCTTTGCCCAGTGGGTGAGACCTGTCTAGATAAACTTGGAAGGCTACTGTAAAGTTCCATACGAACCATTGTTGAACTTTACAGCCGTCTAGTGTTAATTTTAGTGCTACGTCAATTATACTCATTTGAACACCTATCATTTAACCACTGTTTGTAATTTGAGTCGTAAAACTGTAGTGCCTATTTGTTATATAAGTAGTTAATAAGATCTAAATCTGTGTAACGTAAAACGAAAAAAAATCTAACATAGTTTATTGGTAGAACTGATAATGAGAACATTAACCTTTTAGCACAGTAACGTTGGAAACGTGGGAGAATAACCAATGTGAGTTAAATAAATTGATGATATTGCTACGCAGAAGTCCCGCATTATTGTGATAAAACGCAACGTAACCAAGCTCACGTCTTATGTTATATCCTACAAATCACATTTTACTGCGACAAAGACATATTAACATATCGACCTAAAAGGCATATGCTAATACTAAAGCAAATCACTCCACACTACTCTGCGAGTGGAACGGAGTAGTTGGTAATTAATTATCCAAGAACAGAAATATTCATAACAAGGCGTTTACAACTTTCCTACTTAACTATTTAACCTTCGAACCTATCCTTATTGGGAAATAAATAACCATACATAAATATACAATACACGAGGGCTGTCCCGAAAGTTTTTAGCCGCTCGGACTCTGTTCATGCGATGTATTTATTATATGAGTAATTTTAATATTCATTGGCTGGCATAACCAAAGTTACCATAAACTTTATGGGTTATTCGATGGTATTAGTAGTTATTAATATGTTCATACTTTAAAAATGGACTTTCCCACCCACCTGTAAATGCTCATAAAATAGCTAAACGTAAGATATCGTACTCAAAATTTTAACGCAGTTTCTTATTTTACTTGTTTTATCAGAATCTTATAATAATATTTACAAATTTTGAGATCAGGCAACATCCCTATTTAAAATGACAAGTGGAAGTGAGTAAATAACAATAACATTTTAGGAATAGATATTCGCCAGAATAACAATAATAAACCGATAACGGTTTCTTTATTCTTGGAACGGGTGACTGACCCAACCTACGCCATCCCTCGGTGAGATCGATCGGAACCCTAGTATTTGTATCGTAATTTACTCGACGCCGCCGGGAGCTAACAATTGCGAGTTAAGTCGTTTCATTGCCATTGACCTTGAGGCTACAAGGTAAGATAAGATATCAATAGGGTATTCTTTATTATTACATTGCATTGCCGATTTATTTTGACGACACGTTTAGCTCAGTGGGTTACACAACGGCCTACGAAGCTAGCGGTCCCGGGTTCGAGCCCCGGCCAGGGCAAGTGTTTGTGTGATGAACACGAATGTTTGTTCCTGGGTCTTGGATGTTTTCTATGTATTTAAGTATTATAATTTATCTATATATTATGTTTATCGTCGCCTAGTAACCATATTATACAAGCTTTGCTTAGTTTGGGACTGGGTCGATTTGTGTAAGATTGTCTCTGATATTTATTATTATTATATTTTGTTCTGATTTGTGGTATTGGATGCAAATATATCAGTTTCTTTTTACCTGGTCCACACTCGCTTGCTAAATCGAACTTCAATTGTTGGAAAGGAGAACCCAAAGAGCGGTTTTAAGTGACTTTACGACGGCTGTCGCGATACTCTGCTTCTGGACTGTTCAAAGCTTATGTCCTGACCATTGGCTATTCTTCATGCAGGCCATCACACCAAGTATGTCCACATTGTCAACAATTAAACTGATTAGCAGAGCATCCTGACATTGCAGCACTTAGGGAAAACTAAAAAAAAACCTTCACTGTCCCATTCTCTCTGAGTACCTACATCATGAGAAAATATTGTATTTATTGGATTGTTTCATTCTTGGAAAGGACTGACCTAGCCTACACCGGCTCTAGTGTCGGTAAGATCGATCCGGGCTTCACTACTAGGAATCGCAATTTAGTTTACCCGGTGTAGAGAGCTTAGGCGTGCAGTTACATCATTTCATTGGCATTGACCTTGAGCGGTTAAAATACATCTTATCAAAAGAAGTATTTTTTATTTTACAATTGTATTGCGAGTTAAATTTTGTTATGATGTATTTACTTTACACTTGAATGTCGCTAACGTAACATCATTTTTTATACTCCTAACGATGCTAGGACGTCAATATTTGGAATGATAGTATTTCATAACTTGACAGTATATTCTAACGCTTCGTATATTTAGTTAAGGTAGGTGCTGTAGCTAATAACCGTTACGTAAGTGGTATTGTGGTGGCATGACCCAATTATGTTATTTATTATGTTATTACTTATTTGCTTCTAAGTCAACGAATCGATTATTTTGATTTAGAGAAACGGCTTAAACAAGATTTTTATCAGCGTATCAAGCCAATTAGACAATCTCCAATATTTATTCCTATCATCGCGTTTTTATTTAAATTTGGTATTTAATTACCTGTCTGTCGTGCTGTTAAACCCCAAGGAAAAAAAAGAGGGATGCTATAAGTTTGACGAGTGTATATGTATCGGTCTGTCTGTGTGTCTGGGTATCCGTGGCATCGTATCATTCGTATCGCTTGAACGGATGGACCGATCTTAATTCTGTATTTTGTGTTTGAACACAGACTTCATCGAAAGTGTTCTTAGCTCATAAAATAATTCTACCAATTGAAAATCTATATTTTTCCAGATGCGTCTTGGAGTTTTTCATTTACCGAATACTTGTTTAGTTTTATTTTAGATCTATGTTTGGCAAATAGGTACTTGTACTTGTTTTTATTTTAAAGGCTTCGATCTTCTGTCTATAACAACACCACGAGGACCGCGTTTTTGAAATCCTATACCTCAATATGGTGTTGGAGAGTTGATCGGCAGGAAGCCGGTATTCTCTTGATAGAAAATAACATAGTTTTTTTTGTTCTTTTCGTTCAATTACGAGATTTTCGTATATTTCATTAGGTGTTTCTAAAGATATTTGTCTTCTCCTAAATACAGTTTTAAAACATTTCGGAAATAGCGTGTATTTTAGAAGATTTATAAATACCGGTTCCGAGCCCTAAGTTAGCTATTTGTATAAGATTTGAACACATTCAAGAACTAATCCAAACTGAACGAGTAGTTTTATTTACTATTGGTGTACTGAAAACAAACTTTTAGACTAAGGCTTAGAGTGAACTAGATAGACATCACGGGGAGGGGTAAACGTGCTCATGGTCGTGAAGTTGACCGTCCCAAATCGTTTGCCCGCAAATGGCATATCAATACCGTTACTTCACGTTTGTTCAGTAGGTAAAATCGTTAGGACCCGATTTTTTTTCACATTTTTTTTAAATTATATGGGGCGGCTAACTTCACATACACCACCCCGTTTCGTAACATGTTCCATTCTCGTTTTCACTGTTCATCAAGTTTGTATGGCGGACCGCAGTACCTTTATCTTTTTGTGGCAGTACATGCCGTTGATATTTCTATGAGAGCTATGAAAGAAATACCACTCTAGGGTAAAAAAATCCTATTGTCAGCATCCCTTCAATTACGGGCATGTAATTCATTCAAGGAAGTAGTGGTAAGAAACCCGTACGACACTAGCTGCTAATAGTTTGGTATTGGAAAAGGTCAATAAGCAGGTTCTTCTACATCCTACGCGTATTGTGGTCGTGCTAGACTTACAGAAGAAGAAACCGGTCAAGTGCGAATCCGACACGCGCACCAAAGGTTCCATACACAATTTGCGCTAAAAACGGCCGTATCTATGAAAATCCAGTGTTGGCAGAACCCTACTCCTAAGCAAAACGTACGCGGTGTGGGGCATTTTATATTGGTCCCTGACATAAACAGCTGACATAAAAAAATCAAGATTCTCTGATTTATTTCGTGGGTTTTGGAGCTACCTTCATACCAAATTTTAAGTTTCTAGGACAACTGGAACGGGTGTTTAAATCCAACGTTTTATCTGTCCTGTCGTATGGCTGTGAGACTTGGTTTACGTAAGAATATCACTCGAAAACATTTTGGGTATTTTCTGGCCCAACACGTTGGTTTGTTAATCACCAAAGACAACCTTTGGAAATTAACAAACCAACGTTCTGTTCACTTATTCATCTTCGACAAAAAGTGCCGTTGGATTGGGCTCACACTGCGGCAAGAAGACTTCCGTTTCACTAAACGGAGGGGCTACTCCGAGACCCGAAAAACGAAGCTCGTATAGCGCCATCCCGCTCACGCAAATACAGCTTAACATGAGAGCGAGAGGGACGGCACGTTGCGAACGCCTCAGGTACTCTGTTACTCTGCCGTTGGGAAAGGAAAGAGAGGTCGGTCAAAGTCGACTTGGCTCTATCGGAATGAACTGGCAGGAGATTGTTACCATCGCCGCGGATCGGAAGAAATGGAAAACTGTAGTTGAGGCCCTATGTTCCTCGAGGAGTTAAAGGATCCAAGAAGAAGAAGAGAGGACAACTGGAAGTACCCTATAGGTTTTCCATGACCGGCAATTTGTAGTAAACACCATTTTAACCCGTTATGACTGAGTCTTTGGATTGCGTTGACCCGCAAATATAATTATTTGATGTTAATTTCAACTATACCTCCACACGTTCTTGATAAAAAGGGACTTGATAGACAGACAAACAGACAGACGGACAACAAAGTGAACCCTGTAAGGGTTCCGTTTTTTCCTTTTGGGATATGGAACCCTAAAAATTTGTTGAAATCCTTCGATAATTAAACTATCGATCGTACCTAATTTTCTGTTAAATGTCTAAATTTAATTTTTGTTAATTATTGTGTAGTGGAGCTAGGTTACTACGAAGATTGCCGAGCAGATCCAAAAGGAAGTATTGCGTAAGTATGAACTTGAATTAAAAGGCATATTTTTATACCTATGAGCAGATTTTGTGTTTGAATAACGAGTAGGAATACTCAACAAGATAACTTCTTTCTCAACAAAACGGAACTTTTCGCATAACTAATATTATTTACTTACATTGTCGTATTAACACACCACTACGTCCATATTCTGATGGAACCCAAGGAAAGGGTAATAATAATATAATGACACGTCCAAAACATCGGCTTATAAATAAATCATATTTATACGCTATCAATCGCGTCCTGTTTCTTAATGATAAGATAATGTATTAAAAACATGTAAGTTCAAACATGTACGTCAGAAATCAATATGTTTGTGTTTGTTGGTGTATTGTTTTAATTAATATATTTATTTAAATAAGGGAAAATAATAAAACATTGTGCTAAATTTTTAATATAATAGCCCTAGGCTGTCAATATAACTTATTTGCGCAGGGTTTGAGAACGTACATACGCCTTTTTGATAAAGCAGAATAGTCAAAGTTGTAAGTCTTCCAAACTGAAGCCGTCTGTTGCTGGGCCTGAGGTTGTTATAATTAATTTAGCTCCGCGAAACCAATTAAGTGGAATACGGCGCTAATTTTAGTAGATTAATTCTATAGGGTACGTAATTGGACTAGGATTAGAGTTGGTAAGGAGATTTAATTGTGATTCTTACATTTATACTATTATAAAGTTTTGAAAATGAAATGTCTGTATATTAAAAATATTTTCAAAAGAAATAAGTGAAACGGACTATTTGAAGGTGAGTCGAAAAAAAACTGGATTTTTTGTACGTGTTGTTGTGGCTTCATCACGCCAAAACGGATAAACGGATTTCAACTAGTTTTGGTATATGGGTAGCTAAGCTAGCAGGGCTGATACTTTTTACTCGACTACGGTGAAGAAAATAAGAGAATAATGTTTTTTTTTCTCCTCCGCTGACGTAGTACATACAACATCACCTGCTTATAACAAGATTATTATTGCAAATCTAAAAATAAAATGCTTGCAAGAAAAATACAAGACGTCTGGATAACACACAATACGGAAACGGAAAAGTCGGTTGATCAGTCAATCACAAGGCAATTGCTATATAAAGAATAGTCCGGGAAAAATTAGCAACATTTGGCGTGTATTTCTGGCTTATTTACATTAAACATTTCGTACCAAATACGGTACTGAACTACTGAATACCTACGTAGTACCCAGATTAATCTATAGATAGGTACCATTATAAAATTGTAAAAATAAAATGTCTGTATTGTAGGTGCTTACATTGAAGATATTTTCAAAAAAATATTGTAACGGACAATAGACCACCAAATATGGAGGAGGTCTCTGAAATGAAATATATTTATTTATGTATGTCGTGGTTTCTTCACGCCAAATCGGCTGAACGGATTTCATCTAGTTTTGTAACACGGGTAGCTGGGTATCCACAAATGATTATAGGGTACTCTTTACCCAACTACGATGATGAAAAAAAGAGGGTTTATGACTTTATATACTCCGCAAAAGAAGTTGCAGGCAACTTCAAGTACTAAATAAAGTTGTAAGAATGACATGTCCTAGCCGTTTTGGCGTGTTGAAGCCACAGCGACACATACAAACATACAAAAAATAAATATTTTTTTGATGCAGTGACCTTCAAATAGTCCGTATCACTTATTTTTTGGAAAATATCTTCAATGTACCTAGAGACATTTTAATTTTACAACTTAATAATAACATAAATATTTAGAGAGAACGATTCCTGAGTTGGTACCATTTTGGCTAGAAGCTTAGAAAAAACAGGTGGTGACGAGCGCTGCGGTGCCACCAGACATAACCGTAGTTATGTCTGGTCGCTTATCGCAATATTAACTTATAAATCAGTCTGTTGCGGACCGTTGACGGCGCGCGACGGCTCGCGGCCAATAGTGGAAGAAATGTTAATTGACTGATAATATTTATTAATTTATTTAAAATTTATTGCACAACCGAAGTGTACAAATGGCGGAATTAATACCAAAAGGCATTCTCTACCAGTCAACCATTGGGTTAAATAGAAACAGTTAAGAGGATTTATACCTGCTCAACTGGCAACGTCGCATATTTCTCGGTTTTTCTCGATTATTTTGAGAACTATGAATGTAACTTGAACATGTTTTCAATACGTTCATTACGTTTTCGATAGTTACGCTAGCACAATGCAAAATTTTATGATATTGCCACAACTAAAGCTCTAAAAATGAATTCATGTCTATATCTTGTTTTGTAAGGAAATAAAGCCAAAAGCGATGATTTAGTGAATTAAACGCATCATAAATCCTAAAGATGGTATGTATTGAACATACCGTTAGGTTTCATTCAAATACCACAAAATAAAGAAGCAAAATGAAAAAAATTGCGACGTTGCCAGTTGAGCGGGTATAAACGCTCTTAAATGTGTGCAATATTATCTTGGCTAAAGTCACAAATTACATATGTAACGCAGAGTTTGGCCTTTGACTTTTTCTAAAAACTTGGATATGGTAATTTAATCGTGATTAGGACATGTTAAGTAGCTACAGGCGAGAACAGAACAAATCGAAACGTATCAATATACTGACCACCATATGGTGTGCTCATGTACAGCACACAGTAACGTTGATTAGGTATTCTCTAATTTGATTTTGATAAAAAATAACACTTCTCTGTACCTTTGATCGTGACCTTGAATTTCAATTGAATCCGTGATTTGTACGTTACACGTGGATAATTTTTAATGAAAGCGCTTGTAAATACACTATAATAACGACACGGGTTTTAAAAAAGGTAATCTTACGCTTTTTGCACGGTATCCTTTTATTTCGTCAATATATTTTTCCCAAAACTGTCCCATGTCTAAAATCATGTTTTTATGGAAAAATAAACTAAATCGTTTTAAGAAGTTTTGTGAAAATTCGCATTAGAAAAATCATAGGATAAAAAAATAATAAGTGGGGCCAACATACTTAAGCCCATACATATACTCGGAAATCTGTACCAACCGATATTCTTTGAGCGATGCCAACTGAAGCTGGACTTTTAAACATAGTCGTACTTTTTTTTAAACATTACATGGTGTATTGAATTATGATAAGATCGAGAAATCATCATAAACAATTCGTGTAACTCCCAGTTCGGAATAGCCGAATAACATTTGATTTTACTTATGGTGTAAGTATATAGCAACAATCATCATTCATACTCATATTATAAATACGAAAGTAACTCGGTCTGTCGGTTACGTTTCGCGATTAAACGGCTGAAGCGATTTAAATGACACTTGGTATGAAGATAGTTTGAGTTTGAGACCTTGGGAATATGATAGTTTTTACTCCAGAAATCATCCCTTAAGGGGGTGAATAGGGGGCAAGTTTTTATGGAGAATCACTCATTAGAACATAGGTTTAATTCACGGTTACGCGAGCGAAGCCACGGGTAGATGCTAGTAGTTGATATTTATCGTCATAAAGGAGGCGTGATAGAAAAAAGTTTGGGAGCCCTTGACCTACATGTATGTACACGGTCAAACTAGAAGTTTAGATTATAATTTCAGCACCTTGTTAGTTAAACATTCCAACTAGATACTACGAGATTACTAACTGGAATAACAAAAAAAAACGGCCAAGTGCGAGACTGACTCGCGCATCGAGAGTTCCGTACAAACATTCACTTAATCTAACCTAAGTGTAAAATTAAGTTTGCACCTGTTATCTAAGGCGTTGCATATAAATGAGGTGCAAACTTAATAGCCAGGTTGTTCAAAAATTATTTTTAAAAGTTAAAAATAAAATTAGCTAGATAGTTATATTTTTTGTGTCATTTAGGTGTATTCGAAAAAAAAAACTAAATTTTTACTTAGTTAAACTTCGGAAATAATAAAAATGTGCAAATAAGGCCCTTACATATACCCTTTGATGATAGTACCTAGTGTTTGAATGTTTGCTCCCCTCATAATGGTCTTCTTTCTTTTTATTTGCAATATATGTGAACTAGGTAAATTCCAAATGAATAGCATAAGTAGTTCCTGAGATATAACGCTGTAACAGTCGGACGGACAAACTACAAGATTCCTTGTTCCTTATTGGTAACCTTTTTTGGTATGGAACCCCCCTCAAAAGACAAACGCGCATATTCATCACGATCTGCATCATGTAACTTACATCACAAGCTACTGCGACACAAAACTAGATAGAGGCGTTTTATTTTCACATCCAATTTCGTTCAAAGCTTTAAAAACAATCTGTCTGATTGAAATTGAATCAGCATCGATTTGAATAGCTCGCGATTGGTTATTCCGTTGGTGATCGGTCGGTGTTGTATTGTATGACTGACATTGTATGTATGTATGTAGGTCAAATGTATGCAACACTACAACATGCAAGACGAGTCGCCGCCAACGTAAACTCAAGGCCGACAAATTTTGCACTGTTGGCTCTGCAAGCATTTCTATTGTACAGTAATATGAAGTTGTGGATTTTTTGTACAAGTTACAAATTTATAAACTTCAGGGTTCTCCGTAATGGTTAAAGGGTGATTTGCAGTAAAATGTACCTTTATAGTAGTGCCCCCAAATTTTGTATGGAAACATATTTCTAGAGTACGTTATAGAAATAAAAAACACAGAAATAAAGCACATGAGAAAGAAAGGAGTAAGCGCTGAAATGATGAATAATAGAGATGACTGGAAGAAGAAAACATGTTGTGCCGACCCTACATAAGTGGGATAAGGGCAGAGAGATGATTCATACTATAATGTAATAAACTGAGATGGACATATGGAACAAAACAAGGTGTAAATATAAAAAAAAACAGGTGTGTTACGTTCATAGAAATAAACAAATCATTCATACAAAAGTGTAAATACTGGGATGGACAATTTGGGAGAATTTTTCTTGTGTTGATTATGAGTGAGATAAGCTCAAAAAATCAATATTCTGAAAGAAAACAAATCTGCAAATCACTCTAAATTGATCATAATCAATTATAAATAGCTATGAACCACCACAAGAAAACTGTTTGTCTAATAACAGCAATAACGAGAACCGCATTTATATCGGTTCTCAGGTTTAAGCGGTACGATACCACAGACAGAATAGACAATTACATTGAAATGAGCGGGTGTCTATCGGGTAAGTTGATACGAATCCCGAGTTTTTTTTTTTTTTTTTCGTACAACCTGTACAAGTACAACCTTCTATAGTCTGTACTTTTAGGTACTTAAAAAAAGGTAAATAAAAAACCACGTGACTCTGCTCATTCAGCCATTGGCGTCGTACCACAGACGCAAAAGATTACCTTGATTGGCGGAATGACACGAGGAGTGGCGTGGTTTTTTTTATTACTCACTTTTTAATACATAAATAAACAGACTAATACCTTTTTTGTTTTACAAATATCATGATAATAATCACAATTTTTGCAATTTATTAGTGGATCACTCCACTAGTGTTATTATTATAAACAAAGATCAGAAACAAATGAAAAAATTCACACGTGGACGATTAGCTCAGATGGTAGAGCGTGCTGCCCCGGTCTGGCTCAAGGCACTGGTTCAAGTCCAGTATCGTCGAAAAATTTTTTCATTTGTTTCTGATCTTTGTTTATAAAGACTAATACCTGCTATGTAAACTTATGCCGAGAACTCTTTTAATTGGCTAGTACCTATTTAACGAGACAGCATAAAAATATGTAAACCTAAAAAACTACGATTGAGCAGCTAAAATATGATTGTTGTTGTAATAATAAAAAATACAACTATTTTTTTTACTTTCCTTTGGGTTTAACAGTATTTGCTTGTTATTTAGCAAATCTTCTTTTTTCACGCTCTTTTGCGATGTACACGCGGCTGGTCTTTCCGCCTGTGGTATCTTAGGACTAAGACTCAAACCAGTGCACATAAGCTTTGAACTTATAGCACACATCCATTTCGTTGGGGTTTAAATTAAAAATAGAACATAGTTGTTACGTAAGAAGACCTTGAACAGGCACTTAACATAACTGACATTAATCTATTAGCAATGGCAAGTTCGTGTCAGACGTATATGAGAAGTTTATCCTTTCGAATATTATGAATTGCACATGAGTACCGATTGTGTTGATTAGTGTTGAAAAAGAAGGAACTGCAATGCAGCTTAAAATATCTATTTGCTATATATGTTCTTACCGTTCTCATGCTAGTTGAGTAAAAATACATTCCGTCTCTTTATAAGCCTAATAGCCTTTTAATTACGTCATGCTAACGATAGTATCATGTGAATGTTTGAATTGCGCCCGGAACAAACAAGGCCACCAATAAATAGCTGTAGATTTCTCCCAAAATAAGTGCTATCGCCCTATACGCCCTAGAACATTTTTCATATTATATTATATACATTTTTTAGGCTATTGAATGTTGGCCTTGCGTGACTTCATGTAAGGCTTTACAAAACGCAAAGGCAGACTTCTCATTCCAAATGTATTTCAATTTAAAATGTTACTTCCACTTCGAGCAATAGCAGTCCAGTTCTGAATCATTTACTAACGTACAAAGTTTGAGCCAGGAGGTGAACATTTTTTGGTTTGCCTTAGTAAAAAAAAATGGTTTGTCGCGCAATGACGTCAAGGGCGAGTACAGGGTTTTAGCACAGTCTAACTCGAGATTTGTCCTTTAATAGTAGAAAGTGTATTAATCATGCATTCGAATTAGTGTGATCCTAGTTAACTATTTATCTGAACTCACAAATTGTTGACATAAGCTGAATCAAACAACTTTGAAAACTCAGTAAGCAAGTAAAAGTTAGGTAATTGTCTGACTGATTAAAATATGTGTTGAAAAAATGCAAAAGTAGCTTCCTAGAACCAAAGGAATTCAGGGCAGCACACCGTGATTTTACTTTATCTAAGGTTATGAGGACGTCAGACACTATAAGGCTCAAGATCATAGAGGTAGAAAAGGCCGTTAAACAAGTGCAACAATAGGAAATGTGAGTCGTGCCATGAAACGGCCGTGATTCAGATATGCTTGTCAGTTAAATAGCGTTTTAGATAATAATTCATTACAATTTGACCCCTTGACATCAATTGTTTAGTATCAAAATCTGGCCTGGCGTTTACGTTTCTCATCAAATCAACTTGTACTAAGATTATAGCTGTGAAGAGTCCGGTAGTGTTGCTGGTGTACCTACCGCTAAAAGTACAAATATGGGTATCATATTCAGTTTTCTAAAATTTATACTATTATAAAGTTGTAAAAATGAAATGTCTGTACATTGAAGATATAAAAAATACGATTGTTACGGACTATTTGGAGGTCACAGAAACCATAAATATTTTTTTTGGATTTTTTGTATGTTTGTATGTGTCATTGTGGCCTCATCACGATAAATCGGCTAAACGGATTTCAACTATTTTTGATACACGTGTGGCTGGGTATCTCCAGATGGTTATAGGATACTTTTTACCCGACTACGCTGAAGAAAAAATGAGGGGTTATGACTTTTTCGGCGCCTTCTAGTAATAAATAAAAGTTTAACTCACCAGCGCTGCTCTTGTAGCGTAGTCAGTCCGTGATCACCGCTCCATCGGCGCACCGGCATCGACCCGACGCCAGCGCCGGCCCGTCGTCCGACACGACACCGACACGTCCGAGTTCGACACGTCACCCACAACACAACACACACTGCACACGCGGACCGGCGCGCACGTCCGCACAACACGCACTAACGTTGCACAACACCTGAAACAATGGAGAACTTTCGTTAGAATATGCAGCGGGAATATATCTAAATGCAATGCAACAAAAGTGCGATCTAGGGCGAGTAGCACCCCCACCACCTCATTTTTCAACGATTATATGTATGGGATCAGAGTTAGCGTTAAAAATGGCATGAGTAAAAATTCGTAATCAACCGCTACTACGAGGGGCAAACCGAAATGATCGGGAATTTAAAAAACTATGTGCACTATATACATAAATTATATTTTATTGTTTTTCGAAGTATTCTCCGTTACATTCAATGCACTTTTGCATTCTTTTAAACCAGTCATTAAAACAATAATTCCAGTTTGAAGTAGGCATTGCCAAAATGGCCGATTTATAGGCTTCCACAGCGGCTTCTGGGTTCTCAAACCGCTGACCACGCAATAAATCTTTAATTCTAGGGAACGTAAAAAAATCATTTGGACTCAGGTCAGGGCTGTATGGAGGATGGGACATCAACTCAACGTTTTCGTCGTTCAAAAATTTAGTTGTTTTGTGGGCGGTGTGGGAGCTCGCATTGTCGTGGTGTAAGATGACGCGGCGTCTCGGGTTCCCTTGGCGAAGTTCGGCCAGCACCTCCGGCAAACAAACTGTGATATACCAATCAGCGGTAACGGTTCTTTGTTCTTCTAGAGGAATTGTGGCAACATGCCCCTTTTTTGAGACGAACGAAGCCACCATCTTCTTCGACACGCTTCGAGAACGCACAACTTTCGTTGGTTTGACCTCGTCATCGAAGACCCATACTGCCGACTGGTGCTTTCTTTCAGGCTCATAAGAATAAATCCAGGATTCGTCACCCGAGACCATATTATAAACGGCTTTTGAGTTTCCTAAATTGTAGCATTTCAGAATAGATCGGCACCAATCAACACGAGCCGCCTTTTGCTCTTCAGACAAATTATGGGGTACCCATCGGGAAATCAATTTTCTGACACCCAACTCACCATGCAAAATAGTGTGAATTGCAGTCATTCCAATGCCTATGGTTGCCCGAATCTGCTCGTATGTCACATGTCTATCTTCTTTTAGTAGTTTTTCCACAGCCGCGATGTTTTCAGGCGAAACCGCCGTTTTCGGCCGACCTGATGAAGGTACGGTGCCAAGAGAGGCACGACCCCGTCGAAACTCAGCATACCACCGATATATTGTCGTCTGACTAGGTGCTTCAATTTCGTATATAGTAACAAGCTCATTGCGACATTCATCTGGAGATAAGCCACGACGAAAGTTATGGTAAATAATTGCACGAAAATTTTCACGCGTCAGCTCCATTTTGTTCATCGAGTTGTCAATTTAAAAATGGAATTAAAAAAATATATCGTTCTTTTTTTTAATTGTAAAAACGGCATCGTGATTGTAAGTCGCCAGTATGCATGTGACAAAAAAGGATTTAATGTAACTCAGTTTAAAGTACTCTATTCCCGATCATTTCGGTGTGCCCCTCGTACTAACAGAATAGGTGAACCCACCTTAATGTTTAATTTTTGTTAACTTTCTCACGCCCTTGGTGAAAATATGCGTCACGATCACGATATGACATGGCAATATTCTGTAATTATTTTTTTCGTATCCTTTTGTTTTTTTATGTCTATTTCTAAATATAATACATATGTATATCCTTAAGAGCTGAATAAATATCTTTGCTTCCTTTTTGTAAAAAAAACTAAATTGTGTCCATTATATGATTATTTGACGTTTGAACCGTTTCATCGAATTTTGTTTTAACTGTGGGAAGTAACGTAATTTAGTTTCAATTCATCTTGACGCTTAGAAACCCTTCCCAACTATAAATATTAAATACACACCCTTACCTAGTAAATCAATCAATCACAGGCCTCTTAGTCTTTTACAGACTATTGAAACAGTGTCGTGTCGGAAAACAACGTTTTTCGTGGCTATGTAAGCCAATACAGGAACGGCACACGCGTAGTACATAATAATTAAGTAATTTCATGAATTTACAATGAATAGACTTGTTCTTAAAACACCAGTCTCTAGGAGAAATTAAAGAACACAAAGAGTGAAGAATTATCGTTTGATACCCGTTTTTCCGCCCCATAGGGCACAAAATTGAAAGCTTGTACTTCTACGTCGGTTACGTCGTTTGATGCAAGTCGGCACACGCGGCAGTAATCGCGATATTATTTAACATGGCGGCGTGCGAGCCCGTAATTTTTTACGGCCCATAAACTACGGAACGGAGCGACATTGTTGCGATCGCGACATTTCGTCTGTTCCTCTCGCATCAGTTTGAGATATAAACTTGGTATAAAATGTGACAAGGTTGGTTTTGTTATGTTACTAATAAATAAGATGGGATGTTGTGGAATTAAGCGCGGATTTGGGAGTGCGGGCGTGGTGACAAGTAGGTCGGCCAGCGAAGCATTTACCTTTTCACAAGTGCGGCAAGGATTGTGTTGTAGTAGCGTTGTGGATGGCGAATTTGAATCTGTTTACGCTCGCTTAAAGCGACATTGTTGCAGATATGTTACTATTGGATTTAATTTAAAATACGACGGCAAAGATTATGTTTTAATGCAATAAAGATGATAACAGAATACAATAACTGCTACAGATTACAAGTCATAATCAGAAGACATACGTGTCCAATCACCGTTTATGGTTTGGCATTATGCTAAGGGAACTCCTTTTTCACAAAACCCTATTTTATTGTATTTTTATGTTATATTTGTGTAACTACTGTGGAATTCATTCTTTTATACTTACCTACCTAAGAATAGTATTCATATACTACTAAATAGCCTAGTGCGAAGCGAACTAAATGCAATCGGGGCATGAAAAGTAGAATTATCGATTACGCCACAGCAACCCTTGCTGTGGCGTAATCGATAAGAACTGGCAGATATTTTTTCTGGTAACTGTTCGAGGCGTGCACCGTGCACACAACTACACACTCATCTTAGTAAATATAATATAGCGTTCCCATGTAATTCAGTACCTATTTGCATGCGCTGTTTATTACAATAAATCTTGTATTTACTTTAGCCGCTTTTACCACATATGTAACAATTTAGAAACTTCGTGTGAAGCACCAATTTACATATTATTCGTTCGGCATCTTAAAAAGATCTCAGTACGCTCACAAGGGAATCGAATGTCTGTTTAGATTCGTACCATAAATAGCGGTTTGTAGCCTTTGAGCGCTTTGAATGACACATAAATACCCTGAAGAATAGGTAAAATTACATCGTCAAAGACAAACTGAGCTTGACAGTTACAAGTTGAAATGAGAAAACCAAACTGTGGACTAACTTATTCAGAGCGCTTTTGATCGAAGTTTAATAAACGCACTTCGAGTTTGTCCGGAAAGGAATAGAAACGGCCGTGAAATTCAGATGATATTATGATTTTGAAGGCTTTTTAACCAAATGTTCGCTGTCAATAGACTTCCCCTAACAGTTGACATGAAAATAATGAATCTGAACCGTTGTTCACATTTCAAAATATCACTTAACCGGAGTACCTCAAAACTAGACTAAAATATGATATCGTATATTTTAGGAATTGTTTTTTATTTCATTTGATGGTATCGACAATATTCTGTGGCTTAATCTAATCTGATAAGCTCATGAGTCATGAACTTTGAATACGTTTAGTTTAGTGTATGGAAATCTTTATTTGTTCATACATAGAGTGGAAAGTACACCTCTTCGTTTTATAACGATAGGTAAGTCCGCAATATAAACAATGCGGTAGCCAGGGACACAAACGGGGAGAGAAACTTAATTGAAAGTACAATTGATCACATCCGGAAAAGCCGACAACCCAATATAACTATTATACAACTCTAAAACGCCACATTCACTTTACAATTTCCAACACATATGCCCTTTTTAGTATGCAACAGATGAATATTAGGGTTACCACTACTCGTGTCACCATGGAAAACCCTACACGTGGCAAGTACTTATTGAAACGATAACTCTTGATTAAGTCTAACCCTGAAGCAGTCTTGGCCCACAAACGAAGAGAAACTTTTAATTGAAAGGACCATTGATCGTATCCGGGATCCGAGACCGGCAGCCCCGGGAGAAATATGCTAAGGGTTGCCACTGGATAATTTATCTTAGAATTCCCGCACGCTATTCTTAACCAATTCATGGAAAACCAAGTTACCTACACAAGAATAATCGCTCATGTTCATTACAACAATATTGATGTGGTATGAATGATATTTCCTTATTTAACTTTATAATGCGGAAGTGTGCTCAGGTATTAGTGTAATATATATACTCTGATTTTTATTCAAGACCAAAATTTAACGTCAACGGGCGCATTTTTGCTGTGATCACTGCATACTGGTTTAAATGTCAGTATTTTTATCAATAAAACTTACTCTAACATTACTGGTTGCACGATTTTTCATTCATGCTTTTATGAAGTAATGTTTATTTGTTTCAATAATCAAGATGAGAACTGTCAGATTTTGGTCTTGAATTAAAAATTAGAGTTTACATATATATGTATATATACCCTACCTTATAGGACGTACTCTCGGGTAATGATGATATCGATATGGATATGATGTAAGGCGAAGATGCTTATAAGTAGTACCCACGATGTTTTTTAAACGAGCTGACGATTAGAGTTTACGTGCGCGTGTCACCTGCGCATCATCTGTTTCCTTAAAACGTAGTCGTGAGCAAAGGCCCTAAGGTGTCAAAAAAGCGGCGGTACAATATACACAGATAAAGTGACGCCTAATAGAATGATAACCAAATAAAACAACAATATACAAGAATTGCAATAACTGACACGTTTTGTATAAACGTCGTAACATTTAAACAAAGATTCATTATGAAGGAAACAGCCTTAACCTAATATTGATGGCGCCCATTAATAACGCCATTTATGTATAATTATGGCCAAGGTATAGTTATAAACATGATAATCACAAAACGACGTATTGTCACTTCCGTAAAATGGCCAACGTCCCGTAGTCATTAGAATAAGTAAACATCTTTGACAATAATTGATATTGGCATCTCCACAGTGATGCAAATGGCTTGTTTACAAAGCAATGCCATTAGAATTTCCAAGCCTGGAAAACCAAGGATAACGTGATCTAAAAGAGTGTAAAAGAGTTGAATTATTAAAGGATATAGGCTCCTTTGGTTTCGATCGTCGGTAGCCCGGCTGCGACAAAGCACGGCAATTATAACGCACGTACCGTAATGTGATTAAGCAGATAGCTGTCGTTAAAAGAAGAAGGCAGTAAGAGTAAAACATATCAAAGATTGTTACTGCTTTTCCCATTTAACTGTTGATTTGCGGTTCTGCCCCCAACGGACTTCAGAATAAAACACGCTTAAATTACAGCCGGTTTTGCAAACAAGATCCTCCGATGGGAACGATAATTGTGCACAGTGACCATTTACAGAGACCAGGTTTTATAAAAATAAAAAATCCAATTCGTACTTATGAAAGCGTTTTAATGTTAGTACGATACGAAATTACCTGGCTGAAACAAATCAAAATGAATAAATCCGTCCCCTTTTAGTGTCAACGAGTCCCAACGCCGTCGAATGAGTGTAACAGCCCGTAAGCATAATCAAACCATTGCGGAAGTCACAAGGAGCAAAGAACCTTCTCCAAACGTACTCAATTCCTTAATCCAACGATCGACATTCAACTCCCCTAGTGCTCGGCTTGTGCCCGCCCCCAAATTGCCAACTCGGCAGATAGATGCGTGCAATTCCAAGAGCTATCAGTTTAATTAACGTTCGAAACGTTTTCTTATGGACTGGCCGTCCATTCGGTTGCTCGAAAGCAATAACTAGTTATTACCGTAGGGTCTTCGTACTATCGATTACGTGCAGCCGGCAAGCAAACGATCATTATTATGACTCTCGAAAGAGTTGTCCGTCGCATGGCGTTATTTACCGATGGATGTAGCGGATAAGAGTCGGTTCTAAAGGAGAAATTAATTGGAGCTATCGTTTTAACGGAGGCTTTGAAAGCGACCGTTTCCGATCCATTACTACGATTCCGGAGCGCGCCAACAGAGCCCTTTCACCAATGATATAGGTGATATAGGGGCCGCTCTGTCTAACCGCAGAACATTCTAGACTCTGCGATCGTATCGTTTCCAATGACGGTCACACGGCCATTTCGAGCATGCACACAGCAGCAGTGTGCTTAATCGTTCTAGCTAGAGCACTAATGGCGTTGAGTGTTGACAGAGGTCCTATACTTCTAGCTATATCTATGGGGAAACGCCATTAACTATAGAGATGTTCTGAATGTCATTCGAAGAGCAAACCTTGTAATTTATGAGCGGTCGATAATCTTGATTGACAAGCGTCACATCGAGACAATATTGATGGCTCCAGTAATCCTCGATCCACGTACACGCGCAAGTGTCATTTCCAAACAAACTCAACCAATATAACGTTTGTATCGGATAATTAATCATAGTAATGGAAGGAGATTAATTGATTAACTTTGCTACGGCTGACCTTTAGAACTATATTTCCAAAGGTAAAATATGAAAATTCATTGATCATGGCGAGTTTTGTAACGTCGTTGTTAAGATGGGTGACGCAGATTACAGAAAGTTGCGCCATAACTAACAAGCTGTGGGAGCTCTGAGCGTGGCAATTTTCTTGTCAGTTAGTTATTAGCTAACTTAATTTAGTAAATGTGAAGTTTGCGGATGATAAAGTTAGAACATGACGATAAACAAGATGTGTAGGATCTCTCCACGTGTAGACCGCCCACAAGGGTCTCATAAGAGTCGCAACAGCACTCGACGCGACTTATGATCTCCCCGAGATTGTTATTCAAGGAAAGCACTAATAAACACCGCAACTTGTTATTTATCGTATCGGACAAGTCTTGTTTACGCGGTTGTTTGTGTAGGGAGCGTAACTTTAGCTGTGGCTAGAACTCGAGGCTCTTGTGCCCCAAGTTATATAATTTTATTCTGTTGGTGACGTAAATGAAAGACGTAACGAATTTTTTCACACAATGATCTTAATAGAATGCGTTTTTTTTAGTTGAGTGATTTAGTTGACCGTGCCAATCCCTCACACAAAGAAGTAGTTCGTCTTATCATCATAACAAAGACCTTCATAATGACTGGTCGTGCGCCGCTGACCTTATTTAATGCGATTTTGACCAGAAAAGTACAACTTGTTAGATGTTAAAAGAAGAACTTACCATGTTGCGTCGACCGGTAACTAGTGTAGGTATTTGACCGAATTAAAAACTCACGCAGTGTTTTAAATCGACGTGCTAGTGTTAAAAGCACATGCGATAAGTCAGTTGTAAACCGTAAGTTTAATATCATGAGTATACACGGCGCGCGAGCCCTCGTATTTACACAGCTAGACAGAACTTGCTCGCCTCACAGCGAGTACCGACTACCTGGAAGTGTAATACAAATACTATCTGGGCTTAGTTGTTTTATTAGCTTGGAAAATATAATATACAAAGGTTAAGGTTAGCTACAAATGCTTTGATTAGCCATTACAAGCTGAAAATCGGGACCAATGAAAAAAGGGAGAGCCATTTATCCAGTAGTGGGACGTAGCATAGTACACTACGTAAAAAATATCACTTAATCGCCACTTTGGTGATAGTATTTTTTGCGCTTAACAGAGATGTTGACTGTACTCAAATAAAATAAAATGCTGATGCAAATGGTAGTTTTTGTAATAGAAATGCTAAAATTTTGAGTTCGAGACCTTACGTATAGCATGTTTTATGAGGTTTTAAAGTTAGGTGGGAAAGTCAATTTTTAAAGTATGAAAATAATAACGAATAATACCATTGAATAACCCATGCAATGTATGGTAACTTTTGCTATGAAACCGTTTCGATAAACGCAAGTTTCAACATAGCTGCAGAACAAACTTCCCCATACAAGGTAGGAACATGTGAGATTTTAACATTGTTGTGTCTTGGGGACGGATTTTTATGAGATTGAAGTAGTTTTTTCAGCAGTATTTCTATTTTTTAAAAGGTCGTTCTATAACATACCACGGAAAAAAGTTAACATCCCTATTTAAGTATGTGGATGTTATGCGCAGTTCTCTCTATTAAACCAAAAACTGATGGAAAAACAGGACTTATCTTAAATCGCAGCTGATTAAATAGAACTCAAATAATAATAAAATAATGAACTTTAATCTGCAAGTAAGCCGCAAGGTCACTTTCACAAGTCTGAGTCTACAGGCATTTCACAAGAGGCCACTGTTGAGAAGAAAGCTGAAACAAACTCAAATTGTAACTCTAAGCACGAGTAACTTCTTCAGCTTGATTATTTGTACTGAGCGAATGCATTTTTCTTACTGTGTCTTACCCTAACCCCGTGCATGGCACTTATTTCGAAGATCTCCAGACTCTTTTACAAACTGCTACCTAGGTACCTATTTGCATATTTGCCCATTCAAGCATTTTGCTTGTCATATCCAGCGGCCCTACATCGCAGGAGCATGGGGAGGGGCGAACAGCAAACCGGGGGCAAACTCCGCGTAAACTTTCTCCGCGCCGGCCAGAACTTCTGACGTGTCATAATCTTGCTACTTGCAACGCCGATGCGAGACTTGTACGCGTAATTGACTTTTAGTTGTGAATAATGCGGTTGCGACGCTGTTATGAATACGCTTGCCGTTTCCGAGTTTGAAATTCTTGTTTCGGGTGCTGTGTCTTTTCCTTTCGCTCTTCTTCTCACCAACCAATGAAACGCATCGAATTCGTAGCAATTCAATAGGATGACGACATTGGACTACTACTACGTTAAATGGGTTAATCTAATCGGATTACCAGTGCTGTAAAATACTACCTTATTTAATATAGCTAATTGTTTATAAAATCATTATTTTCAAGCTTAAAGCTTATTAATTCTCTGAATCGATAACTGAAACATATAAGGAGTTTCCAAATATAGGTACTCACCTGAATAAACAATAGCCCCAGTTGTATTTTTAACGATATCAAATAGGTCAGGTCGCAGATAATATGCAGATCAGACATCTATTACACGTCGTCAAACGTCATACTATTTCACGTCCACGAGACAACAACGAATATCTATTCTTCAACATGGCTTTCCAAACTTATAAGTATTCAAGCGTTGTATAAGATACAATGTGAACAAAGACAATTTGCGCCGATCCGTCGCCGTCTGTCGAACAATCGAACGCGATGCCGAATACATTATACGCCGTTACTTTGCTATAATACAATCCATTTGCTTAAGTGCTGTAGTGCCCGTTCGATTCCCACAAATGTAAATGCTTACAGCTGATCATCTGATATTTAATCTTCAGCGGTATTAGTCTATTTACCTAGGATAAACACAACTAAAACGAGATATTTCATACACTACGATGCTTTTGCTCCACAAAAACACAAAATAACTTGGTGTTTTGTTTTTCTGATTGCGTTAGTTCCTGAAGCGATTACTAGACACCTTTTTATGTGTGAAGCTAAAAGCACTGTTTATTTTTTTATAGTAGGTATTTAACTTCGCTAAATCAACTGCAACGAGACAGTAAACGATGAAAAAACACCGCTTCAAACTCCGTCGACAACATCCGACTCTCTCGTGCAAAATTAACCATAATCCTTACAAAATAGACAACAATCCTCATTTAAAGACATTAAGAGAGAGGGCCTCGGAAAGTTATAATGAAATTCACGAGCAATAAAACTTCCCTTTTGACTAACCCCCAGATATACATTCGCGTCAAGTTGCGAACGGGAGCGGCGGCCAGACGACTCCCGAACTTAGACAAAGAGACTAACTTCCATTAAATCTTTTGCAACTAAGTTTCTCGTCCCCGCTGACTCTTGTACTTACCACCTATATTATACTGGCGTGAGCCTCGGGGCACGTTGCAACTTTAGCATACTTTGCGTTATTAGTGATCGGTTTTCGGGGGCATTTATCACGATAATTACTTCGAAAGCGGTATTTTCACGAACACGGGGAATCGTTTAATATGCGACACAGCGAGAGATGTTATGGTTATGGAGCTATAAATGCATAGAGCAAGTAGACACTTTATAACTCGCTTTGCATATTTTTATAGCGTGTTTATCTTTCCTTCATGCGAGGCAAGCTGTACACGTTGAGTTTCGTGTATAATTTAATATAGCAAAACAAATAACAGAGTGAAACTTAGTACTTCAGCGTATGTAAAGTTATGCGTTTACGTTTGAGTCCTCTTCGCTTCGAACTTTCAGGGTCAGCTCACGAAGTTTCTCGGCGAAGTAATGACAAATTTCACAAGAAACGTGTTCCACATTATGCATGTCGATTCGTCTTGTCATGGTAACATTTGATAACATACTAACACATCTTTATCGGGGCCGCCGCATACGTGGAATTGTAAAATTGATTGCTAGTTATCTCTCTACTCCAAACTCCAATAACCTCTAGATATAGGTACATGGACGCATTGTTATTCACCGGTTATACTAGTAAATTTACTATCTGGCTCGTTTATACGAATATAAATTAATTAAGCAGTTAATTACAATACAAACCTGATGGATGTTTGCATTTTATATTGATTACTGACATAGACAGAGACGTATTTTTTTATATTTTCAGACTTCGCATTGGTTGTGCTATAAGAGCTACCTTCATATGAAATTTCTCAACAATTTGTATGGAAACACCTTTTTTAGTGACTGTATATTTTTATTGCGTTAAGGTTGAAATTTGATTTTCGGACAGTTTCACGGGACTGCAGAATTGAGTGTTTGATTTTAATTTCTGCGTTCCTGAGAAAATTAGTATTCACAGACGGACGGACAACAATGTGATTGTATAAGGCTTCCGTTTTTTCCTTCTGAGGTACGGACACCCAAAAAAGTCATGACCATATTAAAATATTTAAAAAAGAAACAAGAACATTTTTCAACACCAACAACATAACTTATTGGCACGTCACGTCTGCTGGGGTATTAAAGACGATTACTCATACGTCTAATCCCCAAAACGGCAAGGAGCGCCAGAGAGATTTCCCAAACGTAATACATTAAGCCGAAAAACATACTTAAAGCTAAGTCGCCATGTATGCAGAGTAATTAGAAAATGTTCACGGTAACATCCAACCCAACGTGCATGCATGCAACCGCAAGCGTGCGACGGGCACAATTTCCACGGACTTGCACAAGTAGAGTAAGTAGATAAGTTGGTTAAAACTGGAGATGGGTGTAACATGTTTTTGACGGATTAGTTCCCCGTTGGAGTTCCGTGTAAGCCAGTGCTGAACTACCCGCAAACTGGCAACTTGCCGTGCGCCACAACTACGTGTATTAAAATTGCATTATAACAATGCCGTTAGAATTAAATTGCTTCGACGTGAGAGCCGTGTCGTGTGAATTATTCAATGATGCAATTTAGCGTCAAACAGTACCTGTCCACAACTGTTGTGGACATATTGCTATTACCGGTGATGCTTGATTCCAATCCGTGATCTATTTTAATCAGCACCTATATCTTTCATAGGAATATCGCAATTACTTAATACCTTTAACAAATAAGAAAGCTTTCGTGAGGCTGGTGAAAAACCGTCATGGTTTTGGTTTGTCATCAAAGGTCTATTTGCGGTATTGCAGAATCTTCGAGTCCTTCAAACTTCCAAGATTTTCATAAATATTTTCTGTGACATCTATAGGTATCAGGTACGGATTTTCACAGCACGAGTGTTTGCTTACACTTCAGTGGAAGTCCGAGGAAACGTAGTCAACTCAATAATCGAGTCGACGGTAAAGTGTGCGAAGTCGTAAAACTGCGCAGGCGAGTAAATAAGATAGGTACGGCAGGGAAGACATTTAAAGGACGACCCGAAATCTTGTATTATAAAAATGTTACTGCGCAGTAATTACGATTGCTTGCACAAGTGTGATGTAGACGAACAGACGGTGAGGCACGATTATCATATCATAACATACACTTAACGCAACCGGCAGACTGCGGCACTGTTTGTAAACTATACTAAAATACATAATGTTAAACTGGGCATATCACAACACATGAGTTAGAGTTTTAAAGAACTAATGCGATCATCACCTTGCGATGATTCATTTAAAAGATTTCATTTTAACTATTTATTTTTTAAGGGAGAGAACTTTACACACCGAAAACGAAAATTTAATCATATCTCACATCAATTGTTCACCTAGATCACGTAGAAAATAACTTTGATAAAAAATATATTTGCCTCACATGCCGAAAATGCACAATCTTCTGGAATGGGATTAAGTTAATGTCAGCTCAAAGTAAAGCAAAATATCTTAAACGTGTCCTGAGTAGAGACATAAATGCCTAATTAAGAACATTTTCAGAATTGTACCACAAGGTTGAAATGTGTTATTCTTTGTATGAGAAATTGACTTCTTAATCCCAACATGAAATTTAGCATTTAAAAGACAATATTTATGCCTTGCCGAACTAAATTCTCGGGCGAATCGAATGATAAAACCAATTTTTAATTTGCATTTTGGAAATAATTATTTTGGATCTCACGAATCCAAGTAGATGTTTTTCTCAAAATACCAGTTTGTATTAGCGACTTAGTCTGCATATAGAGATATTTAAATGAGAGCTAAATAACAACCTGCACAGTTGTATAATAAACGAAAGCATACATTAAAATCGCTCATTTGAATAATGCGTGTTGACTAAGGTTAAGTCGATCCGAGTCAAAACGATTAAAACGAGCCCAGCTGGCCCGTTTCAGATCCAAGAGAATATTAGTATGTTATTGTAAGATACTTTTATATTCACTTGCAGCCGCCAGATATTTTTACGAAGACTTGACAGTCCTTGCGAGAACTTTGTACATATCTGAACGCGTTCAGCACTCGCAATCGCATAATCTAAATTAGTTATGAACTTGGAAAATGTTCGTTATCCTGAGAATACCATTGTGTTGCGTAAGCAGTCTTTAAAAAATAGGTACAGATCTTCCTTTAATTACTTTGAAGATCTGTTTGATTCAAAGAAATCGGAAACAAGAAACGTTAAAGTTTCTAGTTAGCCGTTATTTCTTTGCCCTAGTTAAAAAACGCATATGATGTGGTTGAAGCAATCGCGCCGTTACCGTGCAAAGCACGCGGACGAAACCAACGAATCCGCTTCGAAACCGAGAGGCTAATCATTTTGCGCAAATACTAATGACACTAGAGTACATATTTGGTACGTGTAAAGAGTAATTGTCGGGCCATAAGTGGGCCAGGGCGGGCGCGCGGCGAGCGGTAAGCGGCGAGCGATCGAACGCCGGGGACGCGCAAGGGTCGTTCACCCCGCGGCCGGCCGGCCGGGCCGCGGGCGCGGGCGTCGCTTGCTCGCTACATACACCGCGGCCGGCTCATTACTTTCCGAACTGTAAAACATTTCGAAGATGGCCGTGTCGTCAGACTGATCAATACGGCTCTAATTGGAGGTTCTTCGTTATAAATGGCGGCTTATGAGAACAACGGCTGAAAGATAATGAATAGCCGACAATTAGGAATGTTTGCTTCGTTTAAAGGATGGTAAATGCATGTGAATTGAGTAGTCGTTAAATTTAGGAAAATAACAATGTTAAATCGATAAATTGGGTAGATAAAATGGTAATAACTAATAACAAATAGTTCCAAAGGGCAGATGTGTGGTAATGAATAGTAAAATGTGTAGCAATAAATAATAATATAAGGAAGGTAACGCAGTGAGTCACGGAAAGAGCAGGTGGACTGCGGACTTTTTCAATAACAAGATAAATGAAACTTTAAAGCTGAACGTCGTTGAATTGTACTTCTTCGAAGTTAATCTAAGCATCAAGCCTACAGAAACGCGTTGAAAGTGATGAAATAGTACTTGAAAGTGATAAAACAAACCTAACCTAATAGGTTCTCCATGGTGACTTTTTCAAAAATCCGAAACATTTATACGGTTTCAGAATTATGAAAATGCTTTTTACTAACATTACATTATGAATTAAAATGATTGTGGGAAAGAAAGGGATTCGACTACTAAATATTTCGTTAGCTTACTACAAAAGTGACATTTGGCAGTAAAGTTTCACATGGGGTAAACCCGTAATAACCTTCACTTCTAACCAGAAATAACGATGCAAAGATTAGCCGCTGCCAAAGATATGCCATCACCTTTTAAGTTTTTGAATAAAACTTACGCCACCGAGCCACTTTGACCCAGATCGTAATCTCTGGCATGGAATGCAACTCTGAAATTCAACGAACAAGACAAATAAAGCAAATAAAGTTAGTTTGCTCAACGAATTTGCGTTTCACGAGACGTAATCTTGGCAAAGAAACGGGAATAGGTAGGCCGATGCGACTGCGTGATTTAACTTTTGACGTTATTTTGCGGTGGCATTTGAAATCATAATGAAAAGCGGGTCACTCGTCTTAGGCAGCCAGACAGGTGGGCGAGGGGAGTCACAGAACTTTCTCGATCGATCCCACTTCTGAACAGAGCGCACGTGTACTCACGCCCTATTTAGCCATTCACATTGAATGGGAGCGTCTGTTGATAAGCGCTGACATTCGACAACTACTGACAGATATGAAGCAAGTTATAATTGTGCTCGTGTTTAGTGATTTAGTACAATCTCAGCGGAATATCACCGACGATAATTACTAGCTGGAACGGAACGGCGTAATTAGAGATTCAATTGGACTATTTATTCGGATAACTGGCTCTAGGGTAATTAACCTTACACGAGATTTTTCTTGAGCGGAATTTAATTACTCACTTTTCCCTACAATTCTCGTCTGCATTGTTCCGATAAACGATACAGGGTTACACGCAAACAGACCCCGTAGCGTCAGCCAGCCGTAATTAAATTGATTAAGGATACACATAGAAACGTGACACAATTAACTAAGTTGTGTATTTGTTGCGTCGGTGCCACCGGGGGCATTCTCCCTCCGCTTTAAAGCTTGCTATGCTATCGAGCGAGCGTACAACTTTTTATTTTGAACGCAACCGCAAACGGAACGATTCAAATAAAAGCAAGCCGCCATACGCTGGCAGTTCGTGCTTCACAAAGGAAATGTGGAAACAATATGCTGAATAGAAGACATTATTTGAATTTGATCGAAATATTGAATAGACTGGCAGAGTGGTGGCCGTGGCAGGGTTGACGTTTAGAGCCGGTCCATAAAACCAAATTACTGTAGAAATGAACACGCCGAAGAAGTGCAGACGTAATAAAAACCTAATCGCTTTGTGAACATACCGATTTTTGACTTTTACGTTTAACTAAGCAGATAACAGAACAAAGTATTTACAACTGAAAATACATTCACATCTGACTGATTCACAACGGTATCGAAAATAGTTTACACCTACTATTAACTTTTATTAATATTGATAGAGTCGAAATCCGCTACAAAATGATTTAACGATGTTTAAACGGCGGCTATAATCACCTGTGCACATTTATTTTTGTGATAACAATAGGCAAGCTACACATAGAGAGCATAATAGACTTTGAACAGCTGTCATTTTACCGGTTTTTTGTCACGATTGCCACTATTATGCTCCACAAAGACACGTCTAATGACACGCCTGTGAATAATCCTTTGTTTCTGCCAGTATAAAATGTTTAATATGATCACAATCAAGGGGCTGTGGCATTATTTCCTATGCAAGAATCACTCGGAGTGTAAGTTGCGATATCGCTAAACGGCGGTGTGATTTTGTGAAATTAAAAATGAGCAGTAAGCAATTTCGTGTGAATTGTTTTTGCAGAGCGTCGTGTAGCAGGAATGGCGTCAGCCGGGCATCAGTGCCGAGTCAGCTTACGGGCGGGCGTAAACAGTTATAGCCCCTCTGCTTGTGCAAGGCCGGTTTTATTCCCCATCCGAATAAGCATTCCTTTTCAGCGGACTAAGCGGAAGCGAGCGAGCTGTCTTTCAATATTATTATTGCTTGGAAACTCGAACGTTAGCAGTTCTGTGAACTATCAATAGCGCTTCAGCAATTTGCTGTGCTAATGCCGAAACTATGCAGAAAATAGACGAGCGGCGTTATTACCTAAAATGCACCAGATCAACTTTTATTTGAGTATGAAATGGCAAATTTTTCCCCAACTTCTGACAAAGTTAGGAAGCAACGTCCGGGAAACTTCGCTGCGAGTCCAAATAACATTTAACTTTAGACGTCCAATTTAAATTAAATAATTAGAAGCACGGCTTTGTCTGGGACTTTTTCTTAAATAAATTAACAAGTCAAGGAAAGTACTAACCTAATTGCTCGTAATGCTATGGTGCAGTAAGAACTGCCTATACCGAATAAAACTGGACCTTCATTCGGTAATACAAGGTTAAAAGCGTGCCTTTTCCTCTTTGCGAATATTTTATTCAGCGATCGCATTACGTATTCCCCTATCGATGCAAACACGTTGTGTTTACTAAGTGCACATAGCGGGTCCGCAGTGACTTTCTAGTAGATATTGTGTGGAGTTGCAAGTTGCATAGTTGGGCGAAGATCGCATACGAGGAACGGCGGGCCTGGGTCGTGCCGGGTCAACGCACAGGTCAGCTCTGTTGCTGCATGCGGCACTAATGTCGTCGTGTGCGAACTGCGAATGCGAAGGAAGCGCGATCAAAGTTTCGCAGTAAAATTATACTCTTAATGCTTTTGCTTGGGCGCCACTCTGACTTTAATACTCTTTGCGTTGTTCAAGGGAAAAAATGTAACTTCTCAAATGCTTAACTGAATTTATCCTCAACTTTGCGTATGTACACAAGTATACGAAATTAACTCAACCTTAAAGTTGGCTCTGAGCTAGAACCAAGTTTAATTAACGAATACCGAAGTATCGAATTAAAAGCTTTAATTAGTCGAGACGAGGCGATACGGATCCCGTGTGCAAAATGTGTGTTACGTAGTTTCTCTTTTGTTTAAAGAGATAAATATCTGTACGCGCAAGAAACGTTGACCCCCTGCATTCTTCCCACCCTTTTACACCGCTTGTGCAGTGCACTTATAGTTAGATGTTCCTAGACTTGAGCATAAACTAGCTTCTGTAACTGCAGCACAAATCAAAATTTCTGGAAAACCTAAATTGTTATTTATTTCATGTACCCGTATCAATGTCATACGAATGCTATCACGAGTACTAAAGTGATGTAGTCAAATATTTTTGAGACATAAATTATATCCATGTTACTGTCAAGATCTAGATGTTATTCAACAGTTAATCCATATCCATACTAATATTATAAATGCGAAAGTGTCTGTCTGTCTGTCTGTTACCTCTTAACGCTTAAACCACTGAACCGATTTGGATGAAATTTGGTATGGAGATAGTTTGAGTCCCGGGGAAGGACATAGGCTACTTTTTATCCCGGAAAAATACCCTTCTCCGCGATAAACGAATTTAAGGCGAACGAAGTCGCGGGCAGAAGCTAGTATCATTATATTTCTCTTTTCTACTTCAGCGGTGTAGGTTAAAAAATATCCTATAACCATCTGCGGATGGCCCAGACGAAGAAAACCAAAATACAAAAAAAAGTCGATTCAGTGACTTTCAAATAGTGACCGGATCACTTATTTTTTGAAATATCTTCAATGTTCCTACAGACATTTCATTTTCACATTTTTACAACTTTATAATAGAGATGAGAGTGCATTTAAAAATAAACAAATTAAGAAATTCACATCAGTTAGTATTCATGTACCGAGTTCGTACCAACACATATTATCATTACAAACCAGAACCATTATCAGCTAGTAGAGTAAAAACAACTCATTAAAATGACTAATTCGGCGATAGCTCAAAATAGGAGTAACGAATCGTGCCACTCGCACTTTTGACAAATAAAGGTAACTGTTCGTGCGCTTGCGACCCCAACCGATGAATTATAACTGCAAATGACCAATCACGTAGTGGCCACGTGCCGGCATCGGCACAATACAACGAGTCACGCTTGTTGCTAGGCCACGCGAGAAAGCAAATGAAAGCGGATCGCTTTCTCGACTAGCGTTGCGACATGCCCGTTACAAACCTCGGAACAACGCCGATTTGTATTGTGATTGGTGATTAGTTTGATGTGCCAGTGGTACGAGTTGTGCAACTTCGCTTTTCGACGAAAGTTTCGAAAGGTCTGTTATGCGCTGATAAGCACCGTAAAGCATATCATTGATACGTAATAGTGTTATTTCAATGTTATCTACTCTGAAATATGGAGTCGCTAACGCTGCTGCTATCGGTTTTTGTTTGACGAATTAAGCTGCATGGCTGTGTGATGGCGGGTTTATCGCTGAATTCTTATCTTACTTCGAATAGAATAGACGTAAATCTTTAAAGCGATGCGTTCACCCGTCGTAGTTTTGGGGCCGGGTCACTTTCCACATAAACGCTTCACCGAGGTAAACGGCCCGGACGTTCCGCTCGCTGAATTATTTTACATATTCCCGTGTCGCCAGATTTGCCGTGTGCTGGCTCGAAAGGAAAGTGCCTAGTTCTATCCAAACGACCGACATTAAAATCGTATCACTACCATTTTCGCTATATTTAGGTGTTCGTAGTTTGTGTTTCGAGGACTGTGCAGTGAATAAACTCCGTAATGGGTTTGTTTGTTTGTAAGCGCTAAGAATATACGACGAGTGTTCCAGTCTTTTATCTGATATGAAGAGGTTATTAAATAACGTTAAGATTACTCGATCTTTGCCTCGGTTTGTAGTAGGTCACTTATGACGACCTTTATACTACTATGTTCTTTACCAGCTTTATCTGCTTTACGCCGGTATGTCATCACCGTCAGAATCAGCTCAAAACATTAAATCATGTCATGTCGGATATTCACAGATTTCGTGTAACCAAAATCAGGACCATTATAATATACTTACATGACATGCATTTACTACCCAAGTGTGTGCCCTTCGCATGAGTTTAATCCGTTAATCTAATGCTATGCTTGTTTAATCAATAATTTACATTGTCAATGCCCTGTCATTTGACATTGCTAAGCCCTCTACGGACTTGTTAATGCATAAGTTACGACGCTCAGGCCATCGTCTCCAATATTATTAATAGGGTCTCGTTGACTTGTATTCGAACAATTCAGTACATCGTATGAAATTTTAGCTATGCAGTCGTTATCTGAGTGTGCGATTTTTAGCAAGTAATAAATTATACTTGAACATTGTTTGTAATGCCCACACACCCAAATGTTGGAGTTACATAAATATTCATCAGGCATTCTGTGGAAGCGATGACACAGACAGGAAAACAACAACGAACAGTGGCTAAAACTTCCTCTGTGGTGAGCGTTCCTTTGCAGACAACCGACAAAAAATCAACAGTCGGTTTACAACAATTTGGGCCCCGGAAAAAGCTAAGGTTCAACTGCTACATTTCCACATTTAAGTGAATGACTTTTTAATGCTTCAGTACAATATCAGCTAGTTTCACTTTACGTAGATCTGATTTTATGGTAAAGGGTATCTATCAGTCTTGTGGAAAAGAGCCCATTTGTGTTTGTATCTTATGAATACAAGATAGGATGGATTTGATTTGAGAGTGAATAGACGTGGCTGTCTCATCGATCATTCTACAGAGCGGACACTTTCGTTGTATAAATTAATAATTTATCGGCAAAGCTGAATACAGTGTACCTAGAATACTTTACTTTCGCAAGCATTTTTACTAGCATTCCATAGAATTCCTTTCCGGGTGTTAGCACTTGGTATAACAAAAGGCTAATAATGAGTGCTTGGCTTAGCGCAGCCTGATGGTAAATGGTAGGCACTTACCATCTAGTAGTGAACGAGTCTCATTTGCATCTCGCCGACACGGTCATTCACATCGCACGGCAGAGACTGAGCCAAAACCAGACAATGGCAGCCGTTGCGATCGTCGGTCATTTGATATGGAAGTATGGACTTCTTGGCGTGAAAGATATATGGTCGAAAACAGTTTAAATACTGGTGAGATCTGAACGCTCGTTCCGTTGAGATTTTTTTAAAATACACACAGTATATTTTCATTCTAACTGCTGTTCCATTTTAGATGCACACGGAAAGAAATTATTATAACAATACTACCAGAACATATTGTAAATTTCATTCTGGTATAAAGAAACAGAATTAAGTTAATGTTACCGTATTGACTTTTAACAACAAATAGTCGTATTTTAATAAATGCCAGAATATTATAGTAAACACATTTTAGTACACAATACTCAAAGCTCTTTATGAGTACATATTATTATTGTAGAGAGAAACTTTCGATACTTCTAAAGTATACCTTCATAACATAATTCATTTGTTGTTGCTAACTGTCAATTAAACAATACAATATTTAGGTTGTCTCTAAAATAACGTAGGTAACTAAAAATATTTTTGCTGTTTAAATAAGCTAGATTCATATAGTACTGTTTACGCCATAATTCATTTGTTGTTGCTAGCTGTCAAAATTATACAATACAATATTTAGGATGTCTGTAAAATAACGCAAGTAGAAAAATGTTTAAATAACCATATCCATATACTCGTAGTACTGTTTACCAGATTATGTTATCAGTACCATAATATAATGTTTTGTGTAACATGTGAATCTAATATCAAACGAAACGTTGCTTACGTTTGCAAATATATTGTATGGATTGCCTGAACTTTGGTTGGTAACACCGACTGGCTGCCGTTGGTTTGTTTATCATTTCATCTTTCGGAGCGAGCAGTACGTACGCGTGCATAGACATTGACTGTGACAAATAGTGTGATTAGTTTAATAAATAGATATTAAAGAAGTGTTCCAAATCAGGAAATGGATAAGGACATTGTAAAATTATTGGAGTCCTGGCAGTTGGCCGAGTACATTTCAACTTCAACATGTACCTCATATTGATTTTCAAATAACATGAATATAAACTCATAAACGTTTAATGTTTTGTTTTATTAAAAACTGTTGTTGACCATGTCTTCATTTTACTTATACAAAATGAGGGTTTCTTGAAATTAAAAAATCACCAAGTGGTGACACTGGCGTCAGATCTTTTTGACTAGATCCACCAATCATACTTTGGTATGATGATAGAGTGTTGTCACCTGGATTTCAAGAAACCGTCATAGATGGTCCTTCTGATTTCAGAAGGTCGCAGGTTTAACGCCCGGAGAGCAAAGTTCCTTCTACATCATGCAATAACTTTGTTTAGGTTACTGTTTCTGATAGAAAAAGTACGAGTAATGAGCATTTATTCTAAAAATAGTAAATAAAATTTACTTTAGTACGACTGCTTGATTTACAAGCTTGCTGTAATTGAGTCTTTAAAAAAGTTTACATAATTACCGTGTTGTTAATTAAGTAAAAGATAAAATCTGTCAGTTGAGTCGCGAAACTTATACTTATATACAAATTTCGTGGCTAAATAGACAGATTTCAACTTTTTTTAACAATACGGTAAGTATGTATGTACATATTTTTTTAAAGACCCATTCACCTATTGAATATTGGAGCAAAAAATAAAACATTGTTGTTATTACCAAAAAAATATAGTACACTGAACAATATTAATTTCTTATTATAGTAAACTCAATCATTTGATGTGATAATGGCTAACAACAATGTTGGTAGTAAACACAAAATGCGTAAAGTGTAAAAAAATATATAGTTTGCTAAAATCTCAACTTGGTATTTTTTGCATTAAATTTGTTAATAGTCACTATAATGATCTATTAGTCGTTACTAAAAATATCTCCAAAATAAAGCATGGTGTTACGAACGATACCAATTCCGTTATACTTAACAAAACCTACTTGTACTGGATACAGATAGGTTTTTGTGGACTATACACAAATTTTAATGATTTGTACCACCATTATGTTTAACTGTGGTAGATATTCTTGTAAGCTATTACCAGATTTTTGTAGTAAAGTCGACAAAATAGTTAGCTGTCGTATATATTACACGACAATTTGGTCTCCGTGCAGTAGTTTCAACTTTCACAGCAATTTTATAGGTATCTATAACCAATAGTGGCAAAAACAATCACTGAAGCTAAACTTGAATTAATTCTGTCACCTTTTGATACGCCAAGAAAACGAACTTAGAAACGTTTCCGCTATTGGTTAGTAAAAATGTTTGCATTGCCAACTTTGCCTCACCTTTGCGCGAAAATACAAATGTTCGAAGCAACCAATGAAATACGAACTAGCTAGTTAGTTGTAGTTACGGCAGTTGGGCGCGTAAATCACGTCGGAGCGACAAAACTTTACTTCCAGAGATAGTTTTTAATTGATTCCCCAGATAAGTTATTATACTCGCTTCCAGCTGCAGGCTTACCAATTTAATTAAATCGTTTGCATTCGTTATCCAGTAATTTCATATCACTGTTGCCCGTTTTGTGTAATTATGAAAGTCTCGTGAAGGTTGTGAGGTTCATATTCATGCCGTAGTAAAATTAAGCTGCTGCTGTTTGCCTTTTATATTTAAATCTCGATTGTTTTAGACTTATCTTGACTTTGTTATTGTAAACTGTGCAGACTTTCCAAAGATTTTTTATTAATATTTGCAAATTTATGGAGTATGCGAAGGTGCAACTTCGTCAGCGGGGGAGAAAAATCATAACCCTCTTTTCAGCCTCGTGGAGGAAAAATAATCCTATAACCATCTGTGGATGCCCAGCTATCCGTGTACGTGTACGTGTGTGTGTAATAAAAAATAATAATTAATAATATTACGGGACAATTTCTACACAAATCAAACTACCCACCAGTATGCTCAATAAGGCTAGTGTTATAAATAGATGTTGTAATAATTCAATGTCTGTACATTGAAGATATTTTCAAAAAAATAATGGATATCCAAGACTCAGGAACAAATATTTATTTCACCCTTACCGGGATTTGAGCCCAGGACACCTTCAGCTTCGCAGGCAACGTACCTCCCGCTGAGTTTAACCGGTCGTGGGTTAAAATACGTTTAGCCGTTTTGTTAGGATCCACAAGGACACATGCCTACTGAAGGTAATAGTCCGTATCACTTTTTTTTTTTTAAATATCTTCAATGTACAGACATTTCATTTTTACTACTATTAATAGTATAAATAATTTATTACTATTATAAATTATTTCCCTATCAAGTGTTCCAAAAGATCTCTCTATTACAATGTACATTAACTTTCCGGTTATTATTTAGTTCGAATCATGTTTCGTTTCTAATCCTTATGCCACAAGGACAACTGTGACGTCAACAAGGTTTTTACGTTTAAGATGAATGTCTTATGTCAACCTAAACTCAAGTTCTAATCTTCGTAAAACAGATTTTTCCCAATTTTTATCAAGCATTAAAAAGTCTACAGATCTTGTACATTCAAGTCCTATGCTGACGTAGGTAAGTGTAGGCACTCCACATATCATCGGCTTCGATATCTCGATAGGGCAAAATAAAGAGATGGATTCCATCGTCCTTGCTCAGCGTTATCGCATACCAATGGCTCGGCTCTTTGCGACGTTCAGGCGCGGACCGGGTGTGTTTTAGGGTTCCACAACTTGGAGACCCGTTCGTCGTTACTTGATCTTGGCGAGGCCTTATTCAGAAAAAGAAATGCAAATGTGGTGTGACCACGTGCGAGAGCAATCGTATTTTTCTTTGCGCTTTGATTTGTATCTATATCGCGAGAAATGCAAGTTTGCGAAAGTTGCTATTTTGTATTTGTTGTTTCTCAGAAGTAGGTAATTGATACTATTAAACCAGTTTTACTTTCGCGTGTTGAGCTGAATCACGCAATATGGCCTCAGTCGCATGAAGACCATCAACGCTTAGAACTCCAACTTCCTCAGTCCTCAATTCGACGGTATGTCTCAGTATGTCTAGCGTATTGTTATCAAGAGACGAATCTCCCAATAATCCTCCCAATAAATCACCGAAGCGGCATTGGAGCAATAACGCAGGCAGGCTCGCGCTTCACTGTTCCCCGCACTTATTACCAGTCGACGAGCGTCGCCGGAGATCACGTAGGGGACCGGTCGCCGTGAGATCCCGCCCGGCTCGGCGGCCTGTAAATTACCGACCGCCTCGTAAAATGTGCAACCTAACGGAAAGGCCTCGCCTCTGTCACTATGCCGCCCGTCTAAAGGTAAAACGAACCAAGTTTGTCGAGTCTTAGGAAAACATATGACCTTTTGATTCGGGGGAGCACATGTGCCAATGCTCGCCTATGTATTGGCGGATGCGCTTGCAACTAAAGTATTTCATAGCTGCGAATTACTAGAATTCGTGAGTAAGTTGTCATGATAAGATCGAATTAGTCATATCGTTTGAAGTATTGTATTATTATCAATATTTATTGTCATCTGTTTGCTACGTAAATGTGAATAACTAGAGGCAGTATATTGCGGTTGGAATTTAGATTGACGTGAGATAATGTCGTTGCTCAGATTGATAATACTTATTGATCAAGCTCATGTCATTTCATATGAACGGAGGACATAAATGCGCGAGCGAATGTGAAACATTTATAGTGCATGAAAAGATTCCACGCCGCTATCATGTAATACATATCGCAACGCTATTCACACGCATACGCGAATAAACCAAGCGTCCATTCAGCCGTCACAAAACGAAACTAAATGCCATTGCCATCCTCATCTCAAGATGCGGCGGGCGCAGATCAGAGGCGGCGGTGCGCGGCGCGGGGGCGGAGCGCCCGGCAACTGCGCCATAACTTGCCGCGCACGTACAACCAGACAATCGCAATTATTATTAACAGATATACGTTTAATGATCGTGTGCCGCGCAGTGAACGTTGGAAATTCAACTGCGTTATCGCCACGCGCGATTGTGGTGTTTACGTCATGGCGGCATTCGTGTGGGAATCGCTTAAAGCGACGGGCTAGTGTCCTTTACGGGGTGGGAATTAGAGGGAAGGCGCCAGGCGGGGCGAGAGGGGAGTTTCTTGCGGAGTGAGTTAGCTCCGAGACCGATGATTTGTAGCGCGGTTAGCGTTCATCTGGCGGACTCGGGACACTGAGATAACTCATCCCGCGAACAAAGACAGGTCGCTAATGTAACCCGCGCTCACAACTCTCATATAAATCACCTTACATAACGCTCACGTACAGAGAAACTTTATGGATAGTATTTTTGCCCTTTCTGCTGCGGACAACAAAGGACGAAGTCGGAGCAGAAAATCTAATAAATATAAAAACTATTGAATTCGCTCAATTGTGTTTGCACTACAAATTGAGAACAATCGCATTTTCTAACTGCCCTACCCACGCGGCCTTCTTATAGCAATTTGGGACCAAAAAGCGGACAAATAACTCCGCGTCAGGAGGCTAATAACGGCCTACCTGCAGGCATGATAAAGATGGGTTTCTTGCTAAACGAGGATGATCACATAAACCAGTTTGTGCGTTTGTGGCGAAATATCGATGCAGAGGCGTGCGGGCTGCTTCATTCGAAAGATGCATTCGATGTCTCGTGATAAAATACCGCAAATGGAGTTCAGAGAATTCCGAAAACATCGAACTTCAAACGTGTTTGGACTGTGGATGTGTTCACATAAATTTTACAAAACCTGAATTTAGTTACCAAGTCAAGAAAACAACGTCAAATCATGACGCATTTCACGTATTTCTGGTAAACTTTATTACGTAAGAAACGTATTAATACTTTTCCTTTCTACCTCCAGTTTTAACTATTTCGTCAAGTACATCAATCTTGATTGTTGGATCGACATAGAAACTTACTGTTTAAGTCCAATCTGTTACGTTCGCGATCTGGAACAAACAAGCACGGTAATGCTTCATAAATTACTCCAGAAATTACGCTGCGGAGAAATACTGCACAACTTCCGACCACTATTTGCTAAAGGACTCCTATTAAGGACACATTAAACGAGGTACTACTAAATAGATAACAACTAAAGTCACAAAGTTTACATTCATTAGTATCTGTTCACACTAAAATTGCCTGGCACAAAAATTGGAATACGATTAGGAAATGTGTGTTCCACTAAAGTGGATGGTTCTTAGTGGTAGTGGTAGCTTAGAGGTGGCTCTTGGCCTCACTTTGCCTAGGTTAGCGCACTGATGTCGGCGAAAAATCTGATAATTTAATTTGATATAACGGTAACAAACAACATCGATTTGGTGAATTTCTGATTTCACTGATATCAGACATCGGTGGCAAAAACGCAGTAAACGATATAATTCATATTAATAACCAGTAATTATACAATCGGTCATATATTTCAGCAGATATATTTTTCTCGCATACCAATTCCCATACCCTTACCGACAAAGAATTATTACTCACCCAAATCCACGGTCGGCTCGTTGACTAATAAAATGAAGGATCACCTAAAGAGACCGAAAAAGTTTCAGAGAGAACAGTAGCAACATAAAAAGTATGTAGTTGTAGGAGTGCGAAGTAAGGATGAAATGGACAATGCGCATAAAAAATCAATAAAAGCCGGGCACGGCCTTCGCTGAGGTCGAGTGACGCCTTTCGAATCACCGACACTGGCCGGCCCGATTGCCGCGTTGGAGATATTTGCATTTAATGCCAGAGTTCGGAGATACTTTCGGACTTTTTTGGGCATGCTAAACATAGAGGCACTCCACGTGGATGTGGCTGAATTAAAATTAGGTCAATCTCTATCGAAGCTTCTTCTGTAGCTTAATAGCTAAGTCAATAAACTGGATAACGGAGCACTCAGATATTAATTACGATTCCCAAGTGATTAATATGCGTTTACGTCTTGTAGCTATTTCCAGCAGGCTGATAATTAAAGTACTTATTCAGATTAACAATATCACAAGGAGCATGTCAGGTTTTCGTCATGATAACAGAACACGTTACCTATATAATTAATTATAAAAGAAATACAACTTGGCCACAGTTCAAACAGTAAACGGCGTTTCATTCAGTGCCAAGTGCAATATTTTTAGATGGAGTGTGACGGGGCATCTTTTGGGCCGCGATCACTAATTTCGTCTCTCGACTCTTTGTGTGGGGTACAAAAAAATGCTTCAAGATGCGCTCAATACGACTTTGCTAACGCCTACAATTTTACGGCTGCTGCGGCTTGCGCTGAGTCCAATACCAATAAGATAACTTAACTTAAAGTGGTTTAATTCAACATGGCGGTGAAAGTTGCAGTACGCAGGGATCGTGTAATCATTAGAAACCACGAACATCTCCGTTTAGCTCTAGGCTAAAATATCACGAAGTCGCAGGTTAACAAGACTATTCCAGAAACAAATTAATGACTAGCTGTTGTACATCGAAAGTTCAAAGTTAGTCAAAATTACGTTTGAAACTGTGTACTTAAGTTTATCTTCGTTGATATATGTTTAAAGCTATTCTGTGTACGAGACTGCCGCAGTTTAAACCGGTCTAGCGGGCGCCTGCGAACCGCATACGTATACACAAGTCTAGAAACTTTTCGCTATAGAGCGAGAATTGTGTCGCCATCAAAGAAAGTTGTAGTGGCGTAGGTCGAGTCGAGAGCAGTGCGGCGTTATTCGGTTTAATACCTTCATATGAAGTGGACTTTCAGAAAAAAGAAATGGCAATGGCACCGTTATTGCATTAGAAGCAATTTCACATAAATCTTTAACAGTTTCGTATAGCGTACAGTTCAATAAAATAAAATAAACATCTTTTCACGGAGTAAATTCAATTTGTGCAAATTTTTTTTTTAAATGACCAACGAAATGTTTTCGAATGATCCAAGACGAGTGGTTAAAATTGCTTAATAAATGTGATAAAGTTCGCTATTCATCTAAGGAGTCACGTACGAGTAATGTGTTTGTTAACGATCTCTATCAATCACAATTAAATAGTGCATGCGAAGCACGTTGTAACAACATAACGAGAGTCACGTTTTGAAATAGTTTCAATTATCATTTCACACGGAATCAGCGACATTGCGCGCCGCGCTTGTCTTTGCACTCAATTGTTCCGATTATTGCAATCGAAGAATTCACTTCTCAGCGTTTATGAATTGCAACTTTTTTTCACACAAATATCGAATTAATAAAAAACAACGTTTTATTCTAGTCTAGCAATAATACGCCCTAGTTTGGTGGAAAATTTAGGTTGCTACGTTTCAAATATATTGTTAATATAATCATTTTTACGTTCTGAGAACGATTCAAGTCATCAATATTCGGATCGGTTACTACTCATAAAAGTTACCTGCGAATCTACGACGACGACGACTAACGGAGAATAGGCTATTTGACAGAAAAAAACATGGTATATTATAAAACGACGTCTTAATAATAGAAATATTGGTGAATAAACTACTCCATTATCATAAAAACTCCCCGAGATACAACGACGTTAAAAGCACATTTTTGGACTTTCCCAAAAAACGCTTCATACTAAAACCTACAAGCATGTGACGTCACACGCTAGTATCTTGTATAGGGAAAATAAGAACTTTGTTCTGCAGCTATGTTAAAACTTGCGTTTATCGAAACGGTTTTATAACAAAAATTACAAAACAATTTATGGGGAATTGTATTATAAGTTATCAATAAAAATACTTTAAAAATAGACTTTCTCACCCAACTTTAAAGACTCATAAAACAAGCTACACGTAACCCAAGTAGCACAAAAGCTGTATAAGAGCATATACAGATATTATACAGCCAGTTTGAGCGTTATAAGGGCTGTATAAGCTCTAATACAGCTTGTGTTACCTGGGAAAGTATCGAACTCAAAATTTTAACGTAGTTTTTTATTTTGCTTGTTTTATCAGGATCCTAAATAATTTTTAATTTTTCCTATTAGTGTTCAATCAGTTACACTACCTCAGTCAGTGTTTATGTTCAATCACACTATAATGTTCAGCCAACACAGTTCACGAACAGATATTATCATAACCGACCAGTCTTGATATACAAACACACAGGCAGCATAAAGAACTCTAATTTTACAAACTTCACACTGAGGCAGAGTTGTTTCATAAATTGCGGGCCCACCCACCGTTTTTATCCCTCTCCGGGTGTCTGTGCGGATTTATGTGAACGACGCGTCTCGATTTGCCGCATCCATCACGTCAGCCGCGGCCTGGGATCTGGATGCGATCCATTCGCGTTAGCCTTTAGATAGGGCTTGGGTTTAATCTGAGCTATTGGTTCTCGTTCGGATCGGCAAGACGGTTCACGGAATGTTGAGTAACTGGTATTACTGCCTTGGGTCCTTTTAAGCTAAAAACGAGATGAGAATCTTTTATGCTTTTATACAAGGAGATAAAAGTATAAGAAGGTATCAACTGTGAAATATAGCAGGGCAAATGACAGAAAAATAATTGTGGTAATTAATTTAATTATGTTTTTTTTTATCTGCATTAATATTATCTAAGTACATACACGCCTTGCTCTTACTATTTCCCAACAGAATCACTTATGAGTCTTTGAAAATACCATCGACATCGACCCCTCGTACGTGATAATTGTTAAATCCGCCATAGATATTACTTGCCAAAAAAATCAGATAATATTTCAAAAGTCTGTACTATTATAACGTCGTAAAAACAAAATGTCTGTACATTGAAGATATAAAAAAAGTTATACGGACTATTTGAAGGTCGCTCAATCGCATTTTTTTAATGTTTGTATGTGTCGTTGTGGCTTCATTACGCTAAAAGGAATTCGACTATTTTTGGTACACGGCTAGTTGGTAATCCATAGATGGTTAGTCCATACACGGTTCTTATAAGGGGGCATATCAAACGTATGTAAGTTGTTTTAAATAAAAAATCATTATTTTGCTTGTTTATAAACAAGCATAATATTCTATATTTTTTTTACTTTTATAAGTTTTGATGTTTTCTTGAAGAACTACGCATTGAGTTTATATACTCAAAACATATATTTAGGATAGGCTTAGTACAAATATTGTAATAGATATAAGAGTTATATCGAAAAAATGACTGACTGTTGAGTTTGTTTCGACTTTCTTCTCCTCAGTGGTCTCCTCTTGGGACACGCCGTAGAGTCAGACTTACCCTACTACTGTGAAGTAAAAAAAGAGGGTTATAATGTTTTTCTTCTCCGCGGGCACCGTTAGCATGGAATGGTTCCATTAAGGTTTATAAACAAGTATAACCTCTTTATAAAACGACTTTTTAATTTCGCACTTGCTGCTATTCTTGGACTTAGATTCCAACTCTGTTATTCCAGTAACAATAATGTATGACGTAATATAAATTTAGGTTCAAGCAACTTTCGTATTCCCTTAATAGAAGTAACGTCGCTCTTTTTGACTAGAACGATACATTTTTAACTCACTGTAATATTCAAAAAATCAAAGTTGAACCACCACCGTATTACATCCGTCGAGGTTTTCTTTCTTACCGTAACAACGTCAATCTGATTAACTTGAACAACAAACAATTCTGAAAGGCACTTGGGAAGTTTTCTCAGCTTTTGCACAAATGAAAACTTTCATCAATCAAGAGTTTTATGAAACTTTGAATGACTAGCATCTACCTTTACTTATGAAGAATTTTGTTTCGTGGGAAACAACTGGGGACTAAACAATTTTAAAGAAAAAGTTTCAGCGAGCTCTATTCTCCGGATATTGTGAGTGGTTTTATTTCAATCTTTAATTTAAATGCATCTTTATTGAGTTGACTTAGGTAGCTTTAAAACAAGAGAAAATAAATAAATCTGTTTCTCCATTTATAACTTACTAGCTTCTGCCCGCGACTTCGTCCGCCTTAAATTCGTTTATCGCGGATAAGGGTATTTTTCTGGGATAAAAAGTAGCCTATGTTCTTCACCGGGAATAGAACTATCTCCATACAAAATTTCATCCAAATCGATTCAGCGGTTTAAGCGTGAAGAGGTAACAGACAGACAGACAGACAGACAGACAGATTTCGCATTTATAATATTAGTATGGATATGGATATTAGTATGGATTCTAACCGATATGTCAGTATTTACAAAGACGCACGCATACAATGCAAACACAGATTAATAAGTGACATATCATGATTTAAAATTTAAAAAAAAACCGATCCGTCCACGTGATCATACCGCATCGACAGCCGCCTCCGAGCGACGCGTGACTGCCGCTCGCCAACTCCACAGAGACGCTAGTATAACCGTACTGTCTGTATACAATGTGTACACGATTACAGCCGATGTTTACACGTTTACAGGGCAACCCGTACCTGACGGAATATCCTTAGGTCGACTCAAACAATCCGGTCCACTGACGATATAAAGTAGAATACACTGCACGTCACAACACAAAAGGGTACGACAATAGGTAAGCAACAATGGCGGAGCAGGCAGCGCGAGGGTCGCGTACACGACGGTATCTGGTCGCGCAGAGCGTTTATCTGCCGGTGACAGCGAGTGCCGCCGTCGCCTCGAATAACAATAATGAGGCGACTAATTATTATTATTACCGTTCGGGCACTCGCTCGCTCGCATGTAACTATAGGTAGGTGGCGTAATCGCTGAATTCCATATAATCGCAGCGCACGCACACATGCGCGTCGTAGAGCGCCACGTGTGGTGACGTCGGCGCGGCAGGTAAGGTTACGAGCGTTGGTTCGGCTGAGCGCGTATCGATCTCGCGATAAATTCGATACGGCCAACGTTGCTCCGGTGAATGCACCGCGCTGCCAGCGGTCGCCTTTCACACCGGGGAAACGCAGTATTTACGATCGTTGCAATTCGCCGTCGGGCACTGGTGCTATGCGAACGAGAGGCTCTTTGTGTTTATTGGTCGCAAGCGCCACGACACGCGGTCGCGCGAAACTTCTCGAACGAAGCCGAGATAACACGTGTATTTAGTAACGGCAGGTATTGCGCAACATAATGTACTGATAACGCATATTTGCTCTGTATCGTACCAGTACTACCTGTTGTTTTTACCGGTGATATTTATTCATAGCGTTCCAAGCGGCATCATGTGAAGGTCGCATTTCGCCGGTGTATGGACAACAAAATAATCCAATTTGGAGCTCGTTGTGCTGTTTCTAATCGCCCTAATTGATGGACGCGGCTCCAATTACTCTATCGCGGCTCTTTTTATGCTTTAAGGCTAAAAAGTACATTAGCCGGTTAAAAAAAAGACACGTAATCGTGACTTATCAAGGTTGGGTCAAAGTGAGTCACCACACGAGCGTTTGCAAGTGACAAGTAGGTAGCAAACGATGCACAAACAGTAACAACCGGTCCGGTATTATTATCCGAGAATAGGGCGACTCGACTAAATTGGTTCGTCTGAAAACTTTGCGAACGGCAGTTGTCACACGCGATATGAATATGGTAGCGTTATAGATTTTGTTACATAGTTTAGCGCATTCAAGTTAAGATTGAAGCTCCTTTTATTGCTCGTTTTCTGTAGAAGTGGACACTTGTAAATGGTACAACATTATACCAAAACAATATTACAAATTGAAAAGAAAAACTAGTTTGTGCTCCGCCTATTGGTCTCTGTAAAAATTACGATCAGTTTTAAACATACAAGTTGTAGTATTTTGAGGTTTTTAATAGAGCAACGTATACTGCGCAAATTTTATAAATGTTAGCTACATCATTGTCTGTGCTCATTGGTTGCTTACTTTGAGCAATCTCTACTACCCTAAGTGTGTGGGGAATTTACCATTACCCATATTGTATTGTAATATCTGGTTCAGCTATTTTTAATTTATTATTTACACAACTACAAATAAAATACAAACAAAAGAGGTCGTCGACCAACCTGCTCGTAACGTAAATAAACACACGAAATAAGTATTAATGTGTAGATACCTAAATTAAGTAATTATCTGTTACCTACTAACATAGTTTTTCATAAGTACAATTATATACTAACATAAATATGGACGCTGTCTGAAAAAAATATGTATATATATATATTTTTTTTATATGTGCAATTATAGTAGACGAATACAAGTGCCAGTCTGGAAATCGCAGTGGTCGTCCAAAAACGACAAAAGCTTCCGAAAAACGAGGACGCCAACAGAACGAGATGTCAATCGACGAGGACCTGTTCCAATAAGGTCCCGTCACATCCGACATGAAAAATAAACAACGACATACGAACGGCCCAACATACCTGTAGTGAACATGCATGTACTTAAGTACACCACGTGTAGGAAAAAGTTATAGACCTGCGCTTATCATTCAACGGCCATCATACAAAAGCTGCCAAAGTAATGGTAACTGAACTAGCACAAGAGAGTGATAATGTTATCATTTTGAACTTAACGAAGTCGTTTCATTGTTTTCAGTCGTACGAATCTCGCAACGTCGCCAAGAATAAAATCACGGCATTATCGCAAAAACTAATGACGGTCGTCGGGCGCCGACACGAGCATCGCAACAATCACGCTATTTCAAGATACGTTTTCCTCTAAGCAATAATACACAATAATAATAATAGAGACGCGGCCGAAGTACGCAGATAACGATTGTAAAGCAAAGCGGCGAGCAGTTTAAACTATGTAAGTATTTACCTGTTTAACATAAAATGTAACACGTGGTGCTCTTCAAGGAAGGTGAACGACTCTGAAAACGGAGAATGAAATATTCATGCAAACCGTGAGCGCAAACAAAATTTCCTTTCATGATCATAATATGAACGATTTTGAGATCGTTCATGACAGAATGTAACGCAAATTAGAGCCGCATTAGCAACAATTCAAAGCAACGTTACAGAGGTTTGTGATGTTTTACCCTAGACAATGCGAGAGTCGAAGAGTGAAGTTAGAGAGCTATGAAAGTGCGCAAGATTACATAATACGCGACTTCGGAGCGAGTTAACGCCAACTTGTGTTTTATGTTCGCCGTCTAGTGTCGTGTGTGCAGCGTGTTGCGAGAAATGCTCCCGAACTGGGGTGGGCGGCTCCAAAGTTGGCGCGTCAACTTTCCGGAGCAATTCGACGGAGTGTGCCCTAAAATATAGTTCAAAGTAAGTTGAGGCGGACGAAACTCCGAGGCGACTTACGGCAGATGTGCAGACTAGTTCATGCACTCGTTTACCTTATTAATACCAGACCATTAACAGTAATGTGTTGTTTATATCGTGGTATCATATATCCCGAGATCAATGTAAACGTGTTACGTGCAACCTTATTAAGATTATTCTTAAACATGCTTTATCATCCAATATAATGCTATTCTCACTTGGTTGTTTATATTTTCATGAATCACTCTAATCACCAAACTCAACGCAACCAAATACAGCTACTTTCGAACACGTGTATAAGAAGTTATATCAGGAACTCGAGCCGCGCGAGCATCTAATTGTTTTGTTGCAAATGTAAGACACAAAACACAATACACGTACGTGTACATACACATCTGATAATAATGTTTGTCTGACGCCCATCCCAAGTTACTATCTAGGTCATTAATTGCACATCTATTATGTTTACCATAAACATTTATTACTCAAATTTGGTTTATGTAAGTGAAAACGTAAATTGTCTCGATCTAGAGCTCTGCTCTAGTACCAAATCCATACTAATATTATAAATGCGAAAGTGTGTCTGTCTGTCTGTCTGTCTGTCTGTTACCTCTTCACGCTTAAACCGCCGAACCGATTTGGACGAAATTTGGTATGGAGATAGTTTGAGTCCCGGGGAAGGACATAGGCTACTTTTTATCCCGGAAAAATACCCTTATCCGCGATAAACGAACTTAAGGCGGACGAAGTCGCGGGCAGAAGCTAGTACTCTATAAGTTTGTTGTAAACCGATACCCGTTAACACCATTGTCGAAGAACACTGGAAAGGAAACGCCGCTGGGGGCAATAATGGTTTCATTAGCGTAAAAGGCGAAAATGACTCACTCACTTTAGCTCTGGGACAGGGCTTAGTTTGATTGGAGTAGTGACGCCATTTAACTTCAATAATACAAATTATATTTTGGGCTGCAAATTCTTTTGTCTTGAAAAAAAAACCTGAAAAAAACCGTGAATAAAAACTGTTTTTTTTTCTGGGAGACGGTTTTTTTTCAAAAGTACGAAATCTCATAATTTGCAAGGCAGTTAATACTTGTATACGGTTGTTTTAGACTTTATGGTAACTATTAAACTAATTTAATAAAAAATATATATTTCTAGTTTTATATAGAACTAACATAAATGAAACCTGTAGTGGTAGTTCACAATTTAAAATTGCAATCTCAAAATCTTTTGCCTGCAATACAAGAGGTACCAGAAAAAGAAACAGTTATGGACAATATAATAGACGAGACAGAAGAAGAAGCAGAAAATTCTGATACTGACCGAATTAGTGTTGATAGTGATATTGATAGTTCTACTTCTAGTGAAAAAGTTCAGTTTTTTTTTTTAATTTACTGAGACAGAGCTTAGTTTTAGTTACATAATATTAAGATTTATCTTTTAGTGTACTTACTTTCCTTTTTTCATCATCTGCAGGTAGTTGTTTGCTCATTAATAAAAGACGTTTACGATCGTGTTATTATTCAACCAGTTACTTTTTGTTACCATTAAACAACCCTTTGTTTTGTTTTATATATGGTATTTTAGTGCATGAGTAGGTGTAGATAACGTAACTTTTGTGCGTATTGTTTAACTTAATGTTAAATACTACCATGTTGCTACAAGTGAGATCCTGTAATTGGCTCGCTATTACTATTTAAGTTACTACTAACGTATTTTAAGCTGTTGGATCTCCATGTAAATAAATAAATAAATAACATAGACATACTTACTTTAATGTACTTAGTTTCAAGTTGCTTATATAAATAAATCACGAAAAACCGTTATTATAGTATTATTTGTTCGTCAGAAAAAAGACCTTATTTAGAAAAAAAACAATGGTTCCAGGTTTTTTTTCTATTTGCAACACTAATTATATTGTCTGCTGAAACAAAACGACGTGTCCAAATGTCTAATACACGTTGTATTTAAAAAAACAAGCGTTTACAAATTATTTGAAAGTCGTGCGTAAAAACTAGTCGGTCGCGGCTGGACAATCAAATAAACGCAACAATTATAGCTTCACGAATTTAGAAAATGGCTTCATAAAGACCGTTGACTTCGAAACGGACAATTCGGGTCAAAACGCTATGACTAAAAAGGCCTATTAGTCATGCAAATCTTCGTCTTACATATCTTATTTGCAAGCAATGTCGACCGACATAAATACGTCATCGATGTCTCGGATTTTATTTGCTCAAGAGATAATTCGGTGAGATAGATAAATTGGTAGGTATGTAAGTATCCAAGGAGTACGATCTCAGAAGTCAGCTCACATCTCGTCCCGCACCCCCCCGCGGGGCAAGCATGCGTCGGGTGTTAGGGCTGTCGCATACTCCAAATATGTCAAAAGTAACAAACATCAGCACTTCAGACATCTTGCCGGACTAGTCACATTTCTATGATAAATTACTTGATGTAAAAATTCTGCATGAGAAGCAAATTGTTCAAACGAGACAAGTTCAAGAGGCGACTTTTTGGCGTCCAAGCAAAATAACTTTGAAGACATATTTTTCTTACAAATATTCTGGTTTAATTAAAGCTCGAAAATGTCGTTTATATCGAGAAATGAGGGCTCCGAATTTTGAGATCAGACAGCCCTAGGTGGCTGGTGGCTGGTGGCTGGGGAGTTGGGTCGGCGTGGGGGGTGGGGACCAAGGTCGCCGTCCTTGTCTACGTAACCTAACTGCGACCTAGCTATGTCGCCGGGACACGATTGTTTTAACGATCAATATTGAATGATTCCAAGAAAACGTTATCTCTTAAAGAAAACGTGCCGTCGTAACAAAATAACGTTAGGCAATTTAATGCAAATCACTTTGCTCGCCTATTAAAATCCTTCGAAATTTTCATTTCTTTTCGATATAAAATACATTTTTAAATTTACGAAGTGTGAGACACGCAATTAATACGATGAAACGAGCAAAAACTACATTTAATTCGGATAATATAAATTCAAGGAAAATATTAGTAACAAATCCGGTTTGCATTCTAGTAATGAATATAGCATGTGTTCTAACGAGCTGTTTAAAATAAAACTATGCGTTATCCAAACCGGCTCTAGGTTCTTCAAAGTCTATTTCAGTAATCCCCCAGGACGTCTTTAGTTACTTAGCGGGAATTCTATCCGCGCCCTGCAAATCGAGAATTATTATGTGACAATTTATCATATTTGATGGTGACTTTAAGGGCATACAGTAAATAAAAGAGCAGCATAGAACCGTGGAATTAGAAATAGTTACAGCTTTACAGACTTAGCTTGCAAAATCGCTTAAGATGTACTGTGTAAAATAAATATAAAATTCAAGTTTATCGTCATCCAAATACATCTAATCCCGACCAGTAGATTAGTTTATAATATGACAGATACACAACATAAGGGACATACACAGACGACCCGATAAATTGATAATACTTCAATCTAACGGCAGTGGATACACAATACGCATAGTCGTATTGTGTAATAAAATTAATAATAATGCATATTAGAATATATTGCTATGGATATTTGAATGCCGCATCGTATTTCTGAATGAGCTATCTAAGCAATACGATCACGTTCATTGCCTGTTTAAATCATAGATGCACAAGTCATGCAAATATCGTGCACATGACTCACTAACCATTGCATTATGCACATTCGTATGCTATGACACGTCATGGTGAAAATGTCATAAAACCTTATCGGAGCGAAATGAAGTAATACGTGTATCATTTGCTCGTATCCGATCACCGTGCCCTGGCATGACTGCGTATCGCGCTGCTTGGACGCTTACTGTCGGCGCGCCGATCATGCCGCACTCGTCCGATATAAGTGTGTGATACGCGTAGCAAAACGGATTTCGCGCGATCGGATCGGCGCAACGTCCAAACGCGTGATCGTGACACGCGATCATGCCACGCGACGATGATCTGACACGGGCAAATGATACAAATGTGGACGCACCTTTACACGCGTAAGATTTTAACGCTACCTTAATACGAGGAAACGAAACAAAATGCAAGTGCGATAGAAACACGATTACAAATATCAACGTGCATGATTCCTACCAGACCTAATGCTAATTCGGTCCGTCTACTCCACGTCAGCTGTTTTTTTTAATCGCCAGAGACACGGCCGGTAAATTGTTGACAGCCACCTGGCGTACGTCGAATAACTCGTTTGCGAAAGAGTCTGCATTCGTAAATCTAAAGCTGGTTTTCAACAAGGCTAATTAATGGCAATTCAATCAATTCATTGTCATACAAAGCGTCGTTATTCTAAAAATAAAAGACGTCTAATCGTATCTAGACTATGTGGGCTCATTTATCTTTACGATGATATCTATGCTCGGGTGATGACGCAAACTAAGCTGAAGCAATTTACGTTAAACACGAATTGGCAATTTACGCATCTATCGCCATTAGATTCGATTAAGCCGACGTTGTCACGTCAGCTTTTTTTACTGTCCCCGGTCGCTCGAGGCTCGCAGGCACGATCCGCTTCATAAAGGGAACGCTGACTGCGCTGGATTTGTGCTGATTCCGCAGAACAACGCTTTATTCAATTTCTAGTTTAAGTTTTAGGAAGTTGAGACTGAATTTTATGTTACTGACTAAGCAATATTTGCAGCTTCTGAAAATTCAACTGATAGTACATTTATTATCACGATTTGTTCCAACAGCAACTTAAAGTTGACGAAATTTCAAGTCAAGGGGCGATTAGAGGTTAACACAGGCTTATGGGACAATTCAATTAAATTAAAATCACTAGTAATAGTAAGTTTAATGTATAAACGAATTTATTACAATAAAAAGCGAAACTAAGTAATACTTTTTAAAAATCTGCAGACACCGGCGGTGTTCTAATGGAAATTTACGATCAGAAATGACATTTCTATAAAGCAGCCAGACCGCTTCGGAAAACAATTCCGTGGAACTGGATCGAACTAGTTTCGCTTGCGTCAGCGAACGGCAGAGGAAAATTGTTGGCGAGTGTACGCTGTTTTAAATATCTAAGTCAGCACGGCATATGCGTAAGCAAAATCTCAAGAAAGCGTTCTCATCATTTCTGACCGTCTCAAATACTCATCAAAATGGACCTTGTGGCGGCAGGAGTTTATTTTACGCTGAGCCGGATTGTTGAGATTAGAGGAATTACGTATAATAAAGGAGTAGTCACTTTCCTTACTGTCACATGTGATGTGATATGGATTCACGTGATAATGATAAGTCAATATAGACAATATGACACCCGAGAAATCAAGACAAAGAAAAGAGAGAGTTTTCTCGGGTGGACGCCGGACCGTCAACATCTCCTGCATCTCCTGATGATGCCTCGTAGAGAGGCGAAACACGTGTCGAGGATTATACTGTTTGGTGTTGGTTTTTTGTATTTGCATGCGTATTTTTTTGTGGAAACTGCATGAAAATATGCGCATGTGAGCACAATTTATTGTCACATCTAACCAAGAGACCAATTCGCGGAACAGCAAAGGAACTATAATCCATTGATCTAGTATGGAATTCCGCAAAGTAACACCTGAATCTATCAATTATTTAACATAAGATAGACTGTTCAATATATTTTTTAAGACTTAACCGATGACTGTGCGGTACAAGTACATGTACCATTCCCTAAAATCAATCAATTACCTACCATGGTACTAAACTTCTGGACAACATGCAAACAATAATTTGTAGCATGTATACACGCAACCAAGGAACATCAATATAATTACATAATTGCTATCGCTGTTAGTTAATTATTCGGCAATTGTGAGGATATATCTCACATCCAATTGATATAGCTTCTACATACAAGAGTTTACGACCCGAAGATAAGCATACGAGCCTTGGTAGTTATAATTAATGAATAAACGTTTTGTTATTAACACGAACATTTTTGTAAGAGCGTCTGCACTATTATCGTTAGTAACATCTATTTATTTTATTCATCGATAACCTACTGACCCAAAATGCTGGTCAATTCTTGTCATAAATGTTACTTTCAGAACATCTTAGTCATCAATAACACAATAACGGCATTGATCAACGCGATACGTAGGTATCAAATTTGTAAAATGATATCTTATTAAGTTTTTTCAGCGCCACATATCTAGAATGTCCCATAATTAACCTTTAAATGATAAAGTGTGTTTGAATAACCTCTGGAGTTTGACCAATAACGTTTTGCACGATAACAAAATGATACACACGAACATTCTTTTAGAACTCTCAACATTCGCAACCCTTTAAAAACCAAGACGGAAGTAGTAGAGTTGTTTAACACGATAAAAATAAAAATTCCAACAGTTCCAACTGCTCCCCGACGAGTCGTGAGTAACTTCTTGGCTAAGTAATTGCCTTTTATAGTTCGTAGCGAACAAACTTCCCAGCTGAATCACCAGGCGCCTTTTGTGCATTTTCTTTTTATGAATGCGCAGAAAGCCTTCAATTAATGCAATTTGCACGACGGCAAAGCAAAGTTATCGATTATCTTCCTTATAATATCCTACGCCTGATGCAAGTTTAGGAATTCAAAAATGTTATACCCAGCACTCTTAGAGACCGTAGAAATATATTTACAAATATGTTGAATTAAAGATATATTACACGTTTGTAGTTTTTGTAATGATACTTTAGGAATTTACAAGTAGTCTTATTAGAGATAGTAGAAAGTTCTTGTGATAAATGAACAAAAGACATCACTTGCAGATTGCCATCAACAAAGCCGCACGAAGCATCTTTAGCCTATTCAAACAAGCGAGCCCGCGTTTAAAAGCCTAGTTCGCCACGACCACGTCAGCTTACGTACTGCGGCTGACACGACGCTCTTTGCAAAAACAACGTGCCTCCACAATACTTACAATAGGTGGCTGAGCTGAGCGTTTCCTCTCCCCCTCTCTACACCTCCCTCTCTTTCCCCTTCTATTGCCACTTATGTGACTCAGCAGTGAGCTCTAGATCAAATTCGACGTTGCGCGACTTTGGTAGCTTGTTTTCCTTGTAATGATCGTTTTTGCTAATAAACCATTCGGCAATGGCGCCATTTGCGATTGTAACGATGAGGTTACGGCAGAGCATCGAGAATAAATTACCCCAATTGATATTACGTAGCTAGTTCCTGTTGCAGCCGAACTTAAAATTTAGGAATTCAGTTGGCATATAGTAATTTACGTAGAAATTTCTAAAGGCCTTTTCGGAAAACTTATTAAGAATGCTAACATATGTTGTTAGAAAGCCAAAAATACCGATAAGACAGAACATAAAACAGAGAATCAAATATACATGCCAACCTGAATAATTAAAATGAACCTACACAAAAGGTTCCGATAAAAAATATCTCTAGCAAAGAAATACTTGAAAGGTGAATAACGCCGCTGTCGGAAACACAGGAGAGCCAACGGTTTCCGATACAAAACGGAATCCAATTAGCCATTCCATCTCGTCGGCTTTCATTAACCGACCGAATAGGCGGAAATCGTAAAAAACCTAACCGGGAAAACGGGCTTTGCAAAAACGGCTTGCGTATAAGCCGATTTTACAGTAGCCGGTGTGCTGTACAAACAAGTGTTTAATTACGTGTTAGGTCTCGTTAGAAGCGCGATAAACGAACTGTGGGAAACGATAAAGGTCGTTATTGAAGAATTTATGTACGAATAAATTTAATCGAGAAACGCCATGCCACGTCATGCTAATAGCGATTTAAAGAAAGACATACCTCGAACAGAATAAAACAACAGAAAATGTTTATAAATTTATAAACATGCCACTCCAAGAGGCATTTGGAAATTTAAAATGCATACTAATCCATACTAATATTATAAATGCGAAAGTGTGTCTGTCTGTCTGTCTGTTAACTCTTCACGCTTAAACCGCTGAACCGATTTGGATGAAATTTGGTATGGAGATAGTTTGAATCCCGGGGAAGGACATAGGCTACTTTTTATCCCGGAAAAATACCCTTATCAACGATAAACGAATTTAAGGCGGACGAAGTCGCGGGCAGAAGCTAGTAATATAAATGCGAAAGTGTGTCTGTCTGTCTGTTACCTCTTCACGCTTAAACCACTGAACCGATTTAGATGAAATTTAGTATGGAGATAGTTTGAGTCCCGGGTAAGGACATACGCTAATTTTTATTCCGGAAAAATACCCTTATCCGCGATAAACGAATTTAAGGCGGACGAAGTCGCGGGCAGAAGCTAGTGACAGCCTATTTATCAAACTGAGAATGATCTTAGAATATACTCGTAGTATGTCAAATAGTAATTAAGCAACTGATTACGAACGAATCAAGAATGCAAGCGCCGAAAAACACGGCACTTGGCCAGCACATACTTTGTTATGTACACAACAGTGCACATGCCCGTCGCCTACGCGGTTTTTTCGAGCAGTCAGGCGACCCGTGTGCCGTCAAAACAGAATGCTCGTGCGCGGCCAATCTAAACCCAAATTACACTAACACCGGTGCAGTTACCGCTGATATGTCATGTAATATGGGGTTATTAAGCGCGCATGAACTAGGTTTATTTGACAACGATAGTTTACAGTAACATAATGCATAAATCGTGTAGTGTGCAATTTCGAGAAAATGCTATCGTATCGTTCACATAATAATAAACTTGTTGGAATACTTAACCGGCAATTAAAAGCAATATTGCGAAGTTGAAAATGTTGAAAACCGTCATTGGTTATTAATCGAAGCGATTGTGGCAAAAAATCCGCTTGTACTTTTACCACGTAACATATATTTTTAGACAACCTTACGTTGCGCCATTCGCCGCCTCCACCATGATTACTGCATGAAAATACAGATTACTGCATGAAGTACTTTAATATAAAACATATAACTTTAGGACCATTTCTGTGAGACAGAATATAGGAAACTAGGAGATTCCCGTGACTTCGCCCGCGTGGCCAACCATTTTTTTTATCCCTTGGGAACCATGCATTTTTACGGGATAAAAACTATCCTGTCCTTTTTAGAGTCTGAAACTATCTCTGTTTAAGCTTGAACGTAATAGAGTTACTTTCGTAATTGTAATATTAGTAATGATCAGAATTACGATTGCGAAGTCTATGTACAAAATATGAGGTCTCCTGATATTTTATGTAGATTCGTGACTTATTATAAACATTCAAAAGATAACAATGACAACGAGTGAGAAGTTTATGAATAAAAACCGGTATGTATTGCTCGATGAACTGTTATATCTATTTCTTAACCATTTTATATAATAACTAGAAGGTGCCCGCAACTTCGTTCGCGGAGGAGAAAAAGTCATAACGCCTTTTTTTTTCTTCAGCGTAGTCGGGTAAAAAGAATCCTATAACCACCTGGACATACCCAGCTACACGTGTACCAAAAATAGTTTAAATCCGTTTCGCAGATTTGGCGTGATGAAGCCGCAACGATACATATAAACAAATAGTCCGTTACAATATATTTATTTTAATATCTTCAATATACAGACATTTCATTTTTACAACTTTATAATAGTATAGATAAAACATAAAAACTCGCCCGTTTGACTTTTATTGACGAGATTACTCTTGAAGTCAGTAATTGGATTTCTATAAAAATGAAATCAACCAGCACATGAAGAAACGCGGGACCTAGATAAGTAAGTTACATCCGAGGGGACCGAATAAGGTCATATCTCGAATCTCAGTTATTGTCGGGATGACATTCTACAGAAACATCCGAAAGGGAAACCTCGAGGGGCAATAGACGTTCCTCTTTGGTCCTCGGGCGCTTTCCCTCCTTTGTGCCGAAATCACATTAGCTATTGTTCAACGATGCTTTGTCTGCACTATACATCGGATGTAGGTAGTTATTACGTATACGTGTTTCTGTTTTCCAGCGGATACGATTGACGATTTTTTTTATCGAAATTGGAATAGTGTTGTACTTTCTCGGACATAAAACACTGACAATATTTACAGATGTTGTTAGTAAAGCGACCCTACTTCTTGTATTCTGCCAGACGAGTCTGCGAAATCTTAAAGCACTTATGAACTACATATCTTGATAACTTCCACTGCGGCTTCTACTAGGCAGACTGAAGTGTCTCTCCATCCAGTACACGTGGCGACGCAATTTAAACTCGGACACAGATACTGAAAATTAATTTAAAAATATTAAAAATACTTTTATTATAGAAAGAGTAATTATTGTTTCCGCGCCTCGGAAAATCGATAAACATTAATTTCAACAATAATACACAAAGCTGGTCGGTAATTACAATTTTAATAGGTCGGTCAGCGAATGGGGTGTCCGCCCTCCCACCACCTAATAGAGGGGCGTGGGGCGTACAGGAATTCGGTACAATAGACGTTTTCGTAACTTAAATTATATCGCTTTGGAAAATATTTTCAAATAACCGAAACGTGATTTTCGCCTTCAAACTCAGATATCAAAGAGAATACTAGTTAATATTAACAAATACGAAGTTTCATATTCGCCGAATAGTACTTATTTACAGAATATTCGTATTCGCAGAATTGGTCTTTTGGCATGAAGAAATATTTTTCCCAAAGCCGAAGAAACTGGCCTAGAAGCAGGTATTTTCATTAAAGCAATTTACTGTCGCCTCAGAAAGATTATTTTGAATGGCAAAAAGAAATTGCCTAACGCCCGAGAAATTACAAATGTTGTTCTTTTTGAACAAACATTTGTAAAAAAATATTATTAAATCTCTTAGTATACAAAAATAACAGTAGTGTATTATTTATTTTACCTTGTTGAATTATTCGTATTCAACGAACAGTAAGTTCGATATTCGTTTCGTGAAAGTACTATTCGATGCATCTCTGCAAAGCAAAATTAGTCTTGTGTTCGTATTGTGCATAACTTTCAGCCACGATTTACAGTGCTCGCGGCAAGGTTATGTGATTTGTATGTAGCTATAGCCAGTTATGCGGTTGCTATGCCGTGGAAACTGTGAACATTTCATGCGGGAACCGTTATTTACCTCCTATAGCGCTAAATATAGCTGGTTTAGCTGCAGATGTCAACTGCAACGCAGTTTTGTATTCCAATGCGACAACGACGTCGCAAATCTGCGAACGCCACGTTTCTATTTTATCTTACAATCCCAGCGGGGATCCCAGATACAATGCATAGTACTAGTTAAACTTTCTCGTTATCTGCAAATGTCGCGGCCTTGATTTCCAACTTAAACACACAAGTTGGGCATTAACATACAATCGAGCATATATTCAAGTGCTTAAGTATTGTTACTTTCCAATATACCGATAACTTTGCGAGATACAACTCTATGCATCAAACATGAAAAACGATCCCGTCATTGACACTGAACGAGATTATTATGCGAAAATATTAAATGAGTAACGTAGCATTTGTGTATACTAACGATATTTTGATGCTAATTGAGAGTTTGCGTGTGACACTTGCGACGGAATATTGAGCAGAAATTAATCGTTAATTTGTGCTAATACTTTGTGACTTCGATATCTGAAAATTAATTACTTGTGGCATGACCAGACTTAGGTACCTACCTAATCGGCATATTATATCTGATCGATACCCGTTATATATTCTAGACTACTAATTCCGCTTTGCCGCTAGGCTTACTAAAATCTGTCTCAAATCAGTAATCATTACAGTCAGTTATCATTTATCATAGTCATATCTCTATAGAAACACAGTAGATGATGAAATAAATGACACAAGCAGGCTATAAAATCAAGGAAAATGTTAAATAACCATGCTGATACAGCGCTCCACCCAACGAGCAAACGAATCAAAAGGAATAATAAAACCAAAGCCACGTCAGTACAAGTTGTCCGCTTTATAATTTAAAGGAAAGATGACAAAGTACAGCAATAAAAGCATTACATAGATGTGTTGATAAGTTGTGAGTGTGTGCGGGGCGTTGATTGTAGGCGGGTATTTAAAAGGAACGCAATCGATAGCCGATCAAGCGGCCGAGCCGGTTGTACCACTGTTTGCATGTGTGTGGATGTGGCGTACAAAAGATAGGACGCACACACGCGACGGCTAGTGTAAACGGATGTGGCCTGAGAGTCGTACGGCTATTTACCGAGAAATAAGATTCGCAACTGAATAACCACTTGCGTAAAATAGTTCTCCGATTAAGTTTCGAAGGTTCGGTAGGTATTTAAATCAAGCTACGTATCATGTGGTCACGAGTTGATCAATCTTTGGTAAAATGCATGCCGTGCATTGCATGCATTTCAAACCTGCATAAATTCGATACACCTGATTACTTGATTAGATAAGCATACGTCACGTATGGATAAACAAGATTGCAATTTTTTTCCATATTCATAACTTGAACGTCGATCAAATTGATATACATATACGTAAACTTTTAAGATTAGCACTCTAGACGAGCGTATAGAGTATCCAGTACGACGCAACTCGGCCAAGTTACGCCACTCTAATACCTATATATGCAAGTGCCTATATTTCTTGTCATCATATACGTAGCATGTATAAGAAGACAGGTCGAGGCGAACCGAAGCGCAACTCGCCTGTCTTTGTTTACGACACACTTGCACACACCGCCAACTATTATAGTATACGTATACTATACATATATAGTTCGTGCTTCCTCTTAGTTGGCAAAATTGTATATTGCGGTGTTGTGAATTCGAATGCAAACAATGTCTGAATTCCGTGACGAAAATGTTAAGAATGGAGGCCATATGGAAAATTGTCGGTCTGGGATAACTTGCGGACTCGGATGATGGACAATTTCATGAATATTCACGAAGCAATTTGAAGAGAATTGTTTGAAACTTTTGTCATGATTAATATTGGTGGGAATGGGTAATTAAATTAAGATGTACAAAGCTTCAGCGATTAATTGTTTATTACTGTAATATACAAAAATCTAATTCATTCAACTTAAAGGCTATCCAAATTAGCTTATCTTTCTAAAGATGTTCGTAACCGCAAAACGGGCGTGCTTTGCAAGCAACTTCAAGTCACATTTTGAACTGGAATTTTCACTCGTACCTGGGTAGCTTATTTAGGTACGTTCACAAGACAAAAGCACGAAGGCTTTCTATATCTTTTTAGTAATTTAAGCTTTTCACACAAGGAGCGTATAATTCATAATCTATATATCTATCCATACTCATATTATAAATGCGATAGTGTGTCTGTCTGTCTGTTACCTCTTCATACTTAAACCGCTGAACCGATTTGGATGAAATTTGGTATGGAGAAGAGAAGTCCTGGGGAAGGACATAGGCTACTTTTTATCCCGGAAAAATATCCTTATCCGCCATAAACGAATTTAAGGCGGACGAGGTCGCGGACAGAAGCTAGTATCTATATATTAATGTATCGTAATATATACCTAAACCACACACTTTTGATTTTGGTTTGAACTCAATTTAAAATGAGAATGGTGACATGCAACTACCGTTGCGGAAAGCACTTTAGTGGTTATGATATATTTTACAGATTCATTAGTATGAAAAATAGGTATGTCGTAAGATACCTTCCTAAAATATATACCTAGGTATTCTGATGGGCGTTTCCGTGTATTTTATGTCTCTTTTCATTCATCACGGCAGTATTATAGCTGCGTGTGGGTTCTGCAAACTAGAGTGAAAAAACATATCGCAAAATGCCTTCTATAATATATATTTCGGTATAGGTTTAATAGGCACTACGTTGATTTCATATTTATGTAAATTATTATCGCTTAAAGGAACATACTGTTTTGACAAGTAACAACTTGAAAACAGTACGAGTTAATAACGTTTTTGAGAAATTAACTTTATTTGACCTCAAAATGTTCCTTTAAGTCCACGTAAAACAAATAGGAACAGGTTAACCTCGTAAGTCCCCGTGTACTTGTAAAAGTACAAACTCAAATCGAGTTATGAACTCTTATGAAATGGGTTCGAAATTAAAAAGTGAAAAAATCACTCTGGGCCTTACGAGGAACACAAGACACGATACATACAATCTAGGTACGTAGAACTAGATTGTATGTATCGTGTCTCGCCTTGTCATACATTGCGGCGTTATCTTGAAATACCTACCAAATTAAATTAGTAATCCTGCTCACTAATGCCTAGTCCAGACGTCACGTCAGAAACAAACACTGACAAAGCTACAGATTTGATTTACACGGTACCTACATTCTGTTTGAATTAGATAAACTCATTGTTATCTTCCAAATACTCCAAACATACCTATTTCTTTGAAATTCTTTTTAACTGATAATGTTCCCTTTTACATCGCGCGACTTCAGACACATCATCGGCAATGTTCGGTAATTTGTGCCCTGATGGATCATTTTCGGTCAAACTTGGTAATCTCAGTTCCTAACTGCTTCCCTGTGCACATCTAAATGTTTGTTAATCAATTAAAACATATTTAACTGGGGGTTTATATTTTTTTACCAATATTTTTAATGATTAGTTGATTACTAATTCTTGATTGTTAAGTTTAGTGTTAGTTAAGAAAATAGACAGTACAGGTAGGAAAAATAAACAATAATATTATTGTTCATTGAAATAAAACAAATTAACGGATTATATCGCGTATATTATCTCATTTTAGTTCCCGACGTTTCGGAAGCTTTCCAGCTTTCCATGGTCACGGGAGGACTGAGAAAAGGTAGAGTTGAGACTTTTCTCAGTTCTCCCATGACCATGGAAAGCTGGAAAGCTTCCGAAACGTCGGGAACTAAAATGAGATAATATACGCGATATAATCCGTTAAATTGTTTTATTTCACTGAGTAATAATCGCGGAAACAGTAGAAAATATTATTGTTTTTAACATTTGGTAATAAAATGTCTATACTACATACTTTATTACAAATCCTAGACCTACCTACCTACGTACTACATACTTTAAAAAGTGACGTACTTTTGCGAAAAGGCTCCAACATAAGTACTATCTATTTTTAAAGTTTCGTTTCGTATAGATTGGATCGTTTTCGCGTATCTACAGCCAATAATGCGGATTTGTGTTTGTGGGTGTGTTCTTCTGTAACGCAGCAATGGAGGAACGGATCGACGTAATTATTTGCATAGACATAGAATACGGACAGCAGTATCCTAGCTAGCCAAGGTTATTATTGTCCCGGCAAAGCTAGAGATCCGAATAACTTGCAAAAACCGCAGCGCGGACGAAACTAGAAAGTGATTAAAAATTGTGAGCATATTGATGGCTATACTGACCGTGGTACAGTTTGAGTACTAAATAATCGGAAACTAAAACTACTGTTGCTACTACCTGAAACTACCTACTCTTGGACCGGGAAAGGAGGAACATGGGAAGTCTGCTATCGCATGTAGCAAGTTGATTCACACAACTTTTTAAGCATAGGTTTGGTATAGATAAAGGGACATATGGCTAAAATATGCACAATAATGATAAACGGTATTTAAAAGCTAACAAAACTAACTACATTAAGGCAAAAAAAGGCAGTAATAGATAATTAGATCAGCTTTTGTTTCACAGCCTTTCAGATTTTAGGCAAATATTTAATAAAAAGAAAGTTTATTTTTGAAGAACCTCAAGTCCAAGAAACAAAAATCAAGTGTAGGTAATTCATAATTTTACTGCCAGATGTGAAACAATAACAGAATTTTTAAATGGAAGTTTAAGAGCTCAGAAACCTTAATAATTCTTATTCTTTGGCAACAAGAAATTTAATTTACATTTTATCATAACTTTACCTTTTAAGGCTATTAGAGCCTTTGAACACAACAGCTTTCATAACAAACTTCACAGAACAAATTAGTGAAACTTCAAAAGAATTTCAACAACAGTGAAACCTTAAAACAAATACCAAAGCTAAATAGGTAATAATGAAAGGCAAAACTTTCAAACGAAATTCATTCAAACTTTTTACCCAATTCAAAGTTAGTTGAGCGAGAAGTCAGCACTAATTTAACTTTTGTGAGGGGACAGAACAATGCAGAATTACCCTGGCTGATGTTTTACCAATAGCTATGTATGTAGTTATAAAAATAAAAGATAATCTGTGTGTGATCATCCGATAATCTTCAAGATCAGAATTGAAAACTCTGCTTACAATAAATGGGTCACTATTTATTCCCTGTTTGAAGATGAAAGTTCCCTTTCTATATTTTAATTGTTTTCCTTTACGAACCTTTTCACTGGCATTACTATTGAACACACATGAGGTCTACAGATGAATACCAAACATTTGGTCACCTTCAATTACTAGTAGTGGGTAACAATCTTGCTGGATTTAAACCAATACACTTAGATACTGCACTATTCGAATGAACTAACTAACAAGTGTTGTAAAAAGGAATCCAAATTCATATCTAGAAAACAAACAAAGCTTCGTCTGTATCAACACCGACAGAACAACTTGGTACAGAACACATACAATTTTATACAAAAGTTCTCTTTCATGAAGTTCTTGCAAGAATTTTAACAAGCCAGACTTGGCTTAAGAAAATTGGTTCAGCAGCAGCTTTGAAGTTTTAATGGAATAAATTAACTCAACTTTTTATTTTTAAAAGTTCTGTAATGACTTACCTTTAGGCTAAAACTTGTTAAAGGAATCCAAATGCATATTTTAACTACACTAACCTATCTACAGAAAAGGTTCTACGTTTACACACTATCTAATCAACATTAACTTATGTACTTAGTTGTTCAATTCACTACACGAAGTTTAATGACGGACTAGGTCAGCGTAACAATTATGCCGATCGCGACCGCGTGCTCGACGCCAAGCAAAGTCTCGATAAACTCAATTCACGAGCGACACGTTTGATACGCGCCCGAGGTTGTGACGCGGCGGCGTCGCAGCGAGCACAATGTCGGCCGCTAGCCGCAGCCGAACACCATCAATCTCGGGAGTCCGCGCCGCGCCAAACCTCGCACCGCGTCGATGACGCTACCACATTTAACTCACGATTTACGCTAAAACCATCATATCTACTCCTACAAAAACTATGCTTTATTAATGTTAATCGCAAAAACTACTTCATTTACAGAAATTTAACAGAAAACTTACCGTAAATACGCCGAATCCAACAACAAAGAGTCACAGCCACGCGCTCCAATTATAGGGCACACACAAATCACGATAGCACTTACAATATATGCAATTCTATTACACAGTAGAGTTTGTTATGTCGGCGGTGTCTATGCAAAATAATATTTAATAAAGTTTTAGAGTTTTTCGTAGCAATAAACACTTAACAGAGAAAATAAACCCTCAGCCACCGCCAGCGACGTACAAAATGGCGGATTTGCGTAACGAAAGTGACGCGCGTCGGCGCTGTGAAACGAAATTTCTCAAGTCCAATTCACGCATACAACACTCTTAATGATGCGAGTATATCGATTATTTTAAATATGAAACCGAATAAATCAGATATCAAATACTTATTAATTACATGTTTTTAATAATCTATTTATTCATTAATTTAAATTTATTTCTGTAAATAAAAAGCAAACAAGTTGTATTTTTTTTCACAAAAATGTTTTGTTACTCTCCACATTTATGATTTTTTGCATACGAATTAATGTTTTTACATTTGATTACCAAGACACACGAACAAATAATAATATAATATAATAGCAAAATATTTTGGCTGTTAGCCTTAACTTAAAACTAGGTCAGTCGAAAAAAAAACAAACATCACCGTGGAATAGAGCAAAGCTTCTTTATTTCATTTGCATTATAATTCCCAATATTTGCCCTAATTACGCCGCAGAAACAGTGTGTTACAATTTTGAATATTTACATTCATTATTCAGTGCATGACATAGCTTTATGCTTGCAAAGACTTTTCAGTAAGTGAGTTGCCATATTCACTTGTCTGGTAATAATAAGCATCTTTCAATCAGCTGAGTTTTGTTTTCCTTTACAGCAGTTTCGAAAAGGAAGCCCTAAGAAGCCTTAGCACAACTTTACATTGTTACGAGAGTTTATTAAGCGAATTTATAACATGATGAACGAATTAAGGTCTTTGGAGCATGCGACATTGAAAGTAAGTTTATGCTTTGTGCTGTCTAAAAATATATGGAACTGGATAGGTTTTTGTTTGCGTTCCTTAAATGAAACTTACCTTTAAGGCTGTATATCAAAATATAGAATTAAATGCTTAGTATCATGCATATTCGTCATATTCGCATTGTGTTTTAATGACTTGTATATATCAAACACTAAAGTATCAGTGCTTTTCTTTGCATTTGAATTCTTGTAATGTTATCGAAATGTATTATTTAATACATAAAAAATGTAATGAATAAGTTGGTTAATAAAATAAGCAAGCACTATTTTCCCCCATTTTATTTCAGTGATACCAGCAAGTTCTTAATCACCATTGTGTAATGTAGTGTGTTACTTTAACTCCTCATACGCGAATTATGAATCGCAATAAAATTGTTACAAAAATCGTTATCTTATTTTGCTTCACCTTATTTAGGTGAGTAAGAAGAAAGAGTAAGTTCATGTTATTTCAGGTACCTTATGAAGTATTCAATAAGCGTTACCGCAATGCCCAGCGTGTTCTGGATGTAGAAGCTAGACAGGTGGGAGCGGCTGCCGGAGAGCTGGAGACAGCGGCCCGAACACCCGCCACCGCTGGAGAAATCGACACGCTGCTAGGAGGAATGGTATGTGTAATAAATAGCCACCTGACATTTGTGTTAGAAAAATGTAGGTATATTAACATAACAGGATCAAACTTACATTTAGAATCTTCTTAACCCCTTAGAGGAGTGTTATAAGTTTAGTATGCTTACCTGTGGCATGATAGCTTCTGAAATTATAGTTTTATTTAATCAAGAGTGTCTTTAGGTACTTGTCCCACCACCGGCGATAAGCGATGAGCTGTCTGCGATTTTCTCACCCGAGAAACGAACTCAAGATAATCGCTCCCGTATAAATAAAAGAGAGAGATAGATTGCCGACAGTGTAAACAGCCAGCGATAAACTATAAATATATCTCTCTTTTATTAGCATGGGAGCGACTATCTTTTGTTCATTTCTTGGGCCAGAAAATCGCCGATAGCTCGTCGCTTACTTGCTGGCAGTGGGACAAGTGCTTTACCCATGAATCAAGCACATAGGTGCAGCCATTTCAAGTATTTGTACCATCAAATTTGGCTTTTTAGGGTTCCGTACCCACCCAAAACGGGACCTTATTACTAAGTCCATCTGTCTGTCTGTCACCAGGCTGTATCTCATGAACTGTGTGAACTGTGTCCATCTGTCTGACTGTCACCAGGCTGTATCTTATGAACTGTGTGAACTGTGTCCATCTGTCTGACTGTCACCAGGCTGTATCTCATGAATCTCTATCACAGTTCATGAGATACAGTTCAAATTTTCACAGATGATGTATTTCTGTTGCCGCTATAACAACAAATACTAAAAACAGTATAATCTTATGTCTTTCTGTCTATGTCAGTAACCAATATAAAATGAAATAAAACAATTTAACGGATTATATCGCGTATATCATCTCATTTGAGTTCCCGACGTTACAGAAGCTTTTCAGCTTTCCATGGTCAATTGGTCACAGGTGGGCGGGTGGTAAATTGTTTTATTTAAATGAGTAATACTCGCGGAAACAGAAGAAAATAATAGGTATTATACTTCGTTTTTTTTAGCATTAGAAAAAGGGTAAACAATCTTGACGTACCTATCTATTTCTTGAAAAATGCTTTAAAAAAATAGTAACTATTACTTATGAAACCAAAATTATTTTCATTACCATCCCATTGTTGCTAAATAATTGTTACATATTTGCTCTGACTTATTTTTCAAAAGTGTTTTTCAATAAAACACGTCAAGATCCTTTATCTAATGATAAAAAAATGAAGTATAGTAAGTACTGGAAACTGCAAGGAATTAGCAGTGTAGCCAACTTGCCACAGTTGATTCCAAAACGCCAACTCATTTTTGGTGTAGTAAATAAAGTTGTAGGTAAGTATTTTATTTTTCCTCCATGAAGGTAGAATCCCTAATATTAATTTATTGGACAGATAAAGTTACCAGTTATTTGTTCACATGCGATAAGGGTTTGTGCTTACCCCTTCACTGTGTATCGGAAATCGTCGTGACTAAAATTATTATTTTGTTGTCTTGTGTGTAACATAGTACTATACTTGTGTGTAAAATAGTACTATAATATCTTGGAATGAAGCGACTCACATAATAGTGATCGAACTTCACTTTAGATAAGTTCGTTTGATCATCTATATGCTACTTACTAGACTACAAATAAAATTTCTTAACGTCACTAGAGCAATACTCAAAGTCTTTATGGAGCCCCATGGTTCCGCAAAGCTTTGACAGGGTTCTCCGCAATACTATAGGATTTTGATTGCACTGGTCGTTTGCAATTTTTACTGAGTGAAATGTTTCTGAATATTATTTTGCATTGTTTCATTGAATTTATATAGTGCGGTGATTAGATATTTACAAGTTCTGTATATATGTTTTAGGGTATTTAAAAGTTCTGTACAAAAGGCATGATGCCGGAGTAAAACATGTAAATTCTATTTAGTCCCTCGGGTTAGATACCAAAAATAATAATAAACATAATAAAAAAAAAAAAAAACAAAAAACCCGACTGAATAAAAAAACTAAAAAGGCAAAAACAAGTCCAGTGCCCTAGAAACTTGTTAAGTTATAATTAAAATGATTCATGATCGATACACATAAAACAAATAATAAATTTTAATGTGGAACATAGCGATTTTAAATACAAAATACTTTTTCCAATAAAAAACCGGCCAAGAGCATGTCGGACCATGCTCAATGTAGGGTTCCGCACCCGTCCATACGAAAAAATGCACTACAGATGGAATAAAATGCGATATGAAAAAGTGCAGTAGCAAAAGGGCGTATCTCCACGGCACTTACACCTTTTAGTTGAGAAGCGCTGTTTTTCGGCAATTACTCAAAAATGGTATATCCCATCATATTGAAAACAATTTTCGAAAGTATTTATTAAGCTTTATCTTTGCAATTTTTTTATATATATTTTTAACAACCCGTCTAGAAAATAGAGGGGGGGACGGGGGACACACATAATTTATCCTATTTTCTCAAAATGATTTTAAAAGATTTGTTGAAGTATGTGCCACACATTAATATACTATGCTGACTTTTTTTTTTCAGTTTCGGTTACATGTATGGAGTGCATCCACTACATTTTTATTTTATTTTATTATTTAACCATCAAACCAAGTAGCGGCTTACATAAGACTCTTATATTCCAAATTTCATCAATGTACATCTTGTAGTTTTTGACTAAAATGCCTGTGACATACGCGTCTGTGCGTATGTTACAGGCATTTTCGGACGGCCGGACATGAATAAACTATAAGGGTTCCGGTTTTTCCCATTTTGGCTACGGAACCCTAAAAATTAGATAAATCGCATTAAAGTTTCTTAGTGGGGCTAGTGACGTCATAACCTTTACATTGTACCGCTTCGTGACGACACGCGACATTTTGAGAATTATTTTTTGATTAGTTAAATAAGATACGCCTCCAATATTTTTTTATTAATCTACACGACGGATTAATAATTAAAAATTTGTCAATATCCTTATTTCAGGTGGAAAAGTTGACTTCGATGAAGCGGAAGGCCTCTGAAGCTATAAACGAGGAACTGCAGGTCGCGCTGGTCTGCAAGAAGAGACTGGAGCATATTAAGGAGCAGGCTGTCTCGCTCAACGAGCCCAGCACACCGCAAGTGCGAGTGAGTAGACCGCCATCTCCGGCCTGGCCCGGAAGTCAAGTAGGGTATCATGAGAGTAAGAGTAAGAGTTGTGTAATTTGTACCGTAATAGGGTACATGCATGATTTTTTTTATCGCTTTTCTTAACTAAATATCAAAATACCGTAAAAACGATTTCAAAATGTGAAATTAAAATTTAAATCGGCCAAGAAATACGCAAGATATTGGGATTTAAACTACTAATTAGACGGAGAGCTCCGACGTGCACTGTTACGTCATTGTGCACTCCGGCCATATAAACTCCATATTAAATTCTGTTTTGCTAGAAAGAGATAGAATGAAATGTTTGATGGTTTATATCTTGGTTATGTTTATAGTTATTCGATTATTTTATTGTCTACTGTTTTTTTACATGAATGAGTTTTTAATAAAGCAAAAAATTAAATTCATGAATATTCCCTATTAAGATGATTGTAGGGGGCAGATTAAATGTTAGTAAAATAGAAGCCCTGGCGCGGATATAGGTGGGTGTATCCACGCCTGCGACATAGATTGATGTAATCAGTTGTTAATAGCTAACGGAGTTTCGTGAATCTTGACCATACATTATTTGTTCCTCAGACAACTGTGAACCAATGGCGTCGCACGCGCCTGGAGCGCATGCTGGTGGACTACTTTCTGCGCAGCGGGTATTACGACGCCGCTGCCAAGCTGGCCGACGCCAGGGGCCTGCGGGACCTGACCAACGTCGGTCAGTATCGGTACACTACAGTGCCACAGTATGGAAGACAAGCTTCATTGTTGCTGACGTGAGCCACTGGCGGCGCATGCTTGGGACGCACCTGCTACCTGCGGGACCTCACCAAGGACCAATTTTTTCAGTTTTACGACTATAAATATCTCTAAATTAGCTGTCATATCCAAGATACAGTTGGGCAATAATAGGTCTTATTTTCTTGGACAATGATCCTCGATCGTTCCTCTTATACAAAATGGAACTAAGGTTGACTAAAACTTAACTCTACATAATCGATTTCAGACATCTACTGCGCGGCAGCGGAGGTAGAAGCGGAGCTCCGCAACCGTCGCACCGGCCGCGTGCTGCAGTGGTGCGCCGACAACAAGTCGAAGCTACGCAAGCTGGGCTCCACCATCGAGTTCAAGATTCGGCTGCAGGTGGGTCCATAGTGCGTCACACCACACACTCCCGGCGGAAGTAGCGGAGCTCCGTAACGACTTCAAGACACGGCTGCAGGTGGGTTATAGTGCGTCACACTACACACTCCTGGCGGACGTAGCGGAGCTCCGTAACGAGTTCAAGACACGGCTGCAGGTGGGTCCATCCACAGTGCGTCACACTACACACTTCTGGCAGACGTAGCGGAGCTCCGCAATTATTTCAAGACACGGCTGCAAGTGGGTCCATAGTGCGTCACACCACACACTCCAGGCGGAAGTAGCAGAGCTCCGTAACGACTTCAAGACACGGCTGCAGGTGGGTTATAGTGCGTCACACTACACACTCCTGGCGGACGTAGCGGAGCTCCGTAACGAGTTCGAGACACAGCTGCATGTGGGTCCATCCACAGTGCGTCACACTACACATTTCTGGCAGACGTAGCGGAGCTCCGCTATTATTTCAAGACACGGCTGCAGGTGGGTTATAGTGCGTCACACTGCACACTCCTGGCGGACGTAGCGGAGCTCCGTAACGAGTTCAAGACACAGCTGCATGTGGGTCCATCCACAGTGCGTCACACTACACACTTCTGGCAGACGTAGCGGAGCTCCGCAATTATTTCAAGACACGGCTGCTGGTGGGTCCATAGTGCGTCACACCACACACTCCTGGCGGAAGTTGCGGAGCTCCGTAACGACTTCAAGACACGGCTGCAGGTGGGTTATAGTGCGTTACACGACACACTCCTGGCGGACGTAGCGGAGCTCCGCAACGACTTCAATACACGGATGCAGGTGAGTCCACATAGTGCGTCACACCACACACTCCTGGCGGAAGTAGCGGAGCTCCGTAACGACTTCAAGACACGGCTGCAGGTGGGTCCATCCACAGTGCGTCACACTACACAGTCCTGGCGGACGTAGCGGAGCTCCGCAATTATTTCAAGACACGGCTGCAGGTGGGTCCATAGTGCGTCACACCACACACTCCGGGCGGAAGTAGCGGAGCTCCGTAACGACTTCAAGACACGGCTGCAGGTGGGTTATAGTGCGTCACACTACACACTCCTGGCCGACGTAGCGGAGCTCCGTAACGAGTTCGAGACACAGCTGCATGTGGGTCCATCCACAGTGCGTCACACTACACACTTCCGGCAGACGTAGCGGAGCTCCGCAATTATTTCAAGACACGGCTGCAGATGGGTTATAGTGCGTCACACTACACACTCCTGGCGGACGTAGCGAAGCTCCGTAACAAGTTCAAGACACAGCTGCATGTGGGTCCATCCACAGTGCGTCACACTACACACTTCTAGCAGACGTAGCGGAGCTCCGCAATTATTTCAAGACACGGCTGCAGGTGGGTTATAGTGCGTCACACTACACACTCCTGGCGGACGTAGCGGAGCTCCGTAACGAGTTCAAGACACAGCTGCATGTGGGTCCAACCACAGTGCGTCACACTACACACTTCTGGCAGACGTAGCGGAGCTCCGCAATTATTTCAAGATACGGCTGCAGGTGGGTCCATAGTGCGTCACACTACACACTTCTGGCAGACGTAGCGGAGCTCCGCAACGACTTCAAGACACGGTTGCAGCTGGGTCCATAGTGCGTCACACTACACACTTCTGGCGGACGCAGCGGAGCTCCGCAACGACTTCAAGACACGGTTGCAGGTGGGTCCATAGTGCGTCACACTATACACTTCTGGCGGACGTAGCGGAGCTCCGCAACGACTTCAAGACACGGTTGCAGGTGGGTCCATAGTGCGTCACACTACACACTACTGGCGGTCGTAGCGGAGCTCCGCAACGACTTCAAGACACGGTTGCAGGTGGGTCCTTAGTGCGTCACACTACACACTCCTAGCGGACGTAGCGGAGCTCCGCAACGACTTCAAGACACGGTTGCAGGTGGGTCCTTAGTGCGTCACACTACACACTCCTAGCGGACGTAGCGGAGCTCCGCAACAACTTTAAGACACGGTTGCAGGTGGGTCCATAGTGCGTCACACTACACACTTCTGGCGGACGTAGCGGAGCTCCGCAACGACTTCAAGACACGGTTGCAGGTGGGTCCATAGTGCGTCACATTACACACTTCTGGCGGACGTAGCGGAGCTCCGTAACGACTTAAAGACACGGTTGCAGGTGGGTCCACAGTGCGGAACACTACACACTCCTAGCGGACGTAGCGGAGCTCCACAACGTTTGTAAGGTAAGATAAAGGTAGCACATGACCGGACGTTGAGAGAGATATTTATCATTGGGCGTTTAACGGTTGATATGATGATGACAAAACTTTTTGTCTGTTCCCAGGAATTCATAGAGCTGGTCCGCGCCGACCGGCGTCTGGAGGCAGTGCGCTACGCCAAGAAGCATCTATCGCAGTACGAGGAGGGGCAATTGCAGGACATCCAGCACTGCATGGGCATGCTGGCCTTCCCCAAGGACACGGGTAAGGCCACAGTTATTCGCTTACTCCGGTGGCTCAGCAACACATCAATCCTGACCCTCCACCACGAGATCGATCGGTGCACTTCGATGTTCTTTTGATTTCGAGCTTCGGGATCTTACGAGAGACATGCCTTTCAGCGATTAAAGCTGATAGGGATGATGATTAAATTTTAACACTTTCGCAACCGACACTTTCGTAGCGCTACGCTCGTAGCCAATAACACGAGTAAAACCGTGTGTAGTGAAAACTTGTTAGGAGCAGAGCGCCCGCCGAGCGGGTTCGCGGTCGTTAATATGTTAATAATTAGTCCGTCGTGTTCATTATTAAAAAATATAGGACACGTATTTTTCTTTTTTCCATAATAAAAAAAATAAAGGCGATACACTGAGTCAAAATGTCGCGTGACGTCACTCCTAGGTACAAATGTTACCTAGGAGTGACGTCACGGGCCCGCACTCCTAAACTTTACTGTGATTTATCTGAGTATTTTTTTATTATTTTGAAAAAGCAAAAAATACGTGTCCAATATTTTTTTATTATTTAACAGACGGGCTAATTAGAATTTTGATTTACATATCCCGTCATCATGCCTATTCTGCCTCCATCATATTACTGTAGCAGTGTAGGATTACATCCCGAACTGCCTTTATTCTCACGAGCACGAGTGGCCAAGACGACAGAGTAAATTTGTCTACCTATCAGCCACGGACGTCCATTGCTGAACATAGGCCCCTCCTATAGCTCGCCCCAGGGTGCGATCTTGCGCAGATCGCATCCACAGACTCCCTGCAATCCTCACGAAGTCATCCGTCCACCTAGTTTAGGGCCACCTGCGCTTTGCTATGGGCGGTCGACCTTACTGCCCCAACGGCCATCCTTTCTGCGTGCTTCATGGCCCGCCCATTGCCATTTCAAATATGAAATCCTGTGAGATATGTTGGTCGAATATCGGTACATCGAAGTGCTGAAGTGCTTGTACTGAAACGCCACTATGTCAGTCCGAATCCCAGAACAGTGCTTGGAGCCTACCCATGTGCAGCGAGGAGTAAGACAGAGAGACGTCATTTCTCCGAAACAGTTTAGAAGGCACCTCCGAAACTGTTCAGATGCCTACTGGATTGGAACGAACTTGGCATCAACGGCACCTCACTAATTCTTCGATTTGCGGATGAAATCGTCGTCAGAATCGTTGGAGAAATTAAGCGCTATGCTCGAAGACCTCGACAGAGTCTCACATCAGGAACGTCTGAAAATGAACATGGGCAAGACGAAAATCATGTCGAATGTCCATGTTCCCTTACCCTATTATTGTTGGGAGCAACTCTTCTCTCAAGTTGGTGACGAGTATGTATACCTGGGACGAATGGTCCATTTAGTTAGGAAGTTCAACTTCGAGAAGAAGGTGTAACGTCGAATCCAACTTGGTTAGAGAAACTACATCATATCTAGTCATCAAAAATTCCTGAGTGCTTGAAGCCAAAAGTCTTCGAACAGTGCGTGTTGCCAGCGATGACCTACGGTACTGATACATGCTCGCTCACGGTTTACCCTTAACTGGTCTGGCATAAACTTTTTTGTCATAATCATCATATGATGATGATAATAAATTAATATTATGCCATATGGCATAATGTATTATTTTCTGAACACGTAAACTTTTCAGGATCGTTGTAAAACAAACTTAACCTAATGCATTTAACAGGATGATGCCTTAAAAAGTCCTGAAGATTCTACAGTTTCAGAAAAAAATGCATTATGCTAAATGATGATTCTGACAAAAAAGTTTATGCTGGATGAGAGTAACCGAGTCGTTTACATTGCGGCTCCTTCAAGGCGGCTCAGAGTCATGCAATGTGCAATGAAAAGGGCTATGCTCGAAGTTTCTCTGCGTAATAGAAATGAGGATTACCGCAGAAGCACCAAAGTTACCGACATACAGCTCGCAGGATTGCATGCTTGAAGTGGCAATACTCTTAACCACTAGGTTAAACATTGTAGAAGTTATCAGTTTCCACCGGATCTTCGTCGTGACCCCAGGATCTTAAGGCGAATCTTCTTTTTGGTTGCTTTACTTGGAAAGATGTACCTATCTGTAAGTGAGTTACACTACAAGCACTGCATGGACATGCTGGCCATCCCCAAGGGCACGGGTTACTTAACACAGTCCCTTACTTACTCCGTTAGCCCAGTGACACAACATCAATCCTGCGGGCAGGAAGCTGAAGGGCATCCAGCACTGCATGGACATGCTGGTCTTCCTCGATGACCCGGCGCGGGTCACTGACCCGCTCGCTGCTCGACGTGGGGCGCTGGGCGGGGCTGGAGTGCCAGTTCCGCGCGCTTGTTGCACCCGGCGCGGGTCATTGACCCGCTCGGGGGCTGAACTAGTGTGTTGTGTGCAGAGGTGGAGCCGTACCGTTCGCTGCTGGACGTGGGGCGCTGGGCGGGGCTGGAGTGCCAGTTCCGCGCGCTTGTTGCACCCGGCGCGGGTCATTGACCCGCTCGGGGGCTGAACTAGTGTGTTGTGTGCAGAGGTGGAGCCGTACCGTTCGCTGCTGGACGTGGGGCGCTGGGCGGGGCTGGAGTGCCAGTTCCGCGCGCTTGTTGCACCCGGCGCGGGTCATTGACCCGCTCGGGGGCTGAACTAGTGTGTTGTGTGCAGAGGTGGAGCCGTACCGTTCGCTGCTGGACGTGGGGCGCTGGGCGGGGCTGGAGTGCCAGTTCCGCGCGCTTGTTGCACCCGGCGCGGGTCATTGACCCGCTCGGGGGCTGAACTAGTGTGTTGTGTGCAGAGGTGGAGCCGTACCGTTCGCTGCTGGACGTGGGGCGCTGGGCGGGGCTGGAGTGCCAGTTCCGCGCGCTTGTTGCACCCGGCGCGGGTCATTGACCCGCTCGGGGGCTGAACTAGTGTGTTGTGTGCAGAGGTGGAGCCGTACCGTTCGCTGCTGGACGTGGGGCGCTGGGCGGGGCTGGAGTGCCAGTTCCGCGCGCTTGTTGCACCCGGCGCGGGTCATTGACCCGCTCGGGGGCTGAACTAGTGTGTTGTGTGCAGAGGTGGAGCCGTACCGTTCGCTGCTGGACGTGGGGCGCTGGGCGGGGCTGGAGTGCCAGTTCCGCGCGCTTGTTGCACCCGGCGCGGGTCATTGACCCGCTCGGGGGCTGAACTAGTGTGTTGTGTGCAGAGGTGGAGCCGTACCGTTCGCTGCTGGACGTGGGGCGCTGGGCGGGGCTGGTGTGCCAGTTCCGCGCGCTTGTTGCACCCGGCGCGGGTCATTGACCCGCTCGGGGGCTGAACTAGTGTGTTGTGTGCAGAGGTGGAGCCGTACCGCTCGCTGCTGGACGTGGGGCGCTGGGCGGGGCTGGAGCGCCAGTTCCGCGCGCTTGTTGCACCCGGCGCGGGTCATTGACCCGCTCGGGGGCTGAACTAGTGTGTTGTGTGCAGAGGTGGAGCCGTACCGCTCGCTGCTGGACGTGGGGCGCTGGGCGGGGCTGGAGCGCCAGTTCCGCGCGCTTGTTGCACCCGGCGCGGGTCATTGACCCGCTCGGGGGCTGAACTAGTGTGTTGTGTGCAGAGGTGGAGCCGTACCGCTCGCTGCTGGACGTGGGGCGCTGGGCGGGGCTGGAGTGCCAGTTCCGCGCGCTTGTTGCACCCGGCGCGGGTCATTGACCCGCTCGGGGGCTGAACTAGTGTGTTGTGTGCAGAGGTGGAGCCGTACCGCTCGCTGCTGGACGTGGGGCGCTGGGCGGGGCTGGAGCGCCCGTTCCGCGCGCTTGTTGCACCCGGCGCGGGTCACTGACCCGCTCGGGGGCTGAACTAGTGTGTTGTGTGCAGAGGTGGAGCCGTACCGCTCGCTGCTGGACGTGGGGCGCTGGGCGTGGCTGGAGCGCCAGTTCCGCGCGCTTGTTGCACCCGGCGCGGGTCATTGACCCGCTCGGGGGCTGAACTAGTGTGTTGTGTGCAGAGGTGGAGCCGTACCGCTCGCTGCTGGACGTGGGGCGCTGGGCGTGGCTGGAGCGCCAGTTCCGCGCGCTTGTTGCACCCGGCGCGGGTCATTGACCCGCTCGGGGGCTGAACTAGTGTGTTGTGTGCAGAGGTGGAGCCGTACCGCTCGCTGCTGGACGTGGGGCGCTGGGCGGGGCTGGAGCGCCAGTTCCGCGCGGAGCACGCGCGCCTGCTGCACCCGGCGCGGCTGCCGCAGCTCCCCGTCGTGCTTCAACTCGGTCTGCACGCGCTCAACACGCCATATCCTTTACATATACATAATTTACCACGACAGACAAAAATATGTACTGACTTTTCCATTGCAGTTTTAACTTGATCAACTATTCGCTATATGACTAAATTAAAAATGACAGATATTATATTTTCCATCATCTTGAAATTATTACCTCATCAGGAAAACGACGTCATGATGGCTTTTATTTTCGAAGAATGCTTTCGGGTGTTTTTTCTTTAGGTACAAATTGTATGTGCGTTCTAAAGACCTACAACTGCCAGTATCCAACCAGTTCCTTAGCGCCCGCACTCAGTGCTACAACGAGGCCACGAAGGTGGCGGCGTGCCCCGCGTGCTCGCCGCCGCTGAACGCGCTGGCGCGGCACCTGCCGCACGCGCACGTGTCGCACTCGCGCCTCGTGTGCCGCCTGTCGCGCCAGCCGCTCAACGAGCACAACCAGCCCATGGCGCTGCCTAACGGACAGGTCTACGGCGAGCGAGTGAGTACTGCAGACCCTCCCCGAGACTGTGCCGCCTGTCGCGCCAGCCGCTCAACGAGCACAACCAGCCCATGGCGCTGCCTAACGGACAGGTCTACGGCGAGCGAGTGAGTACTGCAGACCCTCCCCGAGACTGTGCCGCCTGTCGCGCCAGCCGCTCAACGAGCACAACCAGCCCATGGCGCTGCCCAACGGACAGGTCTACGGCGAGCGAGTGAGTACTGCAGACCCTCCCCGAGACTGTGCCGCCTGTCGCGCCAGCCGCTCAACGAGCACAACCAGCCCATGGCGCTGCCTAACGGACAGGTCTACGGCGAGCGAGTGAGTACTGCAGACCCTCCCCGAGACTGTGCCGCCTGTCGCGCCAGCCGCTCAACGAGCACAACCAGCCCATGGCGCTGCCTAACGGACAGGTCTACGGCGAGCGAGTGAGTACTGCAGACCCTCCCCGAGACTGTGCCGCCTGTCGCGCCAGCCGCTCAACGAGCACAACCAGCCCATGGCGCTGCCTAACGGACAGGTCTACGGCGAGCGAGTGAGTACTGCAGACCCTCCCCGAGACTGTGCCGCCTGTCGCGCCAGCCGCTCAACGAGCACAACCAGCCCATGGCGCTGCCTAACGGACAGGTCTACGGCGAGCGAGTGAGTACTGCAGACCCTCCCCGAGACTGTGCCGCCTGTCGCGCCAGCCGCTCAACGAGCACAACCAGCCCATGGCGCTGCCCAACGGACAGGTCTACGGCGAGCGAGTGAGTACTGCAGACCTTCATAATATATTCGACATGCGACACGTTTGGCTCAGTGGGTTCACAACGGCCTAAAGGCGGTCCCGGGTTCGAATCCCGGCTACGGCAAGTGTTTGTGTGATGAGCACGAATATTTGTTCCTGGGTCTTGGATATTTTCTATGTATTTGAAGAATTAATATTTATCCATATATTATGTATATTTTCGCCCAGTACCCATAGTACAAGCTTTGCTTAGTTTGGGACTAGGTCGATTGGTGTAAGATTGTCCCTGGTATTTATGATATTTTTATATCCGCGCTACGTAAAAGTTTGCGTCTTTGAAGTTAGCTACTTGTAGTACTTGTAATCGTTGTCAGATGTCAAAGGGGGTCAACGAGCGCAGCGGGAAGTTAGCCTGGACACCCTCCAGGCTTACTTCAGAGACGCAAACTTACGTGGCGCGCATTTTACTGTTGAGGACCTCAAAAAGAAGATTACAACAAAGAGACATAATAACATGTACGGTCATGATCAAATAGTCTGTATACAAATATAAATATTACGGGACAATTTTTACACAAACCGAACTAGTCCCATGGTAAGTTCAATACGGCTTGTGTTATGAGTTATTATGACAACCAGACGGAGATATTTTTTACAGATATATCTACTTATATCCATAGAAAACATCCAAGACTCAGTAATAAATATTTATGCTGATTACACAAATATTTGCCCTTCCGGGTATCAAGCAAAACAAGGAACTACATTAAAATTTTGAGTACTAATATCTTACGTGTAGTTTTTTTATGAGCCCTTCAAGTTGGGTGGAAAGTCCATTTAATAATATTGAAATGAAATGAAACATTTTTTATTTTCAGGAACTTGTCCCATATACTGTTAGTAACATTTTAACTTAAAAACTATGTTATCGTACACTAGAAACACAAATAAAAGCAAAGATAAAACAAACAATACATTACAATGCGACATTGGGTTCGTGGAGTTTATTCCAACGTGTCATCAGCGGGCAGTTCCATCTGTCAGCAAATACCCTCAGGAGGCCGTTGGTGCCATTCAGTATTCTGTGCATCTGTGATGCCGCTCTTTTACGGATAATAGCATTATATTATATTATATTAGTGACTCATAATACCATTGAATAACGCATTAAATGTATGGTAACTTTTGTTATGAAACCGTTTCGATATACCCAAGTTTTAATATAGCTGCAGAACAAAGTTCCGTCTAAACAAAAAACCGTGTGACGTCACTAAGCTAGTAGACTAGTATGAAGCGCTTTTTGGGAAAGTCCATAAATGTGATTTTAACATTGTTGTGTCTGGGAGAGTTTTTATGAGTTTGAAGTAGTTTTTTCAATAATGTTTTTATTATTTAGAGGTCGTTCTATAACATACCACGGTAAAAGTTGCTAAATAGCGTATTCCTTACTCCGGCAGGCTCTTCGCGAGATGATGGACGAACACGGCACCATCGTGTGCCCGAAGACCAACGAGGTATTCTGCATGAAACGCGTCGAGAAGGTCTACGTCATGTGAATACTTTGTATTGTAATTACCTAGCTCGTAAGCCTCGTGTGGAACTCTCGCAATTTTCAGATATTGGGGTGTACATCTATACACGGAAGGGTTCTAAGAAAAATCGATTGTGTTGTATCGGCATAATACCAAATTAGTTTGGTACGTCATGTTATTTTTGGTTTCCGCGAATCGTAGCGTTACGCACTTACGGGGATACGCATGGTAAAGGCTACGAGCAGAGCGCCCGCTAGGCGGGGTCCTGGCAATAAATGTGTTAATCATGCAATATACTCAAATAAAATAATAAAAGCTATTGAAATAAAACAATTTAACGGATTATATCGCGTATATTATCTCATTTTAGTTCCCGACGTTTCGGAAGCTTTCCAGCTCTCCATGGTCACGGGTGGACTACCCGCGTTATTTCAATGAGTAATAATCGCGGAAACAGAAGAAAATATCATAATAAAAGCTATTTACCTAATTTAGTTTATTAACCTTTTCGACGCTACATCAAACAAAAAAGTAACAAATCAGACGCCATGTCATAACAGTGTGAAAACCGAAAATGAAGAACACTTATTTCGCTCTGCGCGGTGACGGATTTATCCTAGTATTTCATAGCGTAGGCAGTTTTCGAGGCATTTACAAAACTTTGAAACTTATCGTATTGTGGACGAAATTTCTCTAGGCTTCCAAAACATTATCGGTTATTATACAGAAGGCCTCTTCTATAGAATACCTGAAAATGTCGTGAAATTTTGGGAAATTTTCATCGTGAATGTCATGGAAGTCAGGACCACAAGACTGCTGAGAATTATACTATTTTATCCATTAGAAGTCCTGTCGAAAGCACTTACGATTTGTAGTTTTAATTATTATCTAACCTTTATTACTAACCTTGCCTACAAACTTCTTGCAAACTCAATGGCTTGTTGCTCATCCATAAACGAGATGGCAGCACAGAAGCATTTTGGCTTTTGGGTTTACAATTTCTACATTTTCTAACTGGCATACACAGCACAGTAGACGGTAAACCGTCTCTAACTGATCAACACACATTTTACAATCTATTTCGTCAGTATGTTTCGGCTTAGTCAAAAGTAAATCTAAATCATTGTTTACGAAGTACTATGATTACAATTCTGCCTGCTCAAAGAAAGTAGCTTAGATAGTAATTTGCAATGTATTTCTTTTATTTTTAAGCCCGTCACAGACGGAACGATAATATATATTAAGATATCTTCTATTAAGGTATCTTACGATTTATTTTGCCTACTATTTGACACCGTCCCCACACGCAGCGATAATATATATTATAGCTGGGTATCTTAAGACACCGTAAGATATCTTACGTTATATTTGATATATATTTTGGCGCAACTACAGGATGTTATTTTTTTGACGTGCGATTGGGCTCAAATTAATTTATCTTCGATGACAATGCAACAATATGGTACCAAGGAGCTGGTCTGATGATGGAGTCCGAAGGTAGACGGTGACATTGAGGATATGAACTCCCAAAGTACCTAAACAAGATAAACACAATAATAATATTTCGGTTTATTTTGTCTGTCTTAGCAAGATCTCTAGTCCTATATGATATCCAGGGTCTGAAGATGGAGCTGGACGGTGGACAATAGGGTGGTCAATTTTTGTAAAGAGAAAAAAAAGGACATTCAATCTCCACATCGCTAATTTTGATCTCCTAACAAGTAATAATCATTGTCCCAAATTATAATTAATTGGAAGATGATTTACAGGTCGCTCTTATCGAATGAATTGTGAGCAGAATTTATAATGTTCATCATACATAATGCATTTCGACAAACACAACCAAGAGGTTATAATAAGCAATTTTAGACTTAATCTCTTTAAATAGTATACGAAAATACCAATTTAGCAAGAATTTGTGACAAAATAACTCAGTTCAAAAACCAGGTTGATCAGATTGTGAAGTGATCAAACATTGTTCTTGATATTCTAAACACAGATAGTTGTATAAGTTGAATTTTCCCCGTTCTCTCGTTTCTTTGTGTGCTCTCGAGTCCAGACGGTAAAGTAACATGCAAATCAAATCCGGCATCATAATCGCCCTCTGACAAACTATTCAACAAGTCATGTTTCACAAACAGCCTGTATATTGTAAAAACGTCCTCTTGTTTCGCCGGCTACGAGCATAATGGCGGCAGAAATATATATTTTGGTATCTTTGTCGTGTGAGGGGCTTAGCTATACTGTAAGATATTTTTCGGTATATTAATATATATTATCGCTCCGTGTGTGACGGGCTTTAATAGCGGTTTAAACTTAATCTCATAAATACTATTTATAAAACTGTTTCATATTTAAAAATTCAACGGTACAATTCGTCTTTGTAAAAAAATGGTATCTGACGACAACCTCGGAGACAAATGCATTAAGTACGTATTAACTTCGTATAGAGTTAATACGTTTTTTCATTGGAACAAAATAAGATACGAGTTTTTTCATAGTAGTGACGACATATTTATAATTATAAACCTTAGTTAGGCATTGCGGCAGTAGCCCTGTTCGATATAAACGTGGAAAAGTCAAATTGAGTTGTAAATGAAATGATTTGCGAGGGTTCCCACTAAATATCTATCAGCAAAGTATATCTTTTATTTAATCCGTCGGTCCGAATCTCTTGATCAGCCATATCGACCGACGTTTTTATTAATTATTTTAAATATTTGTATACTCTATACATTTACCAGGGAAAGTCATATAAGAAAAGAATCGGTAAGCAATGTCTCAACTAACAATCATGGCTTTACTTTGTACCTCTAATTAGGTAGTTATTTTAAAAAAAGGTAAACAAAAACAAAGGTAAGTAATTCGTGTCATTCAGCCAATAAAAGTTATGGCACTCCAGCTGGCCTATAATGGTTGCGTTTGTCACGCGATAAATAAATGACATAGCTGCCGTCACCTTCTGACACGTATGTGAGTGCGAGAGTGACAGACGCGTTATCATATCATTTATCGCGGGATAAACGCGACCATCATAGGCCCGCAGGTCATTTACCGTAATAATAAGAGCCGTGTAAGTTATTAATTGTGATTGTGACTGTTTGTTCCCTAAAGAAAAAAAAAACCGGCCGAAGGTGCGCCCACACTTGTATCATTTGCTCGTATCCGATCACCGTGCCATGGCATGACTGCGTATCACACTGCTTGGACGCTTATTGTCGGCGCGCCGATCATGCCACACTCTTCCGATATAAGTGCGTGATACGCGTAGCAAATGGATTTCGAGCGATCGGATCGGCGCAACGTCCAAACGCGTGATCGTGACACGCGATCATGCCACGCGACGATGATCTGATACGGGCAAATGATACAAATGTGGACGCACCTCAAGAGCATGTCGGACCATGCTCAGTGTAGTGTTCCGCAGCAACAGGACGGACAGACAGACGGACAGATGGACATGGCGAAACTATAAGGGTTACTAGTTGACTACGGAACTCTAAATAGAAAAAATAATAAGTCATAAAGTCATGATTGTATCTGTGGTAACACTGGCTGATTGGACGAACTGACGTGATTTTTGTTTACCTTCATAAGTTACCTAAATGGATACAATGGTTGATATTTTATTATTTAGGTATGATGTTCACAAGTTATTGTTAGTTTTGAATATCTATTGGCCAATTTTATTAAATTTAATTTTTAATGTGGCCAAAATTTTAAAATTGTCGTACTTTGGTATGTTTTAAAATTAAGTCGGAAAATGTATAGTCAGTTTTGAGTTTTTATGGTCTCATTGTATTAAACTTTGTCTTAAATAAGAAATAAACGGTAATTGTAAAGTATGTCTTTATTTTATTACTATCCTATTAACAAAGATGGCGCGTGCTGAATTTAGTTGAAATATTAAACTGACCTTGGATTACCTTACTTCAGTGTTAGAAAGAGATAAATGATTTTTTTACCTAGTATAAGGGTGAGGACCAAATTTTTGGCAAGTAGTTAAGGCATTTCATTTGCCTATTTTTAATTGATTCCGCTGTGACACGAAAATTACTCATACAATTTTTATTCTAACGTTAGTGTCACAATGGAATCAATTAAAATTAGGCAAATGTAATGCCTTAACTACTTGCCAAAAATATAGCCCTCACTCATTTTGCGATATTATTTGGAGGAGATAAAAATACCCAGTGAATTTTAACTATGTCACGAATATATTAAAATATTTTAATGAGAATGGTCCAATAGCCTGTTCCGGGCCCTGATAATAAGATACGCTGAGTTGCTGCGTCAGAAAGGTAACCTGAGGCTTCGGCAGTCCACCATCCAGGGCTCCGGTAAGTGATACTTCGCTGACTCTCGTTACAAATGTGGGATTGGTACTGGCTGAGTGCAAGATGCTGGCTGTTAGACGATGAAAGTAAGTTTGAATAGAATGGAAATGAGGATTGTGTTGTGTTGACGGATGACAGAGAGTTGATGGATGGAGTTTATAAAAGTTGTACATCATTATTAGTTGTATTAAGATCTTTATCTTTGCGTTTTCCCTGCCCCATCCCGACACAAATGAAAACAACAAATTCGCTTTAAAGTACTTTATTAGTTTTAAACAGTATCTAAAAATAATTTTACACAGCCGTTAACCGGGCCAAGAATGTACAGGAGCAACATTACTCCCGCACATACCAAGCCGTTTTGTGTAACGGACTGGAATACTAAATGGCAATTTTTATCACAAACATTATAACTACGATGAAATGCAGTGTATTAACAATCAATGCAACAAAACAGGGTGGTGTTACATGGGAAATAATTCAGAGGAAGCCAGACACCTCGGTGTCCCGTATCCGTACTTATACATGTAGTATACTACCGGTATACGTACGGATACGGGACAAGGCTTACACCGACGGGTGTGCGAATCGCTTCGGCATACGAAAGGTGAAGGGGCTGCCATACGCAAAAGACCTTCGACCCGTAGCTCTTCACTTTTCAGTGTTGTCTATGTCTCATCGTGTTGACAACCAACGTTATTATCAATATAATGTTTCAGTTTATCTTCACGAGTCACCGAAACCAAGATGAACCATCAAAATTTGTTATATTTACGACAAAAAACCAGTTTTTGCTACTTTTCTTAAAAACTTTGGAACCTATTAAAAACCAGTTAACAATTTTATTTTAATGTGAACATCATTACTTACTTATTGGAAGCGTCGCTTGACGAGGGAGCCTATATCAATTTAAGATAGAAAAAGGACTTTAAGAATGTTTTTTTTTCTCTTGATTCATTAAGTATTATAACATTCCAGTTATATAGGCCAAATACCATGCTACAATACATAATTTTTGACGTGGTTTGTAGCAAGGGGAATAATTTTATATCACTTTAAAACAGTAAAATTTTTCGAAATAGCCCCTTAAGAAAAACAACATTTTAAGATGAATAATCCTATTTTTGTTACTGGGCAAAATTTTGATATACATTTGAAACTATCATCGATTTAGGTTACTCTCTCCACGACTTTTAGGACGCCAATATGACTGCCACGATAGGAATTAACACCCTATATGCTTAGGCACGGATCCGTCCAGACCATTTCAACTTTTTTTTTATTTCACAAAGTTTAAATTTAATTACGAATTTAATCGTATAAGAGGGGTTAATATAGACCCACATACACCGGTATAAAGCACGACTTCAACTTTGACACTAGGATGCTACTTTTTTTACTTGATTGTGATATAACGGCATACATTTTACATACTCGGACGAATATTGTGTCAAATATCCCTCTAAGTTAACGAATATTAGACTAAAAATACTTGGTCTTTCACTAATTTATTTTCACTTTTTTCAACCCTGAAGATTTACCTTCACAGTAGTCCAAGTTATAGGACCTGTCCTTACGTCACTCATTTTGAGACCAAGAGATATCTGTTTTCCATAAGATAACAACTAACGGTGTCTGGCTTCTTAATTTTAATAATAACAACGCAATAAACTACAATGTCAAAGTTTTAACCCTCGAAACCATTTTACTCACAACAATATTTATTAACCCAACATCTAAGATTGATGAAATCTCGAGAACTGGCCTTTTACTTCAAAGTTCGTTTTATGCCATCCCACTCATCCCAATTTTGTTTGACAGGAGAACGAGAGATAGGGCGAAACGAATTTAAATAATTTCTCTGTGAAATGAAACCACATATAAATTGTGGTTATTAAGTATTTGTATTTTGTTTTAATGTCACGCAGCTTTTGCACTTTTTGATATTTATATGATTGATCATAAACATGGTTTCAACTAAGTAATATAATTCAACTTAGGCTAAATATATTTGTAAAGTAAACTTTTTATTTATTTACAAAAACTATCACATGATAAGTGGAGTAATATTTTTACTATAACTTATCCCTACATCGGAAAATGTTTCGTGATTATTTATGATTTACGTGGCATTATATTTACATAACTATACTGTACATTAACTGCATAAGTATGGCTTTACTTACAACTAAATTTTAGGTATTTTACACGTGTCAGATGTTTTATTGTTGATATAAGTAATTAGCATAATAAACTAGATGGAGTAAAGTGACCATTATTATATAACACAGCATGGTGAAATTAGCTATATGGGCATTAAAAAAAAAGTGTATAACCCGCTTGTTTCAGATTATGTACTTTTTCCGGCTAGTTTTACTCAGAATCAAGAGCACTCTTGATTATACGAATAAAAAATTGCCCCAAAAAATAAGTATAACATTTTTTTGTCATTTATGTGACGCTAACACACTTAAAGTACTAAAACAATGTCACAAAACTGATTTTTTTGACGTATTTTTTTATATTGTTACACCCAAAAAAGTACACATTCGAAGACAACAAGTGTTGTGAAAATGCCGATTGAATTAATTAAAAGTGTTACTGGTATTTTTACTCCATCTGAGACTATCAGTGTTTTTCAACGTGTGGATCGCGATCCCCTATGCTCATAAAGGCGACAAAATTTTATTGGACTCAATATTTACATAACATTTTAAAGACACATGTTTGAAATCAGCGCCGAAAACGGGTCGCCATATATTTATCATTCAAGGGGTCGCGTTTTGAAAAAGGTTGAAAAATACTGGTTTACACAAATGTTAAGACTTCACTAAGATAGTTGACTCTGTTGTTTATTTAAATACAATGGTGTATCTATTCTCTAATAATAACTTTTGACTTGGCTAAAATATAGTGGAGATAATACATCTCTTCATTCGATTTTTTTACTTACAATAAAATAAAACAATTCTTATTTAAATATTAAGACGTTTCAGTACTTGGTTATACCGAAGAACAGATTTTTAAGAAAATCTAAAACTTAATTCAAAATATGTGTTGAAGTTTATTGACAAGATGTGAAATATAGTTTTATGAAACCTTGTAAGATTACCTACTATACGTATACTATTGCTTTATTCCTTGGCTAATGTTATTGTACTGTACTTATTGAATATATGAATTTCCAAAAAGAGTTTGTACATTATCGCATCTTTAATTCTTCGCATATCGAATTTTTAATAATGTTTCATTTTTATTGATGTCTTTTTTTCATAATTTAGAATTTTCATAATATACTCAAAAGAATTTTAATTATGAAAAATAAATAACGATATTAATGTTTATTGTTATAACATTTGCTAACAAAATAGGAAAGTTAACGTCTTTTCTGAAGGTCAACGTGGCTATACAAATTCATGTATAAACGTTTTTTAGAAATGCTCAAATGAGGTTCTAGCTCAATTCACCAAGCTCTGTTAGTCGTTGACGACAGATTACACCAGTCAAATCGTTTACGACCAGCCGTTAAAACAAACAGACCAAGTTGAAACTGGGCTTCTAATTTTTATGCAGAGGGGTATTTTTTTCTGTATTTTATGGTATGTATTAACGTTTTGTGTTACTACCCTGTCACAATATATGTGCAGGTCGCCGCGTGACGTCATGTCGGCGCTCTGGGTATGGTGCGAAATAAACCTGTTAACGATGAGTATACACAATTTAGATTTTTTTGACGTGATAACGTCTTATAAATCGATGAACGCCGGCTGCACGCACGAAAATGCATTACTCACTGTCACGTTCCACGTGCAAGCGAGAGCGCGGAACAAGCGATAGAGAGGCACGATCGGCCTAAGCGTTTGGCTTCTCTGCCACGTTATCACGTAAAATTATCGTCCGTAAACAGACTTTACACACATCCAATTTTTCTGAACAATTGATTGATTTTTTTGTCAGAGCGCCTTCATGATTCACGCGACGAGGTGCATAGATATTGTGACCGGATCTAATAAATCTGGGCATGAAAAGCACATGGTCGAATCTGAAGATTCATCCAAAACTTTTTAATATTACGACATTTTTTTTCTCATTCTAGCAAACTATTCCTATTTAAGCCCATTATCGTGATCCATTAAGTAATGCATAAATTCTGATCTCACGATTTTCCAAAACGTATTGTTTTAATGTTTGCTCTACTGAAAACTTAGATATTTCTAGAACCATAAGCTTTTCACGTCCAGAAATTATTGTACATTTTTAAATTTATTTGTCGATGTCGAGACACCTCGTTTGATAACTTAAATAAAATAAATGCGATCATTCGAACCGTAACATTTTGATATACATGAATGTGAATACTATATTACTTATTCGTAATTATAATATTTACACTATAATTGTAAATGTTAAATTCGTCGTTTCGACAGTATCTTTATAGCTACTGCCTACGACTGTACATAAGAGTATTATACACATAAGATACACCCGGGTAAAACCGGATCAAAGGTAAGGTCGTATGAAAGCGATTTCTAGCAAAACGGTAGATAATATTTTAATCACTGGCAACATAGTCTGTGTAAGGGGAAAAAATGGCGACGCACACGTTACCAGTGGTTAAAATGTAAATCGTTTTGCTACAAATTGCTTTCATACGATCTTACCTTGGATCCGGTCTAAACCGGATGTACCTTACATAAAACTAATTTAGAATTTAACCAAAATATTGCATTTCTTAACATTTTCATTACACTTTGTAAAAACATGTACTTATTTGATACAACTTCTTGCCAATTATTGTGTATACGAATAAATATTAGTTATGCGGTCGCTCCTTTTCTACGTATCAATGGACATATCATCGTTTTCCTTGAGGATAAAAGCAGTTTGGGATAGTGTATTTATGAGAGACTGTGGAGGTAACATTGACACTGTCTAATAATATAACTAGAGATGCAGCGAATATTCGGCCAATATTCGGCATTCGACAACACTGAATAGTAAATTAACAAGCTTATCGACTTTTATCTACGCGCAGCACGAACATATCTACGTAATTGCGTCTCTCTTACTAAAAGCAACACAAAAAACACTAGAAACTCACGCATTCATTTTTTTGCGAGGTGCCGCAGTTCACTCATCGCGAGCAAAATTTCGATCGTGCTGACGTAAATGAGCGCGTTTTTTTTATCATAGTTTGCCTCCAATTAGTGACGAAAATCGACGGCCGAATATACGGCCCTTCGGCCGACGGATACGCCGAACATTCGGTATTCGGCCAAACGACTATTCGCTGCATCTCTACTAATAACGATACGTACTTTTAGAATAACTATCAATAAAAAGCGTAACTATAGTTAGTAACTCTTCATACATTCGTAGTGAGAGTGCCGATTATAGTAATCTACGAGTATTAATATTTATTATAAAGTAGTAAAGATTAAATGTGTCTATTTAGTAAAATGTGCGTGTAGTATTTTACTTTCCTCACAGTCGAAATGAAAAGTAGTTTAAACTCGGATAAAATTACTCAATTCACCCTCACTTCGTTCGAGCAGAAGAAATATCTCGGGTGAAATAGGTCACTTTCAACCTTAGTTAACAATCTGGCATAAACTTTTTTGTCATAATGATCATCATAATGATTTTTTCTTCTTCTTGCAAAATATATGGTTGACAGAGAAAGCGAATATTCACTTATTTTATTTTCTAGTTTGACACAATCACTATAAAACAAATACTTGCCTACATAGGATTACATCTCTAGATAATAAATCTACACTGTACATAACCTTTTCCGCCCTAAATATTTTTAAAACAATATACGTCAAGATGACATCGGGCGTCAATAAAAGTTGCGTGCAATATTTTAACAGCTTAAATTACCTTCCCGTGACTTTTGTCAACGTCGAATGGTCATTTTGTTATTTAAAATTGATTTTTTCCAATCGTCGTGAACGACTGACGGCAAAATCTGTTGAACAAATTTCAGTAGTTTATTCAGCACAATTGCAGAAGTGATGGTAAATATGCATATAAATGATATAATTTGTGAAATATAATAATATTTACAATACTTGAGTATTTGTTTTTTTGTCAACCATACTTTGCCACCAATTCAGCACGTTGATAACGATCACTGTTTATAACAAACCTAGCCGAATGTATTTAACAGAACGATGCTTAAATATTTATGAAAATACCAAAATTATCATCAGATAATGACAAAAAAGTTTAAGCCAGACGAGGGTCATCGACTAATATTAATCTAGATGGCGGACCAATAATTACAATTTAGCCATCATCCCTATTCTGCATTTTTGAAACGAATGGGCCGATACTTTCAGAGTGTCGCGGGATGGATTCGAGCGACTAACCGAAGTAGTGCGTCATGATCGCCATCACGGCGATGCCGGCCACGAGCGCGGCGAGGTGCTTCAGCGACTCGCACCTGTCCTCCTCGCGCAGCAAGTCCGGCAGCACCGTCACCAGCGCGATGTGCAGGAACCCCCCCGCTGTGAACGGCACGATCCACGACGTCTTCGCCTCTGGAGTTTACGAGTTTGTTTTATTGTGAAATCAGGACGCTGTTAGGGCTGCCTCGATCAGAGCTTGTAACCGGTTACAGAAAAACCGGTATTTATTTAAGTTATACCGGTTAATTATTTAGGTTACGTTCGGACGAATTGATTTGGGGACTTCATTTCGAAGCGCTCTCTAACCGGTTACTGCGTATATATATTATATATTTATATAATATATTTTCTTCTGTTTCCGCGATTATTACTCATTGAAATAAAACAATTTAACGGATTATATCGCGTATATTATCTCATTTGAGTTTCCGACGTTTCGGAAGCTTTTCAGATTTCCCTGGTCGCGGTTACTCCGTGTTCGGATACGGGATCGATGACCATTGTCGCGCCGATAGTGGCGAAACGACTTTTTTTTGCGGTAACTGTGTGCACAATTGTGACGTTCCACGGGTAAAGGTACCTTATGGCGGGAGGCACTTAAGCCTCCCGCCATAAGGTACTAACCTCGCGGCGCGGCGTCGCAGCGTTTGTGTTGGCGCGAGGTTAATTAACGGCTTAAGCGGCTCCCGCCACAAAGTAAATTTACCCGTGGAACGTCACAATTTAGTGTCACATCTAACCTAGACAAGCAAAGGAACTATAATCCATTAATCTAATATGGAATTCCGCAAAATAACGCGTGAATCTATCAATTATTTCAGTTTTTAAGTTTAATTGCTTGTCCATTAGCACAATTCTGCCATCGTCAAGGTTTAAAAGCCTGGGTACGGTTTTATATTAAAAAATGAGTTGATCCACATCGATTCATGTCGCCGGGCCAAGATGGACGACAAGAATCTATCAATAGGGTACATGCATGAAATTTTTATGTCGCTTTTCGTAAGTAAATATCAAAATACCGTAAAAACTATTTCAAAATGTGAAATTTGAATTTAAACCGCATTTTAAACTACTAATTAGATAGAAAGGTCCGATATGCACTGTTACGTCATCGTGCACTCTGGCCATATAAACTCAATCTTAAATTCTGTTTTGCTAGAAAGAGATAAAATGAAATGTTTGATGGCTTATATCTTGGTTATTTTTATAGTTAGTCGAAAAAATATTTTTATCTACTGTTTTTGACATGAATGAGCTTTTAAATAAAGGAAAAATTAAAATTAATGCATATTCCCTATTATTTAATAATAGAAATAGCTTACCGATGGCGTTTCTCGCTCCGCTGAAAATGACAGCCGTCATGGCGCCGATCAGACCCGCTGATGCCGTCGCCTGTTCAACACAACTTTTAATCAGTTTTTGTCAAAAAAATCATTTTTGTGACAAGATTTTATTGTCTTTCTTGGACCATCCATCAACTAGTCTTATGGGCCCTCTCACTGCATCGAGACGAATAATAGAGCCCAAAAATCGATAGGATTGCGACTATATTAGAGAGTTCCTATTACCTTCCTGCTCTAACATTTATTTTATTTATTTATTCAAGATAATTACACACTATTACAGTAACAACTAATTCACTGTGAATTACAAATATAATTTAAAAAATAAATATTAACATATTACAGAAGAATTACAAATATCCATCGCCTCACAGTACTTCAAACATTCGCGACATACCGTTGCCCAAGTACTTCCAAAAACATCCAACTCCGATGTTGATGCGAGAAGAGTATTAAGGCAGTGTAGAGCTCGAACGAGCAGCAATAGTAGCCGGTCGCGCGGACGGAAATTGATCCTTGAAAGTGAGGGCACGAGCAGACGAACCACAAAGCCGACACACAATGACAAAATGAGATCAGCTCGATCGTATCATAGTAAAGCATTGTCACCGAACAAATATCAGTATACCTTTAAGGTCAATTGGAAATCGGGTCAAATCCTTGCAAGATTTGACCAACGCGAACATACATACAAACATGGTAAGTTAAATAAAAACTTGTGAAATATATTACCAAAAAACTAAAACGAGATGTGGTCGACAAACCATTAATCGTTTATTTCTTTCTATTTCTAAAGCTTAGAGCATTGAACCACAGGAAACTTGATATTTGGTATGCAGGTAAGTAAACTTGAAATTTGGTATGAAGGAAAAGGCTCTAATAGCACAAACAACGCGAAAAGCTTAAAATTTGTATGTCTGTCTATGTCAGTAACCAATGTAGAATGATCCCACATTGCGGACATTTTGCTTAGAAGCAGGGTTCTGCTAACACTGTTATTTCATAGATACGGCCGTTTTATTTCATGACGATACGTTTGGCGCAGTAGGTGGCACAACGGCCCACGAAGCTGACGGTTCCGGGTTCGAATCCTGGCCAGGGCAAGTGTTTGTGTGATGAGCACGAATGTTTGTTCCTGGGTCTTGGGTACTTTGTATATATTTAAGTATTATAATTTATCTACATATATATTATGTATATCGTCGCCTACTACCCATAGTGTAAGTACAAGCTTTGCTTAGTTTGGGACTAGGTCGATTTGTGTAAGATTGTCCCTAATATTTATTTATTTTAGCATATACTTTGTACAGAACCTTCGGTGCGTGAGTCCGACTCGCTCTTGGCAGGTTTTTAATATCTTCAAAAGAAACAAAGGATTCACATACCAGCTGTGCTTTAGCCGCATCCCAGCGTGAGAAGCCACTCTTCAACAGGATCGCAAAATCGCCCACTTCGTGGGGTATCTCATGCACTGTAAGTAAAAACACACATCAATATGATAACCGTTTTTAGGGTTCCGTAGCCAAAATTGGTAAAAACGGAACCCTTATAGTTTCGTCATGTCCGTCCGTACGACACAGGCATTTTACTCAAAGACTACAAGATGTATGACTTACGGTTTAGAAAATAGAGGGGGGGAGGGGGCACAATTTATGGTACTTTCGGAGCGATTATATCCGAAAATATTTACAATAAAAAAAATTTGAAACCTCAAAATATTTTCAAAATAACTGTCGAAATATGTGGCACACGCTGATTTTTGCTATAAATGTTTTTTTGTTTCGGCTACGCGTATGAAGTGCCCAACGAATCAATCATTTTTGTTATTTAACTACCAAACTAAGTAGGTATCGGCTTATACAAGACACCTATACTACAAATTTCATCAATATACATCTTGTAGTTTTTTAGTGAAATGCCTGTGACATACAGGACGGACGGACATGACGACACTATAAGGGTACCGGTTCTTGATTGGCTGGGTGAACATATGAGCGTTTTAAGCGCCTCCTTACCATCGCTGCATTATTGTCCAATTACCCGCTTGACCAGTATGAAACCTTTTATAAAATACTAGTGATATATTTGATACTGAAAAGCTAGTATAGATCTAAGTAGTCATATAATTATTATTTTTAGTGCTAGTATGTCACGCTTTAGTCTCGCAACAGTAACACAAACTCACTTATAGAAGATATTATGCTATTTAGAATTCAAGTTATTTAGTAAATTTACCAGGTAACTTATAGTACTATTTGATACTATAAAAGAGTTTTAATGACTTTTACAGAACTCTAGCCCCATAGCGGAGTTGAGGGAGCTTTTAAGAAGCTAAAACGTTACGTAATGGGTGTGCAAAGTCCTTTTATGGTGCAGATTGATTCTGTAATAGTGTTTTCGGTACTGCTACAATACTAGTACTATAAAAGTTATTTTGACGCATTATTAGTGCGAAATAGGTACATAAGAGTGTCAGTAAAGTCGTCTATAGTATTATATAGTACTATAATTGCTTTTTGCATATCTATTACAATGCAACACTTTCAAGATTCTATTGTATGGTTCTTTAAGCGTTCTAAGAGCTACATTATAGAACTTAAATGCTCTTTAATCTTATAGAACCATAACGCTCTGTTAAAAACCTTTATAGTACAAGCAGTCACAATGGCTACCATTATAGGCCTACTATGTCACTGTTTGGTGATATAATGCCTTAGTTATAGAACCTTTTGTTACTTGGGATACCATTGCAGTGTCCACTTACCCAGGATAGCGAAGGTGGTGAGCAGGCCGACTCGGAAGCCCACGAGGAAGGACCCGCCCACCGCCAGTCCGTGCGTGAAGTTGTCGATGGAGTTCGCCATCAGGTTCAGATACCCCGCCACCTGCAACCACACCACACTCATCAGCACATCGTTTTTGACCACTTGTAGTCTTGCTTGATACCTGAGGGGCTACTCCGAAACCCGAAAAACGAAGTTCGTATGGTGCCATTCCGCTCACTCAAATACAGCTTAACATGAGAGCGAGAGGGATGGCAGGTTACGAACTTCGAATTTAGAGTTTCGGAGTAACGCCTCTGTTTTAAGTTTCTTTGTTTATGTAACAATACGTATTTTCATGACACTAGCTCGGAAAAGTTCCATTAATAATAATTATTTATTTATTTAATCAGATAACTAAGATCCAAGTTGTTAGTATTAAAAATCCTTACACATCTATTGTTAGTAGGTATACAATTTACAGCGCCAAATCTGCGTGGAAAGGTTCGTTATATTTAGCGTGGAAAAGTTATTTGAAGTTCGAATTTCTATTTTTTAAGTGTTTATTTGTGTGTCTTGTTAAAAGTGTGTTTCGTGTCATTATCACTAAATTCAAATTAAAAAAATAATCGGTTTCTTATAATTTAATAGTTTTTCTTACATCTCATCATTTCCTCGTAGTGAAGTGTAAAGTTGTGTATTTCGCACGGCTGCAAAATTATTGGCTCCTCGTGCCTTGAAAGCATCGTTACACTCAGGTTCAATTTTAAATTCCTTCGCTTATCTGGCTTTCAATTCAAGCACTCGCGCTAAATAACAACTTTGCAGGCTTTTAAGGCACGAGAAGCCAAATAATTCTGCAGCCGTACGAAACACACAACTTTTCATCTCACTACAGCGAGGAAAATGTGAAATGTAAGAAAATCTATGGAATTATAACAAACCGTTTATTTTTTCATTTAAAACTAGTGATAATGAACCTACGGATAGCGGGTACGATGCTGCTACCGCCATCTTCCGGACCCGTGCGAACCGCATGACGCCTTTGTCTCAAACCAAGAAATAGGCATGACAGCACGAACAATCTTATGAGGCCACTTTTTTAAAGGTGTGTGCGTGTGAGTGTTGCCATCTGAGGCCTTTGTAAGATTCCTTGATCTTTTGTGGTTAACTATTTATGGCACGACCGCAACTCACATTTTTTTCCACTCCAGCTTCTCCTTCGCAACAGCGCTGCGCTGCACACCCTTTTGACTATGGTGTACTAACCCTTATGTAATTATCCCATTTTTATAGATACTCACATCCTTTCTCTCGAGTTTCTCCGTCGCAGCAGTAACAGACTAGTCTCGCGCCTTCTGCAGCAGGCAGCAGCCCTGCGCAGTACGGTGAAATAGGCCTAAACCGTAAGCCCGCCTTTATAGCATCTCACATCCCTCCTCTCGTGCTTCTCCTTCGCAGCGTGAGAGCCTTCTCTCGCGCCATTCGCAGCAGGCAGGCACACCGTTGTGACTATGGTAAAATAGCCGTGAACCTTATATAATAAGCCCGTCTTTATAGCAACTCACATCCTTCCTCTCGCGCCGCTCGCAGCAGGAAGCGGACATGCGCACTCTTTTGACTATCTAAACCTTATGTAATGAGTCCGCCTTTATAGCGGCTCACATCCTTCCTCTCGTGATTCTCCTTTGCAGCGTAAGAACCTTGTCCCGCGCCTCTCACGGACGCGGCCATGCGCAGCCTTTTGACTATGTATACCTTATGTAATAAGTCCGCCTTTATAGCGGCTCACATCCTTTCTCTCGCGCTTCTCCTTCGCAGCGTAAGAGCCTACTCCCGCGCCTCTCGCAGCAGAAGCGGCCATGCGCACCCTTTTGACTATCTATACCTTATGTAATAAGTCCGCCTTTATAGCGGCTCACATGCTTTCTCTCGTGCTTCTCCTTCGCAGCGTAAGAGCCTACTCCCGCGCCTCTTGCAGCAGAAGCGGCCATGCGCACCCTTTTGACTATCTATACCTTATGTAATAAGTCCGCCTTTATAGCGGCTCACATGCTTTCTCTCGTGCTTCTCCTTCGCAGCGTAAGAGCCTACTCCCGCGCCTCTTGCAGCAGAAGCGGCCATGCGCACCTTTTTGACTATCTAACTAAACCTTATGCAATAAGTACGACTTTTTCCGGTGTCCGGGTGTCCGGTTGATCGTAGGCCGGCTGTCCGGTTGTCTGGTGTCCGGTTGTCGGTGTCCGGTGTCCATTTGTCGGTGTTCCGGTGTCCGTTTGTCGGTGTAAGGTGTCCGGCGTCCGGTTGTCCGGTCGTCCAGTGTCCGGATTTCCGGTGTCCGTTTGTCGATGTCCAATGTCCGGTGTACCTTTTTCCGGTGTCTGGTCCGTTTGACGGTTTCCAGTACTATCTAAACCTTATGCAATAAGTCTGCTTTGATAGCCACTCACATTCTACCTCTCGGGCTTCTCCTTGGCAGCAGTAACAGCCTTCTATCGCGCCTCTCGCAGTGGTCCTGGCCTCATTTTTGACTATAGTAAAATAGACCTAAACGTCATGTAATAAGCCCGCCTTTATAGCGGCTCACATCCTTCCTCCCGTGCTTCTCATTCGCAGCGCAAGAGCCTTCTCCCGTGCCTCGCAGCAGGAAGCGGCCATGCGCACCCTTTTCACTATCTATACCTTATGAAATAAGTCCGCCTTTATAGCGGCTCACATCTGCCTCTCGTTCTTCTCCTTCGCAGCGCAAGAGCCTCCCCCTCGCTTCTCACAGCAGGACGCGGCCATGCGCACCCTTTTGACTATCTAAACCTTATGCAGTAAGCCCTCTTTATAGCCACTCACATTCTTCCTCTCGGGCTTCTCCTTGGCAGCAGTAAGAGCCTTCTCCCGCGCTTCCCGCAGCAGACAGCGCCCCATCCAGCGGTTGCCCTTCCCGCAGCGCTGCGGGGACCCGTTGGGCACCGAGGTGCTGCTACAGCAACCACCTTCCCCTGGAAAAAAAATAAGATTGTCGTTTAATATCTTGCTGATCGGTCATAAGCGGCAAGGCAGAAGCTTGTACGACCTAGATGCGTACATTAATGATTGGCCGGAAACAGCTGCTGGATGTGGTCCAAAACGTAAAAGCTTAGTACTGCTCGATATTGATTTTTTACGAAATCTTGATTTGTTACCATCACGATCTTCGTGATTTTATAAAGTGAATTTCTTCATTAAGAAATATTCAAAGAAATAGCAGTATTCTTGGAAATACAGAGATCTTAGTCTGGAAACAGTGCTCGACCGATGGTACGGGCGTACGGTCGGTCGGGCGTAGCTATCGCTGTTGAAAACATAGGCGCGTTTAGACTGATGCTGACCGTCAGCGCGTATGCGGCCATACAAAACACGCCCGACCGACCGTACACGCGGACCATCGGTCGAGCAATGTTTCCAGACTAAATAAAAGAATTTGACGGCAGAAAAGCCGGTTAAAATGCAAAAATGCAAAAGATCTTCTACTCATAGGGATAAAATTTGATGACAAGCGGACTGGACTCTGTAGCTCAATTGGCAGAGCGTGCGCCCCGACAAAGCATAAGGCACTGTTCCAAATCCAGTCGGTGTATTAAGAATACTGCTCGATATGTTATGATTCTCGTACCTTAATCGTGAGCGACGACTGAACACCGGCTCGCAGTGCTCGCACTGACTCGAGTATTCGGCTTTAACAACGAGAGTAACCACTAATGTAATCTAAATGTCTCAGTCTCACGGTAGGTTTCTATTTGAAAAGTGCAGTTCTTTTTTAGGGTTCCGTACCCAAAGGGCAAAACGGGACCCTAGTCCGTCTGTCATCAGGCTGTATCTCGTTAACCGTGATAGCTAGACAGTTGAAATTTTAATAGATGATGTATTTCTGTTGCCGCTATAACAACAAATGCTAAAAACAGTATGATTTTCTGTATCTCTGTCTATGTCAGTAACCAATATAAAATGATCGAACACCGCATAAAATTTTGCTTAGGAGTAGAGCTCTGTTATTACTGGATGTTTATAGATACGGCGGTTTGTATTGTAGCATATATTTTGCACCAATCTCTTGGCCGTTTTTTTTAAATGTAATATCTCATACGTACTCGTGGTTAAACTGCTACCCAATAAGCTCACCTTTAGTATTGTTATTGAACACGCAGGATTCATAAATCTGGCTGGCCGTGACGACGCCGTTCCCGCATATGCCCTCACCCTCCGACTTCCCCCGGTTCCTCCTCTCCACCTGCAGCAGCTTGTCGATCTCCTCTATCTCTATCTGCCGTATAGTCCCGTTCTGTTTCGGCTCTTCCTCTTCTTCCTCTGACGCGGCGAAGAGTTTCTCCACTATGATGAAGACCAGCATACCGAAGAGGCACCAGAGTCCGCATTTCATGGACACATGTTCTCCTTCTGCAAATTAGAAAATAAGTCACATTTTATCATTTAATTAAAACAAAGTATCGTGCTTGATTGTACACGCTTGAAAAGTTGAAAAATTGTAAATAATAATTCCTATTCATAGATGGCGTTGTATACATCGGGGGACAGTTTCTCTTTTTGTATGGAGATAGTCAGTCCTCTTGTTAGTTATTAATATTTTCATACTTTAAAAATTTACTTTCCCACCTAACTTTAAAAGCTCATAAAACAAGCTACACGTAAGGAATTGAAATAAAAATGGCTTCTTAGGATTTCTATCATAGAAACTACCATTTCGAAAGCACCATTTTATTTTTATTCGAGTACCTACAGTCAACACCGTCCTACTCGCTCAAATAGTGTGTAACATGAAAAATGAGAGTAAGGAGGACAGCACGATACGAACTTCAAATGTCTAACCTAACCTCTAAATCTAATCTAACCCCTCTGTTAAAAAGAAACAATAAAATTCCGTATATCCCGTGATATGTTAGTATATGTGTGCCTTACCTTAATAAAAACAACACAAAATCATGATACATTAACGGTTTCCAAAAAATACAAAGAATAGGTACTTATGCGAAAACAAATGCACTCGTAAGAGAAACATAGTTTGTTATTGTTAAAGATAAGAAAAACGGTAGTGCGGTGTCCCCATGTCTCTTACTCGAGTTATTTTTAACACCACAAAAACATAACGATAAGCCATACCCCGCCAGTTTTACCGTAAAGCATATGATAAATCGCGCTATTTATAGACTTAACCTACGAATTTATAAACAAACATAACGATACCAGTTGAAGCTCATTGTCGTGCAATGACATTTATCGATTTTCCACCCAGACATACGTAAACATGCCATATTAATTTGTAGTACTGAGGTTTTGTGTTCATTCACAATTAACTTTTAAAAAACAATTCTAAAACTAGGGACATAAAGTTAAAATCCAACTTGAAGAATTACTCCGCTGTATGACTAGCATCGTCACAGCTGAGGTTTTGTGTTGACAATTATAAACACATACATACGACCATGTAACAGGCGATATAAAGTCTAGTCTTAATTGTACAATATTTTACTTTATAGACAAACGAAAGAGCGTAAATTAGTAGGTAAATACAGTCAGTTGTGTCCTTTTGACGGTAACGAATATACGAATCGAGGTTTTGCGTTCCGAGCGCGTGAATGAAATGTTTTACCGGCGTTATAATTGATAACGAATTAGTCATTGTTTTCTTCCACTTATATGGCACATAACTGAATCTAATTATAACAAAATAGGAACATTTTAATTTTAATGCAATCTGATACTACTACCCAGTATTCAGTCAAGAGCGCTATAAGTTTATAATGTTGCTGACGTTTGTATTAGCTGCTTACACGCTTATTTAATTAAAAGTTACCAGCACTTGAAAACTCAATTTATACAATTATACCTTAACTCTTAACCTCTCACATTGAAAACCGTTTGTTTGTTTGCCAAAGTTGTAAAAGCTAATGCCAAAGTGTCTGTTGGTTTGTTCTTTTTTCATAAAATGATTTTTGCCATAGAACATAAAACTAGACGGCTCTTAATCGCGTAAAAATATGATTTAATTTAATTACCTTGCATTTTGCGTAAGTAATTCTTCAATTGGGTAAAAATTAAAATAAATAAATAAATATTAGGGACACATCTTACACAAATATGGGTACTAGGCGACGATATCCATACTAATATTATAAATTCGAAAGTGTGTCTGTCTGTCTGTCTGTCTGTTACCTCTTCACGCTTAAACCGCTGAAGCGATTTGGATGAAATTTGGTATGGCGATGGTTTGAGTCCCGGGGAAAGACATAGGCTACTTTTTATCCCGGAAAAATACCCTTATCCGGGATAAACGAATTTAAGGCAGACGAAGTCGCGGGCAGAAGCTAGTACATAATAGGTATTTATTTATTTATTATCAATAAATTATAATACTCAAATACAGAAAATATCCAAGACCCAGGAACAAACATGCTTGTGCTCACACAAACACTTGCCCTGCACGGGAATCGAACCCGGGACCGCTAGCTTCGTAGGCCGTTGTGCAACCCATTGAGCTAAACGTGTCGTTATATCTTCCTTACCCTCCATTTATATCAACTTGCCCCTCCCTGGGCCATCTGCTGGCGACGCTCTTGAATACGGCCTAGAAAATAGCATGCCTAGGCATATCCATCTCGAAAAACCTATGGTCCCGCGGAATAAGCAGTTTCCAATTGAGCATTATTTCGTGAATCAGAGACAAAATGACAACAGCAAAAATTTAATTTCTTAGGCTATGAAAACTGAATCTCGACACGGAAGTATGTCAAGAAAAGTTCGGTACGCTTCGGTTCTATTGGCAGTTCAACGTTAATGATTGGTTACTGATTATGCAATTTACGAGTGAGGTGAAACCGACGTGAGGCTGGTCTGTTATGCTCCGATAACTTTATGGGAAAGTCTGAACTTACGAGTACTAATGGAGTGTTATATTTGCATACATATTGCCGACTAGCCTTTTTCCGTGGATACGCCCGTGTTACTGGGAATCAAGTATTCTATGTTGTAAGGAAAAGTAGGGACTGAATAAATTAACCGACTTGGTATTACATGGATCTCACAACTTTTTACGGTACTTAGAAGAAATGAGTTGCAAGGCTTGGTTTTTTTATAAGTTATGTTTTGATGGGATTTTATTTTCGTAGTTAATAAGAATTAAATTGTATTATAGTTTGCATGTGAATATTTAACATTCACAGATCATTCTAAAGGGTGCAACTGTACCTTTCGTGGAGGCGAAGTCATGCTGCCACGCCTCCGGCAGCAGATGCAGGAACACGTCTCCAAGAAGCCCGCCCACCGCGAAGCTGAGCAGGATCCGGAGCGTCGCAGCGCCCGCTGGAAATAAATAGATCTGTCAACTGGAGATCATCATGTATCACTACAGGCTATTTAAAATATTCAAGGTCAAGCAATCGTGATATCCTGAATTATATTATAGGATTTTCACACATGTCATGTACATTTCCATTCCCCGTCACCTCAACTCAACTCCGTTACGGAATGATTCAGAAACACGAAAATCCCTTCCATCTTCGGAAAATGTGTCCTAAATTTCAGTTATTTATACCTGCTGTTTACTGAAAAATTCTTTTTTCTACTCGTGAATAAGAACACCGCAAATCATCCTAAAAAGGCATACTTCTTAGATTGGACCATCACTCTACTACACTCTATGGTTTATAATATTATATGCCACTGAACTATAATGCCTACATTATACAATTATACAACTCCGCACAGAACTATAATGAGCTTCATAAACGAACTCAGTGTTTTCGTAATTATTTTCTTAGCTATGTTTCATTTACTGTAGTTAATGGGTTACTTGTAGAAAAAGATTGTATACAATATTTATATAATTAGCTTTTTAAGTCTCGTACCTTAATTAGGCCACGAAACTTGTATTCGACTTAAAAAGCATAGATTATGTAACGATTGCATAAAAAGCTATTATTAAAATCAATTTAAAACTGACGAAGACTGACATAGGCAAACAATAATGTTAGGTACTCTCTACACAACTCAGTAGCCTAAAGGTTCACAACGCATCTGTAACCTTTTGCATTAAAGGTTGTTTATATGGCTGCCGTCACTGCTTCCTATCAGAAAGGCTACATTATTTTTGTTCAATTGGTATCTCATAAATCTTACACAACATTGGAGTAATACCAATATGCTAATGATTCTGATCATACTAATTGTTGATTGGTTGTATAACAGCGCATGTGATCGTCCACGCTTCGCTCCCTTGAACTTGGCAACCGGGCGTGAAATTTGCATAAATATTAACCACCCGCTTCTACGCAACAAATTAGATTCTAATGTAATGCGTGCGTTTGTCGTTTCGATTCCGCTAACCTTGCGCATGCGAAAAAACGCGGTCTTCCTTATAGATATAAAGCGTTTCCTAGATGAAGACGGCCAAAAAAATTCGGAGATGAATTGCCCTGATTGGACTAAAGAATGTAACTGACATGATTCTTTTTAAACTAAAGTAAAATGTTTTGTGTTCAACTGAGCGTTATGTCCTGGGTACTAGGAACTTAGTTGAAGGCAATTAGGAAGAGTTTAAATTGATTTTAGTTGCGGATATTATGCTTCCGACGATGACTACATCTTCATTATAATTATACTTGTTCTAATGTTGTTAAAAAAACATAAATCATGTTTATTTCCTGAGATTAAACTACTTTTCCTTCGAAGTCCGAAGGAAAAGTAGTACTTCCGACTCAATAAAATTGTTTAATAACGAACGAATAACGACCGGATGAAAAAAGAGAATAACTAGTCCAGTTTCATACTCCGTATTTAATTTGGTCGGCAAACGGTCCTCTTCGATGCCAGGTTAACGACTCATAATCAACGTTTGCACTTTCATATTTATTTATAGTGGCATTCATAGTTATTTATAGTGGCATAGTATCGCGTGAAAGGGCTATTTATCTGTTCTACCGGGAAACTGGAGTACTAACTAACTACGCCATATAAAGCGTCTGATCTGATGTATCTACATGCGGTATTGTCCTGTCCCACACATGAACCACATAGTCTAGAAGCTCATTGCGAACGTTAGTCAGACACATAAGCGGGCATATGGTGGTGTCGGTCGACCCTTGTCAATGCTCCCATGAGTTCTTTCAAATCTTTCAATCGTAGCGGCATTGTTGACGCTCTGGAGTCTGGACTAAATAGATAAGTCTTTGGCAGGCATTGTAGTGCAAAAGGACGAATGAATCAGCTTGTGAGAACTGTATACGTCTTTATCATCTCTGACTTCTTATCTTTTTTTTTTCATATTATTTCAGGGACTTCTACGGCCGGTATGTGTGTTTTGTTTTCGTTTTAATTGAAGCCCACAACCTTTAAACAGTCTCACCGATTATCATCAACTATATTGTATCTACAATAAAAATATTTGACAGTTTAATAATCAATTAGCTAATCACGATATTTACACTGATTTCTGATAACTGTCGTCAATTCACAATCGATTGCCTGTATCGACTGATAAAGATAACATCAAGTACTTGGACACGTGTTTTGAGCCGTAGCGAGACGTTTAGAACCCGTTTCATTGCAATGCAACCTTATAAAGAGTCTTCTTTTGCGTCGTTCCCTCATGGCTGAGGGTTCTAGGGTTCTAAAGGACCAGCAGTATCGTCCCAAATGTTGTTGTCAACGTTGTTCTCTGCATAGAACCAAAGTTTCTCAAATCTCTCATGGATCCTGACAGTGGCGTAGGTAACCAAGGGCCATGGGGAAAATTTAAAAATTGGGTGTCAGTTTGAGGTTCTGTTAGTTATATTGGAGGCTCCTGTGCAGGGCACTGTTAACCTTTCAGTATCTCTGTTACGGGTCAGTGTCTCAAGGGCCCCCCTAAGCCTGGGGCACAGCCCTGTCTAGCACTTCGGTAGCTGCGCCACTGGATCCTGACTGCCTGGTCGAGAACGAGATTCGTCTTCTGGTAAGTTTACCTGCGACTTCTATGAGTTGGAGCAAACACTTCTGTCGAGGCGACTCGAGACTGGCAGATTTTAAGGCATGCAAAGTTACTAGCACATACATTACATTTCATACATTTTTTACCGATCCTGATGACCTTCAAGAGGTTGACGTGGATGCTTACCGAATTGTATTTTTTTCGGTGACTTCAATATCTTTGCGTTATATAAACTAATGTAAAGACATGCATATAAATATAAGTAATTGTATGTCGGGACACAGACAATACAGTTATCAGTTAAATACAGATAATACTTTTCTTTCAATTTCTTTCAATCGCTAAAATTTCCCTTACCGGAAAAATGAAAGTAGATATCACGAAAGGTCAGCCACGAAACAATCGGGCATCTGTCAATGGTATCGGTCACACCTATTACAATGTCACAGGGTTCACATCTCGCTTATCAAGGCATTGATGTCTCACGTATATCGATAAGACGGGCGGCCGATAAAGATGTTTACGGGAATATAGTTCGATGCCCCCCGAAAATAGAGCATGTATTCAAGCGCGGTTTGTTTTAAGTAGCAGAAGTGCAGGATTACGTTGTAGATGGCGATATCTTGTACACTGTGACTTGACGGTTACTGAGTATTTGGTGTGGCAACAGAGGTTTAGCTACAACCACTATGATAGTAATTGAATTACTTCACCAGTTCGATGCAGATCGGTAGAACACTGATGGAACTTTGCTGGAGATGAACTTAGTTGCCGTGTGTACAGAGGTCATCATGCTCATCTAATAGTGATAGGCATTCAACAAGGCGTATTTATTACTAATGGACAGTTGAAGAGTTGGAGTCCCACGACTATGTGAAAATAGTAAACATTTGTGGTGAGAGTGCCAACGCCGAGCCATCAAACTTCATGACGGAGGAGCTCTGGCTGAAGGGCGTCGTATTCCAGCGGGGTCTACTTCGGAATCCCTAATGTCGTAATGTATCGTTTGTCCTAACGAATTTACTTATGAAACTGTATACTTTTCAGGATTGTTATAAAACTAACCTAACCTAATCTATACGATAATCTTTTAGAAAATCCTGAAAAAATTACGGTTTCCGAAAAAAGTGCGTCAGGACAAACGATACATATACATTAGGACAAACGACATTAGGGATTCCGAAGGAGGCCCATTCCAGCGTTTCCGCGTCCGGTTAATATCTATCAAGAAAATCCAGAAGTTGCGTCATTCATCGCCATCGCCATGCTAGTTTTAATATTTGTATCTTTTTTTTTATAAACATAGGCTACGGAAGAACGAGCATCATTTGGATTAAACTGCTTTTCTAATAATCATAGTCATTGATTTCGAGAATTTACGGTAAACATCCAAATGCTTGTCAGCTAATTCCAATAATTGACGGCCTGTTGGTCACCTCTATTGCAACGAAATAAAGATGCAGATGCCACCTATTGTCCCAGTGTCAGGCACAGGGACATATACCTTATTATATGTTTTTTCCTAATTACTGACTTGGCTGTCTGCTCCTAATATTGTTTTATTTTTGTAGCAATGCTTTTGTTCTCGTCATAGAACAGATTTAGCACAGGAGAAGATTCCTTCTAAGTACGACTCGTTGCGAATACAGAAAATTGTCGGCCTTTCACCCGAACTGCAGCGACTTTTTACGCCAAAATTTTTGGAGGCTTTCCAAATTTTCAAGCTGCAGCTTATTACATTCAAAGTTGTAGCAGGAATTCATAAATATAACCGTCCAAACTCTAAGGCAGAAACTGTCAAAAATAAAAGAACACGAATATTTGACTAGCACAGACGAATATAAGGAATGAAGACAAACAATAAAAAACTAAAAGACTCCAAGATTCCAAATAAAGATAAAGATTTCGAGAAATAATAACCAAAACAGCTTCTAAGTTAGGAGAGACGAAAGGTCGAATAACGTTTAGTAATAATAATTTTGGGTCTGGAATTCGAACTGTAAACAGACAAATCTTAACTTATACATCATATAGCGCCAGCCCTATTCGTGGCGGCGCAGGACCGGTCGTGGTGTCTTTGCGGAAGGCCTACGTCCAGCAGTAAACGATTTTTTTTGATGATGGAGCCGTATTTTAGTGCCGACTCAAACATAAGTCAACTGACCAGCCGGGCTAGCTGAACTCCGCGATCTCGCTTGTCTCAGGATAGATAGCATCATACGTATTTCTTTTCTTTTGAAAAGAAAGAGACAGACTATTTTTGTAGCGCGACAAAAACACGTATCAGAACTGTTACTCCCAAACTCAAAAATCCAAGTTCGTAACGTGCTGTCCCTCTCACTCTCATGTTATGCTGAGTTTGAGTGAGCGGGATGGCGCCATACGAACTTCATTTTTCGGATTTCGGAGTAGCCCCTCAGTTGTGGTAGAGGTGCAGCTCATCTTTCGTCGCTGATAACAAATGGCTACACTTTAAGCTCTTCACACACAACACAACGCTACAAGCACAAGTCGGAAGATATTTTTTTTCGCGATATAATACAAAAACCTAATTACATTGTTTAATAGTTTTAATGCCATCTATGGCCGAATCACTTCGCAGGAAATTGAGTTAGGAATTATGTCAATTCGCAATAACGATGTTTTCGGACGAAGGAAACATCATATTTTTTACGTATTCTGTTTTTTGAGCATGGCGAAAAACTGTTGTCACTTTCGTAGTTTATATTGCGTATGAATGGGGGATATACAGATAACAGAATCGTTCATCAGATCACAATAGCTTATAGTGTCAACAATATCTGTATTGTCTGTCTACCGAAGTTATGGGAATATACGCTAGTAAACACACAATGCACAATGTTAGTAAACTTTACAGTCGGCTCAGCATCTACCACCCTAGTCTAGAGTCACGATTGGCTCAGTTGGTTGCTTCACTGCCTACGAAGCTTTTTTTTAATTATTATTATTTATTACATATGTCACTTACAGAGTAATCCAACACGTGATACATAAAACACAATAACAAAGAACTAGAAACAAAAAGATATGGCATGATTGAAAGACACACATTAATTAAACAATATAACACATACTTAATTTCTATCTGAATAACACAGTAATTCACATGCGACTTTTGTGAATTCAGTCAGAGATCAGTTAAATGGATCTGTTTTATTTGAGATCCGGTTCAGCATGTTAATAGCCCTGACTAGCTGGCGGTCCCGGGTTCGAATCCCTGCCAGGGCAAGTGTTTATGTACACGAATGTTTGTTCCTGTGTCTTGGATGTTTTCTATGTATTTAAATATTATAATTTAATCTATATATTATGTATATCGTCGCCTAGTACCCATAGTTACAAGCTTTGCTTAGTTTGGGACTAGGTCGATTTGTGTATTTATTATTACTACTATTTATGAATACAAGTCTCGATAACTCTCTCCTTAGGTAGGTAGGTAGGTTTCTTAGTTCGTTGGGAATAGGGAATCGATTTGAGCAAAATACGTGGTAATCCTTAAATCGGCAATCAATTTGGTAATTTCCTGATATTATTAGACATGGGAAGTGTCTGACTTCAGAGGTCCTTCAAGTAGACTGCCTGACTTACAGAACCGAAGCCAAGGACAGGATCTATGGCTGCAAATTCAGGTAGCTGGTACGACTCCGGAGGTCAAATTTATAGCAATAATTACAGTACCATCAGCCACACACTTAAGTAACCATTGGTGGAACTTATTGCAGGGATCGTTACCGGTATTCTTACTACCACCGGTTTAAAATAAGGTATAACCGGCATTTCGCTATTTATATCGCTAAAGCTCTGATTAGCGGTATAATCAAAACCAGTATTCAAATATATTAGCGGTTTCGCCAATTGACAACAATACTTCTTTTGGCACTTTACCCCTAAAAACCATTACAGGTTAAAAAGCTGTCAGTGTCAATATACTCGATTATTTGTTTCTGTAAATATATGTGACTGTTTTTGGGAAAAGGTCCCACTTTGTCGATATGGAGTTATGAGTAGTTCCTAATACTACAGATCATACGCTATCTTTTAGTGAAAGATATATGTCTCTAGGTGCTATAATTTTATTTTTTTAATTCTTCAAATTTGCAAAAGTGAAAAAGCGACAATTGAGAAAACGTTGGTTAATGTTTGGGACGGCAAAAAACACACTTGTACTTTGAAGTTATGGAGTGGTTCGTATCAAATGAATTGGCATACTTTAAGGATTTCAAACTAGTCAAAATAGATCCTTTGGCGTAAACTGGAAGGTGTAGGGCTATCACCGGAGTTAGTATCACTGTTTAAGTACTGGTACGTTAATCAGGAAAATCGTGTGAAGTGGGCAGATGAGTTGTCGGCGCCGTGTAGGCTGGAGTGCGGGGTGAGGCAAGGGGGGTTGAGCTCGCCCTTGCTCTTCAGTTTATACATAAATGCTCTAATTGAGGAGCTCAGCGGCACGCATGCGGGGTGCTCTATTGACGGTGTCTTTGTCAATAACCTCAGTTATGCGGATGATATGGTGCTGCTGACCCCCTCAGCCAGTGCATTGCGTCAGTTAATTGCTCTATGTGAGGCGTATTCAGCATCCCATGGCTTGACTTACAATGTAAGTAAAACCAACTATATGGTTTTTAAGGCGGGAAGTAAATGTCCGTTCTTTGTCCCACCTATAGTAGTTAATGGTGTCCCCAACAAAAGGGTAAAGCGGTTTAAATACTTAGGACATTTGCTGACCGATGACCAGAAGGATGATGTAGATATGGAGAGGGAGCGTAGGGAATTGTCAGTTCGAGCGAACATGCTGGCCCGCAGATTTGCTCGTTGTACGAATGAAGTGAAAATTACTCTTTTTAATGCTTTCTGTACATCGCTGTACACGTCAAGTCTGTGGGTTAGATATACTCAACGGGCTTACAATGCCTTGCGCATTAAATACAATAATGCTTTTAGGGTGCTGTTGAGACTACCGCGCTACTGCAGCGCATCGTCCATGTTCGTCGAGGCGCGCACAGACGGCTTTGATGCCGTCTAGCGCAAGAAAACAGCCTCGTTGCTAGACAGGGTGCGCGGGAGTAGCAACAGCATCCTAAGCATGATAGCTAACAAGCTAGACTGTCCTCTGTTGTGGAGAATGGGTCAGAGGACTAAATCAGTTTTGTGTATTAATTATTAAGGAACTAACATTAGACTAAGTAAATACCAATATTGTTTGGACCACTCTGTTGTCTTTAAATAAATCGATTATTTTTATTATTATAAAATCATGTATGTAACCTTAGTAGTTTGTATGTTACGGAGGCTTAAACATAAAAAGAGAACGAAAATATGTCAATCCTGAATATGGGTTTATTTTCTATATTTATAACATCACACGCAGATTTATCATTAAAGCGGATAAACACCTGTGTCAATGATGTTATTATCTAGAACTGAAATTCGCTATAACCTAAATCCGGTATTTGTAATACCGGTATTGAATACAGGTATTTAATATCGTAAAAAGTCTAGCCATAGAGGTATAGATAAAAGCGAAATGACAACAATGCCTCTAATTAGAATACAGGTATTCTTTTATTAGCGGTCATTGTTTGTCAATTTCTATACAGGTATCTAATAAAAGCGGTTTTACAATCCCTGCCTTATTTACGTCAACATAAAGCGTACAGATGGTCACTAAGAGAGTTGCTGTTTGTACAAAGCTCTGGAATGACATTTGAAATGTTTTGTGAATACGATAGCTGCATTGCCAATGTATAATCTCTAGCCTTGACTATTCTTTGTATTCTCAATGTCATTACCTATAGAGCGGTCGACACATGTTCGATTAGTTATGATTAAAGCTTACTTGAAAAGTACGAATCAAAACATGGCCGTCTATTTGAACACGCATAACTGAAATTTGGTCTTTGGCACGTAATAGTTTTATATATTATCCTGAAACTTAAAAGAATTAACTAGAGCATCAGAATAATTAACATTTTAAGTCTTTATAACACCAGAGAATTTCAATTCTAACATATTTTCAAGAAAATGACTGGGAATATTTGGAGGGCGCCGATTTTTTGTATGTTTGTATGTGTCGGTGTGGCTTCATCACGCTAAATCGGGTAAACGGATTTCAACTATTTTTGGTACACGGGTAGCTGAGTATCTCCAGATGGTTATAGGATACTTTTTACCTGACTATGGTAAAGAAAAAAGGAGGGGTTATGACTTTTTCTCCTCCGCGAACGAAGTTGCGGGCGCCTTCTAGTATGATTATAAAGTTCTTCAGATTAGATAACATAGGACTAAGTTAGACAGTCAAGATGTTAAGCTTGATGATCTTAGAAAAGTCAATGATATATTATCACTCAAGTAACGTACAACAAGGTATGTATTTTGATGTTGACTCTCTGGAATTCATTGCTGTTGTCTTGTTGATATGATGCCTATATGTACATACTATGTAAATAAATAAATATTACAGGACAATTTTACCCAAAATCGAACTAGTCCCATGGTAAGCTCAATAAAGCTTGTGTTATGACCACGAATATGTAACTTATATAACATCCAAGACTCAGGAACAAATATTCATGCTCATCACACAAATATTTGCCCTTACCTGGATTTGAACCCAGGACCTACAGCTTCTACTATGTATCAAGTAAAAACATTATAAGTGGAAAACAGTGGAAAATTACATGTGTTATTGTTATTACAATATTTCGTTATACATACTATTAAACTAAACAAAAAAAGACGATACCTTGTGATGCTTCAAACAAATTATTTTAATAAATCATTCCATGCACAGAAATGTTTATACTTTATTAATTTAATTATATAATGTTATTGTGTATGTTTTTTTTTTCTTTTACTTGTACGTAGTTTTCGGGTGTGAAATTGGTTACCGGCTATGAGCATGTAAGCGACCAGGCAACTCACGGCATGGATGCTACTGGAAGAGATAATTTACAACTAAGCAACAAGACTCGCGTAGGGATTTGGAACGTTGGGGGTCTGCTCGAGAAAGGCAAGCTTGACATTTTGGAACGGGAGCTTGTGCGACATCACATTACCATCGCAGGAATCACTGAGACCCACTGGAAAGAGAGTGGCCATTTGGATACTGAGAAACACACTATATATTTCTCAGGGAATGCTGATAATAGCTTTGCAGGAGTAGCCATAATTCTTCCCAAACAATGGAATAAATCGGTTTTGGGCTATAATACTGTCAGCGATCGCCTAATATCTATTAAACTCAGTGCGACACCCACTCCGCTCCATATAATACAGGCCTATGCGCCCACCTCCACTGCATCTGATGATGTTATTGAAGATTTCTACGCACAACTAGGAACCTGTATTTCCAAGATTCCAAAAAAAGAACTCATAATTTTTCTGGGTGACTTTAATGCTAAAGTTGGTGACACTAAAATGGACTCAGGATTGCATAACATAGTTGGGTAGTATGGACTAGGTGTCAGGAACGACAGAGGTGACCGCCTTATACAATTCGCTGCGGAAAATGAGTTGACCATTATGAACACTGTCTTTAAACATCATCCAAGGAGACTCTGGTCTTGGATTTCACCTAACGGCCTACATAAAACAATTTAACGGATTATATCGCGTATATTATCTCATTTTAGTTCCCGACGTTTCGGAAGCTTTCCAGCTTTCTATGGTCACGGGAGGACTGAGAAAAGATGTATTTTCCTCTGTCAAAGTTACAATTTGTGCAAACTACCCATTGTTTTATTTCAATGAGTAATAATCGCGGAAACAGAAGAAAATATTAGGCCTACATAAAAACCAAATTGACTACATAATGATCCGAGAAAGATGGAAAAGTTCGATTTCCAATGCTCACACTCTACCAGGAGCAAACTGTGTCACGGATCATCAACTCCTGATTTGTAGTCTGAAGTTAAAGTTACGCAATTCAATCAAAAAGAGCAATTCAAAGCGATTACAGATTCAAGATAAGGAGTCGTTTCAGAAAATACTTCAGGACAAAAGACAACAATGGTCCTCAAACTCAAATGAATCGCCTGAAGTTCTGTGGCAAAAAGCTAAGACGCTGATAGTAGACTCTGTAGACCAGTCTCAACCAAAATCGTCCAAAGTCAAAAAACACACTGGATGTCAAATGAGACTTGGGAATTAGTTGAAGAACGCAGGATATTGAAAGCAGAAGGCAGAAGCATTCAAGAACTAAACAATTACGGAGCCAAAATTCAAACAGCTTGTCGAAGAGACCGTAATCTAGCTCTAAAATCCATCTGTACGGAAGTGGAACAACATAGTGAAAAGTATGAGATTAGGGATTTGTATATGAAGATAAAGACTATAACCAGACAGTTTAAACCAAAGACCTGGGCTATTGAAAACTCCGAAGATGTTGTGGTGACGGAGATTAAGGAGATCGCAGATGTTTGGCGAGATTACTGTCGTTCATTATTTTCTAGCAGAAGTTCGGCTCTCAGTGTACTTAATCCTACTACCCTAGACGTAGAAAATAGGGAACCTCCCATATTAAAAGATGAGATAAGCGCCGCTATAAATTATCTCAAAAACGGTAAAGCAGTGGGCACTGACGAGATACCCATAGAGGTTATCAAAGCTATGGGAGACTTTGGAGTAGATATAATGCACTGCATCTGCTCCAAGATCTGGGAGTTTGGAGAATAGCCGAAGGAATGGGCAAAGTCATTATTTATACCTCTCCATAAAAAGGGATCAACCAAAAAGTGCAATAAATATCGTCTGATTTCCCTTTTATCACATAGCAGCAAAATTCTTCTGCATACATTAAATACCAGACTTCAAGCTTACTTGAACAGCGAAATTGCACCAGAACAGGCAGGTTTTGTCAAAGGCCGAGGACTAAAGAACTCGGGAGCAAATACTCATCTTGAGACAAATCATCGAAAAGGCCCAAGAGTTAAATAAAAAGCTGTACATCTGTTTTATCGACTTTAGCAAAGCCTTCGACACCGTTGTCTGGTCCAAATTATGGGAAGTATTGCTTGCGATGGGCGTTCCGCGCCACTTAGTACATCTGATCGAGAGGCTCTATAAGGACGGCACAGCATCTGTGCGCTTGGAAGGAGTAGACTCTGAATCCTTTAAAACACAAGCCGGTGTCAGACAAGGATGTATATTATCACCGTTACTTTTTAACATCTACACCGAATACATTATGCGTATTGTTCTAGAAAAATGGGATAAAGGTGCATCGATCGGAGGTATGAACATATCTAATTTGAGGTATGCTGACGATACAACGCTTCTGGCTTCATCCAAGGACGGAATCAGTAACATGCTGCGGATACTCGAAACCACTAGCCTAGAGTTTGGACTCGCCTTGAACCGCGAAAAAACAAAGATGATGATAGTTGATAGAGCCAATGAAAGCAATCCAGATACTTCACCCATTGCCAACTGTGAGGTTGTCGGCAGCTACATTTACTTGGGATCCACTATCACCAATAGCGGGGGTTGTGACCTCGAGATTAAACGACGTTGCGCTATGACACGGTCCGCTGCGCAAAGGCTAGACAAGATATGAAGAGACCGCCGAATCACGAAAAATACCAAAATACGCCTTATGAACAGCCTGGTTTTTCCGATATTTTTGTATGGAGCGGAAACATGGACCTTGAGGATGAAGGATCGACGCAAGATCGACGCCCTAGAAATGTGGTGTTGGAGGCGCTTGTTGTGTATCAGCTGGACCGCTCACCGGACTAACGTGTCCATACTAAAGTAATTAAAAATTGACCAGCGTCTCTCGTCGCTTGTTCAGTTACGAATCCTCAGATTCTTTGGACACGTTACCGGCAAAAGTGACTCAATGGAGCGGCTGGTGATTCAGGGCAGAGTGGAAGGTAGCAGACCTCGTGGCCGATCACCAACTCGATGGACAGACACCATCAAATCTGTCACTGAGACTCCTGTGGCAGAATGCGCGTGCCATGCAACCAACAGGAAGCTATGGAGAAGATTGGCGAAGGCAGCAGTGGAAAAAGCAGACGACTCCCCATGACCACGACCACTCTGTCAAGAGTGAACGACTCAGAAGAAGTTTTCGGGTTATAGGCAGATATCTAAGATACATAATAAATAATAACCAAATTGGTTTTGAAATATTTTAACACATTTCCGGTTCGGGTGTCTGCAATGCAACTGCTTGCCTTGCTTAATGAAGTTAATCTACCTGAACCTATGTATTTAATATAATACAAAAGAAACGAATTTCCGTGTGCAAAATACGTTCATTTCGTTTTATTACTACCCTCTAGTATGGGAGCAAGCGAAACGTTACATATTACTCATTTCATAATGGTTACAGTACTAATCTCAGTTTACTGTGCTTGCTGTAAGTCAAAACCACTTTATGCACTAAGAGGTTATTTAACAGTAAATTTTCTTTTTTTTTTCGAATACCATTTTGATAAAACAAGTAATTTGTCTCTATTTTAATTGTTTAATTAGATTTTCTACACATCAAAATTAGAAATTGACTTTGTAAACACCATACACTTTCGACAATTGTTATCTTTCGTTTTTAGAGCTTAGACAGGTTTTAACTATTGTCACAGTCTAGAAATCAATACAGTCATCCGACGAGGCCGTCTAGACTAGACAGAGCAATCGTGGTGCGGGGTGCAAGGGGCGGGACGCGGGTGGGGCGAGCCCGAGCTGCATAGTCCGTATTAGTTAGATAGCTCGGGACATGTCATTGTCATTTACGCAAACGTCAAAGGCGTCGGCCCACTGTATACTTTTTACACTGTGCTATTGTCATGTCTGTTTAACATTGTTACTATTTAATATTTTCTTCTGTTTCCGCGATTATTACTCATTGAAATCCTCCCGTGACCATGGAAAGCTGGAAAGCTTCCGAAACGTCGGGAACTAAAATGAGATAATATACGCGATATAATCCGTTAAATTGTTTTATTTCAATTGTTACTATTTATTTTAGATAGCCCGCCATTTTGACCTTAGCCGCTGACAGTAGCCGTAATCGTCTCTGCCTCGCGTAGCACGTACAAGATAACACTTGACAGGTTTTTACTATCGTTTACTAAGTAAATATAAATAAATGTAATGCAACATTGTGATTGATTCCTTGGCTGTCGGTACTCAAGATTACGATTTAGTATCAATCCGTTGCTATTGCCCTAAGCGACCTTAGTAGGTAGATAAATATAATATGAGTTCTAATAGTCGTATTACACATTATAACTGCGGTAGAAAGTCTTGCACATCCGCTATCAAACAGAGATTATGACCTGTATCTACATACTAGACATTTGCTTATTTGTAAGGGGACTTTGTGATCGTTTTCCAAAAAAAATTGACTGTAAAGAAAATTTGAGGTCGCAATATAAATATGACTTATGTACCGTTCGGCCAACTAGTTACATACTTAAAAAGAGTACCTATATAATCATTTGCCAGAATACATCAGATCCAGAATTGTTAATTTACAACTGTTTTTATAATCTTAATGAATATTTTATGTACAAAATTGTTTTTATATATAATGCAAATCATTAGTTGTACGTCCGCAATGGGCAAACTTTTGACACTAAACCATATATAAGACCTTTGTACACAGTTTTGACAATAAACACTTATCTTATCTTATAAATCTGCTACAGGAAAAGCATCGTAGGTATCTTCACTTTCTTTGTACATGTATCGTGACGCAGTGCAAATCCATAGAGCACCTATAGAGAAGAACAAAGGCAAAGACAATAGAGCTCCGGGCAGATCACCGTTGAGGTGGACAGACCACATAAAAAGTTGGGACTAGCGTAAGGAGGCTTCCGTAGAACACTAAAATTAAAGAATTTAATACCTTTTTTAAATTCTTTGTTGATATAGCTGCAACAAAAATACAGCACAGCCTTAGTACTAGGGTTTGGTACCCTTTGGGTAGGAAACCCTAAAAAACCCTCAACGGCCCCGTACATGGATGCAATTGAAGAGCAACAATTCGCTAGGAATGGTGTCGCATTATGAACAGAACAGAACCCAAGCTACTGTCCTTTTTTGCCAACTATCTGAGTAATCGGCAGCAGTTCGTCCGACATGGATGTTTTCTCTCGACGCCTTACCATCCATCTTAGGACCCTTGTTTTTCAATATTATGATCAATGATCTCAAATGGTTCTTCGGGCGGCTCAGTGTCTTTTGTATGCCCACGATCTGAAGTTGGTATACGGGGTACAGCAAATAGCCGATTGTAAAACGTTACAGGAGGACATCGACTTGGTGTTTCGGTGGAGTATGGAGAACAAGCTTAATTTTAACCCTACCAAGTGTTGTGTGTGTACATTTAGCCGCTCTCCTACTGCTATATATGCTCAGTATATTCTATTGTCTGAGCTTATAAATCGTGTATTCTCGGTCAAGGATCTGGGAGTAGTGTTTGATACGCGGCTCACTTTTCACGAGCACATTTCATCTCTTGCCACGAGCTGTTTTCGAAGACTGGGTTTCATAATCCGAAACATCCGTCATTTCCATGACCCGGTGGCCATAAAAATGGTTTACAATGCCTTAGTAAGGAGTAAGCTGGAGACTTCATCGATCGTATGGAACCCCTACGAATCGACGTATGCCTTGCTTCTTGAGAAGGTTCGAAAAGCATTTTTAAGGTTCCTTTATAAAAAAGTATTTGGATTTTACCCGTATCTATATCTAACAAAATATCTTCTCGGTTCCCTTGGGTACAACTCCTTGGAGGTCAGGCGCAATTGTCAACTTATTGTCACTGCATTTCAGGCTTTGCGTGGCGAGTCGGACTGTCCCGAACTTGTAGAACGTCTCGTGCGGCTGTTTGTGCCGGATGTCCAGAGGATAGCCCTCAGACCGCGACGACGCGACTTGTTGGCCGTGCCGCCGGCGCGAATCGTTTCGTGCAGGAGCTCGCCGCTGCCCCGCGCCCTTTCACTGCTCAATGCGCTCCTGGCATCGACACCTGAGTGCGACTTGTTTGCGTGGCGATGGGCGGCAGTGTGTAGTGAATGCTTGAGATTTTGTGAGGCGATGGATGCTAGGTGTTCAACTGTCTCAATATAATTTGTTTGGTACCTGTAATATAACTGTTAGGCTAAGTTTCGTGACGCATGGGTTTTGTACTGTAATGTCATGTAAACGTTTTAGAAAATAAATAAATAAATGAACAGACTACTCAGACTAGTAACCACCATCACTATGTATGGCCACAACCACTCTGTCAAAACTGTGTCACCGAAGAAGACGATACTATTCTATAGATACCGGTTGACTGGGCCGCAGTCCTTTGAATCGTGTTTCAAAATTCAATTCAACGTGAAATGCATTGGCAGGATTGTGATTATAAATTTAAATGTCCTCACTGTCATATAGGTTTCGACACGTGCGGGACGGTTTATCGCTCGTCGCGCCATATTTCGTATCAATTGAGAGCATTGTCTTCATCGCTAGGAAACATGTTGCATCAACATCGCTCAGTTTCTTCAATTAATGTTACCTACGCTTAGATGGAATGTAATATATGGAGTACAGTAAGCATCAGGGCCGGTTCGTGAAATTGTGGGGCCCTGGGCTAATACTGCTTAGTAAGTAGAGTAGGCCCCACTTAATTGAGTGAACTACTTGATTGTTTTTATTTTAAGTTTTTTTCTAGTTCGCAATATCGTCTATTCCTTTCAATGGGGGTGGCGGCCCTTTGTATCCATGGGGCCCTGGGCTGCAACGCAAATAGCCCCTGGTAAGCATCCAATAGTCATACAAGTGATAAATATATCTTAAATCGAAACACATTTTTATTACTTACTATATGCGTGAAAATGTGCATCTGACGATATATCTATTTGGCACTTATGAGGAATAGGGTTTATTAACATTATTTTTAAGTGTTATTAATTGTGTACACCTAGATTACGGATATTTTCCAAAATATACGTTTGGCACTTTACCTCCAGCTGTCACCTAAAGATGCGTCCACACTTGTATCATTTGCTCGTATCCGATCACCGTGGCGTGGCATGATTGCGTATCGCGCTGCTTGGACGCTTACTGTCGGCGCGGCGATCACGCCTCGCTTGTCCGATCTAAGTGTGTGATACGCGTAGCAACGTGGATTTCGAGCGATCGGATCGGCGCAACGTCCAAACGCGTGATCGTGACACGCGATCATGCCACGGGACGAAGATCTGATCGGGCAAATGATACAAATGTGGACGCACATTTATGGGCTGTAATCATCGTCGACGATGGGCGCCCGGGGGTCGCGTTTAAGACAAAAAGCGATTACTACTGTACCTGCGATCAAAGTATTTGTTTTCAGTATCAACTAAAACTACGATTGTTTACTTTAGAGGGGATGCCACTGTATGCAAACACTTTAGTTACACAAAGGGCAACTTTACATTTAAGGCAAGGAAGACATTAAAATAAAGGCCTCTAGAGGTGTTAATGTTTAAATGAAACGCCATTCAAAATATATTATAAATATATTATATCGCCTTAAACAATACAAGAAAAATCTTAATAGCGTGTTTCAAGTTTTGCTTCCGAAGATTAAACGACATCTATTTCCAATTTGAAATACTAATAATTTCATTATAAATAAACTTCAATGTCAACCACAAAACTAGTACATGTCACTCCCTCTAGCACATAAGAAACAGATTATTATACAATTCAGAGATCTGAAGCGACATCTGTTACGCTACATATTTGTTGGTATATGCCGGTTGTACAGTTAACAACTAACAAAAGATAAAGATAACTAACATAAGATAACAAAGGATAGTGGTTTTGTTCAAGGGTACAATAGTAATTGTTTTCGGTCTCGATAAAAAATTCCCACTATACATATCCATGGATATGTATCCAGGAGTCGGCCATTCGTTGCCAACCTTTAAGTACCCTTTTTTCTTCAGAGCAACACTGGTTTATTCAATAAGCAAGTGCTTGCATTTGCTTTGATCGCAGGTACAGTAGTAATCGCTTTTTGTCTTAAACGCGACCCCCGGGCGCCCATCGTCGACGATGATTTCAGCCCATAAATGTGCGTCCACATTTGTATCATTTGCCCGATCAGATCTTCGTCCCGTGGCATGATCGCGTGTCACGATCACGCGTTTGGACGTTGCGCCGATCCGATCGCTCGAAATCCACGTTGCTACGCGTATCACACCCTTAGATCGGACAAGCGAGGCGTGATCGCCGCGCCGACAGTAAGCGTCCAAGCAGCGCGATACGCAATCATGCCACGCCACGGTGATCGGATACGAGCAAATGATACAAGTGTGGACGCATCTTTAGGTGACAGCTGGAGGTAAAGTGCCAAACGTATATTTTGGAAAATATCCGTAATCTAGGTGTACACAATTAATAACACTTAAAAATAATGTTAATAAACCCTATTCCTCATAAGTGCCAAATAGATATATCGTCAGATGCACATTTTCACGCATATAGTAAGTAATAAAAATGTGTTTCGATTTAAGATATATTTATCACTTGTATGACTATTGGATGCTTACCAGGGGCTATTTGCGTTGCAGCCCAGGGCCCCATGGATACAAAGGGCCGCCACCCCCCATTGAAAGGAATAGACGATATTGCGAACTAGAAAAAAACTTAAAATAAAAACAATCAAGTAGTTCACTCAATTAAGTGGGGCCTACTCTACTTACTAAGCAGTATTAGCCCAGGGCCCCACAATTTCACGAACCGGCCCTGATGCTTACTGTACTCCATATATTACATTCCATCTAAGCGTAGGTAACATTAATTGAAGAAACTGAGCGATGTTGATGCAACATGTTTCCTAGCGATGAAGACAATGCTCTCAATTGATACGAAATATGGCGCGACGAGCGATAAACCGTCCCGCACGTGTCGAAACCTATATGACAGTGAGGACATTTAAATTTATAATCACAATCCTGCCAATGCATTTCACGTTGAATTGAATTTTGAAACACGATTCAAAGGACTGCGGCCCAGTCAACCGGTATCTATAGAATAGTATCGTCTTCTTCGGTGACACAGTTTTGACAGAGTGGTTGTGGCCATACATAGTGATGGTGGTTACTAGTCTGAGTAGTCTGTTCATTTATTTATTTATTTTCTAAAACGTTTACATGACATTACAGTACAAAACCCATGCGTCACAACAAGCAAGTGCTTGTTGAATAAACCAGTGTTGCTCTGAAGGAAGAAGCTCATTCCTGGATTTGCAAATTCTTTATCGCACGATAAATGTTATTTCAAACATGCAATGAAATAAACAAGAAAAAAAACAGTTTTATTTTTTTTATACGCATAGTGGCAGAGTGTCATGATGCCTGTGCCACAAATTTATGTTGAATGGAAATTAAAAAAGAGGACTTTGCCGGCCTAGGCCTGCATTATTTGTATGAAATTCCATTAACTACCTATTGTCCTAGCCGCACCTGAAACGTCATACTTCGCAGCCCATTATAAGGAACATAACATCAATATTTCAATGCATGTGTGAGAAAATGTTATTTATCTCTTTCCATTTATTCCAGTAAGAGAAAGACGGTTGATGAAATTTTGTAGCAGTTGGTTGTCATTTATATATCAATCAATACGACCGCATTATAAAATGTCAGAATAGGTCATATCAACATTTTTATCGAAATACTACTTAATCCTTCGTGTTTCTTGTCATGCAAATATTGAATCGTATTCAAAATGGTTTTTCTTGCATCATAGTGGATTTTTTGGCATTATTATGTTATCTTCACACTGAAAGTCCGCAACATGGCGAGGGCTGTAACGTAAATCAACATGTCAGGCTATAACAGACTTAACAGGTAATGGCTAAAACACAAAAATCCGATTTTCAAATAAAAATAAGTATATCAACATCGGTTCATCGGTTTAGGAGCTACGATGCCTGACAGACTAACAGATACTCGCATTAAAATTATGACACCCCTCTTTTACGTCGGAAGTTAAATAAGGGTTTATTTATAGTATTTGAGCCCATTGCAAATTCATTTTGATTTTATTGGTCAGAGGAAAATGTGAGTACCTAATAGTCCTTGCACAGTCAAGGTTAAAGATAAGTAAACACCACATAAACTCATAAATATATATCTAAACCGTTTTACTATGACAGTAGAGTTGGTGTGTACATATTTTTTAAACGAATGGTGTGTATTTATTTTTGCCTTTGATTGTACCATAATTGAATAAAGTAAAAAAATCTTTCTATAACGAATCCTACTTTAATCGAGGCCTGTTCGAGTCCGTCTTATCGACCCACCGCAGCTGCGACCCAATATGTGCGTTGGACTGTAAAATTGCTGTCAGTATCGCTATGTATTAGGTATAATAGGTTGAGAAAGGGTGCACCCACGAAACTCAAGCTCATCTATAAACGTGTAATGTGTGTGTGTGCAATTTTATCGAATTATAGATAGTTGTCATCATCATCCGATAAAAGATTCTACTGCTGGACATAGGCCTCCCGCAAAAAACGCCACCATGACCCTACGCCTCCAGCGACCTTCTTGAAGTCATCTATCCAACTGTGGGGGGCTTACTCACGCTGTATCTTCTGATGCGTGTTTGACACTCAAGAACTTGATGGCCCCACCGGCCGTCGCTTCTACGAGCGAAGTACCCGGCTCATTGTCACTTAAGTTTTTCTATCCTTCGGGTTGACAGGATTTGTTCGATAATTTTAACAAAAGCATTTTTTCATAGTAGCGAATTTTCACATCGCGTTATTTTATGATCGGAAATTTAATTATTTGTCGTTGTGTTAATATTATGGAAGATGATCCCTTGATAGTATATTATAAGCATTGGCTGATAAGTAACAGTTTATTATAACCTGAGAAAATTAGAAAAACCAGCGGAAATAATTCGTGTAGTTTTCAAAATTGGTATACTTAGGGCTTCCTTGAGGTGTTTTGCTAAACCTTCTAAAAGTCCTCGGGTGCAGGGGCCGTGCTGATGTCAGGATTTTGGTTTAACTGAGAAACCGTCACTTCTTTCAGTTATTTGCCTTTATCTCGAAAACGTTTTAAAATACTGGCACAGTTGCTTTTACAAAAATAAACAACATTACATTTACTGATGCAAAGACTGTCCATCGCGGTTCAACGTGGCAACGCTGCTAGCGTGATGGGCACCTTTGCGTCTGGAAGGGCGTGGGGCGAGCTTTTTGATTAGTTTTGTGAATATTTTAGTAAAGTTTAATTTAGTATAGTTTAGTTTGTTTTAAGTTTAGCTCTAAGATTTTATTTTGTCTCTGTTGTAACTTAATTTGTGTTCAATATTATAATATAATTTACATTTACTACAAATTTGGTTATATTAATTTTTATTCTTGGTATAATAGTTCGGTATAATTGAGCGTAACATTTTGAGAGTCAAAATACCAGATCGCATCAAAAATACCATCTTACGCTTCAAAACCCAAATTGCCGACGTAGCCCTGACAGCCGCTAAGCTGAAGTGGTACTGGGCTGGACACATTTGCCGCATGCCGAACGAACTGTTGGCCAAGAATACCACTGACCGGATCCTCCCCAATAGAGTTCGGCGTCGCGGTAGACCACGACGGAGTCGGCGGGGTGACCTAGACACGTTCCGGGATTGGTCCGTTGCTGCCTTAAATAGGGACGAATAGAAGAAAGAGAGGGAGGCCTTTGCCCAGCAGTGGGACAGCTCAGACTGATAACAATAATAATAATAGTTTCAGAGAAAAATTGTGTCGAATTTTATAAAACCTCCAAAACTTTGGATGCTCTTTGACCTGCTGTATTTGTGATGCACTTTAAGATCAGGAGTTGAGTTTGGGTCAAGTTATTTATCAGATAGTCAAGAGTAGATTAACACCGGATAACCATCAAGGACCATCGCGCGGGTCCAGGGCGGAGGACAAGCTCGATTCGAACGTGCATTATTCAGAGCCATATTACTCCAAAACTATACGTCCAAGCGAAAAAGCTCAAAGGACATTGCCGAATAATTTAAGAACGACCTATCTATTTCTTCACAAAAATTATAGTTTATTGTAATAAACTGTTACTTATCAGCCAATGCCTATAATATACTATCAAGGGACCATCTTGCATAAAATTAAGACAACGACAACATTATTGTATTAATCGGAGTTTTATGTATGCTAATAATAAAATATCAACATGTAAAAAAATCTAGTTCGGAAAAAAAATACTTTCAATATATACGCCTGATAAAATAATATACTGGTAAAATCAGCGAAAAAAATTAACGCGAACATTAAAATACGCTTTATGAGAAATAATTAAATTTGTCAAATCATGAAAAAACGCGATGTGTAAATTCGCTACTATGAAAAAATGCTTTTGTGAAAATTATCGAACAAATCCTCTCCATTGGTCTCTGAGTGGATGACGTTGAGCCTTCTTATAAGGCCTATCGTGAGTGACCACGTTTCAGTGCCGTAAGTCACCACGGGCAACACACACTGGTCAAAGACTTTCGTCTTGTGACACTGCGGGATATGGGACGAAAAGATATTACGCAGCCCAGCCGAGTCAGATATGACGAATTACCTCACTGGCTGACCTACCTAGATGGACAGTTTGTCCCACCAGGTATCTATAATCGTCCACGCAGTGGCGTGCGTACCATATAGGCACAAAGGCAATGGCTACCCTGAAAGACCATGGCTCCATATAAGCACAGAGAAACTCCCTATCCTGAGGTCTTGAACGGTCATAGCTCTACCTTGGTCAAAAACCCTATGCACGCATATGCATTGCAAATAGGCAAAATTAAGGAATGTATACTTCACAGTAATCCACATACCGTGAAATCTTGAAGTATCTACCTATTCTGGTTCATGAAATTGGGACTCTAAAAATAGTGCTACCTGATGAAACTATGTATTATTTTTACTTTTTTTTTTATTGCTCATAGATTATTTTTTATTTAACCCAACCGTTTCTAACTGCTTTTCTCTCAACTTTTTGATCTTATCAAACATCAGCATCTAGAAAATAAAATGATCAAAACGCAACTTTTACTATTTTTTTAATCTACCTGAAATCAATCACTTGCTGCCAGTAGTCATTGATTTTTTATCTAATAGTGAACTTTCCATTGCTCAACATTGGTGTCACAATCTTGAACGCAATCTTGGTTGCCTCAGCCAGATAAAGGTGTATTTCGGTTCTTCATTCAGCAAGATAAAACTAAACTTGTAAGAATTGTAAAGTATTGGGATTATAAGATGTTACTTGCATAAGAAAGAATAGATAGTTTTCTAGTGGGGACTAAAATATTTCAACATTCTATATAAAGTAATCATACCATACAATACAACAATTATTCATTGCACACCAACAAACAACAGAAACAGTAAAATAGAGCCTTAACATAAATTATGGTAGACAAAAGGCGGTATTATCGCTAAAGAGCGATCTCTTCCAGACAACTTTTGGGTAGCGGAAATGACACAAAATAGCTAGGAATGAGTAGGTGGTGAGATAAGATTATAAATAATCATCCAGATGCTTGATATCCAAATTTCAATAACTGACTCCCTGTTCGTCAGGTGTCACCTCTATTGAAATTATATCTCACCATTGAAAATAACAACTAATGGGATTATCATGCACTTGGCTTGGATATTTACCCAGTATGAATGTATATACGAGATGATGAAAGGGATGAATGAATCATGTGAAAATTTATACAGATAAGAAGGAAGTAAGAAAGTAAATGACAGGCGATAGGGAAGAATGGAAGAAAAAAATATGTTTCGCTGACTTAAAATAAGTAAAAAAAGAGTGAGACAACGGTGAATATTCAAGTAACACCAAATAGGATCAAGTAAACATCTTTGGAGGTCTAACTATGTAGGGTTTCTTTCAGTATACCTACTTAATAAAAAAATTCACAGTTACTGACACCAAATGGACAGTCTAAACCTGGATTACATTTTAGAGATTAGATTAGCTCTAATAGACATTTGTACAGGATGTCTTTATATAGAATTGAGAGCTAGAACCAATTTTTACATTATTTTATAATAATTTACCTAATAACATTCCAATTAAGGTTTTCTTGAAATGAGAATTAAATGAGTCTGATGAGATTTTCATACAAATTTTTAGTATCGATCGGTTAAAATCTTTAAGAGAATAAATTCAAAAATCGCATAGCTATGTGCTCACATTAGTAAGTTTTACTAAATGTTATATAAAGAAATTATTGAGCAAATGGCTGTGTTTAGCATCACTGTATGTTGGCTGGCAGTTCCTGTTAAACAAAGTACATAGAACTCAATATGCACCTTTGTGTAATATGACTTTTTGGCTACACTTTTCTCATAATATGAAAAGATGCCCTTACTGTTCAAAGATTCCAATGAGAATTAAGTTAGTGCCGGTTCATACTAGTTCGCCCTAGGATTTTCTGAAGAAAGAACAGTCCTGGGAATATCCTATAATCCAGTACTGGTACTAAACTCCTTAGTCTTTAAAATATTAATAGTCATGTATTCATAGAATAGGTAAGATATGAGACATAAATGTTATTTATTTATTTTGACTGTAACTGACCATAAGGAGTGATAAAACACATTGTTGTTGAGCCAGTTTCAGATAATTATAATAATAGCTTTTATCACTGACATACACAATGAGTACTTGTTTATAGAAATATATCTTCCGTTAGTAGTTGAATACTTTCACCACATATTTTTATCAGTTTTAAAGAAGCAGAAAGTAAAGGGGATACTAGATATGAATTACTTATTTCTCTGATAAAGGTTAAGCAAGGTTATAGTTGGAATGCAGTATTAAAATACATTGAAACTTCTCAATAATTTTTCAACAAATCATTACGCGCAATGAGACAAAGACATCACGAGCTTAAAACATGCGAGATGACAAGTGAAAAAAAAAACTATAAATAGTATCACATGGTTATGGCGTAACGATCGTAAACAAAGCGAACTCACCTCCATCCTTAAAAGACGCTGTCTCGTCGATTGGGATGATAAACAGCGGCAAAATCCCACTAAGACCCACTAAAATCGACGCCAGGGACGCGAAGAACCAGGGATGTTCGTCAAGTTCATCCACAAAGCTAACTAAATACTCAGGAAACAACCCCGAAATAATTCCCGCCGATTCCATAGTAAACTTTAAAATTCTAATTTCAAAATCACTCACGAACCAGTCTGATACAGTCACTGATTTTTTAATTATAATAATCGTTCATAGCTATCGATCTCAACCGGCCAGCAGCTTCCCGCGCGACCAACTAAACAAAGTCAGCTTGAACCGAGATACTCGCGCATTTTCCAGATAAAGAAATACACCGTCCGATCAGACGAACTAATCTACACTGAGATTGAGTGCGCCTGTAAACATCAACTATTATCTTGAATATAAGTTTCGTAAAGCGCTCACGGTAAACTTATTACATTGTACTGTCTGGAAATGCGTATGTAACTAATTAACAACTCGTCCATTCGTGATGAAAAGACAATCAAAACAATTGGTTTAATGAATGAATAACTACAATTTTATACGATTCGATGTTGAATGAACGAATGACCGATCTGTCTATAGTGTCACTGTCAGTGCTGTCAAACACAGAATTTGAATGAGGGAATGGTTTTTTTTTTTTTTTAAGGAATTTTATGGCAATGAAGGAATGAAGTAATTCCTGAATGTTGCCCGCTTTACAGTACTAAATCCGGATACAAAAACATAATTAGTCTGTACGGCAAGTTATATGGGGAATTTAAATAATGTCTTATGATTATTCGCCTATAAAGCGGCAATGAAGTAGTTAATTATGTGTTCACTGCATTTTTTTACAGAGCCGCATTTATTTTTGGTAATTATATGAAAGTAATCTTCGAAAATGCATTACAGATGGCGGCAATGTTCAAAATGTACATTCTTGAATTGGAAGCGTCTCTACAAGATTGTACTAAAAAAAATTTCATACAGCTAAATCCATCAGCTTATACATTTTTTTTATACATATTTTACTTTAAGTACTTTTGCAATGTATTAAAAACATATCATTTTCAAAATACAGAAGCAACTGCGTAACATAATAATTCTGACTGTACATGTACATACCTAACTAATTATGACGAATCATTAAATTGTATTGTACAACGATAAGTGCGTTCTGATCTAATAAAACTTTGAGATAATCGACGCGAATAGACTTCCTAATTTGTAAAAAACGACAAACAGGTGATAGTCCTTAATTTAGATTAAACTCAAAACACATCATCTCCTCTAAATAGCTGAGTATACAACTAGGTGCCGTTCGGCGTAGCATTACTGGGACACGAATGCAATACGAATCTTCTTGGCAACCACCACCTCGCTGAGCGCCCAGTTGAAGCAAAATGCCGAACTTATTTTGGCTTGCCAATTTAAATGTCTGACAACATATAGGAACATACAACTGTTACAGTATAACTTTACCGTGCTAACATCTCGCATCACATTTGTATTCGTTACACATTAAACGGACAGACAGACGACATGACGGAAGTCTGTTCTGGTGCTGTGTTGGGTGAATGTTTGTAGTTACACAATTTCGCGCCAATGCGATTGATAGTGAGTGAAATTAAAAGCGACGTGACGGGAGTTTGTGACTTTGTGAGTGCATTGGACAGTTTCAATCGTAAGCCAATTGTTATCAAGTGCGTGAAGTAATTGAAAAAAAAAGACAAAATGGATTCGTGGGGAATTTTGAACGTGGACAGTGCTGCGATTGCTATTTCCAGAGATGAGACTGGATCAAGCTTTCGGCGGAAACAAGTTATGGTAAATAAATTAACTTAAAAGTGTTCCTTAAACCTGATTTAACTAGGTCTTTGATTTTTCGTTTCCATTAATTAACTCTAATTTAAACAAATAATACCACAGGAGTTTCACATTACTCAGCCGTAAATTCTAGTATTTCCGTATCTACGAATTATCGACTACATGGAATTTATAATCATATTTCATTTTGGCTTCGCCGTAGTCGGGTAAAAACGAGTCCCTTTGTTCATTGTGTAGTTCGACAGCCCTTGCTATTATTAGCTAAAAAGACAATGCTATGCCAGTTGCCATGTACATGTGTATGTAGTTTTCTATCAGACATCTCGATATCTAGGTACTAGCAATACTAGCAAGCAAATGCATGCGTTTACATTTTGTTGTCTAAATAGGTATTCTGAATAAAACTCAGATAAAATCAATTTTATAGAATACTAGCTTCAGCCCGCCACTTCGTCCGTCTAAAATTCGTTTATCGCGGATAAGGGTATTTTTCCGGGATAAAAAGTAGCCTATGTCCTTCTCCGGGACTCAAACTATCTCCATACCAAATTTCATCCAAATCGGTTCAGCGGTTTAAGCGTGACAGACAGACAGACACACTTTCGCATTTATAATATTAGTATGGATTTAATGCTTGTGGTTTTTATTGCCTGTTTCAATCACGAACGTTTTTAAGATCTCAGTTTAAAATATGTCTGAGTAATATATAATATGTGTGGAGAAAAGAGTTTAAGATTATAATATTTTATTTAAGTATTAATTACATGTTACAAATAATAATAATACTGGCTAGTAAGTCTTTAGCATTATATTTAGTAAAGACCTTAAAAGTAAGTTGTAGTTGACGGTAACTGTTGCAGTAGTTAATTGTAGGGCTACCAATAGATTCACCAAGAAATTAGAATAAAACATGATCTAACAATGTTAAAAGTGCAAGATTCCTGTTCCAAACCCAGATGTTTAAATCACAAATGACACCACATCCAAACAGTTTGTACTGAGATTCCGTGACATGACGAAACGAAACCGCACATAAAACTTTAAAACTTCCATGCTTTTTCTCTTTCGCGGTTATTCCTGTACTTTATTCATTTCACTGGAATATATGACCGTCTTATGCGAAACAGATGTCTACATCAATAATTTTAAAACTAGTCCTACGCTTTGATCTGAATATTTAGTTTAGTTTTAGAGCATTTTTTTTAGTAACCGCAAATTGTAAACAAATTTTGCTACGAGATTTGTACGAGATTTACCAAATGCCAAATGTAAAAAAAAAATTGATGCAGAAATTGTATTTAACGATGTCCAACATCAAAACTCTTCCGATAAAAAAAAGTTGCACCGAGGTGAAGACGCATAATATCATTAACAGAGTTAAAATAATTATAAATCCATCACCCAATCTCGGGATCCTGAAAATTATAAGGTACTAAATGTTTGAGATTCGGGCTTTTTTGTTTTTATTACTAAAATACAAAAATAAAATAATTTATTACTCGAGTATATCAATAAAAATACGAATATGTCAATAATTTTAAAGCAAGCGTTTTATAAAACAGATATAAGTATATAACCAAGTCAGCAAGTCACACACGAAATAGAAACCGGGAGTTGTTTGTTTATACTATGTGCCTAGTTAGATTATAAATAAAAATCGGCCAAGTACTAGTCAGAATGGTTCCGTACGCAAAAAATACCGAGCAAAACACGTTACCCCCATTATGCGGTTTAGCTCAGTGGTGGTCCTGGGTTCAAATCCCGGTAAGGGCAAATATTTGTGTGATGAACATAAATATTTGTTCCTGAGTCTTGGATGTTTTCTATGTATATATATAAGTAATATGTCTATGAAATATATCGTCGTCTAGTACCCATAACACAAGCCTTATTGAGCTTACCATGGGACTAGTTCGATTTGTGTAAAATTATCCTGTAATATTTATTCATTATTATTCATTATTATTATACTTTTCTTTAATATACTTTATTCTATTTTTATTATTTTCTGTTACAACGGCCACAAATACTGTGACAAAGACAAATATATTGACCTATTACGGTTAAAGAGCTCTAAGCCTGGCCCACGGCGCCATGTTTTAACTAAGACATTACATGTTATAACCAAATGGGGGTGAGGCCTAAATGTGTTGTTCGTTTTTTGTTTGCCGAGTCGATTCGATTGTATAACTTTACTAACATGTTAGCAAAACAATATTGTGTTCATAACATGGCGCATGCACCGGACCCGGTTCGACAGACAGACTGATGAAAAGATAGAGGAGGCTTTTAGTAATAGGGTCCCTGTCCTGTGGTACCCCGTGGCTACGGTACGAAATCCTGAAAACACAGATATTTGCAACACAAAAAGCTACTTAATCTTACGAAGTTAAGGTAAATTGATTGCCTATTCTTATCACTGATTACTAGTATCAATAAATTGTTTTATTTAAATAATGTAATCTATATAGGCCAAAGGAAAAATGTATTCATACGAGGGAACTGTACAAATGTCACTTCGGGTGTTTAAAAATTGATACCAAAAAACAAATTGTTACAAAATAAGATATTTGTAGATCTTGACTTCATATAACGTATACTATCGGGAAAAAATATAAAATGCACACCTTTCATAAACATACTACATATTCCCATCTCCATCAATAAGTAGTCAAATTGTATTATTATTATAGCACTACCTTCTGCCCGCGACTTCGTCCGCCTTAAATTCGGGACTCAAACTATCTCCATACCAAATTTCATCCGAATCGGTTCAGCGGTTTAAGCGTGAAGAGGTAACAGATAAACAGACAGACACACACTTTCGCATTTATAATATTAGTATGGAATATTGGTGGTTAAATGCAAAGTTTCAGACTGATACCCCTGTATGCAATCATGCATTTTGAATAATCCATGAATAAAAATGCCCATCTCACTTTGGGACCCTTTCACATGAGAAAAGAGATGCATAATATTTATAGTCAGACATAGAGTAGGTTTTCAAGCGCAAACTTCGGAAATCATTGAATACTCTAGTATATAAGGCAGGTCCAAGATGTGGCTGATGATAATTCGTTAAATTGAGGTGAAAAAATGAATGAATTGCACATAAAATTGCTTTGGCGGGATACACCTAATCTAATCCAACGACAAATATTAATCTTATCTCGGCAGAATAAGTACGTAAGTAATTTTTTTTAGGACTAGCCTAAACTAATGCTGCTATAACTGTATTGTATTGACGATTATTTTTGGGACTTTTTCATTTATTATTTAATTTTTATAATGTTTACTAATGTAATTTTTTATTTTTTTATTTTGTACAATTTTTATCAATAATTGCTTTAAAATAACAATTCAAAAGTGCTTGTATCAAGGCCTACTTGAATAAAGAAAATTTTGACTTTGACTAAACGATGAACCTTTTTTAGGACCAAGTCAAGTATTTAACTTAATATACATACCGCTGGTTATTTTTTTTGCGGAATCAATTGTTAAATGCCCGTAACATAAGTTATTTTAATCATAGGTACTTACTTATAAAATATATACAAGAAAATGTAATACTCGTAGGTAGGTAAGAGACATGGCATATTATAGTAAAGAAGATTGCGCTGGCCGAATCTCAAAGCCCTAATCTTTCGTAAGATTACTTCTAGCCATGTGTTGTTAATAAGAGTTATTGTAGTCTGCTCCGATGAGTCAGTGTACCAGGAAATACCTCTAGAGTTGCCAATTACTCCGCGCGACGGAGAATGTAAACGCGATAAACTTTCATTCTTTAATAAATTACGCGCTAATATTTCTATGCGATGTCCTTGATATAGTAGTAAAATGAATGAATGAATCCTAATAAATTATACCATACCTAACAACAGTTCATTTTCTGAAACTTTATTTTAAAACAAAATGAAGATGCATCAAAATGCAATCACTAAGTGCTAAATACTGCTGACGAATACTTATGAACTCTGTCTGCCCCATATTCTATTTTTAAATACACACCTACCATCTGGCCCTCATCATTTAGTTCACATTTAGACATTTACAAACATCATATGACATTTGAATTTCCCGCCCTTCTCTGAAACAAATATATGCTTTACAATTTGCATAATTTCGACAAGACCAGAAATTGTTATCATTTTATTTAGATTTTAATGATGCAGTTCTTATCAATAATATGGTGGAGATGGACAAAATCCCTAATTAAAAAGAAGGCAAATCGGCACATTCTACCAATATTTCCTGTCGCGTACTTTAGACTCGACTACTCCCAGATGATTCCAAAATTAAACACAGCGTTTCGTATTCTCCGCTCTCCATTAACTTTCCACGTACATGAAGTGAACCCGTGATTAGTGTCCTTTTTCAATAAATTGCGTATTTAATGGATTGTTAGTGTTTTGTGGTGGATTTATAAGACATTATCATGGATCTGGGGACAGATATATGGGGTCAACTGGCCCTGGAGGCCAGTCAGGTCTATTTGACTGAAGACGGTAAAGTCCGGAGCCCATTTGCAAACACGGTAATGTTATGGAAAGTAGAGCACTGTGAGTTAAATTTTAGGTCAACAATGCACACATTATATAAACTAATTGGTTTATTTCGGGCTTTAAACTATGTTTTCATTATCCTCATTTACTCTCTTATATTGTCTGGATATTTTAATAGTACAAAGTCTGTGTATATCAGACGTTGATTACATTAACAGATTTTTTAAAATTGAAGTGAAAGGAATAAATGACAAAAATTCTGTCATAGTAATCAAAATAAAATTACAAATGAGGAATATTTTTGTGCGGTTTCAACCTACAAGATTTATTTTCTTTTTCAGACAATCGAAAAATTACCTGACAAAGTATTACTTAATATATTTGCGTATTTATCACACCGGGAAATATGCCGAATGGCAATGGTCTGCAAAAGGTGGCGCCTAGTAGCCTATGACACGAAGCTATGGACCCACGTCAGTCTCCGTCCTGAAATATCTGGATTACACGTCGGTTAGTACATCATAAATTATCCAAAATCATTAATCATATCCACCTGTTCACTAATTACCATTATTTTAGTACCAATTTTATTACTCTGGCAACACCACTGGTGCAAATATCATTCACTCAATAATTCGCGCTTATTTTCAAAACGTTCGTCAACCTTTTTATTTTTTAAACTGCTCCATTTCAGGGTCTTTGGAATCGCTTTTGGCGTTGATATCGATAAGGTTCGGACCGTCGCTGCGCTACATCGAGCTGCCCATCGAATTGATCACACACACCGTACTACACGAGTTAGCCGCAAAATGCCCGAATTTGACCCACATGTTACTTGACTTTAGTACTGGTACGTATAAAAACTTAAATATTTTGGATCGATTCGTTATTAAGAAATTTTAAGTGATACGGAGTTCAGCATATTTGCGATATTTGATACTAGTTTAGGCAACGGTATTTATCCTGTCCTTCGGTAACTGTGCCTTTTAAGGATAAGAAATGACGTCATCGTCACTTAAATATGAAATACTAGAAGGTGCCTATAACTATTTATGAATGCCCAGCTACCCGTGTGCCAAAAATAGTTGAAATTCGTTAAGCCGTTATAGCGTGATGAAGACACATACAAACATAAATATTTTTCGATTAGGTGACCTTCAAATAACCTGTATCATTTTTTTTTTGGAAATATTTTCATGATAGTGATTTCTTTTTTAAAACTTTGTAATAGTAATAGATAGATGTTATTTAAGTATGGTTTATTTCTATACAAAAAAATCTATTCTTCATTGTCAGCAGGTGAAACAAAAAAGCTTTTGTATATAGTGTAAGCATTTTAACAGTTCAATTTAAAAAAGTTGGAGTGTGAAAATTAAACTGCTCTATTAAAGTAGATCTATTTTCTGCACAAAACGTACTTAAACTAGCATCATATATAAACGTCCCGTTGTCCTTCGAGGTTCCTACGGACAGAGTGTTAGTAAAAGCTTATTTTATTTCTTTCAGCCATGCAGTTGCACGACTTCTCCGAAATGCAGGCCTTCCCTACTAAACTGCGGTATTTGTGCATCTGCCTGTCCGAGGTCATCTTCATGGAGGGCTTCATGCGCAAAATATACAACTTCATCAACGGGCTCGAGATACTGCATCTGATCGGTTAGTTACACCTACTGTTTGTCTAAAACCATCATCGACCGTGAGACCTTATGTGTACTACGTGTTGCATAAAACCGTCCCGTCCTTGATTTTGAGATACTGCACCTGATCAGTTAGTTATGTACGTACACCTACTGCTTGCATAAAACCTACATCGACCGCGAGACCTTAGCAGTTAGCAACGTCTTGCAAAAAACCGTACTGTCCATAGTTTTGGCCAGGCATAAAGTCTTGAAATTAAAAAGTGGCAACACTGTAGTGTCGTCCCTTTTTTCCTTACATTGATTTGAAAGGGATGCCACTGCCACTTTTAAATTTCAAGACTTTTTTACTCTACTGCACCTGATCGGTTAATTATCCTAAATCATCCACACCTCGGACGATACTCGGAACCATCATCCATCACATTTTCACCGATACACTTTCATTTTCAGTTTCATAGTTGTGGCCAGACACGAACTAGACAGGTGGAGCAAATACGGAAATAGAAGAAGATGCACTAAAGTTGTCATATGTGTGTGATTATTGTTATCTTTATGAGGATATTATCGCAATTAACATGTGACTTATTTTAATTGCATTTCGGTCATAGAGTTTGGCCAGCAAAACATGATAATCAAAAAATGCGGCAAACTTTAAAAAAATCATCACCTGGCAATACGGTTTGCATAAAGATTTGGCAGGTTTTATAATTTGACAGTTTGTTTCATATGTAAAATTGTTGCCATATAAATAATTCAGTTTCAAGGTCAATATCATGTTTCTCTGGCCAAACTAGCTTTGGCGGAGTGAAATTGCTGCAGCAGTTTTGTGACAATCAAAATTAGTAAAACTTTTCATTATTTAGGTAAGTGTAATTAAAAACGGCTTAGAATTAGATAAATAACAATTCTGAGTCATCTTACGATGAATATATATTGTGTAGGTAGTACATACATACATATAAAAATAATAAATTATAAGACTATCCTACATCTCGTTCTATTTTCGAGTTGTAATTGTTGCGATGGCTTGTCCGACCCTGGTTATGGTACGTGTGAATTATTTTCAGTCGGAAGACGTCTGTATTGTAGGACAAAAGTGTCCTCTAAATATGCCCCCCGCGGGCACTTTACGTGTTTTGATTCGAGAACAAAAATAGCCAACTGATGCTTATAGCGCAGCTTTAATTAAAGAGGATGGAGTGTGAATTATTGCCTGATATTAATTGTTAGGCTCTTAGAAACCAGACCGATTCTAAATTGGATCTGTTGGTTAGTACCTATATCGTTGAAGTCAATGCACAAATTCATAAAAAGAGCCCCATATCTTTGAGTACTCATAAGCAGGCATTGAATTTTGATCTCATTTTCTTATTCAACATAAGCGCACAGTTCACTGTATTCCAAATTATTCGTTCTTCGATAGCACGTCAAGGTGCACATCCACACGATTATTAAGACGAGATAAGCTTTGTCTTTATCTGATTCATCATTATCAGTATCTCCCCTCTTTTTCTCACACAATTGCAATTGTTTATCTCGTCTCGATGGCTGTTAGTCAGCTAGCATCTTTGCTGTTACCAATTGTACTGTGTAGTGGTGGTGGAGCTGCCGCGATAGCCCCCGGCACCACGTGTTGGTGGCTGCCGCACGCGGGCGCACGGAGCTATCGGGAGTGTAGGTACCTTACTATATTCTAGCCGGTCTGTGTCATGATTGCTGTCAGTGCCCTAGCTACGCCTGCGCCTGGGATGTGGATGGGTGGGATAATGTGTGGAGAACCCTTGTATGAAGACCGCGTCTCGAAGGCTGTGCCTTAGAAATGTGTGCTGTTGCTACTCCCCACTAGATGGCGTTAGTGGTGTCGCCATCGCCACTGTCAAGTCTCAAATCCTGTCTATTCTTTTGCAGGAACCTACGAAAAGATCGAAGAAGAAGAGGAGGAGATCTACGAGGTGATCAACGTGCACAAACTCAAGTCAGCCACGCCCAACCTGCGCGTCATCAACCTGTACGGAATCAACTTTGTCGACGACTCCCACATCGATGCGTTCAGCTCCAACTGTATTCAGGTACACGTATATTTAGGTTTAAGTCTTTCAACCCCCGTGTCTCCGCCATTTTGAAAACAAATCCAAAAATTAATTGTGTGTTATTATCGAGCCTGCTCACAAAATTAATTATTAATTTTAAAAAAAGCCGGCCAACTGCGGATCGGACTCGCGCACCGAGGGTCCAGTACAAAATATATGCTACAAACGGCCGTATCTATGAAAATCCAGAGTTAGTGCCCTAGTCCTAAGCAAAATGTATGCGGTGTTGCCATTGTATTCTAACGTCTTTTTTATAGTCATACTTGTTATGGCCATTTTTTGATGAAAGCAAGCCGCTTTGCACAGTGATAGGGACCAAACTGAGTGATTTGACACGCAGCAGCGGAAGTTTCACCCCTTAGGAACAGAGATGGTGCCACTTCTTTAAAAAATATTTCAAAAAATTCTACAAGCTACAGTTATGGACCGATATCAATGTTTAATATCTCAAATGAAAGCTTATTATATAAATTACTTATAAAAAAATATTGTAAAAATGTATACTGTAAACTTCTGGCAAAACACGGCATCTTAAGTTTTTTTTCTTACTTGATTTGTAGTTTTTACTTGATTTCTTAAAAAAAACTGTATGGAACATGAATGGTTTAATGCATAAACATATTACTCAGTAAATAACAAGTATAATAAAAAAAAACCCGACACCGATACCTTTCATAGTTCACGAAATATGAAAATGTGAGCCCAAATTTCTTTAAAAACTATTTCAAAAAATTAAACAAGCTAAACTAATACACCAATTGCAATTTTTAATATCCCAAATGAAAGCTGATTACACACATGGCTTACAAAAAAATAGTAAAAAAACAAATACTAAAAAAAATTGGCAAAAAACGCCATCTAAGTATTTTTTTCTTAATTAATTGGTAGTTTTTACTTGCTTGCTTAAAAACATTGTATGTTGTATGCAACATGAATAGTTTAATGCATATATATATGTCTATATATATCTTAAGGAACTATCAACCACATACTTTGAGAAAGCCAGCTCCCACCCGAATCCTTTAATTAGGAACGCGGCGGATTACGTTCCGGCCCGCATTCCGGTAGAATCTGACTTTCAAATAATACCTGAATATATTGATGATCGTATACAAAGTCTTGTAAACACATTTACTACAGACCGTCACTGACCAGACCGCCTTCTGATTGGCCGTTAGAAGGCTAATCAGAAGACCGCGGCACATACTGTCCGACCCGGACGATGTCATCACGGCTACCATCAAACGATGGTACCCGGAGGACTCCTCCGACTCGGACACAGATGACGGACCCATAACCATGTCGCTGACTATTACTTTGACCGGAACATAGACTTCCAGGAAAATACACCGCGACTTACAGACGCACACTCCACACCGTCACCGTCGACCCCGCCGGCGGGGTCGTCCACCGCGGTCTTAAAACAAGGGTTCCCCACACAAATATCCCACCCATCCTATTCCCCAAAAGCCCCAACAAAAACCTTAATGTCCCTAGCTAAGGCCACGTACTACTGACATGACGTAGACCGGCTAGCATAGGTAGGTACACACCGACTGCTCCGTGCGCCCGAGCGCGGCAGTCATCAACACGTGGTGCCGGGAGCTGCTGCGGCAGCTTCACCGCCACAACACACTCAATCGGTAACAGCTTATTAGCTAGCCGAATAAACAATACCTCCAAGTCAAATCACTCAGTTTGGTCCCTACTATCACTGTGCGAAGCGGCTTGCTTTCATTATAAAATGCAGCATTTTGTCCATAACAAGTATGACTATTAAAAAAAGCGTAACGTGATTATGAAGGCAACATGAAAGTAAAATTTGACCCACTTCTCGGTTTCCAATTACGTTAAAACTTGTCCTACTTATGTAGAATGCAGAAAATGCAATATTATGATACCGTCGAGTTGATCTGATGATGGAGCTGCAAGGGGCTCATACGAACTCTGTAACAAAATAACACAACCCTGCCGAGTTTGGGCGCCCTTAGATTCGTTTCAAAGTAGTTGACGGGGTTCAAAGAAAAGTACAGTCGACAATGAAGGCTTGTCACAAAAATAAAATCATTGACAGAAACTTTATAATCTTACCTTTCGTTAAGCATGAGACGTGTACTCGTAGTTGTATTAAGAGATTTCAACTTCATTGTTGTTTTCAAATTTAAAATCACTCTTCGCTCGCATCGTAGATTTTGTTGACTTCAATAGGTCTATATAACTCAAAATTTTGACGTAGTTTTTTATTATGCTTGTTTTATCAGGATCTTATATATTAAAAAAAATACTGTGAAATACCCTATTATCTTTCGTGTCAACAGTTGGAGTGTCTAGCAGTGAACTTCTGCAACAAGGTGACGGGGTCCACAATGAAGACTCTGTTCCAGCGCTCTCGACGCCTAACCTGCCTGCTCATGAACGGCTGCAGTGAGTACATATGGGCTTCTTGTAGAACTTCCTACCATGAAATCATTAAATTAGCTCAAAAACCAGGCACCTAATACTTGGGGGAAACTCACTGATACGGCATCAGTAAATAAAAAATAATCACAACTGGAACTACATGCTTAAGACAGGTTCGTTGTGTGGCGAACCACCCCAAACCTTGGCCCTAGTAGTACCTATCCTTTCAAAGTAGGTAGCATACGAGTAAAGCCAGAAAAAGGTACGTGTACCTTTTTCTGGCTTTATGCGTTACGAATGAAATATTCAAGACTTAAACCTCATACTTGGCTTTGTCTTCAGGTCTCCAATCCGAGCATGTAATGGCGGTAGAATGGGAGAAATCGTCGATCCAGGAACTGGATGTGACGGCGACAGACCTGTCGACAGAGTGTCTCATAGATATGTTGACGCGTGTGCAGAACCTGCGTTTCCTCAGCGCCGGCCAGATCAACGGGTTCAATGACTCAGTGCTTAAAGCCTGGACAGAGTCTGGGACCGCCAGGTCAGTGGACCATCATTTCGATACGGAGATATCGACTGCTAAACGGGTTGAACGGTCAACACTCCCGCGCGATTCCACCGTTTGTGACAAAAAGTTGATGCCTTAACTTTACCATGGTATTAAAGGCAGCCTTTAAACTCCTCACTTACCTACTTTGGCATATTTAAGAGTCCCTGGCAGGCTCGGCCGAATTTCACCTTCCCATACAAACGGAGTTAAGTTCTCATTTTAAAACTACGAGTTGGATTGTAACGAAACTTTGCATATACAAAGACATGAGGTATATCTAGACCTGTAATTAGTTTATATGGCTCCAGTTTATAAAACAAACAACATACAGCAAAAACAAGTTTTGTATGAAAAACTTAAATTCGCTGTTTTTTTTTACTGTGGTATCTGAAGCTACGTAAACTAATTACAAGCTTGCATATACTTTTACTTATTCTAAGTACAAAGTTTCAGAGCAAACTAGCTAGTCGTTTTAAAATGAGAGCTTAACTACGTTTATATGGAGAACCAAGCTTACCGGGGACTCTTAAGTTGCGACCAAATTATACACCATTTGACCGTATTCAACTTCTTCTTTGTCTTGGTTATCTTTCTGTTTAATATTCAGCATATCAATTATATTAATGCCTTCCCTTAAGCCTAGTCTAACACATAATTGAGTCTGTTCTTGAGGTATGGGAGAAGTGCGGGAGGGATGTGTTTACGGAACGTCAAACGACGCGTAACTTCAGTCGGGTGTTTTTGAGTTACAAGCCTGACGTTGTATAGTCGTTTTCGTTAGATAGTTAGGACCGGTTACCCGCATCTGGCATAACCTTTTTTGTCATTATCATCATTATGCCAATAATGCATTCTTTTCAGAAACATTAGATTTTTCAGGACTTTTTAAGGTATCGTTCTATTAAATACATTCGGTTAGGTTAGGTTTGTTTTATAACAAACCTGAGAAGTTTACGTGTTAGGAAAAAATGCATTATGCACAATGAAGATTATGCCAAAAAAATGTATACCAGATGAGGGTAAACCGGTTAGGACATGTCATGTCACTTAATTTGTCACCCCTAACGTACGGCTTCATACCTTAAGATGCGTCCACATTTGTATCATTTGCCCGATCAGATCTTCGTCCCGTGGCATGTTCGCGTGTCACGATCACGCGTTTGGACGTTGCTCCGATCCGATCGCTCGAAATCCATGTTGCTACGCGTATCACACACTTAGATCGAACAAGCGCCGACAGTGAGCCACGCCACGGTGATCGGATACGAGCAAATGATACAAGTGTGGACGCACCTTTAGGTACAGACTCAGTTAAGCGTTAGCCCTGTAATATACACTATCTTTTCCCAAATGACGTTTCTGATCAATTCCTCTCAGGTATTACGTACTGTTACTGTATCTCTCCATCTTCCAGGAACCTAGTCGCCCTAGATGTAGACTCATCAGATAATCTTAGCGATGAGGCCCTGCACCGGTTCCTGTCGCGGCATGGCTCACAGCTGTGGGGGCTGGTGCTCAGCGGTATGCCGCACATCACCGACCAACTGTGGCAAAGCGTGCTGCAGCTGCTCACAAACGCCAAGTGAGTCAGGACTTCCATGCAATCTTTAACGTTCAGGGGTCTAGTGGCCCTGGACACCGGCTCGTCAGACAACTTGAATGACGAAGCTCATCAAAATATTCGAATGGACCTCAAGTAGCACACAAGCCGTATAAGGGCTTACCTTATACAGCTATTATACAGCCAGTTTGAGCGTTATAAGAGCTGTATAAGCTCTAATACAGCTTGTGGTTTTACAATAGGACTGATGTCCGCCCTATTTGAATCCAAACTAGATGCAATTTTTGCAATCTATAACCTCGAAAACCCTTGAAAACGACACCAATGACGATTTTTTAGAAAAATAGTGATGTCCGCCATCTTGAATTACAAAACAAATGCAATTTTTAAATTTTACACCTTCAAAACCTAGAAAACGACACTCATGACGACTTTTCACAAAAGTAACATCCACTATCTTAAAATCAAAATGGATGTTTTTTTTTATCCACACCGTGCCGCACATCACCGACTGCTGTGGTAGACCGTGCCGTGCTGTAGATGCTCAGCAACGTCAAGTCAGTTAGGTCTTCTTCTCTTCTGGTGCAGAGTACCCCAAAAAGCGTGTACATATGTGCATTACTGTTACTAAGTATAGGTAGTGAAGTTCATGAAGGAAACCCCTTCTAAGTAACACAGTAAGGCCGATTAGCGCTTTCATTGCCAGGTACCCGCTAGATGGGAGCTCTGCTCGGAGCAAATTTTCGCTACTTACGCATTTTGCTATGTTATCCGCTATGCGCGTATACTACGAAGCAAATAGGATCTACCCTTAGGTAAATACTTAATTTCTATTACAGAATCCTCATAATGGGAACACAAGAAAGGCTTGGAGTTAACATCCACGTAGATCAGGTAACTACTTGCGCTATCTTTTATGATCTAGTGTATTTTATTTATTTACGACGATACGTTTAGCTCAGTTGGTTGCACGACCGCCTACGAAACTGGCGGTCCCGGGTTCGAATCCCGGCCAGGGCAGGTGTTTGTGTGATGAGTTTGTTTTTGCTTCCATCCAGTTGGCTACTTGCAAACATTGCGTCGTGGAATTATATTGAAGGCGATGTGGTTTATCCCATCTCAGCCTTCTAAAATAAATTCTTAGGGCCTGACAGCGTCAACACAGCATGGCGCCGACAGCGAGAAAATGGCTCAGCGCCTCAAAAAAACTCGGTTATTTTTAGGCGCTGCGCGGTATCACGTGACGGCACCGCACGGTGATTTGGGCACCTTTTGAGCGCCAGTCGGCAAATGCCGTTCAAACTTTATTCATTCATCTTTATTATCTGCGGGCCTATGATGGTCGCGTTTATCACGCGTTAAACGATATGATAACGCCCCTGTCACTCTCGCACTCACATACGTGTCAGAAGGTGACGGCAGCTATGTCACTTATTTATCGCGTGACAAATGCAACCATCATAGGCCCGCAGACTCCGAATATAATATCGATATTTCGATCATCGCCACGTTTTGTTTGAAGTTCCAGTTTGTTTTATATTGCTGTGACGTCTGTGTCACGTAGTACTTCGCTGCTTGGCGCTCAAAGGGTTTATCGTTGTGTTGTTTCCCTAGCTGATGGACGGCATTGCGAACAACTGCCCAAATCTGGAGCGTCTCGAGCTCCGCTGGGACCCTGAGAACCTTCGCTTCAGCGACAAGAGTCAAAAAGCCATCGACATCCTGCGCGTCAAGTGCCTCAAGCTGAAATGTCTTGTGCTCAGGTAATAACATCTCCCAATATCTAACAGAGGTAGAGCTCTTTTGGGATCCCAAGACCCCTGGTAGGGGATATTTTCTTTCCGCTAAACTATATTTCCCAAAATGCCTCATTCCCAACTCACGCATATCCCCGTAACATTATAAGAACCTTCGCTTCAGCGACGAGAATCAGAAAGCAATCCTGCGCGTTAAGTGCCTCAAGCTGAAGTGGCTGTGTGATACGTTGTGTACGGACGATTTTTTTTAAAATATTTGATGATATAATGTTGTAAAGCCCGACCAGGAAAATAAAAAAAAACTATTGGAACTAATTTCTTCAACTGGCAATAGTAACTTCACACTCATTAAAGCCATCTGTCAATTGCTGTCAAAGTTATTTGTACGTTAAAATGCCGAAAACTATTAAAAGTCACTTAAGAAAAGTGATTTACAATATGACGAAGTAAATTTCGGATAAAAATCCTGAAGAATTAGACTGTATTCCTCTTAAGAACATCTCCGACCTTGTTGTCAATATGACTGATAGGTACATCATACTTAGTGTTGCTATAATTATTGCTAATTTAACGCCCCTAGAGCAGGGATTTTATTTTCCTGGTCGGGCTTTAGGTACTGTTTAGTTTAGTGCCTAGAATAAAGTAATTGTACTCCTCTTCACTTACTCATTTCAAACCACTGGTCTGCATGCAACGAGACCAGTACTTAACGGATGCCAATGAAAAAAATGTACATATTATTGAAGTACCTACCTCGAGGTCTTAATAATTACTTAAACTTTAAAAAATGATCCCTTCGTTAGTGATTCGCTTTATAAGTTGGTCGGTAGATACCGAGCAAACTCTGTACGGACCATGCTGCTTAAATTGGTGTTTTTCTAAGATTGTCACTATCAAATAATTGTACTATTTAGTCATTATCATAAATTTAAGAGTCAAACTCTTATCGATGTAGCTGATAAAGCAGTTTCCTTCTCGTCCTATCCAGGGCCATTTCCTTGATCTCCTTGTACGACATGACGGCAACCTTCTCTTTTGTTTGTTTTATATAGCTTTCATCCTTGGTCTTCCCCTTCCTCGCTTACCTACTCTTTAGTAATATGTACCTAGAATAACATAATAGGGTAGTTTCCTAGGTCAAAATAAATATGATACTAATTAGTCCGTCATTTCGATTTTCAAAAAATATTCGACACGTATTTTTTCTTTTGTCAATCAAACAAAAAAAACAAAGATAATAGCGTCAAAGCTTGGGAGTGAAAAGCGGTCGCACGGCGTGACGTCACGGCAAAATTTAATGGGCTATATCTTCATCATTTTTTGTTTGATTGTCAAATGAAAAAATAAGTGTCCAATATTTTCTGATAATCTAACCGACGGTCTAATTATATTTTTGTAGGACACAAGCCTATTGTACCTCTTCACATTATTGATATCCCTTCCCCATACAAACAGCCGCCGCCTTTTGGGCGCCATCTATTTCGCATATTTTTTGTGTCCGAAACGTATTTGGCGTAACAGCTTTCGCATAATTGATTTACGCCAAATGTTATTTTTGCATAGACTTTCGCAGAGTGAAAAAAATTCCCAATTGTATTTTGTTCGAATATTGTATTTGCTTATTAGTTATTACTGACTTGGTCGCCTTTCATTACGAATAAACTAGTTTCGCATATTTGTAAGTTCATTGGCATAGTTTTGTTAGTCCGAAACCTTTCCCGCGACCCGCGACCATATCTGAAACATCTTATTTAACTGTGACATAATCGGACGCGAAATGAAAAGCTACCACGAAAGTAACCATAGAAGACGCATTACAAACTGGACCACTACACATTTAGCCTGGTTTGGTTCGTATACCTTGCGTAGTACGCGTACCCTCAGAGTAGAAATAGAAGCCCCGCAAAGCGAGTCTTTATCGACATGCTCACATCCCTCACCATTACATAAAAAAAATCTTCCAAACAAAAATTCTTTAGTCTGGTTAGGTTCCTTAGTTATCTTGCGTCCGTCAGAGCAGCATCCTCAGGATTAAAAAACCTATAAATCTATTCGATAAAGTAGGCGAAATTAGATTATGCCTTCTGCGTAATTCATTTATGCGAATGTTAAATTTGTCGTCAGTAACAGTGTGGTCGGTTGCAGCGACGGGCGCTACTACGAGATCGTGAAGGCGAACTTCGAGCGCGCCGACCGCACCACGGTGGTGCGCACCTCCACCAACTGCCGCGTCTCCAACTACTACCTACTCTCCAACTACAAGGAGCTCATATTCAACTAACAGCCCCGGGTCTACGGTTATTTCGAACCGGGGCAAAACCTTGATGGTGGCGCCCCCTCTCTTCAGCGTTTGAGAAAAACTGTAAAACTGCCAATGAGTAGCATTTTTTGTGACCAAAACTGAGATTATAGAAAAAGAATACTTATTATGAGATTGTAGGAAAAGAGTCTTCATTAGTTCGATATTTCGAATGCTTGTCTTAAGGATTTGGCGCCCCCATAAAACTACCCCCCGGGGCAAGTGCCCCGGTTTGCCCTCCCCCTTAGATCCGGGGCTGCATAGCAAGTAAACCAATCCTGTCTAAGCGAGCGGTTATTCACCCTAGACTCCGCTAATACGGAGGAACCGCTCTCTAACCGGTAAATGGATTTCGCTCAGTTTTGCGCTCCGAGATATTAACCAGTTAGAGCGATGTTCTTGCGAGCGTAACCTTTATTATGGGTTAGGCTATCAGAGTTTGGCGGGTTACAAGTCCTGCATCGAAGTGCGACCCTCAAAAATCTGGTGCATTCGCCTTTAACCTTTTGAGCGCCCATTGTGTTGACGGGAAACCGTGCACCACAGGCCAATAAACCAGCTGTATGGTACCGTATAGCGGCAATGTTTTACGTTGACGTGATTTGCTGTCTTTGGCGTTCAAAGGGCTAATGTACGGCGTGTGATATAGAGGTTGGCACATTTAGATCGGTCAGTATGGGAAAGACTGAAACTATAAGACATACAAAAATCTCTTAGGAACCATGTCATCGATTTTAGTAATAAGAAAAATTTGCATTCATACATTTAAATAAAACTAAAACTATTTCTATTTAGATATCGATTGTGTAGGTCTTAAGCAGTAAATGTAACTATGAAACATGATATCTAAAGTGAATAAAATGCATTGCTTTTTTAAATGTATGAATGCAGTTTTCTTATTACTAAAATCGATGACATGGTTCCTGAGAAGGGATTTTAGTATGTCTTATATTAGTTTCTGACTTGCCCATACTGATCGATCTAAATGTGCCAGCCTGTATATGCGGAAGAAGCAATGGTTTCTAAGTTTATATTATTATTTAGAATGGGATGTTGGAAAGAAAAATATTTTCTAGTGTATAAGTCAGGTGCTGCCATGTCAGATTTTATATTTTTCATAATGTAAATCGTATGTTTGTTCCCCGTTGATGTCTGTTTTTTATTACAATAAATTGTAAATTCGTATTCATAGTTTTTATTATATTATCAAGTCCAAGCAATACCTTAACAACTTAAACGTAACCCGATTTGTACTCGCTAGCAAGCTAAGAGACCAAAGACAGATTACTACTAAAATAAATGTTTATTTACAATTTATCGTGAGAAATTACTATTTTTATATATAATTTAAAATAGTTTCAAATATTAAAAGCTATTTCTAAACACCTTACCTATTTACAAATAGCTTTATCCATGTTTTTATTTGCTTTTCCAATTGTTAGCTCGAGATACTAGCGCAATTTATCATTTGACACTCGAACACATGCACGAGACGAGACGAGACTAGCGGCGCGCGCGCCGCGCACAGCGCACCATCCACAACATCCACACAGACAAAAATATAGATTTCGAACAAACAGTAGATCACAAGTTCATCCGTCAGATTATAAAAAAAAACAATAACTTACTATACAAATCAATAAAAAATACCACTCAAATTATTTATCTATTTCATAGGTCGTATATTAATTGGTTGGCGGCTAGGCCGTCGAGTCACCTCACGTCGTCGCCTAAAAGTAATTCTGGTTCCTCCTCTAGAAGCAAATTCTGGTTGTTGCTGTTCTCCTCGTTGCCCGTGTCGGAGGTCCCGTCTTTGTTTATGTCGCTGTCTATCTTATAGAGTATGTCGTGGCAGAGCGGACAGCGGTCTTGCACGTACAGCCACTTCCGTAAACACACTCCGTGGAAATAATGGTTGCAGCGCGTGATCTTCGCCGAGTGCATCTCTTGGTAGCAGATCGCGCAGACATCGTCTAGCGTGTCCAGCTGGTCCGCCGAGGCCTCTCTGAGAGAATTGATCTTGTTCACGGCGGTTCTGCGCTTCATGAATACGGACCAGCCCGCGCGAGCTTCACACCAGATGTTGAAGTACGCGTGTATACACATCATGACCGCCCGGATCGCTCCTCCCGACTCAAACAGCAATATCCAGGCCCCGTTGAAGAATAAGAATATCCCGAAGCAGAACTCGATCGTGTTCCCGAACGCTCGGATGTAGTAGACGTAATCGTCCAATTGCTCCCAGAATGTACTCCTGTATGCGTCGATTAGGAATAATGAGTATATCATCAGGCTCACCACCACTTTGACTATGACTTCTATGCTGAAAGCGCTCACGGCTAACAGCCAAGTCGAGACGGAATGCTGCGACCACAAATACACTAGTAAGGATATTGGGAATATTATGAGAAACGCACAGACACCCAATGCTCTGACGTGTCTGTGCGTGCTTGGATTGTGCGATGCGCTCAAAGACATCAGCATAGGATTCACAATGTTGTGCAAAAAGTGCAGCAGAGCGGTGAACAACAGGCAGAAATTTCTGCACAATCTAATAAATCTCTTCTCAGGGTTCAAGGAAGTCAGCCCCGTCTGCAGAGCGAGTATATAAAAAAGTATAGCCGATACCGTGCCTATACTTTTGTCCTCTTCTTCGTCTGTCAATAGTATCCACTGGAAGAAGTTTCCTATATAGTGGCAGAAAAATGAGATCACTGAAGTCATGCCGAGAACGGCGGTTATTGTCTCACACCCAGTCACTAATAGCGACTTGGCCATCGATGCTACTGACTGGACGGCTAGCATAGTCGACACGCGTAGACCCTCGTCTGCTTCCTCATCGTAGTTGTCCATGAGCAGGAGTATCGCGTGCTCGGCCACACGGAGGACCCAGAATACCCTTAACACGCAGGGGACGTTGAGACGCATCCACTCGGTCTCCACCAAGGCGGATAATCCGTAGTTGCTCACAAACAGCCTTCCGTGCTGATACCCCGCATAGATTACGTGTATAACATTATCTGCAGAGGACCAGAGCACGTATTTGACTAGGAATAGTGGCAGCAGAGTAGAAAACACTGGCGAATGATGCAGAAGATTGGGTGGGACCGGCAGCATGGCCAAAAACGAGGGAGCCATGAAGCTAACGGGCAGTAGCTTCTGTATAGTCGCATGCCGTGGACCCAAGTGGACATTCTTGAAGAGCAAAGCTAGCGTAAACTGTATAGCGAAATTCTGGATAACTAGAATGCTGGGTCCGTCGAGATCGAGGAGGTTCTTCGTGTTGAGGTTGAGGATGTCTTCGAGAATGCTGGTGGAGTGGTGCGCGGAGCTGTCCGCGAGCGTGAGGGCTTGGATCTGCTTGATAGCTGACACGTTGGTCCAGTAGGAGACGAACACCAGGCCCACGGACACGAGGTACAGGTACACTATGATGAGGTGCTTCGTGTACAGCACGAATATGCACAGCGCTGACATGCATCCTGGAAATAAAGAAAGGGAAGGGTTAGAATTTCATTGCTTTACTATTGAATCAAAGAAATTACTTAGTGTATTAATATTAACATTAATAACGGATTAGAAAAAAGACGGATTTGTCGATTATTGTTATACTGTTGGAATCCGGCATTACTTAGACATTACACATCTATATTAGACGTTGTTTTGATAAATAATTATTAAGGAGTTTTATAGTATACGAAATGGTTTATAACTATCTATTTTGACGTAGTTTTATACCTTTGAACGCTTTCATATTTGAATGACGTCGGTCACACGTCAAGCAAATATTATTGCGACTATTTACGACACCTATGGGCGTTACTAGCGTGGTAGACACGAGAGCACACGACACGACACGGCGTTCAAAGGGTTAAAGAGCAGTTTTAACCTTTTGTTACACATTTAAATATAATTTGTCATCATACGAAGCTAAAACTTAAACCCAAAAAAAATATTTATCGCTTCAGTGACCTCCAAATAGTCCCTTTCAATAGTTTCTTTTAAATATCTTCAATGTACAGACATTTCATTTTTAAAACTTTATACTAGTATATATTACTTGAAAATGCCCGCAACTTCGTCAGCGGAGGACAGAAAAATCATAACCCTCTTTTTTCTTAAGCGTAGACGAGTAAAAGACGTGTGTCCTCATGGCTTACCTTCTAGTTCTTAATACGTATGTGTATTAATATATATATGTGTGATTTGTAGCATCATTTTGAGTAGATTTAAATTTAAAAAGTAATAAACTGATTTTGTTCGATTTTTTTGCATCTCACATTTTCCTAGCTGTAGTGAGGTGAAATGCATTTTGTGTCTTTCGCGGGTTACCATTATCTGGCATAATAATTATCCTCCCTAAATACACTCCGCATAACGAGTATCCCTGAAAAATGTTCCATCAAATGATAATTTTGCATAAACATCTACTTGGCATAACTATTAAAGACGTCGCGTCAGGACAATTACAAGGGAAGATGAAGCGTATTACTCTTATTTACTCAATATTTAAAGAAAAAGGGAAGTATAAGCCTTTCCTTGGGCAAGCCGGTGGGAATCGGCTTATATGGACGCCTCACCACATGCGCAGTGGCGCATACTTTACGTTTCGCAGCATATCATTTAGCTGAAGATTTTGTTGCGCCGATTTTCATTTAACATAAATTTTATTTATTGAAATAAAACAATTTAACGTATTATATCTCATTTTAGTTCCCGACGTTCCGGAAGCTTTTCAGCTTTCCATGGTCACGGGTGGTCGGGAACTAAAATGAGATAATATACGCGATATAATCCGTTAAATTGATTTATTTCAATGAGGAATAATCGAGGAAACAGAAGAAAATATTATGATTTTATTTACCATAATAATAATCCTACAGCAGACTTCTATTACGGCGTAATGTTTTTTTCTGCTAGCAGAAAAATAGGTTAAACTAAAAAAGTAGGTTAGGTTAGGTTATAACTGCGACCCCCTACTAAAACAAACGGATGCCAGGAAAGTAGAATAGGTTAGGTTAGAGCCGCGACCAGTGGTCTGAATATGGATTTTGGTTGTGGTAAGCAGTTTTTCTGTGCCTATATGGAGCCATCGTCTTTCAGGGCTTCAGGTTAGGCAGTTTCTCTGTGTCTATATAGAGCTAGGAGTCATTCAGCGTAGGCAGTGTAGTTGTGCCTATATGGCCCGGACGCCACTGACCGCGACCCCACACAAAAACGAACGGCTGCCAGGAAATAAGGTTAGGTTAGAACTGCGACCCTATACAGAAAGAAGTGGTTGAGAGAAAATAAGGTTAGGTTAGAACTGCGACCCTATACAGAAAGAAGTGGTTGAGAGAAAATAAGGTAAGATTAGGTTAGGACTGCGAACCCCTACAAAAACGAACGGCTGCCAGGAAAGCGACGCTCCATTTGTTAGAAATAATGAGAACTTTAATTCGGCATGATAAAATATTTATCTGCGAAATCAATATTATTATCATCGACAGTATGCTAAAGTATGATTCTGAATAAGAAAAAACTGCGAAGTGATTAATGCCGAAGGAAACTGTAAAATTAATCATAATCATAATCATAATAACGTTTATTGCACCATGGTAACAAGTTCTTACAAAATATATGGGTATCACATGGACCCTGAAAGGGTATAGCAATTGCCTTAAAACTAAGATTAAAACTAACATAACACATAGAAAAGAAATTAAGCACAGCCACAGTTGAACTTAAAGTTGCTAAATAGTAACAAAAGAAGAAGTAATTATAATAATAATGTATGCATATATCTTACAAAATCTAGTCTACTTAATTTTTGTCATCAAAAAACTCTTTCACCGAGTAGTAGGATTTCTGCGTAAGGAATGTCTTTAATTTATTTGCAAATATTGTGTCTTTTTCTTCTGCTTTTATATTATTTGGGATATGGTTGTAATATTTAACTGCTGCGTAATGGGGGCTATTTCTGAACATTTCTAAAGTTGGTACCGGTAGTATGAGTTTATTATTTGGCTACTCGTGCCTTGAAAGTCTCGCTACGCTCAGGAATCTATATTTGAACCACTCGCTCGACAAATAACAATTAACATATAACATAACAATAGTTATTTCTTATGCAAGGCTGCAAATTAGGTATTTGGCGTGAGTGCTGGAATTGAACGCTTTAGTAAGCGAAGCAATCTAAGAATGAGGCGAGAAAGATGCCTACGATCTTCAGAGTAAGGCTTCATGCACGAGCGCTTTTTCAACGGGTGAAAGCGTGTTAAAAAAAACCGGTCAAGTGCGAGTCTGACTCGCGCACCGAGGGTTCCGTACAAACTTTCATTTATTCCGACTTAAGTTGCCGCTACTAAGTTTGCCTTTGGTATCTATGGCGTCACATACAAATGAGGACTAAAGTTAACCAAACCGGGTTATTCAAAACTGATTTTTGGCCATCAAAAAAAGTAACAGATATAGATGTACGGTTATAATTTTCGTGTAATATTCATATAAAATTATATAATTACAGAAAATTTCATATTTACTGTTTGGTAAACTTCGGAGATTAGGGAATAAAATGAAATTAAAGCACGATAAAAAAATTGTTTCAAAATGTGCAGATCCTGCTCTTCCATATGATACCCCACTTGACCTAGTGGCTAGACTTTTCATTTTAGCCCCCCCCCCCCCCCCCCATATTCGTAGTTTTTTAGAAAATAAAAATATATTTTATAATGTTTCCTTTGCAATATACGAGGGGCGTTCAATAAATTCTCGGTATCAGTGTAAAAATGTGAAGTAATTCGTATTATATATATTTTTTGTAATAATTTTGCTCTTTCCTATTTTGTATGCGTACATATTATATTAAAATATTCTTATTTATATTCTCAAGGAAAAAAAGAGTTTTTATGGGCGAAATTTGCCTTAACTTTGCTTCAGCGGTGGTGCACCGATTTTTTTAGGGACTTTTCAGTTTCAGAAAATAGGAAATATTAGTCAGGCATTAGGGCTATGTTGCACGTAAGTTGACTTATTGATTAGAAGTTGCGGCCCCGAGCATCAGACATGGTAATCTGAAGTATTGTCTAAAGAAAAGGTCATAAAATTTATGTATTTGTTTTCTTCATATTTTCATTGACCACATTTTTTAGTTCCACTAGGATTATATCGTATCACTCTTCCTTAGTATTTATATATCCGTATATTTTTAGTGTATGCTCGCAATATATATTTTTTTATATAATTTTCTTTTGGCGGTCAGAAAAACTACTTAGAATTTTGACAAGTGACCCGTTTTTTGAAAATGTTATTGAATGAGTCTTAGTTTTTTTTGAGTCACCACAATAAGTCAATCTTGCACTTTCAGAATCAATTTTCTCAATTACTGTACCAAGATTTTGCTCACTTCATCCTAAACAATAATCAAAACAGGCTCCCATTTTACTGACGTCGGTACACATTTCATACTGTCATCTTTGTTTAGCTATTACATAAAGGCAAATTAATGATATCCTTTTATTATTTGCTTATTTTATTAATGAATAGTGACATCATATGACCCATCATCAAACATCATGATGATAATACTGGATCATATCCATACCGAGAATATATTGAACGCCCCTCGTATGTGGGGCTGACCATGTTTATAAATGTTCCAAATTTCAAATTGATAAAATAAGTAGTTTTTGAGATATGGCGCTCTAAGGCCAAGCCACACCGGATGCGTGTGCGTGGCGTGCACGTCGACGTGCGCGTGGCGTGCGCGTTGTAAAGTACGAATACCCATAAGAGATGACACACCGCTGCGCACGTGCACGCCACGCAAGCGGTGTGCCATCTATTATGACATGTCTTACGATACAACGCGCACGCCACGCACGCATCCGGTGTGTTTCGGCCTTAATAGTCGGACAGACGGACAGACAGACAGACAGACAGACAAAGTCGCACCGTACGGGTTCCTTTTTTACCTTTTTGGTACGGAACTCTAAGAACATTTAAATAACACAAATTGATAATTCGATACCCATGTCTTTATTTACACGAAGGCGGTTTTAAAGCGCGGCGCTTATAATCGAGCACTGTTGCATTTTCGACGTTGAGCGTTGGACGTTAAATCGAAATGCGAATAAAATTCTCTTGTTGTTTTTTTCGCGCTTTAGTTGCAAAAACTCCAAAGAGACTGGATTGATGACGTTTCTAATGCCCAAATTGGGCTTAAAAGTGATAATTATATAAAAAAACACAAATCCGTAGGATAACTGTTTTAAATAGCTGACGAGATTGTCTTTATCTTTGCAGATTCTGAATAATATAAATGTGAAAGCGTGTTTGTCTTTTTTGTACGTCGCATCGATGACACAATATTTGTCATGACTCATTTATAAGCAACATTCTAATTATAAAACGGCATTTTTTTTCAATTGGACAAATATTTAAAATGAGCCAGGTAAATCAACTCTCGTGTTCTAATTCATTTTGCAGGTACACTAGTTAGGAACTTTCTTAATAAATATCCTTATTTCGGTTTAAGATTCAAATAAGAATACAGTCACCGTGGAATCTTGTCACAGTGACATTAGGTAGTGTATCGCAAGAACTTAATTACTAATTTAATAAAATACCGGTCAAGTGCGGGTCCGACTCGCGAACCGAGGGTTCCGTACAAAATATACGCTAAAAACGGCCGTTTCTATGAATATCAGTGTTAGCAGAGCCCTGCTCCTAAGCAAAATGTACGCAGTGTGGGTTTATTTTATATTTATTACTGATAACAGTGATAACTGATAATACTGATACTGTAAGGGAAGAAAAAGGAGGTCAATTGTCGAATCCAACTCGGTTGGGCAGCATTCAGGAAGTTGCGTCATATCTTTTCGTCAAAAATACCCCAGTGCTTGAAGACGAAGGTCTTCGAACAGTTTGTGTTGCCAGTGATTCCCTACGGAACTGAGAGATGGTTGTTCAGAATGGGACTCATAAGGCTATGCTCGGGGTATCTCTTCGGGATAGTATCAGAAATGAGGATATCCGCAGAAAAACCAAAGTAACCGACATAGCTCACAGGATTGTATCGTTGAAGTAGCCCGGAGATCGGATGGCGGCTGGGATAGTAGGAACATCTGGCCCCTGACTAGGTGGACGGATGAGCTCGTACGGGTCACGGGGAGTCGGTGGATGCGGTCTGCGCAGGATCGCACTCTGAGGCGAACTATAGGGGACGCATATATTGGTTACTGACAGACAGACAGACGTGAAATAAATACTTTCAGACTTTTGGAAGTATCCTACAGGTTTTCAACTGACGACAATTTGTATGGAAACACCTTTTTTAATGACTGTATCTTTTGATTGCGTCGACTTCAAAGTTTGATTTTCTCACAGCTTTAAGGGACTGCAGAATTGAGTATTTGATATTCATTTCAGACAACGACGACAACGCACGCCTATATAACCGCACACTTCAGACCCACCCCCGCTATCTTTCCCGCCCCGTCGCCCACAGACCATGGGAGTGTCACGAATGGATTTGTCAAGCTATAGCGGCGCGGCGAGCGAATTCTCCCTTCATTGCGCGGCCGAGACGCTCACCGCACATCAGTCAGTTGGCTTGACACGCAATGTATTAAGAATTCGCTTGCCGCGCCGCTCTGGTCGCGCGTTCTAGTGACCGGGCCTAGGGGCCTAGGGAGGGGCAAAGACTCCGTTATTAGGGTTCCGTCAAAATAGCAAAAACGAAACCCTTCTAGTTTCGTCATGTCCGTCCGTCCGTCCGTATTTCACAGGCATTTTACTCAAAAACTACAAGATGTAAATTGATGAAATTTGGAGTAACTAGGTGTCTTGTGTAAGCCGCTACTTAGTTTAATGGTTAAATAATAAAATAAAAAAATCTAGGGGTTACACTCCATACATGTAACCGAAACTGTTTTTTTTTCTTCAGCAAATATCAATGTGTGGCACATATTTCGACAGACCTTTAAAAAAAAGTTTCTTTTCTAAAAAAAAGATTGATTAAGTGGATATTTTGAGAAAAAATCGCTCCGAATGTAGCATAAATTGTGACCCCCTCCCCCCCTCTATTTTCTAAACGTAATGTCAAAAAATATGAAAAATTACAAGATAAAGCTTAATAAATACTTTCAACGAAAATTGTTTTCAATATGATCGGATATACCGTTTTTGAGTTATTACCGAAAAACGACTCTACGAAATGACGTAAGTGCCGTGGAGATACGCTCTTTTGCCAGCGCACTTTTTCATATCGCATGTTTTTCATCTGTAGTGTGCATTTTTTGGAATGAATGGCTACGGAACCCTATACTGAGCGTGGTCCTATATGCTCTTGGCCGGTTTTTTTTCTTTTGAGGTAAGTGCCCTAAAAATTTTATTGCGACCAGAATCTACATTTAGCGCTAAGTGAGATTATGCTGAGGTGGGACCTATTCGTGGCATAATTGTAGTTTTTTTTTTTGTATTCGTTGTACCTACTTGTTTCCGATTTTATTTTATTTTTGCCATTGTTTGTTATCCCAACGAATAAAAATGTTTATTTCTTTCTTTTAAATTAGCTAACTAAAGGTGCGTCCACATTTGCTCGTATCCGATCACCGTGCCGTGGCATGACTGCGTATCGCGCTGCTTGGACGCTCAATGTCGGCGCGGCGATCAATGCATTGCTTGTCCGATCTAAGTGAGTGATACGCGTAGCAACATGGATTTCGAGCGATCGGATCGGCGCAACGTCCAAAAGCGTGATCGTGACACGCGATCACGCCACGGGACGAAGATCTGATCGGGAAAATGATAAAAATGTGGACGCACCTTTAAAAGAGCGTATTTCAAAGGTTGTATGAAAAAACCAGTAATAATGATGTATTTTCATCTTGGTGCACATTTGTTAGATCTGAGGTGACCTTGCGTCTACCGATTCATTGATGTCGTTGAACTTGGTTGTTAAGTGAAACTGTGTGAAATTGGAGGTCAAATGCACAAATTTGTAAATAACCACACTCTTTGGCGTATTATATCAACTAACCTGGATCTAAGCTAAGCCCATTATATCGTCATGCTGCATTTTTGAGATCAGAGAGTACATAAAACCGGCGAAGAGCATGTCGGACCATGCTCAGTATAGGGTTTCGCAGCCGAAAAATGCACTAAAAATGAACAAAATACGATATGAAAAAGTGCACTGTCAAAAGAGCGTATCTCCACGGCACTTATGTCCTTTTACCGAGAACCGCAGGTTTTTGGCAATAACTCAAAAACGGTATATCCGGTTCTGCAGCCGCGCTGGGCGGATATTCAACAGTATCTCGTGAGAAATCCGCAAGATTTTTACCACTCATTCCTAAGGTAATTTGGAGTAAAAAATGTTATGTGAACCCTAGTCAAATTCACCAAAAAAAGGAAGATTTTGTTTTAAATCTTGTTAGAAAGTTTAATGTACAAAAATTTTGAACGTTCAAATTTTATGTACAAAAAATCTTCTTGATTTTTTCCAGAATAAAGTTAACTTAACCAGATTGTCGTGTAATATGACAATCTGGTTAAGTTAACTTTATTCTGGTTACCTAAACTAGAATTTTCTCTCCGTGCACTCCCCGTTATACAACTGATAGAAAATGCAGAGCGAGGCTACATTTCTACGCAGTGCCAAGGAGTCAAGCCGATCTGAAATACGCTGGCAACCGACGATACGAGTCGCTCTCCGTTGTATGCGGTCTAGAGGGAGAAGCTGGTACTGGGGAGCCCCAGCCCACAGATGAGAACAGTACTTAACTGGAATAACTTTCGCTCCTCTATAAAAATTATCCCTTTTAATAAAATGGTAACGATCATTTTACTAAAAATGATGACATTAGTGTTTGTCAATAAGCGACATGACACTTGGAAAGAGCAATTTGAAAAGTTACGCTCTTTTCAAATTGCACTTTAGTGATCACAATAAATACATGAAAATTGATAATATTATCAAAACTAAGCTAGATTCGCCTGGGGTTCATATAACATTTTTTGGTCCTATAATGACGTCAGTCAGGTACAGGCTTGTAAAATTATGCGCGTTCCTCACGAGCACGTTGTATAATCAACTTTTTTCTGTACCTCGTTTCCATGGTTACGTTTCCACTCTTTCAACGATACGATTATAAACTATATATTACGATTTTAAACTATATAAAGGCAAGAACAATATTTTTTTTGGCCGATATAAGTCCATATTGCAAGGGCCCATCTCGTCAGTACTTTAATAGCCTATATTACTAGCATTTTTGTAAGTAAATTCGTTACTATCCTGAGTCACGGGACAGAATAACAAGAAAAAGTTGATCCACCCATAAACTTCATCAATGCTTCGATATTCGGAGTTCGTATCGCGCCATCTCGCTCACTCAAATACAGTTTAACATGAGAGCGAGAAGGATGGGACGTTACGAGCGACGAATTCGTTTGGATTTTGTTTCACTGTTTCAGTAACAAAATCCAGATTGTATATTTGCATGCGTGGACCATGTAATTAAATTTGTACCAACTGAATGTAACCCATATTCCGCAAATAAATATTCATTCATTCATTCATTCATTTTCGAGATTCGGATGTACGGCTCAGGGACTAAAGGTGTTCAGAGATCAGACGGTTCACTTGAATGACGTTCACCCGAATGAATTCATGTGCTAATTTTGACGACACGTTTGGCTTAGTGGGTTGTGCAACGGCCTACGAAGCTGGCGGTCCCGGGTTCGAATCCCGGCCAGGGCAAGGGTTTGTATGATGAACACGAATGTTTGTTCCTGTTCCTGGGTCTTGTATGTTTCCTATGTATTTAAGTATTATAATATAATTTATCTCTATATTATGTATATCGTCGCAGTACCCGTCTACTTGTGTAAGATTACTAAGATTGTCCCTGATATTTTATGAATTCATTCGGCATTTTTGTTTCACTTTGAGTGACAGATGCAAAATGAAATAAGAAAATGAAAGAAAAGTGCACCGTCTGATATCACCTCTACTGACGGGTGATTATGTTTTTCAAACTGCTTCTACGACATTACCGACAGAGATACACACTTTAAACTTGATAACAACACCTCTATTTTTCCGCCGGAGATTGAAAGGACTCACAAAATTGGTCTACAAATTGACGAAAATATTGCGTGTTATTTCCTTTTAGTAATATGGGGCCAGTGGCGGTTCGAGGGAGGTCACAAGGCTTATGATATGTATGAAGATATTTCCAAAACCATACATACCTAATTCACTACACCGTTGACATGGGGACTTTAGCCCTTTGAGCGCCAAATACCGCAGATCACGTCATCAAAAATTCGACTCCAGCGTCGGTATATGCCGACCAAAGTTCATGGTTCAAAAATAATAAGTTGAAAGTGGAACCATTTGGATTTGGGAATTGATATTGGAAAAAAAATTGGTTGTCTGTAAACTACGTAGGTAGTAGGTAGGTATTGAAACTGAACTCATACAAACGAATAATCTTAAAATATTGTAAACTAATATTTTCTTCTGTTGCCGCGATTATTACTCATTTAAATAAAACAATTTAACGGATTATATCGCTTATATTATCTCATTTTAATTCCCGACGTTTCGGAAGCTTTTTAGCTTTCCAAGGTCACGGGTGGACTGAGAAAAGATATACCTATTTTTCTCTGTCAAAGTTACAATTTGACAAACAAATAAAGGTGTACATACATGCCGGATGGGCCCAAGCTAAAATGAGATAATATACGCGATATAATTCGTTAAATTGTTTTATTTCATATTGTAAACTAGTTTTACAACTAGTTTTAGGTTACTTAGTTTTAAATATTGCTGTGCCCTTGCAGGGTTCATGACCGCAACTGTAAATCTCCTATAACATCTATTTGTACCATGAATGCAATAAATCACTTTGACTTTGACCACAGAATAGATAATAGTACAAGTACAGAAGGCTCACTAATTTGATCTTTACAAAAGCCGCTTTTTTCTTAGCAAAATAAAAAAAAAACATTCCGTCGAATTGAGAACCTCCTCCTGTTTTTTGGAAGTCGGTTAAAAACATTATGATTTATGGCCCTCTGACGTCGTCGACTCCAGCGCAAGCCAAACGGAACGTTAAGGGTCTGTACGAACAGTGAAAATGAATTGGCTCACTCGCCGCGTCGCCGATAGTGAGGGCTGTCAACGACTAAAAATAAAATAATAATGTATTGCCCATTTATTTCTTGCATTAAATATAGAGAGCAATAATTGTATATTCTTCATACATTATATACATTATTTCATTATTTATCTCTAAAATAATAAAAAGACAACAGACAGACAGACGCGACAGATTTTATTATATTTAATGATTTGAACGGAACGGTCGTTAATACATAGATATAAAATACATACTAAAGCCTTCCTGAAGAATCAAGCCACACGTTAGTGAAAACAGCATCAAAATCGGCCGTGTAGTTTCTGAGTTTACCGCGAACGTACATACAGACAGACAGATGCGACGGTAGACTTAGTTTTATAATAATTAGTGATTTGAGCTTTTCGAGCAAGAAACGTATTATGAATACTTCGAATATACGAGTACAATGAATAAGTTTAAGCAAAATAACATTAAGTTTGTTTAAAAAAATCAAAAATAATAAACTATTTACATAAATCTTGAAAGTAGATGATGAACAAATGTTAATTCTTTTATAGAGTAGACTCGACTCCTGGGAGTTAAAATTTATGGTCTGAGGCAACCAGGAAAATAGTGAAAACTCTATCAAAACCTGGTAATTAGTTTAGGAAAAGAAAGCGCACACGTATAGTTGAATTATCGAGAAGATGGAATTGCATTTGTAGTGGTTGTACCGTTTGCAACAAAAGGAGAATAATTTTCTCTTAACTTAATAAAATGACATACCCAAGAAGTGGAATAAGTAGTAGTCCTCTGTTTTTTTCTCTTATTCGCTATCATATTCTTCATCTGAGCTGTCACAAGTATTGATAATAAATTTGTCTGTTATTTGATCCATTTCTCCTTCCTGACATCGATATTTATTTTCTTCACTTTCGACGTGGTGACAAATATTTTCCCAGTCCTCAGCAGTGATGGTATTCATTCGTTCAGTTGCTAAACTCATAATGCCTTGCATGTTTAATGAAACGTTTCTTTTTGCTACATATCCTTTTACCATGGACCAAATATTTTCGATCGGATTGAATGTCGGGTGATACGGTGGCAATCGTAATATGGAGTGGCCATGTTCTTTTAAAATTGCATCTATGTGGTACTCGCGAAACCGCTCTTTATTTTGTTTAATTAATTCATACAAACTGGTTTTGTACATCAACCGGTTATACGAAATGTTGTGTTCTGTCAACCAATCCATCATTTTTTGTTTATTAGAATTTGACGTTGGAGCACGATTCAAAAGTTTGTTGTGATAGGACGCATTATCCACGATAAGTACGCTATTCGGTTTGAGGTTCGGTATTAATTTTTCTTTTAACCATTTTTCGTAGTTGACAAAGTTCATCTGGTCATGGTAATCTCCCGTTTTTTGGTTTGCCTTAAACATTAACAAAGCGTTGGGAATAAAACCATCTTTTCCTCCTGCGTGCACTATTATTAACCGCTGGCCTGTACTGATTTGTTTTATTACACCAAATTCTGTTCCATCGGTCCAAGCTTCTCCGGACACATGTGAAGTGTGGATGTAGGTTTCATCAGTATAAACTAGTGGTCTATCTTGAGATCGATATTCCGCAATTTTGATAAGGTAATTTATTCTTAGCAGTCGTATGTTGTGTTTTTCCATTAATATTTTTCGGTTGTCCTCGGTCTTTTTCCATTTAAATCCTAATTTTTGCATTTGTTTTCGTAAGGTGGAAATGCGAAATTTGTAATCTATATCGGATTTTAACACAGAGTGAAGTCCCTTTTAGGTTGGAAATTGCTTATGGGACAGATGAAAATTGTATATAGTTCTCCGGATGACTTCCTGATCAAAATCGTCTACTGCTGATGACGGACAAGGACGCAACTTTTTATTCTTCGGGGAGGTGAATTTCCTTGTTGTTGCGAATTTCTCGCTGTTGCTCTCAGTCACAATGTTATAAACAGTAGAGAGACAAACACCTGTAGCTTTTTCAACTAACTGGGCAGCGGTGTAAGGCAAGTTTAAATTTTTCGTCAGTTCATTTTCAAAATATTTATAACAGTTGAAAATTATTTGCTTACTTTGACTCTCAATAGGACCAAAATTACTTACAGCCATATTTTTTTAAAATATAGAAATTATTCGTAGTCGTACGGGCGGACACAATAATTAATTGAGAATACAATCAAATCAGATGTAAAAATATACGCACAACGTAAATAATATTGACAATTTCACACTGACATTATTTTTGTTTTTAGTTCTTCGATATATATATAACAACCTCTTTGTATGCTGATAGTACAAGAAAATAGAAAATTCAAATAAAGAATGCCTGTAAACAAACAATACTACTACATATGCAATTCCACGCTCTCGATGATTCAACTATACCTACTGGATATGCGAAAAGTAATTTGTACTTACTAGGTATTTAGAGAAAATCGAATACCGTTTACCGATACTGTAACGTGAACATGATAATTTATTATAAACATTCATAGAAACGTGAAGGAAATATTATTATATTATTTGAGCAAAATAACTAAATAACTGTGGAACGCTGCTATTATAACATGTTGCCGGCTTGCTTGAACAGCTTTTTTTAATAGTACTGGTAGGACCTACCTGCATACGAATTGTTGTTTTAGTAAGTCTGTATACCCTGTATACCTACCTACTTACTAAACTAGAATTTAAACATACAAATGTCAGCAAATAATCGATTTAAAATTACATAAAACCAGATAAAATTGTTCTGAGTATTACCTACTTGATTAATCCAGTGTTAAATATGGAAGTAGGTACCTACAATATATTTTTTATTATTATACAGTGACTACCTAGTATCTATGTATTATGTTCATTTACTTATCTTCCGTTCCGGCATCCTTCTGATGTGTCGGGAGAAAATAAAACTAGTGATTTGAATTTCTGTCATTGCTCCTGCAACCCGCTGCGATACAATATTTTTTAGCTATATTTTTAATCATTTAAGCACCAGTTATATGATAATTTTCCCAAATAGTCCGTCTTGAAACATTAAATACACGAATGTGGCACGTTCACTTGCGACGTAAATCCAGAAAGCGAGAGCGTCTAGCGTGCGCGAGCGTTCCGAGGCAGAGCGTGGCAGCCACTGAATAGGCCCCTCTGGAGGTGCCGCTGACATGTACTTGTAGCGACGAACGTAAATCGCGGAGTGAGCCGCGCCTGCTTTGACTTAGGATTACGGACGATAATTTAACGTGATAACGTCATAAGAAAACATTGATGAAAAATTGCATACTTTTATGAATTCACAAGCCGAACGCTTAGGCCGATCGTGTCTCTCTATCGCTTGTTCCGCGCTCTCGCTTGCACGCTCGGCTCAGACAGAACGTGACAGCGGAACGTCACAATAAGTCATGCTTTTTAGGTGCGTACATCGATTTATAAGACGTTATCACGTCAAAAACGGCCAAATGCAAGTCGGACTCGCGCACCGAAGGTTCCGCTCAAAATATTCATTTTTTTTCAGCAAATATCAACGTATGGCACATATTTCGAAAATACTTTTATAAACACTAAAGGTGCCTCCACATTTGTTACATTTACCCGATCAGATCTTCGTCCCGTGGCATGATCACGCGTTTGGACGTTGCGCCGATCCGATCGCTCGAAATCCATGTTGCTACGCGTATCACACACTTAGATCGGACAAGCCGCGTGATCGCCGCGCCGACAGTGAGCGTCCAAGCAGCGCGATACGCAGTCATGCCACGCCACGGTGATCGGATACGAGCAAATGATACAAGTGTACACGCACCTTTAGGTGTCTAAACTTCCTAAGCATTTATTTTTATTTTTGTGAAAGAAATACAAAGGTAACGCACAGTAAATAAGTGAAAATAAGTTTTCAATATGATCGGATATACTGTTTTTGAGTGGTTTTCGAATAACTGCGCTTCTCAACAAAAGGACGTAAGTGCCCTGAATGAATATAACACTCTTCTGTTGGTGCACTTGTCATGATTTTATTAAGTAAATTGGTAAATTTAACAGAGGTAGGGCAACAATGGGCTAATTTTAAGGTAAACAGCAAATATTAAGTAGCAACACCATGGGAAACTGGATTTAGCATGGAGATATATGGAGGGGGTTAATGGAGGCTGGAGGTAAGGGTTCCCGGAGAGCTCACTTTTTACCGGAACGAGCTGAAGAGAGGTTGACCTCGGCAGAAGAGGTCTTGCAGTCTAGTATTATTATTAATATCTCAGAAGTGCTCAAAGATCATCACGCTCATATGAAACCGTCGGTCTACAATCATACAGTAAGTTTCGTTGTTTTTCTTTTTTTTTATCATTGGTTAAGCGTTTGATTTACTGCATTAAAAAGTAATGCAAATATGGATACAAATTAAAGAAACATTAGTACTTATTGAATGTAATGTTGTACTGTAATGCATTTATTTTCTAGGATTATTACTAGGATGATGGTTTAAACGTACGTATGTCGTTATTTAGCGTCATCTCGTTAACAAACAGTGTTTTTTTTTTATTGTTAGTCCTCTCAACTTTTCTTATTTTGGATTAAATTGAGTACCAAAGTGATTGCGGATAAATAAGGAATGTGGGTAGTTCACGGACATATTCAAGTTTACGAACAAAGGATTTCAAAATTATAACCAGGATGTCAGATGCGTGCGAATAAAATCTTATATTTTGTTCTATTCACTGATTAGCTTAAATATGTATCTACTTTAATACCCAATTTGTTTGGACCGTATAAGTATTGATGGATTATGCGTTAGCTTATACTCGTAGTAATATACCACTATCTATTCATTAATTGGCTTAAGTTACTTGTGCTGGGTATTTCGACTTAGCAGTCTATATTTTCCTTGTCTGGAAATCTTGAATGGGATTAGAGATAAACTAACAAAATAAAAATAGGTAAACCCTGTTCTGTTCTTTGGTTTGTAATCATTATTTTATCAAAAAGAAAAATACAGGTTAACTGTGTTCGTTTTCTGGCCGAGTTGTTTTTTTTTACTAGTTAGTAAATAAATCAACTTAATGAAACCCGTCGTGGCTAATTTGAGACTAAAATAATTGAAGATATAAATTCTATAAATTAAATTGTTCATGATTGTGTATTTCGTAGGGTATATTTATATTTATTTAAATACAATCTGCAATAAATATTTCCGTTTTTAGGAGGATTTAACTCGTTACAATCATTCGTCTAATTTGTTACAAGATTAAGCTGAAAAACTACAATTAAAGAAATCTTTAGTCGATTTGCCTGTTATTAAGGGTTTTGGAAAGAGTCGTGTTCTACCGCTCTTTAAATCAGAAATAAATATTTCCATTGACGAAGTCGATGCGTTTATCACAGTGTATGTGGTTGAAAACGACTTTTTGCAATATCCTTTACTTATTGGTCAGAACTTCACAGAATTGTCTCATGTAACAGTTTTGAAAAATAATAACAGATTGATGTTTTATAACACACCAGTACCAGAACAAAATGAATTACGACTCAACCTGGTTCTCTCGGAAGATGTTATGTTGATGGGATCTCACTTAGTACCGGTTATTAGTAACAATAATTACACTGGTGATATTTACGTCGAAGGCCAAAATAGAAACGAACCAGGAAAAGAATATTATGTACATCAGGGTGCGTATACGCTTGTAAATGGTAAGGGAAATATATTAGTGGCAAACAGTTCCAATGCGCATTTTACCTTAAGGAAAAATACGATATTATCTAGGGCAACTAGCTTTATAGAAACTCAAGAAATAGACGTAAACCATATCAATGTTGATAGTAGGACATTAATCCCACTTCGAGTAGAAGATATCAAAGTAGGACTTGATTTGAGCCCTAGCAATTTAACCAAACTGCACAGATTGCTTCTGGACTATCGGGATTGCTTTGCAATGTCTCTAAATGAGATAGGCTGTGTTTCCAAGGAATTTGAAATGAAAATCAAATTAACTGATGACAAACCAATCGTATATAGACCATATCGATTATCACATTCAGAAAGAGAAAAAGTTAGAAAAATGATTACCGAGCTCAAAGATAATAACATCATTCGAGAATCTAGTTCTGAATACGCAAGTCCAATTCTTATGGTTAAAAAGAAAACTGGCGAACAAAGATTATGCGTCGATTTTCGGGCACTTAACAGCAAAACTATTAAGGATAGGTATCCTCTTCCATTAATAGAAGATCAAATAGCTAACTTAAGTGGTAATAAATACTTTACTACGCTAGATATGGCATCGGGATACTATCAAGTGCCACTCTCAGAGGAAGCTAAGCATCTAACAGGGTTTGTCACTCCAGACGGGCATTATGAATTTAACAGAATGCCGTTTGGATTGGCAAACGCACCTGCTGTTTTCCAGAGAGTAATTAATAAAATTTTGGGTTCGAAAAGGTTTGATTCAATTTTAGCTTACATGGATGATTTACTTATACCGACCACATCGGTGGATGAGGGATTTATAAAATTGGAAGAAGTGCTTAAATTGATTAGGGAACATGGTTTAACCTTGAAACTATCTAAGTGCTGTTTCTTTGCGACATCAATAGATTATTTGGGATACGAAGTCTCTGCTCAAGGGATACAACCTAGTGAAAGAAAAACGATGGCTATTAAGGAATTTCCAGTGCCTAAAACTGTTCATGAAACTAGACAATTTCTAGGGCTAGCAAGTTATTTCAGGAAGTTCGTTAAAGGTTTTGGTGAAATAGCACAACCTTTAACGAATTTACTAAAAAAGAACACTGAATGGCAATGGACCGTTGTTGAACAAAAGGCATTTGATAATCTAAAAAATATTTTATGTTCAAGACCTGTACTAGCATTGTATGACCCAAATTTAGAAACAGAATTGCACACCGATGCCAGCGCATTAGGCATTGGCGGTATTCTCATGCAGTGGCAAAACTATTCTAAAGTGCTTAAACCAGTAGCTTACTTCAGCAGACAAACATCGCCAGAAGAAAGATATTATCACTCTTATGAACTGGAAACGCTCGCTGTAGTAGGTTCTTTGCATAAATTTAGACCATATTTATTAGGAAGGGAATTCAAAATTTTTACAGACTGCCAAGCATTACGCCTTACTTTTACAAAAAAGGATTTGATTCCGAAAATTGCTAGGTGGCTTCTGCAAATACAAGAATATACCTGCGAAATCGTGTATCGACCTGGTGATCGAATGACCCATGTGGATGCCCTTAGTCGTAATCCAGTTGAAAAATACAATGATGATTGTGCTACTGAGAACGTCATATCAGTATTGCACATTGAACAATCTGACTGGCTTTTAACTCTTCAACTTGGAGATCCAGATATAAATAGAATATCAAAATTATTGAAACCTGATATTGACCACGATTTTGGCGAAATAAAAAAACACTACGTGTTTAAAAATAATAGATTATATAGAAAAATCAATGAAAATCCTAATGATTTACGGTTAGTTATTCCAAAAGGAGCAAGGTGGCAAGTGTGCCGAAGCAATCATGATGAAATCGGACATTTCGGCATCAACAAAACCATGGAACGCATTCGTAGCCAGTATTGGTTTCCGAAAATGGCCAAATTTATAAAAAAATATGTTAGCTCTTGCATAGAATGCGCATTTAATAAGGATAATATTCCGACCAAACAGGGTCATATTTTCCCAATTGAAAAATCGAATCAACCTTTTGAAACAATCCATATTGATCATTTAGGACCATTCATCAAAAGCAAGAAAGGCAACGCTTACATTTTAACAATAGTTGATGGGTTCTCCAAATATGTATTTGTAAAACCTGTTAAAGATACAAAGAGTGCGTCGGTTATCAAGGTACTTCAAAATATATTCCAGGATTTTGTAACTCCCCAACGAATTATATCTGACAGGGGTACTGCATTCACATCAAAAAAATTTAAGCAATTTTGTACTGATTTAAAGATAAAACACGTTCTAAACTCAGTCGCATGTCCACGAGCCAATGGCCAGGTAGAACGTTTTAATCAAACCGTATTGAGGGCTTTAGCTACGCAAAATTCAAATCAAAACGAAAAGGATTGGGACTTAGCTGTATCAAAAATTCAGTTTGGCATTAATACTACGATTAATTCTGCTACAAATAAGACCCCATCAGAAATTATTTTTGGCACGCGACTTAAAGGTGATTCAGATACTGCTCTAAAAGAAGCTTTAAAAGAAACAATTGATGACAGTCAGAATATAAACGATATAAGAGCTAAGGCTGCAGAAAACATAAAACGAAACCAAAACAAAATGCAAACTCGGCATAATTCAAAAACTAAGCCTGCACGACTATACAAAGTCAATGACCTAGTCAAAATTACCAAGGTATCGTTTAACGAAAATGTAGGTAAAAGTAAGAAGCTACTCCCGAAATTTATCGGCCCATATAGAGTAACAAAAGTAATGGGGAATGATCGGTATGAAATATCAAATATTCCTGGGTTTAGCAAAACAAGCAAGTATTGTACAGTTGTTGCAGCTGATAGAATGAGACCATGGATCAATATTAAAGCTCTTGAGGTTGATAGCGATGACAGTATAAGTACAGGTAGCGAGTCAGATACATCATCAGAAACATAAAAGAAAAACCTCCGAATGTCATGATTATGTACTGTTAAAAAAATATATATATATCTAATCATTCTGATACTGTTGTTAGAAATCTATGATTTACTTGTTAGCTATTGTGATTAAATAAGTAACTTGAATTATCACAATTAAATATAAGTTTATTATGTGTATTACTTTCACAATTAGAGAATTAATTTATGTATGTACAATAATTAAAAAAATATATATAACTCTTTATCTAGAATATATCTATCAATAAATTTTATAATTAATGAACTTGTTTTATTGGCTATTAATGTATTTTTGATTCGTGCGTCGGGTGACTGCACGCCGGCGGATGGCCGAATGTCATGATTTTATTAAGTAAATTGGTAAATTTAACAGAGGTAGGGCAACAATGGGCTAATTTTAAGGTAAACAGCAAATATTAAGTAGCAACACCATGGGAAACTGGATTTAGCATGGAGATATATGGAGGGGGTTAATGGAGGCTGGAGGTAAGGGTTCCCGGAGAGCTCACTTTTTACCGGAACGAGCTGAAGAGAGGTTGACCTCGGCAGAAGAGGTCTTGCAGTCTAGTATTATTATTAATACACTTTTTCACATTGTATTTTTTTTTCATCTGTAGTTCATTTCTTCTTAGTAATGGCTACAGAACCCTAACACTGAGCATGGTCCGACATGCTCTTGGCCGGTTATTTCGATCTTATTGCAATGCAATGGGCGAAATCCTACGTGTTTTTTTTTTTGTAAGTGCGCAGCGTGACCGAATTGTAACAGTTTAATATTCGATAGGACTATTGGCAAAACTGAATACATACTTACATGACACGAATGTCTGTCCACTGTCCGTATGCTTATCCTAAACTAGATGCCTCTTAATCATCGCTTTCACTAGATTTATGACGAACACCAGACACTAGAAAAGGACACTTTTTATAAAAGAAAGACACATTTTCTACGCTCAGTAGAGACAGTTCAGTCCTTGTTCTTCCAAGTACGAAGGTCAGGCGATTGCCAAACAAGAGTTCGCTAGATAGCTTAGTTTTAATTGTCTTTAAAAAGTTTGTTTCTTAATCGGCCACCTAATCTAGACCTAAATAAGCTTAAGACAATACAGTTTAGTTTGAAGACACTGACAAAATAGAAATAAGACCTTTTGGAAAGTCACTCAGTTATAAGAATACAGACATGCACACATCTTTTTATGTTTTTGATTGTTTTTCAATTGGCGGGGATCCACCATCATTTGGAGTTATTTTCTTTAAACACACAATACATTCGATCTACTATACAATCAATCAATCGATTTAGCAAATCATTGGATGGAATGGAAATGGAGGATGGAAAGGTGAAGGAAAGCTATATTAGGTGGTATACTTCCATTTCATCAAGAAACGTTTCCTTAGAAGACGCGGGTATATAAAATGAGTGTCAAAAAATGCATTTCTTTCTAATATGTGAGCAGAACAGTATTTTTTATCTATAATCAGTAAATAGTGCAATCTCACAAAACATTTTCACGTAAAGCCACTAAATCAACAAAATGTATGACTTTGCTGATATGTGTTCTAAGTTTACAGAAACAATTAGTAATAAGTAGGTAAAAATATTAATTAAGCGTTCATAATTATTACTTGAGCGATTCCGTGTTATAAGTTATATTAACTGAAGATGAATATGGAAAAAAATAACTGTTACTGTTTTATGCAAAATACTGGAGATTTTTTTAATTTTTTATTTAAATCCTTAACTCATATTTTGTTGGATTATGTATATACGTAATTACTAGAATTAGGATTAACCATTTATACTGGAAAACTCAGCTATTAATCTATTATCTACATCTATAGGTACTATTATAGTTGTAAAAATGAAATGTATGTAGGTACATTAAAAAAAAAAATCAAAAAAATATTGTTACGAAATATTTGAAGTTCACTAAAATAAAATGAAAAATATTTTATTTTATTTTTTGTATGTTTGTAGTTATAAGTCGTTGTGGCTTCATCACGCAAAATCGGCTAAACCGATTTCAACTATTTTTGGCACACGGGTAGCTGGGTATTTCCAGATGGTTATAGGATACTTTTTACCCGACTACGCTGAAGAAAAAAAAGAGGGGTTATGACTTTTTCCCTCCGCGTACGAAGTTGCGGGCGCCTTCTAAGCTATACTATTATAAAGTTGTAAAAATGAAATGTCTGTACATTGAAGATATTTAAAAATAACATTGTTACGGACTATTTGAAGGTCACTAGAACGTAAATATTTTATGTTTTGCATGTTTGTATGTGTCGTTGTGGCTGCATCACGCTACATGGGCTAAACGGATTCCTATCACTACTATTTTCGGCACACACAGGTAGCTGGGTATCTCCAGATAGTTAAAGGATACTTTTTACCCGACTATGCTGACGAAAAAAAGAAGGGTTATGGTTTTGACTTTTTCTCCTCCGCGAACGAACCTTCTAGTACTGTGTATAAATCTCATGAATTATTTAAATTATTTATATATGCGTAGAAGGAACTGGAGAAAGTTTAACTATTCACAGTATTAACTTACCTTGAATCTGGCATAAACGAGTGATAGAAATGTAAATTTTTAAATTAGTTGATTTTGAGGCCCAGTTTCACTATGCCATGTTTGGTATTACGACTGATTACATGTGCCAAGCTAAGAACATGGTCGCAAAGTCTCAAAGCTGAAAGAAAATGGTGGTCATTTTGAATCGAATAAATGTTGTCCACATAATGTATGTATGTAAACACTTTATTGTACAAAGTAACCAGTAAGTAGAGTAAGTACAAAAGCAATAAAACTTAAAAGATATAAGTACAAAGGCGAACTTATCCCTATTAGGGATCTCTTCCAGTTAACCTTTGAGCAAGTGAGTGAAGATATAAAGAAGATAGACATAAATGTATTAGGTACTGGTACTAGAAGGTGCTCGCAACTTCTTCAGCGGAGGAGAAAAAAGACATAAACCTTTTTTTCTTCAGCCTAGTCGGATAAAAAGTAAGTTACGTTATAATTATAACAATGTGGATTTCCAGCTATAGCCGTGTACCAAAAATGGTGGAAATCCAATCAGCCGTTTTAATTTGACGTGATGAATCCACAACGACACATACAAATATGGGGACATGTGCATTCATCGGCGGCTGGAGACAAGTGAAGTGAGGCGCGCGCGGGCAGCCGGGCAGTGCGCGCATGTTTTATGCACGTTTTGGAGCGAGACGGAAGATGTGGTGCGCTTGTTGGGGTAGATTAAATTCTCTCGTTATTTCCCTACCTAGCTAAAGTACACTTTCATGTTTGTTTTCTTTCTGTCTCACTTTAGTGTATGTCTATCTTATGGGTTGTAATTAGTATATAAGGAATTGATTTTTATAAATAAATGTTCATTATTTTACTGCTGTCGCTGGTCTTATTACTATTCTGTATACGACCTCCTATACAAACATACGAAATAAAATAAAAAAACCTATTCAGTGGCCTTTAAATCAGGGACCGGCCCGCTATCCCTCTCAAAGGGTTTTGTAAGGGTTTTGCATAAGGATAACCTTAAGAACATCAAGCCCCAATCAGTTAGCCTTAAAAACCCTTATCTAAGCGCTAACCCATATGAACAAGCGGTATCACAATTCCCCTTAAAAATAAGAATATTTGCTCACCCATCCCTACTAAATGGTTAGCCTAACAAAGGGTTACAACAACAACAACAACAACAACAACAACAACAACAACAACAACAACAACAATTCTTTATTGCACACCAACAACAGAAACAGTACAATAGAGCCTTAATATAAAATAGGTAAACAATAGGCGGTCTTATCGCTAAAGAGCGATCTCTTCCAGAAAACCTTTGGGTAGCGGAAATGACATAAAATAGCTGGAAATGAGTAGGTGGTGAGATAAGATTACATATAATTACCTTTGACCTTTATTTTATAAAGCTTACGACGCGTAGGTAACATCGAGCGAGACTATTGAGCGCTTTGTCGGCGGCGGCATTCTTGATTTTTGGGCGAGACCGCTTCAAACCAGGGATGTTACTGATGTACGCATCAGGTTTGCGCGAGTGAAGTTTGTTTATTTTGACAAGGACTGCCGCTTTTGTTTTCTTTTGTACGGCAGCTATCAATGCTTAGAATCGGGTTAAAAAATAGGAGGTTCGTAGTTCGTCGAAAATCGGATTTTTTATGTATGTCGGTTGCTGATCAACTCAAAAACGGTTGGACCGATCTGTATTTTTAATCTTATAAGTAGTTTTATTGCCAACAAATTAGGATCTTATGGTGGAATCATAGATGAATCGAGGGAAGTCATCAAATATTATGGGCATTCATTCCTATCCTATAGCAATTTGGGTATTTTACAAGTATTTATTTTACAGTAACTCTTGCGTTTGCTTTCGTAATGTTTTATTTATATTTTATATTGTTTTTTAGCAGATTCCCCAGATATCGATCCATCACCAACCAGATATCGAACTCATTTTTTTAATCCTATATTTGAATGGGAATCGATTAGTCCTTTTTTCAGATAAAATTGTCTGCCACCCTCTTGCAAGCAGCAATAGAACAGTTCTATAAAGGGTTAATCAGGGATCGGAAAAGGGTTTTGTTTCCGTTTGCAGTTATCGGTTAAAGAACTGTTCAATTGAGCTACCCGTTAGTGCCAAATTCGTTCGTAATTCGTTTTTGGGAAACGCAATGAACCGGTTAAAAATTTCAACTTCACCGGTTAATTTCTCACAATGACGACAAGATGGGACGAGCATTGCTATCTCTTTTATACCACTACTGGAGGAAGCCACACCGTCAGCAGTATTACATTACCTACTTCACTGGATTTTGTTTTGACCTTGCTGCTTGCTGAATGAATTGCTTTTTGGCGTGTGGCTTTGGTTTAGCTTGGCGTGTCTTGTTTGTGCTTTGTGCCTATTTTTTAAAATATGAAGTCGCAAGAATATAAGGACCTTCCGGGCAGTCAAGCATTTTTCAGTGAAAAGGAGTATTAACCATTAATGGGGTTCTAATGATGGATCTACTGGATCACAGTGAAAAAGTCATCACAGGTGTCGTTTTCTAGGTTTTTGGGGGTGCCGATTCCGAAAATGGCGTCCATTTAGGAATTCAAGATGGCGGAAATCACTTTCTATAAAAAGTCATCGTGGGTGTCGTTTTCTAGGTTTTTGGGGGTCCCGATTCCGAAAAAGGCATCCATTTTGGAATTCAAGATGGCGGAAATCACTTTCTATGAAAAAGTCATTAAGGGTGTCGCTTTCTAGGTTTTTGAGGGTGCCAATTCCGAAAATGGCGTTCATTTTAGAATTCAAGATGGCGGGCATCACTTTCAGTAAAAAGGTCATCATGGGTGTGGGTTTCTAGGTTTATGAGGGTGCCGATCCCGAAAATGCCGTGCATTTTAGAATTCAAGATGGCGGTCCTCACTTTCAGGGAAAAAGTCATCACAGGTGTCGTTTTCTAGGTTTTTGGGTGTGCCGATTCCGAAAATGGCATACATTTTGGAATTCAAGATGGCGGAAATTACTTTCTATGAAAAGTCATAATGGGTGTCGTTTTCTAGGTTTTGGGGTGTGCAGATCTCGACAATGAGGTCCATTTTGGAATTCAAGATGGCAGAAATCACTTTCAATGAAAAGTCATCATGGTTGTCGTTTTCTAGGTTTTTGAGGGTGCCGATTCCGAAAATGGCGTCCATTTTAGAATTCAAGATGGCGGAAATCACTTTCTATGAACAAGTCATCATTGGTGTTGTTTTCTAGGTTTATGGGGGTGCCGATTACGAAAATAGCATCTATTTTAGGATTCAAGATGGCGGACATCACTTTCTCTGAAAAAGTCATCATGGGTGTCGTTTTCTAGGTTTTTAGGGGTGCAGATCTTGACAATGACATCTTGAATTCCAAAATGGACGCCATTTTCGGAATCGGCACCCCCAAAAACCTAGAAAGCGACTCCCATGATGACTTTTTTATGAGAAAGTGATTTCCGCCTTCTAAAATTCCAAACTGGATGCCATTTTCAGAATCCCATAGACACCTAGGATGAGTTTTTCACTTAAAGTGATGTCTGTCATTGTCATCGTCTAAGTCCATTAAGCTAAAAAGCACTCGTCTATGTTGATCCAAACCTGTGTTTTGTAGGGGTACCCTCTGGGTCCATCATCAGGACCATTTGGTGGCACCTTATATAAATTCTAAGTCTATTTAATGATTTCCTTCAATTCCTCATGGATCATCAGATCTTCACTGAAATTAAATGGGACAAAACTGCATGGTGCTTTTAAACAAAAAAAAAATGGTTTGTGAATGACGGAGAATTTCTTCTCTTCTCCTATCTATAAATATAATCGAATTGAGACCCACCTCCGTTTTTGGGAGTCTGTCAAGAAGTGTTAATATCTTCAAAACTGGATTTGAATGGGGTTCATTAAACATTTTTGCTCCTAATGACATAGAATACGCAGTTAAAATCTTTCGGATTCCTCGCTGGCACCGTGTATAATAAAATTAACGATCAAAAATTACCATTAATTGTGTCGTGTGATAGCGCAGCAAATTCGCAGTCCAATGACCAACTGGCAACTAAATAAATCAAAACAAACAAAAGGAACAGGCAAGAAGGCGAGGCACAAAGGTATAAACTAAATGACGTGAGTGTAAAAGAGATTGCATGATCACGCGACCGTCGCGTTGGGCGTCGCCGTTGCTCGCATAATACCGGTTAGAACTAGTCTTGTCTCATTCTTTTAATACTTAAAGTATGACATGTTGAAAAGGAAAGTTTTATATTAAGCGCTATGAACATAAGGGTAACCCTTTCAAGTGGATAGCAAGATAAAGAGAATATCGGTTAGCAATTGTAAAGGGTCAGCCTTATTCTTAGGTTCCCCTTATAATAAGGGATAGTCAAATGTATGGGTTACCAGTTAGAATCTGTAAGCCTTTTACTGGGTTATACATTACAAAGGGAAGCCCATTGAAAGGCTTTAGCCAGGGAAAGGGTGGTCCGGGTCCCTGCTTTAAATAGACCGTATCACTTTAGTTTTATATTTTCAACTAGAGGATGCCTGCAACATCGTACGCGGAGGGGGAAAAGTCATAACCCTCTTTTTTTCTTCAGTGTAGTCGGGTAAAAAGTATCCTATAACCATCTGGAGACACCCGGCTACCCGTGTGCCAAAAATAGTTGAAATCGGTTTAGCCGACGACACAACGACACATACAAAAAATCCAATAAAAGTATTTTTCGTTTTAGTGAACTCCAAATGGTCCGTAATAACCATTTTTTTGAAAATATCTTCAATGTACAGACATTTCATTTTTACAACTTTATAATAGTATAAGATGTGCAGACATTACATTCTTACAACATGTGGCAGCCTAGACCGATGATGACGGTGATTGATGATGATAGTCTTGACCGATTTCGGCCACAGCGACTGTGTATTTTGCACTTCTAGCACAACTGTGAGTCTGCCTCTTTCATTTCAATACAATGCGAGGAAGACAGGTGGTGCTACATCGCGCGACAAGCGTAGTCGCGGAGAGTTGTTCTGGACCGGCTGGTCAGGCATATTTATCTGAGACTCATGGTGGGTTGTTTTGTTGTTGTTCCACCCTTAAGTGTGCTTGTGTGTGACTTACGTACCCAATCTTGTTAGAAAAGGTACGAGCACACTTAGGGCACGTCAGCCTAGACTACTGAAGGTAGGGTCATAAACATACCTATTTTTTGATAGTTAAGACAGTGAGAGGTGTTAGCTAATGATTTTTGAAATTGAACCCCTAAGGGGATGTAATGTATAATGGCTGGATGGATCAAATTAGTACGAAAATTACAGTAATTAATCGGCAAAGTTAGCAAAAGCATAGAGCATATACATATAGTTCTAGGTAACTCGCAGGTGGTGTAAAACTTTTAGATGTAATAAATAAATTCGCTGGTCAGTTTATGAATTTAATAGAAGTGTATGTTTATGGAAATGTTTACAACATTAATAACTTATGAGCTGTTTAAGTACTTTAACAAGTTCCCCTTACAAGTCTTTAAAGTACAAATCTTCATGACATTTGTAAGATATTTGACCTATAGTGCAGCACCATCAGCAAAGACAATTGTATATTTATTGTTTCCAATGATAATGCATGTTAATTTAATTCTTGTTGCGAGGCAAAAGGTATAAAGGTGCGTCCACATTTGAATCATTCGCTCGATCAGATCTTCGTCCCTTGGCATGATCGCGTGTCACGATCACGCGTTTGGACGTTGCGCCGATCCGATCGCTCGAAATCTATGTTGCTACGCGTATCACACACTTAGATCGGACAAGCGCGGCGGATACGAGCAAATGAAACAAGTGTGGACGCACCTTAACATTGAAGAGTCAGGTACTTACCTATACTTTCTAATAATATTAATAGCAGTCTGTCATAGTCACCCAGCTACGCCGGGAGAACAACAAACGCCCAATACCTACTACCATCAGTGGCGTAGCTACCGAAGGGCTAGACGGGGCTGTGCCCTATTCTCACAATTAAATATAAGTTTATTATGTGTATTACTTTCACAATTAGAGAATTAATTTATGTATGTACAATAATTAAAAAAATATATATAACTCTTTATCTAGAATATATCTATCAATAAATTTTATAATTAATGAACTTGTTTTATTGGCTATTAATGTATTTTTGATTCGTGCGTCGGGTGACTGCACGCCGGCGGATGGCCGAATGTCATGATTTTATTAAGTAAATTGGTAAATTTAACAGAGGTAGGGCAACAATGGGCTAATTTTAAGGTAAACAGCAAATATTAAGTAGCAACACCATGGGAAACTGGATTTAGCATGGAGATATATGGAGGGGGTTAATGGAGGCTGGAGGTAAGGGTTCCCGGAGAGCTCACTTTTTACCGGAACGAGCTGAAGAGAGGTTGACCTCGGCAGAAGAGGTCTTGCAGTCTAGTATTATTATTAATACACTTTTTCACATTGTATTTTTTTTTCATCTGTAGTTCATTTCTTCTTAGTAATGGCTACAGAACCCTAACACTGAGCATGGTCCGACATGCTCTTGGCCGGTTATTTCGATCTTATTGCAATGCAATGGGCGAAATCCTACGTGTTTTTTTTTTTGTAAGTGCGCAGCGTGACCGAATTGTAACAGTTTAATATTCGATAGGACTATTGGCAAAACTGAATACATACTTACATGACACGAATGTCTGTCCACTGTCCGTATGCTTATCCTAAACTAGATGCCTCTTAATCATCGCTTTCACTAGATTTATGACGAACACCAGACACTAGAAAAGGACACTTTTTATAAAAGAAAGACACATTTTCTACGCTCAGTAGAGACAGTTCAGTCCTTGTTCTTCCAAGTACGAAGGTCAGGCGATTGCCAAACAAGAGTTCGCTAGATAGCTTAGTTTTAATTGTCTTTAAAAAGTTTGTTTCTTAATCGGCCACCTAATCTAGACCTAAATAAGCTTAAGACAATACAGTTTAGTTTGAAGACACTGACAAAATAGAAATAAGACCTTTTGGAAAGTCACTCAGTTATAAGAATACAGACATGCACACATCTTTTTATGTTTTTGATTGTTTTTCAATTGGCGGGGATCCACCATCATTTGGAGTTATTTTCTTTAAACACACAATACATTCGATCTACTATACAATCAATCAATCGATTTAGCAAATCATTGGATGGAATGGAAATGGAGGATGGAAAGGTGAAGGAAAGCTATATTAGGTGGTATACTTCCATTTCATCAAGAAACGTTTCCTTAGAAGACGCGGGTATATAAAATGAGTGTCAAAAAATGCATTTCTTTCTAATATGTGAGCAGAACAGTATTTTTTATCTATAATCAGTAAATAGTGCAATCTCACAAAACATTTTCACGTAAAGCCACTAAATCAACAAAATGTATGACTTTGCTGATATGTGTTCTAAGTTTACAGAAACAATTAGTAATAAGTAGGTAAAAATATTAATTAAGCGTTCATAATTATTACTTGAGCGATTCCGTGTTATAAGTTATATTAACTGAAGATGAATATGGAAAAAAATAACTGTTACTGTTTTATGCAAAATACTGGAGATTTTTTTAATTTTTTATTTAAATCCTTAACTCATATTTTGTTGGATTATGTATATACGTAATTACTAGAATTAGGATTAACCATTTATACTGGAAAACTCAGCTATTAATCTATTATCTACATCTATAGGTACTATTATAGTTGTAAAAATGAAATGTATGTAGGTACATTAAAAAAAAAATCAAAAAAATATTGTTACGAAATATTTGAAGTTCACTAAAATAAAATGAAAAATATTTTATTTTATTTTTTGTATGTTTGTAGTTATAAGTCGTTGTGGCTTCATCACGCAAAATCGGCTAAACCGATTTCAACTATTTTTGGCACACGGGTAGCTGGGTATTTCCAGATGGTTATAGGATACTTTTTACCCGACTACGCTGAAGAAAAAAAAGAGGGGTTATGACTTTTTCCCTCCGCGTACGAAGTTGCGGGCGCCTTCTAAGCTATACTATTATAAAGTTGTAAAAATGAAATGTCTGTACATTGAAGATATTTAAAAATAACATTGTTACGGACTATTTGAAGGTCACTAGAACGTAAATATTTTATGTTTTGCATGTTTGTATGTGTCGTTGTGGCTGCATCACGCTACATGGGCTAAACGGATTCCTATCACTACTATTTTCGGCACACACAGGTAGCTGGGTATCTCCAGATAGTTAAAGGATACTTTTTACCCGACTATGCTGACGAAAAAAAGAAGGGTTATGGTTTTGACTTTTTCTCCTCCGCGAACGAACCTTCTAGTACTGTGTATAAATCTCATGAATTATTTAAATTATTTATATATGCGTAGAAGGAACTGGAGAAAGTTTAACTATTCACAGTATTAACTTACCTTGAATCTGGCATAAACGAGTGATAGAAATGTAAATTTTTAAATTAGTTGATTTTGAGGCCCAGTTTCACTATGCCATGTTTGGTATTACGACTGATTACATGTGCCAAGCTAAGAACATGGTCGCAAAGTCTCAAAGCTGAAAGAAAATGGTGGTCATTTTGAATCGAATAAATGTTGTCCACATAATGTATGTATGTAAACACTTTATTGTACAAAGTAACCAGTAAGTAGAGTAAGTACAAAAGCAATAAAACTTAAAAGATATAAGTACAAAGGCGAACTTATCCCTATTAGGGATCTCTTCCAGTTAACCTTTGAGCAAGTGAGTGAAGATATAAAGAAGATAGACATAAATGTATTAGGTACTGGTACTAGAAGGTGCTCGCAACTTCTTCAGCGGAGGAGAAAAAAGACATAAACCTTTTTTTCTTCAGCCTAGTCGGATAAAAAGTAAGTTACGTTATAATTATAACAATGTGGATTTCCAGCTATAGCCGTGTACCAAAAATGGTGGAAATCCAATCAGCCGTTTTAATTTGACGTGATGAATCCACAACGACACATACAAATATGGGGACATGTGCATTCATCGGCGGCTGGAGACAAGTGAAGTGAGGCGCGCGCGGGCAGCCGGGCAGTGCGCGCATGTTTTATGCACGTTTTGGAGCGAGACGGAAGATGTGGTGCGCTTGTTGGGGTAGATTAAATTCTCTCGTTATTTCCCTACCTAGCTAAAGTACACTTTCATGTTTGTTTTCTTTCTGTCTCACTTTAGTGTATGTCTATCTTATGGGTTGTAATTAGTATATAAGGAATTGATTTTTATAAATAAATGTTCATTATTTTACTGCTGTCGCTGGTCTTATTACTATTCTGTATACGACCTCCTATACAAACATACGAAATAAAATAAAAAAACCTATTCAGTGGCCTTTAAATCAGGGACCGGCCCGCTATCCCTCTCAAAGGGTTTTGTAAGGGTTTTGCATAAGGATAACCTTAAGAACATCAAGCCCCAATCAGTTAGCCTTAAAAACCCTTATCTAAGCGCTAACCCATATGAACAAGCGGTATCACAATTCCCCTTAAAAATAAGAATATTTGCTCACCCATCCCTACTAAATGGTTAGCCTAACAAAGGGTTACAACAACAACAACAACAACAACAACAACAACAACAACAACAACAACAATTCTTTATTGCACACCAACAACAGAAACAGTACAATAGAGCCTTAATATAAAATAGGTAAACAATAGGCGGTCTTATCGCTAAAGAGCGATCTCTTCCAGAAAACCTTTGGGTAGCGGAAATGACATAAAATAGCTGGAAATGAGTAGGTGGTGAGATAAGATTACATATAATTACCTTTGACCTTTATTTTATAAAGCTTACGACGCGTAGGTAACATCGAGCGAGACTATTGAGCGCTTTGTCGGCGGCGGCATTCTTGATTTTTGGGCGAGACCGCTTCAAACCAGGGATGTTACTGATGTACGCATCAGGTTTGCGCGAGTGAAGTTTGTTTATTTTGACAAGGACTGCCGCTTTTGTTTTCTTTTGTACGGCAGCTATCAATGCTTAGAATCGGGTTAAAAAATAGGAGGTTCGTAGTTCGTCGAAAATCGGATTTTTTATGTATGTCGGTTGCTGATCAACTCAAAAACGGTTGGACCGATCTGTATTTTTAATCTTATAAGTAGTTTTATTGCCAACAAATTAGGATCTTATGGTGGAATCATAGATGAATCGAGGGAAGTCATCAAATATTATGGGCATTCATTCCTATCCTATAGCAATTTGGGTATTTTACAAGTATTTATTTTACAGTAACTCTTGCGTTTGCTTTCGTAATGTTTTATTTATATTTTATATTGTTTTTTAGCAGATTCCCCAGATATCGATCCATCACCAACCAGATATCGAACTCATTTTTTTAATCCTATATTTGAATGGGAATCGATTAGTCCTTTTTTCAGATAAAATTGTCTGCCACCCTCTTGCAAGCAGCAATAGAACAGTTCTATAAAGGGTTAATCAGGGATCGGAAAAGGGTTTTGTTTCCGTTTGCAGTTATCGGTTAAAGAACTGTTCAATTGAGCTACCCGTTAGTGCCAAATTCGTTCGTAATTCGTTTTTGGGAAACGCAATGAACCGGTTAAAAATTTCAACTTCACCGGTTAATTTCTCACAATGACGACAAGATGGGACGAGCATTGCTATCTCTTTTATACCACTACTGGAGGAAGCCACACCGTCAGCAGTATTACATTACCTACTTCACTGGATTTTGTTTTGACCTTGCTGCTTGCTGAATGAATTGCTTTTTGGCGTGTGGCTTTGGTTTAGCTTGGCGTGTCTTGTTTGTGCTTTGTGCCTATTTTTTAAAATATGAAGTCGCAAGAATATAAGGACCTTCCGGGCAGTCAAGCATTTTTCAGTGAAAAGGAGTATTAACCATTAATGGGGTTCTAATGATGGATCTACTGGATCACAGTGAAAAAGTCATCACAGGTGTCGTTTTCTAGGTTTTTGGGGGTGCCGATTCCGAAAATGGCGTCCATTTAGGAATTCAAGATGGCGGAAATCACTTTCTATAAAAAGTCATCGTGGGTGTCGTTTTCTAGGTTTTTGGGGGTCCCGATTCCGAAAAAGGCATCCATTTTGGAATTCAAGATGGCGGAAATCACTTTCTATGAAAAAGTCATTAAGGGTGTCGCTTTCTAGGTTTTTGAGGGTGCCAATTCCGAAAATGGCGTTCATTTTAGAATTCAAGATGGCGGGCATCACTTTCAGTAAAAAGGTCATCATGGGTGTGGGTTTCTAGGTTTATGAGGGTGCCGATCCCGAAAATGCCGTGCATTTTAGAATTCAAGATGGCGGTCCTCACTTTCAGGGAAAAAGTCATCACAGGTGTCGTTTTCTAGGTTTTTGGGTGTGCCGATTCCGAAAATGGCATACATTTTGGAATTCAAGATGGCGGAAATTACTTTCTATGAAAAGTCATAATGGGTGTCGTTTTCTAGGTTTTGGGGTGTGCAGATCTCGACAATGAGGTCCATTTTGGAATTCAAGATGGCAGAAATCACTTTCAATGAAAAGTCATCATGGTTGTCGTTTTCTAGGTTTTTGAGGGTGCCGATTCCGAAAATGGCGTCCATTTTAGAATTCAAGATGGCGGAAATCACTTTCTATGAACAAGTCATCATTGGTGTTGTTTTCTAGGTTTATGGGGGTGCCGATTACGAAAATAGCATCTATTTTAGGATTCAAGATGGCGGACATCACTTTCTCTGAAAAAGTCATCATGGGTGTCGTTTTCTAGGTTTTTAGGGGTGCAGATCTTGACAATGACATCTTGAATTCCAAAATGGACGCCATTTTCGGAATCGGCACCCCCAAAAACCTAGAAAGCGACTCCCATGATGACTTTTTTATGAGAAAGTGATTTCCGCCTTCTAAAATTCCAAACTGGATGCCATTTTCAGAATCCCATAGACACCTAGGATGAGTTTTTCACTTAAAGTGATGTCTGTCATTGTCATCGTCTAAGTCCATTAAGCTAAAAAGCACTCGTCTATGTTGATCCAAACCTGTGTTTTGTAGGGGTACCCTCTGGGTCCATCATCAGGACCATTTGGTGGCACCTTATATAAATTCTAAGTCTATTTAATGATTTCCTTCAATTCCTCATGGATCATCAGATCTTCACTGAAATTAAATGGGACAAAACTGCATGGTGCTTTTAAACAAAAAAAAAATGGTTTGTGAATGACGGAGAATTTCTTCTCTTCTCCTATCTATAAATATAATCGAATTGAGACCCACCTCCGTTTTTGGGAGTCTGTCAAGAAGTGTTAATATCTTCAAAACTGGATTTGAATGGGGTTCATTAAACATTTTTGCTCCTAATGACATAGAATACGCAGTTAAAATCTTTCGGATTCCTCGCTGGCACCGTGTATAATAAAATTAACGATCAAAAATTACCATTAATTGTGTCGTGTGATAGCGCAGCAAATTCGCAGTCCAATGACCAACTGGCAACTAAATAAATCACAACAAACAAAAGGAACAGGCAAGAAGGCGAGGCACAAAGGTATAAACTAAATGACGTGAGTGTAAAAGAGATTGCATGATCACGCGACCGTCGCGTTGGGCGTCGCCGTTGCTCGCATAATACCGGTTAGAACTAGTCTTGTCTCATTCTTTTAATACTTAAAGTATGACATGTTGAAAAGGAAAGTTTTATATTAAGCGCTATGAACATAAGGGTAACCCTTTCAAGTGGATAGCAAGATAAAGAGAATATCGGTTAGCAATTGTAAAGGGTCAGCCTTATTCTTAGGTTCCCCTTATAATAAGGGATAGTCAAATGTATGGGTTACCAGTTAGAATCTGTAAGCCTTTTACTGGGTTATACATTACAAAGGGAAGCCCATTGAAAGGCTTTAGCCAGGGAAAGGGTGGTCCGGGTCCCTGCTTTAAATAGACCGTATCACTTTAGTTTTATATTTTCAACTAGAGGATGCCTGCAACATCGTACGCGGAGGGGGAAAAGTCATAACCCTCTTTTTTTCTTCAGTGTAGTCGGGTAAAAAGTATCCTATAACCATCTGGAGACACCCGGCTACCCGTGTGCCAAAAATAGTTGAAATCGGTTTAGCCGACGACACAACGACACATACAAAAAATCCAATAAAAGTATTTTTCGTTTTAGTGAACTCCAAATGGTCCGTAATAACCATTTTTTTGAAAATATCTTCAATGTACAGACATTTCATTTTTACAACTTTATAATAGTATAAGATGTGCAGACATTACATTCTTACAACATGTGGCAGCCTAGACCGATGATGACGGTGATTGATGATGATAGTCTTGACCGATTTCGGCCACAGCGACTGTGTATTTTGCACTTCTAGCACAACTGTGAGTCTGCCTCTTTCATTTCAATACAATGCGAGGAAGACAGGTGGTGCTACATCGCGCGACAAGCGTAGTCGCGGAGAGTTGTTCTGGACCGGCTGGTCAGGCATATTTATCTGAGACTCATGGTGGGTTGTTTTGTTGTTGTTCCACCCTTAAGTGTGCTTGTGTGTGACTTACGTACCCAATCTTGTTAGAAAAGGTACGAGCACACTTAGGGCACGTCAGCCTAGACTACTGAAGGTAGGGTCATAAACATACCTATTTTTTGATAGTTAAGACAGTGAGAGGTGTTAGCTAATGATTTTTGAAATTGAACCCCTAAGGGGATGTAATGTATAATGGCTGGATGGATCAAATTAGTACGAAAATTACAGTAATTAATCGGCAAAGTTAGCAAAAGCATAGAGCATATACATATAGTTCTAGGTAACTCGCAGGTGGTGTAAAACTTTTAGATGTAATAAATAAATTCGCTGGTCAGTTTATGAATTTAATAGAAGTGTATGTTTATGGAAATGTTTACAACATTAATAACTTATGAGCTGTTTAAGTACTTTAACAAGTTCCCCTTACAAGTCTTTAAAGTACAAATCTTCATGACATTTGTAAGATATTTGACCTATAGTGCAGCACCATCAGCAAAGACAATTGTATATTTATTGTTTCCAATGATAATGCATGTTAATTTAATTCTTGTTGCGAGGCAAAAGGTATAAAGGTGCGTCCACATTTGAATCATTCGCTCGATCAGATCTTCGTCCCTTGGCATGATCGCGTGTCACGATCACGCGTTTGGACGTTGCGCCGATCCGATCGCTCGAAATCTATGTTGCTACGCGTATCACACACTTAGATCGGACAAGCGCGGCGGATACGAGCAAATGAAACAAGTGTGGACGCACCTTAACATTGAAGAGTCAGGTACTTACCTATACTTTCTAATAATATTAATAGCAGTCTGTCATAGTCACCCAGCTACGCCGGGAGAACAACAAACGCCCAATACCTACTACCATCAGTGGCGTAGCTACCGAAGGGCTAGACGGGGCTGTGCCCCGGGGCCCGAAAGCTCAGGGGCCCTCGAAACCTGACCAGTGGCGTAACTACCGAAGGGCTAGGTGGTGCCGTGCAGGGCATGGAGGGGTCCATAATTTGGGGGCCCTTTGTATAGGGACCAAGGACTCGCTGACTAACAGAACCTCAAATGGGGCCTAATTTTTTCTTTTGCACCTAATACCTTGGTTACCTATCTACGCGACAGGCCACAGACTACCATGCTCCGTTTGTAAGTATCATTATATTAAAATAATAATAATAAAATACTACAATGCTGCTTATGTCGGTTAGTATATATAATAAACTACACAAAGATATGAAAGAATTGCCACTGAGCAAGTTTAAAGGTGCACTCAAACAGTGGCTGATCCAGCAATGTTCTTATTCTGTTGAGGAGTTCTTGCATATTAAACATTAAGACTAATAATTAGTTGTTGCATCACAGAATCGCGCTTGCGCATGGTGGGGCGGAAGAAGTCTACTCGCGCCGCAGCGAACATGCCGGAAGACCTGCTGCGGCGGGGCTGACCTATCAGCACCCGGAACGCGTCGTTTGCTGGACTCTGAGAGCCCCATATACCTTTTGTGTATAGCGTTCCCACAGGCTACAGACATATACATTATCACCATAAGCCAAAAGTCCACTGCTGGACCCCTTACTCCTTACAGATAACCGTGGCTAGATAACTAGTGAACTGTGAAGATTTTTTTTCCTAAGAGAAAAACTAGTTATCTCCGAGGATTTTATATTCTTCGCAGATAACTATTATTTTTTTAAGTTTTCTTTGAGGAAATTGTATTCCTCGTAGATAACTAGCTATCTTCAAGGAATTTAAAATCTTCGTAGATAACTATTTCTTTTTATAGTTTTCTTTGAGGAAAATGTATTCCTCGGAGATAACTAGCTATCTCCAAGGAATTTAAAATCTTCGCAAATAACTGTCTTTTCTAATAGTTATCTGTGAGGAAATTTAAATTTCCCTACTTAGCATAGTGTTTTGTAAACTCCATTTTTGTGGCATGCTGTTTATTATAGGTGGAAGAGTATAAATAGAATATGAAGCATAAAGATCTCGATCTAATACGGCGGAAATAAATAATTGTATGGACCCTAAATCCGACCAAATTTAGACTTTTAGTTAGAGTTTTAATCTTATGCTTAAAATATTTTTCGACGTGTTTAAAGGAAGACAATTTTAATTTTGGTATTTTTAAGTTTAAAATAAAATTCATTTATTTGTAAATTTGGGTTTTATTTTAAACGTTTTAAAAATAGTAAGTTGTTAGTATTTTTTAATCTTTGTTTTTCTTTGTGACAATTACTTGCAGATAACTGTTAGAAAAGACAGTTATTTGCGAAGATTTTAAATTCCTTGGAGATAGCTAGTTATCTCCGAGGAATACATTTTCCTCAAAGAAAACTATAAAAAGAAATAGTTATCTACGAAGATTTTAAATTCCTTGAAGATAGCTAGTTATCTACGAGGAATACAATTTCCTCAAAGAAAACTTAAAAAAATAATAGTTATCTGCGAAGAATATAAAATCCTCGGAGATAACTAGTTATCTCCTAGGAAAAAAAATCTTCACAGTTCACTAGTTATCTAGCCACGGTTATCGGTAAGGAGTAAGGGTGCTGGACACAGGCCTCTGCAGAAAAATGTCAGCACAACCGGTCATTAGTTCATCTTGTAGAGGAGTGGCATCAGGAAAATTACAAGGGAAGCCGAAGCGTATTCATTCACTCATATTTAAAGAAAAAAGTGGTTATGTTATAATAAATAAAATAAATACAATTTGTTTATTTCAAGTTACCACATGACTCATAGTTAATTTAATGACATCACGTATTGAATAATAAAATTAAAATTACGACTCAGATTTCAATAATAATAATAACATCACATGATCACATTAACTTATTCTAATATGCCTCGAACAGCAATGCTGCATGTACGGGCAGTCCAGCCTGTCTGCTATCATTGCCAGGACGGTATTGGAGCTGTCCCGGACCCTGCGCACCAGGGATGCAGCGCGCAGGCGCATAGTCGCATGGAAGAACGCAGTGCGCGCCTCCGCGAACATGCCCGATGCTCTGCAGCAGCGGGGCAGCCCCATCACCGCCCTGAAAGCGTTGTTGAACTGGACGCGGAGGGCGCTGTACGCTCTCTGCGTGTAGTTTACCAATAGGCTACACGTGTACAGGGACGTACAGTAAGCTTTAAATTTTTTTTTTTTTTACATCCCTCGAACATCGTGCAAACCTACGGGCTATCATGTTACCTCGCACGCACAGAGCCCTCCGCTCCTTTTCCAAGTCCGCATCATCCTTGAGGTCGACCCTTTCTAGTGGAGTACCGTTTAGCCTAATGGGTGGAACAATAAACGGTCGTTTTCCAGCGGCCTCAAAGACCATGTATTGACTTTCGTCACGTTATACTTCAAGCCATGATCCAGAGCGTACCCTTCACACATACCGATAAGCCTCCTGAGCCCACACACCGACGCGCTCAGCAGCACCATATTATTATAAGGCGGTGGGAATCGGCTTATATGGACGCCACGCAACTGCTGCCTACGCTGCGTCTTCCTGTACGTACGCAGTCGCCACTTAAGAGCTCCACGGCCCCAGCGACCGTCGGTTCTACGAGAACGCCCTGCCGGCCCTGCCTATTGTCACTTTAATTTTGCAATTCTTCGTGTTATATCGGTTACTGTGATTATTCTACGGATCTCATCAGTCCACGTTCGATCTCGCAGAGAAACTCCGAGCATAGCCGTCAGTCGCCATTGCTTTCTAGGTGACTGAGGATTAAGATATTGCGCAACCTTCCAGAAGATGCCCTACCGAGTCGAATTCGGAGATTGCCCTCGACTACCAAGTTGGACCTACCTAGTCGTATAGTACTTTGTTAATAACGACTGATTAGAGAACGTACTACCTCTACGTGACCCATTTTTTACAATTTTCTACCGCCCTCCCCTTGGCGACCTCCCGTAGTATAAGCTAAAAAGTATGGGTAATTTGGTACGTTCCCTTACGCCTGTTTTTTCTGAACCCGACTTTGAACTAGGTCTCCTTATCAGTAATCGGATTCAGCGGGGGAAGCGGAAACCCACAAACGGAAATGTCATTCGCGGCCACTTAGAGTTGTTCTCGAGGCACAAGGACTGAAGTGGGTTGAACCGGTTCAACCCAACTTGGGGCGTGGGACAGAGAAAAGATTGGACATAAGGGAAAATAATACAAGTGCGAGTCGTACTCGCGCAACGAGGGTTCCGTACAAACTTGCCGGTTAACCTAACTGGCCGGTTAAGTTTGAACCTGGTATCTATAGCGTTGCATAACAAATGACGTGCAAACTTAACGCAACCGGATTGTTTAAAACTATTTTTTGAAAATTAAAAAAAAATATATTAATTTTAATCTGTTTTTAGTATTTCTTGATATAGCAGAAACAGAAATACATAATCAAGATTGAGACACTGCAGCCTACAGGGGAAGTGTGCATTTCTAAAAAAATTGTACGTTCATCATTTAACTCATCTTTAATTGTTTCCTACTTTGTTACCAATGTTTTATCATTATTGATTCATGCTATGTGGATTCATTTTCGTAAATGAGGAAATATGTACTCGATAGAATCTTAATTATTAAAATTGTTAATAATATTACAGTGTATAATTAAAACATTTGTTAACAAAATATGAAAGTTAATGCCTTTTGTGGTAGTTATGTGCCTAATACAAATTTACGTACAAACTTATTGCTGAAGTATGCTCACAATCAGGACTTACCTATACCTACCACGGTAGGGGAGAACAAAAGTGACCCCTGCCTCAAGCAAAGTATTTTTTTCATCAGTATAAACCCATACAGCATCTTATTGCATTAATATTTCAGTAAGTAATCTATACTATTATAAAGTTGTAAAAATGAACGTCTGTAAATTGAAGATATAAAAAAAAGTGATACGGACAATGGGTAGGGCACATAGTTCGAAGAACCGATGGCCGTTGGGAAAGAAAGGTTCTCGAGTGGAGACCGCGTACCGGCAAGCGCAGCGTGTGAAGGCCACCCGCAAGGTGGTTGGACATTCTGGTTAGGGTTGCGAGGACTCGCTGGAGGCGACCGCCTCTATCCGGCCCATGTGGAAATCTATTGAGGCCTGTGTCCAGCAGTGAACGTCCTATGGCTGAAATGATGATGATGATGATACGCACAATTTGAATCGACTTTTTTTGTATTTTTTGTGTGATCTTTGTGGCTTCATCATGTCAAAACAGCTGAATGGATTTCAAGCATTTTTGGTACACGGTCTAGCTGGTAATCCACAGATGGAGACAGATGGTTATAGGAGGATATGTTTTTATTAAGCCGAAGAAAAAAACGAGGGTTATAACTTTTTCCTCCTCTGACGAAGTTGCGGGCACCTTCTTCTAGTCATCAATATTTACAAACTAGAATGTGCAACTTCCTCAGCGGAGAGAAAAAAAACCGACCGTTTAGTCATTTTGGCGTGATGAAGCCACAACGACACGTACAAACACAAAAAATAAAAAATAAAACTTTCAACAACCAAATAAATAGTCCGTTTCTATAATTTTTTGAAAATTTCTCAATGTACAGTACATATTTTATTTTTACAACTATATAATGGTATAGATATTAAACGGGGTAAAAACAGATTCTCTGAATATTTACCTGGGGGAAACAGAATCGAGTTTCGAGCAATTTAAGCTTTGGGAAATTCCCCATACCCACTACGATGTAGTAGGTAAACATAGAATACATGTGACACGCACCTTAGTCAATAACATTCTTTGGTTGATTTGGTTGCCGTCAAAATAAATCATTGATTTCGTATGTATTATATATATGCATCATTAAGAGTCCCCAGTAAGCTCGGCCGAATTTCACCTTCCCATACAAACGGAGTTTCGTTCTTATTTTAAAACTACGAGTTGGATTGTAATGAAACTTTGCATATACAATGACATGAGGTATATCTAGGCCTGAAACTAGTTTATATGGCTGCAGTTTATAAAACAAACGAAATACAGAAAAAACAAGTTTTGTATGAAAAAAATAAATTTGCTGTATCTATTTTAACATAGCAACAGTAACAGGCCTGCATATACCTAAACTTATTCTAAGTACAAAGTTTCCGAGCAAACTAGCTAGTCGTTTGAAAATGAGAGCGTAACTACGGTTGTATGGAGCGCCGAGCTTACTGCGGACTCTTAACTGGTTAATGATACAATCATATGAGATGGTACTTAGTATAATACGAAACTATACAAATACCGTCCAAATTTCATGTTTCAAAAATGTAATATCAATATGTCGTTCTGCAATCGCTATTAATTTTTTGATGGTTCGTTTTGTTTTATGGCTGTGGAGGTTGTGTCACATCGTATTACTTCGCTGCTTGGCGCTCAAAAGGATAAGCTTTGAGCAATGAGAATATTTGACACTGATTAGCAGACTAACACCATGTACAAGAAGGTATTTGAAATTATCTTTATCTTTAGTATTATAAAGTTGTAAAAAAAAATATCTTACATTAAAGATATGTAATCCAACGTCAAACAATGCACATATGGTGTAGGTACAGGTTGGCTGACGTTTTGTAGATATTTTTTAAGTAGTACAGGTATGTACAGTGACCGGAATTAGGTGAGCTAAAATACCTAAAGTTCGCGAGTGGACATAATAGAGAGTGGTTACAACCTGATAAATATAATATTTAATTTGGATTCCGGGTATTCGATATTTATTCGGGTACTTGTCATAATATTGAACGTGACATGTTTTGTTTACAGTGCAGCATGTTTAATGTTAGTTTTTAAGTAAAAAGGGCTAGACAAAAGAAGAATACTAGGGGTTTACCCACGCATTGTTTATTAATGACTCTCAAAGGGGCGTGTTAGAGCCAAGCGGTGTAAACAATTAGTGTTCAAAAGATAAGGGAGATAGTAAAAGGTCACGTACATAATCAGGTAGGTAGATGGATTAATTCGCTCCTGAACCCTGGTCAGTTGAATTAGTGCGTGTGTGGTTTATCGGATTTATCGTAACGATTAGTTTTTGACTTTGGTTTGTTTTATGGTATACTGGATATTCTTCAAATGATGACCTTGGCCTGAATTTAGGAATTACGATTTGCTGCGTTTCATATATTCGTTCACCTGGTACTCATATGGTAAGTCAACCCTAATTTTAATATGCCACGTGGGCATTTTATTGGACTAGATTCTTAATATTTAAGAATTTGTTAGTATTTATAGAAATAAAGGTTTCTCAATTGTTTACGTTTTTTCTTTTATTTATTTGTTAATGTTACCTTTTATTACACACAACAGAAAAATAATGACAAACCCGCAACAAGGACTATTTGAATATGGACAACCACATATTATGCCTTCAGAAGCGAGTGAGTTACCTGAGTATGTACTTAACCCTATACGTACTTGCTTCCTTATCTTTCTAGTACTAGTAGCTTACACTATTTTGACGCTAATACGCCACTCTGACAAGCATTGACAATGAATAGGAAAACACAGTTTACTAATTTACAATATGCGCAACTTTATGGCTGGAATGTAATCTTCATCATTACGGCTAGTACTCGCAGTGCACGGATGAATATCGAATACCCGGAATCCAAATAAAATATTATATTTATCCGGTTGTAACCACTCTATTATGTCCACTGTCGAACTTTAGGTATTTTAGCTCATTGAAATAAAACAATTTAACGGATTATATCGCGTATATTATCTCATTTTAGTTCCCGACGTTTCGGAAGCTTTCCAGCTTTCCATGGTCACGGGAGGACTGATCAGTCTCAATGAGTAATAATCGCGGAAACAGAAGAAAATATTATTTTAGCTCACCTAATTCCGGTCACTGGGTAAGTAGCTTCAATATTTATTTTTGTATTTATTGCATTTGTTTGTGACATGGTTTTGGCTTTTACAAGGCAGATATGTAAACCTGTATAAAGGTGCTTCAAACAATAAATAAAAAAGATATGTTCAAAAAAATAAATGATACGGACTATTCATTCAAAGCTTGCGAGCTTTGGTCTTCTCCATCTTTATGTACGGTGCAGAAACTTTGAGTCTGAAGAACCTGGATAGGAGCAAGATTGATGCTTTTGAGATATGAATTTATTTTTTACTTTGAATGATGGTGTCATCACGCCAAAACGGCTAAATACGTCACACAGTTAGTACTTGTAGTTGTTTGGGGAAAATAAGAACTTTGTTCTGCACCAATATAAAAACTTACATTTATCAAAACAGTTTCTTAACAAAAGTTACCATTGATTTTATGGATTATTATAATATTAAATGGTATTATGAATTATTTATATTTTCATACTTTTAAAATGGACTTCCCACCCAACTTTGAGGGCTCATAAAACTAACTACATGTAAGATATCATACTTAAAATGTTAACGTAGTTCCTTATTTTACTTGCATTATCAGGATCTTATATATTTTTTACAAAGTTTGAGATCAGGCCACATCGCTATTATACAAATCTTTCAAAGTATGAATTTGGAATAGGTACAGACACCAGCGTCAATATCTGCGATAACAAAGCGGGCGAAAATATCTGATATTTATGTGCGCTTTGTTGTGACAGATATTAATGATGGTGACGGTACTACAATAGTATGTTTGGGAAATTTCCTTTATTTGGCCTGAAGAATGTTCACAGTTTAACATAATAAAACACAGTACAACAGGTAGAGCATCATAGCAGTATAATTAAAATGTTTGTTTTGATGATGACTACTATTTTGTTATGACCTATTTGGAAACCTAATATTGTTCTCTCATCTATTGTATTTTATCAATTCAGCATAATACTTGCTAGAACATCAAATAGCAATAATTTCAAGCTCATTTAGTATATTATAGTAGTTAGCAATATATCTACACTATGTGCTGTGCTGTCTTTATGTGCGTCCCATGACAATGGGGTGTGTATCATCTGTGCAGTATACACCTTACATTGAATTCAAATTCAAATTATTTATTCAATAAGTAGGCCACAAGGGCGCTTTTACAAGTCTGACTCTATGGCATTTCCCAAGAGGAGACCACTATTAAGAAGAAAGCCGAAACAAACTTTAATAATAATTCAAAGGGCCTCTATGTGTTAGCTTCGGACACATCACACCAAAATTACAGGACAGGTTATAGCCATTTCGCGTACATGGGTAGCTGGGCATCCAAGGATGATTATATGATACATTTTACACTAACTATGGTGAAGAAATAATAAGAGAATTATGGATGTCTTTTGCAGTTGCAGGCATCTTCTAGTATCATATACAGACATACCATTTTGTATACAAATATATGCATGCATGGTGTGAAGAATATGATAAATCGTCAGTAAAGTCTGAATAAAATTAAACCATAAGACTCATGTCAAGTTAAAATTTCTTTAAACGTATATTTCAACAGAGATGGAGGGATTCTAATAGTAATAATTTGTTAGGTTTATTTTTGTAACATCCTGGAAAATCTTGTCATTGTTGCTAATGCCAAGCAACAATCACAGTCATCAATATTATGCATTAAGAATAATTCAGTCAATAAACATGCACAATCTAAGTAGGGTGTATCGGGATAATTTGAATGTAGGTGGGATATATTCAGAAATCACATTTTTTTGTCCAAATAGAAATGGTTCTGCAATGCCACTATCTGCCATCTATCTCATATCTGAGCATTCGGTAGCTAGAAGATGATGAGCATTGTTATGACATTTGAATACAGGACCTATCATATATATAAAACAATAGTTTCAACACACTAAGCCTCATCAACAGAGTTGGGGTATAGATAGTTGAAGAATGTTTTGTTTTTATTAAATGTTATCCATGCTTATGTGACCTTGCTATGTTAACTGTAAACATCTAAGCTCTCTTGAGCAGTGAATTAATGAATTGATTACAAAAACGAGCGATTCAGCCACAATGTGGCGCTGCAACGGTAGAGCAAACATTTCGACATTAAAACTCTTGCGTTGAGAAACTCAGAAAATGAAAGGACCTTCAGGCCGGCCGTTGCGAAACCTTAGACGAATCTACGTCAAATTAAAAAAAGTAGCTCACCTAGGCAGCATACGAGGAACTTCAAAAGCGTGAACACGAAGGCATTGTAGAAGTTAGCGTCGTAGTAAGTCTCAGAGTCCGAGATATCGACGTGGTCGATGGTCACATTGCTGAGCAGCGTCACCTCATCGCCGCTGGACACTGGCAGCCCCAGGCTGATCTTCAGGAACTCATCCACCACAAACAACGGCGGCACTCGCAGGAGAACCTCCACCAGAGCCAGTGCCTTCGACCTCAGCGACATTATTCATTTATGAAGCAGTCTCACACGCCAACACAAACAACTTTTTCACCCAGCCACAACGACCGATACGCGGCGAACACTAGTCCCTGATGTCGATATTCTCCCGGTGATTTTTATTTAATATTTGAATCACGTAATTTGTAATAAGAAATTATGACTGAAATTTTTGCGACAATTAAAAAGTTGACATTTACGAATTTTGAAATTGCCATATTTAAAAAAAATACAGTATTGCTATCGTTGAAAATTTGTTGACATTGCTTAAACAAGTTGCAAGATAAAATAAAGATAAAAAATACATTTGAGAATTTCATGCACATAATTTTCAGATACCGAAATCTCATTCTTAGATCATTAATTATTAGTAATAAGAATAACATAACTTATATGCTTATATTGCAGTCGACCCTGTATAGTATAGTAGTGTCATCTCACAAATGTTGTAAGAACTAAATACTTCATGTAGTATTTATTACACACGTTTAGGTGGCGGTAAAAGAGAACGCGAAGGCCATCTTTCGGGAAAAAGGCAAAACTTGTATATTTCCAGGTTTAGTTTTAAACACATGAACCTTGTAGATTGTGATTTATTTACAGCTAGCTTCTGCCCGCGACTTCGTCGGCCTTAAATTCGTTTTATCGCGGATAAGGGTATTTTTCGGCGATAAAAAGTAGCCTATGTCCTGCCTCTGAACTTAAACTATCTTCATACCAAATTTCATTGAAATCGGTTCAGCGGTTTAAGCGTGAAGTGGTAACAGACAGACAGACAGGACAGACACACTTTCGCATTTATACGGATACTTTCTTTCAGCAAACTATTTTTCCCAAACTGCCTCAATTCCCAAATGTTACATTTCCCAAACTCGCGCTTTTCTCCGAAACCGAAGAAAATCCAGATTTTTTTTAAGCCATTGTGTAGAGTCCAATAGGTTAGGTTAGGTTTGTTATATAGAAATTCTGAAAACTTTACTGTTTCTGATAAAGCCTAAGTTTGTGAAATGAAATATTTGGGAAGTGAAACAGTTTGGGAAACATAATTTGCCAAACATTAGTAAACCGCATTTATAATATTACTAGCTTCTGCCCGCGACTTCGTCCGCCTTAAATTCGTTTATCGCGGACAAGGGTACTTTTCCGGGATAAAAAGTAGCCTATGTCCTTCCCCAGGACTCAAACTATCTCCATACCAAATTTCATCCAAATCGGTTCAGCGGTTTAAGCGTGAAGAGGTAACAGACAGACAGACAGACACACTTTCGCATTTATAATATTAAGTATGAAAATAGTATGGATGGACTAGTATGGATAGTATGAATGGATAATATAATAACAGTCGAACATTTTCAAGGGGCAGAAATTCACAAGAGACGATAATAAGTAGTTTTACTTTGTTCTCCCATAGATAACCTGGAAAAATAATCAGCTGATCTGTCACAACAACGGTTTTTTGGATATAATATTTGATAAAATATTCGGAAAATTCTCTAATATATAACTCGTGCAAAACAGAAAATGAAATATTTGAGACTTTGGAGCATCTATGGAAATTTGGTGGTAATTAACGGTCAAATACAGGGCCGGCCTTAGCCGTCTAGTTTAGGTGCCGTGGGCGAGTCATTGCTTGAGAGCATGACATCTGTGGGTGGGTGATAATGATAAAGTGTCATGTGACAAGCAAATTCGACAACTGGCCGCGACATTAAAGTTATGTTACCTACTCCGATATTACTCCGAAGTTTGAGATCGAAGCTCGTATTGTCCCTCTCAGTAGCCCCAGTTAAACTATATTTGAATGAGGGAGACAGTATGATACGTATGTTGAATTTCAGAAAAGCCCCTCTGTGTTCGCATGTCGAACATATGCGATCGAATCTCCCAACAATCAACAATATATATATCATCACTATTTTGAAAATCTCGTATCTCATTTTAATCAAACGATAAACTCTATTCGTCGCTAGTATGCACTTACTACCTTTCTACAAGCTGGTTTAAGATGATATTTTACTTGAACGCGCCAATAAAGTACCTACATAGAAAGCTTTGCTTCATCAAGCGTCGAACTTGGAATTAGGTAACTTGGATGTTTAGGGTTGCCACCTTCACTTTATTAGAAAATTGCAATCAGACTCAAACATATTTTTCATTTCTCCTGCTCAAAAAGTACGTTATTTTAGCTTCGCGAAGAGTGGCTAAAATAGTACATTTAGCCCCTAGGGTTTAAAAGAAAGCCATATAATCCAATACAAATTTCTATGAAACTGAAAAATAAACTTGCGGCCAGCTACATACTAATTACGAATAATTTAAAACAAACAAACCAACCTGATCAGATTGGCTAAACTTTCTGATGGAATTGCTCAAACTGTACTTTTAGTTTTTCATGAAATATACAATTTTAATGTTAAGTCTTTTATTTCGCAGTCGCAGTCGAAGTGAAAAGCAGAGTGTTTACCACGTGCCTAAAAGCCATTATGACACTCAGACATATTTGTTCTCGCTCACTTCGTGAGCTCGTCCAAATAATCACTTCGTGTCATAATACTCATAATGGCTTATTTTAGCCCCTTGTCAAACAATCTACTATTGAAATAACAGACAGAACGATACTCAAGTTGTAAAAGTAGACTACTTCTCGACATGTTTCGTTCCGATACTTGTCTTCGTTTGCGACCGGCAGGTTTCAGTGTGAGTTACGTACCTAGTGGATGTAGTGTACCAAACATTCATATATGCTTTCACAGTTTCAGAGGATAGAGTTTAGTGTGAACAAAAACGCTCTTCTTTATCTGAGTAGAGGTGCAGGATATATAAGTCCTACAATGGTTCTCTTATTTCGCAGAAAATTGTAACGCCGATTATCACTTCGCGGAATTTTATTTCGCCGACCTTTCATTTCCCAACTTATCAATTGCCTACTTATTATTTGCCAACCTCACCGTTACCAACTTAACTTTTGGTCTGTGTTTTATTACGTAAATTTTTAAAATGCCACCTTTAATGTAGCAGAATGTTTTAGTTGGCATAATATACACTTAGTTGTTTATTGTTTACCAAATGTTTTATTGAGTAGCGTTTCGTTTAGCAACTCTGTTTTATTAATACATCGTGGGTAAGCGCTACCGCTCACTTCTTTTTATGACAATAATGTAGGTAAGTAGATATGAATACATTGACTCATTAGCGATAAGTGTATACTTGCCAATTGCCTTGTGGTATGTTTTATTGGTGTAATAATTAAAATGGGTGAGATTAATGAAGAGTGCTCAGTTTTTACTACTAATACAAGAGGCGGTACTTGCAAGCATTTTAATATTACCTTCATGCAAGCAAGCAATCTGAAGCTCCGCTCGCTTCGCTCGCTCCGCTATCCATGGTCATAAAACAAACCTAACCTAACCTACAATTTTTGTGTTTTGACCCATATTCCATTTTGTCGCAGTTACTCTTCCTTGCCAGAGTTTCGGCCAACCAAAAAATATGTAAGCAGTGGTATGTATCTTTTTTTTATTTGTAACTTGCCTAATGTATGAAAAGGGAACTGTTCCATCAACGAAACGTTAATCGTCCAAAAGTTGTTCGACCAAGTGAAAGATTTGACTTATGATTAGTCTGCCAAAAGTTTAGAGGCATAATAATAATCTGCTTTACAATAATTCTGCCAAGTGAAAAGTTGTCATACAAAAATTTGGTAATCGTTAGTTGTCAAAGTGAAAAGTCGGCGAAACGTTAGTTGGCAAATGAAATTCGGCCAAAAATAGTTCTGCGAAAAGGCAGAACACCTCCTACAATACATCAACCTCGTTCGTGGACTGAATACACTTTGAAACGATTCTAGCTAGAAATTTCGACGCGTTATATGTGCCTCGTTTAAACAGCAAAATAGTGTTACGCTACTGCGACAAAGACAAGTGTTAAAAAAAAATAAAAAAGAACCGACTTCAAAATAAACTAAAAAGCCATAAATAATCTTTTATGTACGGTACGGATCACATTTGAATCACCTTTTGAAGTCGGTGCCAAACCCTTCATTTATTACTATTAAGAACCGCGGCGGCGAGCCTTTAGGTATTATCTACCTACCCACATATTTAGTCATAGTAATTCGTATTTTTGTTGAATAAAGGACTTTATTTACTTCAGGTTTTTTCCTACCTATAATGGATGATTTTAGTAGTGATATAAAGTATTTTTTAGAGCCCAGAATGGGAAGATTGAGGAAACACTTTGCACGCATCTCGAGTCTTTGGAAGTAAGAAATTTAAAAGTTGGTTAGTTCATATTCATTTGTACCTTCCATCATCAGCTCAGTTTGTTTATCAGATTATGATAACCAGACGAAAACAACGGAATAACTTCAAAAAAAAATATATGCTAAACATTGTTAGTGGCTATAATATTGGAGGGTTTCTCTAGATTTCCCTAGTATTCCATCATTAGATCCTGACTTGTGGTGATAAGGAGGCTACCTCAGGGATACACTATAAAGAATATGACCACCAGTCTTAACGTACCTACCTATAATGGATGATTTTTGTAAGAATTATCCTCTAACTCTTAACCATTAAGGAGTTATACCTTCCGTCATCAGCTCAGCATGATGAGATGATGACTACCATAAATACTTAAATAGCTTAAGAAAATATATGAAAAACTAATTTGAGAATTGCCCTCGATTTCCCTGGGATCTCATCAACAGATCCCAACTTGGTGGTAATGGGACCAACTCAAGAGTAGATCCTTTCAAATGAAAAAATAATTTTTATTATCGGTCTACAATAGGCGGAGTAATCGGCGAACACATATATAAAAAAATACTCCTCCTTTTTTGGAAGTCGGTTAAAAATGGTAGTTACTTACAGATCTCATTAAGTGTCGATGATCATCTAAAAACTGTTGCTATTACTATTTTTCTCTTGGTCTATTTTAAACCTACGTACGTACCATACTAAGTAAAAGGGTTGATAGTGTAACGTGCATTTAAGAGTTCCCAGTAAGCTCGGTTCTCTATACAAATGTAGTTACGCTCTCATTTTCAAACGAATAGCTAGTTTGCTCTGAAACTTTGTAATTAGAATAAGTTTAGGTATATGCAGGCCTGTAATTAAATTATGTAGCTTCAGATACCATAGTAAAAAAAATACAGCGAATTTAAGTTTTTCATACAAATCTTGTTTTTGCTGTATTTTGCTTGTTTTATAAACTGCAGGCATATAAACTAGTTTCCGGCCTAGATATAGCTCATGTCATTGTATATGTAAAGTTTCGTTACAATCCAACACGTAGTTTTAAAATAAGAACGAAACTCCGTGTTTATGGGAAGGTGAAATTCGGCCGAGTTTACTGGGGACTCTGAAAGCATGTTTATAGTATTTTTGGGAGTACATAATTGGTTTACGGCTACGAGAATAAAAGCAGCTAATAGTATTGTATAGGTGGGTAAGGTAACCAATGCCTATGTTATCCAGGTAAGTGGTATAGCTCACTTGAAAAAGTAAAAACTATACCTTGTTACGTTGTTACATTTATAAATACGGATCTATATCGGTATCCCTAACGTCATTTGTCCTAATGTATCGTTTGTCCTAATGTATCATTTGCCATAACGCATTTTTTTCAGAAACCGTAATCTTTTCAGGATTGTTATAAAATAAACCTAACCTAACCTAATCTATACGACGATCTTTTAAAAAATGCTGAAAAATTTACGGTTTCTGAAAAAAATGCGTTATGGCAAACGATACATTTGGCAAACAATACATTAGGACAAACGACATAAGGGATTCCGAAGGAGACCCTACAAATACCTATGCCACAATATTGAAACAAAAAACTTTAGTAACGATATGTCTTAGCTTTACTCTAACTGTCCAGGTTACGTGTACGTGTTACACGGCAACGGTTCACGTGTACGTGTTACACGGCAACGGTTCACGTGTACCCGTGTACGTGTTACACGGCAACGGTTCCCGTGTACCCGTGTACACACGATACGTGTGTATCTTAAGTACACGCGAATCCAATCCGACGTTAAGTGAAGGTTCGATGCGTTGTTTCTAAGAGCTACAAACAAAAATGTATCGTGAGACCCGAGCTTCTAATTTCAGTTTCTTTGCTTTTGCATTTAATATAATAAAATTTTGTCATTTAATATCATTTAATAATAAGTAGTCCTTATTTGTTTTAACTCCGGGCCGGGCATGTCGGTCCGACGAATATTCAATACCCGAGCGGAGCCGAGACCCTCTGATCCGGATCCGGGACCCTCTGATCCGGATCCGGACACGAACCCAGACACAGCAAAGCAACGTATTTAAGCGTGTTCGTGTAATTCGGGACCTTAGTACCGCCGAGGTTAAGATACACGGGGCTACGGCTCGGCGTGTATCTAGCACGGAAATCACGGGCCCTAATTCAAACAGGACAGTATCTTTTTTAATTAGGTTACTGCAACAAAATGCTACTTAAGTAAGGCTCAGTTCTTGTATTGAAAAGATCTAAGCAGTTTTCGAAGGATTTTCGTTGATACCTTGTCACTTACTACTGTGCCACCTTCAACCAGCAAAACCGAGTCCAATTCAATACAATTGTATCGGTACGTTACGGCGACAAAGCGCTAGTTGTATAATTTCGAGAGCAGGCAACCCTGCGTCTTCGAATCGATGCGGGCTTGTCCGGCTTCCTGTACGGCTTCGACGGCAAATTAAAAAGCGAGCTTTGAGCTTTCAAAGCTTGCATTGTGAGTTTTGCCGAGAAATAGCATAGTTTTTGCAGTATCAACGTTCCTATTGATTAGTGCGGTTTCTTAACTGAATGCATCAGGACTCGGGAAAGCTCTAGTAGGGTACCTAAGCCTCAGGGTTTACTGGATATTCAAACATTACGCTGTATTTCTCACTACAAACAATAAATATGGTAATAGTAGGAGAGCCGACTGCAAAATTTCGTACCGACTTGATACCGCGATGAAATGCACAATAGTTTCCCATAACAGTGATGCTAGATCCGAATTTGATAGTCTGCCATGGCGGAACTTGCCAAAAAAAAAAAGAATGTCATTTCCGGTGCGAAAAAGGGGGGTTAATTTACCAATCTGATACTGAAACAATAGTTATGGCATCAGTTAGAAATTTACTTGTAGATACAGAAAAGCGAAATCTGCCAGTATTTTTTTGCCGGAAGTGCTCGGCAGGAACCCGCCGGTTCCACGGATGTTGCTTACATTATCTCCTCTGCCAAGGTGTTTCGGCAGAAAAAGCCTTGGCAGACTTGTATATTCTTGAAATAAGGGTTCATACCTACCGACTGGAATTGGTTTCATGATGGTATTAGATGGTATTTAGGGGTCCCGATGGTCACCTTTGAGAGCGTCTGCACTACACGGGTAGCTGGGTATCTCCAGATGGTTATAGGATACTTTTTACTCGACTATGATAAAGAAAAAAGAGGGGTTCGCGGAGGAGAAAACGTCATACTTTTTCTCCTCCGCGAACGATGTTGCGGGCGCCTTCTAGTAATTTATTAAGGTTAAGATTTAGGTACCTATGTATAATCTTTCTTTACATTATGTCAATTTATTGTGCTAAAATATTTCTTATTTACGAATAAGAAGTTATCAATTAATATGAAGAAATATCAGATCCGATGGATAGCCGAAATAATTTAAAGAGATTGCATTGGAAAAAGACTTTCAAAGTTGTGTAAAAACGGATGCGGTGAAATATAGACTTTTAATTAACTTACTTAAATAGCACCAAATATTATACGAGCTGTTAATCTATTTGCCAATATATCACCTGACACCCATCCCATCCAATTGCTGCGAAGTCTCACCGATTTACACAACAAGAACAGACGCTTATCACCGACGAAATCAAAAAGCTTCTAGCTGATAGCCGTGGCTAGCTCAAAAAGTGGATTAGCATCGACTATTCTAAAACAGTCAACAAGTAAGTAGATATCTACGCTTATCTTGATGTATACCGTTTGCCTAACATCGAAGAAGTCATGAATAAATCCATAAAATACAAAGTAACCGTCTAACAGACATAGCTTGGAGTAATGCAAAAATTAAGTGGCAATGGGCAGCACATTGCTCGTAGAACCGACAGCCGCTGGAGACGAATTGTGTGTGAATAGCGTCTATGTACCGCAAAACGCAGCGTGGTAGGCCATCCATAAGGGGGGACTGATGACCTGGTGGAAGACGCTGCGGTGGTGGTGGCGTTCATTCCCATCCCCTCATCCCTAGGTTGCCTATGTACGCCACTAATACCCACTGATTGATAAACATATACCTACATAGGTTTTTTCCCCAGAGACTACGCCGAATGTTCGCACGCTTTTTGTATCCGTGAGCTTTTCATGCGTGTACATTTTGTGATAATCGGTGCCTTAAAAATGTCATCATAATATAAATGTACTCCTAAATACTTATTGTATTATATTATAAATATTACAATGATGATACCCGTGTCACACCCGTAGGCTCCGTAATTTACCAACTTAATCCATAAACAAATGACTATAATTTCTAGGCAGATTACGCTAAAATCGCGCGTAAAAAAAAGATGGCGGCACAAATCGGCGGCAATCTGTCAAAACACGCGCCTGCCACGCGCCAGCCGTTGAGTACAAATGAAAGAGATAAGTTTTGTCTATGGAACCGCAATAAGATATTAAATTACACAGAGATTTTTATTTGCGTTTCCGATTGAGTCGTATCAGTTTACGGCAATTGATAAGTTAAATAAATGTTTAATGTTATTGTTCGGGAATCCTTGATGTTGGTTTTGGAAATGGTTTGGCTAATTAGAAGTAGTGTTGATAAGTTGTATTATTTTTGTATATATGTACTTACATACCTAACAATAAATTGTTATTAATATGTAGCATTAATCTTAATATGTACAAAAATGCAGCATTACCCATTTCGAATAGGGATGATGACTAAATTTTAATAATTAGACCGTCATGTAGATTAATTAAAAATATTGGACACGTATTTTTTCTTTTTTTACATAAACGAAAAATAAAGGCGATACATTGAGTCGAAATGTCGCGTGACGTCACTCCTAAGAACAAATTTTACTTAGGTGTGACGTCACTAGCCCTCACTACTAAACTTCAATGCGATTTATCTCAGTATTTTTTTTAATATTTTGAAAAGGCAAAAAATACGTGTCCAATATTTTTTTATTATCTAACTGACGGGCTAATTAGAATTTTGGTTTTCATACCCCGTGACGCATATTTAGTGATAGAACGCGTGGTTTATAATTGGTGCCCAACCAAATAATAATTATTTAATATGTATAGATTCTGCCCGCGATTTCGTCCGCCTTAAATTCGTTTATCGTGGATAAGGGTATTTTTCCGGGATAAAAAGTAGCCTATGTCCTTCCCTGGGACTCAAACTATCTCCATACCAAATTTCATCCAAATCGGTTCAGCGGTTTAAGCGTGAAGAGGTAACAGACAGACAGACAGACAGACAGATACACTTTCGCATTTATAATATTAGTATGGATAGTATTTTGCTGTTTGAATCAAAGCAAATGTGTAAACTCAATTTTTTTATTCAAGACCAGAATCTGACAGTTCTCATCTTGATGATTTTCACGAATAAGCATTATTTCATAAAAACGTGAATGAGAAATCGTGCGACCGGTAATATTAGGGTAAGTTTTATTGATAAAAATGCTGACACTTAAACCGGTATGCAGTGATCACAGCGAAAGTGCGCCCGTTGACGTTAAATTTTGGTCTTGAACTAAAAATCAGAGTAGGTATACGAGTATTTGGAGTCGGAGCTAGTTAGCTTTTAAATACTAACCCATTGCAAATATTGGTATTCCTGTAACTTACAAAATCTTGAAAACTAATGTATCAATATCAGAAAGTAAGGACCTCTAGTTATAAAAAAACATTTTTAACATTTGGGGTAATGTTACCATAGGTATCAACGTAATTCAAATAATTGACACACTGACACACTCCTATTGCAATGAAATAAGGTTGAAAATTACTGGGATTACTAACTGCTGGTATAGTGACGATCACTGGAACGTTTACCTTAACTTCGTAACAATGTTTTTGTGTCAATCTATCACACTTATTTTAATAATTGCCAGAACACCGTTTAATTCAATCCATTATTCTTTTGAGCTTAAAAAGAGGGGCCGATTCTGTTGCGATAAAAGGTCATAACTTCAATGTATTTCATTGACTCATATGTCTTTTAAAAGAAGGGAAAAACTGTATTCAACGTCACAGAGTACCTGCAATTCAAACATTTGTATTGCACTTGCGTTTAGCCCCGCGGCAAATACAGGTGGCAATCTGTTACATTAAGCGGTTAGATCAGTTGTTTGCTATGGGATTATGTGATGTAACGGGGGCAGATCATCGTTTTTAGAGTTCCATACCTCAAAAGGAAAAAAACGGAACCCATATAGGATATCTTGGTGTTTGTCTGTCTGTCAAGTCAAGACCCTTTTTCGCAGGAGCGCACGGTTGAAATTTGGTATAGGTAAAGGTGCTTAATAATACAACCCACGAAATAAATCTTAATATTTTTTTATGTCTGTCTGACTATTCCAGTAATTTATATTTTTAAAATAAAAAATCGATACTCACATAAAACAAATAATGAATTCTAATATGGAACATAGCGATTTTAAACAGTCGGGACCCATAAGAAGTCTAGATCGACGCAAATCTTCCCAACAATGGGTCCCGACTGTTTAAAATCGCTATGTTCCATTATTAGAATTTATTATTTGTTTTATGTCAGTATCGATCATGAATCATGAAACATTTCCATTATAACTTAACAAATTTCTAGGGTACGGGACTTGTTTTTTTCTTTTTAGTTTTTTTACGCGGTCGGGTTTTTGTTTTTATTTTTTTAATTTTCATTTTTTTTTATACTTTATATTAAAAATTATAATAGTTTGTAAATTTCGCAATCTTTATCGTCGGGGTTATTGAGAAGCTTGCACAGATTTAATAAAATTAAATGAAATATTAGTGAGAACGGCTTGCTAACCAACTTTAAAGCGTTATAGTTCCTAACTGGTAATTCAACATTAAAAATGATAAAGGAAACTTAATAATGATTTTCAAATCCCTATTCAATGATACCCCACTCGATATAGTACGTTGATTTTCATTTTTGTATTTTTCACAATATGGCGTCTCATTATCGCCATTTTGAGTTTTCATCATTTTCATGTCTTCAGTGACATCCGGAAAGTTATGACGAATCGATTGATGTAAGAATCACCAAAATCGGTCTTAGCGTTTGGTTTCTAGAGTGCCAGATAGGAGCAAACATACATACATACATACATACATACATAGACTGATAAACACATTACCCTCCTTTGCGTCGCGCAGTCGGGTAATAAAATGACCCCACACCGCGTACTTTTTGCTTTGGAGTCTGATGACACTTTCATTAGATACGGCCGTTTTTAGTGTATGCTTTGTACGGAACCCTTGGAGCGCGAGTCCGACTCGCACTTAGCCGGGTTTTTTAATATATATATATATAGAGATCGAGGTCCTTTTTGAGTTTGATTTGCTTTTGCTGATTTTTATCATATTTTTGATTTGGTTGCAGTTCTCACGGGTAATGGTGAGGATAATTTATGGTGTTAGTACAGTTAGTTTGTGTCTGTAGTAAGGAAAGGGTTAGGCTGATAAAATAATCACAAGGAAATAAGAGTATTGAAATCAATCATCATAGTCATACTCACACTCATTTACTTATAAAATGTTAACATTTTACACGTCAATTCATTAATCTATAAGTTATTATTAAAATACAATTTGAGATAAAATACCTACAATTATTATATTCATTTGATATTATGTACATTCAAATTTAATTACAATTATGATTCAGTTAGGAATACAATATTATATTATAATTTTAAATTACTTTCAATAAATTATTAAATTAAATGCTGTACGACATGGAGTAAAAAATAATATTTCCCAAACACATGGTAATACAGAGACTCAGTTAAAAATAGTAGATTGTTTGACAAGGGCCTAAAATAAGTCATTATGACACGAAGTGATTATTTGGACGAGCTCACGAAGTGAGCAAGGAGAAAGATGTCTGTGGGTCATATTGGCTTTTACCCACGTGTTAAACACTCTGCTTTTCACTTCGACTGCGAGAAAAAAAAGACTTAACATTAAAATTGTATATTTTATGAACAATTAAAAGTACACTTTGAGCAATTCGATCAGAAATATTGGCCAATCGGGTCAGGTTGGTTTGTTTGTTTTTAATTATTTGTAAGTAGCATGTAGCTGGCCGGAAGTTTTTTTTTCAGTTTCATAAATATTTTTATGGGGTTATATGGCTTTCTTTTAAACCCTAGGGGCTAAATGTAAGAAAGAAAGAAGAAAGAAATAATTTTTTTTTTATTTTCTCGCAGTCGAAGTGAAAAGCAGAGTGTTTAACACGTGACTAAAAGACTTAATGACGCTCAGACATATTTGTCCTCACTCACTTCGTGAGCTCGTCCAAATAATCACTTCGTGCCTTATGGCTTATTTTAGCCCCTTGTCAAACAATCTACTATTATTAGAAGTAAGCTCATAATGCCACTAAAAGATGAAAAAATACAAGAGCGATGCATTCTTTTGATGTGTTAACTAATCTTAATAACAAGTAGGAAATGTGTCTATGCCCCCCTACCATCACGATAACACGAAGCCTGTTGATATCTCTTTCGTTATTATTATTGATGAAAAAGATAGCAATACAAACCTTTGCTAGGAGCAACCCAGGCATAAGAAACGGCGGTATGGTAAGTACTATACCGCCGTTTAGTACAATAAGCTTGAGAATGTATGAATAGCGAGTTGTAAAAAGGGGCTTTCATTGATTGCTTTCCGTCCGCCAATCACGAGACGCGGGGAGGTATAGGTAGGTAGGGATAGCAGCGTAGGGATGTAGTGTAACTTTCAGATAGATTAGTCAGCAATTCGGTGTAGGTAGCAGTGGCGTGGCGTCAATATAAGCCGATTCCCACCGGGTTGGCCAAGGAAAGGCTTATTTTTTAAATTAACCCCCTACAATAGATAGAATATCCTTGTAATATTCCTGACGCCACGCTTCTGTTAGGTAGGTAATGCAATAGGGTACATGCATGAAAATTTTCTATCTCTTTTCTTAACAAAATATTAAAACCCGTAAAACGATTTAAAAAAGTGAAATTAAAATTAATATCGGCCAAGAAATACACATGATATAGGCACTTTAAACTACTAATTAGACAGCGATTTGACAGAGAGGTCCGACATGTACCTATACTGATACGTCTTATAGTGCACTCTGGCTATATAAACTCCATATTAAATTCTGTTTTGCTATATATAGAAAGAGATAGAAAAAATGTTTGATAGCTTATATCTTATTTTTATAGTTATTAGAAAAAATATTTTTGTCTACTGTTTCTTACATGAAGGAGCTTTTAATGAAGCAAAAATAAAATTTCATACATATTCCCTTTTGTATCTATATTTATATTCGTGGTATCCATTTTGTTTTTATTTTGGTTCCTGATGCTATTGTACAAACATTTTAAACTAGCGTCCACCCGTGGCTTCGCCTACGTTGCTGAGATTCCCATACAAAGTTCCACCCTTTTTTCACCCTCTGAAAGGATGAATTTCCTAGTTAGACTCTATCCGCTACCCAAAGGTTGTCACGAAGAGATCGCTCTTTAGCTATAAGACCGCCTATTGTTTAACGTAGTTCATGTGAATTGTGCTGTTTCTCTTGTCGCTGTGCAATAACGGTCCCCCTCGCTCCCACCCCTTGGCGATGCCCTTGCCGAAATTCCAATAATTGACTATTCTATTTTTTTTCCACAAGCGGATGCTGGATCATCAACATATCTCTTCATCAGGAGTCGAAACAGTCTAGGGCTAAGATAAATATCGACACAAAGTTCCAAAATATGTATACATATATAAACATTACTGTCATAATAATAAGACCTGTATACATATTCTTGAAACTGTGTGGTGTATACATATTGATGCCCTTGACTGTACATACCATGTATCGAAGCTTGTGCCGAGTAGCCTTCTTAGGGCCACTTTTTAACTCCTGACAGATTCATACCAGTACACAAGGTGGCAAAGAAGCGTACGGCCTACCTGATGCTAAGCAGTAACTGCAGCCTATGAATAAAGTAAATAAACATCTATTAAATATATCGCCGTTTAGTACACTACCCACAAGCCTTATTGAGCTTACCATGGGACTGGTTCGATACATGTAAAACTGTCCACTAATTCTTATTAATCTATTAAAAAAAAATGGAACTTATGTCGTTAGACCGGCTATATACTCAAATTTCATGTACTTACTAATTAAATTCAAATGAGTGAAGCGGGAGTGCGTTTAATCGGCTGACGTCACGTGTCCGGTTACAGTCACCCGACACTTCCGTTTCCGACTGCCGCCGGACGGATCGATCACTTTCGATTCGGATTAACCTGCCGGTGGATACGGGTGACAGTCCTACGAGACAAGGTGTAAATGTACCTGTAAACGACATGTTAAGTGTCCCCCGCAAGCTCGGCCGAATTTCACCTTCCCATACAAACAGAGTTTCGTTCTCATTTTAAAACTACGTGTTGGATTGTAACGAAACTTTGCATATACAATGACATGAGGCCTAGGCCTGTAATTAGTTTATATGGCTCCAGTTTATAAAACAAACGAAATACGGCAAAAACAAGTTTTGTATGAAAAACTTAACAACTTAATTCACTGTTATTTTTTACTTTGGTATCTGTAGCTATATAAACTAATTACAGACCTGCATATATCTTATGTTATTCTAAGTACAAAGTTTCAGAGCAAACTCAAAAGTTGTTTTAAATTGAGAGCGAAACTACGTTTGTATGGAGAACCGAGCTTGCTGGGGACTCTTAAGAAACACGTGCCTATATACCATGTATCGACTTGTGCCTTCTAAAAGGATCGTCGCAAAACCACCCAAAGTGCACACAAGTATGAATCAAATTATGATGACCTCTCGCTTTGCATGCATTGGGATAAGTTCGAATTCGGGTTAATCTCGAATTACTCATAATAGGTAATCTAATAAGTATCTCCATGAAAATAATGTAAGTTGTTGAATTACTTATCGTCGTCTAGTACCCATAACACAAGCCTTATTGAGCTTACCATGGGACTAGTTCGATTTGTGTAAAATTGTCCTGTAATATGTATGTATGTAATACGTATCTTTATTTATAACCTTATCTCACCCAGCTATTCCCAGCTATTCTGTGTCATTTCCGCTACCCAAACGTTGTCTGGAAAAGATCGCTCTTAAGCGTTAAGACCGCCTGTTGTCTTCCGTATTTTATGTTAAGGCTCTATTGTACTGTTTCTGTTGTTGGTGTGCAATAAATAATTGTTGTTGTTGTAAGTTCATTAATCCATTATCCGTTGCTGCGTGATGAATGCGTAACGAAAGCTACCGACATGTCTCTTGTTATAATAAGTTTATACTAATTTAAAAAATCGGTTTATGTTGGTTACTTCAGTGATTTTGTACAGAGTCCCTGGCGTCTTTGCTAACTTTATGTTATAGTGGCCTACCTACACATATGTGCCCTTTGGTAAACAATTTCTATTCGATTCAGGTCCCCCGAACTCGTGGTTTAGAACTCAGGCGTAATAACTTCAGGTCGTTTGCTTACGAACCTAACATTCCGCGCATAATGATTCGATTAACTGCATCCTCAACATGTGTGGCGGACCACCTACGTCACGGCACCACTGCTCAATGAACTGACTACCCACTGCCCACTGGTCTTACAAAATGAATACACAGGTAAATACTCAAATAATCAACTTTATTCTTAAGAAGAACGGTTCGCAAACACGCAAAACTGTTCATGTAAAAATTCATCTTATTGGAACATCGTAAACGCACGAGAGTGGGTCTTAATTGTACTTTATTTTTATAGTTATAAAGGCTTTGGGAAGTGCTCATGTTAGGGTACAGTATGATCAGCTGTGTTCACACGGCGATTCTTTCCGTGAATGTTCGCACGCCGAATACGTTGCCCAAGTTTTTGCACGTCCGATGTTCACAGGCTTCTTGGGCTAATTTGGGTGAGAATTACGAGGAATGAAAGTGGCAGTAGTAGCATATTGCCGTAATGAACCGATCTACCAAAAAGCACACACATTGCCTATGATGGTGCCTTTGCGATTTAAGATGGAACACATGCCGCCTTTGCTGAAAGAACTTTATGATAGCTACTAATATGTTGCGCTTCATTTGGGTGATGACTGGGATCGCAGGTTGGGGACTTCACATAGAGAACAGTAAGTAGGTAGGTACACCTCTGAATTGACTTGCAGGTGTAAGGCCTGTGTCTGGACCAGTTTGAGGACTAATAAGTCTGTCTAAGTAATGCGAGGAACGCAAACTAAGTGAGATACACACACATAGACCAATAATGATGTTTACTCAGCAATCTTAGCATAATTTTAGTAGAATTATAACATTTATAACGGTATGTTGTATAGGAAACGAGCCATTTATGAGTATTCGTATCCGTTTTCGTGAGCAGCGTCATATATAGGTCTACTAACTAGATATAGATAGAGTGTTAACCTGTGCCTGGGTTTTTTATTCTAATTACCTGCACGTTATTGGCAAGACACTTGTTATATTTGATATTTAAAATATATGCAAACACAATCATATTAAACGGCCTAATAAACAACTTCCAATAAAAACATGGAGGAATACTCGTCATGTCATTCCATACTAAACTTCCTATACGTAAACTCTAGCAGACAAACTGTCTCCACACATAAAATACCAATCTTCCATCCCACTCCGACGTACACGATCAAACAAAGACGCAAAATTAAAAGTTTATCGAATCGAAACACGAAACATTTTAGTTCTACTAACTTCTTCGTGCGTCCTTTTTCACACCAAGCTTTTACAAAGGATGCAAGATGTTTATCGAATTAAAATATCCACTAAAGATATCGAATAATCTTATTGAGGATTCCGAGTAATCGACCAGCGATGAGAACTAAACAATTTTAACAAGACTATACCATCTCTTTCACACGTACTGCTTAAATAAAGGACAAAGTTTCGAAACGTTATCGACAAGGTATCGAATGGCCAGTGTTTACTTTCGCATGATCGAGTTGATCGCTACCTGGGTGGGCGATACATGGGGCTACAAAGTGCCCATCACTAATCGAAAGTGATATTAGGATCATGTTATTGAAGATTTGGATATTACTCAGTCAAAATATGTTCAGTATAAGTCCGGCCATTGATCAGCTGTTGACGTGTTTGTTCCTATAGAATGCATATATCTATACAAAACCTATATATATGTAAATTAAACATTACACTTCGATATTTATCATTAAGAAGGTATAAGTTATAAACAAAGATCAGAAAGAAAATAAAAAAAAAAATCGACGATACTGGACTTGAACCACTGCCTTGAGCCAGACCGGGGCTCTACCATCTGAGCTAATCGTCCAAAAAAAGCAAGGTATAAGTTTACAAAACCTAAAAAATGCAAGCTATTTGTTACTTTATTGCAATTCAATCAAATATAGCAGAAGTCCCAGGTTGGGCGCCCAATTTGTACCAATAAAATGAAATAAGTTGTACATATTATTAGATATTTTATGTATAACTTGAACTTACTGACAAATTAAGTTAATTAAAATTGATAACGTACTTATCGACTTGTAAATCTACACCGACGATTAAATAATAATTACTCACCATATTACTTATCTAAATAGTATCAGTTCGCTAAACGGTTCTCACCACAAAAACAACGCCGCCCGCCATGTTAACCCGATACGCGGTGACAGCCACTTTCCCGCGCACAATATGTCATGTTTTTTTTCAGCCGAGGGGTTGGATACAAACAGCCAATTACGACAGGGGCGGGAGTGCACTTAGCACACTTGGAAGATAGCCATTTAGTCACCAACTACGGCTGTAAGGGTTCGTCCGTCCAAAATGCTAATTAAAAAGAAAAATATTTTTTTAATCGGACGCCGGTGTTGCCAACGCGCATGCTTTACCCGATATGTTTAATTTAATTAGTGGGAAAAGGTGTTTGGTGAAACAGTGATTTGTGTAGGAAAATTTTATTGTAGTTTGAAGTGTTTTCTGGAATTTGTGATTGGATTTTCTTTTTAAAAGGTCAGTATTTTAGTGGTTACTTAATTGAAGACAAAATGATCCTACAGGAATGCTTTTATAGTTGTAATAATTTAATTATAATGTGACAGACAGCACCACATCGAAGGAAACTAAATCTCGTGTTTAAGAATTAATAAACTGGTTATGGTTACTTATAAATAGTTAGATTTGGCAAATAATTAAACCGAGAAGAACTTTTGCAATAAGAGTAGGTCAGCGAATTACAAAAATTAAAAAGTTACCAAGAAACGTTAGAAGTTGAATCTCGAAGTGGGCGTGGAGTATTGTAGTAGCACTGGGAACTTCACAATAAATATTTTCCGAACAAATGAACAGTTAAACAAATGTTTGGAACAGACGATATGTTTCATTTTATTTTATTTATATTTTACATTTTTGCGTGTTATATTTAATTGGCACCAAATTGACATTATTTTTGTATCGGTAACTATAACTAAACATATACGTATAAAAAAAAATGTTTTTGTTTTATTACGGAAAATGTAAAAAAACTACCATTCCCCACTTTATCTCCGAAGTTTACCAAGCGAAAATTTTGAAATTTTCACAATTTGTATAAATAAACATAAATAATACACAAAAATTATAGCCATGTCTCTAATTAGCAAAATTTTTTTATTTGCAAATAACCTATTTGAACAACCCGGTTGCGTTAAGTTTGAAATGTGAGATTGAAGAAAAACTATGAAATTTAACAAACCAATATTTTTTCATTAAAAACTGGTGATAGTGAACCTACAAAACATACGCATAACAAAACAAATAAATAAACATATAAAAAAATGAACTTCAAATGACTTTTCCACGCTAGCGGATAAAACGAACTTTTCCACGCAGATTTGGCGTTGTCCGAGCGAGTGAGATGAAAACATATATTTTTATATTGTCGTCAGATGGATCTACACAACGATATATAAATAACTATCACTTTTGTAACTTTTAAACTTTAGGAGATCAAAGCTCTCAAAAGTAGGTACAGTTTATGGTAACGCAATTTTTCGGTTTCATCGAATTCACGTCAAATTGTGTTTATTGAAAGGGAAAAAGGCTTGAGTAGAGAACATTCGTGAGAAATGTTCGTTATGTTATATTCCTTTATCTATGGTTATATCCTGTACTGCGAGGCAAGTCAGGAAGTTGAACCTGACACCGCTCTCACGCCACCGTATTGTAACATATGATTTTGGGACAACCTGATTGAAGAAGGTTATATGGACGGTTTGGTTTACAATTATTTATTACGCTATAGATGTGGATATAAATTGTCACAATAAAATTAAAAACCACCGACCTTAAAATAAACTTCAATATCAAATAAAACGACCCACACAAAATATAGACTAACTTACTAAAAACTACATAGGTACATGAACTAAAATCTTATATATTTTTCACTTCAAAATACCCTAAAACTGAATGACCATTCGACAGGATTTTCAATTATTATTTGTGGGAAATGAAAAAAAAAAAAAATTAAGTCGGTTGTTTAAAAATTACAGTAAATAGGTATATACTATAATATGATCCTTATTAGCTGAAAAAAAAAAACTGTGGATATTTATTTGTTGATAAATTACCGATTAAAATAAAACAATTTAACGGATTACATCGCGTATATTATCTCATTTTAGTTTCCGACGTTTCGGAAGCTTTTCAGCTTTGCATGGTCACAGGTGGAGATAATATACGAGATATAATCCGTTAAATTGTTTTATTTCAATGAGTAATAATCGCGGAAACAGAAGAAAATAAAATTACCGATGTTGGAGAAAAAACCTAAGCTAAAAGTAGGACTGTGTCGGTGATGTCGGCCGCATGCACCCGGAAAGGTGGGCTATTGGCACTAAATGGGTGCCTCAAGATCGGCAACGTAGACGGGGCAGGCCTAAACGGAGATGGCGGGACGATCTGGAAGCGTTACAAAACGACTGACCAGCGTGCAGCGGAGGCATCTGATCGGGAGTCGTGGAGATCTGGGGAAGAAGCCTTTGTCCAGTAGTGGAAAACTCATAAAGACTGAAAAAAAAAAACAGAAAATAAGTTTCTGTCAAAAATAGCATTTTGTGACAAGCATTTCTTGCCGACTATACTTTTTCGAGACAATTCTACCCCAAATTCGGTAGAGTTGTTACAGAGTTCCTAAGATCACCATCCGGCTCCATCATCAGATCAGCTCGATGGTGTCATACCTAATATTGTATTTTAAATTTTACCTAACTTCATCATCATCATCATCATCATATCAGCCCTTTAGTGCCCCCAGGAGTGACCCGCAATCTTACGAATGTCGTCCACCCAACGAGCCAACGGACGCCAGGCACTTCTCTCGTCTGAAAGCGGCCACCATTTCGTTAACATTTTCGCCCACCTGCCATCACTCTGCCTAGCTACGTGTCCCGCCCAGCTCCATTTCAGTTTGGTGATGACGTATCCAATGTCTTGCACCTTGGTGCGACGTCGGATCTCGTCATTCCTCACTCGGTCTTGAAGTGTGATGCCGAGCATGGCGCGCTCCATGGCTCTCTGTGCCACACGGATTTTATGCACAGCCTCTTTAGTGAGCGTCCACGTCTCGGCACCTTAGGTCATGGTGGGCAGAGCACATTGGTTAAAAGAGGCGAGTTTTCAGGCATTGTGGAATGTCAACGGGTTTAAGGATGTCAACTAGTTTATTGAATGCCGCCCAGCCCAGCTGGATTCTCCTGGAGATCTCCTTCTGCTGATGCGTTTTGTTAAATGATAGAATATGTCCAAGATACGCGTATTGCTCGACCACCTCCAGTTTTTCGTTCCCAACCATAATGGTTGGAATCCATTCAACAGTAATGTTCGTCATAATTTTAGTCTTGGACATATTCATCTTAAGACCTATCTTCAAAGAACTACCTAACTTATCTACATATAAGTATGGCAAATTTTAGCCCAATCGGAAACCGGTATACGTGGGTCAAAATTAACTTGCAAGATTTGACCCGCGCCTAAATACTACCGTGATAATGAAATAAAGTTTGTGTCAAAAATTAATACTTTTAAAAACACTATAATCACGCTTTTATAAATGCACGTAAAGACAAAAAAAAATGGATTTTTCAAGTTGTCTCTATTTCTGGGCTGAAGTGTAAACTATGTGCTTTTAATTATATTATTTGATTGTAAAAGCGTGGGGCGCTGGAACAGGAGACTTCCTTGTAAACAAATACTAACTTCCTGGCCTGGCGGAAGCTGCATGAGGTCGCACAAGAGCATATCGTTGAAGTAGATTAAATTTAACTTGCAAAATTTGACCCGCACATATATACTACCGTGCTAATGAAATCAGCCGGTCAAGTGCGAGTCTGACTCGCGCACCGAGGGTTCCGTACAAACTTTCACTTATTCCGACTCCACTTGCCGGTTGAGTTAATTTTGCCTCTTGTATCTTCATCTTTTTGCATCACATGCAAATGAGGGGCAAACTTAACCAAACCGGGCAATACAAAAATTATTTTTGGTAATGAAAAAAAAGTAAAACAGACAATTATATGGATTATATCGCGTATATTATCTCATTTTAGTTCCCGACGTTTCGGAAGCTTTCCAGCTTTCCATGGTCACGGGTGGACCTAAAATGAGATAATATACGCGATATAATCCGTTAAATTGTTTTATTTCAATGAGTAATAATCGCGGAGACAATTATCTATACATATAATAAAGCTGCAGAGGGTCAAAAGTCTGTACATGGAAGATATTCGAAAAAAATTGGCCGGGGATACTTAAAATCGATAACAGAACGTTCCAACAGTTTTTAGAATTTTTGTCTGTTTGTCTGTTTATTTGTACGCGCATCACGTGAAAACGGCTGAGCAGATTTTGATGCAAACTTTACTAATCTGTTGAGAAAATTCCCGGCCAGGTTATAAAAATTCAACCCTTAAAAGGGGGAGTAGCCACTAAACTTGATTTAATTAAGTTTCCTCCTGTATCTTATGGCGCGGCGCTACTTAGGAAGAAGGTGCAAACTTTTCTCAAACATGTGCTACACGAGCCTTCGACTACTATTGAGTACCTTGCTAAACTAACAGGTTGCGCTAAAATTAATACCTTAGCATTTTGCCAAATTAACTCTTAGTTTAGAAGAGAGGGTATGGATTTCGACAAATGTAATTGAATAAATGATTTAATAATACAACAAACTACGAGATAAGTGGCTCAGTAGTATCAACAAGGAGGAGTCTCACATGTGCAAGAATTTGCCCAGGTACTGCTTCAGGTTGGAGAAGGACTTCTGGAGGAAACCAACGGCCTGATTCGATTACCAGAGACGTTATGCAAGATCGTTCTGTCCGTTGAAGACCACATTCGCAGCGTAAACGGAGACCTGAGCCAGGTGACTCGACGTGAGAACTCTTCGTTTTGTGAGTGAGCCTTTAATGCGTGGATATTGGCGGAAATGGAAGATGAACAGGCAGTATATAATTCCATTAACACTGTCTTGGATGAACGCTTCGTCACAACATACTTGATGGAGTTCCTAAACTCAATGAGCGCTTCAGGACTCCCAGCATACACATTAACCCTGAAAGTTGGAGTTTCTATCATGCTTCTTCGGAATTTGTCACCTCCAAAGTTATGCAACGGAACTAGGCTAAACCTAGTGCAGCTGCAGCGAAACCTCATCGAGGCGCAAATCCCGATGGGGTGCGGCGCCGGAGAAGCGGTGTTCATCCCCTGCACCCCCCTCATTCCGAGCAACTTCCCGCTCCGCTTCAAGTGCCTACAGTTCCCCGTGAGCGTCTACTTCACCATGACCATCAACAAGTCGCAGACGCTGCGCGCCGCTGGCGTGGACCTGCGCACGGGCTGCTTCTCGCACGCGTAGCTCTACGTGGCGCGCTCGCACGTCACCAGCTGCATGGAGCTGTTCGTGCTGATGCCCACCGGGAAGACTCACAATGTGGTGTACAAAAAAATATTGTAAAATGTCAATGTTTTGTAAATAAAGTATATTTACAAAACATTGACATTATCATCACATACTTTTGGAGTATGGAACTGTAGATATAATTATATGTACCTACATATTTAGTTGTGCATTCATAAACATAACTGTAAATAAAATGTAAATACTTGGCCTCAATATCTATATTCACCTTTCCTCTAATCTTACTTCTAAATAATATTAGACCTAAATTCGAAAGGTTGTTAGGAAGTATGGATGTGTATACTTCTTACCTTTTCATGTTTAGACTGATTTGACTGGAGGACCGATTTGGGTGATATTTGCCATGGACTTGATTTAGATATCACTACAGTCAAGGACGTAAAAATAGAAAAGTGGTACTGTATCGTCCGATATACACCTCTAAGTATATACTCTATGTCTTTTAAATCTCGTCAAAAATTTAAATAAGTGCGAAAAACTATTGATTTTGGAGTGTAGTTCTATTTAGTGGTATTTGTATAACATTTTATCTGGACTTTACTTCAAGCTTCGGCTCCAGGGGAGAGGGGTGTATAAGCCGCTTACTGACACAGACCGAATTCCACGCGGACGGAGCCGCGGGCACAGCTAGTATGGTTATAATTTTCGTGTTATATTCATATTAAATTCATAATAAAGAAAATTTGAAAATTCCGATTTTTCGCTTGGTAAACTTACAAAGGGGGGAGATTGAGGTCTGGCGCTCTAATAGTCGTACAGACCGACAGGCCAGAGTCGCACCTTAACGGCCTGGCCACGAAATTGAGCGAATTGCGGCGCGGCAAGCGTTTTATCTGTTCATTGCGCGATCGAGACGCGCAACGCACTGTGGCTAGTTGGGATCACACGCAATGAATTAGAAAAACCGCTGCCGCTGCCGCCACCGCTCGATGTCGTGGCCAGGCCTTTAGGGTTCCTTTTTTACCTTTTTGGTACGGAACCCTAAAAAGACGTAAAATACATGGATACTCTTATCAGAACACGACCTTCTCAACTAGCACGCTTATTCTACTCACAGTACTCACACTAACACGGCAAGGTTTTATGCGGGAAATGTATTGTCGTTATATCCGGCGAGGCATGTGAGGAAGTTAAACCTCTCACCGCACCACCGCAGGACGGTAACATACACGGTTGCGGGACAACCCATCGATCATTTGACCACATCTGTAAACAGTAGCTCTGCGAGATGCAAGTAATCTTGTAAATATGTTTCTGTCAAAAACCACATTTTTGTGTCAAGCTTTTATTGCCGACTACTTTTCTTTGAATACCCGTCAACATTGAGACGATTTTAAAGAGCCTAAGTCGGCATTAGGATTGCTTGATTTTGCCATAGAGTTCCTATGACCACCTTCCTGATCCATTATCGGTGGATAACAATACCTCGATGGTATCATACTATATTGCATTGACACCCAACTTACATAAGTAGGTATTAGGGTGGTCCAAAATTCCAACTAGCCTCTATGCGTCGTTTCGTTAGTTTCATCCGTTTTAACCATGAGTTTTAGCATTCTTTGCACTTTTATTTAGGAAGCTCGTCTACGGCCTTCACGTAAACATTGCTGGGTGAGCATCCTCAGGGCTGTAAAATCTCGTGTCTCGAAGTCCGAGTTACATTTTTTGGGAACAAGAAGAGATCGCAAGAAGCTAAATCGGGGCTATATGGCGGATGACATAACTCTTCGATTTTGTAGTCGTCAAAAAATCTTTACTGAGAGTGGCCTTGTGCAGCGACGCAATGTCATGATGCAAAAGAAGCACTCACAAACCAGATTTAGGTCGTCTGTTTTAAATTTATTGGGTAAGCACACTTCATGTAGGTATTACTACTGAGCATTCACAGTTTCTTGATGATCTAAAAGAATAGTAAGTAGCCACATGACCGCTTGCAGAAAAAACGACCACATTTCACCTTCGTCGGTGAAATGGTGTGTCAAATTTTATAAACTTTTCATAGCAGCACGTCACGTGAGCTTCGTTTTATTTTGCAGACAGTAAATTGAGGCACCCATGGTGAACACAATTTCCTGACTCCAAGTTGGTTATGTAAAAATCTCATTAACGTCCCGCGATGACATTTTAAGGATTTCTAATATATTTGTTTATAAGTCACTTGTGGGTCTTCCTTAAGAGTCCCCGGTAAGCTCGGCCGAATTTCACCTTCCCATATACAAACAGAGTTTCGTTCTCATTTTAAAACTACGTGTTGGATTGTAACGAAACTTTGCATTTTATATAAAGACATGAGGTATATCTAGGCCTGTAGTTAGTTTTAATGGCTCCAGTTTATAAAACAAACGAAATATAGGAAAAACAAGTTTTGCATGAAAGACTTAAATTCGCTGTATTTTTTTACTATGGTATCTGAAGCTACATAAACTAATTACAGGCCTGCATATACCTTAACTAATTCTAAGTACAAAGTTTCAGAGCAAAATTAGCTAGACGTTTTAAAATGAGAGAGTATCTACGTTTGTATTGAGAACCGAGCTTAAGGGGGACTCCTAAGAATATTTTTTACAGCCGTTGTCTTCCCTAAATGAAGTCGCGGGACGGCCACTTCTTTCGTCATCATTTAAGGTAGCAGTTCCCTCGTTTAAATTGAGAAAGCCATCTTGTTGCTCGCGACAGTGCATAGTGCCCAAATGCGGATACCAAACGGCCCTAGCACTCACAGTCACTTAATCTTTGAATTAACGCATCTATAACAAAAATAAATATTTTTTTTTATAAAAAACGTTTTATTTTCACTTGTTGTGTCGTCCGACTGACACTTATCTGGTTCGGGGTTCTAAAGAATCGAACGGACGCAACCAGAACCTGAAGAACCTCGAATAAATGATATCGCGGATCTTTTATAGGGTTCCTTAAGAAAACCGAACCCTGTTATGAAACCTATGATGTGTGTCACAATAAATAATTATTGAACCGTCGTATGGATGACAGGGAGACACTTGTAATTTTCAGAAGAAAATTATGAAAATTACAAGTGTCTCCCTGTCATTTAATGAATATAATTAATTACAAGTAACGAATAGCAATAACAAATTTAATAATTTAAATAATAAACCTTGCGAGCGTGAGTCCAACTCTCATTTGACCAGTTTTGAGGGTTCTGTAGCGTAAATGGCAAACTGCGTCTATTACGATACGTTTTTTTCCTGCTGCACTTTTTCACATTGTATTTTTTCATTTATAGTGAATTTCATTGTGGTAACGGCTACGGAACCCTACACTTGCCGTTTGGCCGTTTTCAAAAAAATACAACTATGTAGGTATCTTGGCCATGCAAGGCCATGCATCTCTGACTTTTGTATTTATTTGTTTTTTTTTTAAAGATTAAAACCGGTTGAACATTAAGGTGCGTCCACACTTACATGTATCATTTGCTCGTATCCGATCACCGTGCCGTGGCATGACTGCGTATCGCGCTGCTTGGACGCTCACTGTCGGCGCGCCGATCATGCCGCACTCTTCCGATATAAGTGTGGGATACGCGTAGCAAATGGATTTTGAGCGATCGGATCGGCGCAACGTCCAAACGCGTGATCGTGACACGCGATCAAGCCACGCGACGATAATCTGATACGGGCAAGTGATACAAATGTGGACGCACCTTTAGGCAGATATACGATCACACTGATTACAGTGCCTTCTTTATTGGCCAAGTTTTTACAAGCTGATATGAACACGGATAACCAACTGAAGACTGATTTAAGTGATAGGTATATAATAATAATAATAATAAATATTACGGGTCAATTTTACACAAATCGAACTAGCCCCCATGGTAAGCTCAATAAGGCTTGTGTTATGGGTACTAGCCGACGATATATTTAATAGATATATTACTTATATGCATAGAAAACATCCAAGACTCAGGAACAAATATTTATGCTCATCACACAAAAATTTTCCCTTACCGGGATTTGAACCCAGGACCTCAGCTTCGCAGGCAACGTTACTCCCACTGAGCCAAACCGGTCTTCATAATCGTATTTAATACGGTCGTATTAAATCTAAAATCGACGCCATGGTTCCTAAGAACAGATTTCCCTATCTCTTATAGTTTCTGACGTCTCCCTACTGACCCATCTAGATTGATCGATGAACCTGTATATGTGTTCTGCGTGTGGGTCAATTCTTGCAAGTAATTTTTCACCCAATTCCCTTGGTAACAGTGAGTGTGCTTTTACCATACATTTTTTTTTCCACTCTTTCCCAGTTTGTCTTTCTTCTCTTCTCCAACGTTCGATTTCTGATGGTTTCCGTATATTGGGCCAAAAAAGAACATTGTCTATGACCCACTTACTACGTACCAAAGAAATTAATTTTTTACTGTTTTCCTCCGTTAACACTACGGAAAACGGCATTTTTATTCCGTGAGTGAACTTTGAGAATCTCTGTAATCAAAAAAGGACGGGAAATATTTTGTGAATTCAGTAACTTTGTTACTACTTTAAGTTTAATCTAGTAACTGTGTGACCACTTGTTACTGCAATGTTTTTCCGTCATAAAAACATATTTACAGATCTTAATTGACAAATGTTATAGTTTATTCTTGCTTTTATATTATAATGTTATTGCTAAAATATATTATTTTGTCCATGCAAGCTACGGAGCTCTTTAAATGTATGGATTTATTCAAATAATGCTATATAATCATTACCATGCATTTCGCTAAATTGAGTAAATCATTGATATATATAAGATTATATGGTGGCGCGTTAATATATTTCAAGAAATATAACAAAATGGCACGAAGAATTTTTTTTCCCATTGAGATTCGACCAAACAAGTTATCACTTATCACTAAAAGCAAACAATACTTTTTACGTTTGTTGCAATGGCGATGGTGTCTCTTCACTGTCATTTAATATTTTAATGAAGTTGACCTTTACGAAAAAATTCAACAAGTTCTATCAAAATGAGTGAACGAGCGAATGATTTTTGTGATGCCCGGTTTCAAACTGGGAACATTGTTACCACACAGCGATGAAACTGTGAGACTTAAAGTTACTGTGTCATTTATTCCCCAAATTTAGTAGCGGCGGCGAAACAAACACGGAACAGCGACCAAACGTGTTACTAGATGATTCTGTGTCCACACAATTGTGTCAACAATTTTCGTAACGGCTACCAAAAATGGCTATATGGGGTACCTTAAATGACTGAATCAATGATCAGAGATTCGTATAAATTTGAACTTGAAAGTTCAGCAGCTATATTCATGCTGTGTATTGCATACCACATAGTTAAGTAAAAAATCTCATTATACAATACAATACAATACAAATACTCTTTATTGCACACCTCAGATACACAGAAATACAGAACATGACAGTAAAATTCGAATTAGCAGAGGTAAACAACAGGCGGTCTTATCGCTAAATAGCGATCTCTTACAGACAACCTTTGGGTAGCGGAGTGTTTAAAAGACAACAATTTTAGTTGAGTAGGTGGCGAGAATCAGTTATGAAGCAAAACAAAAAAGTCATATAGACACATGTATACGCAATAAACATACACACATAAGATTGCGTAAATAAACATATATAAATACTTATACATAATAAATATAACATATGCAAAGTAAATAAATAAATAACCATAACAGTGTCAGCCGCAAAGTTGAGAAAGTGATTTCAATAGCAGTGTGTTAAGGGAGAGACAGGTAATGTTTTTTAAGGTGTGACGTGAAATGTTGCAAGGGACTGGGCACGCTTTAAGTCATGGGGTAGAGAGTTCCACAGTAGAGTTGCCTGGAATGTGAAAGAACTATTGAAAAATCTCATTATATTCTTATATACTACTCAAAACAATATAGGGGCCGCTAAGAATTTTGAATGTAACGTGAAAATATATATTAGTTAGTAAAAAACATTTTACAAAGTCTTCAGCTAAAGAGGCTTTTGTATTTGATATGGCTAATAATCGATTAATGAAATATATTGTTTTATTGGTTTTAATAGAGATAAAATAAATTTATTGTAACCACAAAAACTGAACAGAAATTATCCTCGCAAAAGTGGCCCCTATTTTGTTTTGAGAAGTATATAAATACAAATATTTAAATAACCGAAAGAAAATGAAACCACGACTAGATTTGAAGTGTAGATTATGCTTGCGATTAACCATCGTGGTTGCTATGCCAAGAGGCATCACCATCCAATGGCTTAAAGCACCGTTTCAAATCCAGTCAAGGTCTTGCATTTTTATTCTTATTTAGATCTTTGTATTTATAAGAATATAACATCTTAGTGGAGAAAATCACTTTAAGGATCTCGAAGATCGTAATAGTAAAATATTCATATAATAGAATTCTAGCATCTCATTATTTAGCTACCTACTGTCCGCCATCCCGCCGCAGCATCCACTAACACAATCACACCCATATTACAGGCATGCCGTGACGCCCCTGCGCGGCGCGATGTGCGCGAGACATGGAGTACGTCCCCAACAACCCCCAGTTCGGGGTCGAGTTGTGCTGCGACCCGCTCCAGTGCCGCTGTCTCGACCCGCCTCTCAGAGATTTGGAGGATTGCTGTCAGGTATGACTGAAAACTACGACTTACTAAGAACGACTGCGGATATACTTGCATAAACTGAAGTTGTCCCGCTAAAGTCAAGTTTTTGCCGAGCTTAGAACGCGCGCTACTAGGTACGGACGGTATAATATACTGACTATTTAGGTTTCTATTTATTGCCGTAGATCTCTTGAGTTCTGCAGCCTCTTGTTGAGATTTAGACGACTGCTGCCAGGTACTGACAGCATAATAGACTAGGTAATTAAAGAAGTTATAGTGTGTGAAGCCGCGAAGCGAAAGTGCGCAAGGCATGGAGTATATCCCCAACAACCTCCAGTTCTGGGTCAAGCTGTGCTGCGATGCAACCCGCTCTAGTGCAGATGTCTAGACCTGCCTCTCAGAGATTTGAAGGATTACTGTCAGGTATGACTGATAAAGACTTGCTAAAAAACTACTATAATACCGACAGCAGAAAGTAAAGTTGTGCCAAAGCGCTACCAGGTATGAATGTTATACTCGTAATAGTACTGCTTCACGACATAGATTTCTGTTTATGGGTCCATGCCGTAAACCATTCGAGTTTCGGAGCCTCTTGTTAGATGAAGACAACTGCTGCCAGGTAAGACGGGATGATATACTAGCTAAACTTGTTTATAACAAAAGATAGCTTAGGTGGCCGTTACACGACACGATGTGCGTGAAACATGGAGTCGATATGAACTGCGACCCGCTACAGTGCTGCTGTCCCGACCCGCCCCACAGAGACTTTGATGATTGCAGTCAGGTATCACTACCGTCCTATTGCGTGACGATAACATCTCCAAGTTCTTGGTCGAGCTGTTCTGCGACCCGCTACAGTGGCGTTGTCTGCCTGTCAGAGATTAGGAAAATTCCTGTCAGGTATGATCTACGTGACCTATAACTGACAATAGAAGCTCTTAAACTATGGCTAAGAAACAAAAGTTCTTGTGTGTGAAGCTGCGACGTGAATCATATTGCTGCTCTAAAATTTCAATACGTCTACTGCCAGGTACAATTTATATATCTACAAAAGCTCTGAAAAGATAGAGGTATTTAGCTCTAACTAACAGAAACTCTTAGACTAGCTAACAATAAAAGTAGCTGTATCTACTGCGAAAAGAGAGTAACCTCTAATAGCTGCTTCATGCATGACCTGAAACTGCCATTACTTATTAGCTAATAACAATGGTTGGATTTGGTGCATCAAGTGTGAAGTGTACAGTGAAACTAAGTCTGGATCTTGTTGGACGACCGCTGACAATTGACGTTAGGGCATTATAAGTTAGGGTAAATTGAATTAGGACAAACGTTATTATGGCAAAAACAATATAGGACAAATCATTATAGGGATTCCGATACCAGATCCTTTTATTCATAACGCTGGAACATCAATCATCAATCATCGAATCATATTATCAATATCTCAATATCTCCTCTCATTATGCGTTGACTGTAGGCCCCTATGTGTGTTGATCATGGAGACCTTTAACATCTCTTAATTTAAAGTTTTTACCACGGAGACAGACAGCGAAGATACATATCCATTCAACTTTGTATATACTGTTTTTATATACCTATACCTACTGGTATTTATTATAACTCCCTTTTACTTTTTTTACATCTCTCTAAGTAGGTGTATATGTATATTATAGGTTATGTTATAATCTAATGGACCCGGGGACTATATACATCTCCCTATAAAGTGTGCCGATAAATGTCATTTATGTAGATTGTGAATGCTTTTCTGTTTACTATAAAATCAGACATGTAAAAATGTCTTTGAGGCCTACTTTGAGAATGAAGTTTCTAATTTGAATCCATAAAAACCCTTGACGAAAACCAACAAAAAGTCTACCTCAGTACCTACCTAATGCAATTTACTTTCCCAGCAGGAAAACGACAATTGTTGCACAGAAAATGGCGAGGACCTAAATGGTTTAGGCGACATCGCGCCCGCCATCGCGGACGATGTGAACGGCGATCCGACCTGGGGCGAAGACATGGGATCCTTCTCGCTACCACCCTTAGAACTGGACCCACTACCCTCACTGTTCCCCTTCTCGCCGTGCTCAGGATACAAGTGAGTACGAGTAGAACTGTAGTGTATTAAATTTAGGTTGACGAACAACGAGTTATAATGCTTAAGCCTTGAGCCTTAGGCTTGTCTATAGCCTTTAGACGTCAATTTGTTGATAATGGTATGTAGACTTTTAAGCCTTTAGCCTTAGGCTTGTCTATAGCCTTTAGACGTCAATTTGTTGATAATGGTGTGTAGACTTTTAAGCCTTTAGCCTTAGGCTTGTCTATAGCCTTTAGACGTTAATTTTTTGATAATGGTGTGTAGACTTGAAGTGAAAACATGTGGGCTCCTTTTGCTATCGCCGTTGGTATTGGATCCACTGCCCTCTTTGCTTCCGTTTTCGCAAAACCATAACAGTTATACCCTTAACCTTTGCTTTGACTTATACCCTATTGCCCTTTAGTCTAGACAGTGGTGTGTGGATGGTCGCACGTACCTCCTGCCTCAGGAAAAAACGTACACCTCCACTATCTGGATGCTTGGCATTCCAAAAATAAACGGTGGAATAAATTGCCGCCTGCAGTATTTCCGGACCGATGCGATCAAGCCTTCAAGAAAAGAGCGTACTCCTACCTAAAAGGCCGTCAACGCAGTTGTGACTCCTTTGGTGATGCAAGTGTCTATGGGCGACGGTGATCGCTTACCATCAGGCGACCCGTCTAATCGTTTGCCTCCTATGTCATAAAAAATAAAAAAATCAAACTGGCATCACGCTCATTTTTACCACGTACAAAGTTGTGGAATGAACTTCTCCCCGAAGTGTTTTCGGAGCGCTATAAGATTCTGCAAGAAGCAAGTTAAGAAGGCAATCAAAATCAAAGGTTGGTAATGTATGATCTCCGGTGTTGCACATATCCATGGGTGACGAGGACCACTATTCATCAGGTGTCAGGTAGGTTGTCTGCCCGTTTGCCACTTATTATATTAAAAAAAGTTCATTTTTAACCGACTTCCAAAAAAAGGAGGAGGTTCTCAATTCTAAAATTTTATTTATTTTACACTTTTTAGTTAATCGTTACTTAAAAGTGTATCTCGTGACGATTCGAACAAGCCCAAACACGGCTAGGATACATTATTTTCCGGCTCCATCATCAAATCAATTCGATGGTACCATTCTCATCAGGAGCATTTAAATTTGAGACTATGAAGTTGCTTAGCTAAATTAATCAAGATATTTTGTCGCCACCCGTAAATCATTTATCATTGAGGAGTTCCGATGGCATTCTGTGGTCTTCTGCATTAGTTCCACTTCACCAATTTACACTTTCTGAATGCAAATGCTTATTATGTTTCTTATAATACCAAAATCGCTATATGTATGCCTACAATATTTGAGGAGTTCCTTCAATTCCTCATGGATTCCATTATCAAATCTTCACCAAAATTAAATGGGACCGACTAGAAAGTACCTTCTATAAAACAAAAAAAAAAAATTTGAAATCGGTCAAATAGTCTTTGAGTAATCGGTGAACATCCATAAAAAAAAAAAAATCCGTCGAATTGAGAACCTCCTCCTTTTTTTGGAAGTCGGTTAAAAAAATAAAACCGACTCCAAAAAAACTAAAAAGTTAAAAATAACGCCATAATTCAGTTGCTTCAAATTACTTACAAGTAACCGTTTGTATACTCAATCTATACAGTATATACAATTAATGTTATTTTGGAGTCGGTGCCATCGTGTAACAACTTACTAAAATCGTCAATTTTCAATATTTTACACATTCTTTATATGGCATCGACGCCAAAATAAGATTAATTATATATACTGTATAGATTGAGTATACAAACGGTTACTTGTAAGTAATTTGAAGAAACTGAATTATGGCGTTATTTTTCACTTTTTAGTTTTTTTGGAGTCGGTTTTATTTTTTTGTTTAAAAGTTTTAAAATATCTGAATGACCCAATTACAATACAATATATATTTGTTTGGCACAGCTGCAGCTGATACATATCTATAGGTACCTACCTACAGGGATTTACAAATACCTACGTATACAATTGTTTTCAATTTAACTCTGAAATGTAAAAAAGTGGTTGTGTAGGTGGGGGGGATCAACTTTTTCATGTTGTTATTCTGTCCCAATCAGTAAAAAAAAGATTCCTCCTTTTTGAAGTCGGTTAAAGACAATACTGACAGTGTAATAATATAGGCTATTAATTTAGGCACTGGAAAATAGTTACCTTGATACAGTCTAAAATCACAGTTATAAAAATTTACTCAACCAAGGAAGTAACCAAGGCAACGAGGTACAGAAAAGAAGTTCAATGACCCCGGCCAAGCCAAGTTTTATGGTTTTTGTCGAAATAAGAACGATGTATTCAACGATTTAGACCGGAAAACGGTGCCTATATCTACAACAAATAAAATATCTCCATAAATTCACCACCATTTCCTATATTAGGTATCTTACATACCAATACAATAATTTATTTCCGTCCCAAGCAGGAACAACAGCAGCGAATGTCGCGAAAGGGGAGGCGGCGAAGCAGCAGACGTCCTGCTCTCTCTCAAGCATGCAGTCGTCCATGGGGACTGCGCCGCCGAAACTGTACACCCACAGGTATATTCATCTCGCTCGCACTCACGCACTCGCCCTTGGCAAATAATAGCAGGGACCGAGTTTTTATAGCCGTCTTCTTCGCACGCAAAGGGTGGAAAGATCGTTATGAAAATAATTGTAATTAGAATTGTGAGGGAATTTGGGGGCTTCGTTTTTGACATCCGAGATTGAAATGCGATATAGGTTTTTAATTTGGGTTATGATCACGTTTTGCGTTTGGTATTGGTAGTAATAGTAGGTAATGTAACCGTGATTGAATTTATATTGTTAAATTAGTAATCGGCAGAAATAGACGGCTTATTTAGATCAACTTTAAACACAGCTGTTTAATCTGGCTGTTTTTTCACCCTGCATTTTTAGTCTATGATATTAAAAAGGACGAGAAGTAGGTAAGATGTTTGTTAGTCATTGCGCCGGTTAGCGACCAGTTAGCTGGGTGGGATGTTTAACGGATTGTATCGCGTAGGTATATTATCTCATTTTAGTTCCCGACGTTTCGGAAGCTTTCCAGCTTTACATGGTCACGGGCGCGTATAATCCGTTAAATTGTTTTATTTCAATGAGTAATAATCGCGGAAACAGAAGAAAATATTATGAGTAAAAATAATGTTATCTGGAGATACCCACCCAGCTACCCGTGTACCAAAAATTGTTGAAACCTGTTTAGCCGATTTTGCGTGTTGAAGCCGCAACGACACATACAAACATACAAAAAAAAATCGTTTTAGTGACCTCCAAAAAGTCCGTTACAATTTTTTTTTTTTTTATATCTTCAATGTTAATTTTTATGTTCACATCTCATTTTTACAACTTTATAATAAATAGCTGCTGCCCGCGACTTCGTCCGCCTTAAATTCGTTTATCGCGGATAAGAGTATTTTTCCGGGATAAAAACTAGCCTATGTCCTTCCCTGGGACTCAAACTATCTCCATACCAAATTTCATCCAAATCGGTTCAGCGGTTTAAGCGTGAAGAGGTAACACACAGACAGACAGACAGACAGACACACTTTCGCATTTATAATATTCGTATGGATAGTATAGTAGATTGTTTGACAAGGGGCTAAAATAAGCCAATATGACACGAAGTGATTATTTAAACAAGCTCACGAAGTGAGCGAGGACAAATACTCCGCTCAATCAAATACAGCTTAATATGAGAGCGAAAGGAACGGCACGTTATGAACTTCGAATTTCGAGTTTCGGAGTAAACCTTCAGCTTTTTGCCTTCTATACGTCGTCCAGGATCTGGTCCCCTTATACATAGCATCACATCTCTTCTCACTAAGCCGATCTTCAATTTGAGCGATCTGATACGGTTTATAAGTTTCTAGGTGCGTCCACATTCGTATCATTTGCCCGATCAGATCTTCGTCCCGTGGCATGATCGCGTGTCACGATCACGCGTTTGGACGTTGCGCCGATCCGATCGCTCGAAATCCACGTTGCTACGCGTATCACACACTTAGATCGGACAAGCGAGGCGAGATCGCCGCGCCGACAGTGAGCGTCCAAGCAGCGCGATACGCAGTCATATCACGCCACGGTGATCGGATACGAACAAATGATACAAGAGTGGACGCACCTTGTTAATTCTTATTTCAGGGCTTTTTTGGTGTACTGGCCAGTCTTTTTAACCACATTAGAGTGTTACTTAGGGGAAGTACGGACAAAATGACATAGTGTTTTGATTTTGGGTCATATATCTTTATTGGACAAAATTATAATCAGTCTCATTTATCCAAAACCATCTCGGGTTCATTGACTACCAGTAACTTGATCTTTAAATTTAATGGGAATCCTAATAAAATTTATATTTATATAAACTGTAACCTATTGCAAAAACCATTTTGTCCATATAGCATGGACAAAATGACATACAACATTTTAATATTGTATTATGTATATTATTTTGTCCATCTGTGGTCCCTGCTTTAGGATCAAAGTGGTTTTCATGATACGTTACATCATGTATTTTGAGACAATTCCTATTCGTAACGAGAAAAAAGACGACCAAACGAGCAAGATTACTTTTAACTTTAAGAATACAAGTTATTTTCACTATGTCGTTTTGTCCAGAGTAGAGGTATGTCATTTTGTACAAATTTGAACAGAATAATTAAAAAGATCATATTCTATTAAACCAGTTGACGATTGCAATAAAATTAGTTTCAATCAATTAGTTCATGTCATAGTTCTTTGAATTTAATAATAATCATCAAAATAATAATACCACATAACTCATCAAAAGACAGAAGAGAATCATGTAGAAAATAAACTTTTGTGGGCGCCATACATGTTCAACCTCGTTGTGTCACCGCGACCATGCCAACGGCGCTCGGCCCTTCACAGTTTTGTAAACATGGTCATCATCATGTTTTGTAATTACAAACGGCTTGCTACAACTAACCAAATTCGGAATAAACCCATTATGTAATTTTGTCCATATATGCCATTTTGTCCGTATTTCCCCTACTCAATAAACTTACTTATTTATTTCGGTTTGCGGCCGTTATTTCTCTCATACAAAATTATGGAGGCCGCAAACTAATATATATTTATTCCAGTTATGTGGGTTAACGACACCTATTTAGCACCCAATGATTGTAGGTAAATGAAACAAAGTTCGTTCAAAGAAACTGGTGGTCGCTAACTAAATAATTGCATCTCTACACTCTTACAACGACTACACCCTAAATTGTAACAGTCCTGTATGAACCGTAAGGATTATACTAAGTGAAACAAAATTATACTGTATTCGTCGGACTGCGACCACGCGGCCGCAATTTAATCTAACGTTTTTGATAAATATATGAACTTCGGTTACCGCAAGAAATTTCGGCTCGGGTTAAATCATTTATAATAATTATTTAAAAAACGCGTAAGATTTAATTTTTATCCATATTACCTCTTAAAGTTAGTTAAAGAAACTTGGTCCGTCAAATAGTCGACTACTGAATGGTCTTGCAACTACGTGCAACGACTCTAGGTATACCAATAAGAAAATCCTTATGTAGAGAGCGAGAAACACGGCCGAGTACGAACTTTGAAATTCGCACTTCAAAACCATCTGGATCATTAAATAAGAAACACGTAGATGACTAAAACTAAAAATTAAATTATATCTAAAAAGGGCCACCACGGCATGGTACCAAAAATACTGGCTGCATTTTCTCGCTGTATGGCGAAACTGATACGCTGAGCGAGGAAGCTGCCAGCCCTTGAAGTGTCATTGTCTGGATCATTGTCTCAAAGATGTTTTATTTAGATGATGGTGAACGGCGGCGGCGGGTACCCTTACTACGAGCACTATGGCGGCGCCCCCCTCTTCCCCACCATGTCCGTCAACGTCTCCATGAACATGACCATGCACGGCTGCCCTCCCGACCAGCTCTGCTCCCAGGTAAGACCAGTGTTTACTCAGATGATGGTGAATGTCAGGTTACTAGCGCTACGAGCACTATGGCGGCGCCCCCCTCTTCCCCACCATGTCCGTCAACGTCTGCCAGCCCTGCATCTAAGGGGGGGCAAACCCGGGCACTTGCCCTGGCCGGCAGTTTCATGGAGGCGCCAAATCTTTTAGACAAGAATTCGAAATATCGAACTAATGAAGCCTCTTTTCCTACAATCTCAAAGGTTTTGGTCACAAAAAATGCTACTCATTGGCAGTTTTAACAGTTTTTTCTCAAACACTGATGGGAGGGGGCGCCACCATCAAGGTTTTGCGTAAATCGTAGATCCGGGGCTGACGTCTCCATGAACATGACCATGAAACATTACCCACCCGACCAGCTCTGCTCCCAGGTAAGGCCAGTGTCTACTCAGATGATGGTGAATGTCAGGTTACAGGGCACTATGGTGACGCCCCCTGCCGCTCTCCCATGTCGTTCAATATCTTCATGACCATGAAGTATGCAAGGTTGCCCGACCAACTCTGTTTGCAGGTAAAACCAACGTCATCATATCGGTCCAAGGATCTCCGTAACGACCAGTCATATGCGCTACTCTCATCCAATGTTTCCTGCGATCTTGACCAGATCGTCGGTCCATTCTGTAGGGGGCCCACAAAATAGTTCGGTTCGTGGTCGCCACCCTAGAACCTTTCTCCGGCGGCCATTGGTTCCATAAGCGACTAACTGCTTATAGTTTGATGGAATTTATGAGTAACTAAGGGTATTATGATGGGGACTTGGGGTCACCTTGAACGGCGTCTGAATATGAAATGAACATCACCATACATGGCAGCTCGCCTAATAAAAGTGAGAAATGAGTTAGCATAACACGGCGGAACAACCGACAGTCCTAAGAATATCGTATCGGTTACAGATCACGTAGGTACTATGAAGTTGACAAACGCATTATCAGCCTAATGGAGATTGAAAGTGGAAAATAATCGTGAGAGCTATACCAAAGCTCATAATATGCGGTTATTGGTTCCTCGTCAGCCGTTCCTCTATAATTTTCGCTATTGTGTAGACTTATACCAATTTTACGCCTTAACACGTGTACCTACTTCAGGATTAGTACACGGTACGTCAACACATTTTCAAGGGTGCGAATGTTGTGAGCAAAACGTACACTCGGTAAAATAAAAAAGCGTTTAATGCTCATTAATTATAACTATAGTTTTGTGAACGAAATGATCAATATAATGATCAAAGCATACGAAGTGCTTAAGGTTTACGTATTAGTGTTTGTTGAAATGTGAAATGTTAACTTTGTTTATAAAAAAAATATTTATAGTTCCCATATCTAATATTCGCGTAGTCTCTATACCTCTTACTATTACGTAGGTCACTCGATAAGTTTTGAGATGCTCGAAATTCGAAAATGGAACGCACCTGAATTATATGTTTTTAAAAAGCTAATTTATAAGAAAATAGAACACAAGTTGCCGATTCGCTACAATTTAAAAAATGAATATGTTACAGTCATTTTTCTAAAACGGTTCCCGCGATTTTTCTTTGTAACGAAAGAGCTTAACCGCGAACATTTGCGTGCTATGATATTTTATGATTTTAAATTTGGTTTATCTGAACAATTGTGTTTGCAACGATTGCAGTAAGCGTTAGGAGATTCTGCTCCTTCACGGGCAACAGTTTTTAGATGGTTCAACGAATTTAAAAGGGGTAAAACCAGCCTCGAAGATGATCACCGAAGTGGTCGCCCGCAAACAGCAGTAACTGCAGAAAACGTGTGGACTACTGAAATGTTGGTGCGAGAAGATCCACGAATAACATACAAAGACATAGAGAATATCTTATTAGGCGTCAGTTCGGGGAGCGTTAGCATCATTCTACATCAACATCTTGGAGTAAGGAAGCTCCTGTTGTCGTTGGATACCACGTTTGCTCTCCGATACTGAGAAACAGGCTCGTGTAGATTGGTGTCGTGAGATGCGTCTACGATTCGACAACGGGACATCGCGGCGTGTATCGGAAATAGTTACAGGTGTCGAAACATGGATTTACCAATATGACCCGGAAAACAAGCGGCAATCGTCAGTATGGGTCTTCTCAGAGGGAAAGTTACCAACAAAACTACAAAGACCTCGTAACGTCGAAAAAAAAATGGTAGCTAGTTTCTTTTCACGGGGCGGACATTTATCAACATCAATGCTGGAAAATTATAGGTCAGTAAACTCTGATTGGTATACTACAGTAGCATTGCCGCAAGTTTTCAAAGCAGTGCGAGAGAGGAGACCAAAAACTGGACTTCGAGGAATCTTGCTGCATCACGATAACGCCTCGTACACATACGTCCCTCAGAACAAAGGCGTTTATTGAGAAAGCTGGGATAGAAACCTTACCACGTCCACCCTACAGTCCTGACTTAGCTCCCTGCGATTTCTTTTTGTTACCGGTGGTGAAAGAAAAAATAAAAGGGAAGTTTTTTCGAGTGCTGAAGAAGCCGTGGCTGCATATGAAGAAGCAATTTCGGACCTATCTGATGAAGACTGGCAAAAGTGCTTCCAAGGTTGGTTCAGACTAATGGAACTTTGTATAGAGAGTAATGGAGAGTATTTTGAAAAAATGTAAAATAAATAATACTAATATCTTCAATAGTTTTTTTTTTATCTCAAAATTTATCGAGTGACCTACGTACTACACGTAATTAGACACTTTCGCGCAGTCCCACATCCAGGCGACCCGCTCAAAGGCCGGCGCTGCAGCTGACCAGGCCCAAATGATCAAGCGCCGCAAAAATTCGACCTTATTAAACAACTACGAGTTTGCGGCGCTTGCAGTCGAGACATTGGGCCCATGGTCAGCTGACATGTGTATGTTCGTTAAGGCCTTGTCGAAAGGAAACTACTCATTGACGCATCGGGAGACCCCAGGGCTGGCGCTTACCTCTGCCAGAGAATCTCTCTGGCAATACAAAGAGGTAACGCTGCCAGCATACTGGGGACGATGCCGCAGGCGGACCTTTTAGACGGAGTATTCTTTCTATAATCGTTTTCATCTTATAAGTTTAGTTTAAGGTTTATATATACTTTTTATTTTCTTTTATTTTGTCCGTAATTTAAAATATTAATTGTAATACCTACTTAGTCATTTACTGATATTTGTGTAATTATTTTGATTGAATTTGTTGTATTAATAGAATCCAAAAAAAACTTGAAATTTACCTTATCGTAATTAGTATGTTACCGTAATTAATAGTGAACCACATTTCTAAGCCCAGAAAGATGGTTTACCATACATTTATCGTTGGTATGTATTGAAATGTATATCCTCACATAATATCGTGAGGGGATGTTTATTTATTACGTAAGTCAGACAATTTAGGGAGGGGAGGGGGTTCGAACAAGTCTTATTTTTTAACCGACTTCCAAAAAAGGACGAGGTTATATGTTCAATAGTTTGTATTATTATTATTATTATTTTTTATGTATGTTCACCGATTACTCCGCCAATTGTGGACTGATTTTAAGCTCTTTAAGTATTTGCATATGGTAGTCATCATCTCATCATGCTGAGCTGATGACGGAAGGTACAACTCCTTAATAGTTAAGAGTTAGAGGATAATTCTTAAAAAAATCATCTATTATAGGTAGATACGTTAAAACTGTTACTCATATTCTTTTTAGTGTGTCCCTGAAGTCGTCTCCTTATCACCAAGTCAGGATTAGATGATGGAATACCAGGAAAATCGAGAGAAACTCTCAAATATTATAGGCACTAACAATGTTATGTATATATTATTCTAAAGTTATCAGTTGTTTTCCTCTGGTTGTCATCATTTCATGCTGAACTGATGATGGAAGGTATAATGAACTAACCATCTTTTACATTTTTTACTTCCAAAGACTCGAGATGCGTGCAAAGTGCCTCCTCAATCTTCCCATTCTGGGCTCTAAAAAATACTTTATATCACTACTAAAATCCATCACTAAAAAGGATTAAATAATTTTATTAAATAAAAAAAGAACCGACTTCAAAATAAACTAAAAAGCTATAAATAATCTATTTTGTACGGTACGGATCACATTTGAATCACCTTTTGAAGTCGGTGCCAAACCTGAAGTAAATAAAGTTCTTTATTCAACAAAAATACGAATTACTGTGACTAAATATATAGGTATGTAGGTAGAAAATAACTAAAGGCTCGCCGCCGCGGTTCTTAATAGTAATAAATGAATGGTTTGGCACCGACTTCAAAAGGTGATTCAAATGTGATGCGTACCGTACATAAAAGATTATTTATGGCTTTTTAGTTTATTTTGAAATCGGTTCTTTTTTTATTTTATTTTTTATTTCTTACAAGGGGAGGAGGGGGTCTAGACTGTTCTTACGTAAAATCATAAAAGCAAGCAAGAATGATTTGTAACTATAATTTGAAAACAATTCATATTTGACTATCACTTTTTTATACCATAAATAAGGTTTAAAATGAAACAATTTAACGGATTATATCGCGTATATTATCTCATTTTAGTTCCCGACGTTTCGAAAGCTTCCGAAACGTCGGGAACTAAAATGAGATAATATACGCGATATAATCCGTTAAATTGTTTTATTTCAATGAGTAATAATCGCGGAAACAGAAGAAAATATTATAAATAAGCTTTGTTTTTTTATTTTTACTACTTGTTATTTGCATTTTTGGTAGATACTGATTTTACCTAAGATTCCAAAAGGATGGGAGGTTCGTCTAAGTCTTATTTTTTCTTACTTGGGGGAAGAGTGGGTCAGAATGTGATTAAAATTGTCTTACGTTATAAATTAAGAGTCCCCATTAAGCTCGGTTCTACATACAAACGTAGTTACGGTCTCATTTCAAAACGACTAGCTAGATTGCTCTGAAACTTTGTACTTAGAATAAATTAAGGCATATGCAGGCCTGTAATTAGTTTATGTAGCTTCAGATACCATAGTAAAAACAATACAGTGAAATTAAGTTTTTCATACAAAACTTGTTTTTGCTGTATTCCGTTTGTTTTGTAACTGGAGCTAGATATACTTCATGTCGTTGTATATGCAAAGTTTCGTGACAATTCAACACGTAGTTTAAAAATGAGAACGAAACTCCGTTTGTATGGGAAGGTGAAATTCGGCCGAGTTTGCGAATATACCAATTTGACTTCAGTTTTCATGCATAACTCCTGCCAGGAGAACGAGAAACATCTCACTAAGTATAGTTGGCATTGTCTTCTGTAAGTATAACTGCTACAAAACGATAACTTTCTCCCACAGGTCCAATGGAATCAAAACCCATCAGCGCCCTCAGTGAACGTAGTCTACCCACAATCTCAAAACATGATCAGCCCCAACTCCTACCCCGCTGCCACCTATTCCTTCACCGCTGACTTCAGAACCCCCAACCAATCCGATCCTCTCATCACCGCCACATCGTCCTTTAAGCCTATACAGCTTCAGAATACTCAGAAACAGAACAACTATGCGCTGTTCCAACAGAAGTCTAACTTTGGCGGACAGAAGATGCAGAGTTTAAAGCGGTCGCCGTCGAGGATATTTGTGCAGGAGAGCCAGAAGGAACAGGGGCTGGGCAACGGGTATATACTGAACCATCAGGGGCAGATACATTCTCAAGATTACGCGTATGCAACTTGTGTGAACGCCAGCGGGAAGGTCCAGGTAAGATTTACAGTTACCTAATACCTACTAAACCTACCTCTTCTTCTGTAATCTAAGAACTACGCTCTTGTAGGTGTAGCGATCGCCAGTCATTTATATCTTACGCCAGTTCACATCTTGGTAAGACATGTCTTAAGAGTCCCCGGTAAGCTCGGTTCTCCATACAAACGTTAGTTAAGCTCTCATTTTAAAACGACAAGCTAGTTTGCTCTGAAACTTTCTACTTAGAATAAGTTTAGGTATATTCAGGCCTGCAATTAGTTTATGTAGCTTCGGATACCATAGTAAAAAAAATACAGTGAATTTAAGTTTTTCATACTATACTTGTTTTGGAGCCAAATAAACTAATTACAGGCCTAGATATACCTCATGCCATTTTATATGCAAAGTTTCATTACAATCCAATACGTAGTTTTAAAATGAGAACGAAACTTCGTTTGTATGGGAAGTTGAAATTCGGCCGAGGTTACCGGGACTCTTAACCGTCTCCTTTTTCTGCTCCAACTAATTTGTTTTAGGTTTAGGTTTAGGAAAAGTCGAACGAAAGCTAAACAGGGGTGATGTCGAGCTTTCGTTCGACTTTTCCTTCTTTAACGTTCTAGAGGAGTAGTCATGCTTTAGCAGGTGTCCTATCTTATTCCCTCATCTGTTTTCTGTTAGTGTTAATAGGGGCCTTTTTTCTCCTATCCTTTTTTAACCATACATCTATCTACCTGGATAATTTTCATTTAATCTTCAAAAATATTTTTTTAATAATTCGGTTAGGTTAAGTTTGCAATTCATTTCTTTGGTCCGCCATAGAAACCAGGTGCAAAATTAACTTAACCGGCCAGTTGGGATAAGTGAAAGTTAAAGAAAATAATAGGTGAAAGGAAGCGTGAGACAGACATGCACTTGGTCGGTTTTTTTGTTGTTAAAATCTTCCTACTTCGATAGTTTCCCAGTTTCCTAATGGTATTAATGATTGCAGTAGGAAGAAACAGGTAGTACCCAGCCAATTTTCTACGGAGTAGCGTGCACAGGATTTTAAGACAGAGTAGGCAGTTGACGTTTTGATCACTTGATTTGATTGGTTAGACAATGCCTTTGTGTATCTATCTATATCGACCGCGCGCTACTGCTTAGGTGTACCTATTTACTTATAAATCTTATTTACAAAAGGTTCAGCTGTCTTCAATTGTTCTTTTATTCGTGATTTATGCGTCCTAGTGGTAGTGGTAAATGACATGGTCACTCGTCAATTTATTTCGTGACTTACACACTTGACTTAAATTTTAATATAGGTACTTAGTACTTACATAATTAGTGTTTATAAATATAGAGTAAAAAAACATTTTTTTGTTAGCGTTGAACGTGACTCGAAACTTTTTGAAACTCTCGAACTCTCGTACTTAAATGAATTGAGGCAAACAATTTTTTTTTATTAAATTTAGGCAGCAATTTTTAGGTTGCTCTCGTCACGTTTCTGAAAAAAACGTTGTAGAGCTTTTGTAGCAAGTTTATTTGTTCGGAAACTCTTTGTAGGATTTCTCTTTTGGACAGTTATTTAAATCGTTCACGAAGCAGAAGGAATGTTTTTTGACTTAAAAATATCTTATAATATTCCATAAAATAGACACAGAAGTTCAGCCGTCTAAGTTACAAGTTTTATTTTTCACAGAAGCACTTACTTATTACATATTTGGTTTGTTGACTTGTAGAATTTTCGGGCACCCTAGGCCTAGGCCTAGACCATCTAGCATGCACATTTTAAAAGTGAAATAAAATAATTTAAAATGTAGAGTCAGTGCCGTTTGCACTTTTAATGTTACTCATAGTATTTACAGACTATTTAACTCCCATGTTCGCGCATACCTCACTTTTTGTGAAGTATACTCCTAACCACGTAGAAATTACATGACTTATGCATATGCCTCGACGTTTTGGACTTTACGTAGGTCAAATTTAAACCAACACTTCGCTAACCTTGGATGAAATTAATCTTTGAACTTTGTAGGTGGGTGCCCTAAGCGGTTGCTCAGAAGACGATGAGCAGAAACCCAACCTTTGCCGAATTTGTGGAAAGACATACGCCCGGCCAAGCACACTGAAGACTCATCTGCGGACACACTCAGGAGAGCGACCATATCGGTGTGGGGACTGTAATAAGAGCTTCTCACAGGCAGCGAATCTGACTGCCCACGTGAGGACACACACAGGGCAGAAGCCATTCAGGTTAGTACAGCTGTTATACTGCCAAGACTTTTGTATAAGGAAGATGCATCACATTCGGGAGGGCAACCATATCGTTGTGGGGACTGTGATGAGAGCTTCTCACAGGCAGTGAATCTGACTGCCCACGTTAGGACACATACAGGGCAGAAGCCATTTAGGTTATTATAGCTGTTATACTGCCAAGACTTTTGTATAAGGAAGATGCATCACATTCGGGAGAGCAACCATATCGTTGTGGGGACTGTGATGAGAGCTTCTCACAGGCAGTGAATCTGACTGCCCACGTTAGGACACATACAGGGCAGAAGCCATTTAGGTTAGTATAGCTGTTATACTGCCAAGACTTTCGACTTTTGCATGAGGAAGATGCATCACATTCGGGAGAGCAACCATATTGTTGTGGGGACTGTGATGAGAGCTTCTCACAGGCAGCGAATCTGACTGCCCACGTTAGGACACATACAGGGCAGAAGCCATTTAGGTTATTATAGCTGTTATACTGCCAAGACTTTTGTATAAGGAAGATGCATCACATTCAGGAGAGCAACCATATTGTTGTGGGGAACTGAAATGAGAGCTTCTCACAGGCAGCTAGTCTCACTGCCTACGTTAGAGGAAGATGCATCACATTCATGAGAGCCATCATATTGTTGTCGGTACTGTAAAAAGAGCTTCTCACAGGCAGCGAATCTGACTGCCCATGTAGTCGTATAATATTTTTCCACCCCCTATTAATCTCATAAAAACAGTTTTGAACATCAAACTACAGTTACTAGATAAATATACCTAATTCTTATAGGTATACTAACTAAAAGTAAACAAATCGTTAAATCATAAATGCCTACATACCTATTTTTAAATACAGTATTGTTGAAAATTAGACCTTAAGGCATGTTGGTTAAAGTTAAAACGGAATTAACGTTGTCCACGTTGTCAGCGATGACCAGATCTTTCAAGGTGTCCTGCATGTCTACGTAGTCTAACACTTGACAGAACCACTTTTACAGGTAGTCTAATTTGTCAAGGATTTTTAGTATAAATGGGGAACATTTGAGGAGTTGGGATCACTTTTACTTGATCGTCGGACGAGTAACATAGTCGCTCGCATTTTGAGGTAGTAAACAATTATAAGGGAATTTCTGTCGGATTTATGTTTAATTATTAAATTAATTTTGTTGGGGATTTTTGTGTTTTAAGCTAGAAAGCAAATTTTATGCCAGAATGATGTTTTGTGTTGGTACATGGTTATCAAATAAAATGTTCTTATCTGTAACAGTGATAAACGAGGACATTTTAGACTCGCAGTAATTTATCAAGATTAGGCAGTCTGGACACTAGCCATTTATAAGTGCAGTGATTTGCCTACAAGATTCATTGATCTGGTCGGAGGAAGAGGGGACCTTACCAAGGACATGTGTGATTTCCACACCCTTGGATACCAGCTATGGATTTTGAATTTTGGTCTCCCCGTTAAATTTATGTATATATTATAACCATAATACAACACGGATAGGGCCAATGTCTTACTTGAACGCACCGTTGGAGTCTCATTATCCGCGTCAGGGGGAGACAAATACACGAGTATTAGACACAAATATCGACTTACTCATCGAACGCATTTAGAAGCTGAATTAGGGTCCCATACACCACTTTACACGATCAAATGTAAAAGTGACGAATTTCCTCTAGTATTGCTCACAGCAGAATAGTCTATTTTGGGGTAGAGATAGGCACACACATTACTTATTTTGGGAATAAGGGTTTTCATTAAACTTATTACTTAACCTCCGAATATTCGGTCATTTTCATTAACCAAACATAATACTTTAATTTAAACATTAATCTAATATCATTTATGTAATTGTAGTCTCACTGTGTTTAACTTAAAACCATTTAATATTATTCTTCACGAAAATATTTAAGTTATGAATCTACTGTTAAAATGTAGTCTGTGACAAGTTACTAAATACATTCTTACACCATCTTTTAGTAGTTTTATCAAATCAAAATCAAGATAAAAAGTATGAGCTTAAATTTATACGATTATCAAAATATTTAGATTTTTATTAATAAGAATTTACCTAATAGGAATAATTTTAGAATTCACTAACCTAGTAAAATAGGAAAAAATAAGAAATTTGGTAGAAAAATACGCTTTTCAAATACGTCATTCCCAAATTTAGTAGAATAGGTAGTTTTCATTTTTCAACAGAAAATGTCATGATAAGATACCTTTTTGTAAATTAATGTATTTTTGAGATAATGTGCGATTCGATGAAGGAATCTGTTTTAAAAGTAGCGTGATTATTTGACTAAGAAAGGGCAAATACTCATTCCATTGATATTGTGGATCAGACCGATGTTTCGCTCAGAATGGCCGGGATATGAATCGTCAAACAAAGAGTCTTGACGAATCCTGTATAACATCTTGTTTGATTGACATTCATAAGGAAGTAATGTACAAAAGGTTTTGGAGATTCCTTGTCGAAGCGTACTGAGGAAAATAACAAGTAATCAGTGCACATGTGTTCATGAGAAGGAATGACATTTATTTATCGTCTACGAATGGCGTATGCTTTTCAAATATGAAAGGATAAGTAGTTTTCAGCGTTTGTGAAGGAATAAAAGTGTTCACTTAATCCATAAATAAAAGAGGACTGTCGTGATTAGAAATACAAATTTGTGTTATATTGATTAATGATTTGTTGTGCAATTTGGTAATGGAACCTGTTTTGCAATAGTGATGAGGTTAGTCTAAAGGAATGGACGAAATCTCAATGTATAAATGTATTATTGAACATCCCTAACATTTTGCTAAGAATGGCCTAAGATCTATCTTCTAGAAGAGAACTAGATGGGATCTTTGAACAGTGTCTAGAGTGATCAATAATCATGGTTAATTAAAGTAACTACGAAAGGTCTCCTTGTCAAAGAGTACAGTGAAATAATAAGAACATGTTTTAACATCAATTACCTATATGAAACATAATAATTTTGCAAATATGAATACATAGTTCATTGAAGTATTTATCAGAACTCAGATCGTTCACTCTATCCTTTATACAAGAAGGATTTATATTGATAATCGAAGAAAATCAATATTAGCATACCCGTGACAAGTGTGTATGTCTACTGACCAGTAAAAATATAGTTATATGTTTATAGAACATAGCAGTGATATACAACATATAATTCATTTATCCATTTAAGGAAATAATAATATTTATTGTCTATGTATGGCGTATGATTTCAGATATGAAATAATAAGTTTATAAAAGAATAGAAGAGTTCACTTAATCCATAAATGAGAGGATCTGTGTCGATTTTAACGTAGAGAACGTTTTCTTTCAAAATATCAAAGAAATTGAGAAAATGGCGAATTCAAGAAACAATTCTTGAAAACAGGTGCCTTAAAACCTGTAAAAAGATCTGACTTGGTGTTCATTCGGTATCCGGGGAATATGGCTTTTTTTATGGCTTGTGAAATTTAGAATTAACATAGAAATCAAATCCAGGAAAGGATTTTAAACAATATTTGATTCTAAGTATGGAAATCTCTTGTACCTAATAGACATGAATGAAAAGTCAATTTTGTACACGAACACCCTAAGTCCGGTAGCTGCTTTTAACTATAACACAATAATACTGTTGGGAAAATAAGGAGATGATTCTAGCGGTTCAATATTATCTCTTGTAGTAACGTAGTCAGTCATCCATTTTTCATATATTAAAATTTAGTTTACAACTCCTTCTAATAATCATTTGATACAGAAATCTATCTATAATGGCATTGAAGATACTCATAGAAGTTATCCTAGCATAACTAGAACTTAAGTTCAACGAAGTATGAGTATCGAGCCAGCGCAGTTAATATTTTGAATCTGTACTAAACTCCAAAATTGTATTCGAGCTGACTACTTCTAATTATCTCTTGATATTTCATAATGAATCATATATGTTAGTGTTCTAATTTCCACAATAGTTTGACATTTCAGAATACAGGAAAGTAATTTTGCTAATTAAATTCTTCCATCATCTCCTTATAAATCTTAAAAGTGTTACTTTTTTAAACCAGATCTTTTAAGGGTTGATAATCCTTATTGTTGACTTTGTCATTGATTGAGGGAGCTCGTTACTATTCTACTAATTGAATTCTCTAATCAATGGATAAAAAGACTAGTTATACAAAAATTGCATAAATAATAATAGGACAGAGTAGTTATATCTCAAAATCATATAAATAATTGTAACTTTCAGGTATATTATAATTTAACGAACAAAGCATGCAATTAGAATATGTTTTAGGACAGGAAAGTAGGATAAAGATAAGTCAGGATATAAGAGTAGTATTTATTAACATAAGTACGTACTAGACTTACTGAACGTGAAATACCTACTATTGTTTCAGACATGCAGTGAAATATTGATGTTATGTTACATATAATAGGCTATGAAGTATGACGTTTCAGGTGCGGCTAGGACAAGAGGTCGTTAATGGAACTTCATACAAATCATGCAGGCCTATAGGCCGGCAAAGTCCTCTTTTTAATTTCCATTTCACATAAATTTGTGTCACAGGCTTCATGAAATTCTGCCACCATTCGTTTTAAAAAATAAAACTTTGTTTTTTTTTCTTGTTTTCATTTTCATTGCATGTTTGAAAAAAGCACTATACATACTTCGGCGGGAAATATGGGTCTATATATCTTCGGCCGGCAACCCCTTTCGTCCCGGCCTCAGTAGTAATGTACTATATAATATTCTAATAAATACAAAGGTCTAAATAATGAAACAAAATCAAGACTCCGACTGGATTTCAACCAGTGCCTTTGTGCCTTGCCGGGGTACACGCTCTGCCAGCTAAACTACAGAGTCCAGTCAGCTTGTCTTCAAATTTTGTCACTATTTTTTACAAGATCTTTGCATTTTAAGGGGCTTTAAGTAAACGTGCATAAAATTACTTTAAATAAAAAACAGCTCTATTTTATTATAGTCATACTTCCTACCGCCGTGTGAGTGGCTACATTCCGTTGTCACTATGTTGGTCCATGGTTGGTCCGTGGTAATCGGATGGCGGCACTGCTAGGATCATAAGATAAACCGTGGAGTTTACATCTATTACAGGTTACCACTCCTTCGGCGATCGTTGCTGGTCCCGGACAATCAAAGGTGTCCACTAACCTAAATTGATTCTGTCCCGTCCCGTATGTGTCCTATAACGTGGGTGTAGCAAACCTAAAAAGCCTTACAGAACCCTAACAGAAAACTCCATTAAACTATCCATGGTCACTGGACCAAATGTAATGCCCTAAAGAAATCCTAAAGAAGCTCATTGGTCTCGGAACCAAATGTAACTTCTAATGTGCCCTATTAAACCTGTGTGCGGAATCAACTGTTATGCCTAATGAGACTCCTTATACCGCACTCCACTACTTCGAATACACCTAGCAGATTACATCTACATGAACACAGTCTAAATCTTATTACTACACTAACTATATTGTACTGCTTTCTACTTTCATAACGTGCATTTGAATTTGAATCACGCTATTATAATAATATTGGCCATAAATGTGATCTGAAAACCCGTTGTTATTCGTCTAGTTTAGTAGGACTCTATGTTGCATAGTAATCTGAAGTTCTTTTATGGAAGAACCATTATGATCGCTCAGTATATTTTTAATTAAAATAAACCTATCTATTACGAGTAGTAGGTACATAGAGTTAATATTAATGGCGGTTTTTTTTTCAGGTGCCCCATTTGCGATCGCCGCTTCAGCCAAAGCTCCAGCGTCACCACGCATATGAGGACTCATTCCGGAGAACGACCTTATCAGTAAGTTCAAAAACATATCTTGTTCATTCATTAATCAGTGTACAAAGGGCGGCAAAATAGGCATGACGACAGGGTACGAAAATCAAAATTCTAAGTTGTCCGTTTTGTAGGTACGTAATAAAAAAATATTGTTATTTTTTCTCATGCAAAAGAAAATTGAAGGTTGAATTGAAGGGTTCAATAAAGGAAAAAATGAATTGTTTACAATTTTTGAAACGTTAGAAAATGCTCGTTTCTTTGATTTTAGTATTTGGTCTGTGTTGTCTGTTGTGACGTCACGCGACAAGCTTGATTGGTATGGGGCAATTATACAAGAAGCCCTTATGCCTGATTTTGAATTTCGATTTTAACGTTCCTAGTGTTTAATTTTCAATTGATTAGTGGATAATAGTTCCTTTATTACTAGATGGTTTCCGCAACTTTGTTTGCGGAGGAGAAAAAGTTACTAACTCCTATTTTTTCTTAGGCGTAGGCGGGTTAAAATTATCCTATAACCATCTGTAGATATTGGATTCCCAGCTGTCCGTGTAACAAAAAATGTTGAAATCCGTTTAGCCGATTTGGCGTGATGAAGCCAAAACTACACACAAACATATATACAGGGTGATCAATCCAAATGGGTCAGTAGGGAGAACTCAGAAACTATGAGAGATAGCGAAATCTGTTCTTAGGAACTATCGCCAATGGTTCCTAAAAACACATTTCGCTATCTCATAGTTTCTGCCTTCTCCTTACTGACCCATTTGGATTGATCACTCTGTATAGTTATAGGATATCATGATCATCTGAAGCATTACAGCCGCGGGTGGGCCTTAGCCTAGTCAAGCCAATCTTTCCAGTCCTTTCTATTCATGGCTTTCCTTCTCCAACTTTTCACCCCTAATATCCTAGTTCTACGCCGTCCAACCATCTGAGTTTGGGCCTGCATCTACTCCTGTGGCCCTCCGGCCGGCCTTCTAGAAGGCGTTTGGGTACTCTGGCCTAATCCATTCGTAGCACATGACCTGCCCATCGCAGGCGTCCGATCTTTATGACTCTTATAACAGTTGGCTCATCGTACATGTGGTATAGCTCGGGGTTATAACGCGTACGCCATATCTCATCCTCCATCACAGCTCCGAAAATGCGTCTTAGTATTTTTCGCTCAAACACTAACGAGGGATTCTCGTCTTTTTTACTCAGCATCCAACATTCAGAACCATAGGTGAGTATGGGCCTTAGTAAGGTTTTGTATAGAAAAAGTTTTATGCTTATTGAAAGAAGTTTCGAACGGAAGTTTCTTAGAAGGCCGAAATAGCACTTGTTGGCAGTTATAGGATATACAATGTGTAATTTTAGTCGTTGATTTCCCGCAGCGAGATGATTTTGAACATGATATTGAACAACTTTCCCCCAAGAACATAGGTCGAATCATATATATCATGTTCAAAATCATCTCGCTGCGGGACAACAACCACTAAAATTATACATTGTATAAGTATTTACATGATATTTTTAATTCGACTTCGCTGAAGAAAACAAGAGGGTTATGATTTTGTACTAGATAGTTTCCCTTTTTGATGAACGAGTTTAAGGTAACTATTAAAGTAGCATTTATAATAGTTCTGTTTTGTCAATGGTCTTTTCAAAATCTGTTATGTAGGCGGCACTATGGCCTCCGATACCAATAAATCAATAATCTCAAGAACGTAATATACTTACTTATAATAAGAAAGTTTACGGGACTACCTACCTGTTACCTTGTTACGCCTAACACAGTTTTGGCTCTATACAGAATAACAATAAGCAAATTCAGGGTGTGAATGTAATTTCATCGGCTTCTAGGATTTTCTCCTTGCAGGCGAAATGTTTTTCCATGTTCTTTTCATCTCTTCCAGTTTCAAATAATTTTACATGTTCTTCGTTTACACACGTTTCCTTCTGGCTGAAACAAACTTCTTCAAAGTTACCTCAGTAACCGTAAACAATTTGTAGAGATTAAAAATACTAGCGAAAATTTAGAGATAGATACTAAATCTGATATTATAAATGTAAAAAGAGGAGTGCCCCAGGGCTCGATTCTGGGGCCTATTTTGTTTATTATATTCACTAATGACTTGTACAACTTCATTTGTAACATCGTACCCGAATGCCATTTAACGTTATTTGCAGACGACACCAGCGCAGTCGTATCTGCAAATAGTATATCAGAGCTCGAAGAGAGGACAAAGTATGCGTTTATGGCATTTCAATATTGGTTCGACATTAATAATTTGAGACTAAATACTGCAAAAACGAAAATCATGTTATTTAAGAACAACTCCAAAAGGACTGATACTCTTAACATAATTACTAAAGGAGCTAAAATAGACGTAGTTAACTGTGTTAAATTCCTTGGAGTGCGTATCGATTCAGCATTAAACTGGAAGCAAGAACTGGACTCTATTCAAAATTCTATTTACTCAGCCTGTTATGCCCTGAGAAGCCTCAGGAATGAATTGACGGTGGAACAACTCAAGACAGTTTATTATGCATTAGTCGAATCCAAGTTGCGGTATAGCATTATGTTCTGGGGAAATAGCTACATGTATAACATAAATAAAGCTTTACTTGCACAAAAAAGAGCGCTGCGATCCATTTTGCGCCTTCCTCAGTGGACCTCCTGTAGAGAACACTTTAAAAATTTGAGTATTCTAACAGTTCCTAGTTTATATGTACTTGTCTTACTCACTGCGCTAGTGAAAAATATAATAAAATATGAGACTAGCGAGGAACAAAAGATACGTTTGCTTTCGCGGACCAAAAATTTGAAGCCTGGGTTCTGTCCTAAACACAAAGCGACGCAGCACTGCGCAAGAAACCAGGCTGTCGTAGTCTTTAATAAGCTTCCTACTAACTTAAAGATTATTACAGACTGTGTCGCGTTCATGAAACAGCTAAAAACATATTTGTTGAGAGGGTGCTTCTATAGTATAGACGAAATATTTGTACAGGATTAAGATATTGTTTAATGTATGTTCCTAGTTTTAAAAAATATTTATATTATTAGGTGTAGATATGTATTGATTTCAAACACAATCTTTGTATTGTTCATGAATAAATGAAATGAAATGAAATGAAATGAAATTCTGTAGTTTTCTAATGTGTATTAGCCGAGTATTAGCAGATTTCTCACGTCTCAATTTTAACTGTTTTGAGAACTTTTTTGCAAACGCATTTTGAGGGCCAGTGTTTAAATTCCTGGGCTGGGCTAAAAGTATAGGTGTTCTTCTAAACCAACAAAATAAATGTCAACGTATTGTTCACTTCGAAATCCTGGATATTAATTCACTTCAAACACCATGTTGGCTTCGTTTATTAGTTCGCGAAGATGATAAATCTTAGCCAACTAATCCAGAAGTCCTCTTTTTTAAATTTATTAAACAAAGTACATAATTCTTATTTCTAAGACAGTTTTCTGCAATATAAGATATACGAGGACATTTTATGCAAACTTTAATTATAATCATGATACTCAAGCGTCTGCAGCAAATACTTTTGCAGACGCATTTGCAGTGTCTTTTAAAATTTGGGCTTGCTTTGCTCATGACTAATGTTCTCAGGGAGATTATTAACCGACTTCCAAAAAAGGAGGAGGTTATATTGAAATAAAACAATTTAACGGATTATATCGCGTATATTATCTCATTTTAGTTCCCGACGTTTCGGAAGCTTTCCAGCTTTCCATGGTCACGGGAGGACTGAGAAAAGATGTATTTTCCTCTGTCAAAGTTACAATTTGTGCAAACTACCCATTTTTTGAAAAAACACAAATAAAGGTGTACATACATGCCAGATGGGCCTAAGCTGTAAAGACAGTTACACATGTGCCAGAAGGGCTTAATTATTTTATTCTAATAATTTACCAAGCATCATTTCACAAATGAGGCGTACTGAGGAGAAAAGAAACGCTGCAAAGAAAAACTCCCAGGCTACCTCATTACTAATTATAATATTTAAAAAACAGAGACTATTAAACTACGTGACCATGGAAAGCTGGAAAGCTTCCGAAACGTCGGGAACTAAAATGAGATAATATACGCGATATAATCCGTTAAATTGTTTTATTTCAATGAGTAATAATCGCGGAAACAGAAGAAAATATGAGGAGGTTATATGTTCAATAGTTTGTATATTTTTTTTTGTTTTTTATGTATGTTATCGATTACTCCGCCAATTGTGGACCGATTTTAAAAATTATTTTTTTATTTGAAAGGATACACTTTCGAAGTGGTCCCATTGCCACCAAGTTGGGATCTGATGATGGGATCCCAGGAAAATCGAGGGCAATCCTCAAATTTTATAGGCACTTATAACGTTTTTCATATATTTTCTTAAGCTATTTAAGTATTTTCATATGGTAGTCATCATCTCATCATGCTGAGTTGATGACGGAAGGTACAACTCCTTAATAGTTAAGAGTTAGAATAAAATTCTTAAAAAAAATCATCTATTATAGGTAGATACGTTAAGACTGTTACTCATATTCTTTTTAGTGTGTCCCTGAAGTCGTCTCCTTATCACCAAGTCAGGATTAGATGATGGAATACCAGGGAAATCGAGAGAAACCCTAAAATATTAATAATAATAATAATCTTTATTCAAGGTACATATATTATAGTAATTATTACTAATAAACTAAATCATACATATGGACAACAATAGATTATGCCTGAACTAGGATTCCCTGTGTTTCAGGCAATATAGGGCTGTCGTAATTTAACTAAAATATTCAAACTATAATACAAATTAATTCTTTTCACTACTAAAATAAAATACAAAAAGATACAAACTATGTGACCTAAAAGTAAAACAGTTGAGCCTAATTACACGTACGTTAATGTTAGTGTTATAAGATATTGCTTGTTGGGCACTTTGAGTTAGGTACGATATGCTAGTATTTGCGTCAGCAGAACTATAAACTGGGTCAAAGTCAATGATTCATAAATCTTGTTCAACTTTGTTTTTATTTAAAACACTGAAATTATCAAAGTTTTTAAATGTACTGCGTATATTTTGTGTTAGTCCGGTTAGCGGGTTACGGCAAGGGTAAAATATTGTTTGCAGCTTTCAACATCACACAATTTAGAGTCGGCTACAGAGAAGTTATCTAGGTCCGGAATTAAACTTTTACTTTTTAGGATAACGTGACATAAACTTGACATAAATCTTAGGCGCCTTCATAATCTATTGAGTCTATATAACTCTTCTCGGCTAGTTTCCTAGCTGGGCATTCGGCATCACTTGTTTCGTGAGCACACGGCTTTTTGATGCGCAAGCATGTAGCGCATTTTGCTGGTTCCGTCTTTTTAATGCAGTCTTGTTTTGCGTGACCTACATCCCCGCAGTATCTTGTGCCGGACTACGCACATCACCGAGGTCTCTAGTGCCACAGCAACAGCTTCAGGTTAACGTCAACTTTACTCACAGCAACAGCTTCAGGTTAACCTCAACTTTACCCACGACCCCACTTAGAGGGGACGACCGGGTGCTGTGGCGCATCACGGCTGTAGACGTTACGGCTATAGCCGTACTGCCACAACGGGAGGCTTTTAGTTGTATAAAATTACATATCGGTATATTTATTTGTCACTGGTGTGGCACAATGTTCAATAACAAGTGAATCTAGCAGTCCGTCTTGAGGGCGTAGTACTTTTTTGTATGAGTTTTATCTGTGCCACAGTATGCTATTTACAAAATGGTCCTGTGTCCGCGAAAGTGTTAATATTGGATTATGCTTCTGGTTGTTATGGTTTAACTGCTTTATGTTTCCACTATCAGCTAAATTACAACAATCGAAACCTTTTGAACATTGCTGAATTACAAGCTTAAAAAAAGTGTCTGCCTTCAGGTGTCGGTCGTGCAAGAAAGCATTCTCCGACAGTTCAACTCTGACGAAACATCTCCGGATACATTCTGGTGAAAAGCCGTACCAATGCAAGCTGTGTTTACTTAGGTAAGAAAAGGATATAACTAGATATAGAGGAGTAGTACCTAAATAAAAAGAGTCGTTAGCAACTAACCAGTACAAAAGATCTTGTATTGGAAGGATACTGCTGTATAACTTCTTTGTTCAAAAATTTTTATATTGAAGTATTAGTTTTACCATCACGATCTTCATGATTTTTATAGTGAGTTTCTTCACTAAAAACTATATTCTTATAACAAATAGTGACAAAATTTGAAGACAAGCTGCTGGACTCTGTAGGTCAGTTGGCAGAGTGTGCACTTCGACAAGGCACAAGGCACTGTTTAAAATCAAGTCGGAGTCTTGATTCTTTTTCAATATTAAGATCTTTGTATTGATAAGAATAAAGTAGTTCTGTAATGTTATGATTATGAGTCTCGCAGGAAGAGAAGCCCCAATGTATGTATTTGAATCCGAATCTGAGACTTTGCGTTTAGAGGCGGCGCTAGGCGACGGCAGCCTTGCGCCTCTAGGTGTCTTGCAAAAAATGTTAAAGTTACATGAGAAAGAACAGAGGCCTCGCAAAGTTATGAACATTTAATGTCGTTGACGCCCACATTTTGCCTAGCGCCGCCATTGAATGCTTTCTGTAAAATCCTTCAAAAGACTCTGGACTGATTTTTTTGAAAAAAGATTTTTTTGTCCTCTCTCATTCAGTACAAGTATTTTTCATTCTATGGCAAACAAGCGTACGGCCTGCTTGATGTTTAGCAGTCACCTCAGCCTATGAACGCTTGCAACGCCAGGGGCATTACGTGCTTGTTGCCTCATTCCCCTCTTGAAGAACCCCATACTGTAACCTCCAGGGAAAACCGCGGCAGGGAGATCATTCCACATTTGAGTTTTACTCTTCTAACGAAACCTTTGCATTTGCCCCCAGATTTTCCCAATCCGGGAACCTGAACCGGCACATGCGTGTCCACGGGAACATGTCGAGCGGTATGCTGGGCTGACACTTGCCGCACCGCGGCGTCTCCGCCGTGTATTTCTAGCCTTTATTATATATACTAAGCCTATACTACTCCACCTGACCAATTTCGGCCACGGGGCCGCTTCAACTCCGTAGTTGGCTAACACTTGTGCCCTCGTGTGGCTCACATAGCCAACCCTACGTGACGTGAAAAATAGAATGAATATGGCGACAGGTCTCTGGAACAGTTTGTGATCCACTAATGCTCCTTAAACTTAAGGGGAAAATGTATGAATTGATCATAAGACCTGTCGTAACGTGATCAGAATGTTGGGCAGCGAAAGAGACGGATGAAAGAAGAGTGTACGCAACCGAGATGAGAATGTTGAGATGGGTATGTGGAGTGACGAGGATAGATCGGATTAGAAATGAGTATATAAAGGGAAGTTTGAAAGTAGCACCCTTGACGGACAAAATGAGGAGCAGTAGGTTAGCGTGGTATTGAGCATGTAATGAGAGGGATGAACGTCATATTGGTAAAATAATGTTAGGGATGAATGTCGAAAGACGAAGAGCGATCGGTAGGCTAAAAAAGCGATGGATGGACTGTGTGAGAGAACACATGAGAAAGAAAGGAGTAAGCGCTGAAATGACGAAGAAAAAAACATGTTGCGCCAACCTTACATGTAAGTGGGATAAGGGCAGGGAGATGATGATGACAAAATCAATCCTAGTCGTGAAGACCCATGCACACTACGGGCAAATGAGCGCACCATTTATAGAACTGAGGGGCTACTCCGAAACTCGGAAAACGAAGTTCGTGTGGCGCTATCCCGCTCACTCAAATACAGCTTAACATAAGAGCGAGAGGGACGGCACGTTACGAACTTCGAATTTCGAGATTCGGAGTAATCCCTCTGCAGCCGATAGCTGCTGCTGGTGGTCGGGCTTCTGACGTCTAATTCGATCAATGAGTTAACAAAGTCCTGAGTCGGGCAGTCCTATAAACTGAAATAAGTGTATATGTCGACGAAATGAAGTATCCGATGAAACGTTGATGAAACAAGGTACAAACCATGGCTACCAGACCATTGGACAAAGTGCTCTCTCACGATCGATACTCATCACCTTGGGCACCGTGCCGTCGCGCAGCAGACTGTGACTAATGTATCATCTAAATTAGACAGTCCTGAGACTGCTGCTTGGCTTAAGAGTCCCCGGTAAGCTCGGCCGAATTTCACCTTCCCATACAAACGGAGTTTCGTTCTCATTTTAAAACTACGTGTTTTACTTGGATTGTAACAAAATCTAGGCCAGTAATTAGTTTATTTGGCTCCAGTTTATAAAACAAACGAAATACAGCAAAAACAAGTGTTGCATAAAAAACTTAAATTCGCTGTATTTTTTTTACTATGGTCCCTGAAGCTACATAAACTAATTATTACAGGCCTGCATATACCTAAACTTATTCTAAGTACAAAGTTTCAGAACAAACTACCTTGCCGTTTTAAAATGAGAGCGTAACTTCGTTTGTATGGAGAACCGAGCTTACCGGGAACTCTTAATCTTGTCACAATTGGGACTTGAGTCCGCTCAAAGACACCATCGTCGATGAAGAGAATAGAGAATTTCCTTACGACCATATTGGTGCGGTGCCGCGTTAAGAATGTATATCCTATTACTGTCGTGGCGTTGGACAATAAGGGGATATTTCGTATCCACAGGGTCCCAAGCTTAAGACCTGTCGGTCATGTGATCATCACACGGATATAACTTGTAAAGGCACGGGTATATCTGGCACTAATTCGTCTAAGGGCCCGGGTACAACAACGCGCGACCGATGGCGCGCCAAATCCTGATACATTGCGTGTGATGCCAACTAACTACTGTACGGTGGGCTTGTCCATCGCGCAATGAAGAGATAATTCACTCTCCGAGTCGCTAGTCGCGCGGTGTCGTGGCTGAACCGTTAGTAGTTTTCGTGAAAATTTATTTTCTTGGGATGGAAAATAAATAAAACAAAATATGTATGACAAAAATTTGTCAAACCAATGATACGGTCCAGTGTGCAAATTGTATGCATACGTTGGCGCAAATCCATGCCACTTTATGCATTGGTGCTCGCACTTCAATTAGAACTACAATTAAAGTTATTATCGTTCATTTAAAGTTAACATTGATTAGGTACACTCTGATAGGCAAGGTTGGGTCGCCTAAGATCGGATCTGACATAAGATCGGCCCCCCTAATGCCTAACGCGTTTGACGCTCGGAATCAGAATCCAGTGTCATGATTTTGTATAAAAATAAAAATAAATAAATATTACGGGACAATTTTACACAAATCGAACTAGTCCCATGGTAAGCACAATAAGGCTTGTGTTATGGGTACTAGACGACGATATATTTAATAGATATATTACTTATATACATAAAAAACATCCAAGACTCAGGAACCTTTACTCAGGAATATTTATGTTCATCACACAAATATTTGCCCTTACCGGGATTTGAACCCAGGACCTCAGCTTCGCAGGCAACGTTACTCCCACTGAGCCAAACCGGTCGACAAATGTGTATGGGCTATGACAGTTGATTCGTATATAAAAAATTTGTTAGGTAATCACCCCCCGGATTGCATAGAGCTTACCGCAAATAGAGCGATATTTTTCACTGATGGCAACATAGTTTTCTCCGCCATTTTGTTCTGAAGAAAACTGTTACTATCAGTGAAAAATATCGCTCTATTTGCGGTAAATTCTATGCAATCCGGTCTTATGTCACATCCGATCTTAGGCGACTCAACCTTACCCATCGCGGAGATTGAAAGGACATAGATAGTAAAATCTTTAAAAAAAACAACATTTAACATTAAGATATTGGTAAAATTGATGTGAATTGCCCATCGAATATTTTTCATACTAAAATTATATTCGTATTCAAAACTTTAAAGTATTAAATACAAATTAAAAAATACTCGTGTAAGTAGGCTAGAAGATGTTTCTGTAAATATATTTTAGTCAACCACTGTAAATAATTAGCGCATAATAGGTCATTTAAATGTCCTGTATTAATTGTCTAGTCATTAAAATAAATTAGAAATTGGTCGAGCATTTTGTACGTACTCATAATTATAAGTGAAATTGTGGTTTTAAACAAGCAGTATTTTGGAGACTATAATACGGATTTTAAAGAAATCCGGTCTATAGTATCTGAGGTACAGCAATTTAGGTAAGCACCTAGTTGGTGATTGTCTACGTTAATGTCACAAACACAAGGAAAGTCATTGATGCTTTGTTTTTGCTTCATACGAGGGGCGTTCAATATATTATCGGTACAATAATTAGGCTCTTCATCGTTTTTTATATGCGTGCATATATATAGTAATTGTATGACAAGGGGCTAAAATAAGCCATTATGACACGAGGTGATTATTTGGACGAGCTCACGAAGTGCGCGAGGACAAATATGTCTGAGTGTCATAATGGCTTTTAGCCATGTGTTAAACACTCTGCTTTTCACTTCGACTGCGAGAAAATAAAAAATACTTTAAATTAAAATTGTATTTCATGAAAAACTAAAAGTACAGTTTGAGCAATTCTATCAGAAAGTTTGGCCAATCTGATCAGGTTGGTGTGTTTGTTTTTAATTATTCGTAAGGAGTATGTAGCTGGCCGCAAGTTTTTTTTTCAGTGTCATAGAGATTTGTATGGGATTATATGGCTTTCTTTTAGACCCTATAGGCTAAATGTACTATTTTAGTCGCGCTAAAAGCAAATATGATATACATTTTGAGCAGAAGTGAAAAATATTTTTATTTGTAGTCTCAAGAAAAAAAACCTTTTATGGGCGAAAATTGCGTTATCTTTTGCTTCATTGATGGGTTACCAGCAAATATATAATTGTTTTTTTAATAATAACTTATAGATTAATAAATTGACGTAAAATGTTAACATTTTATACATAAATGAGTATGAGTCTATGAAAATAAGGTATTATTTACCTGCTGCGATACTGCGATACCACCTTTTTAAGACCATTAGTATGAATTTATGACTTCGCATATCGGAGTCCATAAATCGGTCACGGAACTTTTGCCTAGCATGTTAATTTTATTAAGCTTTTGTTGAATATTGATTATTCAATTGACAAACCAAACGAAACTGACATTTGTTAATGAAAAGACATTGGCCCTTATAACTTTACCTTACATTTCTCAGTGTTATTATATTAACGTAAGCGATCACAAGTGTATAGTTTAAGGTTAAACATGTGAAATAACGAAATCTAATAAAAAAGTAAAAGTTAGAGATTACTGTAGTTTTATTTTATTACTAGAAGTCGCCCGAAACTTCGTTCGCGGAGGAGAAAAAGTCATAACCCCTAATTTTTTCTTCAGCGTAGTCGGGTAAAAAGTACCCTGTAACCATCTGGAGATACCCAGCTACCCGTGTACCAAAAATAGTTGAAATCCGTTCAGCCGATTTATCATGATGAGGCCACAACGACACATACAAACATACATAAAATCCAAAAAAATAATTTTTCGTTTCATTTATCTCCGAATAGTCCGTAACAATCATTTTTTTGAAAATATCTTCAATGTACAGACATTTCATTTTTACAACTTTATAATAGTATAGATGGTTAAGTGTTGTATAAAAACAATTAAGTAAACAAATATATTACAATCTATTGTGACATAGATACAAGTCAAAGTGCAAAGAAAAATACGACTGGTCTCGCACGTGGTCACACCAGGACTAGAACCCGGTACCTCTGGATTACGCGTCGAGCGTGTCAACCCCTCCACCGGCGAGCACTGTGCCAATCGCCTCGTATTGATCCATCCGCTTTGACCCATGTACCTATTTTATTTTAAGAAAGGTGTTATAACCTTAGTGGTTCTTCTAGATGAACCAAGGACCATTAAAGCAAGAGGACTGTCCCTTTCCATACAAAAGGCCGTTCCACGTAGCGTAGTGACCTAAAAATTCTGGCTATTGCTAGATGGCGCCAAGCCAAGGTCGTAGCCAGCTGGTCACATAATAACGCAATGTTACACAGATAACGGAATTAATACCTATTAATTCTCATTAAAAGTCATTTACTGACTAGATATTGCCACTCAATAATCTAGATGGCGCTGAAATAATTTAGTGAAAATAACGTCAAACCAATCTCAAAAGAATACTTTTAGACGTGATAACGGCTTATGAATGGATGAACGACGGCTGTACAAACGAAAAAGTATCACGATCGGCTCGTGACAATAAATTTATTTCCTGAGTGCTACAAGCTGCTGTGCACGTAGGTATGTGTTCCTGGTACTGCATAACTGGGGTGAGTCTCACTTTCTTTCTTTCTCTTTCGTTTTTTCACTCTTTTGTCTCTTTTTAACCTCGGTATATCCATGCGAGATCCTAGGATTTACATTTATGTACTCCTGGTACTACGGTATTTAGGTCGAATTTCACCATGCTCTGTTAGTTGTTAATAGCAGATTAACGACAGGTGAACCTTTCCGTAATCAGTCATTAATAAAACTCACGACACGTTGAAATGAGGCATCCAGTGCGAGTATCTTTCTTTAAATCCAAGCCAAGAGCAAGGGGTGAGTGGCTCCTGAATGTCGTGTGCTTCTGGTGTTGTAGGAGGTGGTCAGACGACTTCCACTTCCAGGAACGGAAAGAGTTGTTCTAATTCCTAAAGAAATAAAGGTGCTTAGCTAGCTAGCTAGAAGCTCCGCGCTGTATGTACTGTAGGTACTCCTGGTACCACAAATACAGAATCGGTCGAGGCAACCTTAAGCTTCCGGTAAGCTTCCACTTTAATGTGCTCCTGGTCCTAATATTGCAGCAAATTCGGTCTAGATGGCGTTGTAAGCAAAACTGAGAATATTGTCAACTGAGTTTTAATACATTTTGTTACAAGTAATGCCACTTCTCTTTCTTTATGGAATTAAAGATCAGGGAACGGCCATTTGTATGGAAAGGGACAGTCCTCTTGCTTTAATGGCCCTTGATGAGAACACATATTACACCTGTTCTCATTCCGACTGTCCTTACTTTACAGCAGTGTCAAATCGAACGAAGAGATGGGCGCTGTTATAAGTATTTCTATGAAACACAATTTTTTGTGTTACAATAGATAGTAATGTGGTGATTGTGGTGTTACTTTTCCCACATTAAAAACACTGAAACAAAAGATTGTGTTTCATAGAGATAAATATATTACAGTTTTACATTAAAACTAAACCAACCTAAAAATAAAACTAAACTAAAACTAACTAAATCTAAAAATAGCCCCTGCGGCGTTGTACCGTAGATGCTGGCGGCGTTTCCTCGCTGAATCGCTAAACTGATTCTTTGAGTGAGGAAACTGTCAGCTCACCGAGCGCCATTAACGTCTGTAAGCATCGCCTCTTTGAAATGTCTTTGAAGATGAGCTGGTAAAACGTAGTGATTATATTCTCTCTGTGCACTGGGGCCCCACGGACTCAGACGGGTCTAGACGCCAAAAAGAATAAAATTATACTCAGCGCCGAGACAACCTTATTTGTTTCATTACTTCTCCGTTCTTCGTTCCTATTATTATTGTAATCAGATTGCTTCTGCTTCATTATAACTCTAAACAATTTGTAATTTAATTTAAATGAAATTTAACATATTGATCCACCACAAATTATTTAGAAAAAACTTTAACAGTTTTATCTAAGGTCGGACTTTGAATTTGGCGCCTAAAACGGTGATAGTGTTGCTAGTTAGAAAACAAGTGTCTACCTATGTCACTCAGCTTATATTTTGGTGTATGAAGTAATTATAAGTAATTTTCCCCTTATTTTTATTAATTTTAATAAAACATGCTAAAATTATAGAATATAAATTATGTTTTTAATGACTATCTGCATAATTTTCGAACGCACTAAACAAAGTAATAGGTTTTTTATAGTACCGTTTCTGAAATAAATATTTATCATCAAAGTCAAATCAGTATCATCAGTATTTGACACTAAATTATTTAAAAGTAATAATTTAATGTAGTCCTATTAAAAAATTGCATAAATATTGACTGCGTACATTAAATATATTAAAAGTTTTTATTTTACTGCTAACACAATATTATGCTTCCATTTTCCGGCTGTCTTTCTACAACCGGTTTAAGCTCGTTAAAACACCTTCTAGATTTTGACACATCATATTTCTCCGTTCTCCGTTCCTATTATTTCCATTTACGGAACAAAGTAGTACAATGATTTACGCCTGAAACGGGTCAACCGGGGCTCCAAGATCGACGGAATCATTAAACAGTTAACTATACACCCATCTGTTTGTTCTGAGTCACGATTTGACGTAGTTTTTCCGTCGACGCTAGTCGCTAAAGTATTCTTATTAACGATCTTTATTTTGCGAGTTAATCTTCGTTTTTGCTGTGAAAATGACTGAAAGCTCGCCAGACGAAGCAAATGCTAGCCGGAAAGACTTCATTTGCGGTGTTGTTGAAGGTAAATTTAGGACTTGAGGCTCTTGAGATTCGTAGGCTATGTGTAGATTTATACCTATATTTGGAATACCAAGTTAAGAACGGAGTGAATGACCTGTGCTTAACTATTGCAGGCTTTTACGGTCGGCCCTGGACCACGGAGCAGAGGAAAGATCTTTTTCAAAAGTAAGTACTCATTTCTGTAATACAGTTCGTAGGTATTGATTTATAAAATTTCCGAAATTTCACAACTGGATAACAATTTACAAACATTGTTCGCATCATTTCCATGTATACCACACATGTTCACTGGGTTTAAAGTACTATTTTCTTATTTGAATAAATATTCAATCTGGTTAAATCATTTTTGATTTTTTCTGCTAATGGACATTAAAAAAATAATAATTACTGGTATTGTTAAAACTTGTTTATTGGGTTTGGGGAAGATTTTTTTAATCAGATGTCAATTGTTTTACATAACATTGGACCTTTTTTTTGTAATCTATCAATCTTACTAAGTGATATCTGGGTGGATCAACTTTCTCTTGTTGTTATTCTGTCCCGTGTTTTTTAAAGTTGAGCATGCTTGTAAGCTTCCTCGAAGGACAACCAGGAATGGCTTGAAATATAGCTTGTATTTTTTATGTTTTTGAGAATTACGAGACTTTAATATTCAGATAGTGTTTAGTCAAAAAGTATACAATATGGACCCAAGGGAGCTTTCGATTTTTATATATTATCCTATTGCAGTTTTTATATATTATCCTGTAATTAATCACTATAAAATAAATTTGTCCAAATTTTGGTGTAAAAAAAATACTGTGCCATATAGTACAAGTTTTGCTTTGTTTGGGACTAGGTTGATTTGTGTAAGATTGTTCCTGGTATTTATTATTATTTATTATATGTTTGGCCCCCAAATTATGTTTTATTTTCAACCCATTAACATACTTTGATCCTTGTCCAGCAGTGGATATGTTGGTTACATGATGGTGACATACCTTGATGCAATTTCTTAACACTATGAATTTAAAATGACATGACACAAGACTTAACATTTTATCATTAGCTTAACATTAAAGCAAATTAAATCCTCTAGCACTGCACTGACTAGCACAAAGACAATCTATCTATCAGCCACGGGCATCCAATGCTGAACATAGGCCTCCCCTATAACTCGCCACAGAGTGAGATCTTGTGCAGACCACATTCACGGACTCCCAACAACCCTCACATGGTCATCCGTTCACCTGATTGGGGGCCATCCCACACTGCACTTTTCTACGTGTAGTCCCCACTCCAGGACTTTACTGCCCCAATAGCCTTCCGTTCTCCAGGCTACATGGCCTGCCCATTTCCACTTAAACCATGCAATCTGGCAAGCTATGTTGGTTACTTTGGTTCTTCTGTGGGTATCCTCATTTTTGATTTCATCACATAGAGAAACTCCGAGCATAGCCTTTTCCATTGCATGTTATGTGACTCTGAGCCACCTTGTTGTGAGTCCCATTGAGAATGACCCTGTCTCAGTTACGCAGTCATCACTGGCAACACGCGTTCGATGACCTTCGTCTTCAAGCACTGGGGTATTTTCGACAAAAGGATATGACACAATTTCCTGCAATCATCAAAGACAATCAGTGTAGCATATGCAATGCAGTCATCATAAATTCTAAAAAGCATTATGACAGTTTTGTAACATGTAAAATAAATTTTCAGGCAAAAGAAATGGGGACTGGACATGTATGTCTATGCTCCGAAGGACGACTACAAGCACCGAGCATACTGGCGCGAGCTGTACACAGTGGAGGAGGCGGAGCATCTTACTTCTCTCATCTCGGCGGCAAGAGCACAGGGCATTACATTTTGTTATGCTCTGTCGCCAGGACTTGACATCACATATAGCAGCCAGAAGGAGATAACTACGTTGAAACGGAAACTTGAACAGGTAGGTGTTTTTCACAATAGTTGACACTGTTGTTTGATAATAATGTACTTACACTAGTTTAATAAGTATTTTAAATAAATAATAAAAATAAATATATATTACAGGACAAGTTTTGCACAAATCGAACTAGTCCCATGGTAAGCTCAATAAGGCTTGTGTTATGAGTACGAAAACAGAACGACGATTTATTTTATAGATATATTTATTTATATACAACATCAAGACTCAGGAACAAATATTTATGCTCATCACACAAATATTTGGCCTTACCGGGTTTTGAACCCAGGACCTTCAGCTTCGCAGGCAACATTATTCCCACTGAGCTAAACAGGTGGTCAGTTGTTTTGGTTTGTACTAATTAAATATCCGTTGCCTTCTCTGCAAAGCAATGAAAAGCGGTTTCTGTGGCTCTATGCCCCTCAAGAAGTTTTAACTAAAAGGATTCACGAAGTATAAGAAATAATAATAAAATGAAGAGTAATGCCCGTAGCACACCTCCGCCGCGAAACGTCACACCCAAGGAAGTTCCGTTTTAGTTTCGCGCGCTGTGTTAGGCTAGCTACCGGTATTAGGAGGCATAAAAACAACTGGTTTAGATAGTAATATAAAATTTACTCTACATTTCAGTTAGAAACTTAGTAACGAAATGCTATGCGTAGTGTTGCTATCCTTATCTGGTGCGCATACGTAACGATCAGCGGGGTGAGACAGTTAGTGCCTGAATGCTGGACTGAGTGGATGATGCGCTGTCGACTAAGAGGATTTCACTGATGGAGATGACAAGCCGTGTCATTACCGAACAATTTTTTTTATGCATTTTAGGCGGGGGCGCGGTAAACGTACAGATCTACGGAAATATTCATATTTCTACAAACGCACTCAATTAAACAAGAAATCACGTGCAAACAAAAAAAACACCCACACACTGACAATAGGGAATATGCATGAATTTTAATTTTTGCTTTATTAAAAGCTTATTCATGTAACAAACAGTAGACAAAAAGAATTTTCCGAATAACTATATAAACACCCAAGATATAAGCCATCAAACATTTCATTCTATCTCTTTCTAGCAAAACAGAATTTAATATGGAGTTTATATGACCGTAGTAGACTGTGACGTAACAGTCTATGTCGGACGTCTCTGTCAAATCGCTGTCTAATTAGTAGTTTAAAATGCTTATATCATACGTATTTCTTGGCCGATTTTAATTTTAATTTCACTTTTTGGAATAGTTTTTACGGTATTTTGATACTTCGTTAAGAAAAGCAATGAAAAAAATTTCATGCATGTTCCCTATTTACAGTATAAACTAATCGGAGATTTCGCGATAATTTCGGCAGAGGGGAATGTTTTCGTATGGCATCTCCATTGGTCTAAGTCTGTCAAGCTAAATCTACATGTATAGTGACACATACATATATCCTGTGTAGGGGAACACATAACATTATAGAGTAATTTAAGATAGGAAAGAAAAAAGCCCCATTTTGTTGTGTGGTGAGTCTCAAAGAGTCAGTGTTCCCTTTACCTTTTCTAATCCATTTTGCTATTAAAAAAAAAAAAAAAACATTTAATTCAGATAAATTAATAAAATTCATTTATTGCTTTCTTCTAGGTGTCTCAGTTTGGCTGCACATGCTTTGCGCTGCTGTTTGATGACATTGAGCCCGAGATGAGCGAAGCGGACAAGCAGATCTTCCAGAGCTTTGCTCATGCTCAAGTAAGTTTATATATTTTTTAGCAAATGTGCAGTAAAGGAAATTGAGTCGTGTACAATTCGTGTTGTCAAGACCCATTGTGTTAATATATATTTTTTTATAACAACTACTTTTGAAAATAGGAAACATGGTCCTCTAAATGACGCCACTAGGCGGATATGTGACATTCACACGGAACAAGAAGAACTGCAGTACAATTACTGTGACTGTCACCTATGCTCAGCTTGTCATCTATCTATGCTCCTTTAGAATGAGCAACTATTGAAATTATAATTGTACTAGGAGGTGCCCGTAACTTCGTTCGCGGAGGAGAAAAAGTCATAACCCCTGTTTCTTTTCTTTAGCGTAGTCGGGTAAAAAGTATTCCATAACCATATGAAGATACCCACTCAGCTACTCGGACGCAGTTAAACCGCCGCTTTGGCGTGATAAAGCCACAACGACATATACAAAAAAAAATTGATAAGTGACCTCCAAATAGTCCGATTCAAATATTTTTTTATATATTCAATGTTTTACAACTTTATAATATATAGGTCACAAATAGGTTACCTATATTCTTTCTCCTTTATTTGATTTCAACGGAAAAAGCTATCCTAAACTAACGTGTGTCTTGAAATTTTTTCATTATTTGGATCTTTGTATTTCAAGAGTATTTCTTACTGAAGAAATTCACTTTAAAAATCACGAAGATCGTGGTGGTAAAACATCAAGATTTTCGTAAAAAATCAAGGAAAAAACTATGTCAATTGTGTAGATGTGTATTATGATTTTGCATTGTACTGGAATAGCACTTGATCATAACTTGTATAATTCCCCAACAGGTGTCGGTAACAAATGAGATCCACCAACACCTTGGCTGCCCTCGGTTTCTCCTCTGCCCGACTCAGTATTGTTCCACCCGCGCCGTCCCGACCGTCAATAGCTCAGAGTACCTGAACACTCTTGGCACGAAGCTGTCGCAACAGATCGACATTATGTGGACAGGTATGTATCCCGGCCCAGTTAAGATCCCATGGGATAAAGTACATCCATCAACAGTGCATTTGCCATTTCAACCAGGCTTGGGCTTTGCATTTCCTATAGCCTTTTCTTCTGCTTCGTATGCGACGCCATTGAGACTAGGGGCGTGCAGGTATTGCTGGGTTATTTGAGTCTCAGTCAGAGTGAGTTTTGCTCTACCCTAGATGGGGCAAAGGGCTTCCTCAGTCTCCAAGTCTTTCCTATAGCCCAGAAGGTGTCAAACTGTCAGACGCGCCTCCAAAGAGGGACGTTGCGATATTCAAACGATTCCGGCGCGGTAGATTACTTTAAACAAACAAAACAAGGGGAACGTAGATATTTAACGTCGCTGGGAAGCAATAGAAGAAGCTAGGGAACCCGTGATATCATGTTGTCTAAAAATGCAACAAAATAAAAGCATAGCTGAAGCTCCTGCTATTATATTTTAAACACAATTTAAAATAAAAACGAGGTAGCAAAAGAGTGTACTTAAAAATATGCCTGTTTGAATAACTAATAGACATAACGTCATTACACCGCAGGTATTGACTTAAAGTTTTACACAATTTGAGCCTCTAAAACAACGGTTCCTTATTATTTATATGCTATCGTTTGATCATAACTGCAGTTACAGTGTTAATGACCTGGCGCGTTTCCACTGACTCACGCCACCGTGAAATGTGACGACCTTTTTATAGCGACAAATCTTCCATGACACATAACACCTAGTTGTGTTTAATTTGCACCAGGAGTCTATGTCGTGCAGTCCTAACTTTATCAGGGCCGTACTAAGCCATACCTCTCATACAATGGCCTCCATACTTATATACTGGCCTTTAGGCAATGCTAGTCTCAGGACACCTTTTTACCCTTAGGTAAAGTCGTTGGGCCCGTTGGCGACCTATAGGGCTCGTCCAGAAATCATGTGTTCATATTTGGCCTACTTTTGACCCCCCGGAGGCCCCTTGGTAATTAAACCCCCTCCCCCCATTGAAAACCACGCGTATTTTTGAGACTAAGTATTTTGGAACAAGTTAGTTATTGAGTAATTTCGTTATTTTTTGACTTTCCTGCTGAGTGAAATAAATACACGTGACGTCTTCTCAGACCGCCCCTCCCGCATCGTGATCATTTCTGATATATTTCATAGATATATGGATTTACTTATCCATACTAATATTATAAATGCGAAAGTGTGTCTGTCTGTCTGTTACCTCTTCACGCTTAAACCCACAGAGTACTTAATCACTACGTTTTAAGAGTCGGCTCTTTCAAAGAAGCCCCGAATCGAATTATGAACGTACTTTGTGCTAACCCAACCAATACTTGCCAATATTACCAACACAAAAAATGTAACGCTAGGGCTTGACACTTTCAGTATCTACTGTTTATCGATATCGATAAATGTGCGTTGCGTGTACTGTACTATACCAGTAATAAGTTTTGAGTATTACTAGTAGGTAATAATATAAAAATAATAACTATAAAAATAATTTATAAATCATTTTCACAACATTATCAACATCATGAATGTACAAGGAATGCAACTTATAACAAATTAAAGATATTGTACAAACACATACATTACTTTGCGGTACTTCTCAGTTGAGCTACCTTGGAAGCATTCGCAGGAATTTCCTCTGTTTTAATAATATCTGAATTTAGTATTTGACATTGGCACTGTCTTCTAAAACAAAATTATGCCATGAGCCAATATAATTGTTTTGTCATAATATCTTCTTGATTTTTGCATTTCCACCAGTTTTCGTTAATATGTAACCGCACGAAGAGTGCAAAACTTTGGCCTGCAATTTCTTCATGTAATATCTGAAATAAGAGGATTATCGATGAGTGTTCTCACAACATTCGTATTTTAGGTTATCGGTTTTTTTCACAAGAGTAACTTTAGTCACAGAATGTTTGTACAATTCATAATTAAATCTCCTCCGAATGAATTAAATTAGTAACTGTTCAAGACTCAAACTCAAGAATGATTGAAAATATTACATTAGCTTACCGACCTGTCCGGTTCAAGTGGAATTCTGGCCAAAAAGACGTCAGAAGTTGATCGTCGCACACGCCTCACACCACAAACTTCACATTATCTCAAAGATTTGCCCCCCATTCAAATAAAAGCTAGTTATTTTATCTAAAACACAATAAATAACAAATTCGGCCCACCGCATCCACGAGAAATCATCTGACGCATATCAGACGTTTAACCAATCATATCAACATAATAAAAAGTATAATACGTCTATGTTTGAAAGCAATTATGGTATTTGCTACCAAAATGCATCAGCAGTCATTGTAATTCGATAATATTATTTCTGTACCGCAACGTTTACCAACGTTAAAGTACGTACATAATTTATCATACTATGAGGTGTCGATGGGCTGCTTACAATATTAAAATATTAAAAAACGCTAAACCGATTTGGATGAAATTTGGTATGGAGATAGTTTGAGTCCCGGGGTAGGACATATGCTACCTTTTATCCCGGAAAAATACCCTTATCCGCGATAAACGAATTTAAGGCGGACGAAGTCGCGGGCAGAAGCTAGTAATATATAGATAGAACACATCCAAGACTAAGGAACAAATATGAATGCTCATCACACACAATATATGCCCTTGCCGGAATTTGAACCCAGGACCTTCAGCTTCGCAGTCAACGTTACTCCCGCTGAGCTGAACCAGTCGTCAAAAATGAGTGATAATCGCGGAAACAGAAGAAAGTATTAAGCTGATATTGTTGTTCGCAGGTCCCAAGGTGATATCTAAGACGCTAACCACAGAGTGTATAGAAGAGATCACGGCAGTACTGCGGCGGCCGCCTGTCATCTGGGATAATCTGCACGCTAATGACTACGACCAGAAGAGGATATTCTTAGGTAAACCTCGAAAACGGCGCTGATGACTTAATAAATTTCTGTCAAAAAAAAAAACATTTCAGTGCGTTTTGTGCAGTGGTCGGAATAGGTCGTGCCTATTTACCTAAACTTCGCGGAAGGACTTCACTAAGAGCGGTTATAACCACCAAAAATAATTGTTGATTTTAATTTAGTGCGGGATTTCCCGGATTAGTTAATTATAATATTTTACTAGTTAAATACTACCATGTTGCTACAAGTGAGATCCTGTAATTGGCTCGCTATTACTATTTAAGTTACTACTAACATATTTTAAGCTGTTGGATCTCCATGTAAATAAATAAATAATAAAGAGTGAATTTGTCTATCAAGTGTTAAGGGCAAAATATTCATGAATAACAATTATCTAATGCAGAAAATAAAAACAGGTTTACAACTCAAAAGTGAACTGACCCCTAGAGTTAATTTATGTGTATTAAGTATAACTTATCCGGGAAATCCCGCATTCAATAAAAATTATTCATTATCTTTAGGGGTGGTTATAACCCGTAATACCATAGAGTCATTGTAAAAGTGCCCTTGCGGCCTACTTACAGAATAAAGATCATTATTTCATTACTCAGACTGTGAAAAATGCTGCATGCCTACATCATTTTCGTCATAGTGAAATCCAAAATAGAATCAAAATCGTTTTCGACATTTCAATCCCCAAAAAACAAAACTCTATTTGGACACTCAATCAATCAATCAAAGGCCGCTTAGTCTTTTACAGACTATTGAAACAGTGTCATGTCGGAAAACAACGTTTTTTGTGGCTATGTTAGCCAATACGGGAACGGCACACACGACCACAGGCTTGACAGATGTAAGAATGGCCTGTGCGCGGACACTATGACCACACTATATGTATAACAGCCTTGTCCTGACTATTTAGGTAGCGTTTCATTATTTAGCGTTATTTAGTCTTTTTAAATCGGGTAACGTCAAATTTAACGCTAATCGGTCCAATAAATATAGATTTATCGACAGCGATGCCACCCTCCTTTAGGACCTATGCATACCGCGGTTTTGCATAGGTTCTAAAGGCGCGCTGCCGACGCGCGTTCCCAAAATCGCGGCGGGCATAGGCTCTTAGTCCTGACAGCTCTGTTAGACCTTGTGATCTTTTGGCTGTACCATAATTTGTACTTAACTATTTATTCTTTTACCAGGTCCCTACTGCGGCCGATCCCCCGAGCTGATCCCGTTGCTTCGCGGCGTGCTCACGAATCCGAACTGCGAGTACAACGCGAACATGATCGCCATACGCACGCTCGCGCACTGGGCCGGCTGCAGCCTGGACGCGCCGCACCACAGTGGGTACTTGTGTTGTTGTGTGTGTCAGGTCGAACTGCGAGTACAACGCGAACATGATCGCCATACGCACGCTCGCGCACTGGGCCGGCTGCAGCCTGGACGCGCCGCACCACAGTGGGTACTTGTGTTGTTGTGTGTGTCAGGTCGAACTGCGAGTACAACGCGAACATGATCGCCATACGCACGCTCGCGCACTGGGCCGGCTGCAGCCTGGACGCGCCGCACCACAGTGGGTACTTGTGTTGTTGTGTGTGTCAGGTCGAACTGCGAGTACAACGCGAACATGATCGCCATACGCACGCTCGCGCACTGGGCCGGCTGCAGCCTGGACGCGCCGCACCACAGTGGGTACTTGTGTTGTTGTGTGTGTCAGGTCGAACGGCGAGTACAACGCGAACATGATCGCCATACGCACGCTCGCGCACTGGGCCGGCTGCAGCCTGGACGCGCCGCACCACAGTGGGTACTTGTGTTGTTGTGTGTGTCAGGTCGAACGGCGAGTACAACGCGAACATGATCGCCATACGCACGCTCGCGCACTGGGCCGGCTGCAGCCTGGACGCGCCGCACCACAGTGGGTACTTGTGTTGTTGTGTGTGTCAGGTCGAACGGCGAGTACAACGCGAACATGATCGCCATACGCACGCTCGCGCACTGGGCCGGCTGCAGCCTGGACGCGCCGCACCACAGTGGGTACTTGTGTTGTTGTGTGTGTCAGGTCGAACTGCGAGTACAACGCGAACATGATCGCCATACGCACGCTCGCGCTCTGGGCCGGCTGCAGCCTGGACGCGCCGCACCACAGTGGGTACTTGTGTTGTTGTGTGTGTCAGGTCGAACTGCGAGTACAACGCGAACATGATCGCCATACGCACGCTCGCGCACTGGGCCGGCTGCAGCCTGGACGCGCCGCACCACAGTGGGTACTTGTGTTGTTGTGTGTGTCAGGTCGAACTGCGAGTACAACGCGAACATGATCGCCATACGCACGCTCGCGCACTGGGCCGGCTGCAGCCTGGACGCGCCGCACCACAGTGGGTACTTGTGTTGTTGTGTGTGTCAGGTCGAACTGCGAGTACAACGCGAACATGATCGTCATACGCACGCTCGCGCACTGGGCCGGCTGCAGCCTGGACGCGCCGCACCACAGTGGGTACTTGTGTTGTTGTGTGTGTCAGGTCGAACTGCGAGTACAACGCGAACATGATCGCCATACGCACGCTCGCGCACTGGGCCGGCTGCAGCCTGGACGCGCCGCACCACAGTGGGTACTTGTGTTGTTGTGTGTGTCAGGTCGAACTGCGAGTACAACGCGAACATGATCGCCATACGCACGCTCGCGCACTGGGCCGGCTGCAGCCTGGACGCGCCGCACCACAGTGGGTACTTGTGTTGTTGTGTGTGTCAGGTCGAACTGCGAGTACAACGCGAACATGATCGCCATACGCACGCTCGCGCACTGGGCCGGCTGCAGCCTGGACGCGCCGCACCACAGTGGGTACTTGTGTTGTTGTGTGTGTCAGGTCGAACTGCGAGTACAACGCGAACATGATCGCCATGCGCATGTAATAATTGATCGATTAAAAATGACTGAAATGCCTAATCTAAATATTTACAGGCAGTTGTGTGAACTTCCATTTTCAACAAAGACTTTTGGTTCAAATTTCACTTGCAAGATTTGTTTACATAGTTACAGCTGAACCTAATGAAAGCGTGTTGATAATGTTAATTGTAGTAAAAAATTAAGCATAAAGTAAAGAAACAACAACATTAATTGAGTACTAAAGACAATAAATTTGGTTTTAAAAAATGACATGTAGTCAATTGTTTGATGTTACAGTGGAAGCGGTGTCTTGGGACATAAAGCTGGAGTCGGAGAGTGAGCAAGGAGTCTGCGAAGACGAGGCTCCCGTGACCCTGGGCAAGCATGTCTACCACCCACGACAGGCGCTCAGGTAAACATCTCTTTACCCGACTACGGCATAGCCTAGGCGGGTTATGATCTTAGCAGTCTATGTATGTATAAATGTTTGTATTTACGCACTAGAAGCCTTCTTTCTTAGAAGGTTAAACTTCGTTCGCGGAGGAGAAAAAAATCATAACTCTCTCTTGCGCTTCAGCATAATCGGATAAAAAAATATCCTATAGCCATCTGCAGTTCTTTTATGGTGTTTTTTTGCGTTAGGTGTTACGGAACCCTAATGGCTAGTGCGCATTGCGTTAGTAATTTAGTCGAGTGGCGAGTATTTCGGTAACTAAACGTGTCTGAACACCAACAATTTGGTTTAGTAAATTAGTAAATGATTTTGTCGAGTCGATCCATTTTACTTTTTGTTTTGCCTAGTAATGCCCCCCCCTGTACCACCCTTCAACGGATAGTGAATCGCCTATAAAACAAGTGCAACCCAAGATTTAGTCCAGTTCATTAGTTGCCGCAAGCATGTCGTCTGGTTGGGTTGGGTGAAGGCCTTACTTGCATTTAGCCTTAGCGATCAGAGCACCTTAGTTGTATTTTTGTCCGGGTAGCAAAATATCTTGGTCTGTAAATCGCCCTCATTGCTATAAGACATAAGACTATAAGACTGAATGACTTGGATGTAAAACGACTTCTATACTATTATAAAGTAGTAAAAATTAAATGTCCTTACATTGGATATTAAAAAATAACTATTGTAAGGGAATATTTGGAGATCATTGACGCGAAGGCGGCTAAACGAATTTCTATTATTTTTGGTACACGGTTAGCTGGGTATCTCCAGATGGTTATACGATACATTGTACCCAACTTCGCTTAAGAAAAAAAGAGGGGCTATGACTTTTTCTCCTCCGCAAACCAAGTTGCGGGCGCCTTCTTGTCATGTCATTAGTCATTGAACAGTCAGTCATGTTCAATGTTATACAATGGAGACATTCTGCCTACTTGTGCATTTCACAACCTAGACGTTTTGTTAAGTAAGTCTTCCTGAAACTTAGACAATTTTGTAATCATGGCATTAGATAAACAAGTCATTTTGCATACTTGGTCAGTGTACAGTCGCGGAACGAAAAGTTTGACCACCTTAAGATCTGTTTTTGCTTGCTCAGTATAAGTTATCAGTAACTGTTTTATCAACCGAGTAGGTATGACACATTCCGTCATAATGAATGTCATTTCACTGCATGGCCCACGTAGTGAACTTTAAGAATTGACCTTTGCGTTTTGGAAAGCCAAATTAAAATTAAACTATTTATCTCTTTAATTCTTCAGTCATTTTAGGAAGGAGAAAAGAGGACCGCACATATTCGAACTTTGGTTTTGGGAGCTCTTTCTTGAATATTTAAATTTCTCGGCATTGTAAAATATTAACACGAATACAAGAAACATAAATAATGACATTGACAGGAACTGTTATTCACATTTAATAGTTTTATTCATTGTAAGCGAAGAGGATGTAATCATTACACTTATCAAACTTGACACAGCGTAATGGCAAGATCAATCTAATAAAAGGTTTTACTTCAACTATTAATACTCAAGGAAAGTTCGCCTAAGCAAAATGAACTTTTTTATCAAACAGTTAAATATAATTTTCAATGCTGCACTCTCGTATGTTACATAGTTGAAAAAGGTAACATGTACTTGCAACGCGTAAATGAATTTGTTTGAAAACTGGTCAACCTTTTCATTCCGCGTCTGTACTACTCAGACGTTTTGAATGCCAAGGCTAAATGCAAGTAGGGTCTTCAGGACCCAAGCCGTCTCGTTGGAGCGAGTACTCGACTACTCGCTGTCGCTGCTTGACTAAATTCCTAACGTAGTCCGAACCAGCCTTTAGTGTGCGAGTTCGACTCGCTCTTGGCTGGTTTTTTCTAGTATCTGTTCTATGTGTGGTGTGCGATAACTTCCCGACATCAGTATGTTTCTAGCAATATGTTTATTTTCAGGCAAGCAATAATCGAGTGGCTTCCAGAATTCTCCATACCAAAGACGGCGCAAGGGCCCGTGATCAAGCCTCAGCCCCCAGTCACAGGTATTACGAAATGCTTTACAATCTCAGTGAGCCTGTTATGGTCGCGTTTATTGCGCGATAAATAACAGGGTCTGTACAGTCGACTACAAAAGCATGTCTCCACTTTTGGACCTTATTTTGTCAATCAACTTTTTTCTGTCCTTCGTTGCAATGGTTACGGTTCCTGAGTCACCCTTTAAAATTATGATTTTAAACAATATAAAGGCAACAAACATATGATTTTCTAGTATTTTTTTCTGAGTGACTATGTCACTATTGTTTTCTGGGTTACGGGACAGAATAACAAGAAAAAGTTGATCCACCCAAAAACTGTTTCATTTTCAAGTAATTTTGACATTTAGCATTATAATTATGTCACAAAAGCACTAAAATATTTAAATGACAAATGGTCAAATAGCCAATTTTGAGTAATTTTTCGAAATTACTCTAATGCACCTTAACCGAAGTCGCGCCTAGTCGTACTAGCCTGGTTGATGTTTATTAATTATAGATAAGATTTTTTCTAGAAAAATGTCCTGTTTCCATCACGGAGACATAAGATCGCGCCCCTACAACGTCAACGCTGCCACCATAGAACTAACACGAGCAATAAGTTTGTTTCACAGTCCCGCCGGTCCCGATCATCCCGATCCTGCCGTCGGTGAACACGTGCATGTCGCTGCTGACGGCCACCACCACCACCACCACCACGGCCGCGGTGGCCGCCATCCCCACCGTCACCGCCTCGCAGCTGCAGGCCCTCGCCGACGGCTCCGGAGCCCGCCTGTCGCACAGCACGGTCAGTGCTGTATTATCACGTCTTATCGTTATAGTTACATTCACAACACCAAAATTACCCTTTCACGTCCATCATCACTTTTATCTCACATCACTTAAGGGGCTGCATCGAAAATTTAAACTATTTTGTAGCGCATTTTTTGTCAAATGTAGTATATAAATCAGATTGGTTTTCAGATATGTGTTTCTTGACTATATAACCTATTCAGTGATTAACGCGGAAACATGTTTAATGAAAATTTCCTCGATGGAAAAGTTATCCGAAAACGCGTCTTCATTTCCCGTTTTTTGGCTAGTTTGTACAAACGACAGATTAATAAACGGCTAAATTATGTTAAAACGTCATACTTCCCTTTATCTTTTAAGTGATTAACTTAAATGTTAACAAAACATAATAATATTTTCGATTTCATGGTACTTTTACATCTGGCGCTTACGCCAAAAAACCGCAAGCATGTAGTGTATTAGCTTTCTCTTTCTTTGATGCGCGCGAGCAATAAATGCGTCCCTTATTACAAATCACGCTTATTGGTGGGCTCCGCGTTTCGGGCGTGATTTACAAATGACGAAGTAGCTCCTTAAGTCTTACCTATTCACACTAAATTTAGGCACCAAATTTTAAAAGAACAATATTTTCGAAGCGAAATTCAGCATTTAATATCACATCCAAAAACTACAAGGCCAGTAATAAATCGCGTCTTAAAAACACAAAAATTTCATAATTACTATGGACGAAGAACATCAGAATTCATAATATCAGACTTAATAAATAAACTCCCAAAAGAATCCAAAGATAAAATAACACCAACAAATATAGCAAACGTTCTAAAAACAGAGATGTTAAAACAATGCAATTTTAGTTTGGAACATTAAAAAAAAAGTCATTGCATTACTTCACCTGGCTACAGCGCCCTGTACGCCGGGCCAGCCGGAGTGGCCGGACCGGTTCTTGTTCAGAGCACGCAGCCTGATAACTCTCAATGCAAATGTTATACTTATTTAATTGCATCATTAATGTATTTTTATGTTAGTTTTGTAGTGTTTATCTATTTAACTGCGGCATGAAGCATCGAGACAAACCTACTTGTTTAACGATGCTATTAAACTTAAAGTGTGTTTTGTTTGTAATTATAATAATAAATAAAATAAAAATCATGAATTCATTATCATCATCATCATTATCATTACACTTACCTCTATTAGTACCTTTGCCACCACCTTTATCACTACCATCACCAGCAACTCCGTCGTTATCATCACCATCACTTCCACCATCATTACCACCACCTTTTCTACCACCACTATGATTACCATACTACCACTATCGCCTTCGTCATTATCATTACCATCACCTCATCAGTACCATCAACTACATCATCACCAATACCATCAACACTGTCACCGCTGCCACAACACCTCTCATCTGAATCTGAATCTTACTATCGCCAATCGGATATCAAATTTATCTCCCAAACATAGTCCTGAATAGAGATATCCTGAATACTGTCTGATTCGTAGTCCTGCTCAAACGCATAAAACCTGGAAGCTGTCATTTCGCAGTTGTGATGTTATACACCTACCATCAAAAAGGCCAAATTTTACCAAATTCCAGAGGCACGGGGAAAAGTTACTATTAATAATACTCTATTCCTTTACTTTACAGGTATCCCCAGCTGAAAATTTCAACGCCGTAACCAACCCCGTCATGAACTCTTTAGTATCTCCAACAAAAGTGATCCTCAACGAATCGATACAAAATCCTATCATACCTATTGCAAGTTCAAATATATCATTACCGAATGAAATACCAGTATCTACATTACCCGTACCAATCTTAGGTCTGAAGGCTCTAGAAGAAAGTGTAGAGAAGCATGAAGACCAAAGTATGGTAGACAGTGATAGACAATTGGACAAAAGTGATAGTGTTGTGAATGATAGTATTCTAGAAAGTGCTAGTTTTATAGAAGAAATGAAGAAGAATAAAGAGGATGATCAGGATACGATTATCGTCGATGATGAGAAGGTCGAGGAGCAACAGCAAAATGGAGATATGAGTTTAGGTGACCTTAAATATTTTAATATAATGTGTTTACTTCAGACTTCCTGTCAGAAAACATCATCAGAAAATTATTTTTTTGTATATCTAAAATGGATAAGCATATTAGGCTAATTTGTATACATACTCGTACTTTTACAACTAATGCCCGTATTGTGGTTTTATTAACACCAGAGAAGAAGTCAGAACGTCGTTAAAGTTTTCATTATTCTTTTCGACAGACCCATCAAAGTTTAACTACTAAATTTATATTATGACATTTTTGAAAACGATTTAAACCTGTCTAAGCACAATGTTTATGTTTCTGTACAGACACCCCACAGACACTAAGTCCAAATCGAGCGTCTCTTCTCGAAGGCACTGAGCCTTTGGACGTGGACCCACCCTCAGCCTCCAACACAGATACAGATGTCGTCATGAACGACGGCCTCAGCGAAGTAAGTGAAGAGTTATATCACTGTCTAATAATTCCCTACAAACTATCGTCATTGAAAGAACTGGACTCACGGTCACACCCAACAACTCTTATCAGTAAAGGGTAGATTCGACAAAGTAAGTGTAGAATTGTACTAATATCGAAATGAGCAATAGCATACAAATGCTACTTTAAACGCACATTCCATCTGTTTAAATTGAAAGATGAACGCTTCATCAGTTAAACCGAAAGTATAACTTGAATGGAATTATAGTGGCCTCTCAGGACAAGATCTAATTTATTCTAATTAGGGTTAAAGCAGTGCTACGTTTTTAAATTTTCCACATAGATACAAGATGTTTTTTTTACGTGTCAAGTGAAATAACTGTACGATAAATTTTGATATTTATCAGAATGGCTCCATGCAAGTAGAGCCGAGCAACAGTCCTCTGAGCACGGACATGATGGTGGAGCCTGCCGACTCGGCCGAAGTTACAGACGAGTAAGTATTCATTATCACTACAAAAGTAAACTTAATCAATCAATTAAATAATGCTTTATTTATTTACACCCACGTTCGGGATGTTACTACGGTTATTATTTCGAAGGAAACCAGAAAAGAGAATGGGTAATGGGGCAGGGGAGTTGGAGTGTGACAGTGTAACTCCCCTTACCATTTAGCATCTTAACCTAAATAGGTTAAGATGCTAAATTTAGGAAAGTGTAATACGCGCTTAATCAGTGTTTTCCATGTATCCTTACTTGCCTACCAGAAAACCGTGGCTAGATATTTTTAACACTTTAGTTAGACCTAACTAAATATATACATAGTGTCTCTTTCCTCGGCTTTTTTATTGTATTCTCAACATTAATGACCCTGCACTAACTACTAGTTTCTGTTTGGCCCTATGGGGGACTGGTACAGAATGCCTTAAGGCATTAAATCCGCCATTAGTAACAGTTTGTATTGTGCAATAAAGTTTAACAAAATAAGAAAACTACCTATCAGAATTTTGTTTTCACTCGCAGACCGGTCGAGGAGCCATCATTAGACACGAACGCCCTAACAGAGGACGACTTGGTGCTGCTCTGCGACCTGTTCTATCTGCCGTTTGAGCACGGTTCGCGCGGGCTGCGGCTGCTTCACGACTTCCACTGGCTCACCGGCCGCGCCGGCTCGCTGCCACGTGGGAACAAGCCCGAGGTGGGGTTACATTCCGACACTCGACAAATACTGCACTTTCAAATTAATCTCCCACGGCGAAATACCGTATCAAGTTATTTCTAGTTTTGTACTAAAGCTTAAACTCTCACAAACTTATCTTTCTTCTCAATAAATGGTGAAACTCTTAAAAAAACTCAAAATGTAGTTTGTCCATCAAACAATAGCAATAAATTATTGTGAAATATACAGTTATTGTGCTTGGAATTTGTACATACACTTAATAATAGACGTAAAACTAGTAATCTTTACATCATTTTAATTGGTAATTAGCAAATACTAATAATCTTGTGTCAATATGTCTACAATACTATAGAAGCACCCCCCTCAAAAAATATGTTTTCAATTGATTACTGAACGCAACATAGTTTGTAATCTTGCGGGAAAGTAAAGGAACTACGATCAATTCCGTTTTTTGTAACCATGCCATACCAATTTGTTCCATAACAGTTTGTAACCATTAAAAAATATATTCCCTGATCCCTAGCACAATGCTGCTATATCTTGTTCTTAGGATAGAAACTAGGCTTAAAATTTGTGGTGCGCGTACAAAGTCTCATATTTTAATATATTTTTCATAAACGGAGTGAGTAGAACGAATACATATAAGCTAGAAACTCTTAGAACATTCAAATTTTTAACGTGCTCTCTACAGGAAGCCCACTGAGTAAGACGCAAAATGGACCGTATCGCTCTTTCTTGTACAACCAGACCTTTGTTTATTTTACACGTGTATCTATTTCCCCAGAACATAATGCTGTACCGTAATTTGGATACAACTAGTGCGTAGTAGACTGTTTTGAGTTGTTTCACTGTCAATTCATCCCTAAGGTTTCTCAGAGCATAACAGGCTGAGTGAATGGAATTTTGAATGGAATCCAGCTCTTGCTTCCAGTTTAGCGCTGAATCAATACGTACTCCAAGGAATTTTACACATTCGACCACGTCTATTTTAGCTCCATTCGTAATTGTTCCTGAATAACATGATTTGCGTTTTTGTATTCAGTCTCAAAATATTAATGTCGGACCAATATTGAAATGCCATAAGCGCATATTTTGTCCTCTCTACAAGCTGAGATATACTGTTTGCCAAAACGATTGCGCTGGTGTCATCTGCAAAAAACTGTAAATGGCATTCGGGTACGACGTTAAAGATGTAATTAAGAAATAGTTAAGTCATTAGTAAATATAATAAATGGAATAGCCCCCAAAATCGAGCCCTGAGGCACTCCGCTTTTAACTTTAACAAGTTTAGATTTAGTGGGTATCTCCATATTTTTGACAATATTTTTTATCTCTACGATTTGTTTTCGGTTACTAAGATAATTTAGCAAGAGATTATAGGTGTGACCCTTAAAACCATAAAAATCAAGTTTTTATCAAAAGTATATCATGGTCTACAGTGTCAAAGGCAGAGCTAAAGTCGAGAAATAGACCCATAACTTTAATTCTGTTGTGGATTTGTGTCAATGCGTCGTCATCATACTGATCTCAATATGTCACCGTCAACTTCCCTGTTCGGTTAGAGATCTCTTTGTTATCTTCTTTGTTAATTATTGAAACAACAAAACAGCAGTCTATGTTTTAATGATTGATTTCCTATACAAATTCCAACTCCCTTTTCATCCCGTTAAGAGATGATTTCCGGTACAAAAAATAAAATAACTGTCCTACCTATGTCCTTCTCAGGGTCCCATATTATCGCCTCTCATCTGTCTTCTCTCTATTACAAATTTCCTATAATCGGTTCAGACGTTTATGCGTGAAAATGTAATATACAGACAAACAAAGCAACTTATAACATGGATAATATAATGTTGCTCCTGGATGGCTATAGTCTCGACCAGTCGATTAGACGGTTGAATAATTGATCGATTTGTCAGTGAGTTTGATCAGTGAGTTACTATGATAACCGATAGCTATGATAATATATCTCAGAAAGTGACAATGCACTTGTGTTGCAGACGAGCGAGTGGCGCCGTCGCCGCAGTCGCTTCGCGTGGTGGACTGCGCGTGCGCGGCGCCTGCAGCGGCGGCTCGAGGCCTGCGCCAACCGGGAGCTGCACGCGGAGCTGCAGCCGTACGTGTGGGAGCTGTGCGCCGTGTTAGCGTTGCTCGACGGCCTCGTGCGCTGGCTCGGTGAGTACTGTGTGTGAGCACTAGCGAGTGCAGCGGCGGCTCGAGGCCTGCGCCAACCGGGAGCTGCACGCGGAGCTGCAGCCGTACGTGTGGGAGCTGTGCGCCGTGTTAGCGTTGCTCGACGGCCTCGTGCGCTGGCTCGGTGAGTACTGTGTGTGAGCACTAGCGAGTGCAGCGGCGGCTCGAGGCCTGCGCCAACCGGGAGCTGCACGCGGAGCTGCAGCCGTACGTGTGGGAGCTGTGCGCCGTGTTAGCGTTGCTCGACGGCCTCGATAGCTGGCTCGGTGAGTACTGTGTGTGAGCACTAGCGAGTGCAGCGGCGGCTCGAGGCCTGCGCCAACCGGGAGCTGCACGCGGAGCTGCAGCCGTACGTGTGGGAGCTGTGCGCCGTGTTAGCGTTGCTCGACGGCCTCGTGCGCTGGCTCGGTGAGTACTGTGTGTGAGCACTAGCGAGTGCAGCGGCGGCTCGAGGCCTGCGCCAACCGGGAGCTGCACGCGGAGCTGCAGCCGTACGTGTGGGAGCTGTGCGCCGTGTTAGCGTTGCTCGACGGCCTCGTGCGCTGGCTCGGTGAGTACTGTGTGTGAGCACTAGCGAGTGCAGCGGCGGCTCGAGGCCTGCGCCAACCGGGAGCTGCACGCGGAGCTGCAGCCGTACGTGTGGGAGCTGTGCGCCGTGTTAGCGTTGCTCGACGGCCTCGTGCGCTGGCTCGGTGAGTACTGTGTGTGAGCACTAGCGAGTGCAGCGGCGGCTCGAGGCCTGCGCCAACCGGGAGCTGCACGCGGAGCTGCAGCCGTACGTGTGGGAGCTGTGCGCCGTGTTAGCGTTGCTCGACGGCCTCGTGCGCTGGCTCGGTGAGTACTGTGTGTGAGCACTAGCGAGTGCAGCGGCGGCTCGAGGCCTGCGCCAACCGGGAGCTGCACGCGGAGCTGCAGCCGTACGTGTGGGAGCTGTGCGCCGTGTTAGCGTTGCTCGACGGCCTCGTGCGCTGGCTCGGTGAGTACTGTGTGTGAGCACTAGCGAGTGCAGCGGCGGCTCGAGGCCTGCGCCAACCGGGAGCTGCACGCGGAGCTGCAGCCGTACGTGTGGGAGCTGTGCGCCGTGTTAGCGTTGCTCGACGGCCTCGTGCGCTGGCTCGGTGAGTACTGTGTGTGAGCACTAGCGAGTGCAGCGGCGGCTCGAGGCCTGCGCCAACAACAAACCTTATTGACCTGACCGTGGGACTAGAAAATAGTTGAAATACGTTTAGCCGTTAAGCCACAACGAGACATACAAACCTAAAAAAATCCAACAAAATATTTTTCGATTCAGTGACCTTCAAATAGTCCCTTTCACTTATTTTTTTTAATATCTTCAATGTACATACATTTCATTTTTACAACTTTATAATAGTATAGAAGTAAGAACCTAGGGTCCTTTTACTTTTCTCCGGTTCTCCAAAGTGTCTGGCATCTTTGGTGAAGCGCCAAATGTCACAAGTCCGTCTCTTTCGTAAAAATATAATATGAGAAACTGTAATAACATTTACGAAACACAAAGAGTTTGAGAAAAGTAGAAAGGAATTCGAAAAAAAAAACAATTTTATATGGACTGTTTAATATATCATCGTTACTTTCTTGCAGAACTTGGCAAATTCCCGCAAAATGTTGCGTCGAATACACAAGGCAGCTACACATGTGAGTACTTAATTTGGTTCTGCTACATTAAAAAATTAGAAATTTACCTAAGTTTGATTCGCAAAATAATACCTCTAATTACTATTTCAATGCATAAATCGTGATTTAAAAATAATGTCCCGGAAAACCTGCAATTTTGGTATTATATTTGAATTTGAATAAGGGAAGGAAATTAGCTATACCTGGGAGTTTGGGAAACTTTTATATGTTAAGGAGATGTTTTGAATTGGGATTTTGACAATTTTTACCAGTGGTATGTTCTAAAACCGACCTCGACCGACCTCTCAATAATATAAACATTGGTAGAAAAACTACTTCAATCATAAAAAATCACCAAGATACAACAATGTTAAAATCATATTTTAGGACTTTCCTTAAAACGCTCCATACATAAGAACAAGTGACGTCACACGTTCCTACCTTGTATGGGAAAATTAAGAACTTTGTTCTGCAGCTATGTTTTCTGCAGCTATGTTAAAACTTGCGTTTATCTCAACGGTTTCTTAACAAAAGTTAATACATTACATGGGTTATGCAATGGTATTATTAGTTATTAATATTTTCATACTTTAAAAATGGACTTTCCCACCCAACTTTAAAGGCTCATAAAACAAGCTACACGTAAGGTATCGAACTCAATTTTTTTAAAGGATTTCTATCATGGAAACTACCATTTTGCATCATAATTTCATTTTTATTTGAGTACAGTCACCCAATTGAGTATATGATTTTTTTGTCATTCAACTCGTCTCATAGGGTTTTCAAAAGGCTGGCGCGAAGCGTTCGAGAGTGGCGCGCAGGAGCCGTGGGTGTTCCGCGGCGGACTTACTGCCGATCTGCGGCGGCTTCTTCCGGTTGAGTGCAGTGGGGATGCTCTGCGGCCTCAAGCGGTGCCCCGCGAGCCGCCGCTGATTGTACGACCTTATACTGCCAGCGACGAGGAAGCGGTGGGTCATATTTGAGGATTAAGTGCTTGGTCTAGATGCTAGATGCCGTGGGTGAATAGAGGTGGGCTTACTTCCGATCTGCGAGGGCCTCTTCTAGCCTAGTGCAGCGGGGATGCCCTGTGGCCTCACGGGGTGTCTCGTGAGCCGCCGCTGATTGTACGACCTTATACTGTCAGCGATGAGGAAGCGGTGAGTCATACTTGAGGATTAAAGCTCGTATTACACTTTGCTGAATTTAGCATCTTAAATGGGGGAGGGCAGTTGAAGCGTCTCACTCCAACGTATTGCTGCTTCCCTGTCGTTAGCATCCTAGTTAGGATAAGTGTAATCCGTCTTTAAGTTCTTGGTCTGGATTGAAGGTTGCGTCACTACAGCTCATTTATTAAAGCTTCGTATTAACTGTATGCTTGTTACAGGTTTGTGCAATATGTCACAAAACGTGTCGAGACGGCTCGGATTGCAGTGATCTCTTCCCTAGCGACCTGCAGACACTGCCGGCCGATAGGTGAGTGTAAAACTCAACGACTGTAGTATGTGCATAACTTAAAGATTCATTTTTTTCAAATCTTGATGTTGTTGTAAAACATCTAGATTTTTCGTAAAAACAATAATGTTCACACTACAGCTACATCTCTAGCTAACATGTGGCAACTGTAAAGTTCGCTCTGCTAGGATGAACATTCAGTTTCCTAGTTGGTCACCAGGTGCGCTGACGGCGAAAAGCCGATTAAAATGCAAAAATGCAAAGACCTTGTAACAAGTAGTGACAAAATTTGAAGACTAGCTGACTGGGCTCTGTAGCTCAATTGGCAAGTGTGCGACCCGACAGGCACAAGGCACTGGTTCAAATCCGATCGGAGTAGACATCATATAAAGTGACAATGTGGGAAGGCCATTTTGAGAATAAGAAATTATAGGAAACAGATAATATTAGAATTTGACATGACATCTACAATTGGTTGTCTTCCTACATTGCCAGTATGGGGCGTATACCAACTTTTACTAAGTAAACTGGCAATGGTAATTTGATACTTTGTGAAAAGTGTTACAAAGTTTCATGCATTTACCTTATTGAAGTTATTCCTGACAACTATTTTCATGTTTCCATTCAGGTTAGTGGCGCCGTTTCTGACTTTAGCGCCATCTTTGTGCATGGTGATAGAGGAGGACGAAGTGTTCCTGAGGGCCGAGGGAGACGAGGCTGTCAATGGTAAGATAGGCTACGACACCCAGGCCAAATCTCTCAGGCCGCATTTAACTAAAAGAGGAGTATTTATTAGAAGATTAAGTTATAAAATCCTAAGAATATTATAAAGTTTGTTGGTAATTTTGCGCAATAAGGGGCCGATTTTTGATCCTTCCCCCCCCCCCCCCCTAAAATCATCTTTTTTACTCATTAAAGCACTTTTTAAAAAAAGCGAAACCCCTCCTTCGTCATGCTACCATCATCCGATGTCCAGACCGCCCCCCCCCCCCCCCCCCCCCCCCCAATTTGAAATGACGTAATTTATGAATAGCCCCTAACGAGGCAACAGATTGGGGTGATATTTTGTATTTAGATGGGAGAGTCTAGAGTGAAATCTAGTAACATATAAATTTGACATTAGTAGGAATAAACCTTATTTTATGTTGATCGAAAAATAATGGACTGTCTTTGTACAGCTGTTAAGTAAGGGGGTTCCATTCCAGGCAGACTATGCTAAATGTTATTTCTTTTGGTGAATGAACATTTTTTTTTTGTTTCAGGAGTAAAACCGGGTATAGTAGGGTACGCGTGTGCCGCGCTCAACAGCAAAGAGTTTTACAAAAAGCAGGAGGTGGCCTGGATCCCCGAGATGTGCAAGAAGTACCCCGAGCATCTGACAGAGAGGGAAGACCTGAGTCAAGCCGCTAAGGTAGAGAAAATAAATAGTTTGAATACGAATATATTAACAGCAGAGAGTTTTCCAAGATGTAGGAGGTGGTTGAAATACCCAACATGTGCAATACTTACCCCAAGCATTTGATGGAGAGGGACGATCTCAGTCAAGCGGGTAAGGTATGGAAAATCAATAGTTCTAAGGTTTCAAGGCTAATAGCAAAGAGTGTAACAATAAGCAGGGTATAGCCTGGATTCTCAACATGTGCAAGAAGTACCCCGAGCATGTGACGGACAAGGAAGATTTAATGTTACTTGGAAATTTTATAATCATAATAAGTTATTCACAAACCGGCCAAGAGCATGTCGCGTTTATACAAAAAAATGGGGTACCCCTTATCTTGCACAATCTCTATTGTCCAAAATACATTTCGCATAACCGTTTTCGCACAATAATTTTTAGCCGAATGATACTATCGCATAATTATATACTTACCACAATTGTTATGTCGCATAGTATTCATTTGGCACAATTTTGAATAGCAGAATACTAATATCGCCAACTTTTATTTCACAGAATTTTATGTAGCACAATATAAGTACCATAGCAGAACCGAATCGCTGCCAGAAAATTAGGTTAGGTTAGGTTGAAACTGCGTCCCTCACAGAAACGAAGGTAAGGCAGGTAAGTAAGGCAGGTCCGACTTGGCTTAGGTTAGGTACGGTACGAGGAGCGAAGCGAGGAGAAGTGTTAGGTTGAACTGCGACCCTAACGAGCGAGCGAAGCGAGCGAGCCGCGCAGGTCCGACTTGGCTTACGATTCCTAACATTTCCAATTTCACCTTAAGGCAGATCCGACTTGGCTTAGGTTAGGTACGACGACGAGCGAAGCGTGGAGGAGTGTTAGGTTGAACTGCGACCCTAACGAGCGAGCGAAGCGAGCGAGCCGCGCAGGTCCGACTTGGCTTACGATTCCTAACATTACCAATTTCACCTTAAGGCAGATCCGACTTGGCTTAGGTTAGGTACGACGACGAGCGAAGCGAGGAGTGTTAGGTTGAACTGCGACCCTAACGAGCGAGCGAAGCGAGCGAGCCGCGCAGGTCCGACTTTGCTTACGAACTTGACTGCGTGCCTCACAGAAACGAATCGCTGCCAGAAAACTTCGTTAGGTTAGGTTGAACCTGCGTGCCTCACAGAAACGAATCGCTGCCAGAAAACTAGGTTAGGAAAGGTTGAAACTGTGTCCCCCACAAAACCGAAACGCTACCAGAAAACTGATGGAGTAGGACAGTTAAAAAAACACAGAACTTGTCATTTTTATTTTATATAAGTATAAGACATGCAAAATAGTAGAGAAAAAGGATTATTCCTTAAATAGCTATGCTAATCTTAAATTAGTACCTATAGCCTTCAAAAATCCATTGTATGTATAATCAGCTTGATTATTTAGGATGACATTAATGCGAAGCGTTTTATCTAATACCTTCTTCTTTTTCATATTATGCCATATAAATTTCGGCGACACAATTATTCGACCATAGGAGTATTGTTCTAATCGACATTATGCCAATGTACTATTCTGCCAAAGAAACGTGTGCGAAGTGATAGTATGCCAAGAAATTTAGGCAAAAAGCAATTGTGCGAAATGATGATTGTGCCAATGGTTGCTATGCGAAACGAAAATATGCCAATAAATTTTGTGCAACACGTTAGTAACCCAAAAAAATGCACTACGGATGAAAAAAATACGATATGAAAAAAAAACACTAACAAAAGAGCGTATCTCCCCGGCACTTACGTCCTTTTGCTGAGAAGCGCAGTTTTCTGGCAATTACTTAAAAACGGTATGTCCGATCGTGTTGAAAACAATTTACGTTGGTAGTATTTACCAAGCTTTATATTTGTAAATGTTTTCATATTTTATGAACATATCGATAAGGAAATAGAGGGGGGGGGGACACAATTTTTGCTACTTTCGGAGAGAATATTTCCAAAAATATTCACTAAATCATTTTTTTATTGTAACACCTCAAAGTGTTTTTAAAAGAACTGTCGAATGATGTGCCACACATTGACATTTGCTGATTTTTTTTTTCAGTTACATGTATGGAGTCCTAGAAATATATATATATATTTTATTTAACTATTAAACTAAGTAGTGGCTTTCACAAGACACCTATGTTCCAAATTTCATCAATATACATCTTACAGTTTTTGAGTAAAATGCCCGTGACATACGGACGGACGGACGGACATGACGAAACCATAAGGGTTCCGTTTTTGCCATTTTGGCTACGGAACCCTAATATATGGTGCAGATAAGGTGATACGATACAAAATATTGATTCTTCATACATTCTGCCCTTAAAGGCAAGTGAATTTATTTCTCATACATTTGTTATTTATGGTTATTGTGCAATTATTATTGTCAGTCAAGCCACTTACTAACCGTACTTTTAAATAACCTTGGATTTTATGTCTTTTGGAAGTTTGTTATAAATCTGCGTTGCCATACAGTAGGAATTGCTTTTAGATACGTTTATATTTACTCCAGTTAAATGTATTCTGTCCTTGTGTCGGGTTGAGCAGGGAAAAAAACTATCGTATCTATCGCAATATTAGAGGTGCTCTTTTACACATATGGAGATCAGTTTCATGCACATGCAAGGCAAGGGAAGGGGTTTTGAAGCTTCGAATAAAAGCCTGCATGTTGCGGGATAATAGAGATTGCAAGCGGCTCGTAAATATTCTTTTTTGTGTAAGAAATGTTTTCTTGAAATCAACACAGTGCCCCATATTAACAGTCCGTAGCTTAAAATAAATGACACATGCCCGCGATAAGCAACGATTACGTGCACTACATTGCATTTCAGTTCTACACCTAGAGTGAAAAATGGAGCTCTTCGAACGCTGTCATCTTATCACGACTTTACGTTGAATGTTAACCCGATGGAACTCGTTTCAGGAGTGCATCCGCCACTTCCACCAGTTCAGCGCGCTGGAGCGAGCGCCCGAGTGCGTGCTGCGCGCGCACCCCGCGCTGCTGACGTGCTGCGTGCGCGCCGACTGCCCCGACCCGCACGCGCCCGCCAGGCTGCTCACGTGCCTGCTGGCCGCGCTGCGCGCTCACGGTGAGTGTGGGGGACGTCCGGCACGAGCACCAGTCCAGGTGCTGCTGACGTGCTGCGTGCGCGCCGACTGCCCCGACCCGCACGCGCCCGCCAGGCTGCTCACGTGCCTGCTGGCCGCGCTGCGCGCTCACGGTGAGTGTGGGGGACGTCCGGCACGAGCACCAGTCCAGGTGCTGCTGACGTGCTGCGTGCGCGCCGACTGCCCCGACCCGCACGCGCCCGCCAGGCTGCTCACGTGCCTGCTGGCCGCGCTGCGCGCTCACGGTGAGTGTGGGGGACGTCCGGCACGAGCACCAGTCCAGGTGCTGCTGACGTGCTGCGTGCGCGCCGACTGCCCCGACCCGCACGCGCCCGCCAGGCTGCTCACGTGCCTGCTGGCCGCGCTGCGCGCTCACGGTGAGTGTGGGGGGACGTCCGGCACGAGCACCAGTCCAGGTGCTGCTGACGTGCTGCGTGCGCGCCGACTGCCCCGACCCGCACGCGCCCGCCAGGCTGCTCACGTGCCTGCTGGCCGCGCTGCGCGCTCACGGTGAGTGTGGGGGACGTCCGGCACGAGCACCAGTCCAGGTGCTGCTGACGTGCTGCGTGCGCGCCGACTGCCCCGACCCGCACGCGCCCGCCAGGCTGCTCACGTGCCTGCTGGCCGCGCTGCGCGCTCACGGTGAGTGTGGGGGACGTCCGGCACGAGCACCAGTCCAGGTGCTGCTGACGTGCTGCGTGCGCGCCGACTGCCCCGACCCGCACGCGCCCGCCAGGCTGCTCACGTGCCTGCTGGCCGCGCTGCGCGCTCACGGTGAGTGTGGGGGACGTCCGGCACGAGCACCAGTCCAGGTGCTGCTGACGTGCTGCGTGCGCGCCGACTGCCCCGACCCGCACGCGCCCGCCAGGCTGCTCACGTGCCTGCTGGCCGCGCTGCGCGCTCACGGTGAGTGTGGGGGACGTCCGGCACGAGCACCAGTCCAGGTGCTGCTGACGTGCTGCGTGCGCGCCGACTGCCCCGACCCGCACGCGCCCGCCAGGCTGCTCACGTGCCTGCTGGCCGCGCTGCGCGCTCACGGTGAGTGTGGGGGACGTCCGGCACGAGCACCAGTCCAGGTGCTGCTGACGTGCTGCGTGCGCGCCGACTGCCCCGACCCGCACGCGCCCGCCAGGCTGCTCACGTGCCTGCTGGCCGCGCTGCGCGCTCACGGTGAGTGTGGGGGGACGTCCGGCACGAGCACCAGTCCAGGTGCTGCTGACGTGCTGCGTGCGCGCCGACTGCCCCGACCCGCACGCGCCCGCCAGGCTGCTCACGTGCCTGCTGGCCGCGCTGCGCGCTCACGGTGAGTGTGGGGGACGTCCGGCACGAGCACCAGTCCAGGTGCTGCTGACGTGCTGCGTGCGCGCCGACTGCCCCGACCCGCACGCGCCCGCCAGGCTGCTCACGTGCCTGCTGGCCGCGCTGCGCGCTCACGGTGAGTGTGGGGGACGTCCGGCACGAGCACCAGTCCAGGTGCTGCTGACGTGCTGCGTGCGCGCCGACTGCCCCGACCCGCACGCGCCCGCCAGGCTGCTCACGTGCCTGCTGGCCGCGCTGCGCGCTCACGGTGAGTGTGGGGGACGTCCGGCACGAGCACCAGTCCAGGTGCTGCTGACGTGCTGCGTGCGCGCCGACTGCCCCGACCCGCACGCGCCCGCCAGGCTGCTCACGTGCCTGCTGGCCGCGCTGCGCGCTCACGGTGAGTGTGGGGGACGTCCGGCACGAGCACCAGTCCAGGTGCTGCTGACGTGCTGCGTGCGCGCCGACTGCCCCGACCCGCACGCGCCCGCCAGGCTGCTCACGTGCCTGCTGGCCGCGCTGCGCGCTCACGGTGAGTGTGGGGGACGTCCGGCACGAGCACCAGTCCAGGTGCTGCTGACGTTCTGCGTGTGACTGACAGACGAATTAAAATGTGGCATTGGCAATGTCTTTTTGTAGTCTGCCGGCAATTCCTACATTGTTGATTTATGTATATTACAGGCGCGAGCGGCGTGCACGCGTGCATCAACGCGACGGACCACTACCTGCACCAGTTCTACAGCAAGCTGGGCTTCGTGGAGGTGTCGGCGGGCGGCGGCCGCGTGTTCCTGGCGCGCTCCTTCTAGCGCCGCCTGCTGCCCGCGCGCCGCCGCAGGCACAGGTGAGCACTGGCCCCGAAACAGAGGAAACGACACCCATGATGGTTTAAAAATGTGATGTCCGCCATCTTGAAATCCAAAATTTATATCCAAAGAACACCCATTACGATTTGATTATGAAATACTTCGCGTCATAAATTTTTGATAACGACACCTGTTGCGAAATCAAAAGGAATAAAAAAATATCAACTTTTCATGATTGGCCCTGGAAATGATGGACCGAACTGGCAGAATTTCAAACTGCCTCAAATGCGACAAATACTCTGATATAGTATCATTAACCCTACATTTATTTCATTGTTACAGTTTCATACACGGGTTCGTGAAAATCTGAGCAGTCGGTATATCTATCTAAACTCTCGTATCCTGTAACGTATTTGTATGTATGTGACTGATTGTCAAAAATCTTATTTCAAATGGTTTACACACTGCATTTTAACTCAAAAAATGCGTGTGGCTTTCCCAGGCAACAGAGTTGGATCTGCAAAATGTATAGTTTTCAAATTATAACCTGTTTGTGTAGTAACTGTTACGAAATAATTTGAAAGCGTTCATATTTCTGTTTATGTTACTTGGGAATGTCGCGCTGCAATTTCGATAACCGCGTTTCTTAATGTTCCATGATCTCCTACAGGGACAATGTGTGTAAACGGCTTAAGGCCTGACTACACTCACACGTTTTAGTTTCACTTCGTCCATCCTATCACTTCCCGTTCCCGTCTAGTTTCACTTTCCATTTTGCCAACTTCCTAGCTCGTCAACATGATTCTGTCGTCCAGTTTCATATCTTATCCACATACCCAAATCGTCCACTGCCTACCCTAGAAGCACACAAGCTGTATAGAAATAGAAATGTTTATTTGCTTGAATACGTTACAATTAGATCTTATACAGCCCTTATAACCCTCAATCTGGCTGTATAAGGGCTTATACAGCCAGATTGAGCGTTATAAGGGCAGTATAAGCTCTAATACAGCTTGTGTGTTACTTGAGTAATGGGTGAAGCCCAAAAAGTTAACGTTAACTCACGTAAACAAATTTTCTATGAATTTCTGCGTTGTGCAGCGAACAATTAACCATACAACTGTATTGAATATTTTCGTCGCCCAACGGAACAGTTCACTTTCTTCTGGTTTGTCTAGATAACTACGGTTAACGATGCACTGTTAAAAATTATGTAATTTGACATGTAAAAAAAATATTAACTTGTAAAATCCCCGAAAACTGAAGGAAATTTAAAAAATATATGAAATTTTATGTCATTAATTTTACCCTATTGAAAATTATGTAAAATTTCATATTTCTCTGGAAATTTCCTGCCATTTTCGGGAATTTTACAGGTTTTTGTGTTTGTGTAAAATTACATCATTGCATGTAAAATTACATATTTTTTGTCAGTGTGGTCTAACTTTTTGTTCCTCATCCAAATACGTTTGCATTCTTAATTAGACCATATTATCAACTTGTTCACATTCCCAACTCGTTACCTGACTACAATTCGACATCTACAGTCGACGAGTGAGGATAAGAAGGACAAAGTTGGGAATGTAGACGAGATAGGAAGCTGAGAATTTGGGAATGGGACTTTGGCAAAGTGGAACCTAGGAAGTTAACCTAATCGGTTACTGGGACCTTTTTTTCTCATAATAAATAAATATTACGGGACAATTTTACACAAATCTAACTACTATAAGGGACACACGGGAAAGGCGGTTATGACACATTTTAAATTAATACCCCCAAATATACGCGTTAGTATTTTATTTTGACGACACGTGTGGCTCGTTGGTTGCACAACGGCCTACGGGTTCAAATCCCGGCCGGGGCAAGTCATTGTGTGATGAACACGAATGCTTGTTCCTGGGTCTTGGATCTTTTCTATGTATTTAAGTATTATAATTTATCTATATATTATGTATATCGTCGCCTAGTAGTTTTGCTTAGTTTGGGACTAGGTCGATTTGTATAAGTTTGTCCCTGATATTTATTTATTAGTTTGGTCAGGCCTTAGTAATAATCTGTGAAACCTAAAATCGGATAAAAACTCTACCTCTGTCAGTATGGATAATAAAAAAGAGTCAATATTACGATCTGATGTCCATATCAACTTCCTATCCTATTTTGTATAAAATAATATAAGTATTTTAATGTTACAAATATAATCAAATTAAACTTACCAATAAGAGCTTTTAGACTTTAATTTATTTGAAATTGTTTAAGCGTTTATTTTTATGATTGCCAATGTCTGAATTCATGCCTAACTGATTGAGAATGCTTTATGGCATTAAGTCCGCCATTTCCACACTTCAAATTTAATGTACAATAAAGCTAACATACATTTATTGCACAAAAACAAAATAATACCAGACCGCACTGTCCTAAAAGTGTAAATAATTTTTACCTCGAAAATATGCCATTTACGACCCTGGGAAAAAGCGTGAAACTTGATGTCTATGTTTGTTTATGTATCCAACAATACTCCGATTCATAATAAAATTCCAAAATCTGACGTTTTATTCCTCGGTAAGTAATCGTATTATTAGTCTATTGTATGAATAGCTTTACTTGAGTTCCTGACCAACGTGGAATAAGTTTTATTCCTTGAATTAATGTCAAATTTCTATATATTTTTTCTCTCTTAGTCTCCGAATAAGCTTATTCCATTTTGGTTGAACCCAGCTCTATATCAGTATGCTCTGACAAGTTTCACGAATAAGAATTGCCGGTGAGCGCGGAGCGGTGTAAATTAGATGTAGTGAATTGTTTTGATACGAACGGTGGTAATCTTATGATTATTAAGGCAGAGTTTGCATTGAGCTCGCAACCTCGCAAATTTTGTTTTTTTATCAATTAATTACATTTTTAGAACGGCGACTAGTGAAGTGTTCTAGAAAGTTAGGAAGCTTTTTTACACTCATGGACTGTTGACTTGTCGCTGTTACAAAAAATGCTAAAAAACGAATGTTATAATCCTTTCTTTTCCCAAGGTTGCTGATCCAGTGAAGACATATGTACATGTTCAACTTTGTAGTCACTTACCATCGGGTAACGCAATCTTTTGTCGAGACCTAAAGCGATTACTATTGTACCTGCGAACGAATCCATTGTTTTCATTGTGGACTAAATCACGAGTGTTTACTTATAACTGGATGCCACTGTATTCAAACTTCTGTCACACAAAGGGCACCTTTATATTTAAGGCAAACAAGTCGTTAAAATAAAGACCTCTAGAGATTTTAACAACTACATTTACAAAGGAACAATTGGCTAATATTAATTGCAATTGCTTTCGGCCTCGAAAGAGGATTCTCATTATAGTGTCGCCGGTCAGTTTATAAATAATAAAAAAATATATCCACATAAATATATCAGTGTGAGGTTTTTAATTATGTTGTTCCCTTTCCGTAAGAATGTTACGTGCTCATGCAAATTTGTGATTTAAATGTATCTTATGAAGGCAGAGCTAGCTAGTCACGATGTTGCGACCTGATAATAGTTTGCAACATATTTTCTGTACGTTGTTACATTTCAGCGAAGAGAGCAAACGCTAGGGTGCTAGCCAAAAAGCTTGTATATAAGCAAGTACACTAGAGATTCTAAGGCCAAACAGCGATAACCAATAGGGATGATGACAAAATTTCAATAAATTAAATATATAAAAGATAATTAAAATTATTGGGCACGTATTTTTTCGTTTTTTAACACGCTTTTATTAGGTCGACCTGTATGTAACTAACTATGTATGTAAACTGAGATGTCGATGTCGTGTAGTTCAGTAAATTTTTGGTTATATGTATATATTTGTGTAGGTATATGTATATTTGTGTATATGTTTATTTGTATTTTATATTTATTTATTAGTATCTAGTATCTTTGTATGTATCTGAAATGTTCATGTCTCTTGTTTTTCTTTCTGGCTTTAATTTATGATTTGTCTCATCTTCATGTGCACCACTTACTTACTCATTGGTTGTTTACTTTGCGCCATCTCTACTACCTTAAGGTTGTCTGGAAGAGATCGCTTTTTAGCGATAAGACCGCCTGTTGTTTACCATTTCTCATACTGGTTTAGATTTAAGTGTCTGATGTTATTTTCTTTTGGTGTGCAATAAAGAGTACTTATTATTATTATTATGTAATGGATCTAAGGTAACTAATTTAACCATCTTCCAAGGATCGTAGCGTCGTGAAAATTGGCAGCTGTATGTAGTTCTGATGACAATACAATAATATGGTACTGTCGAACTGATCTGATGATGGAGCCGGAAGATATGAACTGGAACTTCATGATGGAACATCGTATCATAGCTGTGTTTGGATTTGTTAGAAAAGTCTTGTAAAGCGTGCTTTTCTAGTGTTTTTTAAACTATTAACTTATTACGTAGGTAATCAAAAAATAAAGGCGATACATTGAGTTAAAATCCTCTTAGGGTAGCGTCGCTCCTACGCACAAATTATCTACCTAGGAGTGACGTCACGACCCCACTCCTAAACTTTAATGCGATTTATCTTAGTATTTTTTATTATTTTGAAAAAGCAAAAAATATGTGTCCTATATTTTTTTATTATCTAACTGCGGACTAATTAGAATTTTGATTTTCATACCCGTCATCATGCCTATTCTCTTTCATCGGTCCAATGTTTTCTTGCTAAAAAGAGAGCACGAACTTGTTTTCAGCTCCTAGGTAAACCCAGATAGGATCTCCAGTGTACTATAATATGGTTCTTGGTGTTACTCGTACAGGTCGCAGTTTAGTATTGAAAGACTGAATTAACTGAGGTTTATCACGCGGGACGTATTCATTGTGATATTTGATCATTTTCAATTTTATATTGAGAATTTGGGAGATCATTGGTAGCAGTAATAACAATAAAGTAAAAAATATATAGCTCCTGATGACGACACTATTGAGTGTTCTTTAGACTTATCTTGTCAGGTTCTGAGCTAAAATAATAATTATGTTGTCCACTTCTGCAATTGTACATACTGAAAATGGTGGCGCTATTTGCAATGATGCATACATTTTAGCAAAGAAAAGGGCTCAACCTCGGAATGAGAGATAATAAGCTGGGAACTCGACGAACTCGGGTACACTTCATTATTGCCTTCTAGTTGTCTTAAGTCTCATAAAATATCGTAAGTTATTAATTATCTGCTTCGTAAGTTATTCAAGGTCAAATGTCACATTAACTGCGTGAATATCTCGCTTTCTATAGTTCTAATGATGTTAACATTGTAGAGTATACAATTTGTGCAGTTACTTCTAAAAAAATGTTAATGCGCTCAACCTTTTGAGACAGAGGCCGCAGAGGGAGAAAGACGTGGGAGGAGAACTTACGACGCAGACACGAGATTTTATGAGACTTTTGAGACAATCTTTAGAACGTCGAAATGTCTCCATCTTATTATCTCTCATTGCGAGGTGAAACCCCTAAAGTAACTTGGCTGCAATGGTGTTCAAGTTGCTTACCTCATTATAGCGAAATCGATAAATCATGCAAGCAAATTTTAGTTAATGATAGATGGAAAATGGAACTTGCATGCTACGCTAAATCTTATGCAACAAAGTCTGCATCAAATGTATTAATCCGTTTAGTTAAAAAAAAACGTAAATGATTGTTATCCTGGTTTCGGCACCAATGAAGGCTAGGTGTATTTTTTCACTGAAACGTGGACTTGGTAAAGTGCTTGGTAAAAGGTATCGTACGGTACCGCACTCATTAAAACCTACTACATAAAACATGACAAGCCCGATATTATTTCTATAAGCGAAGACTTAGTCAGAAAATTATGAGTGAACCTGATTCAATCATCTGTTGAAAAAATACAGAAACAAACAAACTATTACTATGCATACACCGCTAAATTGGACCGTCAGTTCGTCAGAATTCTGTTTTTTTTTCAACATTTGGTATAGCACATTGCCTACATGCACTTCATCATAGTGACTTAATACGATGCCGACGGTAATCAGAATTGTGTATATTTCATGCAAGCTTTACCAACTGGTGTATAAAACACATTATGTATTATGTATATACCTACCTATAATCATCCTTTGTGTCTAGTAGTAAAAGCGAATTAAGAATACTACCCGTGTAAGAAATACTATACAAGTCTAAGGATGTACGTATTTCAAAATAGCGCGGCGACTAGTAAGCTATTTTTTTATTATTTGCTTACGATTTATAGTCTGGTCACTATTGATTCTAAAATCAATTAGCAAAGCACATTCCTTTTAACACCATATACACTAATCGTTTTAACAAATACTTTATAGGTTAAATTGTAAATACAGATAAATTCTTGTTAAATACCCAAGCGAGGAACAATAAAGCTTGGGCAGAAAACGAGTATTCTGAAGGTATATATCGACAGTAAGCGATTTATTAAGGTAATAAAAAAAACATGACTAACTCACATTATGTGAAAGTTACATTAGGTCAAAACACTTTATATCAAGCGTCGGGTGCGCTACGGGTTTACATGTTAAAGCCCACTTTACCATGCTCTCGCCTAAAGAAAATTGTAAGACGTTTTCTGACCAAGCTTTATACACTACTGCAATATACACTTTGAAATTAAAAAAACAATGTTCCGATGAGTTCACAATTTGTAAAATCAATATTTTTAGAATGTAAGCGTAAATAAAAACCTAAAGTATAGAATAAAAAAATATTAAATCGGAACAGGTTTTTTTTAAACGTACAATCAGGTTTATACATATGCATACATTTACTAAAGAAGTTCTCTATAAAATTCGACTGTATCTTAAGTTTTGATGCGTGGTATTTTTCTGTTCACTGCTGTTGTTATAAATAAACATTACGTTTAATACGCAACTAGTTGTAGAAAAATAATTAAGTCGATCTAGTGCATTTAGGCTTCAATAAAAAACTTGATGTTATTAATCAACAAGGTCCGAAACGATGTATTTTTGATCGCCTAAGTATTAAAACAGCAATTTATAAGTTTTAAGTAGTTCTTTATTTTTCATATTAGAGTGCATGGCAGATTTTATTTATATATAAAAGCTTGTTGAACTGACTATTGTAAATGATTGATTAATTTATGCTTGATAAAAAATGCAGAAATGGCTAGGGCTTAGCTGTTATTTAAGTACGGAATATGCACAATTTTTATCATTATTACAGGTCTTTTGTATTCAAACGGTATGTAAAATTAAATCGTTATTATGTCTAGCATTCATTAATTGTATTTTGAAGTAAAGATGGCTAAATATGAAGGTGTAATAATATGTATATATTTGGGATAAAATTCAAAACTGTATACATATTTTTAAACTTGACCACACTATGATCACAAATGTAACTTTTTATGGCAGGCTTCTATATAAGGGCGCGTGATGTTTGTTATACATATTTTTGTCTAAAGTAATGTTTGGTCTCATATACAATTTCACCTAACACGTTTCTTTACAAAACTTTTCCTCGAGTTTACGAACGAACCGTAAGTTACCGAAGTCTGCATCAGCAAAACATCAAATTAACTGTTATAAAGTTTAAAGATTACCGTTGCCAAATAAATAAAATAGATTTATATCAAACGTACATTATGCGAAACGTTAATTTAGGTTAAAAATTATATCAAACGTCACGCGCTGTATAATTTAGGTTTTAATATAATTTATTATTGACTGTATAATTGTATATCTCCCATATACACAAACGTCCATTAAAGTTAATGTCGATTTAATTTCCCTTCACTTTCTTAGCGTGTTCGTGTAAATTAAGAGATGGCAGTATAAAGTTGGACATTAGGGTTAATAGACGTTTGAACAACAGTATGTTATCTTATGTTTTGCGTATTAGCTTATATGAGCGTCCTATATTTTTGTTAATTTATCATTTATCAATTGTATTTAATGCTGCCGGCCATCTGAAGAATAATCAGAAATAAACGTTTACAAATACACCGTTTTATTTTTTAACCCTTTATGCAAGTTTAAGTTAACGAATGATTTTGATTTCATACGTGTATTACATTAAGGTAAATGTCCCAGTTCCCGACACCACAGATTAAGGCCTGGTTCGCATGAAAGTTTTTTTTATAACTTTAGGAGGCAAACGAGCAGACGGATCGCCTGATGGGAAGCGATCACCGTCGCCCATAGACACTTGCATCACCGGAGGAGTCACAAGTGCGTTGCCGGCCTTTCAGGTGGGAGTACGCTCGAGTACTGTTTAAAAAGCGTCGCGTTAGAATCCAGCGTTTGAGTTCTGCACGCTCAATTTGATTTAACTTCCAACTCTTATGACGTTATGACGTAGCACACCTCCGCCGCGAAACTTCAAACCCAAGGAAGTTCCGCTTTAGTTTCGCGCGGTCTGTATGCCGTTTCGCGGTTTCGCGGCGGAGGTGTGCTACCTAGGGTTGCCAACCGTACTATAATATATAGTATTGTACTATATTTTGACTCTGTGTACCATATACTGTTGAAGAAATATATAGTACGCAAAAATACTATATTTCGGTCAGTCTTTACGCATATCAACTAGATTTTATGCCCCAATCAATGTTGTTCGATTGGAGAAATGGGCTTTTATCAACTCAGATAGTTGCTCCACGCAATTTTAATAAGACGCCAAATGTTAGTAAGTAGTAAATATTATGTTTAATGAATTAATCACTCTTAAACATTTTGTACATTTTTTTTAGAGTACTATTTTTTTGTACCTTGGGCTGGGAAATACTAAATTTGCTTAAGAAATAGTTGGCAACAAACTCAAACTTTTTTATTGGTGATAGGTACATATCACAGGTCAGTTAAGTTACAATTACAGTTTTTCATTCCATCTTAATTTTACATTTATATATGTTATAATATTTTTTCCAAATTCTCTACATATTAAAACTATCGTTATACGTATATTATTAGATATTTGGCTAACAGTACGATTCATAAATTTTTTATTTATTTCAGTTGCTGTCTAAAAATTCGTTCAAACTATAATACGCTTGCTCGACAAGCCATTTTTTAAACTTTAATTTAAACGTTGTTAGGCTGGACGCTCTAGTGATTGTGTCCGGCAATTTATTGTACACAGACGGCCCCATGATATGCGGTAGCTTTCGGTACTTGGCTAGTCTTCCGGGAAGCGTTGCTAATTTGTGAGCATTGCATTGAGCATCATCAGCGTACATTAAAATATTTGCAACTGTAATAAAATCCGGAAGGTCATTCATCAACAGTGAGAATGTTATGTTGGAAATAGCTGATCCCTGTGCCACCCCTAACTCCGTTATTTGTGGATCCGATTTTACTTTACCACCGTCACCCGTCACTACCTGAGATCTATCTTTCAGCAACTCGCACAGCAAGGCAAGTGCTGGGCCGTGTCCATAGTGCTCAAGCTTGGCTGTAATTAGGGTGCGATTTGCCACATCGAACGCCTTCGAGAGGTCGCAGCACAGCACGGCGACTTGCTGCTTCCTTTCGCGTGCACCAATAACCTGTCGCACGACCTCCCGAGCCAGTGATATCGTCGATCTACCAGCACGGTAGGCATACTGCTGATCTGCTAGTGCGCCTGTTAATGTGCGGTAAGAAGACAGTCTCGAGGAGAGTCCATTTTCAAGGAGTGGCGATCGATGGTATGACCGAGATAGGGCGGTAGTTGTCCATATCTGATCTCTTTCCTTTGGTCTTGAATATTGGTGATACTCTGCTCAATTTTAACATAACAGGGTAAATGCCTTTTTTTAAACACTTATTGTATATGTCGGACAGAATTGGGGCTAGAGAATACGCCGCTAAGTTGATCAAACTCATTGACAGGTTATATATATCTTTAGTTGTTTTTGGTGGGATTTTGGTAGTTTCGTCTGGGGTAAACGGCCGGAACCATATAGAACAATCCGTTGGCGCTCGAGCTGCGACCAGAGCGGCGCGGGCTCGCTGTAGGTCAGCAGGCGGGGCGCCGCTGGCCGCCGCAGCGCTTACCTACAAATCTCTCGTTCATCGCATTGACTATGTCAGTTTTTGATGAACTACTCTGACTCTCTGAAATTTTTACTACGTCGGTGTAATCTACTTGCGCTGAGTTATGTTTTCCTCGTTCTAAGTTTACAACTTTCCACATTGATTTTTTAGTATTATCACTATTCATGATTATCTTATAATAATGTTCCGATTTTTCTGTATAGATTAATTGATCGTATTTTTTACTATTTTTTTCGATCATGTTGGATTTTTTTTCATGTTGGGGGAATTTTTTGGCCAGCTCGATAAGTTCAAATAAAAGTGCTTTTGTATTATTCATCTCTTCTGTTACTCATGATTTTGAGCCGTGGTTATTTTTGTATTTCGACTCTATTGCTGCCGGCATTAACGTCGAAAATCCAACAGTGCTCGATAAAAAAACGTCGCGTTTTAAAACCTCTTTCGTGTGAATAAAAATATGGGTATCAATTTGTGTCATTTGAACGTTTTTAGGGTTCCGTAGCCAAAATGGCAAAAACGGAACCCTTATAGTTTCGTCATGTCCGTCCGTCCCGTCAGTATGTCACAGGCATTTTAGACAAAAACTACAAGATGTACATTGATGAAATTTGGAATATAGGTGTCTTGTGTGAGCCGCTACTTAGTTTGATGGTTAAATAATAAAATAAAATAAATCTAGGAGGGGCACTCCATACATGTAACCGAAACTGTTTTTTTTTTCCTGGAAATATCAATGTGTGGCACATGCTTCGAGAGATCTTTTAAAATGAATTTGAGGTTTCTAAAAAAAATATGGTTTAGTGGATATTTTCGGAAATAATCGCTCTAAAAATATCATAAATTGTGACCCCCCTCCATTTTCTAAACTAAACTAAAAAAAATATGAAAAAAATTACAAAGATAAACCTTAATAAATACTTTCAACGGAAATTGTTTTCAACATGATCGGATATACCGTTATTGAGTTATTGCTGAAAAATGGCGGCATGGAGATACGCTCTTTTGCTAGTGCACTTTTTCATACCGCATTTTTTTTTCATCTTTAGTGTGCATTTTTTCGTATGAACGGCTGCGGAACCCTACACTGAGCATGGTCCGACATGTTTTGGCCGGTTTTTAACGCCCGTTGAAAAAGTGCCCGTGCGAATGTAGCCTAAATGTGGCATGGGCGCGTTCAGAGGTTTTACTCCGAAACTCGAAAATCGAAGTTCGTAACGTGCTGAGGGGCAGCACGTTACGAACTTCAATTTCGCTCTCATGTTATGCTGTATTTAAGTGAGCGGGATGGCGCTATACGAACTTCGTTTTTCGGATTTCGGAGTAGCACCTTCGACGATGCTGACCGTCAGCGCGTATGCGGCCATACAAACAAGCCCAAACGACTGTACGCGGGTACCATCGATCGAGCACTGTTTCAAGTCTTAAGAGTCCCCGGCAAGCTCGGCCGAATTTCACCTTCCCATACAAACTGAGTTTCGTTCTCATTTTAAAACTACCTGTTGGATTGTAACGAAACTTTGCAAATACAATGACATGAGGTATATCTAGGCCTGTAGCTAGTTTATATGGCTCCAGTTTATAAAGCAAACGAAATACCGCAAAAACAAGCTTTGTATGAAAAACTCAAATTCGCTGTATTTTTTTTACTATGCATGGTATCTGAAGCTACATAAACTAATTACAAGCCTGTATATACCTTAACTTATTATAAGTACAAAGTTTCAGAGCAAACTAGCTAGTCGTTTTAAAATGAGAGCGTAACTACGTTTGTATGAAGAACTGAGCTTACCGGGGCACTCTTAAGCTTGTCACAAAAATTACATTTTTGGCAGAAACTTCTTAGTTCACTGTCCATCAGAAAAGAGGGTTAAAACAAGTGTTCTTAAAAATGCAACCATGGTGTTAACGGATTCGTTGACTTGATGCAACAAACATCTAGGAATAGTAGGTACCTACTTGTGAATTTAAAGTATAAAATCCCGTAGCGTCATGAAATACATATTTATATTTGAGTTATCTGCATTTGCTTGAATAGCGCACACTGAAGTATTTAATTTGAGTTGTTATAAGCTAACTTCAGTCCGCCTCAACGGATCTCCTGTTCGCCGAAGATAGTTCCATCAATTTCTGCTTGATTTCGGTGATCTGAAACAATAGTTATTTGTTATGCAAGACTGCAAAGTTGTTATTTCGGGCGAGTGCTTGAATTGAAAGCTGAGTAAGCGAAGGTTTTTCTGGGTTTTCATACAACAGGTGACTTACTTAAGTTTTTCACCTATACAGCAAGGAAAATGTGAGATGTGAAAAAACGCTAGCGGGATAAGATTAACGTTTCCACGCAAGTTTAGCGCTATAAACCTGAAAATTAACCGTCGTCTCTACTATCGTGCTTACTGGTCCATTATACTAAAGTTTGTTCCGTTACTTTCTTATACTACTACGAGGTCACTTTTCGAAATGCCTGAGATTTTAATGTGATCTTAAACTATTTCTTCGAAATCCGGGATCTTAACCAAATTGCTCAAAACGGCAGAAAAGTTTACTGAGACCGACGAAAATGTGCCCACGAAGGTTAGGTGGTTTTTAGAGCATAATTTTCCCATGATAGACGAAACACATATTTACACGGAACATTTGATGGCGAGAAGGATGCCTATAGGCACGAAACTTTTGAATTTACAACTTAGAAATTATAATCCTCCTGGATCGTATTGATCTGTCGGCCCCTATAACATTGTTGATGGATGTCGACGAAGTTGGTTGAACCTTACACGAAAATTCATAATTCATAATTCATTTATTGCTTTTTCATGTTGTACAAAGGTGTTATGTAACATTCAAGTCCAAAACATGAACCCTGGTAGGGCACAGCAAGAATACTTAAACTAAAACTATACTAAACAATGTCTAAAAAATATTTAATTTTCTTAATTCGTTAGTTATTGCTTTCAACAGAGGAATAAGTAGAACTATCAATAATTACAATTTATAAAATAAAAGAAATAGTAATAATAATAAGGGAGTACAATGTCAAATATTATAATAGATTGAATAAATTAAATCACAATAAATTAAATTACAATAAATTAAAATACAATAAATCAAATTACATTAATTCTGATTTTATTACACCTACTACAACTAGATTATGATTTTGATTGGTCCATATTTTAAATTAAAATGTCAGTAAGGAAATCGTTTATGGAGTAATAGCATTTATTGACTAGGAATGTCTTTAGTATTGTTTTAAACTTGTATAAATCTAATTCATCCTTAATAGTGTCCGGTAGTTTATTGTAAATTTTCACACACATCGCAAATGGGCCAGAGTGCACCATTTGTAGCTTCGAGAGTGGCCTTGCCAATTTGTTGCGGGGTCGCAAGTTTTGTGGTCTTGTGTATTGTGGGAATAGAGTTAAATGTTGTTTAACAAAAGTGCTTGCTTCCATGATGTATATCGAAGGCAAAGTCAAGATATTTTGTTCTGTGAAATATTTTTTACAACTTTCAGTAGGACCCTTATTTAATATAATCCTAAGGCATCGCTTTTGCAGTCTAAATAAATGTATACATTCGGAACTGTTGCCCCACAAAACAATCCCGTACTTTAACCAACCATGCGCGTAGGCGAAGTAAGCGCATTTAGCTGTTTTCAGGTCAGTAGAGACTAAGCTTGTATAGTGCGTAGGTGAATCTATTTAGTTTCATCATTATTTTATTTATGTGCTCTTTCCAGTTTATTGTGGCGTCGATGGTAACTCCAAGTAACGGGAAACTATTTACCGACTCTAGTTCAGTGTCGTGGAACGAAAATTCCATGTTTAACTCGCGCCGTTGGTGTGGCCTAAATTGAATCAATTTTGTTTTGGACCAGTTTACTATCAAATTGTGGTCGGAAAGCCATGATGTTATATTTGTTAGGATTGAGTATAAAACTGTTACAAACCTTGTGTATCTCGTTGAGAAGCACTTTCTGTTCAGTCCTCGGTGTCATGGCGCCCCCGTTCAGGTCTATGGACTCCAGATTTTCGAAGAGCTGCTTGATCCTCAACGCCAAATGTACGTCGCTGGTGCCCTTCCTGGGTACAGTTGGCTTTGACCTATGGGAAAGGTAAGTTTTTTTGGTTATAACGCGCAACTCAAGCAACGGCCATAGCTATACTTTTTTTTTTCTCACAACCGTTTTTTGACAGCCTTCATCACAATCCATTTACGCCTTCGCGCCATCGCGATTGTACTGGGATGGGATGACCACTGTCAAAACACGGTTGTTAGAAAAAATCAAGTATTATGCCCGCCGATTGGACTAGTCTCGTGCTGCGATACGCATTGCACGTGAGCGAGCGTTTGAAATACGTTCCCGCCGCTCCCGCGCAGTCCGGAAACCTAGGCGCTAGCAAGTGTACTAACTAATAAGATTGTTAATACATTATTAGACTTGTTTGTTTATTAAACAGTGCATCTTTCATGCAATACACTATATATTATAAACTGTACGCGTAGTGTTTCCCCGCCGTCGCACGAACCCAAGCTAGCTGGCGCTATATGTTTGTTTTTTAAATTCCGAATCGAGGATTCTTCCATGTCATCAACAAACGTGTTCTAGAATGCTTTATTTCATAAAATGTTCATTTCCTCGACAACTTTTTAATCTGAAACCATACAATTGTCACGATTTTTGAAAATATCATCATGTAGAAGCCGTTAGGTTAGGTTTGTTTTATAACAACCCCAAATTATTATAAACAAAAATCAGAAACAAATGAATAGTTTTTCGACGATACTGGACTTGAACCAGTGCCTTGAGCCAGACCGGGGCAGCACCGCAGCACGCTCTACCAACTGAGCTAATCGTCCATAAATATGTACGATTAACATAATATGGACGATTAGCTCACTTAGTAGAGCGTGCTGCCCCGGTCTGGCTCAAGGCACTGGTTCAAGTCCAGTATCGTCGAAAAAAAAAAAAACAATTGTTTCTGATCTTTGTTTATAATAATAACGCTACAATTTTTGCAAAACAAAAAGTATAACCCCAAATTATTAACGGTTTCAGAGAAAAATGCTTTCAATGAAATATGTCGATGAAATGAAGTATTCGATGAAACGTTTTTCGATTAAAAAAGGAATAACCTGATGATAAGATGATGATATCCGATTAATAAAAAAGTATGAAATTGGTTGGCCCGATTTCGAATACTATTAATATATAGAAAAAACACCATTTTCAAAATTGGTTTGTTGTTAAAGTGTTCGAGATTAACAGTGCCACGCCCCTTTTTTTAAGTCCGAGGTTCAAAATTGTGTTACACGAGAACTAAACAGGAATAAGTTCGCCTTTGTACATATCCGTGTTTTGTAAATACCTATTTTTTTTTGTTTTACTTTATGTGCAATAAAGTGATTAAATACGCTGACGACAAATGCTGAACTGAATGGATACAATACAATACCTACTAGATTTAGGTGTCTCATGCTATTTTCTTTTGGTGTGCAATAAAGATCTTTATAGCACACTAGGTAAAGTTTCTGTACTACACTAAAGTTATCCGAAAGAGATCGCTTCTTAGCGACAAGACCGGCTATTGTTTATCGGTGGATCATTTTTTTCTTGTTATTCTGTCCCGTAACTCAGGAGACAATAGTGACAGAGTTGTCAGAGTTACTTAGAAAATTATGATAATCTAGGCTATTAACATACTAATGAGTGGGCCCCTGAAAACTGGTCGTATATTGGCTACAAAAAATATTTGTTTTGCCTTTATATCGTTTAAAATCGTGGTTTTAAAGAGTGACTCAGGAGACAACCATGGCACCACAAAAAAAAGTAAATTGATCCTTATGTTTTCTCATAAGTACTGTTTTAGATTAGTGCCTTGTTTTGGTGCGCAATAATAGTTATTTGTTATGCAAGGCCGCAAAGTTGTATTTGGCGCAAGTACTTGAATTGAATGCCGAGAAAGCGAAGGAATTTAAAATTGAACCACTCGTGTCGCTCGTAGATAGATAGTTAGATAGATTCCTGAGCGTAGTGAGGCTTTCAAGGCACGAGAAGCCAAAGATTTTTGCAGCCGTGCGAAACACAACTTTTCTGCTCACTACAGCGAGGAAAATGTGAGCTTACATCTACTTTGAAAATATATCAAAACCAGATATTTTTCATTTAAAACTAGTGTTACTGAAACACACACGCAAAATCCATACTAATATTATAAATGCGAAAGTGTGTCCGTCTGTCTGTCTGTCTGTTACCTCTTCACGCTTAAACCGCTGAACCGAATTGGATGAAATTTGGTATGGAGATAGGTTGAGTCCCGGGAAAGGACATAGGCTAAATTTTATCCCGGAAAAATACCCTTATCCGCGATAAACGAATTTAAGGCGGAGGAAGTCGCGGGCAGAAGCTACTAAAAAATTAATAAAAAACTGCAAATGACTTTTCCACGCTAGCGGATAAAATGATCTTTTCCACGCAGATTTTGGCGTTATATAGGGAACTTTTCCGAGCTAGTGAAAAGAGTATTTTGTTGTATTTACCTGCGCATTAGCTTCTTCTTGTATTTATCCGGCAGATCCTTCTCGATGTCCTCTCTGGATAAGAGCGCCATGTATTCGGGGTCAGTATCGTACGGGAACGTCGTCTTGTGGGCGCCATTGGCGAGCTGTTTGCACTCGCGGTAGTTTTTCTGCCACTGTCGCAGCAGTTCCGCATTCCTGGAATAACAGCCCAAGAGCTGAAATCTTGGAACTTTTCACTCGACACCACGATCTGGTGTAATAGATAATAGATGGAACATTTGAGAGGAGAGAGGTTGAGAATCAGTTATTTAGACAAGTTAAAGAGAAAGCGGGAAAGATGTAGGCGTCGTGACGTATCAAGAAGTCATATAACTGCACCAACTCTTGTTGCCTCCAGTCCTTTTTACATGCTTTTATTTAACTTGCAATGTATGTACCTATGTATGTAATATCTTTGTTCGGGTGGAATCTGGCAAGTTAAATTTGACCTACTTCCCGGATTTCAATTGAGCTAAAATTAGGCATGTAAGTTTGGTGACAATGCAATAATATGATACCATCGAGCTGATCTCTCAATCCTACCGAGTTTGGGCTCTTTAGAATCGTCTCGGTGAGTAGTTGATGGATGTTCAAAGAAAAGTACAGTCGGCAATAAAAACATGTCACAATAATGAAATTTTTGACAGAAACTTATTTCTTAATGCAAGTTCATTGACCAGACCAAAACCCTTAATAGGCAATTAATAAACGCATGAATGAGCTGATAACGAAGAAGGACCCCTGCTCTCTCTCTCTCTCTCATCAACTAATGGACCAATAAAATGTCAAAAATCTAAATTCGTTACTTTCTTTCTTGCAAAATCTTCTCTCTGGTTGCAATGAGATCTTTATGTTTTTTCATCGCTACGTCTTTCAGGTAACTACGCTTCATCTTGGCCTCTTGCTCATCTTTACTTGGCGCGTACAACGGCCTTAGATATTTTGCACTCTGTTTTGGCGGAAAACTGATTCGGCTTTCAGCCAACCTCGGACATTTTTTGCCTTTAAATTTCGAATAGTATTCTTCTGTTTCCGATGCATCCTCCTTGTCGTTGAATTTCACAGACAAAGTTTTGCTTTTTAACTGGTCTTGATCAAGGACCGAATTGTAACTTCGTGCTTTTCGGCCCAAAATAGTTTCGGGAAACAAACCGCTTGTGCTGGTGGTGTCTTCGGATAATTCCAACTGAGACTGAGCAAATATGGTATCTAAATATTTATTATTTAAAAAAGACAATATTTTCGAAGTTCCTGCTTGTATTACTTCTTCTGGCGGATATGTGAGTGAGTTTCCGCTGACTTGTAATAACTTTAAATTACTTACAGTACCCAATTCATTAGGCAACGCAGTCAAACAATTATTTTGGAGTAGCATGTGGGACAAGCAGGGGTGTTCTTGTATTGTTTTAGGGATATCTGTGAGTTTATTATCTCTCAAATCCAGCCACATGAGACTCGGTAAAGAGGGAAAGAAATCATCAGGGAGAAATGAAATATTGTTATTTTGGAGATAAAACACCTGAAATGATAAAAGAACTCGTAATTACGTGATATAATGCTTTTCTTATTATCGTATACTGCAATGATATCCGTAGGTAGGTACTTATAAGTGCCGGTAACTTCATTCGAAGAGGAAGAAAAAGTCCTAAACCAACCCTCTTTTTAGCTTCAGCGTAGTCAGGTTGTAAAATCCTATCACCATCCTTGGATGTACTAAATCCATGTAGGTACTATAAACATGGTTGAGACTGTCCAGCCGGTTTGACGTGATCAGGCCACAAAGATATTCAGATCGAGAGATGGCGCTGATATCAATGTTCATACTTCATGACATACATGGAATGCACTGTTAAGTTTTTTTGGAATTTATTGGAATCCTGGTCCCTATGAGGTACAGTTGCCTGGCATTTTATAATGTACATAACTATATATTTTTTAAGTCTGCAATGACTTCCACGTATTTTATATTTAGATGATACCTGTGTAAACATAACACAAACATGTTTACACAGGTATCATCTAACTATGGAAAATGTTCTTCCAGTTCCAGCCGAGCCGAATTCTCTCACCCAGGGCTCTCGTGTTTAAAGCGGAAAAATCACACAGATTAATTTTAACTTACGCATACAGACTGCAAATTATTATAATTTGATATAGTATTTAAGCCTTTAGATGATAAATCTACAGTTGTATCGTCATTTAGATCTTCCTCGTAAATATTGTAAGGCAAAGAAGTAACACTAGATACCTCCGACATTGTTAAATAATATCGTTTTATTTTGTAATAATAATACGTTGTTACATCAATAAAATCACTTAGCAAAATCGATTTGAAGCTTTAAAATATGGCGGTACACTGTTTCAGACATTGTATAAAACGTCACTGGTGCGTCCGGCATAGAGAAAGAGAAAATAAAATATACCACGCGCGTTGTAGGTAACTATCGATACAATCCGTTACTTGAACCACAATGTTTTGGCGCGAATATCTATGAAACGTGTTCTTTCCACAGACAACCAATAGTGATGTACCAATTCAATATTTTCTTTTATTTTTCGTTGTCATAATTGAATTATCCTTCATTGATCGCTAAAACGGCATATTTTTTTGTATAACAACCAAAATGTATACTGAAATACAAATGATATGTTCGTAAAATACCAAAAATCACATGTACTTAACTTATCGAAAAATATTTGGGTTATTCTTAATTATTTTTTTAAATTCCTGTACGGATTCACAATAAATATGATTGCTCATATTATTATTAATACTGTGATTATTCGCGTCATTCTCAGATCGATGGTAAAATAATATCGAATATCGATTAATATATTTATGTGTCAAATGGCACATGTCTGAATGCCGATGCGTCAACAGTGGCACGTCACTACCTCAGTTGCAAGATGGCGAACGTGCGGGATAGTGACACATCCTTGTGGCTCCATAATAAACTCGGAACATCGAATGATTCTTGGACAACTGGCTCTATTTGTACACAATTAAATGCAGAAGTTTTAAAGAATATCAAGGATTGTTTTCCAGATTTGCAAACACAAGTGAAACTAAAATTATTGTTGAGTTTCTTTCATATCCCGCGCAGAAATGTTGAAGAGGTATGTAACTTTTCTCTCTTTGATGTTCTATGGTTTTGCGTAACTATATTGTGCGTTTTATCTCTCTCTGCGTCGTTTGCTTATTATAAGTTTGAAAGAGACGCATAACAAGCATGTATGTAGTAGTTTTGTTGTCATATCGTAATTTTATTACAATTATTGAAATGTTTTGAAATATTAGCTTTTAAAGCATGTTTATTTTTACCCGTTTCAACCATATAATTGATTTGACACGTCTAAAATATTGTTTATCGTAGAACAAAACACTAATAAACAAATTAGTGTTTTGTTCATCACACATTTGTCTTTAACGCTGTTGTATGATTTTGTTTGGACAATAAGTCTATAATTAAACACTTTTCGTGTGATAAACAGTCGGACGCTATAATCTATAGTCTATCTCTCGCTTCTGTTTATAACCTAGAATTTGACGTTTCCAGTTGGTATACATTCAAGGCCTAATCCATTTGATCAGGTCATAACTAGATGCTTTTGGTACATATCCAAGTTGCGTGCATTTAATATGCAGAAATTGCGTATAACACATCTTTTATACAATTTTCCTCTTCATGAGGCAGAGGAAAATATGTTTACATGCCCTACTTTGTATCTTTGTGCAAATATGTATATCAACAATGAGTAGTTTCACCAAACTATGAACCTATGCTAATCATATTAGCATAAACGTGTGTGATAAACTATTCAGCAGAGTAAATAAGTATTGATTTGGCCTCACTTATCCACTCACTTGCTTTTTGTAACTGGTTACCTGCAACCATTCTTATTCAAATTTGAAATAGTTTAATCCTAAATTTCAAGGAAGTGAGTGGTATGCAATGTTGGTTTTAGGTCAACTTAGCAAATAAGTAAATTATATTTATTCACTCTGTATAGGTACCTAATTGGGTTAAGACTTATATGGTGAGGTACAGTAGTAGTGAATACTCTTAAATGTTACAATTAAACAAATAAAACTTCAGTGGCATAAATTTAGACAACCTTTTTGAATGTTGATTCGACAAAACATTCGTTAAAATTCCTTAGTAAATTAAATAACTACAATCATGAAATCTTTTCTGGGTTAATGTTTTTGCAACTATGAAAGACTTGTCAAAATCTTTCATAGTTGAAAAACATTTCTCTAGGATCCCATCAGTATGCATTATTTTAGTTCATATGAATTTTGCCATTCATGACAGTGTTACTATTTGTACTGTATCACAACCAGGAAAACATAAGCGGTCAAGTACAACTGTCTTTTGATTTTTTAATTGTAAGGTTGCATCCCTCTACTCAGTAACATGAATAATTGTACTACACCTATTGTATAGGGCATATAATATTAAAGACAATTACATTTTATATGTTAACTAGGTATTTTGGTTGGTCAACATGATTTCCCAAAATATTATGCCTTCAAAATAATCACAGAAGTAAAAAACCTTTTCATTCATTTCAGTGGCGAAATGAACTCGAGGAGATCATTGAAGTGGCAGCCGTGGACTCAGACCTGTGGGTGGCCATGTTGGCAGAAGTTCTCAAGACATTCCCTTCAGCGGGTACCCTCAACACCGAGATAGCAGAGTTCGATGAAACAAGGCCTATCTTCAGTGACATGATTGGAGAGCTCCGGAAAGCATTGGCCAAGCATTCCGAGCTCGGGTTACTGCCATTAGAGTGCCTATATTTGAATAAGAATGCCTTAGTATCTGTGGTAAGTGAAAGTCTACTTACAATTGCATTTTTATCACTGAATTAACTAAACTGCTTGGTCAGTCTTTAAGAGAACACAAGTAAACTATTATTGTACATTACTAAGGAGTCCACAAACAAGTGGATTGCCTGACCTGCCAGCCTGCCTGCTAAATAGAGCCAAGGGAATAATTCAAATTTATTAACTACATTGTACTTTTGCACCATACATCAGCTCCTTGTAATATAGAGGAAAGTGCTTCCTAGGAGCCTCCAAAAGAGACGATTGCACATGGGGGATCCATAAATATGCTGAGATTTAGAAGTTGGTGGCCAACACAGAATATAAAATAAAGTCTGTAATTAAGCCGCAAGGGCACTTTTACAAGTGACTCTACGGTGTATCCTAAGAGGAGACACTGTTGAGAAGAAAGCCGAAACAAACTCAACAGTCAGTAATTTTTTCGAAATAACTTATATCTAATACAGTAGTAACAAAGAGTAACAAAGGTTCATCAACTGTGTTTCGGCCACCTGCAGAGAATGGAGGAGGATCAAACAGTAAAAAGAGCATACCCGGAATGGCTAATAGGGTGTCACCCCGTTGGTTGTCGCAGGTACAGCTGGGGAGACATGATCGGGGCGGATCTGAGTTAGCTTTTAGCCAACAATTAGCAGAAAATCGCACTGGATCGGGACAGGTGGAATTATCTCGTTTCGGATGCCAAGATCCATTTTAGTTAAGTAACAGCAAAGTGCCATCACATAACAGATAAATGTTGCATAACCTATTGACTGCCACTTGCACTTGGCAAATCACATCATTGAAAATTCGAGCCACTGACGTCAGCGTTGGCACATGCCGACTATATTTCAAAGCTCTAGAACTCCGAATATAATATCAATACCTCATTCTGCAATCACAATTGAATTTTTTATAGATTAATTTTATTTGTAGTGTGGCGATTAATAGTGTGGCGTCTTGTCTAAGTCGTATTACTTCACTGCTTGGTGCTCAAAAGCTTAATAATCTCTCTATGACTTTTCAGGTTGGCCAACAAGCAAACCCAGTGAAACACTTTACACTAAAACGCAAGCCGAAATCCGTAGCCTTACGAAGCGAGCTGTTGACCAAGGCGGCCGAGGTCCAGGCCAACCAGAAGAAAGCTCAAGCGCCCACAGTGCCTGTTCGCAGTCGAGGCATGCCTCGGAAGATGACTGATACTAGTGAGTTGGTTGCATTTTAGTACATTACATTAAGGTCTGACCGAGAGCTTAGTCTCGGTCTTGGCTAATCTCGGCCAAGAATCGTGCCGAGATCTCGGTCTCGGATCTCGATCAAAAAGGGCCGAGATTCACGGCTGCGGCCGCATCGACTTAAAATTGGTGAATTTTAATTTAATATTATAACACAGAATTCGATTGTAAAGGAAAAAATCAATGCGACGTAGTAAATTCGAGGATTTGAACCTACGACTTCATTAACGCAAAGGTGCTCTGACCAACTGAGCTATCGCAACTGTACGTACGCGGCTTGGAATTTTCGAACACAACCTAGTTAGCATTCGTTGCGCCCTCTGTTTCTTTAATTTTAATTAGCCGCGCATGGCCGCACGCTTCTATGTAGACTGTTTGTCGGTTGTTGTGACGCTTTTGGCAATTTCAGTTAGGTGTATGTCAAATATTAGGCCAATTATAAGCCGTTTCGGCACGATTGCAAATAATGACTTGTTGATTTCTATGATGAGCGTCGTCACAATCTGAAGGGCCACCACAATAAGAAGTTACTGTTACTATGCTATAACATAGAACTTAAACATTTTGATTATTATAAAAGTTTTTTTTGACCAATTACGCCCGTTATTTTAATTAATGTTTTAGTGCTAAAACATAATTTTGCTGAGTTTGAATTATAAAAACCTTTTCTGTGCAAAATCCGCGTTATTTTTATAAGGTCTCGATTGTTGGTCTCGGCAGAGAGTTCCATTTAGTCACAGAGACTTGGCTAAGATAAAAATCGTTCTCGGCTGGACTAACATTACATAGCTTGTTAGGGACCTAATTTACAACCAGATGGCATGATGCTCATGGTGGTTACTACTCAGCGGCGTGCACGGGATTTTCGGCCAAGGTTGGCAATTTCTCTGAGCCTATATGGAGCCACGGTCGTTCAGGGTAGGCAGTTTCTCTGAGCCTATATGGAGCCACGGTCGTTCAGGGTAGCAGTTTCTCTGAGCCTATATGGAGCCACGGTCGTTCAGGGTAGGCAGTTTCTCTGAGCCTATATGGAGCCACGGTCGTTCAGGGTAGGCGGTTTCTCTGAGCCTATATGGAGCCACGGTAGTTCAGAATAGGCAGTTTCTCTGTGCCTATATGGAGCCATGGTCGTTCAGGGTAGGCAGTTTCTCTGTGCCTATATGGAGCCATGGTCGTTCAGGGTAGGCAGTTTCTCTGAGCCTATATGGAGCCACGGTCGTTCAGGGTAGGCAGTGCCTTTGTACCTGTATGGACCGCTCGCCGCTGTTACCACTGTACAATGGGGTTGCTGGATTTAATATGAATGTTCTTTTTATGTAGTTATAAAACTACATTAAAAAAAAAAACCTTAGTCATGTAGTTTTTTGAGTGTCATGTATTTTAATTATTTCATTGCATATGTTTGAGAAAAACACTATTCATACCTCTGGCCGTGAATAGGGCTTGCCGGCTTCGTATCACTATCTGGCCTTCCGCCTCACTACGGTCGGCCGTCTATACCTACTCACCCGGCAAGCCCTTCTTTCCCGGCGTCTGCAGTAATGTACTATATATTTTGTACGTTTGTGTGCGTCTTTGTGGCCTTATCTCGCCAAAACGGCTTAACGGATTGCAAATATTTCGGTACACGGGTAGCTGGGCATCCACAGATGGTTATCGGATACTTATTCGTTACCGCTAAGTGGCGGGCGTTCTCTAACAAATATAAGGAGTTAACTCATAAGCATATTCATTCCAGCTCCGCTAAAAGGCCTGCCGTCGCGCTGGGCGGGGCGCGCGCACGCCGGCCCCGTGCGGCCCCCCCCCCGCCGCCGCCCGCCCCCCGCCCCGCGCCGCCGGCATCAAGCTGCTGGACATCGCCGACCAGCCCATAGCGCACGCGCACGCCAAGCGACGACGCAAGACCGGTCAGTACACGCGCTAGTACAGATCACTACATACACTAGTGCGGCTTCTTTTTTTTAACGATAAACATTTGCGCCGAATCAGCTTAGAAAAAGGAGTTGCGAAATGTGTTTTAAAATGTAGCAAACATTGAATCCGAATGAATGGAAGTACGAACTCTTTGAAGAGGCCAGTGATTAATTAAAATGTTCCCCCGTGTCCGGCGCAGAGCTGGAGGAGGCGGCGGCCAGCAAGAAGCCGGCGGTCGTGCCGCCCGCGTCGCCGCCGCCCGACTACGCGCGCGGCCTCAACAACTACCAGATGCCCAAGCAGGAGGACCCGCCCGCCGGTGAGTCGCGCTCTTATGTTACAAGCTTTCCGTGTTAGTGAACATAAATGTGATAGATCTATGTTGTGCAGAAAGCGATTAAAGTAAAAAAATACCACAAAAATTTCAATCGAGATGGTAAAACCCGTCACGTTTATAGGTCAAACCTTGCAAGTTAAATTTGACCCACTTCTCAATTGAGTTAAAATTTTGCATCCTTATGTAAGTTTGTTAAGAATGAAATATTATGATAGTATCGAGCTGATCTGATGATGGGGAAAATGAATCTATCCCGCTCGTGTCGCTCAGGGTCAATGTTAAGATTTACGAGCAAGTGATTGTAGATGAAGCGAAGCAGAAAGTGGAAACTGTTGTATCAGGCGCCCAAAGATTTTTTAACGGGATAGAGAAGAACGGCCATTACTCCATCGACAGGAGCGTAATAGGGAATATGCATGAATTTTAATTTTTGCTTTATGTAAATCTCATTCATGTAACAAACAGTTGACAAAAATATTTTTCGAATAACTTTAAAAATACCCAAGATATAAGCCATCAAACATTTCATTGTATCTCTTTCTAGCAAAACAGAATTTAATATTGAGTTTATATGGCCGGAGTGCACTATGACGTAACAGTGCATATCAGACCTCTCTGTCTAATTAGTAGTTTAAAATGCCTATATCTTGCGTATTTCTTGGCCGATTTAAATTTGAATTTCACATTTTGAAATGGTTTTGACGGTATTTTGATATTTAGTTACGAAAAGCGATAAAAAAAATTCATGCATGTACCCTATTCTTAAGTAGTCACGTCCACATAGCGAGTCGCCTCGCGAGGAAATTGCGTTCGGTCTGTGTGTTACAGCTGGCAAGATGCGAGTTAAAAGCGAGGTGAGCGCGCTGCGAGTTCGTCGCGAGCGCGCAGCGATTTGAACGAGTCTCTTTTCAACAATATGAAATAAAAAGAGATTTCCGCTTGTAATACAAGTTACAAGCTTTTATGAAACGGGCCCCAAGTCGCATATTCGTAGGAATGTTGCGGCAAGTGATCCGCGTTTTGAAAAGTCAAGTTATATAATTTATTCCGACGAGGAAACACTTTTGTTAGTTTTGTTGACGCAAGAAAACAAAAGCAGATAACACGAATTTAAGAGCATACAATTAATCCACTGGAAGAGAGTGACTAAAATCTACAAACGAAGCAAAATTAACAATAAAAAAAAAATATATATAGATAGTAGCTGATATACACTGTACAATATGGCGTCCCAGTCTTATACGCGGCGAACTTGCTGCGCGTTCGCGAGTAAATCGTTGCGCAATCGCCTCGCTTTCAACTCGCCTGCAAATCGTCACAAAAGGCTGTTAGTGCCTCGGCCGAGCCGCGCGTGTCGGTTCCTGGCAAAGACGCCTCGGTGGTTCGCCGCGCGCACTGCGGACGTACACGTATTTTCTCGGGGAAATTTATGCCAGATAAAACTAAATTGCGTCTTGCAAACATTTACGCAACACTGATTCACGGTGACATTGCTGTGGGTGTATTCTTTACTTATTAAATAAAAACATGCGTCTAAATTTGTACTCGCCACAAACCGTAGCGATATTTTCGATAATTCTTACTTATTTGATGAACCTTTAGTAGCAAGTCAACAGCCGAGTGTGTGCGACGCCATATTGTTTTATCTGTCAAACTGGCGAACGAGTCGGCTCGGACTTTCCGCGCGCGGCATTCGGTGTGCGAAATAACATCCTCGCGAGACCGCTGCGCGGCGTCCGCCGTCTTCCTCGCTCGGAGGCTCGCTGTGTGCTCGGTGTGGGTGCGCGGTTGTGTATGTGTGCGTGTGCGCAGGCGCGGCCGGCCCCGCGGCGCCGCCCTCCCCCCCGCGCGCCGCGTCCCCCGCGCCGCCCGCCGAGCGCCCGCCGCCGCTGCCCAGCCCCATGCTGGTCCAACAGGTACACGGTATTCTTTATTCTAGAGCCCTAATTCCATTTATTTCAAGTCGGCAGACAGTTCTCCTATCCGATGGCGAAGCTACAACTGTATTTACCCGGGTGACTATTGCTGCACGATTTTGGCCGCACGGCAAAAGTCGGATGCTAGTCTGCTTTGAAGCTTGTGCATTTATTTTCAGTATAGTCACCCATGCAAATCCCGCTCACCGAAGGACTAGACGTAGCCGGTATACTATGGACCCCCAAACACGGGGGCCCTACTTTTCATCGGATCCCTTGGTTAGTCAGCTCCGCCGCTGCTTCCATCCTTCCCCATCCGCCGTCATTTCGTCACTTAATCCTATCTTATCCGTATCCTCTTTCACACGATCCATCCTTTCTTTTGTACACTTCACGTTCTAGGTACACGCTGCATCATATCCGTAAATATTATTTGTAAGTTGTGGTTTCAAAATCAGCCAACCATTTTTCAACCACTTCCTGGTATCCGAATGAGCTGAAATTTGCCATGAAATTACGTAAGTTCGATGACAATGCAAGACTATGGTACCATCGAGCTGATCTAACTATGGAGCCCGATGGTGATCATAGAACCTCTGTAATAAAATAAATGCCACCGAGTTTGGACTCTTTAGTATGCATTGTACGCCGCATTGCGGTTGATTGTGATGAACCTAATCTAACATATTGTAATATCTTTGCCTGTAACTCACATATAATTATCAATGATCAATTTCAATTCAATTTAGAATCTTCCCTGTGATTAGTTGACGGATGCCCAAAGAAAAGTACAGTCGGCTATGAAAGCTTGTCACAAAATGAAATGTTAAACAAAAGGATAACGTATGAGTCATGCTTCCAGTGTTGCACATATCCATAGGCGACAATGTCCACTTTCCATCTGGTGGCTCGTCTGCCCGTTTGTTACATGAAAAAAAAAAGTATTGAGCTTGCCTTGGGATTAGTTCGATTTGTGTAGAATTGTCCCCTAATATTTATTTAATTTAATATTATCGTCCACTTCACAGGGCACCGGTGCGAAGCCGATAGTGATCGGGCAACAAGGCAAGCTCCTCATAGCGGGACAAGGCGGCGCCAAACCGCTGCTACTGTCCGCGCCTGCGCTGCTCAACACCTCCGCAGTACTGCTGCAACCGGGCGGCAAGGCGGTGCTGCTGCAGAACATCAAACCGGTACTGTATCTAAATCTTACCTAGTAGCCGAAGCTGCTAATATATAATAGTAATAATATGAAATATTGACGTTGTGTTCCTTAAAATAGGACGTTTATGGTGCGATGAGACGAGAGGTATATAATTAAATTTCATAGAAAAATTTAAGGTCTGCAAAGCGACCTTCTTTTCAATTCGCTATGAGTGCCGCGAAAATATTCCATTGCATGTTTGAGAAAAGCATTTATACTTATCTCGGCGTGAAAAGGGATTGCCAGCCTCGTATCCCTATTCGGTCTATAACTTTGGCTGGAAATCCCTATTTTCCCGGCCTCTGCAGCGATCTACTGCTAATCAACGCGCATGTCCAAATCATGTAAAAAATTTACTAAGAATGTCGACCCAATTTTTTTCGTTCGAAACTCAATTTACACTTATCCCCGATGAAAAAAGATTTGATTGTCATATTTATCGGTCTGTGGCATCGTAACGCTTGACAAAAACCCCAAAATTTTCTGACTACAGATTTTGACATATTTCTTAAATTAAGCACATTTTGGGTACCAAATTGCAGAATAAAGTTGAAGAGCATTAAATTTCCTAAAAGTTCATTGGAGAATTATATTTTCAATATTAACGAAGATACAGCCGATCAAAGTTAGACAAAGTTTCTTACAATTTAAAAAATAGCATTATTTGTTCCGTTAATATTTCTCCTGAAAATGTGGTTCTCCAACAAACTTTTAGGAAATTTAATTTTCTTCAACTTTGTCAAGCAATGTGATACCCAAAATATGTTTTAAGCGTTTAAGAAATATAAGTCAAAATCTAAAAAAAGTGGAAATGTTGAGGTTTTTATCTCGATGTACTGGTATATATATGACCCGTGTCCGTGTGTCAGGTGACGCAGACGGTGGTGCAGGCGGCGCGGCCCACCATGCAGGTGGCGCCGCAGCCGCAAGCGCAGCCCCAGCCCGTGGTGAGTTTGCTATTTTATACCCTACCGCGTTCATCGCTCAGAATCGGGACTTTCTCACTTTACATCTATAGTATCTATACTATTATAAAGTTGTAAAAATGAAATGTCTGTACATTGTAGATATTAGAAAAAAAAATTGTAACGGATCATTTGAAGGTCACCGAATGGAAATATATATTTTTTGGAGGTTTTGTATGTTTGTATGTATCGTTGCGGCTTCATCACGCCAAATAGACGATGCGACCTTCAAGCCTTCAAGAAAAGAGCGTACTCCCACCTGAAAGGCCGGCAACGCACTTGTGACTCCTCTGGTGATGCAAGTGTCTATGGGCGACGGTGATCGCTTACCATCAGTCGACCCGTGTCTGCTCGTTTACCTCCTAGTTCATAAAAAAAAATCGGCTAAAAGAATTTCAACAATTTTTAGTACACGGGTAACTGGGTATCTCCAGATGGCTATAGGATAAATTTTACCCGACTATACTGTCGAAAAAAAGGGGGGTTATGACTTTTTCCTTCGCGAACGAAGTTGCGGGCGCCTTCTAGTATTATATAGCTTCGATGGAGTCCTCACATTAGTAATCTCGCGAGTAGACTAAATTCTGCAGCTTTTGCAGTAAGTAAAATCCGTCAATGAAAAGATGTGATAACCGCTGGACTAGTCTACTTTAGCTACTTCCATAGTATTATGTCGTATGGCATCTTACTATAGGGTAGTGCGGCTGACGTATAAGTACATTACTTACCAAGGGCTGTAAAAAAAAGAAAGCCCGAAATCGCAGGTTTTGTGACCCGACCCGCAGGCGAGGGTTGTAAATATGCGATAGAGGGCTTTCTTTTTTACTGCCCGTGGTGAGTACACAATTTTACGTCTTCATCTGGCCATAATGCGAGTCTCACCATACGCGTAGCGTTCGGTAAAACTCACATTATGGCCAGGTGTGACGTAAATGCTATTTCTGTATTGCCGAAGCGCTCTGTGATATGTTAGAAATGTGTTTACAGATCGCGACGCTGGAAACAGTTTTTTTATATCAATATTTTTTACTTAGCGAACCTTTGTTCGCGGACTCCTTCTAGTTCATGTAATAAGAAGAAATATATGTTTTTAATTTAAATTTTTCAAAGTATTTAGAATAGATATAATGAGACGTCGTCCCGTGTGGCAGGTGCAGATGGCGGCCCCGGCGGCCGCGCCGGCGCCCGCGCAGCCGCTGCTGCCGCGTAGGGGGCTCTCGCTCACGGTGCGTGCCCGCTCGCCCCGCCCGCCCCGCCCCGCCCCGCTCGCCCCGCTCGCCCCGCCCCGTCCATACTTACACACTTCTCTACTCTCTCCTGCACTTACACAACACCTAATTCCCCATGAAATAGAAAATATTTATTAAACCGATAAAAATGTGCCAACCCTAGTAACCTATCACGTCGATGAAATTGAATTTTCATAGATTATTTTAACAGAAGATAATAGCTGTTTATTGCGTAGTTTAATAATATTAAAAAAATTGCAATCTCAATGGAAGGAAATCAAACCTCTTTAAGTACTGGCGTCTTAAAAAGTCAGATCTAAAAAAATTTTGTTGATCCGCTCCATTAAATTACTAGAGTATATTCAGGTTTTCTAAAAGCTTAAGATCTGAGGCCCGTTTCTCAAAAGCTTGTATCTAGTATTACAAGCGGAAGTCTCTTTCCGATAATACGAATTAAAGAGAGACTTCTGCTTGTAATACAAGTTACAAGCGTTTATGAAACGGGCGGGCTTTTATGATTGTTGTCATTTACCTCTCAGAGGAAATTAGCTAGGGATGTAAATAGCCTTTCTGGGTAGCCTACTTTTTAATTATGTTTTCAGGGTTGCGTTTCAATGATAATTATTTTATGTTTTATTTTATTCTTTGTTTTATTTTGTAATGCTACCTACGGTTTTCAAATATTGCCAATGGACTCTTAACAAGGGACCCTTTAACCCCCTTTTGGGTTTAGGGATATTTTTTGTAACACATACTTAAAGCTGGGTCTGCTGCACCATGGTACGAATAAAATATTGTTTTGCTGACATGTTATCCATTCGCCTCGTCAAACAAAAGGCGAACAAAACGTTTACACCACGCCCCCATTTGGTTATAATAACACGTTGTGTTGGCAAAACACGATAACATGGCGCAGCGGAATCGGTTTAATACAGTCCGTTATCCAATCCAAACAATCTATCGGCGAAATACTGAAAACTTCTTTCTGATTTTATCAAGGACCATTAAAACAAGAGGACTGTCAATTTCTATACAAAAGGCCGTTCCCCGATGTCCAAACAGCCACACACTTACTACAAACGTAAACACTGAGACTTTCGACCTTACACTTCGCCCAAAGGTATTCCCCTTGGGCCGCTAGTAGAACGCCGCCGCCCGCGCGGTCTCCGCCACGGTCACGCCGAAGCTCGTACCAATTGCCACAGCACAATTCGGCGTCTGCTACGGAACCGTCGAGATTCGTTTCAGTAGCAGCTACCAATGACAGACGCTCAGACAGCAGAAGGTTGGTTCTCCAACCACCGTACATTTTGGTAATAGAAATTTATTTCAAGCTTCTTGGTTTTTGCGTCTGTGCTTTTTGGGTGACATCTTTCGGGGTTTTCGCTCCTGTTACTGACCGCTTTGGGCTCGAAATAACTGCCGCCAAGGCTTGACTGCAATGCCCTCCGCCCACTTACTGGGATCCATCACCGTTTCGGCTAACCGTGAAGGGGTGGCAAGTTAAAAAGATGCGTAGTTTCCTCTGGCTTTCAGTGCTTCAATTTCGCAGATGTCCTCCCCACATATTGCTACAAGGTGGACACGAACCATTTCCACTGTTGTGCCGATCTTGAGATAATACACATGGATGTATTTCGTTCTCTCTAATGCTTCAAGCTGAGTATCACCGGGCACGGCGGTGCCCCGCCTAACACCCAGGGATTTACGTGGTCGTTTGATCTCAGTCCGACCGCTATCATCAAGATATGCACTATCATCGATAATATTAGCACTAGCACAGATCGTTTGCCGGTTTCCTTCGTGCCGGACAGTTGGAATAGTGGCAGTTTCAGGGTTGGAGGTTGATGGTTGTGATAACAGGGACGATGCTGGCATTGATTCGTGTCCTGTGCTGACGCGTCCCGCTGTGTTATTAAGGGCCTGGTCTGGACTCGAACGGCACAATTTTCAATGGCCCAGTTTTAGTCGGGACATTTTTCGACGACCCAGGATTATCTGCCTTAGGCTTCGGTAGAACTGGCTTAGTTTGCTTAGCCTGCATGGTGTTAGAGGAATTGTCCCTATTACGCTCTAGGACACACGATGCATTCACTTTAATTGCTAGTTCTAATTTTACTTCAAGTTCCCATAGCCTGCTGTCTAGCCGAGTTACTGTACAGAACATGGTAGCAAATTGTTCTTTAATGGTATTGCTAATTACATTTATCAGGCGCTCGTTTAGCGCTTGGTGCAGCTCATCTCGAATTATTTCTCTAATACTGCTCGAGCAAAGCGAGTTATTAACATCTGCGTGATCAATGAGGTTGAGCCCGGCATTTGAACCAGTCCTGTTTGATTGATGCCGACGAAGTGTAATATTATCTGCCGATATCGCATCGATATCGTTTAGGTCTAGCAGGCACCTGGTATTGATGCCGCCTCCTGCTCCACGTGCTGGGGTATTCGTATTATCGCCTTTTGGCTGCTTGCACACACATTGTTGACATTTCCAGCCACTTTCCAGTGATTTATCACAACCACATTTCAAGTCATTTATGTATAATATTATTTACGATGCAATTGTCTATGGGCGACGTTGATCGCTTACCATCAGGCGACCCGTCTGCACGTTTGCAGTTTCCCGTCATAGAAAAAAAAAATAACTTTGCGTGACAGTATTTAAATGCTACGATTTATTTGATATTAGCTGTTTACGAAGTTATTGTTACTGTACTGTTTGTTTGTTCAATTATACCATCGACAAATGTTTAGTTTTAAAGCGCCATCTAGTTTTTGCCTGAATATCTCCTTCCAATCGGGGCACGATTGCAAGTATGGCAATTGAGAGTCCTCTTGTTTTAATCGTCCTAGGTTGTTATTCAGTAGCGAATTATTTCACACCGTCTGTAATAGTAAATTTAATATATACAATTTAACGTTTGTTTGCAATTAACTCTGTTGATATAATTTTTAACATTAATAAAGGCCAAGCCACACCGGATGCGTGTGCATGGCGTGCACGTATACGTACGCGTGGCGTGCGCGTTGTAAAGTACGAATACCCATAAGAGATGACACACCGCTGCGCACGTGCACGCCACGCAAGCGGTGTGCCATCTACTATGACATTTCATAGGAAACAACGCGCACGCCATGCACACGCACACGTGCTGCTCACGCATCCGGTGTATTCCGGCCTTATTCGATCCGTTAAATGTAGTTGCAATAGTCAACTGCATAAAGGTATACACGATTAATCCGTCCAAATATATCTTCGATAGATCCCGTTAATAGAGTTGGGAGATGATATATGTAAACTGACTAATCGTCTAAATCTTTTTGGAGCTGACCGTGTACCCAAACGGTCTCGTCCACTCCGTCAATGTAGAACCCAGGATAAACCTGTTTATAGATATAAATGTAACCCATTAAAAAAAACCGGAGATAACCTAATTTAACGTAGCATGATAGGTAAGGCTCGTATAACTAAGGCTAGTATTAACTAAGTGTGGAGGAGTGTAATATATGTAAATGTAGGTAGACTTAAGTTCATACTTGTCATTGTGTGGGTGCTTGGACACTTGGTACACCTCACTTCGAATATGAATTGACAATTTATTTATTTTGCAGCGTGAACAAATGCTGGAAGCCCAAGACATGTTCCGGAACGCGAATCGCGTCACTCGTCCCGAGAAGGCGCTTATCCTCGGCTTCATGGCTGGCTCCAGAGGTACTTACTCTTCCATCATTATTCTGAAGAGCACTGTAGAGCAAGGTTCCCAGATAGTTAGACACGACACACTCTCATGAAGGGAGGGGCACGCGTAGAGTGATCCAACTGAGTTTAGAGAGCTTCAAAATTAACCGATGAACCATTATAAGAAAAAAATGAAAGGCACATAAGGCTAAAGGTTGGGGAACTTTACGGTTAGAGCAAGGCGACCTCTCGGTATACTGGAGAAGTCTTAGCCTAGAAAAATTCTTCCTGATATTCACAGGCATTTATTGCAGGAGAAATACACACTTCCTTATCACTAGTTCTCCTTTTAATCCATGTTGCCCGAAACCCTACAATGTTACCGTGGCACCACACGACACCGTATTCGCCAAAAAATCGTGTTACATCTGTTTTGTTTTTTAAGTCAAACGAAAGGAATGCAACGAATATTTAGCGCATACGGCGCAGTGTGATGAAACGCACCCAATATCGTTTTGGAAACAAGCACTATGCGCAACGCGAGTCACTAACACATTCACTGTCCCCGTAAAAAACGGGCAATGACAATTTCATAAGTCTAAATGCGCATCCAGTGTGTAGAAGTGACTCCACACTGGAGGCATGGACCCCTGACAAGCAATTGGGTGACTCACAACTGGGGGCATCCGGACAGGGAACGTGTTAAAGCACCCCACCAACTACGATATTTACTAGAAAACTGTTGCCCAAGTTCGAAAATGGTTAGGAGAATAGGGATGATGACTAAATTTTAATAATTGATCCGTCATTTAGATTAGTATAACATATTAGACACGTATTTTTTATTTTTTTACGTAAACAAAAAATAAATTGAGTTAAAATGTCGCTTGACGTCACTTCTAGGCACAAATTGTGCCTAGGAGTGACGTCACAAGCCCTCACTCTTAAACTTAAATGCGATTTATCTGAGTATTTTCTTATTATTTTGGAAAAGCAAAAAATACTTGTCGAATATTTAAATTTTATCTCACTTACGGACTAATTAGAATTAAGATTTTCATACCCCGTCATCATGCCTATTGAGTTGCCTAAAAACTTTTCTTTCTTTCAGATAACCCTTGCCCCAATCTTGGCAACATAGTGACAATAAAACTATCAGAAAACATCGAGAACGTCCTACAATCAGACGACACATACCTCACCATGCTCTCGGAGATGCACTTCCAGATGAACTACAACAACGGACAGTGGACCCGCCTCAAGAAGTACCGGCATATAGACGGCATGGTGCCTCAGAAAATACCTCCTGGCTCCACCGTCATATCGGCCAATAACCAACAGCCGGTGGTCTCGATAGCCAACCAGAGCGTGAGTTAAGATTAGGTTATTTATTGTTGTTGATTTTGGATGCCGTGTGGTTTTGCGGCAGAAATACCGGCTCAGAGAATGGTGCCCCAAAAAACACTTTGCTGCACGTTCATTATAATCCTTTTGCAGATTCTACACGCTTGTTATATATATTAGAATAAGCAGAGGCTATATTTCTGTCTTTCTCTCACATGAGTATGTTGGCGCTTGGCAAACCTGTGGACTTTAGCATATGACTGTTAGCAGGTCGTACCGATTCAGTTGACAATCGGAGCATGAGTTAAGATTAGGTTATTTATAGTTAATATTTTCTTCTGTTTCCGCGATTATTACTCATTGAAATAAAACAATTTAACGGATTATGGCATGGTCACGGGAGGACCGTGACCATGGAAAGCTGGAAAGCTTCCGAAACGTCGGGAACTAAAATGAGATAATATACGCGATATAATCCGTTAAATTGTTTTATTTATAGTTGTTGATTTTGGATGATGTGTGGTTTTTAGGCAGAAATACTTATTCATATAAGTAGATAAAATTTTGCCGAATGAAATATCTCGCTGCACCATCATATTGGCCAATAACCAGTAGCCCGTGGTCTCGATGGCCAATCAGAGAGTGCGTTCAGATTAGGTTATTTATAGTTGTTGATTCTGGATGCCGTGTGATTTAGCGGCTGGAAATACCGGCACATGAATGCCCTAAAAATATCTACCATATTGGCCAATAACTGCTAGCTGGTCTTTTCAATTGTCAGCCAAAGCGTGGGTTAAGATTAATAAATGTTTCGTGGCAGAAATTGATATGGAATTGCTCTCCAGAAAAACCTACCAAATGGGCCAATGAGTATTAACCGGTCGTATCGACAGGAATCAAGAGCATGAGAAACAATTTCATTATTTATATTTTTTGTTTTTGGATGCCTCCTAGTGTTGTGACAGAAGCTCAATGGCGGCTTAGGATTTTGTACAAGTCGGGAGTTTGTTATTTTAGTAAAAATGTAGTGTGTGAATTTCTGATTCGATGGGTACTTACAGATACAGTCAAGTTTTTAAAATTCAAAATTCATTACAACACTATTGCGTACCTCAAAAAGAAGTAAACAGAAAACACAAGTCAAAAGTATTATCTGATGTACCTATACTTTTTTACTCTCATTTGCTCAAAGGTTAACTGGACGAGATCCCTTATAGGGACAGGTACGCCTTTGTACATATCAGTGTTTTGTAATAATTTGTTTGTGTAATAATAATAAGGTAAAATTTCAATGGAAATAAACAACAGTCTTATCGCTATAGAGTTAATAACTTCGCTACGCTATAAAACTCGTAGGCATTTCAGTAGTTCATCGGGCATTGGCATCTCTTGAAAAACTTAACTATACTATATTAATTTGATAATTATGATTCTCATGTTTTACAATAAAACTGTATGTTATTTCGCCGACAAAATCACACTGTATACCGTTGAAATGTTATGTATAGTATAAGGAAGTAGCAGATATATTGAGAATTGATTAATTTAGAAGAACACTAAAAGATATTTGATTGTGGAGTACGTTCAGAAACCAATGTAATATCAAAGTTTCCTTTATTTTACGACTATTTAACTCCGTAGTCAAATGCGGTATGTGTGCCACGGGGGTCAGGCGACAAAGGGGTTGAACGGGTAGCGGACGGAAGGCGTCCTCTCAACCTCTGTCGCCACGCCCCGCGCCTCTTACCGCAGGCAACGTCTCAGTTAAACAGTAGCCCTTTATAGTGTCAATATTATCACTCGTTATGATCCTTTTTAGCGTCGATAACCCTGAGTGATATTTCCGCGGCAAAACTTTTGATATCATGTGGTTTCTGAACGCAAATTGGGGCCTATGTACATGGCGTTATTTAAATGATCCGTCACAGGTACAGTACAGTATGGTCTGTGGTCTTAGCCTGTCCAGGATGAACGAAAAAAGAAATCTGTCACGGTACGTTTTAAGAACGCGCGTTTTTGATTCTACAGCCCAGTATACTAACTCACGTGCTTATTGCGTTTGTATCGATACAAACGCCCGTCGACGACGCGTTTAAAAAACGCGATGTGCCTAAACCCTTAATCGACAAGTGAACAACATACTTGAATATTGATTATTTCAACAATACAATGTTTTTTCTGTATAATTATGTGAAGCGATAACATGAAAATGTTAACAATTAAAATTGTATGACTTTTAAGACATTAACAGAATATTATCGCTGTATTATCACCACCTGTATTTCAAAATCTAAGTGGTAATAATGATCTCACGAATTCTGGCTGTAATCTTGTTTAAAAGGAAATCTAAACTTGAAATGTCCAGTGCTTATATGTCATCTCTTTCTGGAAAGCGTGTATGAGTGAGATGAACAGATACTTTCATATCATATTCGGTAAACTACGCTCATTTAGCTTACCTACACACAATATTTGTAAAATTATCTTTGATACGTTATCTTAAGTTGCTCTGATCATTGCGAGTGCCAAAACATGTATTATTATATTCAGAGATTTAGCCTTTTCAGCGCCAAAGCTGGCAAATCAAAAGAGATCTGTCATCAAAAATTCGAGCCACGGACGCCATCGTCAGCATTCACCGTTCAAACTAAATTTTTCACTCTGATTTTTTTTTATTGATCAAAGACTGAAGATATGAGAAGTATACACTTTTTGCAATAACTTCTTTTTAAAAGTTTCATTTTATTTTAATGCTGTCTGAGTCTCGTCGTGCTGCTTGGCGCTTAAAAGGTTAAAATACTTAAAGTGAGAGCCTTTCTTAATAGCGAATATAAATATGCAATAATAACTTGTCTCAAAAATGAAATTTCTCATAGAAACTCATTAGATTGATATGACACACGGCATATGTATGTAACGGGTGGAGTTCAAAAAGTTGGACACATTGGTGCAATTAAATTCTCTATGAATGTTTCCCTTTGTGTGACGAACATTTATCATAATCATACAGCTGTATTGAATATTTTCGTTGCACTGTGGAATATTTCAATTTCGTCGGGCTTGTATGGTTAACTAACGACCCGGCGACGACTTGCGCGAATTGCGGCGCAGGAGCGTTTTATCTGTTCACTGCGCGGTCGAGACGCGCAACGAACTGTAGTTAGTTGGAATCACACGCAATGAATTAGAAAAACCGCTGCCGCTGCCGCCGCCGCTCGATGTCCTGTCCGGGCCGTAACGATGGTCCAACTTTTTGGGCTTCACCCAACTAGGTTTATAAGATGGATCGATCATGTTTAAAATATATCAAAATGACCAAGTAATTGTACGGTTGCCGTCGCGGCGAGGTGTGATAAAGTATGGTGTAGCAGAAAAAATAAAGATACTTATTATTCGTGACAGTCATGTAAGTTTGTGTCTCTGAAGCTAGCCTCGCTACAAACAATAGGGTAGTTTCATAGGTGAACAAAATATTATTGTAATTATTCCGTCATTCAGTTACATTATCAAAAAATATTGGACACGTATTTTCCCTTTGTCAATCAAACAAAAAAAGACAGATTAAGCACGTCTAAGTTTGGGGGTGGGGGTGCATGATGTCACGCCGTGCGAAAAACGGCCGCAAGGGGAACTTTAACGGGTTATATCTTCATATTTTTTTGTTTAATCGACGAAAGAATAAACACGTGTCCATTGTTTTCTGACAATGTAAATAACGAACTAATAATTTTTTTAGGACACAAGCCTATTGCTACGACGCTACTGGGGTCGCATTCCACTTTGCAAATAGATATACAATACAAATCCTATAGCAATGAGATATTACTATTTCGGTATTCCAGTTGCGGAAAAGTAAGCAGTTGTATTGCTAAGCTAGCACGTTATTCGACTTACGCATATTGTTTTTAGATCGTATTGCTTTTAAGAGCGTTTATACCTGATGAACTGGCAACGTCGCATATTTTATCATTTTGCTTCATTATATTGTGGTATTTGAATGAAACTTCACGGTATGTTCAATACATACCCTGCACCTTCAGAATTTATGATGCGTTTAATTCACCTTATCATCGCTTTTGGCTTTATTTTCTTACAAAACAAGATATAGACATGAATTCATTTTTAGAGCTTTAGTTGCGGCAATAACATAAAATTTTGCATTGTGCCAGCGTAACTACCGAAAACGTAATGAATGTATTGAAAACATGTCCAAGTTACATTCATATTTCTCAAAATAATCAAGAAAAACCTAGAAATATGCGACGTTGCCAGTTAAGCGGGTATAAATCCTCTTAAATGTTAAATCGCTTGCAAAAGCGAACTGTCAAACTGATGTAAGCGCAATCGAATTGCGATACGAACTGTCATTTATAAAACCAAATGTGATTCAAGAGATCTGACAAAATTGCGATTCCGATTTCAGATAGCTAATTTCTAATTTCAGAGACGCAAGCTATGTGGCACGAAATCATTGTTATACGAGAATTCTGGGCTTTGATTATGTTAAAATACTAAAATTTAAAATTATGAACGTCAAGGAAATGACTTCGACCGAAATCTGTGCCCTTAGAGGCCTCGACGCCTTTTGCCGCTATATAGTGTTATAAGGTTATAAGGTAAACGTCACAATGCATGTCTGCTTTATTCCAGCAATAGGGATGATGAATAAATTTTAATAATTTTGTAATTTTAATGTAGATTAATAGAAAAAATTGGACACGTATTATTTCTTTTTTTACTTAATTGATAAATAAAGGCGATACATTGAGTCAAAATATCGCGTGACGTCACTCCTAGGTACACATTTTACTTAGGAGTGACGTCACGGGCCCCCACTCCTAAACTTTACTGTGATTTATCTGAGTATTTTTTTATTATTTTGCAAAAGCAAAAAATACGTGTTCAATATTCTTTTATTATCTAACAGGAGGACTAATTAGAATTTTGATTTTCATATCCCGTCATCATGCCTATTGACACTATGTTTGTCATATCTACTGCTACGAATCACAGACTAATAAGAGATACTACGTATCAGACTGCCAACTCAGAAACAAATATTATTTGCACTAGGTTTTGTTTATATATATTTAATCTGTACGATTAGTGTTGACTGACGTTAATTTTTTTTCTATTCGAGATTGCAATATGGCAAGGCTGAATACGTTACGATCAGCCAAAGTGGTCCCGGTTCATTGAATGAGGTCTAATATTTAGAATGAATAGTTACCGGCACGTAAATTTGAACACGTGACTCCAGTAATTGTATTTACGTGATCAAATTATATTCTGAGAATTATACCTCAGTGGCAAAAAAATAAAACACACATTATTTGTTAAAAGATTTATTTTTCAATTTCTTTTTAAATTTGTCGTAAGCTTTCTTCTGTATTGCAAGTAAGACGTCTGTCCCCTTTAATATTTTGTTGGTTGTGTTGCACCAATTCATAATTGTGAATCGGACAGTCAGAGCAATGAAATGACTGAGAATAGTTTTGTGCTCGGCGCAGTCAAATAAACAAAATGAATTCTTGGACATAATGTTTGCTAGTTCTGCGGGCGATAATTTTGCAAGATCATCAACCACTAAGTATTTTCTCAGAGCACGGGAAATGGTGTAAAATAACGTCCTCTCGCAAAGTTCTACAAACACGGCACTCTTAAAACATTTTGCCAAAAGCAAGACAGGATAAACACAAGGACATCACTCGATAACACATTACTGTGGCAGTGACAGAATGAATTTCGACAAATAATATATAGATGACAAGACGAGTGTATTGACAAAGCAACAGCTAATCACAGCAGAGAAAAACGCCAGTCAACATTAAAAACAACATGGCGCTAACGTACGCGTTTTGTTATACGAAGATTACCAGCTGTGCCACGAATTAAGATTGAAGGTACCAATGAATGGGGCAGTATCGGGCACTGGGACATTTACCTTACAATGTTTTATCGCTTGTCTTATGGGCTGCCGTGCTAGTTTAACAAGCCGTATTTTGATAGGTATAGCCATATATTTTACGTCTATTTGCACGGCAGTGGGGACGAACCGGTATTTCTACCACAACAGTCAATTGCGGCGCATTGTCCAGCGACAACATTGTCTATCTCATTCTATTCAATACAAAGCGAGGACGACGGGTGATGCTGTATCCGGCGGCAAGCAAACTTGTAGTCATACTAGCTAGGCTATAAAAAGCCTTGCAATTTTTACTTGTTTTCATAGTATTTGGTGATGAAACTTGTGAATTAACATATTCACTACCAAGATTTGTAGCGATAACTTGCTACGATCAGAGCGTCCACCTGGTCCCTATTCCACAACCGTGACAACGACAATTTTATGTTCACGGCGATTCCTGCAAGCTCGATACATCTCCTTACTTTATACTGGGCACGTAATGTACGTGAAATTCGGCAATTTCACGTACATTACGTGCCCAGTATACAGTAAGGAGATGTATCGAGCTGTCGCTCGACATTTGTCACGATTGTGAAATAGGGGCCTGGCAAGTTCCTGGTAGTGAAAGTGCTAAAACATACAAGAATATAAGTAAGTTTGTTGCTTTGCTTATACAATTCGCAGAAGTAATATAAAACTCGATGAAGTATTGTTTTTATTATAAGGAAACATTTTTATCTCTGTCTGTTGTAAACTAGAACTGGGCACTGTGATGCCCAGTTTACTTAGCAAAAATCGATTTTAACACTTTCGCTACCAAGCTTTTCGTAGCTCTACACACTTCCTCTACACAGGGGAAACGCATGGTATCGGCTACGCGGCTAAGAACAGAGCCCGCTAGGCGGGTTCCTGACAGTGAATGTGTTAAAAGAACATGATCGCTTTCTAACCTTTAACCCAAAAGGTTTAAGAGAAATGTACATTTATATGAAAAGGCTGAGTCGATATGTATTCAAACTATACGGCTTCTGAGTAGGAAGGAATTAAGTTTATTTGCGTTAAGATTATGTTGTGAGGGGCCGGGCGGAAATCGTTTTATTTTATTATAGATAAACTCAAAAAGAAAACATACGAATGTGTTTCAGAGTGTCTACGGGGTGGCTTTCTCTGGGCCTTTAGTCTATTTTCTGAGACGCCCTGTATATGAATGCATTATTTTTTGTGAGATTAGAATTTTTCTTAGTTCCCGTACAGTTATCCCAATGGATAGACTGAATAATATATGTATTTTATTTTTGTTTTTACATTTACATAAAGTACAAATGTAGTGAACTTATAAGGAAATTATAAATTGGGAAAACTCGAAAACTACAATGTGTACGCTATTGAAGTTAGAAATTATCGTATTTTCATTTAATTTCATACAGTAATTTATATAAGATATAAATCGTCACTAGCTGGTCAGACTATTTAATTGACGTTTATTTTTTTGACCAGGCTTTTTTTCGATGCGAAATTTTTATAAACTACTATTTTTTTAAATATCTCGATTTCATTTAAAAAATAAATTTTAACTGTTTTTTTATTCTAAAAGACAAGTAAAGCGTAGGCGACAGTCGGCGCGTAGAAAATCATAAATAAGCACTATCACAAGGCGGATTTAGTATAGAAATTGAACTATTGTTTTTTGGGTTCCTTGATAATGAAATAATGAATTAACAAAATTGGTGTCGATTTAATTGATTGGTAATTATAAATGTTGTAAATTACCGGTCACAACTTCTAAGCTCTTATCTTCTTATAGAAATCTTATTTTTTTATGTCTGTCCGTCTAAATCAGTAGCCAATATAAAATGACCCCACATCGCGGACATTTTGCTTAGGAGTATGGCTCTGCTAACACTGGATTTTCATAGATACGGCCATTTTAGAGTATACTTTGAACGGGTTTTAGCGTATACTTTGAACGGGGCCCTCGGGGCACAGTCCGACTCGCACACGGCCGGTTTTTTTTTTAAAGTAGTGACGAAATACTTAGTCATAAAGGCGATAATTTGTAGACTCGTCAATAACGTTACGGTTTCGTTTTAGTTTTCGAATCGTCTCGATGTTCACTACACCTGTACCGCCCCAACTGCGCCCCGCGTGTGTTTTGTATTATGTAGCTAGATTTACGTTCGATGTTTTTTCTATAGATATTTAATATTCACCATGTATATAGTAGATAGTACAAAAAATATTAAATGAAAACTATTTAAAATACACCTTTCATTTTCATTTACCCGAATTTTTAATAGTGGGGAAAAACTACTAAATTATTGCACCAGATGTCGCCACTATTGTATGAAGACCGTGGCTTTGCCAAAATTTGTAGCGATATTGTTCGCGGAGAAAAAAACCTTCCTTTAGCGCAGTAGGGTAAAAATCCTATCCTATAACCATACCCGGATGTTTAGCTATCCTTGTACCAAAAATGGTTCTGATCCTTTCAGCCGTTTTGACGTCACGGGGCCGCGAAGGTACTCCGTCCTAGAGATGGCGTTGTTATCAATTTTATACTGTGTTTGACATTCGTGGATCCCGTTGTTAAGATTTTTCTTGGAATCATCACCACTGTAACATAGAATATATAAAAGATATGAACGACGTGTTCAGCGGTAGTAATAGCTCCAAATACGCCCGGAATGGCGCTAGAGTAGCAAGCATTTCTTCGTTCTTCTGTCTGAACTCTGATGTTAAAATAAATATTTAATCATGATCAAAATTATTTTTCTTGCATCCTTGAGGGTTTTTAGTGCCAGTGTTATAGTAATTTATTTAACGCACTTGCTATTGTGGCGTCACTAATTTAACGCCCTTTGACGGGCACAGTCTTGAAATCAATACAGTCATCCGACGACGCCGTCTAAACAGAGCAATCGTGCGGGGTGCAAAGGTCAAATCAAAACAAGTATAGTTGTACCTAATTTTGTAATAATTATATACATTTAATCAGAATATTTCACTTGTTCCGGCTCACTTATTTGCTTTCTGTACATGTCCACCAGAGGGAGACATCGGGACAACACTGAAAAATTACACCAATTTCAAACAACTTATTAGTACTAGTCTTCCTACTTTTGACGCTAGATGTCGCTAGTGGTGACATCAGTGATCTTATTCATATTGGACATTACGGAAAGTGGATATTTTTCTAATTGGCAATAAGAATAAGACTAAACATTTGCGGTTGCACCGGGCCGCAGGATAAAAGAAGGCCATCCTGAATAAGGCTGTCGATCCACTGGAGCGGAGTTGTTCGAAATGGACCAAAGAAGGTGCGTCGCTGTTGAAACCCACACAAACAAATTGGAATCTGCGGAATGTAATTGGTTAGTTTCGCACAGCTCCAGTGGATAGGCAGCCCAAAGAAGCGTAGCGTCTATCTTCCTATTCATTACAAACTGTTTAATTTCCCAACTTCGCTTCAACAGCGCTTCTTCGAAACCGAAACTATTGTGTGTCAGGTTTGTTTTATAAACGTGCCGTAAAGTTCACTTCAAGGAGTGAATGAGTGAGAGCACAGTCACCAGCATCAATATCTGTCATAATAAAGCGGGCTAAAAATATCTGACACGTCCTTACGCCGCTAGAAATTGAGTCGTGACAGATATTTGTGCGCGCTTTGTTGTGGCAGATATAAATGCTGGTGACTGTATCAGGTCCATCTCTAAACTCACTCCAAGGAACAGCTTTGGACTCTTACCGAAGAGGAAGACAACCTCGGAGAGGAAATTAGGGAAGGACCAGCGCTCCTCATGCTTCAGCGAAAGCAAGAAGTCCACGAGGGCCACTGGAAACCCGACCACGATGAAGGCGAGTGTGTACCACAGGTATATCTGTATTAATGACCCGTTTTCCTGAAAATAACGCGAATTGTAACGATTTCGTTATTAATACATTACTTGACTGACAGTGACAGATCAAATCCATACTAATATTATAAATGCGAAAGTGTGTCTGTCTGTCTGTCTGTTACCTCTTCACGCTTAAACTGCTGAACCGATTTGGATGAAATTTAGTATGGAGATAGTTTAAGTGCCGGGGAAGGACATAGGCTACTTTTTGTCCCGGAAAAATACCCTTATCCGCGATAAACGAGTTTAAGGCGGACGAAGTCGCGGGCAGAAGCTAGTCAGTTTATATATATGTACTGCCATTCCGGGACTGGGAAGTCAACGTTACAAAAAGTTTAACTAAAACTTACTCTTAGGAACAGTCAGCAAAGATAAATATCCATACAAAGTTCCAAAATATGTATACACCACAACCATAATAATAAGACCTGTATACATATTTTTGAAACTTTGCGGTGTATACATACAACGTGCTCGTGAGGAACCCAAATAATTTTACCAGCGTATACCTGAGATCATTAGGACCAAAAACGGACACGAATTCCAGGCAAATCTAGCGTTGTTTTAAAGATATCATCATTTTTCATGTAAACAATTTATTGTAATTACTAAAGTGGATTAAGCTCTTTTGGTTGTGACGTTGCCACGTATGTTTCCAAGTGTCGCGTCGCTATTGACAGACTTCAAATTGACAGCTACCACTCATTAATTAATGTCATCCTTTTTTGGAAAAATAATCGTTACCATTTTATTAAAAAAGATAATTTTCATAGAGAAGCGAAAGTTATTTAAGGTTTATTTACAAATATCAACAATAAATATATAAAAAATAATTGTTGAATTTGACTTGGGTTCATATAACATTATTTGGTCCTAATGACCTCAGATATACGCTGGTAAAATTATTTGGATTCCTCACGAGTACGTTGTATTGGTGCCCTTGACTGTACCTATATCGACCCACAACGCTAAATAACACACTTTTTTATAACTACTAATTTAACTTGCTTTGTGTGTGTTCTTTTTGTTTAAGAGTAAACCTTATCTCGTTTGACTTAAAGACTAATTTAGTGTAAAAGTAATTTGCACTTACAATGCCTTACATTTCGAAGTGGCAGTTGTGGCCACAGTTAACAATGCATATAGGTAATGAGTATTGTTCATAGGATACAAAGCTAAGTGATTCGCTCTAGAAAAAGAATTTTGACTATGTAACATCACGGGTAATAGAGATCCGTGTGACAGCGCTGCTGCCACTTGTGTCGCCATCTAATGGAAAATGTTGTGACTAGACTGAACCCCTTGCAAAACTAACCATGAGCGCGCCGTATATCAGCAGCAGGTTGGCGACGCGGGAGAGCGCGCGCGTGACCGTGCGCAGCGTGCCGACGTGCCCGCGCGCCGCGCAGCACCCCGTCGCGGGCGACAGCGCTGCGTCCGCCTGTGTCGCCATCTACTGGAAACCACACCACTTCCTTCATGTTGTCGAAAACGGAAAGCATCAAAACTACGGCATAATATGTACCTACCCGCTTAATACCAGTACTACTTCATTAGAGCGAGTCGAGACCAGGGACTCGTTTCTCAAAAGCTTGGAGGACCATAATTTTGACCTGTGCTCTGGCACATGTACTTACCACTACTTCACGTATTAGGGACGAACTGAAGGTGGTCGAGTGTAAAATTTAAGAATGACACCCCAGGGCGAAATGCATTGCTGTTTTTAAATACGAAAAAACTGCAACACTTATAGAATAACTTCAGTGTATCTTGAGTTCTCCTCACTCGCGCAAATGTGTATGGCAAATGTGTACAAAAATTTAATTTATATTTAAAAAAAAACCCCGACACAAACCTAACCCTCGTCATCAGAAACTTAAGAGCCAGGCTCTTGTCGGTGGAAAACCTAACCCTATAAGAAGTAAAATAAATAATGTTTGGGCGTGGTCCTTTAACTTTAATATCTAAATACATAATTTAATCATTATTTTCAATACTTTTAAACTTAGTTACAAAGGAAGTTATAATAAGCACAGTTATATTCATTATACGCCTTAGGACTTTATACCCATTATGCATCTATAATCTCAACAGCAGCTAACAAAAAAACTGATGACCTTGAAACGGCTGAAACGATTTTGATGTCTAAGAACCACCGCTAGAGACCCTGCTTTCAAATAATAAAAAAAACCGCCTCCAAATCGGTTCACGCGTTTAAGGGTCGATACAGACGGACAGCTTTTGAACTGCAACCCAGCTGCAAAATGGCAGTTCAAGTGCAGTTCTGCTGCAGTTGGTGTAACTGCATCCAAACTGCAAACCGACTGTGCAGTCCGCTTGCATTTGCCATGCAGTCCTGTCAAACGCACACCGACTGCAAACTGGCTGCACGGTCGTAATGAAGATACATTGCAGTTGGAACGACTGCAATATAACTGCATTATACCTGCAATGCCACCTCTTGCAAATCCCCGGTTATCTATTCAGTTCAGTTGATCGATTGGGTAAATACGCACTTGACTTTTGTTGGTAAAAATGGCTAGTGAGGATGAGGATCGTACGGAGAAAAGTACCTTTCATACAGATGCATTTATAAGCACAGTTAAATCCTTTCCATGCATTTGGAAATACAATAATGAGCCGTTCTATTGCAGTTGCTTCAACTGCAATACGACTGCATTACGACCGTGCAGCCAGCTTTCAGTCGGTGTGCGGTTGACAGGACTGCACGGCAAATGCAAGCGGACGGCACAGTCGGTTTGCAGTTTGGATGCAGTTACACCAACTGCAGCAGAACTGCACTTGAACTGCCATTTTGCAGCTGGGTTGCAGTTCAAAAGCTGTCCGTCTGTATCGACCCTTAAACGCGTGAACCGATTTGGATGCGGTTTTTTTTATTATTTGAAAGCAGGGTCGACTGCATTACGACCGTGCAGCCAGCTTTCAGTCGGTGTGCGGTTGACAGGACTGCACGGCAAATGCAAGCGGACGGCACAGTCGGTTTGCAGTTTGGATGCAGTTACACCAACTGCAGTAGAACTGCACTTGAACTGCCATTTTGCAGCTGGGTTGCAGTTCAAATGCTGTCCGTCTGTATCGGCCCTAAGAGAGGTACCACAGACACACACACATAGAGGTTAAACTTATAACACTTCCGCATACACACACTGTTGCCTAACCGGTCTGTGGAGAGGATATTCTTAACCCCCGGCAAAAAAAAATAAAAATGTTAAAAGCTTAATGTGTGTATCTGTGTTTCTGACTGTGGCACCATAGCTCCAAAACGGATGAATAGATTTCGATTTAGTTTTTATGTTCGTAAGGTGACTTCGTTGGGTTTGTTCTCAACTGTGGTTCAAGAAAATCGTATTTGCAGTTTGAAGAGTGTCAGCCTTTTCTCTAGATGTGTTGAGGGTTTTTTAACTTCATCGATTACTCATTCATGGTTATGCAGTCTGATGCGAAATTGGCACCGTTTCTAACAGTTCTGGTAGAAATACACGCCAATAACCTACTGCCAGTATCAGTGGCGTAGCGTGCCTTAGACGGGTCCTGTATCGAAATTTGTTGAAGGGCCCAAGTGAAGTGTAAAAATCTTCGGGCCCCCTAAGGCGGGAGCCCTTTTACCCCGGGACCCCCGTATCATTTATACGGCTGATACGGCGGTAGCTACGCCCCCGGCCTATGTTATCCGTGCATCCTTCTACCAACTAAAATATCTAATTATTGAACGAGGATTCACCATAAATCCTACACCAATACATGGTGTTTTCAAGTAGCTTAAAGGCACTTAAAGATCTGCCGATCTTAGCCAGTGATGAAAGATTTACATACCAGCCCTATAATTGCAATGAGAAACATGGAGGTCTCAATTTGTATCGTAAATCCCTTATCCGAGGAAGGTCCGAGAACATCCTTATTATTCCAAATTCCCATCTCGTCTATAAAATAAATCAGTTTCAACAATATTAAGTACAGTTTAATAGATGTGTGTTATAACAATAAGTGTATACTTTGATGTAGTGATGACAGTTTTGTCATGCTTACATTACATACCTACATAATTATTATATTATTTCCATAGACAAAAATAAATATACCATAAAATCGTTATGGTACTATCTATAAAGATTATAAAGTCGTAGAAATTAAATGTCTGTACATTGAAAATATTTGCAAAAAAATAATTGATATAATAGTATATATATATATAGATAGAACTTTTTTTTTCGATGATGTGTATGTTGGTATGTATCGTTGTGGCTTCATCGTGCCAAAACGGCTAAACGGAGCCTCAGACCAAGAAAAAAATATAGACATGACATTACGAACAATCTTGTGAAGCCGTTTTTAGGGTTCCGTACCAATAATGGTAACAAAGGAACCCTTATGGTGCGACTCTGTCTGTTTGTCTGTCTATCTGTCCGACTATTAAAGCGCCATATCTCAAAAACTACTCATGATATCTATTTGAAATTTGGAATATTTATAAACATGGTCAGCCCACGTGTATTGCAAAGAAAATATTTAAAAATATATTTTTATTTTCTAAAAAAACCACGAATATGAGGGAAGCAAACATTAAAAGTGTAAAACAATTTAACGGATTATATCGCGTATATTATCTCATTTTAGTTCCCGACGTTTCGGAAGCTTTCCAGCTTTCCATGGTCACGGGAAGACCGAGAAAAGATGTATTTTCCTCTGTCAAAGTTACAATTTGTGCAAACTACCCATTTTTTGAAAAAACACAAATAAAGGTGTACATACATGCCAGATGGGCCTAAGCTGTAAAGACAGTTACACATGTGCCAGAAGGGCTTAATTATTTTATTCTAATAATTTACCAAGCAGCATTTCACAAATGAGGCGTACTGAGGAGAAAAGAAACGCTGCAAAGAAAAACTCCCAGGCTACCTCATTAATAATTATAATATTTTAAAAACAGAGACTATTAAACTACTTTAAACAGATAAGATATTTTACACCGTTCGGAAATTAAGGTTTTGCAGTCCTGTGTCTCGCTTGTTCCTTGATGAGATGTATTACAGGATCCCAAGCTGGTGGTAGTGACAATCCATCTTCTCTATTGAAATTAGGATGCTTTTTAATCTCAATAGCCTCGCGTAGCATCCTGGGAAAATATCTTTTTTCTTTGGCAAGGATAGAAGGTTTATCAAACTTAATTGAGTGGTTTGGTTTGTCAATGACATGTTCACAGACTGCAGACCTATTACACCGACGGTGCTTGACATCTGCTATGTGCTCCTTCACCCGGGTTGATACACTGCGTTTCGTTTGACCAATGTATGAAAGACCACACTCGCAGTCTAGCTTATAAATGCCTGCACTCTGCAAAGGGGTGCTACTCTTCACGGGTCTAAGGTATTGAGACACCTTCTTCAACGGCTTGAAATATGTTTTTATAGAAGCACGCTTCAAGATGTTTCCGATCTTGTCTGTGACCCCTTTCACATATGGTAATACGGCAGGTTTACGCTCGACTGTTGGTTTCTTCATACTGGGATTCTGCTTGGAACGTGGTATCTGGAGCTCGTTGGCTCGAAGCGCACGTTTGACATTCTGCAACTCAGCAGTCAGATGTTGATTGTCGCAGATACCCCTGGCTCTCTGAAACAAAGATTTACCCACTGTAGCAAGTTGACAGGGATGGTGGTGAGATTTGCCATTCAAATACCTATCTGTATGCGTAGGTTTCCTATATACAGTATGACCTATGTCATAGTTAGGACCTCTAATTACTAGCACATCTAAGAATGCAAGTGAATTTTGATTTTCCAACTCCATAGTGAATTTAATTTTACTATGCATGGAGTTCAGATGGTCTAAGAAAGCTGAAACACTAGATCTAGGTAAAATAGTAAAGGTATCATCTACGTATCTTTTAAAGATCCTCGGCTTGACAGGTGCCAATGAAAGCGCTCTCTCCTCGAAGTCTTCCATGAAAATATCGGCGACAACAGGAGACACCGGTGACCCCATTGCCACACCATCAACTTGCCCGTAGAATTCACCATTCCATAGCATATAGCCAGATGTAAGGCAGTGTTGTAATAACTCAGCATATTCTATTGCCATCTGTTGTTCACCCAATCTTCTTTTCACAATTTCGATACATTCTTGAACTGGTAGGCATGTGAAGAGAGACTGGACATCAAAACTGACCATAACTTCATCATCAGTTAGTCTCAAATCCTTAATCTCACTGACAAAATGGTATGAGTCCCTTGTGTATGCTTCAGTCTTCCCTCGCAGTAAAGAAAGCACACCTGCTAAGTGCCGAGCTAATCGATAGGTAGGAGCATCGATTTGACTCACTATAGGGCGTAACGGAGCACCAGGTTTATGTATCTTTGGTAACCCGTACAACTTTGGTGGCAAGAAGCCCGGTGCCACCAAAGTTGTACGGGTTACTATTTTACCTAGATCTAGTGTTTCAGCTTTCTTAGACCATCTGAACTCCATGCATAGTAAAATTAAATTCACTATGGAGTTGGAAAATCAAAATTCACTTGCATTCTTAGATGTGCTAGTAATTAGAGATAGCTATTTGAATGGCAAATCTCACCACCATCCCTGTCAACTTGCTACAGTGGGTAAATCTTTGTTTCAGAGAGCCAGGGGTATCTGCGACAATCAACATCTGACTGCTGAGTTGCAGAATGTCAAACGTGCGCTTCGAGCCAACGAGCTCCAGATACCACGTTCCAAGCAGAATCCCAGTATGAAGAAACCAACAGTCGAGCGTAAACCTGCCGTATTACCATATGTGAAAGGGGTCACAGACAAGATCGGAAACATCTTGAAGCGTGCTTCTATAAAAACATATTTCAAGCCGTTGAAGAAGGTGTCTCAATACCTTAGACCCGTGAAGAGTAGCACCCCTTTGCAGAGTGCAGGCATTTATAAGCTAGACTGCGAGTGTGGTCTTTCATACATTGGTCAAACGAAACGCAGTGTATCAACCCGGGTGAAGGAGCACATAGCAGATGTCAAGCACCGTCGGTGTAATAGGTCTGCAGTCTGTGAACATGTCATTGACAAACCAAACCACTCAATTAAGTTTGATAAACCTTCTATCCTTGCCAAAGAAAAAAGATATTTTCCCAGGATGCTACGCGAGGCTATTGAGATTAAAAAGCATCCTAATTTCAATAGAGAAGATGGATTGTCACTACCACCAGCTTGGGATCCTGTAATACATCTCATCAAGGAACAAGCGAGACACAGGACTGCAAAACCTTAATTTCCGAACGGTGTAAAATATCTTATCTGTTTAAAGTAGTTTAATAGTCTCTGTTTTTAAAATATTATAATTAGTAATGAGGTAGCCTGGGAGTTTTTCTTTGCAGCGTTTCTTTTCTCCTAAGTACGCCTCATTTGTGAAATGCTGCTGGGTAAATTATTAGAATAAAATAATTAAGCCCTTCTGGCACATGTGTAACTGTCTTTACAGCTTAGGCCCATCTGGCATGTATGTACACCTTTATTTGTGTTTTTTCAAAAAATGGGTAGTTTGCACACATTGTAACTTTGACAGAGGAAAATACATCTTTTCTCAGTCCTCCCGTGACCATGGAAAGCTGGAAAGCTTCCGAAACGTCGGGAACTAAAATGAGATAATATACGCGATATAATCCGTTAAATTGTTTTATTTCAATGAGTAATAATCGCGGAAACAGAAGAAAATATTATTAAAAGTGTAGTTACTTGGTCAAGTAGGGTATCATATGAAAGGGCTTGATCTGTGAATTTTAGAACAATTTTTTGTTTTTTTTATCGTGCTTAAATTTCGTTTTATTAAAGAAAATGTGGAAAAAAATTCCATTCCACCTTTATCTCCGAAGTTTACCAAGCGAAAAATCTGAAGTTTTCTGGTATTATGTAATTTAAACTGAATATTACATGAAAATTATAGCCATATCTGTCTGTCTTACTTTTTTTTTAATCACCAAAAATCATTTTTGAATAACCCAGTTTGGTTAAGTTTGCCCCTCATTTGTGTGACCCAATGTCACATGATGCCACATAATGTCACATACGTGACGTAATGTCATGTCTATCTTTTCTTCTTAGTCTGAGAACGGATTTCAACTATTTTTGGTACACGGGTAGCTAGGCATCCACAGATGGTTATAGGATACTTTTTATTGACTACGCTGAAGTAAAAAAAGAGGGTTCTGACTTTTTTCTCCTCCGCGAACGAAGTTGGGGCACTTTCTCTAGTACTACATATTATAAAGTCGTAAAAATTACTTTATTACTCAAAAACGTATTGTCCATTATGAAAAAGTAAGCCTTTTCTTTTAAAAAAAACCGGCCTAGTGCAGGAACCCTCACTTGGCCTATAAGAGCCTTGGTGCTATAAGAGAAAACTTCATGCCAAATTTTAAATTTCTAGGGTTTTCCATGGACGGCAATTTGTATGAAAACATTTTTTAATAACTGTATCTTTGAGCTGCGTTGACTTAGAAGCTTGATTTCTTTTACAGCTTCAAGGGACCGGAGACATAAGTATTTGATATTAATTTCAACTAGATAATACCTCTACGTGTACCTGAGAAAAAGGGTCTAGAGAGACAGACGGACAACAAAATGTTCTTATAAGGGTTCCGTTTTTTCCTTTTCGTTCCTTTAAATAGCAAAAATTGGCAGCAAAGTTTGATGGCGTTTATCTTGGTTTTGGTGACTCGTGAAGATAAACTATATTTGAGTTCGATACCTTGCTGTAGTAGCTTGTTTTAATGTTATGAGCCTTTAAAGTTGGGTGGGGAAACTCCATTTTTAAAGTAAGACATATATTAATAATACCATTGAATAACCCATGAAATTTATGGTAACTTCGGTTATGAAACCGTTTATCAAAACGCAAGTTTAAATATACCTGAAGAACAAAGTTCTTAATTTTCCTATACAAAGGTAGGGACGTGTGTCATTACACATTCCTAGGCATTAGTATGGAGCGTTTTTTGGGTAAGTCCAAAAATGTGATTTGAACATTGTTGTATCCTGGGGAGTTTTTAAGAGACTGAAGTAGTTTTTTCACCGATGTTCCTTTTATTACGTGGGCGTTATACAACAAACCGCAGAAAAAAAAAATCAACATCCGAATTCTAAGATCTCCACGGCAGATACATACTTATTTCGAGTATCTGTGTTCTCTTTGGTCAACATTATAAGTCAAAATAAGAAGAGAATTGAACACGTGTACGTATGACAAATTGAAATGTACCGCTGGAATGAACGGATAATGTAAATAAAATTGAATATTGCGTTATATGCACAGCAGAAAAGAGTAATGGCGTCTGTGTTTCCAATTTTCATCGTTTTATTAGCGCTGGTGGCCTCTGGGTCTGCTGACCATGAAGGGGAAGATTCGGATAAAGAGTTGCCTCACGAAGCAGGCCAGGCTCATAGTAAGTTATTTTATAATTGGAAAAGTAAAGAAAACGTACCCCCTCCTTTTTTACCCTACTGCGTCCGAAGAAATTATATTTGTATGTCTATTTCTTTGGCGTTCTGCAGCCTAAATGGCTTCATAGACCATTTGAAAGTCACTGAATATTTTTATTATTTTTTTGGTACACGGGTAGCTGAGCTTCCACAGATGGTTCTAGCCGTTATAGGATACTTTTTACTTGACTATACTAAAGACAAAAAAGGGTTATGGTTCTTCTCCAATGACGAAGTTTAAGTAAAAACCAAGTAGGCTATTTAGCAGTCCTCTTTTTTTTAGAGTACCGGTGATATTCTGCTTTAGGTAATGTTATTTTTGTAGACGTTTTTAGCTCCTAATAGGATCGATAGAGCTCGTGATTCTGAGTAGAAATCGAATAACAGTGTCAACATAAAAAGAAAGTTGGTAGTACCTTTTGTAAACGGCTCTAAGGGAAATTACGCAAAGTTTCCTTTTAGATTCATACAATCCACATTACCTACATTACATTATCAGCTCGACACCAATCCTACCATTCCTAGTTCGTACACATTCTATTCTGAAATTGTCAATTTCCTATCTCATCCATATTCTCCACTCGTTCACATTCCTAAAGTATGGGTCCACATTCCCAACTCATCCATATCCTCACTTGTAAACTGTAGGGATGCCAGAGATAAATCAGTCAATGAGAGTATGGCTGGAAACAAATTGGGAATGGATATGAGTTGGGAGTGTGGTCAAATTGAGAATGTGAACCGTTGTTTGTAAGGTATGGAGCTCATTGTATTCTTTTAATAATTGGGTTATAATATAACTAGAAGGCGCCCGCTACTTCGTTCGCGGAGGAGAAAAAGTCATAACGCCTCTCTTTTTCTTCAGCGTAGTCGGGTAAAAAGTATCCTATAACCATCTGGAGATACCCAGCTACCCGCGTAGCAAAAATTGTTAAAATCTGTTTAGCCGATTTTGCGTGATGAAGCCACAACGACACATACAAACATACAAAAAATATTTTTCGTTTAAGTGACCTCCAAATAGTCCGTTACAATCATTTTTTTGAAAATATCTTTAATGTACAGACATTTCATTTTTACAACTTTATAATAGTATAGACTAGAAGATGCCCGCAACTTCGTTCGCGGAGGAGAAAAAGTCATAACCCCTCTCTTTTTCTTCAGCGTAGTCGGGTAAAAAGTATCCTATAACCATCTGGAGATGACTTCGTCCGCCTTAGGTTCGTTTATCGCGGATAAAAGATATTTTTCCGGGATAAAAAGTAGCTTATGTCTGTCCCTAAAACTCGATATTTTACTAATTTAAATGTGAAGCATATTACCAAGATTTAAAGTTCCTAGGGTTAAAAAAATATTTACTGTCCATACAAATTTTCATCCCCTTTTTCGTCCCTAAAAAGGATGAAATTTGACATCCAATATAGCCTATACACTATTGATATATAAGGTACATAACTGGAAAGTTTCATAAAAATTTGTCCAGTAGTTTCTGAGATTAAATGGATATATATATGGATACATATTTTCACGTTTATAATATAGCAAAAAAAAAAGATAACGATAAGGCTAGATAATAAGAATCTTTTATTTATAAAACTTGTTCCATAGATTGGATAGTAGCATACATTGGTTAGTAGCAATGGTGTCTTAACACTAAGTTAGTAACTAAAACAACAATACACAATTAAATTCTTTATGTGGCTTTACACGATTTCACGGAGTGGCTTTATTCACATAACGGCAATAATGGCTTGGTTTTCTGACATGGCTTTCCATAAAACTGTGCCACATTACGCACATAACTAAAAAGTTAAAGGCTCAAACAACTAATTTCTCCCACAGCTCCCAATGTCAACATATCACCTGTCACACCGAAAGTGGAAGAAAACATCTCCATGCCAGAGGGCATGGCGCGTGTCATGGAAGAGTTCCGTACCGCCGCAGATCTAGCGAGAAAACAATCCCAGGACGGCATTCTCCCTCAAGAAGACACCGACAAACAGTACGCTAAGATGGCTCACTTGGTGGAAGAGATTCTAGACTACATGTACTGTGACGACCACGCCTACAGCTTCCTGCAATACAAAGGTCTTAACACCATAATCGCGCCGAACATGGACATAGCGTATCCTCAGCTAAGAAGCCCGCTACTACAATTACTAAAAGCACTCTTTGATATCGCACCAACCACAACCATGACTGTCATTCCTAATATCATTCTCGAAAAATTGGTTGACATATTTGAACAAGACGGTAATTTACCCATCAAAAGCCACGCCATTGAGCTGTTATCGGTCTGGCTACCGGGCAATCCGCACGCCCAAGCCCACGTTATGAAGATGAAAGGTCTCGAACCGTTCTACAAGCAACTTTCAAAACTAGAGTCCCCATTGACGGAAATAACTTTAGAACTTTTCAATAAAATTCTAAACGAACATATGGCCGCGAGAAATACGAAGGTACAGAAAAATAAGGCCGATTACAGGATTTTTCAGCTGTATCAGCAGATTGGGTTGATCGAGCGACTGTCGACTCCTATGATGTGTAAAGGTTTACTGAATATTTTCCACGAGATATTTTTATTTGGTTCCCCTAATAATGATATGCTACTACCAATTTTAAAACTTGTTCAGATTATCAAACCCCATTGTTCTAAAGTTCTCTACGGGAACTTTAAAGTGTCAGCACTGATCGATCAGATGTTGGAACACGTGCAAGAACCGAACAAACGCCTATATTTGGATGAAATGGGGGTCAATGTTACTGAAGTGGTCGAATGTTTGACTGACTTTGCAGATCTGGTTAAATTGAAGCACAACGAACTTTGATTTTGTGTCATGTGAGTTGACATGTTCTTATTAAATTGTTGGCGAATAATTAATTTTGTTTGATTTCATCACTTAAAAAGTGTTCTTCCCGCAGCGTTCCCATTCATCCCGTGAAAAACAGAAATTTCTAACCAAAATGGGTTACGTATCAGAAAAATGCGGACAACGGATGAGTTGAGGCGTGAGAAACGGGTAAGTTACAATTGGGCTAAGATTTTTATCAGAAAAAATGTAGAAGAAATGAGCTGCTACTCGCACGTTATTAGTAAACCATATAGTAAGCTTTTGTCAAAAATATTTTTCACTTCTCCTGCTCAAAAAGTACGTCATATTAGCTTCGCGAAGCGAGACTAAAATAGTACATTTAACCCCTAGGGTTTAAAAGAAACCCATATAATCCCATACAAATTTCTATGACACAGAAAAAAAAGTTGCGGCCAGGTACATACTCTTTATGAATAATTAAAAACAAACAAACCATCCTGATCAGATTGACCAAACTTTCTGATAGAATTGCTCAAACTATACTTTTAGTTTTTGAAATATACAAGTTCTTGTACGGTCGTTTGACAGGTTACTAAGGCCAAACTCGGTGGGATTGCATTATATTACAGAGTTCCTGTGACCACCTTCTGGCTCCTTCGTCTCGATGATATCACAATATAGCATTGTCATCGGACTTAGGTATATAGCTACATTTTAGCTCAATCAGAAAGTGGGTTAAAGGGTGTAGCAGGCTAAGCGAACTAGAAGTGCCCCCAACGACAGATTTGGTCATTCTTTCAGGTGGTGAACTGGCAAGTCCTAAGGACACCCTATGTTTAATATCAGTCCTCGATCTTCTTTTGTTTTCGAGTTATTCAGGATAATCTAAAATAATCAGCGTTTCATTGAAAGTGGCATATTTTGTAAACTGTTCAAGTTAGAATAACCAAATAAAATTATATTTGACAATAATAAAATAGACTACAAAATACATATTTTTAACCCACATCATGTCCTTATACTTCATTATGTAAAACAGCATTTTATTTTTCTTCAGATTTTTTTTTACTTCTCGCGGAAGTACAACTCCTGAAAAAATATGCTTGGATAGCCACTAGTACCCGCTACATACACATATAAAATATTTGCGTAAATCTTCGTGTATCAAAAAAAAAACATTTCGAATAAGTAGTTACGAGCATATGTAAATAAATACTAGTGCATGGTGTAAATAAGTTAGTATGTAGGTATATAACGTTTTCTAATAAACCTATTTATAATGCATCGACGATGTACCTCCGAACTTGTAATTATAGTGCAAATTATAAGTAATTAGGGCAAATTCTAAGTCACCAATTTTTGATTTTAAGTTAGCTAGTCACAAAAATTTTGCGTAACGCAGCGTAAGTGTGGAAAAATATTGCGTGTATTTTCCATAAACTTATATTCGCTCAGACACTTATCAATGCACAATATCATCATTGAATTAATAGTCACTCACTCCACGCGCTAATGTGTACAAAAATCGCATACGTGTGGTCTATAAAACCCCAGACGTAGAATACGGGTATAGAGCACAATACGCTTTGCGAGATCATTGTTGACGATTGATTTATGTACGAAATGTTGACGACTACCGTGGCCACTAATTTATGTTGATTTGTCGCGTATACTGGGTTATTTTAGATTTTCTTACTTATTTCTTTACTTTTTTACTTACTTCTACTTCTCGATGATATGAAACATATTTAGTATTTCGCAGGAACGGCCCCGTTATCTTAGAACTCTGCGAGAGCAATTCGCACTCGACCGGTTTTTTTGGAAACGTAATGCATGCTCTTCCATTGCTTCCTGCCCTTAACTATTCCCTAATGCATTATTATTACCATTATTATAATAAACCTATCCTAAACTATATTCGATCATTAACGGCGTTGACAAATCGCGCGCAATGGGTGGCCGCTATTTTGTCTTGCGGTTTCCGTTGCGTTCGGAAGTTGCATCATTGATGCATTAATTGATTTTCAGTATTGAGGTCCTTTTATAAAGAATTTGATCAATGATGATTTTAACCACGGACGCAAAAAGAGGGGTGTTATATGTTTAACGTGTGTCTGTGTGTTTGTCTATATCGTCTATAGGTGACTACCATCGAGCTGACCTGACGATGGAGCCAGATGGTAGTCATAGGAACTCTGTAGCAAAATAACGCAATCCTGTCGAATATGGGCTCTTTAGAATCGTCTCAATGAGTAGTTGAGAGGTATTCAGTTCATTCTGCAATAAAAGTTTGTCTATAAAATGTCATTTTTTTCAGAACTTGTTTAAATGTGATTTGGTAGAGTGTTCTAAATTAATATTCAGTTTTTACATAGGTGTATCGTGGGCTCAACAAAGGGCTGAACAGACTTTCTTCAATCGCAGCTCTAGGAACACGTTCGTACAAATCATCTTCCAAATATAAAAAATCAAAATCTCTTACGCCTAAGAGCTACGATGCTACAGAAATACCTAAACACGAGAAACACCGATACAAAATAACATAAGGTGATAGGGGGGTAAAACGAAAGTCAAAAATTTTACAGACAATTTTCTTATAGGAGTTGAAATAAAGTTAACCTTTCGATCTTCTTTCGAACATTATAGGACATTCCACACAAAGGGAGACAAAATATATAATGTTTTAGATCTAAGGCGTCATAAACCTTAACGACGAAGACGACGATTTGGCTTTTTAAAATTAAAATCAAGGCACAAATAAGGTACTCTAAAAAATATTTACAAATGCCACAAATGAAATGTAAAAAACCTCAAAAGTCGTGGGAGACATCGTAAGGTGTACTCAGGGCGAACATACTTTTGAACATCGAATCATCGAACACAATCACAAAAATCGTATCAAATCGATCATGTCTTTAAAAAAACAACGTCAAAAACTGCACTTGTCTATGCCGGAACAAATCCAAATATGTCACAGATAACAAAAAGTAAAGAGACCGTAAGTGCTTGGTGTAACTTTTGGGAGAAGTCGTTTTGCTTCTGTGTTGTTGTGTGGGAATGAAATTGTCAGTTTTTGGCGTCGGCATGAATGGCCATTGTGCGTAATGGCGGTAAATAATCCTATTTGCATTGTTGGTCATCCTTACCGATTGCGCTGTGGGAGTAGTGTGACCACACTCAATATAAGACTTCGTCTCTTCTCCAGGTTTTCCGATTAATTCCGACCACGATAGGAGTGAAATACTCATCTTAGGGAGGTTGTGGCACATCACATGAGTACCATTTATACACTTATGCCGGTAGCGAAACCGCGAAACGCCATACAGAGCGCGCGAAACTAAAGCGGAACTTCCTTCGGTTTGACGTTTCGCTGCGGAGGTGTGCTACCGGCAATGAGCTTTTAATTCTCGTGAAATAATTGAATGACTTGGCGCGCCATAGCTGTTATACCATAATATTTAGTTTAGGTATTTCATAGTCACGACCAAATAGATACTATATGCTAGACACTGTTATTTAACCTTTACGAACCTAATTTACCTGCGCTATCACTCATGTAACGAAATGATTTGTTGGCGAGACATAGCATTTTTAAATAACTGGAGTAAACTGACAGATGTGATCGTAAGTATTTCGTTGTTTAGAAAAAAAACCGGCCATGTGCGAGTTGGACTCGCGCACCGAGGGTTCCGTACAACTTTTTATTTACCCTAACTTTATTACCCGGTACCGGTTGAGTTAAGTTTGCACCTGATATCTATAGCATTGCATACAAATGAGGTGCAAACTTAACGCAACCGGGTTGTTCAAATAGGTTTTTGGCAAATAAAAAAAATGGAGCTAGTTAGAGACATGCCTATAATTTCCGTGTAATATTCATGTTTATTAATACAAATTTTGAAAATTTCAAAATCTTCCTTTGGTAAACGTCAGAGATAAAGGGGCTGGATGGTGTTTTTTTCACATTTTCCTTAATAAAACAATAACTAATCACAATAAAAAAATTAACAAATTTTTTAGAAAATGTACAGATCAAGCCCTTTCATATCATCCCTATTTGACCCAGTAGCTACATATATTTTTAAATATTTACTGTGCAATACATGTGGGCTTGCCATGATTATAAATGTTGCAAATTTAAAATAGATTGCGTAAGCAGTTTTTGAAATATGGCGGTCTAATAGTCAGACAGACAGACAGACTGACAGAGTCGCACCATAAGGGTTCCTTTTGTACCTGTTTGGTACGGAACCCTAAAGATAAATATTGACAAGACAAAAATAATGCAATTTCACCAATCTAAATCTTGACATAAAATATAATGACCAAAATGTTGAACATATAAATGTAACAAAATTTTTAGGTATTGACATAGACAACCATATGAAATGGAAAGCACATAGCGTAGCATTACGTAAAAGAATTAATAGTTTTGTATTTGCCCTCAAAATAATAAATAGACTTTCAGGTCGGAAAACTGCGTTACTAGCGTATCATGGCTATATAGGATGAATTCTTCGCTATGGCATAATTTTTTGGGGCAACTCCACAAATAAAAAAATAGTCTTCGGTGCACAGAAAAAATGTATTCGAGCCATCTGCGACCTAAAAAAAACAGATACCTGTCGACTGCATTTCAAAGAACTTGGAATTATGACATTGACTGGTCTCTACATTTACGAAGTGTCAGTTTTTGTTAAAGCAAACCCCAATTTGTTTCCATTAATGTCGATAAATTCTAGAAACAGACGGTCCAAATACAAAATTAACACTGTCCCTGGCAAAACTGCGCTTCTACGAAACAGCATTCTAGGCATGGCCTCGAAAATATATAATAATTTGCCAGAAGGACTAAAGGAGCTACATTTAAATGTGCTCAAAAGAAAATTAAAGGATAACCTCATTAGCAAATGTTATTATACAATAGAAGACTTTTATAAAGATGACTTTCAAATGTAATGTATGTACATAGGTAAAAATAATGATAATGTATCCTAATTTAACAATTGGTCAATATTATTATAATTACACTTATATTAATAAATTTGTAAATCTTTACTACATTGAATTATATTTAAGAATTGCATAATGCATGAAACATAGAATATGTTAAAGTTAATAAATTAACTTTAACATTAAAGTTAATAAATTAACTTTAACATTGTGTTATAATTTTCACATGCCTAACGGCCGAATATATTAAGGATCAATTTCTGCACTGTAACATCTTATGTACCATATGTTCTGGTGAATAAATGATTGATTGATTGATTGATTGGGATAGGGTAACTTTTATTCATAAGAAATACTGCACTTCAGCCATAATTAACTAATCACTGTCGTCGTGTGTCCGTAAGCGGCAGTTTACTCCAGCTAATTAAGAATCCTTCTTCATAAGAGCTCGTATTTTTAAGCTATAACAATCGCCAAATGGCTCACTTACATTTTCAATACTTTGTTACATTTATATTCTCATGGTCACACTACTAATTCCTCGTCCGTTAAAAAAATAAATGATAGTGTCTATGCGCAAAGTCAGGTAGCCAGTGCGCAGGCGTGAGCACCTGACCGGGTTCCCATGGGACAATTACTGTTTTCCCTATACAAAACGACTTAAAAGCCGTTGAATTCCTATTGAGATATGAGCTTTTGGATAAGGCTAGATTACTATAATAATGGTATAATATATGGCTACTCGTATTTGTTAAGCAGCTATGCTACGGGTAAAGATAATGTGTGCACGATTGGCACCAGAAATAAAAATAACTGTTATGCTAATCACTGGTATAGTTTAGGAAAATATTGTTTGTCTGCTAATTACTAGAGCTTATTTATATTATGTATCCTAAAATAGTGTAAACGGGTGGCTCCATGCAGAAAGAAGCCGAAATGAAGCGATATCAGGAAAAAGAGATCAGTATAAAAATTATAAACGGTTCAAATAGTATTTTCTAAACTATAAAATTGGTAGAGTAGTAGAAAACTCAGAAATACTTACTTACTACTAATAGTAGAATTAAGCTGACTTTACTGTTTACTCTACGCGACTACCTGAACCGGGCTTATCATTTATTTATTTAAACTTTATTACTCAAAACAAAACCACCTAAGTACAAATGGTGCACTTCATGCTAAATGGCATACTTTACCAGTCAACCGTACGCCCAAACAGAGATAATGGAACTAATCTCTGTTGGGCCCTACGGCTGACTTTCTTTGCTTGTTTGTGTGGCATAGACATGCCCATCCATACTTTCAATCAGCTTGTATACACCCACTGCTTCTTTATTAACCCTTCTAGTGCTAATTTTATCCATAGATTCCCAGCCCATCGAATTTGTATGTCTTCCGTTTACCATTAAGACTAACCTACGTCGCTCTTTACTTTACCTTCTATTGTTTGGCGATGACAGGGTGCCTAGCGTATGTTGTTTGTGTGCGTTTTAATTTTGCTTCGCCAGTTCCTGATAGGTAAGGACGTACGAAAAATAAATTAAATAAATATGCCATCAAAAACATAACCTTTAAAAAACCAAATCTTGCAACTGAATTCTTCTACCGTAAAAAGTTGTGATATGCATATGTAATACCAAGTTGATTAATTTATTCAGTCCCAGTAAGTATTAAGGGTCTTTTTGTCTTAAGTTATTACGTAAGTAGCTAACCTAACAAGATCTTATAGTGAACATATGAATATTAAAAATCTTTTATGTTTTAAATAAATAAATTGAATTGGCCATTGCATGAAAACACAATGTATCTCACAAGTAATACATATTTTATTAAATTACATTAATTAGTGTCATGGTAAGCTGAATAAGGCGTTTGTAATGAGTACAAGACGATAGTAGCTAGATGTAGTAATTGATATATAGTTTTGAGAAAGGCCTACACTAGGTACTTTGGAAGCGAGTATTAGGTACAAACGGATATACATAACTACTTTAAAGCAAAAAATTGGTCCCAGTGTCCTCAATTTTCAGGTACAATTTTGTTTCCCATGATCGAAAGTCTAATCGAAATATAAAACTGCTCCGAAATCAAAAATGCCTATAATTATTTTGCCAAAAAGCTGGTCCTTAAAAATATTCCCTAAACATTCTGTATTCTTGTCGAAAAAAGTCGTTCACATCCCAAACAATGTCATGTTTACACGACGCCCGTCATTAATATCATTCGTTCGTTTCATTCATTTCATTCAGTCGAGCAGTCGACTCACCTGCTGAATGAGCCCAGAACAAAGTCCTATAAGTCAGATATGCACGATAAATTATCCTTTAGCAAATTTGTTCGGATTGTAGGCGGGAACGACTTGGATGTATAAAATTCGGGATTTTGTTTGTCTAGCGGATGAGCGCTCGCGTCTTTGTAGATGATCCTAAATGATAGACGCGTTAACTAAAGAGACACGGCAGGAAAGTAGGCAATTGTAAATTTTGAGAGTAATAAGCATTTTGAAATTATGGTACACATGATTCGATACGATGGTGGTTTTTTACGGCAAGAGTTTTCTAGGATAGGTACGACCCTTTTTAATTATGACCTTAATTTTCTAAATCCATCATATACTAAAATTGTAACTTTTGTGGCTTGAGTCGGATAGTCTCGTGAAGTGATCGTGGTTGTGCAGACAAGGTACATGGAGAGATGGAAGTGTCGGTATACTCGCATCATGTCTAACCAACAGGTATCGAAGCCCGTCGTGAGAGTGCAGTCATCGGGAAAGAAAGTCTACGATCCGCAGAACGTGTCTATAGTTGGGTAAAAATGTAGTTGTAAAAAAAATGTTTTATGCAAGTAAAAAGTCCTCAGTTATGCCTTTGTCCAGCAATGTCCTTGGGCTGATTTGAAATGATGATGATGAAAAAATCTGCCACTGACTACAACATAATTTGAAGTTCGCGTCGTGCCATTCCTCTGTCGTTTTCTATATGATTGGTGCGTTTAGTAGTGACGAGTGCGAGAGTGACGGATATTCTTGTCGTCCATGTTGGATGGGCTACATGAATAGGTGTGGATCAAGTCATTATTTTTAATATAAAACCGTACCTTTGTCTTTTAAACCTTGACGCTGGCAAAATTGTATTAATGGACAGAAGCCATTAAACTTAAAAACGGAACTGAACTGAGAGTGACGGACGCCTTATCATAATATGTCTATCACATGATACACGCGACCATCATATTAAGCCCGCTGAACTCTCTGCGTTATGCCGTGTCTACCAACACGCATCTACGCGACGCAGTTTTTTTGGAAGATCACAGTCACACCTCTTTGCGTTGACCGCTTTTTACAGCCGCTCGACGTGGGAACGTCCAACGGCGGAATACAGTAAAAAATGTATTAAAACATTTTTTTTGTAATATTCGCTTTTTGTCTGTTAATCGGTACCTTGTTTGAATTTGTAGCCGACCCAGTATTCATTAACACCCTACATGTTAGAACGGGGGTAGTAGGTATGTTTTAATAGATCTACAGAAACCATAATAACACACCGAGAAGAAGTTTGACGGCAGAGTTAAAGGCGAGGGCCGTAAATAATACGACGAAATGAAAATAATAACGGTTGAGGCAGCATGTGCTTTTCTTATTTACCTTATCTTGTAAAAAAATTAAGAAGTTGGAAATTTACCTAATAATTCTATCGCAGGTATATAATTACTTACACTTGATACCTTGGAGAGAACTAACTTGATTTTAAGATGATAACAATTGGGTTATACAGATATCGGAAGATAGAACTTTCTTGTTCCTGAAAGTTAAGCACAGTGTAGCGAGCATAACGGTGGTGACAATAAGGTATCGAAATTGGGTGATTTTAAAAGTCCACTTTCTCTAACTGTTAGGGAAAGTAATTAGTACCTAAGTATCTATATTACCTAATTATCAGCATATCACAACATCCTCACTAAGTAAGAGGTAACTTGCGTTGTAGACCCCCGCTAAGTTTCGTCAATGTCGCACTCTAGCCGTAAAATAACTCATTTCTTGCAATAAGGCCGCACGCTGCGAACGGAACTTCCGATATTCATTCACTGAATGAGTGAATGATTCCGTATTTGGGGCAAACGTGGGAATTTGTCTAATTTGTATGTAATAGCTTATTTTGTTGCTGTTGACGTGTCGAGCCCTTATTAATTTATTGGTCTTCGAATAAAGACGTCTTTAAACGTCTTTGCGATAATGTAGGGTTAGTATTTTAATAAAATAGTGTCAATACTGAGATATTTGTATTCACCGATGTTGCTGTATCTATCTCGTACATCATATTGCAAATTACACAATATTCCAGAGGTTTGTTAATGTGTGAGAAAATACCCAATTAAAATTACGTAATGGTCAAATAGCGTAAAATCATTCGTAGGCATCAACGTATACATTTTTATAATAAGTTACCAGATGATGCTTTAAAATTAACTTTTCCAGCTCTCAAAAAGTGCTTAAAAAGTATCTAATGGCAAAGGCATATTATAAGGTGAAGGACTATTTAACAGACAAAAATGCATGGCCCACAACCGAAGCCAAATAATTTACTTTTACCGGGATACGGTTCTTATAAGGTGGCATTTCAAACGTACGTAAGTTATTTTAAATAAAAAAATATATTTGGCTTTTTTATCGTCTATATTTTTTTACTTTTATAAGTTTTGATATGTTTTCTTGGAGAACTACGCATTGAGTTTATACTTAAAACAGATATTTAGGATAGGCTATATACAAATATTGTAATAGATATAAGAGTTATTTAGAAAAAATGACTGACTGTTGAGTTTGTTTCGGCTTTCTTCTCAACAGTGGTCTCCTCTTGGGAAACGCCGTAGAGTCAGACTCGTAAAAGTGCCTTTGCGGCCTACTTACAGAATAAATATCATTATTTCATAATAGCACTGACAGAAAAAACGGTAATAGAGATTTTCGGATTCTTACCCATTGTGTACATCGAAAGGATATTATTGATCTTATTTCACTCAACAATGGAGCAACGGATTGTCAATTTTGAAATAGAATTAGAATTTAGTGTTAACGTGAGAGTGTATTCTACGTATTTTATGTTTTGTAATTTTACGTTTGTCATACAGGTCGAATGACGAGTATAACAACAACATAAAATAACAGCTTTTTTCTACTGCTCATGAGGTCCATGAAGTTTCCGATGACAAAGATTACACCGGAGGTGTCGCCATACACTTAGCATATCAAAGTACTAGGGATACGCGTACAAAAGCATATATACATATAAGCAGTGGCGTAGCGTGGAGTAATCTAGACGTGGGCAAAGTCGCATTAGCTTTCAAGAGAATGCACATCATCCATAAGGGGGCTTCGAAGGAGGCCCCATTAAGGTGCGTCCACATTTGTATCATTTGCCCGATCAGATCTTCGTCCCGTGGCATGATCGCGTGTCACGCGTTTGGACGTTGCACCGATCCGATCGCTCGAAATCCATGTTGCTACGCGTATCACACACATAGATCGAACAAGTGCGGCGTCATCGCCGCCCCGACAGTGAGCGTCCAAGCAGCGCGATACGCAGTCATGCCACGCCACGGTGATCGGATACGAGCAAATGATACAAGTGTGGACGCACCTTTAAGTGCCAGACCGTGGGCTAGGGACCGCTTCGCCTACGCCTAGTTACTATACTGTCTATTAGTATTATTCGCAGATATCTCGCAAATTAATGTTAATTTAAAGATTTCTCGAAATTCCTTTCAGCTCGCAAGTGTACTTCTGCCAACAATAGCACAAGTCAAAATATTTTACGACAAATTGTCTTGTATTGAGCGATTGTACTTTTTAATGTGCCCGGAAGTCCGTACTCGATTGCACAATGTGAGTGAATGAATGGTTTGATGAATCGGTTTTCGTTGCATTGGGCTCAGAGGCTATCTGTTGTGTATAAAGTTAATGGTAACTATACTAAGTCAAGATCGAACTTTTCTGCGTCTTTTATTCATGCCGGACACTATTGTGCCTACCTATACACATTAAATATGTTTTTTCTCTTTAATAAAGCTTTTAAAGAATAATAAAAAAATCTTTGTAGGGGATGTCTTCGTCTGTCTGGATTTTTAGCTCTATATATGATCGCACACGTCATCTGGATATCGCCAAATGGGTAACGCTTTCGATTTCAGTCGCGGTTTCTTACCGCTCTCCTGCGACTTGCAACCGAGCGTTCTCGGTAATGTCAATGTTCCAACCAGTGACTAAATATCGGTAATCTTTCCATACAATGTAACCGGTATTTTATTTCGGTATCTCGCTTATTTAGTAAGCTAATTTCGAAGTTCAGTATTTACCTAAATAGCAGTTAATAAAAAAAACATATCGTTTATAAAGATACTCTAGCTATTGCCCGTGACTTCATCCGCGTAGCGATGCAATTTATAGCCTGTATGTTATTCTGATGTGTACTTAATAAAGAACATTACTGGAAAATTTCATTGGAATCCGTTCAATAGTCCTTAACGTAGTTCTACATCGGCACAAACTTTCACGTTTATAATATTATTAAGATAAGGAGGAGATTTCAATTTGAATGGTAACGGTCCCTAGTTCCAGCATAATGTTAGAAGTAACTCAGTCAAGGAATCATTTTTGAAAGTTTGGAGAAGATTTGTCTGAGTAGTTATGCCATCCCATTCTAAGGACATACTTAGGATCATACCTTGATTGAATAGGCTCATTCTGAACCAATTTCATTAGTCATTAGTTACATCTTCCATTTCAGTCAAGCTCGTCAATACTGCTTAACTTAGAGCGCATCTTTAAACCTTACTACTTGAAAATTATATTAATAAGAAACAAAAATGTATTTCTAAAAGGTTCAAAATTCTTTGGTGTAGTGGTGGTAAAAGGTTCATCGACATACCTATATTCAATTAACGAACATATAATATCTTCCAGTTTATTAACAATCTGTTTAATGATTATTGATTTAGTTATGTATTGTTGATTAGTTTTCATTTTCAAATATATTCGTTTTCAATTATACCAAAAATAATCAAAAATTGTTTATCATTGAAAATTCGGTAGTAAAATCGAATTAACGAATTTTGTGAAAGCTACCGTGGCTTTACTAATATATGAACAAACTTTCTAGAAATTTTCCAAAATGATTGTTTTAACTATTCTATTCAACTGTACAAAATGGCCGCCGGCCGACGCATCCGTGCTTCGCAGTGTTACAGGTCAACGCAACCATGACAATTAGATTTATTTTAACCATCAGACAAAGAATCGAAACATTTTCACCTGAAACTTATAATTTCCAATTCTTAAAAAGTTATTTACTTACTGTAAGATTTCTTTGACTTTTTTCTGCTATTCTTATTTAGTGAACTAGATTTTCTTGTGTATTCGGCTGAGATAGCAAATTCTTTGTAAACTCTGTATTTTCATTGTTGAACCGATAAAAACCCTCAACACATATAAATCAGCTGATAATGATGATGAACTTGAAACGTCTTAGCATTACTCATCTCGTTTATGCTCCACTACAGATAGACAAATAGATAGGCGCTTTAATCTTGTAACACCCGTCTCTTTCCTTGTTAAAAAAATAGTAAGTAGTGGCGACAGCCCCCATACTTGCAATATCAGTTGGTAGTTCAATAGGTAACTAAGTAACATATACATTCCAATAATCGTTGCTAAAACCCAATGGCTTGGGCCTAGTTTCACCATGCACTGTTAGTTTTATTTTAATAACGACTTTAAGAGCCTACCGCTAATTGTGATAGATAATTACCTACTAATCAGCCGTTAGCAACTAACAGATCATGGTAATATTGGGCATATACATACATATCTAGCTAATTAATTTAACAATTAAACTATAAGGGTTGCTTTTTAATATTCACTTTATAAGCTTATTCTGCAACTATGAATAAAAAATAACTAAGTCCGCAGTCATTTTCAAAATCGGCTTTTACATTTATAGGTATGTTTTATCTGAGTGTTTACGTTACGTAGGTGCTAAACTTTTTCGAATGATATAACCCAGCGTGGCGTAGTTATAATATTGAATTAAATTTGCGATGCATAAAACTCTTTTGTTAGGAACGCTTTTCGTATTTGAATAAAAGTTTTTCTAATGCAAAGAGCATTCAATCAGATTGACCCATACGGGCCTATGATGGTCATGTTTATCATGTGATAAATCCATACTATCCATACTAATATTATAAATGCGAAAGTGTGTCTGTCTGTCTGTCTGTCTGTCTGTAACCTCTTCACGCTTAACCCACAGAACCGATTAGGGTGAAATTTGGTATGGAGATAGTTTGAGTCCTGGGGAAGGGCATAGGCTACTTTTTATCCCGGAAAAGTACCCTTATCCGCGATAAACGAATTTAAGGCGGACGAAGTCGCGGGCAGAAGCTAGTAATATTATAAATGCGAAAGTGTGTCTGTCTGTCTGTCTGTTACCTCTTCACGCTTAAACTGCTGAACCGATTTGGATAAAATTTGGTATGGAGATATTTTGAGTCCCCGGGAAGGACATAGGCTACCTTTTTATCCCGGAAAAATACCCTTATCCGCGATAAACGAATTTAAGGCGGACGAAGTCGCGGGCAGAAGCTAGTTAATTATAAAGTAATCTGTTACTCTCGGGTCACACACTCAGATACACGGCATAAACGCAAGCATCATTTTATATGGTCACCGAAAATGATTTGCTTGTAGTTATATATGTATTGAACTGTTTTTCATAGTAAATATATGTACTTAATTTTAAAATTATACTTTGTGTTTAGATATTCGCAAAATGAAAGAAATATAAAAGAATGTATTTTAGTTCAGCATTTAATTTTTGGTATTATAAAAATATATAAATGTTATCCACACATTTCCATATGGTATTTAAATTTCTTAATAGTTATATTTACAATAATTGCTTAATCTAGATTTTTATTTACAATAGACATTTCCAAAAATATTAACGCATTTATCAAATAGTAAACTTTACAATTTATCAGGAAAATATTTTTTTTAGTACAATTTCCATATTATATTAACGCTCTACCCTGGATCTGAACTTTAATGATATTTTACAAAAACCTTTTATTATCACTATACTTCAAATTTCAATGAACATATTATTTACTAAAAACTTTTTGAAAGAATACATACTATAATAGTTCAGCGTAATGTAAGTATTTAGTAATTTTGCAATCTGTTTTTACAAGAAAATTACGACTATAATATTTTTATTGAACAAGATTAGGTTAGGTAAAGGCAAGGCAAGATCTAGGTAGTCTAAAATGCGCCATATCACTCAGCCTATATAGTTTCTTAAAATCTGGTATCAGTGAAGGTCAAGAGTTACGCGACGCGTACTTCAACAAGATAATTAAGCGTAACCATTTCGTAACTTTAGCTTCTGATTAGTAACCGTATAGATACGGGTAGCCACCAACATGAGGAATCGCCGAAAGCGGCACGAACACAGGCATCATCCTCTCTGCTTGTAAGAAATGCGTCCTCGTGTGCTTCTTGAGATGGTCCCGCCTTCCGAACTTCTTTCCGCACGTTGAGCATGGGAACGGACGCACCCCAGAGTGTATCCTCTTGTGTCTCGTCAGCTCCTCGTTTCTCGTGAAGGTCTTCCCACAGTTCTTCTCCTCACATTTGTAAGGTCTCTCTCCTGTATGGATCCTTATATGCCCTTTCAATTGACCGTTGTTAGAGAATCCAACCTGGCAGTGAGGACACTTATATTTCTTGGGGCGCTGTTTTCGAGCGTTGAGGAGTTTTGCTTCGTTTTCTTGCTGGAGAATTCTAGCGTATTCTAGCTCCATGGCGTATCCTTGTGCTAGAGATTCTAGGAGTAATGGGTCGGTGGGTGGGACCCCGAATGCCTGCGCGATATCGGCCGTCGGAAGGTAGTCCGACATGAAAGCGTTATACAGTGGCGGTGGTAAGTTTTGCGGCAAATTTATAAGAACTTGTGGTTTTGAAACCGGTGACTTGGGTTCAACTAGAGTATTTCCTTCAGTTTTGATCGGGTTTTTGTCATCTTGAAGCAGTCTATCGCAACAAAGGCTTAGGCTTGCAACTGGGGATTCTACTGGTGTCCCTGAAGCGATGGATGAGATGGATTTTTTGTCGTCATCGACTTCGATAGTCGTCGTAGACACGGTGGCGTCCTGATGCAGGTTGGCGTCGCTTTTCTTGAAAGTGCCCCGAATTTTCCGTAATCGATTCTCTCTTTTGTCTTCTTGTAATTTCCTTTTACTCGTTTTTGGAGTAATGTCTATATTAGTAGATATACCGCAGCTAGTTTCCTTTACTTCTATTTTACTGTCACTGATATCCCAGGGCCTAAACAGCCTCGAGTAACTCTGTTGGAACATTTTGCATAAATAAGAAAGCACAAAATAAAAAGAGGGTGTCTTCACTCGCGTCTAAAGTCACAGACTGAGACCCTACTTGATTTCAACAACTTTTATATACATTCCTTTAACAATAAATTTAATAAAAGCGCGCAAAAGCAGAGGGATAACCGATGCCATTCAATGGACGAAAGAGACGAAATATTTTTCAATTGTTGCTCACTTAACGTGCTTATCCATTTATGTCTATGGTCAATATACTTTGGCGCCATTTTGAGCTTTGCGTTCGGGAACCGTGAGCGGATTTTCATTGGTTTTGTTTATGACTTAAGTTTTTTTTTTTGGGTAGGGTGTCATAGTGTTTGAGATAGGGGTGTGTATTGTTATTTATGTTGATTTTTGTGCGAGGTCCGGGGGCGGGCCTGGGGGCCGGCGTTGCGCTCGAGTGGCCCGCAGCCCGCAGCTGCGGTCTTGTTTGTTTTAATGGTCTCCACGATTGCTCCCCAATTTATGGCGTACATACGCCTATGTGTATGGATTCACTGTCAATGTTAGCGGTTTATGGGAGACTTAACAATTCTTTTCCCCTCGGGAGTGTCGGGAAATGTTCGGATTAATTTTCGGCGGCAGTTAGATGGAGCTTTAAGGGATTTTTTGTATTTTTTGTCGTTTTCTCGATAATCTGGTTAGATTTATCGTTTTCCTCAACGATCTAATATTATTCTTCCCTGTTCTTATTTCCTTACTCATCATAAGTGATTGTGCAAATATTTCTATTTGAAAGAAAGAAAACATTTTTATTCGTTGTCATAACAAAAGAATTAATAACAAACAAGCACAAATAAAAAAAAATATTTTAGTTGTTATGCCACGAAAGGGTCCCACCTCAGCATAATGCTAGCTCGAAAGCCAGCGCCGATCTTCCGGTGAGACCTTCAGGCGATTTCACTTTTAAAAACCTTGTAACACATGTTTTCAACATAAATATAATATTGAAATAAAACAATTTAACGGATTATATCGCGTATATTATCTCATTTTAGTAGTCCTCCCGTGACCATGGAAAGCTGGAAAGCTTCCGAAACGTCGGGAACTAAAATGAGATAATATACGCGATATAATCCGTTAAATTGTTTTATTTCAATGAGTAATAATCGCGGAAACAGAAGAAAATATTATAAATATAATATACTAGAGGGCGCCCGCAACTTCGTTCGCGGAGGAGAAAAAGTTATAACTGCTTTTTTTTCGACAGCGTAGCTGGGTAAAAAGTATCCTATAATATAACTATCTGTGAATACCCAGCTACCCGTGTACCAAAAATAGTTGAAATCTATTTAGCCGATTTAACGCGATAAAGCCACAACGACACATACAAACATACAAAAAATCCAAAAAAATATTTTTCTATTTATTAACCTCCAAGTAGTCCGTTACAATATATTTTTTTTAAATATCTTCAATGTACAGACATTTCTTTTTTAAAACTTTATAATAGTATAGATTATCAAAACAAGTATTTTCATAAGACCTTAAATCGGCTAAACGGATATCAACTATTTTTGGTACACGAGTAGCTGGGTATCTCCGGATGGTTATAGAATGATTTTTACCCAACTATGCTGAAGAAAAAAAGAGGAGGTTATGACTTTTTCTCCTCCGCGAACGAATTTGCGGACACCTTCTAGTTAATAATAATTTTATTTTAACTATATAATTTGTCTTTAACTAACTAGAAAGTCGGTAAACCTGTTACCAGTCATCCTTACCCAATGGGGGCAACGCAAACCCAAAAACAGGATAAACAGGAATGCCACTCGCGGCCACATCACAACTAATTCCTAAATTCAAAGCTCCGAGACCAGCGGAGCTAGACTAAAGCGATCCAATCCACAAATAGCTGTTAGTTAGCCCTGAGGCATTACTTCGAAGTTCTACGTATACTCAACCTAAATGAATACCATAATTCAGGCACGGAATCATATCATACTATAGTTATCTATAACATCCATCAACTACTTCTCGAGACAATTTTAATAAGCCCAAACTCAGTAGGATTGCTCTATATTACTGAGTACCTATGATCACCTTCCGGCTCCATCACCTGGATGACATCTTATGATGATTGGTCAATTAGCCTTTGCCTCGTCGTTCTTACGCGCGCATAGAAAAATTCACCGGCCGCAGCGAGCCATTTTGATTTCATTTGATGTATTATACAAGTATTGTTTATTATTTTCTAAAAATGACAATAATGTGTAAATAGTTTCAAGCAACGATATCTATACTATTATAAAGTTGTAAAAATGAAATGTCTGTACATTGAAGATATTTTCAAAAAATCAATTGTTATGGACTATTTGGAGGTCACTAAAACGAAAAATATTTTTTTTTGGATTTTATGTATGTTTTTTGTTTGTATGTATTGTTGTGGCTTCATCACGCCAAAACGGCTATACGGATTTCAACCATTTATCATTGTTATATAGCTGGGTATCCATAGATAGTTTGGTTGTAAAATATTTTTTACTCGACTGCACTGAAGAAAAAAGAGGGTTATGATTTTTTTACACCTCTACTGACGAAGTTTCGGGCACCTTCTAGTCTTAAATAAAATCATATTTCTATAGTTCACTAAAAAGCGGCAAAACTGTCACTGACCGCAAAATGGATTGAAGGTATCAATCTAAACAAAGCGAATTCCAATATTCACACACAATAGTTCTGATTACTGCTCTTTTGACGGTTTCTGAACGAATTTCGGAATCGCGCGATCTGTCAAATTTTGGCGGCAATCGATCAGTTATTTTTATACACCATAGATTGCGTGAATGGTATTTGATTTTTATTCGTGTATGTTTGCGCGCAAAGCGAAGGTTTTGAAATGTTATTTTTTGTTTTGATTTTTTGAGTCCGTGTGAAATCAATTGTTGTATGATATTGCTTTTTTCCACGGAAGTCTAGAGACGCGCGTAGTTATAAATAAACATTGTAGGTACAAAAAGTAATTAAGCCTTAAACCCTATAGCACGCATTTAATCAATATTGTTACGAACTTATATTTTAAGACTTCATATTAATTGTTACTAAATAAGAAATTATATAAATGTTTTCTTATAGAAAGCCAAATCAGAACTTCAGGGCTCTAGCTTCATAATCTTAATAACTTGGGGTAGCGCTTCACGCATTGGACCAGCATACGTTGTATATATTTTTACATTTCTTTTATTTAAAATCTTTCAAATACATATATACCTTTTCAACTTTGTAAATATGTTCATAATTCAATTTAGCTGTGAATATTAAGTTCTTGCTCGCTCACCGTACGATTTTAAATCAAATCATTTTATTGTCGAGGCAGTTTACGTATTGATGTTAAACCCAATCAAACATATTGACCGATCACTCAAGCCTTAGAAAAAACATAACGGTCCTTTCAAATTTGGAATACCAGCCCAAATTTAAGTTCCTTGTGCCCTCGATACGAGAGGCTTTGACATCGGCTTTTTGATCGATCTGCCGTTATTTTTGAATTTCTTGTAAAATGGGACAAAGGTGAATCGATGTTTCTGGAGAATATGGGAAGATATCGGGCCAGATATTTGTTTTTTTTTATAAAGTTTTGAATAGAACTTTGGAAATACTTATTTAGTCTGACTAAGTTATTGTCGAATTAAAATACAATTTATCCATATATGTAAACCTGAAGTAGGTAGGTATCATTTTATATCAGGTAACATTACCTGATACAAAATGATCCTGATAAAACAAGTAAAACTAACGAAGTTTCTACTATGTTAAAATTTTGAGTATGATATCTTATGTTATGTATAGCTTTTATTAAAGTGGGAAAGTCTATCTTTAAAGTAAGTAAGTCCGAAAATATGAATAACTAATAAAACCATTTAATAACCAATAAAGTGTATAGTAACTTTTGTTATGAAACCGTTTCGTAGACTTTAGTATGAAGCATTTTTTGGGAAAGTCCGAAAATATGATATAACTCTCCGAGATATAATAATAACATTGCAGTATGTCGGGGAGTTTTTATGAGATGGATAGTTGTGTTTTCACCAATATTTTTATTATTGAGAGGGTCGTTATAACATACCACGGAAAAATATTCTGTCCTTTCAAAGTTAATTATTTTATTTTGCAGAAATGAATTTGCAGAAAAAATAAACTAAATATTAATCCGATCTAAGAATACCACATTGATTGCTTTTACTGTTGTTATGTATCTTGATAAAGCTATTAAGATACCATAGCAAAATTCTACTGATTTATTGGTCGCCAGCTCACAAACGTTAAAGGTATGAATAGGCAAAGTTAGACTGAGTAATTCTGGTAAACCACAAAAATCAAAAAATTGCTCACACGGATATAAAAGCTACGGTAACAGCTACAAACAGTCACACAGGAACACATGTTAAACTTAGATCACACCTCTTTTTGCGTCGGGCATATTTTTTTTACTATAATTAATTCAAGATCAGTTGGTTGCTACATTTGGGACAATTCTAATATCAGTCCTTAAATCCTCAAACAGTTATTACAGTGGAACCCCGATAAGACGTAGGTAGGTAGTAAAATCGCGTACCTTTCCCTAAAAACCTCTATAACTCGAAATAAAATACCTCTATCAGTTGAAACTACCCGTAATTCTAGGGAATTATTGTGTAGACAGTTTTTCAGTACCTATATTATTTTTAATAATCTTTAGACTACATACTACATGACTTGAAAATTGAATTCAACTTTTATAGATATTGGTGACAATAAAAAATCTATTCCTTTTTTATCGCCATTCTATATTAGAAATAATTTGTGCACTTTTTAAATTCAATACAAAACCTCTACAAAACCTTTTCGCCTTAATTATCCTGAACCAAATCGATAAATCTCAAGCACAATCCTTAATATACTCCTCATTCATTCGAAATGCCTTAATTTCTTTATAAAAATCATATAAATCTCAGGCATAAAGCGAAGGTAATTCGAGGTACCTTTGGGTCCAATTTTCTTAACGCGTGACTACTTTATACGATTTTTTGGGTCCTTTTTTGGGCGAACTTTGTGGTTGTCAATTACTACGCTTGTCTTGAATGACGCAACTTGTGAATGGACGAAGTTGTAGGAGTATACAGGTAGATTCAAAAGTTGGTGACTTGACTGGACATGTAATAAATATCAATGACGTCGAGATATTTATATTGTATGAGTATGATTGGACGTAGATATTCGAAAACGATCCAATTCATACAAAATTAAACTTTAAAATTTGAATAATTATGGTAGAGAAAAGGATGAAATTTTGTCTAGTTTATAAACTAATATGACCATCAAAATGACGTCTACTTTGAAATAGTTCAGAATAAATGTATTTATATTTTATTTAGTACATACGCTAAAATCGTAGCTTTTGCGAATTTGATTTTGCGACTAATACTTACCAACTGAGCTGAATAATAAAATCGGAAAAGATTTTTTATTCGATACCTAAGAAATCTGAAATGATTTGATACGTTCTGTTAAAATGTATCTAGTCCCATATTTATATCCCATCTTAGTTCCAAGGTGCGTACCAGATGACGCAGGGTAGGAAAGCCATCAACAAGGTGGAAGATAACAGATCATGTCAGGAGCAAATCCTTCGGCCTTTGTCCAGAAGTAAGTCTTTCAGCTAGGATGATGCAATAATAATTATATGTATCTATACCTAGTAATGTTGCACCGCCTACATTTTTTTTGATATCCCCTATAGTTGACGGGTACAGAATTCCTTGTGGCATTAAGACCGCCGTTTGTACGACAAGTTTTCCTTCGTCCAATAAAGATGAAATAAATGAATAAGTCCCAAAATACGATAAATTCTAAAATGCTCTCATGCCTTGAACAGCTTTTGTACTCATAGTTGGTACCCACGTATTGCCTACCTATACTGCCTGAGAATTTTTCATTTCAAAATAACATCAACCTGTACAGTCCACACAATTTGCGATACCCTGTGTGGTCCACTTCACGCACTTATCGCCCAACTCATGAGCAAGAACAAAACGCGCCCATAAATTCAAGATGGCTGACACGTATTGTTCTGTTCACTCATTCATTCGTTCATTCATTCATTCAATCGGCAGACGAGATGACGCCACGGCGACAATGCGAGTATTTGGGTGATGTTTAAAGCTCGTAATTTATAGATTATTGAAAAAGTCGATTTTGAAGTGTTGTTAATTTTAAGTACGCAGTATATCAACAAGGCAATAAAAAAATGTTTGATACCTACTTAGGGATACTTAGAAACTTGAAAAGCCATCAGCAGATATACCAACGAACTGAGAAACTGGTTGTTTTTGAAGTCGGTTTTAAACTAAGTATACTATTGATAAGCTGCTGAGATGCAGATGCAGGTTAATTTTTTAATTGAGTTGTTAAACATTCGAGATGCTCTGGATTTTTATATTGAAATTATTTTTCACTTGCTTCTGCCGGCGACTTCGTCCGCCTTAAATTTGTTTATCGAGGATAAGGGTATTTTTCCTGGATAAAAAGTAGCCTATGTCCTTCCCCGGGACTCATACTATCTCCATACCAAATATTATCCAAATCGGTTCAGCGGTTTCAGTGTGAAGAGGTAACAGACAGACAGACAGACAGACAGACGGACACACTTTCGCATTTATAATATTGGTATGGATATGGATTAGAAATACAATCCAATATCTAAGAAAGACAACACTGCGTTTTAAAACATAATGATTTTGACCTAACAGGAATACCTCATGTAAAATGTACAACGTTTTGGTAATTCCAATGTGACTTCTGAAGATTATTTGCATCGTAATGCATAGGGTAGGTATATCTAAAAAAACAGTAACTGGCGGTTAGGCTAGTAATGTTAATTTTTATCGTCAGCCAACTGTCTCCCAAGCCCTAAATAGGGTAAAACCGGTTTTACCCACCTCTGAAGGCTTTGCGCACCGCGTTTCCGCCATACTCCAAGTGGCCGCTGATGGCGTTTCTGTTTGTGGGTTTCCCCCACTGAATCCGATTATTAGTAAGGAGACTTATGCAGATCTACTCACTCAAAGACAGGATCTAGAAAATTTTGACCAACTGGTAGCAATAGATCTCTACAAATTTACACCACTGAGTCTGAGCGCTATATGTATTATTAGAATTTTGTTTTTGCACCCACTCACGGGACAATGATGCCCCGGACCTTTGGAAGGCGTGCGTGGAGTCGAAGCCAACGCGTAGAGGCCCTTTCGACAATTTCGGTTCTATTCCTGCCTGTATCATGGGACTCGCACAGAGACAGCACCCACTAGATGCGAGAACTATTGGAGATTGATGAGATCTAAATATGCTGGGTTATGGGATTGAAATGATGGACTAAATACTGGGCTACTGCTTGACACAATCGGACGTCTACCAGGAAAACTGGCCTTATGGCTAGAGGCACCGGTAGACCATTACTGCCCCCTGCTAGATGGGCCTCCGTAAATAGCGACTCACATAATGGGTTACGTTCCACATCCACCCTCGAGCTGCAGCTCTTGCGACTCTACTCTGTCCGGCCGGTTAAGGCAAGCCAGAGGTGGGGGTCCTGACCCAACACCCCCCGTCAGGGTCTCCCAGGAGCACTAAGGTGCGTTGGGTCGCCACAAGCTGCCCTGCGTTGACTGATTGCACCGGTGAACTAGCGAGCGATGAGATCGTCACATCCCTACGCCTCATTATTAGAATGATCGATAGAATAGTTATTTAGATCAACGTAATTATTAAAACATCGTCTTGCAGAAAAAACTACCAAACTATAATGTACCTTTTATTCAAGCAATCATTATTCAATCCATATCAGGGAAAATCTTACACAGGTCGACCTAGTCCCAAACTAAGCAAAGCTTGTACTATGGGTACTAGGCGACGATATACATAATATATAGATAAATTATACTACTTAAATACATACAAAACATCCAAGACCCAGTAACAAACATTTGTGTTCATCACACAAACACTTGCCCTGGCCGGGATTCGAACCCGGGACCGCCAGCTTAGTAGGCCGTTGTAAAACCCACTGAGCCAAACGTGTCGTAAAATGGTATTTTATAATATATTGTTACGTTTTAATAACTCATTCGGGTCATACTGATTTTTAGTATGAGGTAGCGTTATGCGTCTTTCCTGTGGACACCCGAAAGTTAAGGGCTTTAAATACTAATGTTTCTTAGTGCACTATTAGGCGATGTACAAATTGATTAATACTCTAGATCTAAGCAATAAAAATATCAGTTATATGTACCCAAGCCCTTAACTATTGCGTTGTCCACAGGCAAGACGGCTAAATTCTAGAATCAATATGACCTATTCACCACGTAACGGTGAAGGTAGAACGTTATATTTAGACTAGATTTACGTGTTCCGGTGGAGATCCTGAAATATTTATGGTTCAGATGTTCGGAGTAAAAGCGACATTTATAACCTAGAATACGAGGCAGTGTGGTTTATGGTGTGGTCGTCAAATAAGTCTAAACAACTGAAAGGTTTTAAAGAAGGTAGAATGCATTTTATTTCATTTAATTTCATTCTTTTTCACAAAATGTTCTGTGTAAAATTTCCAGAGGTAATCGAAGGTCCTCCTCCATCCGGCGCAGAAAATTTATGAATTTACAGGACCTAAGTATTTATGTGAACCAAACGAAATAAAATGCATTGACGCGAACAAAGTATCAAGTGCTATTTTAAAGGTGCCCACATTCTAGTCATATTGTAAAACCCCTTTTTTCATAGTTATTAAGAAGTATTATAACGTAACAATATTTTTACCAGTAATTCCTTCTCCGCTCCATCTCAATTTGCCTCGGCACGGGCGCGCGTGATGGATGGCTGGGTCAGCTTTAAACTCGTTAAATATAGTAATGGGTTTAAAATGTCAGCGTGGATGCACATCGCAGAGCGTTTTATGAATGAAGTGCCTTTATTTTATACTCACATACATACCAACTATAACTCAAATTCAAATAACGGTTATCGTCGACCATACATAACTACTCGTACCTATTTATTGTGTTAGTAAAATGGATTAAACAGTATTTATTCTGTGGTTAGTAACAAACTAACAGATTATAGATGTATAGTATCCTAGAAGACGCCTGAAACTTCGTTTGCAGAGGAGTAAAAACATCATAACCCTCTTTTTTACTTCAGCGTAATCGGATAAGAAGGCTACCCGTGTACCATAAATAGTTGAAATTGTGAAACGTGATAAAACCACCACGACACATACAAACATACAAAAAATCTCAAAATATGTTTTTCGTTCTATTGAACTCCAAATATTTAATCCGTTAAAATATTTTTTTGAAAATCTTCAATGTACGGACATTTCATTTTTACAACTTTATGATAGTATAGATATGCTAGAAAGCGCGCGTAACTTCGTTCGCGGAGGAGTAAAAACATCATAACCCTCTTTAATGCTTCAGCGTAATCGGATAAGAAGGACCCTTAAACCATCTGTGCATGTCCAGCTACCCGTGTTCCATAAATAGTTGAAATATGTTTAGCCGTATTCACGTAATGAAGCAATAACGACACATATTAACCTCAATTTTTTTTTATTCAATGTCCTTGATATAGTCTGTTTTTTTTTAATATTATCACTGTACAGATATTTCATTCTTACAACTTTATAATAGTATAGATATTTTTTAATCAAAAGCGACGCGATGGAATGACGATAGGCGCGTGGAGTCCCACCCAGCGTGCTAACAGCGACGAGTTCCAGCGCTCCGCCAGCACGTTCGGAATGTTTACAGAGCTGCAGCGGGAACGCTTTAGCAATAAAGCGCATAGCTTTCAGAAACGCGTAACCTAACATTCTCATTAGAGTAAATTCAGTGCAGAAAAAAACTTTTTTGCGCTGACGATTAAAGGGGTTATCACTTTTTCTCCTCCGCGAACGAAATTGAGTACTTTCCTGCAGTGGCAGGAGCAAGACCTAAATTTGATGTGGGCAAGACAGATTTCGCGAGGCCCTGTTCTGTGGCGACTGATTTTTTTTTTGAGGCAAGGCCCCTTGTACCGCGAGGCCGTAGGCGGTGGCCCACGTCGCCCACGCCTTACGCCGCCACTGCTTTCCTGTAGTCAATATAAATGATGTTACGCTTGCAGTTAAATGTAATTTCTGAAAATACCTAGAAAACATTCATGAATATGTATTTTTAAGCTTTTGACAGTTCATAAAAAGGAACTGATTTGATCTGTCAGTCAAGTAGCGCGGCCTTATAGTACTATTATAAAGTTGTAAAAATGAAATGTTTGTACCTTCTAGTACAAAATACATAAATAAAAATATTAAGACTAGCACGGCAATGAGTGACGTAACTTCTGGGGGTCAACTCACCGTCCGCAGCAACGGCGGAATACGACCCCGTTCGGCCAGACATTCTTCTTTTCCTTTATTTTTCTCATTCACTCAGACATTCTTCTCATTCTTCTTATCCTTCACAAAGTTTCATAGCTGAGCAGTTGGCACCCTCATCCACCTCAATAGTACATTACTAACCAAGGGCTGTAAAAGAAAGAAAGCCCGAAATCGCAGGTATTTGTGACCCGAGCCGCAGGCGAGGAGTTCGACCCTCAGGGAGAAAATTAAAACTTAGGACAACAATTACGCGGAGACAAGTGAAACTTACGACATGATATAAAATGTTACTTTCCGACTCTACTTACAATTATGATAAAATTTTAGTAAGAGAACAACATCAAAATCATTAAAAAATGGAGCTCCCATACAATGATATAACATAAAAAGAGGTAGATAGGTTATACGGGCTCCGAAAATGGCACACCGAAATTACGCCAATTGGCAAACCTTAGCTCAGCCTTGCGTACAGAGTACGTTGTTATATATTGGATTATGCGTCAAATAAACAAAAATGCCGTCATGCATAATGAGATTTTGCACTAATTAATTACTCAATAAAAGCGTCTAAAAGCATTTACGATTAGTGTGTTATTGCAATATTATCAGATTGATGTGTGGATAAGCCTGGCCAATTTTACACGTGGATTATCGTGTAGGTAACCTATCTACCTCTTTTTATATTATATCATTGCTCCAATAGGCTTTAGGTAGCTTCAAGTTTTGTATGGAGAAGTCGTTTTTTTACGATTTCGAAATTGGTCTCATACTAAATGTTGATCGTCGTGAGTAGCCTCGAAAAGTAACATTTTGTATCATGACTTAGACGGCACGGCACCTTATATGGATGAGCATTGTATTTCCAAATCAGTTTAAACGCATTTGAAGCTACAAAATAATAATAATCCCACATCTTAACCCCTCTGCTGCCACTGGCTCCTCCCCTCGATCGATGCGGTTAGTTCGCCGAGATAGTTAACCGGGGGTGAACTATGGAGGGTTAAACGGTTCGTCTGAATAAAATTACAGTCCGGTTATCAAAGGCGTTATCTGTTCAGTCCCACATCACGCAGATACAACTATACTAGGGCTATCTCTCCGTAATAAAATCAGAAATGAGGATATCTGCAGAAGAACCAAAGTAACTGACATAGCTCACAGGCTTGCATCGTTGAAGTGGCAATGGGAGGGCCATGTAGCCCGGAGAACGGATGGCCATTGGGGCAGTAAGGTCCTGGAGTGACGACCACGCATAGGAAAGCGCAGCGTAGGACGGCCCCCAACTAGGTGGACGGATGATTTCGTAAGGGTCGGGGGGAGTCGGTGGATGCGGTCTGCGCAAGATCGCACCCTGTGGCAGACTATAGGTGGGGCCTATGTTCCGCAGTGGACGTCCGTTGCTGATAGATTGGATTTTCTGGCGGCTTCGTTAGCATAGATGGGGTTTGCGGTTCGGCAACTGTATATTTTTCTGGGATATGTACTCGCAAGTAGCCTAATTCACTATCAGGGAAATAATTTATCTACGCTATAAACACATTACTTTCCTTTGCGTTGCACCGTCGGGTACAAATAATCGGTGAACCGGTAAGAAATCATTGATACATCAAGAAAGAGGCTAATGTTTTTCAAATGGCTGATCCAATTTTCTTGAACCAAGCCAAGAACACTCTCAATGAAGTCAATTCTCATAACCAAAAAACAAAAAAATAATTTTATCGGTTCATTCCTCTAGGTGCTTATTATGATGCCACAGATAGACAGCTACATATGTCAAACTTATATTTATATAAGCGGTGTTATAACACCGCTGATTTTTTCGCCGGGGATTACAAATCACGTAATCCATTGTTGCCATAGAAATGGGAATATTGTTGGATTGGAGCCGATCTAACCAACAAACACAGTTTCACATATATACACGGTGTGCCACAGTAGCCCGACAGACTTAAGCTATCGATGTAGAGCCTATTTGCAGCATTTAGTTCGAAAACGCGTGTATAAAAATAAGGCTAAGGACTAGCAATCTGTCCGGTGCAAAGCATTAATGTCTAATTCACATCAGTGAAAATCGCATTAAAACTTAACTAGGGTTATTAGGGACAGACTGGATTTATAAGAGACCTAGGGAGCCTCTTAATAGGATTTAGAAAATATTTAAAGTTTTTTTAAATAATGTCACAAATACTTCTTGATGATGATTAACGTATTTCATTTAAGTTACCTAATATGTAATGCCATTCGATTTTTGTCAATTTGGAATGATATACGATTTATTTTTCAATGAAAACTCCATGAAAAACCTACCAAATATCAATGTGTGGCACATCGTTCGACAGATCTTCTAAAAACACTTTGAGGTTTTCACAAAAAAAAAGATGTAGTGAATAATAATAATAGTAATATTTTCGGAAATATTCGCTCCGAAAGTAGCAAAACTTGTGTCCCCCCCCCCCCCTCTATTTTCTAAACGGTATGTTCAAAAAATATGAAAATAATTACAAATATAGAGCATAATAAATACTAGCAACGACAATTGTTTTCAACATCGTCGGACATACCGTTTTTAAGTTATTGCAAAAAAACTGCGCTTCTCAGCAAAAGAACAAGGTATTTGCATTTTTTTGTTTAAACGGCTGCGGAACGCTACGCTGAGCATGGTCCGACATGCTCTTGGCCAGTTTTTTTATTTACATTCCGTTACTTTTATGGTACATATAGAATTTTCAACATGTACTAAAGTACCGGAGAGGAAAATACAAAAAAATATTAAATTTTTTCACCTATCGGAATGAATACTCTTGATTCTGAGTAGAAAAATTAAAAAAAGAAAATGTGCAATACGCCATTAGACCCCTATAGTCCGTCAGAAGAACGTATAATGGGAGCAAAATATCATGATGCGATGTGTTACATTACATCGTAAAAGAAACGTACTTAATCGATGACCAAATGAAACGTTTTAGGACCTATTAACGGTCGTGTTTATTGTCACTTTACTGCGACATTCTGTCTGTATGCTCGAGATAATACATTGTGGAATAGTCACGTTTTCGTATAGTCTTTACCAAACGAAAACGGTAACTATACTTTTACGGAATCTATCGGTAGCAGAAATCCATAATTTTGACTCAATGCTACCGCGAATATATTATACGCGAATGACCTTCGATCCGTAGCTCTTCCCTTTTCTGTGTTGTATATGTCTCATCGTGTTGACAACCACCGTTGTTACCAATACACTGTTTCAGTTTATCTTCACGAGTCACCGAAACCACCATCAAAATTTGTTATTTTTACGAGATAAATACCAGTTTTTGCTACTTTTATTAAAAACTATAGAACCTATTGAAAAACCGGTTGACAATTTTAAAGTGAACATCATTACTCACTTATTGGTTTTAGTTCCATGTCTAAGCGTCGCTTGACGAGGGAGCCTGTACCAATTTAAGATAGAAAAAGGACTTTACGAATCTTTTTTTTTCTCTTGATTTATTATGTATTTATTTATTAAGTATTAAAACATTGCAGTTGACAAAAATATAGGCCAAATACCAAGGTACAATATATATATTTTTTACGTGGTTTGCAGCAACAGGAATAATTTTATATCACTTTAAAAACAGTGAGATTTACCTATTAATTCCTTAACTCGATAAGTAAACTATACGTAAGTCAAATAAGTCTATGAACTGACTATAATCTAGAATGGTGCGTTCGAAAACCCTTCTAGTAAACTTTCTGGTCGTTATTATTTGCCGCGCGCGGTACACGTGATTCTCGTACTTTGTATCCGTGGGCAGACTATATATCTATACTATTATAAAGTTGTACGAATGAAATGTCTGTACATAGCAGATATTAAAAAAAGTAAGTAAAACGGAGGTTTTGTGATTGTAAGTGTATATAATGTTTGGTCTTTGCAGCTTTATCACTCCAAAACGGTTTGACGGATCAACTGTTTCTATTAAACGGGTAGCTAGGCATCCACAGATGGGTATAGTATATCGAAACTAAGAGAGACTTATGACTGTTTTGCCTCCACGAAAGAAGTACAAGCTTTGCCTAGTTTGTGGAAAATTGTCCCAGATATGACAAACACACGCAGAGAAGCACCAAACAAAATCCATTGAAACCAAAAAATGAACTAGTAATCTTGGAGTGTATCGCGAACGAGCAGACAGCCAGACGCGGGCACATTCGTTTATAATGTAGGTACAGACAGATACAAACTTTTGTGACAATGGTAATAGTCATCCGTGCAAATCGCTTGTCATTCCGGGCGATGACATCTGTAAGTAGGTGCGAAGAGAACAATCGTTTCCTTATAGTTAAAAGGGCGTATGTTCATAGGATATGAGGTATATATACGGTTTTTTTAACAAGGTTAGACTGACAGCCGCCGCCAAAAGAGCCGCCGCCCCGCCCCTGCGGCCAGTGGCAAGTTTACGACGATTGATGTGTCTTGATATTTACGATGCGACGTGGTAAATTAAAATAGTCGTCGGTGCGAACATTTTCATCTATTTCAGAAAAATATGGATGGGTTAGTATAATTATTTGTTTTCTATCCGTCAATTATAGCCCGGTAACTTTGTTCGTGACACTACTACGGTCTGCGGGCGTCGGGGGGGACACGACGACGACGACACGTTGACCCTGCCACGCACACTTCATACCCCGCACTGTCGACCGCAGCGCAAATGGACAAATGTGTTGCTGCCAGATGGAGGAATGCAACGTATTCGAAGGTTATATGGAATGTTAAGGATAAGGTGAAGTGCAGGGAGAAAATAAGAAAGGCTGATCCTACCAACATATGGAACGCCTAGCCAAGAAAAGAGAGAGATAGAGAGAGAGAGAGACAGACAGAGTAAATAAACAAGTAATCGGTGAACAGATGAAAAAGCAACGAAACGTCTAGGAAAAAAACATAATTCGTTGACTGATCATTCTCAAACGCATCCGTGTAAGAGCCACTACGCCATAGACAGACACACAGGTAAACATATAGACGGATACAAAGATGCTTGCATGCAAAGGGACTTTATACAATGCAAGCATCGCACATTTCACGTGACAGTATTTGACTTTATAATAATACTAGCTTCTGCCCGCGACTTCGTCCGCCTTAAATTCGTTTATCGCGGATAAGGGTATTTTTCCGGGATAAAAAGTAGCCTATGTCCTTTCCCGGGACTTAAACTATCTCCATACCAAATTTCATCCAAAACGGTTCAGTGATTAAAGCGTGAAGGGGTAACAGACAGACAGACACACTTTCGCATTTATAATATTACAAATACAAATACTCTTTATTGCACACCTCAGATACACAGAAATACAGAACATGACAGTAACATTCGAATTAGCAGAGGTAAACAACAGTAATATTAGTATGGAGTATGGATATAGATTACCGCTAGAAGGCGCCAGCAACTTCGTTCGTGCGGAGAAGAAAGCCATAACCTTTTTTTATGGTTTGCTGTCACTGGATTAAAATACTTTGTATATTATGCCTGTATTAAAAAGATAATCCAAATCCGTCTAGTCGTTTTTACGTAATATGTACTTATATTATGTACGTAAATTTGAGATACTGATGACGGATTAATGTAAAACTTAAGGAGTACAGGATTGTTTGCTTAAGTATAACCTTGACGAAATTTTGATTACTGGAAAGTAAGGTACGATATTTTTTACTTTTTTCCTCGCATATTTTTTGGAAACCGTCGTATGAAACTCGTATGCATTGATAATTACAGTCTCGGCTTTATACAGCCTTCGTTTTCGACTCGGCCTGCAAGATAGTCTCGTGGGTAATAATTAAGTAAAACGTAGCACAATCGTATCACTACTGCTGGTGTAATATTCATTAAAACTTATTTTCCAATAGAATTATGTCTTTAGGACAGTCACGAGTATACGTATACTTTATTTTCCTCATCGTCTCCAACAACTCTAAGATTGTCTGGAATAGATCGCTGATTAGCGATAAGACCTATTGTTTGCCTCCCCTTAAATGTATTATTTTCTATTTGTGCAATATAAGTACCATCCTTTTTATATATGTTTATATTTTGTCTATGTTTTTATAGCTTGTTTATGTATTACTAGCTTGTGCCCCGCGACTTCGTCCGCCTTAAATTCGTTTATCGCGGATAACGGTATTTTTCCGGGATAAAAAGTAGCCTATGTCCTTCCCCGGGACTCAAACTATCTCCATACCAAATTTCATCCAAATCGGTTCAGCGGTTTATGCGTGAAGAGGTAACAGACAGACAGACAGACACACTTTCGCATTTATAATATTAGTATGGATTAATAAAATCCACGATTCTTACGTAGCGAGCGTAATCCACGATTACACTCGCTACTCATGAAATTTTGAATTAGATTACGTTTATGCGTGTTACTGTACTGTCCTAGTAAGAAATTCCTGGAGACAACAAATTAAGATGTCACAAATTATTTTTATGATGGAAAAACGATCAAGACGTCTCTGTCCCAGTAGTCGCAAACTGTCAAAGGAGATTGGTTTCGCAATAAAGATAACAAACAATAATAGGCCGATAGAGGGACGGCCATACACGTCACGTCGGTTACGTGACACGTCAAGAGATTAACCCTTGCAATGCCGAGTACATAACCCTTGGCTTTTTGTAGTATACTTTGGCGTGGCCTCAAACGTATCGTAGAGCCATAAGGACCATAAAGTAATACCAGACATCTGCGTCAGCGTATTTTGTGCAGCGATGTGGTGTTCGTTATGGACGCTTTTCCACTGCTAAATTGGTAAAGTATTCAACTCGTTAGGACTATTAAGTAATCTGTGATTTAGCTATCACACAGTGCCACGTATTTAAAACGGGTGCTATCTATTTCGCATAATTTACTATGTCGGAAACTGATTTCGCCGAACAGGTTTCGCATAATTTGATTTCGCCGAATCATTATTTGTCCGAATCTAAATACGCATATCTCTAACAATAAAAAACTGCTGCCAGTAAAGTAGGTTAGGTTAGGTTAAAACTGCAATCCCGAACAGAAGATGACTACTGCCAGGAAATTAGGTTTTCGGCATTAAAAAGTTATGCGTAAAGACCATTCGGCGGAAACAGGATTCGGCGTAATTAAATTATGCTTATAGATCATAATGGCTGTTGTGATTATGCGATATAGAATTATGACAAATAAATAATGCGTAAAATAGCCGACCCATGTAAAACAGTTTAATAACTTTTATTGTCCACCATTGTAGGATACCTAATTTTGGTCGACGTATGTCTACATATATTATGTTATACCGCTTGTAACGCTTTAATTTAGCATCTAGATTAACAAACTGGGAAATTAACGAACGGAAACTGACTAAACGACCGAATTTAGACGAACAACGAACGATTATTACTTAGACGAACGGAGCGTTATAATATTGTCCGTCCATCGCATAATGTACGCCAATTAAAAATATTAACCTGATAATTATTTCAATAACACTCCATCGATAATTAACTCTAAAAGTTCCCCGCCACAGTGCTGACCTACTTGCTTGCATAGCTACATATATACAAACTTTGAGTGCTTAATTACGTTATTTAAAGCCTGTAGCAAAGTTCCCATTAAATACGTTTATTTTTGTATTTTTGCAACTTTATAGTAGTATAGATATCACTTAACAGCGGGGCAATAGATGTATGTCATTCTAAGGGCCGGCCAGACTAACTTAACATACTTATTCTCATTTCTTATAGAAAATAATCTCAAAGAATAAGCAAAAACAAGTTCGCCAAGACCCAGTAAAACATAGGGTAAGATGGGGGAATGGCGGTCACTTAAGCAGTAATTATTTTTTTATGTTATTTTTGGGATTTATGGTATAGGTAACTGACTTTTTACATAGCTCATATAATGCGCTATAGATATATATGAGGCATATTATCAATCTATTACGGGTTTCTTATTTTTTAATCATTTTATAAAATTTGTTTGTACCACAATGAAATAAAACGACATTTTATGCATAATTATCTTTATTTTATATGTTTCAGCTAAAATTAACCGATTTTTTAAATATTTTAACCAAAAATAACTATTTTTATATAACAAAAACAAACATATTATTAATTATTTATATTTCTTCTTTGATAATCACATTGAGACGCATAGGAACTCTCTTTTACTTAGATTCTAACCATATTATCATTAGTTTTTTTATTTTTACCAAAATCAACTCTTTTTTAAGCAAACATATGTATTATTAATTATTTATATTACTACTTTCAAAATCACAGATTGAGACACATAGGAACTCTTTTTTACTTAATTCTATCTATATTATCTTTTCTTATATTTTAACCAAAATTAACCGAAACATTTTTATATTTTAACCAAAAATAACTCTTTTTTTATAAAGAAACAAACATTAATTTATATTAACAAACAAACAAATAATAAATTGTCTTATAATTCCATACGGGGTAATACCGGCCACCGACCGGTATTGTCCGCTTAGAATGATTGTCATTACCCCAAAATACGAAGACGGTTTCTTTGGTTACTCACGAAAAAACGTAAATTCTTTCTTAAAATCCAACAAGCACATGGGATACACTTGTAAACGTGTAGTAGTTTACTTTAAGAAAGATATTGATTGGTATAAATCACTTTAAGCTTACCTTTCACCAAATTTTCGATTTTATTACAACCAAACACGTCCGAACCTATACACGGCTGTCAAACTCACTGCGGGCGAAGGAAAATGGTGCCGCTTGGTAAATAAGTTTACTCGGCCGCATACTAGATGGTGACACTAGTAGCGATTGCATAATGTTTTTGGAAGTTATAGATTTTGACGTGACCGGCATTGCCCACTGACTGCCATTCCCCCATCTTACCCTACCTATGTGGTTATGCTCCAGTGATAGATGCAGATTAAATGATAAATATGGTAAAACTTCCCAAGTGTAGACCAAAATCACATCAATAAAACCATTGATTAGGTATCTACTTAGGTCTATTAGGGGAGACCGGGTAAGGTTGTCTCAATGGTCTGTTGTCACAGCGGACATAATGAACCGGTATCGAAAAATCGCGAGAGCTATATATATCCCTCCTAGATAAAGCCTTCGCGATCTTTCGACACCAGTCGATGAATTTATTCGTTTGACCAGTTATCTGTTACGGCCGTCGTGTGACAAACCAACCAATGACACAACCATACCCGGCCGGTCTCCCCTACGTGTTAAGTTTTGGTTTAGATTTGTGTGTGAATGATACCTATACATTTAGTAAGCATTCCATCTTCATCATAACTGTAAATAGTACTTTCACGGCAGTTCGTAATAATTTGGAGGTTTTACAGTGGTACAGTTTAACCTATACAAATATACCTAGTCGACTTGCATACCATGTCATTCGCAAATCAAAAAGTTACCAAACAACTACTCAATCTCGTTACACCAAAAAGCCTGCGAAATTGAACCATCACAATACTTCAAAACCATCCGACATATAAGCGGCACCTTTACAAATAAAGAGCTCTCAGACATGCCGCCTGCCCCGCCCACACTAGCTTCAATGTATCAAAGGGACATAATAAGTACAATACTTGACCAACTTATTTAAAACGATACTTAAAACTAGAATTAACCTCGCCAAATGGCATTTCTATCTGGATCCTTTGATGTGACGCCATTGCTAGCCGTTTCTGTAAGTTTGTGTGTATAGAAGTTATGTTATTGTGGAGAGACAGGTCATTTTGTAAATTAGATCGCCGGTGCCTTGATGTGGCGAATTTCTGTTTGGTTTGTCGGCAGTGATTGTGTGAACGTGTAGGTGTGATATTGCCGTGGTGAATGAGTGTGAGAGCAAATGTTGGACTTATAGTTAACACGTTACCACCTAAACAAAATGCTTCTAGTGATACATTAAATTATTGAGATCGTTTATTTATATAATTAAGGTAATTACAATACATGTAGACTAACATAAATATGAATGTACAGACATTTCATTATTATAATATCATTATTTTATAATATCTAGTATACATAGCAATAAAAATGGGTCATACTTGTTCTAGAATTTAGCCGTCTTTCCTGTGGACAACGCAATAGTTGAGGGCTTGGGTACATATAACTGATATTTTTATCGCTTAGATCTAGAGTATTAATCAATTTGTACATCGCCTATAGGGCACTAAGACAAATTAGTATTTAAAGCCCTTAACTTTCGGGTGTCCACAGGAAAGACGCATAACGCTAACTCATACTAAAAATCAGTATAGGTAACAGTGATGGTAGCTGAACTTTCCGCCAGAAGGTTGCATCTTCCTTTGTGTAGGCCACGAGTTTGTTTGTTAAAACACTTGGAACTCTCACCACGGAGGAATTAAAATTCACGCTGTGGTAAGACTCCAACTTCATGACCCTCAGGATGATTCCGGATTCACACGTACATAGTCTACGATCGCCTCAGCCTTCGTAGAGTAATGTAGACGGTACAACATACAAAAGCCGTCACAGTGTAAAAAGTATACACAGTGGGCCGACGCCTTTAGGTGCGTCCACATTTGTATCATTTGCCCGTATCAGATCATCGTCGCGTGGCATGATCGCGTGTCACGATCACGCGTTTCGACGTTGCGCCGATCGGATCGCTCGAAATCCATTTTGCTACGCGTATCACACAGTTATATCGGACGAGTACAGCATAATCGGCACGCCGGCAGTAAGCGTCCAAGCAGCGCGATACGCAGTCATGCCACGGCACGGTGATCGGATACGAGCAAATGATACAAGTGTGGACGCACCTTATGACGTTTGCGTAAATGACAATGACATGTCCCGAGCTACTAAACTAATATGGGCTCGCCCCTCTCGCGTCTCGCCTCTTGCACCCCGCACGATTGCTCTGTCTAGACGGCTTCGTCGGATGGCTGTATTGATTTCTAGACTGTGACATCGTCGTTGGCCTTCCTTAACCGTGGTACTATCAGATTGTATGGTGGTGATGGTACTATGGCAAAAAATGTTTGCCGTGGTTCCATTAATGGTACAACCGAAGTATTTTATTGCCATGATACCATTGATGGTAATACGGAAAAATAAACGTTTATTAGTACCATTGCGTTGCATAGGTGCCCATTGAAATTCAATTACGGAAATTATTTCAAGTACTTATTAGGTACGTAGTTTATCACTAGTTCTATATCACAAGTGTTAGTAACGTGTTGTGTAAATGATGCACTAATCGCATCACAAAATATGCTTTTCTTTGATTAAAACCTCATTTCTATATGTTACGTTGGCAGGTTGGAATTAGTTCTTTACATATTACTGTTCTGCTAGCAGTTCGTTTTTGTTAGGGGCGACAGTTCTAAACTAACCTAACCTAATGTTTTGGTAGCAGTTCGTTATTGATAGGGGGTTATAGTTCTAACCATAACCTTCATGACTGTTAGGTAAATACCATATTCTCAATTTTTCAGTACCACGGCTAATAAAAAATAATATTAGCCGTAGTACCATTGACATAATGGAACCACGGCAAACATTTTTTGCCATAGTACCATTGATGGTACAATCTGATAGTACCACGGTTAAGGAAGGGTCGTTGGCACATATTTTGTTTATCTCTTGGGAACAGGCAAAAGTAGCCTATGGCACTACATATCTCTATGCGATGTCAATCTGTTGCCCCGTTATCGCGTAAAAGAAGTACAAACCAAGAAACATACTATCGCATTTATAATATTACCAGTGATACACTTGGTTCATAGGTGTAAATAGGAATGATTTAATTATTAAATCATCATCATCAATTCAGCCATAGGATGTCCATTCCTGTACACAGGCCTCCTCCATATATTTCCACATGGGCCGGATAGAGACGACGAGTCCCCGCAACCCTAACCAGGTTGTCCGGCCACCTTGCGGGTGGCCTCCACTCGGAACGTCTTGTGTCCCATCGGCCATCGGTTCTTCGAACTATGTGCCCTGCCCATTGCCACTTGAGTTTGCTTACCCTGTTTGTTATGTCGGTGACCTTGGTTTGTTTACGAATCTCCTCATTAATATCATCATTAGATATTAATCGTTAGAGTTACTCACATCTATAAAATTCTAATATAATTCTAAGGGTGCGATACATATATCATAAAAAGGAAAGCTACGAAAATCTGACTGAAGAACACACAATGTGGGATTACTACACGGTAATGACTACACGAGTGAAGACAAGGACGAAATACTAATAACTCTCTATGTTTCCATTAGAGGAATATGCGGTATTTAATCTTGCACCTTATTATGCGGCGTACCGGCACCGCGCGCCTCAGAGTAATGATTCAAATGCTCCAGATACTTCCGATCGACCCTGGCTTTCCAAGGAATAGTTCAGTCCCCTTCCATTTTATCTTCATATTACCGCCAGAAGGCGCCCGCAACTTCGTTCGCGGAGGAGAAAAAGTCATAACCCCTTTTTTTCTTTAGTATAGTCGGATAAAAAGTATCCTATAACCATCTGGAGATACTCAGCTACCTGTGTACCAAAAGTAGTTGAAATCCGTGTAGCCGATTTAGCGTGATGAAGCCACAATGGCACATACGAACATACAAACATACAAAAAATAATATGTTTCTATTTAGTGACCTATAATCAGACAAATAGTCAGTTACAATCATTATTTTGAAAATATCTTCAATGTACAGACATTTCATTTTTACAACTTTATAATAGTACTAGCTTTTGCCCGTGACTTCGTCCGCCTTAAATTCGTTTATCGCGGATAAGGGTATTTTTCCGGGATAAAAAGTAGCCTATGTCCTTCCCCGGGACTCAAACTATCTCCATACCAAATTTCATCCAAATCGGTTTAGCGGTTTATGCGTGAAGAGGTAAGAGACAGACAGATAGACAGACAAACAGACAGACAGACAGACAGACACACTTTCGCATTTATAATATTAGTATGGATTGTTTGAATGACGTTTAAGTACAATTTCGTTTTCCATCGGAACCAATCAAGGGCTTAATACATTTGTTTGTTCTCTGTTTTGTGTGTTCAATAAAGAGTTATTGTATTGTATTGTAAAAACATCTGTTTCATGTCCCTAACAACATTTTAAACGTGTTTTTGCGAATTACTGAATTTGTGAAATGGGTTTCTGATAACCGATTAAAAGTCACCGTGTGTCTTTTCGGCTCTACGTCATGTGCCCCTCAGCCAAAAGCGCAGTTTCCGCATGGCTGCGTCTGCGCCGATGTCATTTGTTATCTATTCTATATACTTTATTTGGCGGGTGAATGGCTTCGCCTCCGCCGCAATTGATGCAGATGGCGGTTTGATGGGGCGGAATAGGAGTCAGATGAAACACGCGGAACTTTTGAATTTCACTTAGACGATATTTGAGTTTTACATTGTTGACAAACAGTGCCCTGCTGACTTTTTATTCTACAGCGAAAAGTAAAATACTTTGTTGATAATTTTAACGTATTGTGTATTTATTGTATTGCAAACCAGATTGAATATGCTGGCATAAATTTTAAAATTAGTATCTATTTTTGTATCTATAATATTTATAAATTTTATTATAACATTTTTTTCCTGGTAGATGACCCGATAACTTCAATAATATCCCAGTATTTATGTTTTATTTAATAGCCCATAACCCGGTGTTAAGGACCCCATCAATGTCCAATGGTTTTTACATCTAGCGCGTGCTGTGTCTGTGCACATCCCATGTGTACCTCTTACATTGCATTAAATTGCCGAAAGCGCGTTGGCTTCGGCTCTGCACACATCTCCCAAAGGTCCGGGACCGTGTGTAAATACACAAGTACAGATAACACATACGAGTAGAATTACCTTGTCTCGACTCACGAGGTGACGGCCATGTGAGTTGTTGATTCTCTACCGAGAATTTCGTGCTTATTTCAATGCTTAACGTGAGGTTTTAATCATTTACCAAACAGATGTCATCCAAAATTAAAATGGCAGATCACATTAAAAAACCCAACTTGTTACCGCACCACTCAAAGGAACTTTGACGTTTGCGTTTATTCATTCGGTCAATGAGTGAATGAATCGTTTATAGCTCGTATCTTTCACCTATAGTTGTAATTGCCACTTAAGGTACTCGTGAGATCTCTTGCGGATTCAATTTAGAACCAAAAATAGGCTCCAATTTTTCTCCTTTTAGTTCTATATTGGTTGCTTAAGGGTTCTTTCCACCTATATAGCACTTAGTAATGGCTGTATATTTCACTTAAGTATCTAAATAGATGTGATATACGAGATAATGATATTGGGGGATGAACGTTGCTCACGTCCGCAGGTAAAAACTTTAGATACCCTGCACGTGTCCCCTGGGTAGTGCTAAACGAGCAACAACATCAACGGCGACTGTAGAAAGTTACCAGAAGATCAAAATGCCAAGAAATAATGCTAGATGTCACTCTTAAGACCAATTTCTTAACGACCCCCGTCAGGGCCAACAGACAAGAGATGTCAGACCTGCAGTCCGCATCTGCCAATTAAACATTGAAGGCATAAGCCGCGCAAAATGTGACTATCTACACAAAATTTTGACAGAACAAAATATTAACATAGTTTGTATCTAGGAGACGCACACCAAAGACAAGCAAGACCTAGACAATAGAGGTTCTATTCCGGGCTACTCTATTGTTACAGCAGTCCATCACCCTAAATATGGAATAGCCACGTACGCAAAAACTAATTTGAAATTTATTCAAGTATTACACGGGGGTAATAAAGAAAATTCACACATGCACAATACAGCTGCGAGACCTACAGATTACGAATGTTTATAAACCTCCCCAAACAAATTGGCCTCTTGATGTTCTCCCCATCAAGCCATCCAAGCGTATTCTGTGGCGATTTCAACAACCACCACGTTAACTGGCGCTACAGTACAACAGACCGAAATGGTGCAGCCTTAGCTAACTGGGCGGATCTCTCGGATATGCACCTAGTCTTGGACGCCAAAGACAAAGGCACGTTTGTATCTGCAAGATGGAACCGAGAGTATATAACCCCGATTTGACATTCGTCAGTAGAGATTGCTTAGACCAGCCACTTTCTGTATCGCGCATAATACTACCAAGTTTTCCAAACAGCCAACATAGACCCATTATCTTGAATATTGGTATCAGTACTACTCTGACAAATTTCATCAAGATACCGCGATGGAATTTCAATAAGGTGAACTGGGAATATTTTCAAAAAAGGCTCGAACAAAACCTGGAAGCTGAACAACTGGAGCCGCAACCTGGGAACTTCAAAACGTTCGCTAAAACCGTTATCTCAGCGGCCAAAGCCACAATACTTAGGGGTTATAGGAAGCAGTATATTCCTGGCTGGAACGACCAAAGCGAAGAGCTTTTTAAGGAATATCAAACCACCGGTAATCACGAAACTGGAACACAACTATTGAAATCCCTGGACGAAAACAGGAAAGAAAGGTGGACAAAGACTGTTGAGAGCATGGATTTTAAAATTTCGAGTAGAAAAGCTTGGAGAGTTCTAAACCGACTTACAGGTAAAAAGAGCTGCCAAAAGTCGTACGCGAAACTGCACCCAGATGCTATAGCCAACAGGATGGTCGATTTGACTAGGGCAAAACGAGACGCTTGCACTACAAAACGCACCTGCAAGCAGTTAACTCTACTCAAGCGTACAACGCCAGCAAACGACCACCTTAGCAGGACCTTTTCGATCTCTGAAACAGCAGATGCCAGTAAACAACTGAATCTCGGCAAAACGGCCGGTCCTGATGGGATATTCAACGAATTTATTCGACACTGGGGCCCCTGGCTGTAAGCTGGCTTACTGCGCTATTTTCCAACATCCTCTGGAAAAATCATCTGCCGCCCGAATTCAAACTGTCAAAAGTTATAGTTCTGTTAAAGCCTGGTAAAAGTGAAGAACTCCCGGAAAATTACCGCCCAATTGCTCTCCTAAGCTGCGTGTACAAGCTACTGGAACGTCTGCTGCTCACACGAATTGCACCATTAATCGAAGCCGCTATACCTCAAGAACAGGCAGGGTTTCGACTGGGGCGTAGCTGCACCGATCAAGTTCTACCTCTTACCGCACATATCGAAGATCCAGAAACAACTCAAATCCACAGCAGTTTTTATCGATCTTACAGCTGCCTACGGACACTGTGTGGAGACACGGACTCATCTTCAAACTGCTTACAGTCAAACCTAGGAAGGAGATAGCAGCTCTTATAAGTAACATGCTGAGTGAGAGACAGTTCGAAGTTTATCTAGGAGAAGCTAAGAGCAGGCTTTTCAATCTGTATATACACGACTTACCGGTAACCGCAGCTAGGAAGTTCATATATGCTGATGACATTGCACTGGTAGCCCGTAGCCGTGATTTTCAGGAAGCGGAAGAAGTCCTGAGTCCTGATAGCAGACCTTAAAGCTATGTCAAGTTTCTTTTCGTCTTGGAGGCTTATACCTAGCTCCAGTAAAACAGAGGTTTCGTGTTTCCACCTAAATAACAAACATGTCAAATACCAGCCGGCTGTTAAATTTCATAGAGACACTGTTAAATACAATCTGCATCCTAAGTACCTCGGCGTCACACTTGAACGGTCCCTGACCTACAAGGAGCACCTCACTAAAACGTCCCTGAAGCTAGCCACACGCAACAATATTTTGCACAAACTCAGCGGCACGTCGTTGGGCGCGTCTGCCGAAGTCCTGCGAACTACAGCGCTTAGTCTCGTGTACTCTGCAGCCAAATATTGTGCGCCTGCATGGTGCGAAAGTGCACACGTACACAAAGTTGACACTAGGCTGAATGATGCAATGAGATGTGTGTCCGGCACGATTAAATATACACCGTCCCACTGGCTGCCAGTGCTGAGTCATATCGCTCCACCTCACATAAGACGGAAACAAGCCCTCGTAAGGGAATTCGAAAAAGTAACGGCCTGCGCCGACCTGCCTGTCCACCGAGAGTTTACTGAATGAAAACAAATATTTGTGTGATAAGCATAAATATTTGTTTCTGAGTCTTGGATGTTTTCTATGTATACGTAAATATATCTATTAAATATATCGTCGTCTAGTACCCATAACACAAGCCTTATTGAGCTTACCGTGGGACTAGTTCGATTTGTGTAAAATGTCCTGTAATATTTATTTATTTATTTTTTATTTATTTATTTAAATACTTACATATTTCAATGAACTTAAAGTGAAAAAGGATGTTTTTTTTTAATTCAACGCTAGTTACTAATACTACGGATATAAACAGGCGATGACGCTGGCAGCAATCCCGCCCGATACTTATTTAGTACCAATATATAATTGACTCTCTCGATAATTAAACCCACCTATGGGCGAACCAAGTGGCGAAAACCGGCCATGTTTAACTGTGCGAACATAATTTGATAAACTACATAATATACGTCGTCAAAGGACGCGACCACAACAATGAGTGAGATATGGTCGCGATGTCGCATCTGCCATCTGCCGCCGAAAAACAACACGGACCAAAACACAGCTTGCCGCTTTATACGAGTATAAGGCTAGTTGCTCCCGCGGCTTACCGCCCGTAGGTAGAATATCCGACGAAATTATAAGTAAGAAAAAAAATACAAGTAGTTAATCATTGCAACGGTAAAATACCCCTAACACACAGAGAAAAAATGTAATGATCTTCAAACGGCTTCTCAGCAAACTCTTTTATTTGATACTCAAATCATAAAGAGTAATCAGTACGCCATATTGGATTTTCAATGACATCACGTAGCTGAACCATGCATTGTAATGAAAAGGAAATATGTATACATTTTTTTGCGGTTTGGAATAACTGTTTTAAAATGCCGTTGCTTGATTTGACCCGTATTAACGATTCAAGTAAAATAAAAGCTTGTAAAAATCTGGTCTTATTTAGTTTACATCATAAATCGAACCTCCAGTGTAAAATCCACAGAACGTAAAATCAGCTTTTTGAGTGCAAAACATTAGGTACTTATAGGCTGCATGAAAATGTACGCCAGTGAACTTATTGTCGCAACTAACCAAGACGCTATTTCGCATAATAAAGTAAATATTATTTATACTATAGCGAAAACTTGGATTTGTATGTATGCTACTCCTACAGTGCTCCGGTCTATATTTTCTCTCTCTCTAAGAGAAAATCGCGCAAAATCCACAATATATTATTTACTTTTCCGTCTTGAATAAGTATATCTCATTGTATTGACAAGTACCGTCTTTATCAATGCACGGATTCAGTTTATCTTCACGAGTTATTGAAACCCAGATAAACGTCATCAAACTTTGTAATTTTTACGACGAAAAACCAGTTACTGTTATATAATATTTGATATTGGAGCTTTTTCTATGTTTGCATGGGACGTTGTGGCTTCATCACGCAAAACGCCAAAGCGGCTGTTTAGCCGCTATAGTTGAAATCTGTTTAGATTTCAACTATTTTCAGTACATGGCAGTGGCGTGGCATCCATATAAGCCGATTCCCTCCGGGTTGCCCAAGAAAAGGCTTATAACCACCTTTTTCTATAAATATGAGTAACTGAATACGCTTCGGCTTCTCTTTTCCTGACGCCACGCCTCTGGTACACGGGTATCTGGATATCCGCATATAGTACTGGACTTTTCACTCAACTACGCTTAACTAAAAAATACGGTTATTACTTTTTTCTCCGCGAATGAAGTTGCCAACCTTCTAGCGTATACATAAAATTCAAATAAATTGCGACAATGACTTTCTCCGTAACCAGCTGAGCTGCCAAGTGCCAATTACATTATCCAGCGATTCGCCACACCGCCTCGCCCCGTCACACATTAAATAAGTCAAAATTTCAATTACCGACCAACCAACCAACTAACCAACCATCTGGAACCGCCCTTAGTTACACCGAAATAAAGCTCAACATAAACTAAACAAACAGAAAACGAACTGTGCGGTTAATTGTAAGTACTTAGTATAGATGACAACGTTGAAAAGATCATGAGTGCATTAGCTATTGTATGATCCGATACAATGCTTCAAAGCTAAATGTCAACGGTGCTAAAAGGAACAACTTTAACTTCATAACCAAAACTTTTAAAAACAACCCTTGTATTGTTAAATATAAGGTTGTACCGTCGGTTTCGGAATGTTTAAGTTGGTGTGACAACAATAGGTGTTTTTTGTTCGGTAAATTGGGTTAGGATTTTAAAGGCATTATGTCGGATGATGTCGGCTTAGGATGAGTGTTTACGAATTTACTTGACGAGTTTGTTTGAGGTGTTGTTATATTGTTTTGCCGATCAAGTCGAACAGGTGTGAGCAACGGGATATTTGTTTTTGTCGAAAGTGAGATTGGTTTTCGTAGTGTGTTAAGAAAGTCACTTGTTGAGAGCTTGCAGTTTGTTCTTAACGAAGACTGCTTTTCTGTGTCGGATGTGTGTTATTTGACCTGTGTTATAGGCCTAATGCATAACTGAATCTTTTCCTGGGGTATGGGAGCGGTACGGGAGGGGTGACAAGTGACGTATATGTGTATAGCGAGACAGTTAGGACACGTCATGTCACGTCACTTGTCACCCCTCCCGTGCCGCTCCCATACCTCAGGAACAGAGTCAGTTAAGCGTCAGACCTATAGTTGTTAAATCTTATTTAATACTAGGTTTTACCCGCATCCGCATGACAGTATTACCTACATTGTGTCTCAAGGGCATTTACAATCGAGAAATTATAAGTCCGAAATTATGAGTCTGAGAGCTTTTATGAATCCATGATATTTGCATCACATTTGCGGGGAAAAATGTTCTAGAAAGATGTTAAATATATAACTTTATAAAACCATAACGCCCTTGGGCGTTATAAACCCTTGGCCCGCGTAGGCTATATAACTCTGCTTACGAGTTACAAGCGTTCGAGCAAGTGTGATGATCAATTAAATAATATATTCAATCTCTCTCTATCTATTGAATATTTTAAATACACAGAAATACAGATATGTAATGAAAATTACAATAAGATTATGTAAACAACGACGATCTCTTCCATTTATAATACGCATTTTCTGTAGATGACCGTTTAAAAATTATTAAATTGAAACGAGTAGGTGAATATCATGCATTTACTAGGGCCCTATAGAGAGCACCATTTGAACACAGAATCAAAACCGCGCAATTTACAACCCCAGCGGTTCCAAATTTGAAGCGAAATGTCATCAATATTTTCCCCACTTAATAGAACAAATAAATAAAGAAAACAATTATTTATGGTCCCACATCTGTTCCGCCCCACCCATGCACTCTCACCCTTACATTGACTTAACGATTGCCCGTTTTAGGGACAGTAGCTCTATGTCAGTGGACTTAAGGTCCACTGGTTAATTTTCGGATGTTTTGCAGTATGAAACTTAACAATTGGTATCAACCGCAACGGTGAATGAAGAATAGGACTTTTGTGGCATTGTTGACTTCGATGACGTTGGAATAATGAATTAAATTATTAGTTTTTTGCAGAAGGTAATAAAAATAGATATGTTTGACTCTATTCTTGTTAGGGTACATTATAATCACAATAAGTACCTACAAATATTGTTCATTGCGCAGCGAAATTACACGAGAACGTACCTCTTGTGCCTCCCGTCCTCACTTGAGGACATAATATTGAAAAAAAAATTACCTACAGCCAAATGTCAAACCGGCTTATCAACTTAACATACACAGGACGTTTTCAAACGAAACTGTCAACCTAAAAAAATAAATACCAAGTCATACATGGCCAAGTCCACACATCAGCACACACAAGCACAGTCAAGTGAGGATCGCGGGATCTAGGAGGTTAATATATCAAAAATTCAATGTTTAACTTTTTTCATTGGTGATTTTCATTAATGCACAAGGATTTCGGTGCGGTTTGAAATTTTCGGAAAACTTGTTGCTTTTTTCAGGGATAAAATACTGTCAATTCCAAAAACTTGCTCCATTCTTACGTTAGAGAATAATACAAAGATACAGCCATTGTTGTCATCAACAAATTACAAATTTTTTATTTAGTTTCATCATCATCAACAACCAACAGACGTCCACAGCTGGACTTAGGCCTCTCCCAAAGAACGCTACCACAACCGGCCCAGCGTCTGCATCCAGCGGACTGCAGTGCCCTTCACCAGGTTATCAGACCAGACTACTTTGTGAAGGGCCTACTCAGGCAGTGCCTTCCGGTGCATGGTTGCCACATAAGTACTCATCAGCCCCAGCGGCCGTCGGTTCTACGAATAATGTGCCCGGGTCATCATATTTTTTTTCTATTACCCAAAAAAATGAGTGCATTAGCTATTGTATGATCCGATACAATGCTGGAACGGATCCGACCCAAAAAAATACGTGTCTATCTACACATATAATAGGAAAAACAAGTTTGCTGTACAGTTATTTAATGATTAAAGCACAAGAATTCTGATAGTAGGTAGGTTTCAATTTTTTTTTTCAGAAAAAAAACACCGTCGTGGAAATTAACAGTATTTTCCATTTCTTTTATTAAAATGAATTATTCCATGGTGTACGCTTGTTGCATTTTAGACTATTATCTAAATTACCTACGTTTTAAATTCGACAGTAGGTAATACCTTTGATATCAAATCAAATCATTTATTCATTACAGACAACATGGGTCCAGCATATATTTTTTTTAAATACAGTAAATAAATTAAATTAAAATAAACGCTGATACATAATTTAAGATTAACAATAAAAAAATAAACATAATTAATTATCATCTACAAACGTCTTATTATTAAGAAATTTTAATTTATAAATTTCGTCACCCTGCCGGAGCCTTCATAATATGTGAACTTAGGCAGTGGTTCATATAGGGGCAGTCTAGGAGGCCGGCGATCATGGCCAGGACGCTGTTGCCGCTGGCGCGCACTCTGCCGAGCACGGCCGCGCACCGCTTGCGCAGAGTGGCGTAGAAGCAATCGGTGCGCGCCTCCGCAAACATACCCGAAGCACTGCAGAAGCGCGGTAGCCGCAATAGCACCCTAAACGCGTTGTTATATTGAACGCGTAGGGCGTTGAAGGACTTTTGAGTGTAATGCGCCCACAGATTGCTTGTGTAGAAAGATGTACAGTACGCCTTAAATAGGGTTATTTTTACTGGAATAGAGCAACGTACAAACCTGTGAGCGATCATATTTGCTCGTACCGCCAACGCCCTACGCTCGCGTTCCATGTCAGCGTCATCTTTAAGGTCCTCGGTGAGTACATGACCTAAATATTTAAATTGTTTCACCCTGCTGAGCGGCAAGCCATTTCAACATTCTGCTTTTCATATTTATTTCCCGCACTGAAAACCATGGTCTCACTTTTAGTGACATTATAAATGAGGCCATGTCGAGCAGCGTAACTTTCACACATCTGTATTAATGTCCTGAGTCCACAGATCGAGGCGCTCAGCAGTACCATGTCGTCTGCATAACTAATGTTATTGACACAGACGTCATCCACATGACAGCCGACATGACAGCTGCTAAGCGCCTCGAATAACTCGTTGACATACAGATTGAAAAGTGAGGGCGACGTCAACCCCCGTGCCTTACCCCGCATTCCAATCTGTAGGTTTCGGACAACGTGTTTGCCCATCTTACATTGTTATCTTGATTTGCGTACCAGTACTTAAAGATACCTATTATACTCTCGGGCCTATCCACTAACACTATTTTCACCGCACACACGCGCGGGTTACAACACTTTATCACACACACGTTGTGAAAAACTGCTTTTCTCCACAATAAGGCCACACCACCGAAAGGCCTTCCTCTTAGCATGCCTGCTATGGTATCCATAGCCGAGGTTCCTGTGCAGTTAAATTCAGAATCAATGCCGTCCAGGAAAGAAAGGTCTGCCGGCTGAAGCCATGTCTCTTGAAGGGCTATTATATCGGATGACCTGCAGAGCTTCCTTATATAATCGACAGAACGCTTAACATTCTTACAGTTAAAACTTACAAGTTTATACATCTTATCCATTATTTTGTTTATATTGGCCGCTGACAGCTGTCATTCTGTTCGAACTACCACGATGAAAGTACAAATTTCCTAAATATTATGTCCTTCGGCCACAATGTTTTGTCCAAAAATAACGGCATATTACATTCATTAACATAAAACTTAAAAGCGTTATGATCTTTTCGGCTCATATTGTTAATTTTTTCCAGTGAGATGATCTCTTGCATTTTATTTTGAACGTATTCGACAATATCCGATTCTAACGTGACTTTATTTACTTTTGTAATTAAAATCGGTATTTTTCTTTCGGCTGCTTTAAACTTTCCAGTCGAATCACTAGCCGTTCCTTTTTGCGCCTCATTACAAGTTTCCAACCGTCGTTGTCATTTTTATCCAAATGAGGGTGGTTTTCCAGCGTCTCCGTCACACGGCAAGCGCGCACTGGGTCACCGATCAGCCGGTCGCTAGCCCCGGCCGATAAGCGCGACGGCTCAGTCATCATGGGCTATACTATTCCCATTTAATGAGATGTTATTTTCAACGGTTCTTTTAGAACTTGTATTTTTATTCAAACAATGCTCCACACCTACTTGTTTTGCACAGCCTTGCTTACTTTTTTCGGTTCTGATTGCACAATCGTCGAATTAGAGTAGGATGAAATATCGACCTTTTCTTCTGGTGTCTCCTGAAAATGCCATAAACCAATGGGGCCACTGTCGTGCATCCAAGCCCCTCGTTTGATATTAATGTTTCTTATGGGAGTTTGCGGGATAGACGCAAATTTCTTATCATGGATTTCCATTCGAAGGTCTTCAATTTGATCAATCTTGGCATATGAACTTTTAATTCCCGCCACTTTGTTACGCAATTTTGATATATCTTTTAGTAACTTACTACAATCGAGATGATCAAAGTCGATGGGGGGTAATTTATGCAGTTGCCTCGCGACAAACACAGGTAACGTATCCACGTCGGCTTTTCTCAACACTAGTATTATGTCTTCTACGTCCCGTTTCGATTTTTCAGGCCCTTTTCGTGGGATATTACGCTCATCAGAAGAGAGCGAATCGAATAACAAAGACTTTGATTGCTTGATTACTTCACTAGAAAACGCTGATATGCACACGCTCACTCGCGTCCGTCAACTATCGATGCGCACGCGCTACGATAGTTGACGGACGCGATATAATATTACTAAGCAAAAATCGGCTCACTCTGAGACCATTAAATATAGACACACCCTAAACTTTCACTTCATTAAAATCATTACCCCATACCCTTGTACAACTGCTAGCGCTATCTATTGGCCACTAGAGGAACACTACACTAACAGCCAACCGTCCTCCCCTCGATAGATGGCGCTGTATGGTGTATTGCGAGGGGCGTCTTATAAGATCAGTGCAAATTTATTCAAGCTTGAATTACCAATGAGGAAAAGTACTAATAAGATGTGACAGTGTTCTGATAAGAGAAAAAAATTGTTTGACTATTTATTTTGATGGTACAGTCGGTTAAAGGTAAACCCGAATCACATTTATACTCGTCAATGAGAACGAAAAAGTGTGCGGTAGAAAGATATAAAGTAATAAGGTTACACAACCTCGCAGCTAAATAGCTAAGGTGTTAATTAGTTAAAAGGCAAACCATCAACCCCATTTCACGGATCGTTTAAGGTTAAAAATACAATCCTATTTATGTTAAAAATGGCGCTGACAAATGTCACATCCTTGATATACGTCAAATTCTCCATACTACAGTATCGAAAGTATTTAAAAGTCATAGCTTACTTATCTATACTATTCATTGATTTAAACTTACACGCTTCACTCATTATCACAACACAACAAAAAGTTTCCTTCGAGACCATGGACGTAACGCCACGTCCGAAACGTCGAAGAATTACCAACGAGAGGTAATTAAATAAATCATATTTATACGCGATTAAGTCCCGTTTTGTTGTGTTGTGCTTATTATAAAGTTGTAAAAATTAAATGTCTGTACATTGAAGATATTTTCAAATAAATGATTGTAAGGGACTATCCTATCCTATCAGAGACCTCCACTGAATCGAAAAATATTTTTTTTGTTTTTTTTTTTATGTTTGTATGTGTCGTTGTGGCTTCATCACGCCAATTCGGCTAAACCGACTTCAACTATTTTGGTACACGGGTAGCTGGGTATCTCCAGATGGTTTAAGGATACTTTTTACCCGACTACGCTGCTAGAAAAAAGAAGGGTTATGACTTTTTCTCCTCCGCGAACGAAGTTGCGGGCGCCTTCTAGCTTAGTATAGTTTTTTTTTAGAACTGAGCCAATCCACGTAACAAGTTTGAGTAACCCTTTGAGAGGTTTACCACAAATTAAAACATCGATAATATGTATAAGGAGAGTGTAACTACCTTGGAAATTTAATAGATTATCGATTCTATTTGCTGGACAGTAGAGTAGAAATGCACTTATAGATAATAACGATTATAACTTGTATTTGCATTTCACATCTGCCCGACACTTAACAAAAATGTATACTGTGAAATTTCAACGGATTATCAGATCTACGGCCTTTTAATAAGATTGCAATCGCTATTAAAGAAACAAAAACATAACACACATTTAGCTTTTAGTGTTTTACCGTGGGCCAAGATGGTATGAAAATGCACTTTTGCTAATTTTTAAACCTAATGTGGTGATTATTTGAGCGTTTTAACCGTCTCATTAGTCTATTCACAATATTGGCCAATTCATAAAAGCAATCAACTTAATTTTGATAAGAATTGTAAAAAGCCGCGACTTCTACAATACTACCGAAAATGGAGCCACAACTCATATAGAATTCGTCAATATTGGGAACAGACTAATGAGACGTTTAAAACGCTCAAATAATCACCCAATGACCAAAATATAGGGTTAATAATATAATATAGGGTTGACAATTCAATGTTCTTAAAAAAAATTGAGTCTTCAGTCAGCAAACAAGCAGATACGAGGCTTGTTAAAATACATATTATATTTTATTATTATATTATTATATTTTTTCAGATCAGCTTGACTTCTTGACACTGCGTAGAGATGTAGCCTCGCTCTGCATTTTTTATCGCTTGTATAACGGAGAGTGTTCCGAGGAATTGTTCGGGTTGATCCCAGCTGCATCCTTCCGCCTTCGTCCTACGCGACAATATTTCCATCCTCATCACTTAGATGGTTGGCAGTCCACAACTGTGCGTTTTTCTAGAAATTTCCTGCCTCGCACGACTGAACTGTGGAATTAATTGTCGCATGCAGTATTTCCGGACCGATGCGATCTTCAAACCTTCAAGAAAAGAGCGTACTCCCACCTGAAAGGCCGGCAACGCACTTGTGACTCCTCTAGTGATGCAAGTGTCTATGGGCGACGGTGATCGCTTACCATCAGGCGACCCGTCTGCTCGTTTGCCACCTATGCCATAAAAAAAAAAAAATGCTCTTTATGCGTCCGCTAAGTGCGGATTGGCTCACTTCATAGTTAAAAAATTATACCCTTATTATTTTATAGTGCTTGTGGAACGTTTTTAACAAATTTCAAAGAGGTGTTATTTCTGCATAACCCCTTTACCATTTTTACCCCATAAAGAACATTTCGAAAATTCATAACCATAACTTTCAACCGAAAAACCAAAACACATTTTTTTAGGAATCTCTTTTTTTAAATGCAAAATATTCATGGAAATTTAATCGTTCTTTAGTGCGCCTGTTAGGAATAATTTTTAATTTCATGCTACCACCTTCTGCGACTTATACTGTGCATTGTCTGTTAGGAGGTTAGGAGTTCAGTCACGTTACTGTTTTATAAGTATATTGTCACTACCGTGATAACAGGTGAAACTGAAGCACGTCACACCAAGCTCCTCTGAGAGGTCCACAAGGAGTAGGTAACAAGGCAAGTGCCCCGTCTGCGTAATATTCTACGTCGGAAGCAGTTTCAGCCGCAGGGCTGGCAGTAAGTGTTTGTCGGGCAATCTGTGCCGCCATGTTGGGGCCTTATCTTACTTTCGATACTATTATAAATTTGTAAAAAATGTCTGTACACTATAGATATTATCTTAAAAATAAGTTGAAATTCACTGAATCAAATGAAATCATTTATTGCATATATCACATTACAAACATAGATGGAATTACATTGGGTATTTATGTGACGCCCTGCTAGGGCATAGCAATATCAGAATCGATAAATATTTAATTTTAATTTTATATATGTTAGATATTTTGTATGTTTCGTATGCTAGACAGAATTTAATTATTTTTAGTATACGGGTAGTTGGCCATCTACAGATGGTTATAAGATACTTTATACTCGTCTACGCTGAAGTATAAAAGAGGGTTATAGCTTTTTACTCCCCCGTAAATGACATTGCGAGCACCTTCTAGTATCTTATATTTTAATGAAAGAATCGTTTGTCGCCTTCATTGGGTAACTTGTCGATATTTGCCTAAACTAAATTAGACAGAGCTAGACCAGTTGTTGGATTTTAGAACGAAGTTGGATGACAAATATTATCTATCTCTTTCCATTCAGTACATGAAGTGTGAGAAAAACACACCTTAGTTGTTGGTTGGTCCTGGTATAATAATAATTCATTTATTCACAATACAACACAGGTCCACAATAATATCATGAAGTATAAGTTTCATTAAATTAAATTGAACTAGATTAGTAAAATCCATTACTATTTACATGAATCTCCATGCAGTGACTGAGCAATCAAATCTGCTATGACACTACAAGTGAGCAAATGGATTTGCGAAAAGCTATAATATATTTGTTTACTGCATGGTAATATATGTCCTTCCTTCGCATAGAAATATATATTTTATCTTCTAGTTTACGCTATATAAAATAACGCTGTTTTATTTTTCTTATGCATTTGAACAATGTGAAGTGTGAACTATTTTACATTTGCACATATAGTTTTTTGTTCGTTTGTTTGTGTGGCAACCCTAGACCTGGTTTGAAACAAATGAAAGGGAACATAAAAGGGAAACTGCTGCAACCGGAGCCCCGCGCAGCGATAACTCGTAGCGGCCATTACGCTAACCGGGTGGCAAGTGCCACTTATGCCGAGCGATTATTCCATGGATAATTAATCCTTGGCCTTACACAAATGCGTGAATGCAACAATAGAAGAATTACCTCTACGAAATGTTTGCATATATAATAATATAGAGATTTCTGGTGAGTTGACTCTGAGGGCAAGCGGATCGATATGACAATTTCGTTGATGCCTTACCATATTTCTTGTTCACATTTATATGAAAAATAAAAACGTGTTCTTTTCGTCCAATAGATACCTATTTAAAAAAATATATAAGAGAAAATCACAGATGCACTACCCATGAATCCTTAAAAACCGTAAAGGTTACCTGTTAATGTATCTATGTGTCACCCCTAAACTCGGGGCGTTTGAAACAATTGAAAGGGAACATAAAAGGGGAACTGCTACGAGCGTAGCGCCTCGCAGTGCTACAACTCGTAGCGGACATTACGCTAACCCGGTGCCAAATGCCACTTGTGTCGAGCGATTATTCTGCAGAGAATAAATCCTTGCAGATACACAAATGCGTAACTGTAGTCGTTGATTTTCCTTCGAAGAGGCTACAATGGAAGAAATGGGTCTAGGAAATGTTTGCATAGAGATAGAGATTGCCGGAGGCAAGTAGATTGATATAACCATCGCATAGTTTATATGAATAATTAAAATGTGATTGTTTTTCTTTACGCGTTTAAACAATTCATGGGTAGTGCATTTAAAAAAAATACTTATCAAGTTTTTGTTAATTAAGTATATTCATGCATTTGTGTGTCAGCCCTATATTGGGGAGTTTAAAACAAGTGAAAGAGCACATAGAAGGGAAACTGGTACCAGCGTCGTGCCTCGTAGCGCTACAACTCGTAGCGGCCATTACGCTAACCGGGTGCCAAGTGCCACTTGTGCCAAGCGATTATACAGAAAATAAATCCTTGCAGATACACAAATTCCCAACTATGGTCATTGATTTTCCTTCGAAGACGCTACAATGGAGGAAATGGGTCTACGAAATGTTTGCATAAAGAAAAATTGCCGCAGACAAGTAAATCGATATGCCTTTTGCGTAGTAATATAGGCCTTAGCATGTTTCTCGGTCAAGATTACGTGAAAAATTAAAACGTGATTTTTTCTTTACGCTTTTAAACAATTCATGGATAATGCATTTATAATTTTGACTTCTACAGTTTTTGTTAATTAGCATATCCATGCATTTTTGTGTCAACCCTATATTAGGGCGTTTGAAATAAGTGAAAGGGAACATAAAAGGGGAACTACTACGAGCGCGAGCGTAGCGCGTCGTAGCGCTACGTCTCGTAGCGCTACGTGTCGTAGCGGCCATCACGCTGAACGGGTTCAAGTGCCACTTGCCAGTATTTATTCCCTTGGAGAATAAATTACTTTTTATATTACTTTATACTCTCGAGGTTTATACACATTATCATAAATATGGCAGATCTATTTGATGCATCAGACTGCGTTGTAACAGTGGCTCATAAAGTTAATTGAAAATATTGTGTTAGACCCGTCATATTTATGTTTAGTAATTATTACTTTTTGGTTATTTCTTGTAACATACAATTGGATTAAATTCATAGCTAGGAGGTACTACTGAAGCCTGGGACAGAATAAGCACTGCCAAAAGATTCCTATGCACTATTAAAGATAGGAATTCCAAATTTCGAATACATCTAATAATTTATCTGCTTTGCCCCAAGGCTGACTCGTAGAGAATGCTCTATGGCATTAATTTCGACTTTTGCACGAAATAAATAAATAAATCTAAACGGTGCATTTTTAATTTTATTATTCCCTTTTAATTCCAGACAAAAGGAATAATAAAAATAACGTAGAAGAAAGGCACGCTATTGCACTCGTTCTTGAGCTTTTTGCTTCGTATGTCGTCGGTCCACCTAGCTGAAGAGCGTTTGCTAAGGCGCAGCCGCCACTTCAAAACACGTTTATCCCAAAGATTTCGGTTCGGCGACAAATGTGACTAGCCCACTGCCACTTCAGTCTGCTAATACTTTCGAGTAAATATCGACCTCTTGTTCATTTTCATACAAGCTTTTATCCTCAATTTCATCATCTAATTATAACACGTAATCGGTGATTCGATGAAACGCCCACAATATCTAGAAAAAAATGGACACATAATAGGGTCGCAGACATATCTCAAATTTTGAACAAAATATATAAGATCCTGATAAAACAAGCAAAATATTTTTCGTGTAGGTAGCTTATTTTACGAGCCTTTAAAGTTGGGTGGGAAAGTCCATTTTTAAAGGATGAAAATATAACTAACTCACAATACCATTGAAAAACCCACGAAATGTATGGTAACTTTTATTATGAAACACACGAACGACAGTAGAGACACGTACTACATACGTTTCGATAAACATAGGTGCGTTTCGAAAAACGTGAGATTTAAGGGGTTTTTTCACCAAAATTTATATTATTAAAAGGTCGTTCTATAATATACCACAGAAAATGTTGTCTTAATTATCGAACGGCAGAACCGTTTTTTGAAACACTCGAATCAGAGTTTAGAACATTCTTGATTAAGTCATATTTCTGACAACAATTACTAAATCCAAATCGGTCCATCCGTCTAGGAGCTAACATGTCGCCATCAAATACACATCTGTATCTGTGTATACTGTGTATCTTTCTGTGACTTTTATAAGTTAGACATGAGTATCTGTGTATAATGTGTATCTGTCTGTAACATGTTAGCTCCTAGACGAAAATTGAGAGGTGTTATCACCCCTCAATTTACGGGGTTAAAAATATATTCTTGGAACGTCCTTTCTTAGCGCACATCTTATCGCTCCAAGCGACATGTTTTCCAAATTTCAATGTTCAGTGTTTTAAGCTGTCTGTTAATCGTTACAACATCTATCCCGAACTGTTTTACGTGTATACTTAGACTTAAAGACCATAACTATAATAAACTATACGTACTCGTACATGCGGGCAAAAGCCCCCCTTTTTTCTTCACCGTGGTTGGGAAACAGTATTCTAATTTTAACCACTCGTACGTAACCCTAGGATACCATGCATATAGTTGCCTATATTCATTCAGAAAAACTTTTTTCAGGACAAATAGACGAAATACTGTAATATATTAATAATAATAATAAAAAAATACCAAATAACGTTGAATATCCTTTGCGTTCGGAATTCTAAAAACTTATTACTTATCAAATCTGAGCTTATACTTTGGTTAAATGTGTACCACGTTTTTGTATGACTTCAATGATACGGGGATGCAGACGTGTTTGTTGAGATACGTAATAGTACTGGCAGATTGTCAGAATATTGCAATCGAAAGTATAACAGCCAAAAGACAAACCAGTACTAAAAAAAGAAGCCACTAGAGTCTTCCTTACCCTTTGTCATGCCAATCAGAAGCAATAATTTGCCAAATCTTTGAAAAATCCCAAAAAATTGTGCAACCTTTGACCTAAAACACGTAAAATCATTACTAACCGTAAAACCAGAACTACTGCTTCCTGTGACATCACAGACAACGCTCGCTTCCGTCACTGTTCTATATCAACCACTTCATACTAAAACACCAAATCAGAAAACTACAAATAAATCATAAATACCACCTTATAAGCTCTGAAATACGGTGAAAATCATCCGCAGCGATACTTTGCTTAATATTATTTCACACGCCCATGGAAATTGTGTCCTAAAATTGATCAGAAAGGTTCAAGTTAGGTCGGGAGACATTTAAAAGGTTGTATGTGTGAAGCGACGCCGCGCAGACGCCAAAAGCTAGTCGTCCCGGGGCGCCGATACCGCCGGTCGCGTCACCCTCAGTGAGATCCCAAAAAAAAACCCACTCATTGTCAATTTCCGCCTTCCAAACTAGACTTAAAACATACTAGAACACCCCAGAAATATAGTAAAAAAATTGAAAACTATAATTATTAACTTTAGTTTAAAATTAGCTAATTCGATAGTTTAATCTATAATAACATTTTAAAGTTAAAATGTGTGTACAGTGAAACGTCAGAAGCGGCGAACCTTTGGTTGTGTCGCTCGTTACATAACTGTTCCGGGGGAGATCGATACCCTGGGCGTATTAATAGCGACCTACAGTTGAGAACAGCTGGCGGGGCGCCAGAATGCAGACCACGGTACGCTTTGCTTTGTCTATTTTACAGGCTGTATGCTCTATGGTCTTCTTCCTAATTGGAAAAATATTTAAAAATAAGCGTTTGCTACCTTGTCTACTTTTTGAACCATAGAAATGTCTTAAAATTATTTTTGTTGCACGCCTAAAACATTATTACATACAGAAAATGTTATTATTACATATTGTTACGTTACACGAAAAAAAACACGATTATTAACGGGACTGCTGCCGTCGATTTTTTATAAAGCCCGTTTTTCACATCTCATCCCCATTTTATTACAGGCTGTATGACCTGTTACAGTAAAACGAATCTTAAAACTGAACGCCCGTGCACTAATTGATCTAAGAAACATGCATTTAAAATATTCAAATGTAGGTTAAATTCAGTGGGCAATCGTTCAATTTCAGATTGGTATTTCTTTCCTTAGTTTTAATCGAATATATAAATTTAAGTAAGCCTCAATGACTTTACTGCTTTTATCTTAAAAAACCTTTACATTTATAACAAAAATATATCAAAAGCTCTGTGATCTATAATTTGGCTCCATTTGCCGCAGATATTATGAAAAACGTACATTACCTAATCTGCTATTTGCACCTTAAAATTAATTTGTAATTTGAATATTCTTCAAACCTCTCAAACCAATTATAACTACACATAGAAATGTAAAAACTCTTTTATTAACCCAGTCTATTGGAACTACCTTGAAATGACCTGAATTTTTTTTTTTATAAAAGCCCGATATGTCCAGTCGAGTTCATAAATATGTGAATATTTCCAAGGCTCCAAATATAAATGCACGTAGAACTTATCACCTGTACAATTTTAACAATCAAAAGGACACAATAAGAGGGCTAGCAGAAGATGTAAGTGAGAAACAATAAAACTAAAAATCAAAAATTAAATTATATCTATAAAAGGCCTCCGTGGCTTGGTGCCAAAAATACTGGCAGGATTTTCTCTGTGTATGGCGATACTGATACGCTGAGCGAGTATATTGCCAGCCCTTTGGTCTCCTGAGGTGTCAACGAGCCGTTTTGATAGGCCCTTGAAAAGGAGCCAGGCAACTATCAAGAATTCATAAACGTTTCATCTGTCATATTCATGTAAGCAAGCCTCTCAATAATATGTAAACAACTGGAACCGAATAAATATCTGTACTAAGATTTTTCAATCTATTCAAACAAGTAGAAGCTTGTATAATTATATCTATACAAGCAAAACAATTCGAACTGTGAAAAATTACAATAACCGAAAAGAGTACCGTACTGTCAAATGATACATTTGTCTCTTTCAATTTGACTTTGCTTTGAGAGGGTTGATCGGCATTTATGATGAAATCTCTTTTAAAAATAAAATAATAAAATAAAAATAAAATACGTTTATTTCAGACCAATGATCCATATTTTGTTAGTTACAAAGCACTTATTACCTATGTTAGTAAATACAAAATGAAAACAATTACACTACACTAAAACAGAAAAAGACAGCCTATTTAGCCCTTCCTGCCGTCACCTCGACCCAGTACTTGGTGAGACGGCAATCGAGGCGTTCAGATAATGTCCTCAGGAGGCCGTTGCTGCCGCCTCGCACGCGGGCAAGCAGAGACGCAATTCTTTTACGTCTTATGGCGTAAAAGTCGTCTGTTCGCGCCTCCGCGAACATGCCCGATGCACTACAGTGCTTCGGCAGCCTCAACAGCATCCTTAGGACATTATTGTACTGGACTCTTAGTGAGTTATAAGCCCTCTGCGTAAAAGCTGCCCACAGACTGCACGTGTAGAAGTTTTGACAATATGCTTTAAAAAGCGTCAGTTTTACTTGAGTGTTACAACGTGCAAATCTGCGGGCAACCATATTACCCCTCACTGCCATGGCTCGCCTTTCTCTTTCCAAGTCCATATCATCTTTCAAATCACTGGTGAGAAAATGACCCAGGTACTTGAAACTCTCCACTACCTTGAGGGGCACCCCACCCAGCATGATCGTAGGTACAGTTGATCTCGAATTATATTTTGGAGCCTTAAATATCAATAACTCGCTTTTTTTCGCGTTGTACCTCAGACCATGCTGATTGGCGTAACCCTCACATATCGTAATGAGTTTCTTTAGAGAGCCCACTGATGGCGCCAGCAGCGCCATGTCGTCCGCGTAGCTAATATTGTTAAAACACGTTCCGCAAATATGGCAACCGACACGCGCGCTGCTGAGCCCCACAATTAGCTCGTTTACATAAAGGACACTTTTGCAAATCGAAAACTCCTTGAGAAGACAAATAATTCCGGAGGAGTCGAACGAAAAAAATATAAAATGTATACCTAACTAAGGAAACTTAATGTTCCCAATTTAATCTAACACATATTTATGTCTCTCCAACTCGACAACATTCTGACCACCTAAATCAGGGGCCTTCGAAAGGATTGGAGAAATTCTCATTAATAAGATCATTTCCCAAATGTAAGGGACTTGTACCTGCTCGTATGAAAATCACGTTTCAACGTGCTACTTGATAACGAAGCCACTTAACTAAGTATTTTTTAAGTAAAGTGTACCCATTTTATTTCTAGACCAAGTTAGAACGTTTAATACTGTAAAATTAATAATCTCGACGTACTTTTGACGTTAGTTGTCTTGGTGTATAATGCCGGCTTTGCACTGTCGCCGAAACCGGGCGAGACATGTATGTAGCTTGTCCCATTTGAACCCTATAAATAAAGGAAAGACGGCCTGGGTGAATTTTCAAAACGACTTTTTTTCAAAAATAAATTAAAGTCCGTTCACAATTAGCATTAATTATAATTTATGATCGTATGTTAGACAGTAAAAAGGCATTTAAATCAAAACTTAAATGGTGTCAAGACAGGCAAGATCAACTTAAAATGGACAATTTAGCTATGGCGCATAACGACCTGAATTTCAAAGACTTCTGGAAGGGAACGCGGAGTCTGAATGCGAGGTCGAGCCTGCCTATGAGCGTAGAGGATAAGTGTGACAACAGTGAAATTGCAGAACTGTTTAAGGAGCACTTCACTGTCAAGTCGCTGCTGAGTGAACATCTGACTAAGGGTACAGAGGGCGCTACTGGGACGGTCGTGACTGGGCGGAGCTTCTCTTTCTCTGCACAAGCTACTGCAACAGTCATAAATAAAATGCAGAGAGGAAAGTCGCCGGGCCACGACGGGCTTAGTATCGAGCACTTCAAGCATGCTGGTGTTCACCTTCCGAGGGTACTCGCCATGTTCTTCAACCTTTGTCTCTGTCATTCGTACTTACCTGAGCCAATGATGAGAACTATAGTGATTCCAATTGTTAAAAATAAGACTGGCGACCTCTCGGACAAGACAAACTATCGACCCATCTCCTTGGCGACGACTGCGGCGAAAATACTCGACAGTATGCTGGACTCGCTGCTTGAAAAGCACCTACAGATACATGACGCTCAGTTCGGCTTTAGAACTGGGTTGTCCACGGAAAGTGCTATACTATGTCTGAAGCATACTGTCGGGTATTATACGAAGAGAAAAACACCTGTATATGCCTGTTTCCTCGACTTATCTAAAGCTTTCGATCGAGTTGATTATAACATCTTATGGCAAAAATTAGGGGAAACAGGGATGCCAAGTGAGTGTGTGAGATTACTCCAATACTGGTACTCTAATCAAGTCAACCAGGTAAGATGGGCTGATAGACTGTCGTGTGAGTACAGGCTTGAGTGCGGTGTGCGGCAGGGTGGGTTAACGTCTCCCAAACTGTTCAATCTGTACGTGAACGAGCTGTTGGTCGGCCTCAGCAGCATGCATACTGGATGTTATATAGACGGTATTGCAGTCAATAACATCAGTTATGCCGATGACATGGTGCTGCTGGCGCCGGCTGCATGCGCGCTTGCTAAGATGCTGGGCGTTTGTGAGGCGTTCGCCAAATCTCATGGTCTGGAATACAACCCTCGTAAGAGTGAGGTGATGGTGTTCAAGGCAGGAACGCTGAAGCCTTACCATGTACCCCCCATCCTTCTAAATGGGACGCCACTTAAGGTGGTAGACAAGTTTAAATATCTTGGTCATATCATCACCAGTGATTTAAAAGATGACCAGGATATTGAACGGGAAAGGAGGGCGCTGGCAGTTCGTGGAAATATGCTGGTCCGTAGATTTGCTCGCTGCTCAAATGAGGTAAAAATAACCCTATTTAAAGCATACTGCCAAGCTTTTTATACAAGTAGCCTATGGATCCGGTACACGAAGCGAGCCTACAGCGCACTCAGAGTGCAATACAACAACATATTCAGGATGCTGTTAGGGCTGCCCAGGAGATGTAGCGCGTCGGGAATGTTTTGCGAGGCACGAACAGACGGATTTCCAGCAATCATGCGCAAAAAAATCGTTTCCCTCCTGGGACGGGTGAGAAGGAGTTCTAACAGCCTCCTGAATGTGATTGCTGATAGGCCTGATTGCCCTATATTTAGGTATTGGATTGGTCAGGTTAAAGGGGTTGAAATATGGTCCCCAAACTGACCTCTAGCTTAAATTATAGTTTATAGTTTAGTTAAGTGTTTAATTTAGTCATAATTACTAACATAGTTGTTAAGTAAAAAATTGTTACTAATATCTAATATCTATGGAATCCTGTGTTCTGAAATAAAAGTTTATTATTATTATTATTATTATTAGCATAGCTGTGAGGTATGTAACACGCGAAGTTTATCTCAGTCAATTTCATGAAACTTTGTCTGTGATTGTCGTAATTTATTTCTGTAAAAAGCATTGAAAAGGGCCTTCCGGGCCTATATTATAAACCACAAAATCATGCAAAAAATAATCATAATTTAAAAATACAGAGATCAGAATGTGTTTGTCCCGCGCGCGAGCATCTTTTCATGACTCGCAAATACCTGCTGGTTACGTTTGGTTGAGCTATGCAACGCTATTTTTAAGTTACTACGTCGAAAATTACCGAGCGAAGCGGACGCGTAATCTCTGTTGTGATTTTTAAAAATAGGTAAGTTTGTGACACGATGTTTTTGGTCAGCCTTTAAGGTAATTTGTGTGCCTAGTAGATATTGCATGTTCAACTACTTTATCGGTATGTCCAATTAAGTTTTTTATAGTTTAGAACACCGAGAATCAATAGTCCTATTGTCATTTACCTAAAGCTTATACTTACGACAAAAATAATTAAATACACTTTTGCTGTAATAGGGAACATGCATGAATTTTTTCATCGTTTTTCTCGACTAAATATAGTGCAAAATACCGTAAAAACGATTTCAAAATGTGAAATTAAAACTTAAATCGGCCAAAAAATACGCAAGATATAGGCATTTTAAACTACTAATTAGACAGAGAGGTCCGACGTGCACTGTTACGTCATGGTACACTCCAGCCATATAAACTCCATATTAAATTCTGTTTTGCTAGAAAGAGATATAATGAAATGTTTGATGGCCTATATCTTGGTTTTTTTATAGTTATTCGAAAAATTATTTTTGTCTACTGTCTCTTACATGAATGAGCTTTTAGTAAAGCAAAAATTAAAATTCATGCATATTCCTTATTTGTGTGGCGTAATTTGTGTGCCACTTTAGTCCACACAAATTACAAACGCGCCACACTAACTACATTTTTTGTTTTATCTGGATTTTATGAGTATTTTATATGCTTAATAACACTTGTTATCTTTAAAAAACCAGTCAAGTGCGAGTCTGAGTCGCGCACCGAGGGTACGTACAAACTTTCACTTATTCCGACTTAAATCGCCGGTTCGCCTGTGGTATCTATGGCATCACATACAAAATAAGGGGCAAACTTAACCAAACCGGGTTATTCAAAAAATATTATTAATCAAACACAATAAAAAAAATTATAAAATGTTCGTAAATGTGCACATCAAGCCCTTTGCCTAAACGCTACTTGACCTAATGACTAGACTAAATTTATAAAAACTGGTCGTTTGCATTCATATCAGTCGGTTTTTAGAAAATAAAAATATATTTTATAACGTTTCCTTTGAAATACATGTGGGCTGTTCATGTTTATAAATATTCCAAATTTCAATTAGCAAATTTATAGTATTGAAATTAAAAATGTAATTTGGGTGGCAACAATGTAATTTGTGTGGCATGATTTTTTTGGCAGCGAATTGTAGCTAAACTATTCGTCAAAAAAGAGTGCCTCTTTTTGCATTTTGTTCATCATTCCAATATACTGTACGTACGTGTTACTACCGTAATCCATTATCAAAATTATAAAAAAAGAAAAAAAAAACGCGCCACGAAAATTAACAAAAGACGTTGTGTTCAAAAATTTACCCGCCTGCATGTCGTACTTTGTCCCTGTGACCGGTGATCTACATAGCCTAGGATTGATATTGGGTGATCGTGCTGCGATGAAATGCGTGGCACGTCCATATAGTAAATATGGGCTATTTATGAAAACCTCGAAATTTCTAGACTTCCTTCAGAAAGTAAGCGCATTTTGGACACCAAATTGCACGAAAACGCTAACGAGCATTAGATTTCCTATAAGTTCGTTAGAGAACCTCCTATTTCAGAACTAATGTTACCGGTGATACAGCCGACCAAAGTTAGACAAAGTTTCTTAAATTCTAAAAAATATCATGACTATTTATTACCATCCTGTCTATGTTAATATTGTTAATCATGTTGATCACTCAACAATATCAACGTCTTGGAGAACCTATGAATTATAAATACGTACTTACTTACTTTAAGAAATATAAGTCAAAAACTGAAAATTTTGAGGTTTATGTCCCCTCAAGTATTAGTAGGGTCCTCGAGGACGGAAAATTAGGATAGTCCCTATCCCCAAACAACCTGTTAAAGTTCCAACAAATTCGGAATACTTTAGCTACCTTTCTCGATATTTCCACTGGATTATAATGACATATTGTATGATTTTTCATTTTATCTCGTTTATTGTCATACCTTATGTACAAAGTACTGTTTAGCAATATGGTTTAGTCGCTACATTAGCCACCCTACGAAAAAACCGCAGATTGAAAACTCGCTCATAAATAATTTTAATATACTTACTTCATATCTCATACAATACATTTTATAAGCTTACGTAAGAAAAACGTGAAAAAGTTACTTAGAGATATTTTCATTCCAATTTTGGCCGGAGACAAATGGGCCATAAACAATATGACTCGCACTGTATGAATAAGTAGAGACATGCTTACGCAATCTGTAGGCATAAGATATACCAAAACATATAGAGTACTTACTTGGAACATAAGTAAATATTTACTCTCTTCTCATGAATAATATAAAACTTCGATACGACTTTTCTCCTCCTTGTCTGACGAGACATGAATGTCCTTGTGTGACGTTTGTCGGCATAAAGACTGTATCGATAATTATAGAGACAAATAAAATGTGACATACTATACACAATTTATGTATTTAAATGTTGCTGCTGTTACGTGATGTAAAAAGAACATATTTTTTAAGCATATTATTGAGTGTTGAGGTCTGTTACTTTTGATTTCTGGCGATTTTCCGAACTTGTCTTCGTACATTCTTCATTAAGTTGCGGACAACACTAACTGTGACAGTTTTGGACGTTTTTACCCAGTCCTTTTTAAATCTTTGTACGGAATCCGCAAGCCGAATCCGTAAGCAAAACAGTTTTTAGGGTTCCGTTTTACCGCTTCGGAACCCTAAAAACTTGTTTACTTAAGTTTCGTCATGTCCGTCCGTCCTTCTGCAGCAGTATGATTCGTCCAAGGTAATAATCGTCTCATAATATTACAGATACCTAAGCAGCAGGTCTTCATATTCAGGTCTTCATAACATCGTATCCTCGTTAAGACTCCTTGAGAATTGATCCTAAAAAGTAATATCTAGACTTATAGGCGAGCGCTGAATTCCCAAGCGCTTAGGTCAGACTTTCTATCTTCTATTGTAATGGAGTCAAATATATTTGGATAACCTTTAAGAATAAGTTCAATTTTGTATATTAGGTTGCAGGTAATTGAAAACCGTAAAACCACCCAACTATAGTCCAGGCACGCCAACTATGGTCCAGAAAGAAAATAAAGTGTAAATAATCATTATTAAAGATTTTGACAAAAAATCCGTTACAATTATAATCAAATTATTTTGCCTGTGACTACATTCATAATAATATAATCCCAACTGGTGAGTAAAATTTAATTTGGACCAAAGTTGGGTGATTTTTGACTATAGTTGGGTCGTTTTGGACTATACTTGGGTGGTTTTGGACTATAATTGGGTGGTTTTGGACTATAGTTGGGTGGTTTTGGACTATAGTTGGGTGGTTTTGGACTATAGTTGGGTGGCTTTGGACTATAGTTGGGTGGTTTTGGACTATAGTTGGGTGGCTTTGGACTATAGTTGGGTGGTTTTGGACAATAGTTGGGTGATTTTGGACTATAGTTGGGTGGTTTTGGACTATAGTTGGGTGGTTTTGGACTATAGTTGTGTGGTTTTGGACTATAGTTGGGTGGTTTTGGACTATAGTTGGGTGGTTTTGGACTATAGTTGGGTGGTTTTGGACTATAGTTGGGTGATTTTGGACTATAGTTGGGTGATTTTGGACTATAGTTGGGTGGTTTTGGACTATAGTTGGGTTATTTTGGACTATAGTTGGGTGGTTTTGGACTATAGTTGGGTGGTCTTGGACAATTTTTGGGTGATTTTGGACAATAGTTGGGTGGATTTGGACTATAGTTGGGTGGTTTTACGGAACCCAAAATGTTTCTTCTGCAATAACTTCCGTTTCATATATTTTTTGTATTAATCCGTAGTAAAATAACATTTTTTTCTGTGTATTTTAAATGTTTTTCAACACACGATCATCAGACGTCACTGAGAATAATTAAATTTGTTTAGGCATTGATCATTTCTATACTTAGTAACCCTAGAGTAGTGGAAATAATGAAAAAAACATAGTTAAATATTTATTAGCCCTTTAAAAGAACGACCCTGTTTATTTAGTAACAAGAAGGTGCCTTTCCCCGTAATTAGCATTTGGCGTGACGAAGCCACAACGACACATGTCATATCTACTTGTACAATCATACAAAAAATAAAAATAAAAATATTTTTTGATTTACTGACATCCAAATAATCCGCTGCGATCATTTTTTTTTAATATTTTCATTGCACAGACATTTCATTTTCACAACTTTATATAATATAATAGTATATGTAGCTTAAGTTACTTTGAAATCGAAACAAATCATCGTTGCCTTCAGCCAACCAGTAGCTTACCAGCTGGTGAGATTGAAGTCAAATGCTTGCCTATCTAACATAAAAAAAAAACATGTACACCTTTTTTTCTTTTTGTAAGTTTTAAAAAAATTGCATGCTAGACGTGCACACAAAAGGTTCCGTCTACCGTACTCAACGCGGAAAAAAATAAACATTTTTATATGTTGCTATATTTATATTATTTTTTGTTACACCAGTCACAGTAAATAATACACATTCATTAAAAAAATCAAGTGTCTACCTCTATTCTTCTATACGACTTCTATACGATTCAAAAGTTTAAGCCCCGTTGCAGGTTCTGTCGATACCCCGTAGGTACGCAATCCTATTTTTTTTTTTCAGATATAGGCAGGCCCATTTTTCCCACTAGGCACTCTGGGCTTCCAATCACACGTGAGTCCCGAAACAACGTTTTTTTACAGTCAACATCTTTAATTTTGTATAAGCTTTTATTGAACTTGCAAGTTGCAAATAAAATTTGACCTACTTCCCGGCTTCCGATTGAGCTAAACTTTGGCACACTCAAGTAACTTTGGTGACAATGCAATATGATACCATTGAACTGATATGATGATGGAGCCGAAAGGTGAGCATAGGAACTCTGTAATAAAATAATGCAATCCCAGTTTGGGTTCTTTAGAATGTTCAAAAAACAGTACAGTCCGTAATAAAAGCTTGTCACAAGAATGAAATTTTTGACAGAAACTTATTATTATGGAGTGCCTTAGGCCATGACCTTTTTGAGTATTCAAGGGCTCCCTATTCCTGAGTTCCAGAGGGCCCCCACATTAATAAAAACGGCCTTGGGTATACACACCAACAGCGTGGTGTTAGGAAAATTACAAGGGAAGCTGAAGCGTATTCATTTACTCATATTTAAAGCAAAAGGTTTAAAGAAAAACCTTTCCTTGGGCAACCCAGTGGGAATCGGCTTATATGGACGCCACGCCACAGATAGGTACATGAATTGGTTTGTATCCATAATTATTTATTAAGTTCGGCTAACTGTCCACGTACTATATAAAAAATACGTCAGCCTAATTCATAATTATTGAACTAGGAAGTCTGTAATTACTGAACTCGGAAGTCTGTAATTTGTATAATAGTGGCATTTCCTTCATTTATGCTATTATTTGTACCTATTAATAAAGACATTGAATATAAATGAATATCCATTATCTCACGCATAAATATGTGTTATGAAAACAACGAAACGGCATTATAAAATATCGTTTTTAACCCCGATGGAAAAAGAGGTTTTATAAGTTAAACGTAATATTTATCAATTTATCTGTGTGTCTGTGTATATTCTTTTCTGTTTTGGTGATTATCACTAATTTAAATAAAACAAAGTAATGAGTAGCACCTGATTGCAGATCGCAGGCGTTTACAACCTGGACTGCGAGTGTGGTCTTTCATACATTGGTCGAAAGAAACGCAGTGTGTTAACCCGGGTGAAGGAGCACATAGCGGATGTCAAGCACTGTCGATGTAATCATTCTGCGAATAATCATTGACAAACCAAAATATTCGATAAGTTTGATAGATCTCTATCCTAGCCAAAGAGAAAAGATATTTTCCCAAAATGCTACGCGAGGCTATTGAGATTTAAAAACATCCTAATTGCAATAGAGAAGATGGGTTGACGCTACCACCAGCTTGGGATCCTGTAATACATCTCATCAAGGAACAAGCAAGACACAGGATTACTTAACCTTAATTTCGAACGGTGTAAAAATATGTTATCTGGTCAAATAAAGGGTCTTTGTTTTTTTAATAATATAATTATTAACGAGGCAGTCTGGGAGTTTTCTTTGCGGCGTTTTTTTTCACTTCAGTAAGCCTCATTTTACGAAACGCTGTAATTTTTTTAAATAAAATAATTAAGCCCTTCTGGCGCACGTGTAACAAGTCTTTACTCGTTAGGCCCATCTGGCATGTATGTACACGTTTATTTGTTTTCCCTAAGTATAATGAAAGTATTACAAAACAAAGAAAAGAATATTTTTCTCAGAGAACACGGCTTCTGAAACGTCGGGATCTCAAATGATAGGATTTCATATCACCATCATCGCGATATCATCATGATCATCATTTCAGCCATAGGAGGACTGCTGGACACAGGCCTCCTCAATAGACTTCTACATGGATAAAAGCGACCCGCATCCAGCAAGTCCCCGCAACCCTAACCAGGTCATGCAACCACCTTGCAGGTGACCTTCGCCTGCTGCTCTTGCCGGTACGCGGTCTCAAGAACGTCTCTGCCCCAACCAATCCATACTAATATTATAAATGCGAAAGTGTGTCTGTCTGTCTGTCTGTTACCTCTTCACGCTTAAACCGCTGAACCGATTTGGATGAAATTTGGTATGGAGATAGTTTGAGTCCCGAGGAAGGACATAGGCTACTATTTATCCCGGAAAAATACCCTTGTCCGCGATAAACGAATTTAAGGCGGACGAAGTCGCGGGCAGAAGCTAGTACGCTATATACTCGTACTTATTCCGTTTAAATTGTTTTATTTAAATATTATCTCCTAAATATATATGTATGTATCAGTGACGTGGCGTAAATATTATCGTTAGACAAGCCGGAGCTTATTTATTTGGCATTTTTTTTCTTCAAACACTGTAGTGAGCTGTCTGAAAATGGGTAACTCGGTGGGAATCGAGTTCTATGGACGCCACGCCACTGGTGTGTATATTTTATATTGTATCAGCTATAATGGATGTACTTATTCTTACGACTACAAGTATTGTATTTGCATTATTTGCTATAATAATTATAAAATTCTTATAATGGTGTAATTAATTACAAATACAAATATTACACTATATCTAAATTATAACTGAACTAGCGGCCGCCCGCGACTTTGTCCGCCTTAGATTCATTTATCACGGATAAAAGGTATTTTTCCGGGATAAAAATTATCTTATGTCTTTCCCCAAAACTCGTAATTTTACTAATTTAAATATGAAGCATATTACCAAGATTTCAAGTTCCTAGCGTAAAAAAAAATCTACTGTCCATACAAATTTTCATCCCTTTTTTCGTCCCTTAAAGGGATGAAATTTTACATACATTATAGCCTATGTCCTATTTTAATGTACATAACTGACAAGTTTCATAAAAATTCGTCCAGTAGTTTTTGAGATTAAGTGGGACGTACATACATACTTTCACGTTTATAATATAGTAAGGATAAGGATTAAAGGTTGGGTAAGGTTCTAAAGGTGATTCCGGTAGGTCCCTGGCTCAAAGGTGCTTAGATATACTGGCGGAATTGCCGCGTTGTATAACGCTGCAGTCCCGCCAGTATTACTAGGCACAACATTACTAGGCACCTCTGAGCCAGGGACCTACCGGAATCACTACCGGAGCGGGGGTCTGCACCACGATCTCTCAGCCGTCGCGCTAGGGTTGCGATAAAATCCCGAGCCTCAGCGCACCATGGCCTGCCGGTCTCCACGGCCACCGGGGCGAACTCGTACACTAGCTCCAGGTTGCTGTACTTGGCGTGCTTTAGTTTGGCGGCACGCGTCGTGTCACCAAAATTAGAGGGAGTAAACGTACTACCGCAGGTCATCGCCTAAATTGGTAAAACAATTTTGAAACATTGGTTGTCTGAAAGGTGACTTAACCCCTCACACGCTTAGGTACGGATCCGTCCAAAGCATTTAAACCTTATGTTAAATTTCGAGCTTTAATATAATTGACAAAATTTTGACATTGCATGCGAGGGGTTAATCGATAGTAGTTGTAGCCGCAGTATCATTACTAACTGCGACTAGGTACTACGCTCGCCGTCTTTCACGTAACCAATAGAAAGGCGCAAGAAAAGGCTAATGGCGGCCGGCGGGCGCCTTGTCTCGGCGTTGTGTAGTCATCGCGTGACGTAAGAGCCCGGAGGAAATACTACAGCTCTAACAAAATATTAGCACGAATGACGAAGCGTCGAGGAAAAAAATACACCTCCGTAGCCCCAAAACTTTGCTATGAGAATTTTAAACTGTTACCTTATTTAAGACTTAATTTAAACTAACTAGCTCGATGTTGCAGATGACTATAATACCTGTGACAAACAGTCCAGTTAGGTAGCTCCACGAATCCAACTCGGATGGGCAGCGTTCGTATCGTATCGTTCCAAATACCGCAGTGTCGACGATGGTTTTTAACCAGTGTATGTTGCCAGTGATGACCTACGTTTCTGAGAAGTGAGACGTAGTGACAATGGGCGTCATAAGGAAGCTCAAAGTCACTCAAAGGGCAATGAAGCGAGCTATGCTCGGAGTGTCCTTACGTGATCGAATTCTGATTCGATTCAATGAGGAGATCCGCAGCATAACCAAGGTCATCGACATAGCTCAGAGTTGCTAAACTTAAGTGGCAGTGGGCGGGGCACGTTGCCCGTAGTACTTATGACCGCTGGGGCAGAAAGGTTCTCGAGTGGCGACCGTGTACAAGCGTGAAGCAGCCCCAACAAGGTGGACTGACGATCCGGTCAATATCGCGGGACACCGATGGATGAGGTGCATGATCGGTCGTTATGGAAATGCTTGGAGAGGCCTTTGTCCAGCAGAGCACGTCTGCAGACTGATATATGATGATGATGATGTTAGATGATGCTGATGAAGTATTTAAATCTGTAAATAATTGTACATATTTATGTAAAGAGAGTCCCCAGCCGTGTCTGTCGCATACAAATTCGAATTACACATTGGGTTTTTAAGGATCCTGATAAATAATGTAAAATTTGTGCGGTATGATACGAGTAAAATCGTCAGAGTAAACTAGTGTTAGAGGAAAGCATATCACTTTGCTTACTTTCCATAATATCTCAAAGATATAAATATAGTGAAATATAAAAAGAAAGGTTGAGAAATGGCTCAATCCAGGTATAAAAACACGTGAGTTGGGAATTGAGATAGATTGGAAAAAATATTAATACGATAATACGTGCAGCCACTTTTTAGTGAGTAAATAGGTACATAGAAATGACAATTTCGATTCGTGACGCCTTTTAGTAACGCATATATCCGTTGAAATACGACCGTTTGAATAAACGGCGCGAGCGACAGCTAATAGCGGACTAATTGAGTTGTTCGCCGATTGTTTGAACCGTATCTTAGCTTTGTAACATGATTACAGATATAGCGAATAATGTGCTGTCGAGAGACGGACCACGATCCAATCGGAACGCGATCCAAAGTATGGCAATCAATTGCCATACTTTGGATCGCGTTCCGATCGCAAGAAAATATTCGGGCAAAAACTAGATGGCGCTTTAAAAACAAACATTTATCGATGTTATAATTGAATAAAGATACATAGTACAGTAACAATTATTTCGTAAACAGCTACGTATAAATAAAACGTAACATTTAAATAGTGTGTTGCAAAGTTGTAAGTAATCAATAATTCTTATACATAAATGGCGTTGTAGATATCGGGGAACGGCATTTTTATGGAGATTGACAGTCCTCTTGTTTTAATAGTCCTTGCTATTTAGTAACGGATATATCCATTGGAATAAGACCGTCGGAACAGACGGAGCCTGTACTATTATGTATTCAGTGACGGAGCGCGCGAAGCCGCGACAGTTGATCACGGACTAATTGAATTGTTCGCGAGTGTTGCCGCGAGGCGATTGCTATTCACTTTGTTTGCGCAATTGGATAAAATGTTCCAATCCTCCCTTTGAAGCGTATCTGGTATTGGACTGGAGTGATTACATCAGATGTAGTGAATGGATATGCATAGTAATCAAATCAAATTCATTTATTTCGTCATACATAGGTAAAATAAGGTGACAGTGTGGTATAATATAGAACAGCTATGATGTGCCTTTTGGCGTACGAAACTTTGGCAAATATTAAATTAAGTAGGTTAATTATCACTAGTCTTAAATTAAAAGAAAATGTTTTGTTATAATTTCATCGTTTTTTTACGTCTCACGTTTTCTCTTTTGGTATGCGGGGTTCTGCTGGGTTCGAATATTTTACCCCTAGCTACTCGTGGGAACGCAAATGGCGGCGATGTGGTTCGCAACCCATCACTTCTCGGTCCCAGCGAGAGCGATGAGTGGGCTATGGAGAGCCGCTTTGCTACGTTAAATGTAAGGGGAGGAATTAATTATAAAATAGATGAAGTATGTCAGATGATGGATGCCAGAAATATTGATATTCTGTGTGTGAATGAGAAGCGAAATTATTTTCCACTTTTCTCGTTTTAGATTCCTTCGCTTACTCGGCTTTCAATTCAAGCACTCGCGCGAAATAACAACTTTACAGCCTTGCATTACAAATACTATTTAATAAGTTTTGTTTAAACACTAGTCGCTATTGAACTATCCGCTCACATCTTTTCCGCTCGAATAAAGTCGCTCAAACCAATCGAACGCTGATTGACAACTAATTGAATTGTTGCCGCCACGTTGCCTCTAGCCAAATCGCACTTCGTTTGAATCCCTTTTAAATGTCCTCATTTTCATACTTAGAAGTCGCCGCTACATTCGTTTTTCAGTGAAGTCGGGTAAAGAGTATCGATAACCATCATGTATATTAAATAAAACTATATAGGTATCACATATCCATTAATCAAAAACACATATTTACACTATCACTTAACACTAAACGGTTTTTCGGTTTGTCAATTTTTGGACAAAGGTCTCGTCCATCTTGTTCCACAGCTCTCTATTGGAAGCCAGTTGCGTCCACGCGATGCCTGCTAGTTGGATGATGTCGTCGGTACAGCGGCTGCGCGCAGCCCTTGCGTACGGCGGTCCTCCCGCGGGTACCAGTGTAGCACTCTATCGCTCCATCTGCCATCGTTCGTTCTCGCGATGTGGCCAGCCCAGCGCCACTTTAGTTGGCATACCATTTCTGCTGCATCTACGATTTTTGTCATTTTACGGATGTCGGCACTTTTAACTGTATACTTTATTCTTATGCCTAGTAGGCTCCTCTCGACGGATCTCTGGAACTTTTGCAATTTGTTGATTATTTCATTAGTGATGGCCCATGTTTGACATCCGTAGAGCAGAGTGATGGTTACGACGGCGTCTGTAATCGTAATATCGAGCCTTTGATGTTTGTGTAAATGACAATGACATGTCCCGAGTTATCTAACCAATACGGACTATGCAGCTCGGGCTCGCCCCACCCGCGTCTCGCCCCTTGCACCCCGCATGATTGCTCTGTCTAGACGGCTCAGTTGGATGACCGTATTGATTTCTAGACTGTAGTAAATACTATGATACGTCAGTATGCACCGTGATACAGACGAGTAGAGGAGACGGACGTGGTTATGTATATGTGGTTATTCAGTCAATAAATTCAAATGTGTCTATTTATTTTTTCGTTGTCGTCAATGCCTTGTCTTTGTTTGTAAGTGCTAAAATAATAGCCACGCAAACTTTAGTCCTTGCGTCCATGTGCAATACACTACTGTAGTCGCTGAAACACATTCCAGGACTGATCCTATACATTTTGAACGTGTAGGTGTTTCCTGTGTAAGTTTAACACTCGTACTAATGGACCTAAGTATTTATTATACGTCTAGCCTTCCCCTCAAGATTTGATGACGCAGTGGCGCCACGTGGTGATATTTTGACTACAGAAAAGCCCCACAGATAAACAGACGGGACGGCTAATGAAATATAAACATCTTCTATACTATTACAAAGACAAGAGAGATACTATTACAAAGTTGTAAAAATAAAATGTCTTTTACATTGATAATATTTTCAAAAAATGATTGTTACGGACTATTTGGAGGTCACTAAATCGAATAATTATTTATTTTTATTTTTTGTATGTTTGTATGTGTCGTTGTGGCTTCATCACGCCAATTGGCTAAACAGATTTCAACTATTTTTGGTACACAGGTAGCTGGGTATCCACATATGGCTATAGGAAACTTTTTACCCAACAACGCTGCCAAAAAAAGAGGGGTTATGAGTTATGACTTTTTCTCCTCCGCGAAAGAATTTGCCACCATGTCTAAGATATACATAGAAAGAATATTTTGAATAGTTACAAAGAAGATTGCAAATTGCATGAAAAGCTTTTGTTCTCACTCCTGCTCATTCTAGTTTACTACTTTTAATTAGTCTTAACATACTATAATACCTCCACTCAGGGGCAAAAAAAGATTACACCTTGTATCATATGGAATTTCTTTGGATAAAGTACCCGTATTTCGTGTCGCCCTTAATATTCTATAATTTAGTGTAATTTCACTGTTTTCAAAGTGATATAAAATTATACTTAAAATTTACTGCAAACCATGTAAATTATACATACTGTAGCTTAGTATTTGGCCTATATTTTTGTTATATGGAATGTTATAATACTGAATAAATCAAAAGAAAAAAAAAGATTCGTAAAGTCCTTTTTCTATCATACCTAAATTGGTATATATAGGCTTCCTCGTCAAGCGAAGCTTAGACATTGGACTAAAACCTATAAGTGAGTAATGATGTTCACTTAAAAATTTTCAACTGGTTTTTCGATAGGTTTTGTTTTAAAGAAAAGTAGCAAAACTGTTTTTTGTCGTATATAACAAATTATGATGGTGTTTATCCTTGTTTCGGTGACTCGTGAAGATAAACTGAAACAGTATATTGGTAACAACGGTGGTTGTCTACACGATGAGACATATACAACACAGAAAAGTGAAGTGCTACGGATCGAAGGTCATTCGCGTGTGGTAGCCCCTTAACATTACTTTGCATTTTATGCAGAATCAACATCTGACCAGCTTTTTTCAAGCCTTATACAGACTAAAAGACGTCCACAACACAACTTCATTCGCAGAGGAGGAAAAAGTCATAATCCTCTCTTTTGCTTCAGCGTAGTCGGGTAAGGTATCCTATAACCATTATCGGATTTCCAGCGGTTCTGTTGTACCAAAAATGGTCGAAATTCTAGCCCTTTTACATACGTACATACATTTTATGAAAATATTTTCAATGTAAAAATATTAAATTTTTCCAAAAAGATGGAAAAATACTTTGATTGTTTTTGGAAACTTTTACAAGAATTCAATTAAAGTTTCCATTTTTGGGAATTTTCCATGGGAAATTTTGAGCAATTACCGAAGTTTCTCCGCGTGGAAAGTGACGCAATTTCGGAAACGGCCCGTCAGTGGGCTTATTGGTACTTGTTTTCTGATTCATTTTGAAAAGTATCAGCCAAATTATTCACTAGTATATGACATTATAAGCTCGCTTAGAAGTGGTCCTTCCGAAGATCTAGACTCAAATACGACAAAGCATCGCGGCTACAAACGGCTATATAACGAATATACCTATATCTATTTTTACTAGTGGAGGTGCTTTAGAAAGCGATATCGCCCTCCTAAATAAAACTGTCGCGATCTTTTGACACCGATTGATGTAATTTATTCGTTCGTTCAGTTTTCCATCATGACTGTCGTGTGACAACCAACCCGTGAGAAAACCTTACCCAGTCCCCCCTACTCACACAAAATTAGAATTAAAATTAAAATGTCAATGAAACGAGCATTGCGATCATTAATAAAAATACAATAATAATAAAAGACATCAAATTTATCACGTCAAATAATGTCTTAAGAAAATTTTAAAAATGTTTTATTAAAACGGCCAATTTGTCAGTAAAAATATACATATACATCGATGCTTATATGTATACCGGGTGTAATCGTTAAGTGTGACCAGGAGATTATTTCGTAACTATTACAGATATCAAAAAACTTTTAACTGATATCGAAAGTACGTTACCTAATGAGTAAAATTTCATCAATAACTTTTTAAAAATCAAACGAGTAGTATCCAAAATTTTGACATTAAACGCTCTCATAAATGTAGTATGAGATTAGTAGAAAAATTTTAATTTATTTAATTTTACCATATATTTTACGATTACGTATGATATGATAATAATTATTTAACTGATTAGGTAACGTACTTTCGATATCAGTTTTTTTTTATATCTTAAATAGTTACGAAATAATCGCCTGGTCACACTTAACGATTACACCTCGTATACATACATGTACTGGAAAAGCATAACCCTCCTTCTGACTCGGGCACTCGAATAAAAAGGATGGCTACTTCGCCACGCGAATCACACTGACGCGACGGTTGTTCAGTTCTTTCAGTTTCTCACAACGTCATCCTACAAATGGCCCGGCAAAAACTCTTTCAGATAAAACCCTACGACATAAGTAAAGTTATAGCTCAAACGCTCGCGAGAGATTAATGACCTGTGTCAGGCCAAGTCGAGCAAAGTCGAGCTAATTCAGGCCAATTCGAGCTCGGGCCGCGACAAGGTGACGCGGTCACTTAATCTGACCTATGACGCCATTCAGGCCGACTCGAGCAATGTCGAGCAAAGTCAGGCCATTACAGGCCAATTCGAGCCGGCTCGGAGAGGTGACTGGCGACTTAAGCTGGTGAAAATCGTAGGGATTACGTAATATGATAGGTTTGTTTTTTAAAACTTTGCTCATTTAGGATTAAGATTGGGCGTGAAAAGATCCGTGCCTTGTCTGCGGGTGGGTATTTTGTTTTAAACTTACAGCATTGTTTAATGGAATAGGTTTTTTTTACATTTTGCTGAAATCTGCTTTTGCTCGTGGATACCTTCTTGTGTATAAATATTATCTCCTTCCTTAGAAATCATGCATTTTCTTAAAAACCTGATGTGCATCCATCACACCGATTCATTTCTTCATAGAGCGCAAAAAAAAATGCTTGTGCCGTGATTGCATTTATACCTAATATATAATTAAGTGGGTAAAGTAAGTAAAGTCACAAATCATAATCATAATCATAATCATAATCATTTATTGCATATCACATTATAAAATACAGATGGAAATATAAGTAGGTGGTAGGGAGACATGTGACACCCTGCAAGGGCACAGCAATATCAGTTTCAGAGGGCACTTTTAATTATTTTAAACGCTACAGATACACATGCATATTTAAACAAGACATATTCAACATTATTCATTCATTATCATGATTAAAATATTCGTTTATATTATAAAAACATTTATTAATTAAGAACAATTTCAATTGTTTCTGAAACAATCCTGGGTTGTCGAGATTTTTAATTGAATTTGGCAATTTATTATACATTTTGATAGTCATATAATGGGGGCTACATGTGACTAGTTTTAGTTTAGAAAATGGCATTATCAGTTTATTAACATTTCGATCATTTCTTTTAATTTGAGTTGTATCTTTGGGCGAGTATAAGTTCAGGTGTTTCCTACCAAAGTCCCTAACAGTTAGTATTTGATGTTTGATGAAGTAAGGTTTGCATGACTCCATTTGGTCTATATTTGCTAAAATTCTGATGCACTTTTTTTGCAAAATAAATATTTTATCGATATCACAGCTATTCCCTCAAAGAACCAGGCCGTATGATATGCGGGAATAAGCATATGAGTAATATGCCGTAAGGGCGCCGTCAGTAACTCGCTTAAGGTGTTGACGGGCATATATATAAAGGATGATAACTTTTTTGATAGTTTATGGACATGGCCTTTCCAGCTCATGTTTGAGTCCAAATTTATTCCCAATAAGGTAGCAGAATTTACGTTTTCTAATTTTAAATTGTTATATTTATAATCTATTGGCAATAATACTTTCTGATAAGGTTTAAATTGAATAATTTTAGTTTTATTAATGTCGAGCTGAAGGTTATGAGATTGCAACCAGTTTGTAATTTTATTTAGCGTTGAATTTAATTTAACACTCAACATGTACTCGTAATTGGTGAATCGAAATGAAACACACTTAGAAAAAAGCTGATCATTTTTAAACGGTTCAACTGATTCGCTCAACCATAGGCAGAGTCTCAATAAAGTCACCATTCAAGCACAAACAACTTAATCAAATCGGTATATCCGTTTAAGAGCTACGGGCATGCCACAGGCAGACAGAGTCACATGTCAAACATAAAACACCTGTTTTTCGTCGGGAGTAAAAACTAACCTACAAGTTCTAATGTCCGTGTATATATTTGTGTCAGACATTTTTGAGTTTGTCACACGCATGTGCTTGTCGCCTAGGTATATCACTCGATAATTTTTTTGTTGTATTGTAGAAGTCGCGGCTTTTTACAATTGTTATCAAAATTAGTTTGATTGCTTTTATGAATTGGCCAATATTGCCATCAGAGTCATGAGACGATTCAAACGCTCAAAAAATCACCCACTCGTATACATCTATCTAGCCGCGGGCCTGTAATGGCTATAAACGCAGGCATTATAGGCCCGCTGGCATATGTTCCAAGATGTTTGTTTCAAAAGTTGCATTATTATCAAAATTCCATGGTATTTCTTCTCATGTTTTTGGTTTATTAATGATCAATCTAAATAAATAAAAATGGCACGCGAATGATGATTTCAGTCTAGGGGTCTTGGAAAATGTCCAAATTTTTCATGTCAGTGTACCTATTTGTATGGTAATTCTGTCATTTTGTGTTCAGCTAATAAACACGATAGTCTTTAATATTAAATACGCCAGATAAAATGCCGGGCAGACTGCACGGCGTCGTCGCGTCGCTACGGCGCCATTTTACTCAATATTCAGAGGTTATAATAGCAGGGGTCGGCAAACCTGAGACTCGCGAGCTGCATGCGGTTCTTTGGGTGTAAAGTGTGGCTAAAAAAATATATTTAAGTAGAAAAAACATTCAATCATAACACAAATGTTAAACAACTACAGTCATTTGTGGTTTCCTAAGTTCATAATAATCGTAGAAAGAAAAGTGTTTCCTCGAGTCAGTGGGTTTTATTCTTTGAATTGAGTATTTATAAGAAGTTACACTAATTCAGACTTGAGATATTTAAAATATTAAAATGCATATTTAAATTCGTACAGTATCCGCGAAATATTCAGTTATTCGAGGGTTCGCGAAATATTTTCCTGTACAAAGGGAATCAAGTTATGAAGTCGGTTAATGGTTGAAAAACAGTGGCCTAATGTTATGGGGCTTCAAGCGAAAATATTTATTTTTTCATGGTTTTTGTTCTGTATCTAGTCCCTAAAATGGCCACAATAATTGTTTGCTTTCGAAACTTGTTTTATATGATAGTTCAGTTTCTATTCAACACTTTCTTACATTCAGAAATTAGAATATATTTTTATGTATTTTTTTTTAAAGATTCAAAATCTATGCCTAATTGTTCATTTTGAAAACCTAACTCCCCAAGTTAGCCTATTCTTTCAAAAGCGTGTATTTTTTAAGAAAGTTGCAAAAACTTTTTTTTTTATCGTAAAAATAACAAGTTTGATAGCGTTTATCTTAGTTTTGGTGACTCGTGAAGATAAACTGAAACAGTATATTGGTAAAGACGGTCACATGATGAGAGATATACAACATGGAAAAGCGATGAGCTACGGATCGAAGGTCATGCAGAGCTGTAAGCCCCCTAATAGTAAAACTCACTAAAACGGTAGACAACCCCCAACTACAAAGAACAAAACTGATGAACTTATTTGAACACATTCACGACCGCGAGCCCGCTCGACGGGGGCTCTGCTCGTAGCCAGTTTTTGCTACATACCGTTTTCCCCATGTTATTGGCTACAAGCGTAGTGCTACGAAAATGTCGGTTGCGAAAGTGTTAAAACAGATTATTTTTAAAACAGGTATAAGAAAGCGTTAAATCAATCAAAATTGCTACATCCATTTAGCAGCTATGATACTACGGACAGACACACAACTGACGTTAAGCTTAATAACAGCTTTGGTGTTTTTCAAAGGTTAAATACTTATCTGTCCTGTCCTACCTTCATTCATTTGTAATTCATTGAGAAACCCTCCCAAAAGTTAAAAGCGAAGCCTTTGAATATCTGATTACAACCTTTTCTCCTTCAACCTTTTGTCACAGGAACTAAGTCCTAATTCCCATGACAAGGTACCTAATATTACACTAATAGTACTTGACATTAGGACAGGGAGATTTACTTAATTATTTTCTCACTTGCAAAAGATTATAAGTAACATAAACGTCATTATAATTTCATTTCTATAAAAATGCCTATACAGTTGTTATTCCTTCCTAAACTATGTTGTTGTGACGTTATTAAGGATTGGGAATCACGTTTGATCGATTGGTTGTACTCGTAATCCATAAATCATATCACGGTAAACGTTAGTCTGGACTAAGTGTATTTGTTTACAGTTGGTAAACATAAATAAAAGCATTGTGTTGACAAACGTAGGTAAATATGTATGTCAACATAACGGTTATAAACCCATTAAAACATTAAGTTATAGGTATGTATGCCTATGTCAACAAAAAAAAACAGAGTTGAGGTCACGCACACAACATCATGTCATGTATTGATAGCGGAATTCTGAAATTAGAGTTCATTTCGCACAGATAGCAAATTTAACAGCAAACTGCACAATCGGCTAGAATGAATGAATGAATGAATGAAAGCATTTATTTCGGAAATATTGATCCATATTGTGTTAGTAAAATTTATTCTAAGTTTGTTAGTGGAAAGTGTAATTATAATTAGACCTAACGTGCACAGACATCCAGTGAGCTAGGATAGGGCTGTCCATCCTCTCAGCTACCACCCTCAGAAGCGCGTTGGTGCTGCCCCGTACGCGCTCACTCAGGGACGCCACCCGCTTGCGCATCACGGCTTGGAAACCGTCAGTTCTCCGCGCTGCAAACATCCCCGACGCACTGCAGCGCCAGGGCAGCCCCAACAACCCCCTGAAGGCGTTGTTATACTGGACGCGCAGAGCACTGTAGGCTCTTTTGGTGTAGTCGCTCCACAGGTTGCACGTGTATAGGGTTTGACAGTACGATTTAAACAGGGTTATTTTCACCTCAGTAGAACAACGCGCAAACCTGCGGGACAACATGTTACACCTTACCGACAGTGCTCTGCGCTCCCTTTCCATATCAACATCATCTTTAAGAGTACCTGTGACCCAGTGACCCAAGTATTTAAATTTTGTAACTGTGGGAAGAGGAGAACCACTGAGAATTATTGGCGGAATGGGATATGTTTTCGTGCCAGACTTGAACAGTAGTACCTCACTCTTCTTTACATTATATTTTAGTCCGTGGGTCACAGCATACCTTTCACAAATAGAAAGCAACTTTCTAAGGCCATTGACTGAGGGGCTCAGCAGCACCATGTCGTCTGCGTAGCTTATGTTGTTAACAAAACAGCCGTCCACCGAGCAGCCGACACCCGCGCTGCTGAGCTCCTCAATCAGACCATTTACATACACATTGAATAACGTGGGAGACGTTAATCCCCCCTGTCTCACTCCACATTCCATCTTGAAGGCCTCAGAGTAGAACTTTCTTCTAATATATTATCGATATTAATAGAATTTTCTTTATAAAAATGTTAACGTACTATAATATATTTTTAATTTTACATACTTAATGACGTGATATATTAATCCGTTTAAAATCGTTTCATTTAAATGTGTAGGTGAAAATCAAAGATATTAATAGATATAAGTATAATATGCCTACAATATATGCAGTCAGTCGTGTACATAGAAAAAATATATGCAGCCGTGTGACATGTGTGTGTAAATTGCAGCTGCCTAATAACACTTTCGATCAAAGTCACCTTTCAAATAAAAAACACTAAATCAATATCGGTTCATTCATTTAGGCGCTACGATGCAACTGACAAACACACAAGTTAAACTTATAAAACCCTTATTTTTTATCGTTGGAAGTTAGAAGTCATGCATCCTGATTACCTACTTACTTTTAACTGATTAGTGATTAAATATCTGGTCTGGTATCATTTTCGAATATAACAGATACGAAAAACCAATTTCCATTAGAAAATTCGAGTAACAAACCGCGTTTAAAAAATACATAAAACGCATAAAAAATACATTTGCATTACAAAATGACTTCAAAGGCGTGTTCAAAACATTTCCAGCAAATTGAATCTGATTACAAACTCAATTGTAGCTGAGCAGTGCAAATAAATCATTAAAATGTTCTATACTTGCCAAGCCTATTTCATCAACTGTATGTTTTTAGAAATAACGTTCAGAATCGTTGGATAAAAACAGGCTGCTTACCCAAAGACTTCAGTAATGGAACATAGATTTTGTGGCCAGTGGATAGAGCTGAAATTGCAATCGAACCGATCGGGCTTAATTTGTCTGGCATATTTCAATTGTGCAGTATCTCGATGGGAATTTGTCAGTTCGTGCTATTGGAGAATTTCCGCTTCATTGATAGAATGAATATAACTCGCGCCGGGCTTGAGCACTCTACGGCGCTTCGTAGAAACTCGGTCTCACTAGTTGCCGATGGGGTGTAAAGATTTAAGGAAAGCACTAACAGAAAGATACAGCGTGGTCAGACCATGTGGAAAGCCGATGGATGCAGAAAGTGTGGGCCGTTTGGTAAGGGGAGTTTGTGGGAGACCTATGGTCAGCAATGGACGTCAATGAGTTGAAATAATGACGACAATGGATACAAGTTCTGTGACCGCACCATCATCAATCGCTTGTCCTTGTCCCATTTACTTGGGGTCGTCGCAGCATGTTTTTTTTCTTCCATACCTCTCTATCACTCGTCATCTCCTCACTCACTTTCTTCCTGTTCACGTCATCTCTCACGCAATCCATCCACCTTTTCCTCGGCCTACCCCTCCTCTTACATCCTTCCACATGCATATCTAATACCCTTCTTGTCACATGACTCTCATCCCTCCGCATAACATGTCCATACCACCGTAGGCGATTTGCTCTCAGCTTATGTACGCATACGTATTGAAACTCCGCGAAATTAGAACAGGCCTCATAAGAGTGATTTGCTATTTGGTTATAGGCTCCGTTCTGCGCACTTGGCCCTTGAAAGCCGGGTCATTGTACGTGGGAACGTTGCTGCCTAGGGGTCTAGCCAGCCTAGCTCCGTCCAGAAGCGCAGGATCCTTCTGATGTCTCCACAGGCCTCCCGGAGCGACCTCGGTGTTATGAGGATTTCAGCTCGTTGTTTAGCTACGCCGACGCATTCCAGGCTCACGTGGGGAGCTGTTTTGTCGGCCAACAGGCACGTCTACAGAGGGGACGGTCGGTTATTCCTAGAACATATAAATGTTTGTTAAGTGGGCAGTGTCCAGTGAGAGTCATAAGACAGCTTAAATACTCAAATAGCAAGGGAGTACTCACTCCCTTCAATGCTTCAAGATTGAATTTGGAATTAGGAGATCCACAAAATGGTTGTTGATATAGCTCAGAAAATTACTAGACTTAAGCGGCAGTAGGCAGATCAGATTGCTCGTAAAACCAACGGATGTTTATTGATTTTATTTTGAAGTGAAATTGGGCATTTCACTTCAAAATAGAATCAATCAGAAAAAAAAGGTTAAGGGTTATGTTTTTTTTTTGCTACAGCGCGTAGTCGCGTAAAAAGTATCCTATAACCATCTGTGAATCACCAGCGACCCATGTACTAAAAATAGTTAAAATACTATTAGCGTGATGAGCATTTTATTTGTCACTAGAAGGTGCAACTTCGTTCGCGAAGAAGAAAAAGTCATAACCCCTCGTTTTTTCTTCAGCGTAGTCGGGTAAAAAGTATCCTATAACCATCTGGAGATACCCAGCTACCCGTGTATCAAAAATAGTTGAAATCCGTTTAGCCGATTTGGCGTGATGAAGCCACAACGACACATACCAACATACAAAAAATCCATAAAAATATTTTTTTGAGTCAGTGACCCTTCAAATAGACCGTTATAATAGTTTTTTTTTTATACATTAAATGTACAGACATTTCATTTTTACAACTTTACAATAGTATAGATATACAAAATTACAGTAATCCAAAAAAAACTAATTCCATGCCTTCCTTCATATAGTCCGTTACATTTTTCTACTGAATATCTGCAATGTACAGAAATTTCATCTCTACAATGTTACAAAAGTAGGTATTGTCATTGAAATACGTTATCGAAGCTTATCATTGTGCTCGTGTGCGTATTAATTTATTAATTTATTTTATTGAGATAAAATCCACAGCACAAATTATAGAATTATTACTATCGGATACATATGTGTATTGTACTGAAAAAGAAAACGTATTTATTCAACAGAATATGTATTATTGCTGTTTCAGGCTTTCATCGATGAACAAATCAATAGCAATTTTTGTGATGAGTATACCAAGGCCGCAAAAACTATTGTGTAAAAGAAACATTGTGTTGTCAATAGCATGAACAAATTACATATACAGGGTGGATAAAAATTTAGCGCCTACTTCGCTCCAGTCCGCGGTACAGTCGCCAGCATCAATAACGGTCATAACAAAGCGGGCGAAAATATCTGACACGATCTAACTGCCCTGGAAATAGAGTCGTATCAGATATTTATGCGCTCTTTGTTGTGGCAGATATTAATGCTGGTGACTGTACGGCGCCGCACTACGAGCAGCGCGCATCCGTAGCGAGCGTCGCCATATCAACGCTGCTAACATGAGTGTCACACAGATGAATTTTTCTTCTCGCGACCGCTACATCTTAATATTGTTACCTATTGACTTTCGTATCTTCTTTATTCCAAGTAAACTATATACATATTTAACTGTCGCATATTATTTAATATTATAGCGTTTCAACTCTTTCGCTATTACTGTACCGAAGAGAACGGATCATTCAATGGGTAAATGGGTAACTCCTCGGACTCGATAAGATTTAAAAGAAGCAGATAAGGAATCAGATCCACTTACGGATTCGAATCATTTAAATCTTCAACTCCGGATTTACCCATCTCTTATAGGTCTGCTGATGATATGTAGTATTTTAAGGGTTCCGTAGCTCAATCGGAAAAACGAAACCACTTTGTTGTCCGTCTGTCCGTCCGTCTGTCTGTCAAGACCCTACATCTCGAGAACGCGTGGAGGTTTCCAGTTGAAAATAACACCATATACTCAAGTCTACGGTCCCTTGAAGCTGTGAAAAAATCAAACTTCTACATTAACGGAAAAAAAGATACGGCCATTCATGCCGAAATGAACGTACCTATATTTCGACACTCTCAAGGGAATCAAAATCATAGGTTACTTCCCGGTGACATAGAAGTATGAAATTTGGCAAGTAATATTGTAACATACTACAAATACATACACAAATCTGAAAACTATATATTTGTAATCAAATCGTAAAAAAATGGTCTTTTTCAAAAGATATATTTGGACAGCTCGGTTGCGTTAAGTTTCCACCTCATTTGTATCCAATGCTATAGATACCAGTGCAGGGCTTATCTCAACTGGAACCGGGTAATAAAATAATATGTTAGGGTAAGTGAAAGTTTCTACGGAACCCTCGGTGCGCGAGTCGGACTCGCATTTGGCCGGTTGTTTTATTAGGTAGCATTTTGTTAATTTAATTAGTTTGTGACATAGTGTTGGCTTTTGTAGGGCCGATATGTACACTTGTGTAAAGGTCCTTTATAACGATAAAAGAAAAAGTGGTTTATTACAGTTTTTTAGGGACAATACTTATACTGGTAGTCTCAAGCTCTACAAACTCTATAATCTTCGTTAAGAACCAAAGAGAGAGATCAGCTCTGTACTTGCACTAATCTGTTCTGTGCCTAAAAACAATCTCATAAACTCACCAATTTAACCAGACCTTCGCCTCATCTCGCGTCGTTAACAAGCCTTACTTCAAAATCGTATCAGCACGCCTTGTAGAGGTCAATGTTAATTGGTAACGAAAATACGGCCATTGTGTTCAGAGCTCTCTCTCCTCTAACATAGGTAACAGGATAGGTGAAGTTGCAGGGGTCTCAGTTGGCTGGTCGAGTGTAGGATCAATACTGTGTCGGTTATTTATGTGACGTTCATTGGCTCGTTTTGTTTGCGTGGCTCTGGTTGATACTTACCTATACTATTATTTATTCCGTGTTGACATGGTGGTCTGTCGTCATAGCAGATGTTACCCTGTCTCTAAGTGTTTTATCGATGAATCAACTAATAGACTCACACTTTTGCGTCTGGCGTTACCAATAAATCGGGCTTCTAATGATGATTTCTATTCTCTTATAAATACAGAGATAGTAAACAATTCCAAGACTTTAGGATTTGGACCAGTGCGTACTCTGTGCCGGGGCGCACGCTCTATCATATTGTTAAGATCTTTGTATTTTCTTTTATACGATTATAAAATTGTAAAAATGTCTGTACAAAGAGGATATTGAAATAAAACAATTTAACGGATTTTATCGCGTATACTATCTCATTTTAGTTCCCGACGTTTCGGAAGCTTTCCAGCTTTTCATGGTCACGGGTGGACTGACGGGAGGACCATGGAAAGCTGGAAAGCTTCCGAAACTTCGGGAACTAGAATGAGATAATATACGCGATATAATCCGTTAAATTATTTTATTTCAATGAGTAATAATCGCGGAAACAGAAGGAAAGAAGGTATTTTCAAAAAAATAAGTGATACGGACTATTTGAAGATCACTGTACACTAACATAAGAACATTAGAGAGTGCCACTAACTTCGTTTGAGTAGGAGAAAAAGTTATAACCCTCATTATTGCGTCAAGGTAGTCGAGAAAAATGTATCCTATAACCATCCGCGGTCGTTATAGCTATCTTGCATCACAAATGGTTGAAATTAGGGATCTCTACGGGTATAACTTTAACATGAAATATATTACCAAACTCTCGATATTTGAAAAAAAAAATTAAGTAGTATTTAGGTAATCACAATTTACTTTCAATTAATCTCATTAAAATACAAAAAAAACTCTAGTAATAAGCGAGATACCGAAATTGAAAACGGTTATTTTGTATGGAAAGAATACCTGTATTCCATCCCTGGTTGAAATACATCAAATCACCAGACTGCGGAAAGGTCGGAAAGGCCAAAAGGACGGATCATGATTATAGCACTATCCATACTAATCCATCCATACTTAATATTATAAATGCGAAAGTGTCTCTATCTTTCTGTCTGTTACCTCTTCACGCTTAAATCGCTGAACCGATTTAGATGAAATTCGATACGGAAATAGTTTTTGTCCCGGGGAAGGATATAGCTACTTTTTATCCCGGAAAAATACTTTTATCCGCGATAAAGGAATTTAAGGCGGACGAGTCGCGGGCAGAAGCTAGTATACTTATATCTCATAAAATACTTCATGCTACCATACTTTCAAATACAATATTATTTCAGGCCATTCTGAATTTGTCAGAGATTAAAACGGAGAAGGTAGAAGGATTTATTGCAACCACCCGCTTGGAAGGCTTACGCCATCAGCTCACTTTGTAGCTTTTTAAAAAGTATTAAAAAGTATACGGAATATAAAGCCATGAAAATGTCGTAAAAGTTTTGATGGCGGGCCGTAGGTTTAGATATGAACTCATCAAACAATTTGTGTTAAGCTCAAGTTAAATTTTACAACGTAGGTAACAGTGGCGTGGCGGCCATATAAGCCGATTCCCACCGGGTTGCCAAAGGAAAGGCTTATAACCACCATTTTCTTTAAATATGAGTAATGGAATACGCTTCGGCTTCCCTTGTAATTTTCCTGACGCCACGCCTCTGGTAGCTAAGTAATACAATGTACGACCAATTTTATTTATTACTTTTTGCCCGCAATTTCGTTCGTCAACAATAGGGATGTTGAATAGGGATGTATCCCGGATAACTGCACGGTTCCCGAGGGATAAACAACATAGCCCATACGTCCGCAGCCGCGGAAAATCCTACTCAATAAATAAATAAACTAATAAATCATATTGAAATAAAACAATTTAACGGATTATATCGCGTATATTATCTCATCTGTCTTTACAGCTTAGGCCCATCTGGCATGTATGTACACCTTTATTTATCTTTCAAAAATGGGTAGTTTGCACAAATTGTAACTTTGACACAGGAAAATACATCTTTTCTCAGTCCACCCGTGACCATGGAAAGCTGGAAAGCTTCCGAAACGTCGGGAACTAAAATGGGATAATATACGCGATATAATCCGTTAAATTGTTTTATTTCAATGAGTAATAATCGCGGAAACAGAACCATATGTCAACTAGTACACCTGCAATCGAATTTAGTCTTCTGTAATACAAGTTTGACCTTCAAAACCTCAAGCAACAGGACATGTTCTATTCTCCCAATATAACAAAGGAACGAAGATAATCACGACATAATCAATCACTGACGTCAGCGGTCTGTCTCTTTCGCTCCCTGCGCGAGAGGGATAGAACGTCAAGCCGAAAGTAATTGAGTTTTTGTTCGGCGTTTTCGGCATTTGTGACAGATTGTCGCTCCTATCGATTGAGACGCAAAGTCGTAGCAAGATGTTGGATGCTACGAATGTAGCCTGCTTCGTAGCATTGCTACACGCGCTACACTCGCTCTAAGGTAATGCTCTAAGGAGTACTAAACCACTGGACACGGCATACAAACTCATAAGTGTTTAAGTCGGTAGAACACTAACATTTTAATGAGCGCTTTATCCGCCAATAAACTGTCCTCAGTTTGGCGGAATATAATTTAGTACGTACATTCTTTATGATAAATAAACTTAAAAAGTAAAAAATACCCATCTGTCTCAGTATACTAGCCCCGATGTATAAGTTTTCGTCTAGTCAGAACAGTTTCGGTTTTACCATTTGAAACGGAATATTTTTTGGATAAAAAATAAATACCGTTTATTAGTAGAGTTACAATAGTTAGTTTAGGTATACTCGTATATTATTCTTCGATTTAAATATAAATTAAATATATTATTTTGGTTTAAATATAGTAATTTAAATTATAATCCACGCAGCCAAATTTAGGAGTATACATGTCCATATTAAGGTAAAACGGCAGGATTAACTACTCGTATAACCAGATAACATTATCTGACTACCGACGCAAATTCTAATCACTACGGACAATCCATTGAGAGTGCAGTTTGTACTTGAATGATATATAATACCTAGAAGGTGCCCGCAACTTCTTACGCGGAGGAGAAAAAGTCATAACCCCTCTTTTTTTCATATAAGTCATAACCCTTCTTATAAGAAGGGTTTATTTTTCATAATTATTGTATTAAACAAACGTAGAAATATCATATTTAACCTAAAAAGGTAAAATAAAGAAAAAAAAGTTAGATTTTTCAATAATGTTGCCAAAATAAGAAAATGCTCGATTCTCAATTCACTAGCTTGTCGACTAGCAAAGGCACTGCCTACCCTGAACAAACATAGCTCCATATAGGCACAGAAAAACTGCCTACCTTGGCTAAAAACCTTATACACGCCAGGGGCGGATCTTCTTAAGAGCTATTTGGGCTGCAGCCCAGAGCCCCATGCACATAAAGGGCCCCAGCCCCCACTGAAAACAATAGACGATATAGGGTACATGCACGATTTTTTTTATTGCTTTTCTTAACAAAATATGAAAATACCGAAAAAACGATTTCAAAAAGCGAAATTAAAATTAAAATCGGCGAAGAAATACGCATGATATAGGCATTTTAAACTGCTGATTAGACGGCGATTTGACAGAGAGGTCCGACATGTACTGTTACGTCATAGTCCACTCCGGCCATATAAACTCCATATTAAATTCCGTTTTGCTAAAAAGACATAGAATAAAATGTTTGATGGCTTATATCTTGGTTATTTTTATAATTATTTGAAAAAATATTTTTGTCTACTGTTTGTTACATGAATGAGCTTTTAATAAAGCAAAAATAAAAATGTATGCATATTCCATATTGCGAACTAAAAATATAACAATCGAGTTCAATCAATTATAAAGTGGGGCCTACATACTAAGCAGTAACTAGTAGCCCAGGGCACTACGAAGTCACGATCCGCCCCTGGTGCACGCCACTACCTGTGTTAGAGGTACATAGAGAATAGACTAAGATTAGCGCAGATGCTTCGAAATTCTGATGAAAGCGGTATTTGATTTTCGCCATTTTTACGCTGTAGACGGTAGGCAGATACGAGTTTCTATGGAACTACTATAGTGATGTCTGCAAGTCGACATTTTTAACTAATATATCGATCGTCCGTTAAATATTTTTTATTATTTATTTTTACAGGGGGGGCGCTTCAAATTCGTACAAAAAAATTGCTGTCAATAGGGTACATGCATGATTTTTTTTATCACTTTTCTTAACAAAATACCATCATAATCGATTTCAAAAAGTTAAATTAAAATCGGCCAAGAAATAAGCATTATATAGGCATTTTAAATTGCTAATTAGACGGCGATTTGACAGAGAGGTCCGACATGTACTGTTACGTCATAGTCCACTCTGGCCATATAAACTCCGTATTCAATTCCGTTTTGCTAGAAAGAGATAGAATGAAATCTTTGATGGCTTGTTCATTTTTATAGTTATTCAAAGAATTATTTTTCTCTACTGTTTGTTACATAAAAGACCTTTTAATGAAGCAAAAATGAAAATGCATGCATATTCCCTATTGTATTGGACAGACAGTGATATAATAGAGATCAGTGTGCAGTGTGGTGTGTGGTGTAAATATTGTCAAGCGCGATGAACTCGCAGCAAAAACTAAGTACCTACATGTGGCCTCAATCAGAAGTATGAATACATTGACGGGCATTGTGCGTAAGAAACGAACAATCTCTTCTAGCGGCGCAGTGATTGCAAAAGTTTCTAGCTCTCTCTCACACACATGGCCCGCTTTATCGCTCGCGCGCGGTGACCCGTGGCTATCGCTAACTCAAAACAAAGGGTATTCTATGCTTGTATTAATATTACCCGGCTACGCGACAGCAAAGAGTGATATTGTGTATATTTTATAGTGTGAAATGATCGTAAAATGGGTGAGTTTAGCCAGTAAAAAAATGTAACAATTTCAATGTTATTCTGGAGTCTGTGACTTGAAGCTGATGTAAATTTGAAGTTGTAAGTCTCCAAGTTTAGGTAAATTAATAAACTCTGAGAATTGCGTACCTAACTTTTTACGAAACTTCTAGAAGACGTTTTTAATGTAATGTTTGTTCGATCGTAATTATCTTCTTAAATCGTCTAATAACGGATTTTTTAAACTATTATCCTAATCGGTTCTAAGATAAGTAAGTAAAGATTTCAGAGAAAGAAATATAACAAACTACCGTCGTGACCTATAACTGTGTTACCTAATTTTATAAAATTTTAAGTTTCCAAAATATTTTTAGGACAAGCTGCCCATTATTTACTACAAAATATCAAGTACCTGCTTTTTATCTATGGCAAAAATTTACAGCTAATTTCACATTTGTTTGGGACCAGTGCATTATTTTTGTGAGCGTGAAAAGTGCCTTATCTTTTTTTTAAACTGTATATAAACTTTCCTACGGGTAGTGCTACAGAAGAGTCAATGAAGAGATATTATGACTTTGAATCATCATGTCACCCTATATGAACCCAGAAACCACATTCACCATCAAAGAGAACGAACACGCTTTGTATGTTTCTGTACAAAGCTTTGCCGTTTACATTGCTCGCGAGTTTATATGAGTTCAACTCTGTGGCCGCTAACTCTCCAGCCAATCAACTGAGCGTTTACGACGGTACCTTAGCTGCCCCCTAGCCACAAAAGGACGTAAGTTAATAGGAAAACCCGTCTCGAACATCCTTGTGTCCTATAAACGCAGGTTAAGTCTCGTAAAATCGGGCTTTACAACGAAAATCCCGTGGATATATAATGAAATAAAACTTTAGTATCGATAAAGTAGGTTCACTCTCAGCCCAAGAAAATGACAGCTCTATGATAAAATTTTATTAACAACTAGTAGATGCCCGCAACTTTGTCAACGGACGAGAATGTAAAAAAAAAACCCTTTTTTTAGCGTAGTGGCATAACGTGTAACAAAAATAGTTGAAATTCATTTTGGCGTGATGAAGCCACAACAACATATACAAACAAAATAAAGTGACTATCAAATAGTCCTTATCACATAATTTTTTGAGAATATCTTCAATGTAGGTACAGACATATCATTTTAACAATTTTATAATAGTACCTATAGATGATGATTCAAATGTTAGCTTGAAGATACTCCTTCTATTAGAAATAAGTTCGCTTTTGTAGTTGCGCCATCTGATGTAGGTATTCTAGAATCTTCTTAGAATTATCTAAGGCAGATTTGCAAATCACAGTAGCACTTACAGTATTAAATCACATAAAACGAAATATTTTTCGATTCAGTGATCTCCAAATAGTCCGTTACAATATATATATTTTTTATCTTCAATGTATAGACATTTCATTTTTTCAAACTTTATAATTATAATTATAACAGTATAGATAAATAAAATAAAATAAAAATTACGAGTTTGACGCTTGGAATCAGAATCAAGTGATATGATTTTGTATGGGCTATGACGTGGCTATGACTTTCAATATATAACAAAGTACTCTGTGGCTATGACAGTTGATTCGGATACCAATTGTGAAAATTTCGTTATGCAATAACCCCCTAGGTCATATTTTTAACCGCGATGTGTTACGTAAGTACGAGGTTTCAGGTATTATTATTATTTTCAAAAATGACAGCAGCTTGTGCCAATGTCAGTTTTCCGAATTCAGTTCAGTCAATTATTAGGAAGTAGGTTGTTTTCGTTTTGATACTGCTCGGAGTCAAGTTTTGAAAACAGCAAGGTATAAATTTTACGGATATAAATTATAGCATCGAATAAAATCGCCAAAACAAAATGCAAACCAGAATGCTGATATAGAACAAAATGATATTAATGGAAAGATACGCGAAAGAAAAAAATAAAGTCTAATATTGTTATTTCTGATAAAATCTGATAAAATGGAGATGAATGGAGTCAAAACTAAACGAATGACTTGAAATTTACAGGACGAGGGATGAATGGAGGAAGAAGATCATAAAGAGATGAAGATAATCTATTGCACTCGAGAAATATATGTTACAAAGTACCCTCATCCAAACCGCACTCACACAACGAATTGTCTTAACATGTACTTTGAACAGGAAAACGGGGGAACACGAGTGGCCCAATCGTAATTTTGAAATGGAGGAAGTCACTTTTTTATTGACCTCGAGATATCGGAAAAACCAAGGTCTTACTGGAATATAATCCTGGACATCAGAGTAATGAAAGCCTTTAGTCTGTCTAGATCGGGCCCATTCTGTAAACTATTCATCGTCTAGGCAAGTCTTGGCTAGAGAAACCAAATCGTGAGCGTAACATCTATATGATGCTAGACAACCACTAACGACTGCATCCTTAGCGCACTGGTCCGCAATCTCATTACCACAAATATCCACGTAACTAGGTAACCAGGCTAATGAGACCCTAACACCTTTGTTAGAAAGACAGTAAAGAACTCCTTTTATTTCTAGAATAAGTGGAAATTTTACCTTAGAACGCAATTGATTCGCTAAAATAGCCTGAAGAGAACTCTTTGAATTAGAAAAGATCACACAGTTATTTAGGTTATGTGAATCTATATATTTAAGTGATTCCAAAATTGCTAGCGCCTCGCCCGTAAAAACAGACGAGTAAGAAGGTAATTTAAAACTAAGAATAACATTAAATCTAGGAATCCACACGGCAGACCCCACCGGGCCCTGTTCAGACAACTGGGAAGCATCCGTATAAATACAAATCCAATTAGACCAATGCTTATCAATAGCTTTATTTAAAAGAGAATTCGCACAAACACTATCTTTATCAATTCCCAAATCAGTAAGAACACCAGGACGAAAGATAATTGCCTCATACGAGTATGAAGTCTCAAATATGGGATTAAGCCTACATTGATATACCGGGCATGGGAGCCGAGTAAATTTAAGGTAACTTTTTACAAGACAGGGACTATTTTTGTGAAACCAGTAACTAGAAGTAGTAACTAATCTGGAAAGAAGCTGAAGTTTTGGAATAAGAGGATGAGAAGCAGATTGAATAATTTAAAAAAAAACCGATCTGATAAATATTGTCTTCTCAAATGAAGTGGAGGCTCTACAAATTCAATTTGGAGAGCATTAATAGGAGAAGATCGCATGGCACCAATAACAATGCGAAGACTTTTAGATTGAATTTTGTCCAAAGAACTTAATGCCGCTTTATTACAAGGTTCCAGCAGAAAAGAACCATAATCAAGGTGATGCGAACTAAAGCATTATACACTAATTTTTGACAATACGGATGGGAACCCCATCATACACCAGAAAGAGATCGAATGATATTTATATTTTTCTCACATTTCTGGGCTGCATTGTTAAGATGATGAATTCCAGATAACTTGAAATCAAAGATGACGCCTAGAAATTTAACCCGATCTGAAACAGGATTTGGAATCCCGTTACAGCTTACCAAAATATCAGGAACACGTCTTTTACGGGTGAACACGACTACTAAACTCTTGGATATCGATAAAGATAGTCCATGATGTTCCAACCAAATACTTAAATAATTGAGTGCCGAATTAAGCCCAGGGGCGGCATACGAAATACTAGAGACTGAGGAATATAAACAAATATCGTCAGCGTATTGAAGAACACTACAAAAAGGATTTACCGATAATTCCAAATCATAAGTATAAAGCTGTACAAAAGCGGAGAAACATTGCCAACACTAACTAATATAGATCTAGAGAGAAGAAAATTGATCGTAAAATTAACGAGCCTCTCGGGGAACTCCAAATTATGCAGTTTGTGCCTAAGTTTAGGGAGAAGAACATTGTCATATGCTAAAGCGACGTCTAAAAAGACACTAACTACTGCATTAGAGTTTGAAAAAGCGATTCGTATGTCTGTGGTAAAGATAGCGAGACTGTCCATTGTACCAAGGCCCTTACGAAAACCAAACTGGCTTTTTGCCAATATACCCTTGCTTTCTGCTATCCACTCTAATCTATTTTTAATGAGATGTTCCAAAATTTTTTCCAAAGTAGAGGAAAGGGCAATAGGGCGGTAACCAGACGGATCGTTACTAAGCTTACCAGGTTTTAGAATGGGAACAATAATCTGAGTTTTCCAGTCTTCCGGAGGAACTGCCGATAAAAATATATTATTCAAAATTTTAAGGAAGAACTGTTTGGAGTCGGAACTGGCACGCAAAATAAAAGAATATGGAATCCCATCCACACCAGGGGAGGAATCCTTGAGATGATTGGTAGCTGTTAAAAATTCTTCATAAGAAAATGGACTATCAAAGTAACTAATTGGGCCTTGATTCAATGGAGTCACAACAGGGGTAACTTCCTCGAGAGAGGGAATAGAAGGAGGCGCTAACTTCTGCGCAAATGTCTCTACCCACTCAGAGGGGTTATTTGCTTGTAGAATTGAATAAGGCGTAAAAGCGCCACGAAAACGATTAATGCCCTTCCAGACCAAAGTAGAAGGCGCAGACGGGGAAAGACTTTCACAAAACTTTTGCCAACCATCTTTTTATTTAAGAGGAATTTAGAAGTATCCGCTGCAACTTTAAGATAATTGTCGTAATTATCCCTATTAAAATTCGAAGAGAGTAAAACTTCAGCCTCTTTACGCTTCCTAACAGCAACCAAACAGTCTGAATCCCGCCAAGGAGGAAACGAAATTTTACTAGAATGTTTTTTCTTTCGGGGAATGGCTTAATCAGCCAAGCACAAAACAGCTTTATTAAAATCATTGTATACATCAATTACATTACCTACAGTAGGGGCTGAAATACGGGTAATTTCACTGTCCAAGGTAAAACTATATAATGGCCAATCAGCTTTAGTTATTTGATATTTCAGTCGAGGAGCTTGGCAGAACGACGGAACTGGATCAGGAAAGGACACAAGGATTGGGAAATGGTCACTACCAAAAGTAGTAGGGAGAATACGCCAGAAAACCTTAGAAGATACAGAGGCCGACGATAAAGAAATGTCCACAGCGCTTCTGGGATCCTGCAAGGGAGTGACACGTCTCGTGGAAAAGCCATCATTAAGAATACACAAATCAAAAAAGTCAACAATGTCAAGAAACGAGGCGGAAACACAATCACAGTAGTAGGAGCCCCACGATATGTGATGTATGTTAAAGTCTCCAAGAATTAAACAAGGAGGAGGGAGTGATGAAATAATTAACGATAGTTCAGGCATTACAGCCACGTGAGGGTCAGGGATATAGATGGAAAGAAAAGAAATATTATTCACTCTAACAGCAACCGCACTAATGTAGTCACTGTGAGCAGGAAGAGGAATTTGTGAAAAAGTGACAGAACGGGCAACCAAGATAGCTGCATGCCCATCCCCTCTGTCATCCCGCAGGCATGCAAAACCTGGAACTCTAAAAATAGAGTCAGGTCTTAACCATGTCTCCTGGATGGCAAGAAGAAATGGGTTATATTTCTTGACAAGAAAAGTTACATCCGATTTTTTATTTCGAATGCTGCGACAGTTCCATTGTAGAATCGTTTGAGCCATTGCGGGAACAAAATAGTGAGACGAGATCGAATAGTTTTTCACACATGATGTTCGGTTCAGTGTTAGAACACTTAGAAATAATAAGGATGAGAGACCTGAGTAATTCAACTAAATTATCGTTGTTACAAGAATCCTGATTTTGGAGAGCACAACCATTAGGAAGCATAGATTGCGGGTCCTGAACAATATTGGCATGAGCCAACCTGTCATAGCCATTGTGATGAGGAGAAGAAGGAGGAGATCTACGAGGTGTAGGCATAGTTCTGCGGAAGGATTGAGAGTTATATTGCGACGGAGGTTGAGATACGGAACGTGAAGGAGGTGAAGGTCCAGACAATTGAACGCGAGGAGAGGAAGCGTATGCAGTTTCCGCAAAAGACCTTCTGACACCGGGATAGCGAGCTGCAGCTTCCATGTAAGATAAATTGTCCTGAGACATAGCCAATTTTATATTTCGCTGTCTGTGATGCTCAGGACAAGCCTGATTATTGACACAATGATTTCCTGAGCAAAACAGGCAGGAAAATGCTGTCACCGTACACGAAAAACATTCATCGTTTTCCCCGCACTTATAACATTGCGATTTAGATCGGCATTGTGCTTTAACGTGCCCAAATCTGCAACAATTGTTGCACTGTATAGTCGGGTATAAGTAACATTCTACAGGGAGGCTATTTTAGAAGCATACATGAGGCGGAAAAATGCGGCCGGAGAAAGTAAGAACAACCGACTGAGTCGGAACCCATTGTATGGAATTATTCTCACCCAATATCTTCCGACTCAGTCGGCGGGCCTTGATAACCCTACCAAACCCAGACGGAACTGACAAATTCAGGACAACTTCTTCCATCGACCAGTCTGTTGCGATATTGCGAACTATACCAATTCTAGTCACACAAAACGATGGGATAGCAGCACAGAAATTGGCTGTCACTAAGGCAGGATGGGCAAGGCAATTGTTGGCATGGTGCGCGGACTCGAACTCCACTGCAAACCGATTTCGACCAACTCGTTTCACTCCATCTATTATTTTTGTAAAGAAAATGGCCAAAATTAGTGGCCCTTAAGGTGATTCCAGACTATGGATCAGACATATTTTTTTGAAAATTGTTCACAAAAGGTCCAACATCAGATTCAGCATACCTATTGCGTACTTCCTCAAAATCTGGGTGAGTAAATGCGGTATGGATGGATGGTTGTTGTGGAGAATTAATCGCAGGATTTTTAGGGTGAATAGGATCCTCGCGACTATCTTCAGCGCCTCCCTTTATCGGCCGTTGGCTCCCAACTTTAACTGGCCTAGGCGAATCCTCACACGGCTCATACTCGCTGCCGCCAGGATCTGGCGGCTCCGAGTCAGAGAACATTGTAAAAAAACGTCTAAGCCAGCCTCTTAAATAAAATGAATGTACAAAATGAAAAAATATACAAACGGAAAACTTAATTACAGAGCAGCAAACTGGATATGCTAACAAATTAATAAAATCAAATTTGAATTTTCAGCGGAGTTGCTATTGACAGGAACGCTCAAATCCTTTTTCAGGTTTCAGGTAACCGACCGCGGAACTTGCTTGGAACCGCCGGAACATGACACATTTCGGTCGGAGTTCTTCCTTTGTGTAGTCCGCAAGTTTGTCCTTAGGAACTCACCGTACGCGAACCTCCAAATTCGTATTAATAACCTCTTAACAACGGAACGAAGCCTTGAACGAAGCGCTTTACGTCTCACTCCTGCTTTTGGCTGACTTACTAAAGAGCGACAGAGATGAAATCGTAGTATTTTTGACTTGGGTATAAAGAAAGATTAAAAACATTAATCGTCAAATGATTGTAGTCTTTGTTTATGTCGATGTGTACCTGTGATATGGAAATTAGATAAGAATACATTTTTACGAATAAATAAGTAGCAACTATGAAAAGAGGTACTTAAGTGAGTCGGTGCATATTGTTACTAATAGATACAGTGAAAACGCAATAATGGAATCATAACCAAAATAAGAAAATTATAAAAACGATACCTAACCTAGGTACAGTTTTATGATATTAACAAAATTATTTAAACACTAGAAGGTGCGTTCTTCTTCGTTTGCGGGGAGAAAAAGTCATAACCTCTCTTTGTTTTCGTCAGCGTAGTTGAGTAAAAAGTATGCTATTATCCACCATCTATGGATAACTAGCTATCCGTGTACAAAAATTGTTGAAATTCATTTAGCCATTTTGGCGTGATGAAGCCACTACGACACATACAAACATTCAAAAAATTCAAAAAAACATCAATTCTGTGATGCTAATAGTCGGTTAGAATATTTTTTTGAAAATATCTTCAATGTACAGACATTTTATTTTTACAACTTTATAAAATAGTAGGTATAGATGGATCCCCAAGGCACGTGTAAATCGGATCATTTTAATGTTTATGCCAAATAACATAAAAAGTGACCGATAACAATACAAAAAAAAAACAGTCATATCGCCAGACGCGATAACATATAAATATTAGAGCAAATAATAATATGGTGGGTGATGTAATACAAATGATATAATAAAATTAGATATTATTTGCTAGTTTTGTCAACCAACAGTGATCGGAATAGGGATAGCTAATATACCTAAAGTTCGCCAAAGAACATAATATAGAGTGGTTACAACCGGGTAAACCGGATGTCCGGTATTATTCTGGTACTAGTCGTAATGTTAAAAAAACGTGTTTTTACTCACATTACGCGATATTTTATCCTAGTTTGTAGTAAATACAAAACTATGAAGTGTATTGTAAGTCGCTAGAAATGTAATAAATAATTTGTGTTTTCCGACTCATTACTTCTCAAAGGGACGTATCAGCGTCTAAAATGGTGTCAGCAAATAGTGCTAGAAAGAGAAGGGAAGAGATAAAAGGATTAAGTACCTACTTAGGTAGGCGGGTGGACCGGTGGAGTTGAATGAATGAAGGAATGAATGAATGAATGAATGATTTATTGCGAATGAATATTGGGTAACATGAGCAGTTGAATATACTTGACAATTGTTTCACCAAAATTCTACCTTTGCAGGTGTAGACGCACTAAGTACTTATTCGGTAGTTTACTCGGTTGTAGCGACTCTACGTTATATTCTTTGGTGAATTTTTGGTATATTAGCTCTCCCTATTTCGACCACTGCTACACTGGCGCCACCAGTTAAACGTCTTATGACGGACATTTTGTGCGTAAAGTAATCACGTGAAACATTTCACTGAATGTCATTTGGCTTTAAATCCGCCATTTGTACTTACTTTTGTTGTGTGCACTAACTAGAAATATGACTGACTTATACATTCATGTCTTGACATTTTTCTAGCTGCCGTTTAAGTGACATGACTGAATAATGAGCTAAAATATAAAAGCGGACTCTTTACGATTTTATAATAAACTTCACAGTTTGTAAGTAATTATAAACAGTTTGAGAGAAATGGTAAACAAAATGTTCTGCGTTCACAGCACTGGTAGAGTCAAACCTGTAAAAGAAACCGGCCAAGTGCGAGTCGTACGCGCACCGAGGGTTCCGTACAAGGTATACGCTACAAACTGCCGTATTTATGAAAATCCAGTGTTATCCTACTTCTAAGCAAAATGTACGCGGTGTTCGATCATTTTATATTGGTTTTATTTTGCATTTTACATAGACAGAACGACAGACATAAAATAATATTGTTTTTAGTATTTTTTGTTCGACTAGTTCGATTTGTGTAAAATTGTCCCGTAATATTTATTTATTTATTATTTATTTATTTTGTTACAGCGGCAACAGAAATACATCATCTAACAAAATTTCAACTGTCTAGCCATCACGGTTCATGAGATACAGCCTGGTGACAGACGGACGGACAGCGGAGTCTAAGTAATAGGGTCCCGTTTTACCTTTTGGGTCCGGTATCAAAAAGGCTTTTAGTGCCGCATTATCTGTGAACCCTACGTCATATTATTAGTAGGCATTTTAACAGAATGCTAAAATTTGACACTTGGATTGCTACATTACAAATTAATGTTTCTGGTGAGAAAAATTTAAAACTTTATAAGACAGGCCACTCGGTTACCGCGCCGATCATAAACCGCTGTAAAGAGCCCTCGAACCTTTCTGACCAATTTATTCTGTTCCCAGAATCAAAAAAGTATAACCGCCGTGACTTTAATTAATATTTCTTACCTTTCACAGTCTACCTTCTAGTGTTCTTTCATGTCATCTTCAGAAGATGAGGACAATTAAAATTAGGAAGGCTAATGGAGGTCGGGAAGGTTGATTTGTAAGAATCCTTTTGAAGTTTATTAAAAGTTCCTTTTACTGTCTTTAATAATTAATGTACTCAATTTTGTCTGTATATATAAAATACTAAATTGACATAATGTATGATAAACATATGTCATTTCATAAGTTATTTCTAGGAGCGAACGAGTACAATTATTATGATTTTAGTGTCATAATTAATAACTTTTAGCCTCGTGATATAGCTTACTATTTGTTTGAGTGCGCGAAAAGTTTATAGACATGCATATAGTCACATAGTCAGTAAGGTCAACTGGGACAATTGCGCCTATGGGGAAAAATCGTCTTAATGATATCTTAGACACGGAACACTTTATATCGACCCTCGCTCTCTTTGCATTAGTAACAGTGCCAAACAATAAGCGGGAAAGTTACGGGTAGTTCTTTTAAAGTGTTCGGATACCTTCAATGTTTTAAAGACGCATTTATCTCAGTTAACCTTACTATGAAATAAACTCGACTGCAAAATATTATAGACTAAATCACTCCCTCGACCAAGAGGTATCTAACGACACCACATACATTAAAATTCATCAAGCAGTTAGCCACAGAGCCGAAGATAATTAAGTCACGTCATATTATTAAAATAAAAGCGTTTCATATAAAAACGCAAGTATACATTAAATGACGTGTTTATTAAGATCTAACTACCTATAGGTTGATATTACAATCATTTTACAGTTGGTCTAAATCAGCATTCTTAATATACCTGTTTTATAAAATGTGCGTGTTTTACTTTCCTCACAGTTGAAATGAAAAGTATAGTGTTTAACTCGGGTGAAATTATTTCACCCTCTAACTATTGAGAGAATTATCTGGGGTGAAACGTATCACTTTCAACCCTAGGTTAACAATCTACTATTATATACTCACAAGTTTTTAACAAATATTGTATTTGTTTGCAGAGGATGCGGCGGCCGCGGCGGCACCGCTGGCTCACAGTGTCCGTGTTCTTCATCGCCTACTCCGTGGGGCAGGCCGTGCTCAGCTCCTCGACTCCCGAGGACATCACGGTAACGTACCAGACACGGGCAACTGTCGTGACACGCGGCAAACTCCATTTTGGGTCTATATCCGAATCCCTAACGTCGTTTGCTTTTTGAGGGTTCATTTTTTAGGGTTCCGTACCTCAATCGAAAAAAACAGAACCCTTATAGGATCACTTTGTTGTCCGTCTGTCCGTCCGTCTGTCTGTCAAGACCCTTTATCTCAAGAACGCGTGGAGGTATCGAGTTAAAATTAACACCATATACTCACGTCTACGGTCTCTTGAAGCTATGAAAAAATCAAACTTCTACATTAACGTAAGAAAAAGATACGGCCATTTATGCCGCAAAAACGTATATTTCGACTCAACGGAATCAAAATGATAGGGTACTTCCCGTTGACATAGAACTATTAAATTTGGCAGGTAAAATTGTGGCATACTACAAATACATAAAAAAATCTGAAAACTATACAATTATAATGAAATCATAAAACATATAGTCTTCTTTTCAAAAGACATATTTGGACAGCCCGGTTGCGTTAAGTTTGCACCTCACTTGTATGCAATGGCATAGATATCAGGTGCAACTTAACTCAACCGAAACCGGGTAAATATAATAATGTTAGGGTAAGTGAAAGTTTGTGCGCAACCCTTGGTGCGCGAGTCGAACTCGCACTTGGCCGGTTTTTTTATGAAACTGTAAACTTTTCAGGATTGTTATAATACAAACCTAACCTAACGTAACCTAATCTATACGATGATCGTTTAAAAAATCCTGAAGAATTTACGGTTTCTGAGAAAAATGCGTTATGACAAACGACATTAGGGATTCCAAAGGAGACCCTCTTCTTTTTATGTACAGTCAGTCAATAGTCTCTAGCATCGAAAGTGCCAAATATATTGGACCAGGCCTTTATTCATATAGATATAAAGATACATGACCATGTACTTGGCCACAAGCCCTACCATTGACTTGACAGATCTTGACCACAAAATCCCATAAATATAGGTATATCCAAAGCGTGAGGCGGCAAAGCACAAGGCACTGGTCCAAATCCAGTCGGAGTCTTGAATTTATTTCATTATTTAGATCTTGTATTTATAACAATATAGTTACTCAGTAAAGAAATTCACTTTAAAAATCACGAAGATCGTGATGGTATCTCATCAAGAAATGTTTACACTACAGCAACATCTGTCGCTAACATATGGCAACTGTAAAGTTCGCTCTGTTAGGGTAAAGATTTAGTTTCATAAATGCTCACCATGGCGCTGACGGTAGAAATGCCGGTTAAAATGCAAAATGCAAAGATCTTGTTACAAATGGTGACAAAATTTGAAGACAAGCTGACTAGACTCTGTAGCTCAGTTGGCATAGCGCCGCAGCAAGGCACAAGGCAATGGTTTAAGTCCAGTCGAAGACTTAATTTTTGTTTCATTATTTAGATCTTTGAATTTATAAGAATATAGTTTCTTAGTGAAGAAATTCACTATACAAAAAAAAGGTTCCGACGAATTGAGAGCCTCCTCCTATTTTGGGAGTCGGTTAAAAATCACGAAGATCGTGATAGTGATTGCCCTAGGGATTCCCAAACCTAATAACAATCAGCAAATATAATAACAAGCCCTAGAATCAATCACCTTTTTCTGTACCTGGTTGCCATGGCTACGTCTCCTGAGTTACTCTTTAAAGCTACGATTTTAAACGACATAGAGGCAAATAAATTTTCTTTGCTAATGTAGGTTCATTTTTCAAGGGTACATGTCGTCAGTATGTGAGTAGCCACATTATTAGCATTTTCCGAGTAACCCTGTCACTATTGTCTCCTCAGTTACGGGGCAGAATAACAACAAGGACAAAAGTTGATCCACCCTTATGCCACGGTATATTTTAGGGTTCGCTATTAGCTTGACAATTTATTTCGTGACACTCCCATGGTCTACGAGTGAAGGGGGGGACAGCGGTGGCGGGGGTATGAAGTGTGCGCGTGGCGGAGCACGATGACCCTGCCGCGAGCACACTTGCTACTCGCCCCCGCTGTCTTTCCCCCCGTCGCTCGCAGACCATGGGAGTGTCACGAATGAACTTGTCAAGCTATAATAACAGCCGCAGCAGCATTAATTAATAACAGCTATAGAGCTTACAGCGAACGGCATCTTAGTTACTTTTGTCTAATAAAAATCACGCATCCCTGAAAAAGAGTTTCTGAAATCTTACGAGCTTTCAAATATTAAAAAAATGCATTGAAAATATAATCAAATATACGTTCTCCTTCACCAATGTCAGTATAAAATTGAAACTCTATTTGTTTTATTTCAGCCGAAAGAGAAGTCTACACTACCTGAGCCCGTGTCCACTAGAGCCACTTCAAGGAAAGAGACGGATATCACGAAAGAAGCCACTGGAAAACGTAATTGCATAGTAGAGTCGACAAAAAATAATAATTTGAAGCAATTCAAAACACCCGACTGCGTAAAACTAACTAAATAAAAAAAATCAAGTTCAGTACCCTAGAAATTTGCTGCGTTATATTAAATAACTTTTTCACGTCACTCGCTCAAGTTTCATTTACAGCGCTAAATCTGCGCGGAATAGTTCGTTTTATCCCCTAGCATGGAGAAATGCAAGTGTCTATGGGCGACGGTGATCGCTTACCATCGGGCGATCTGTATGCTCGTTTGCTCCTATGTCATAAAAAAAGAAGTCATTTGAAGTTCATATTTATATTTTTGATATGTTTATTTGTTTATTTTGTTATGAGTGTGTTTCGTAGGTTCATTATCACTAGTTTAAAATGAAAAATAATGGGTTTGTTATAATTTCATAGCTTTTCTCTTTTCTTTGGAAGTGAAATTATCTGGCTTCTCGTGCCTTGAAAGCCTCGTTACGCACAGAAATCTATAATCTAAAATTCAAAATATAGATTCCTGAGCGTAACGACGTTTTCAACGCCCGAGAAGCCTAATAATTTTGCAGCCGTGCGAAACACACAACTTTTCACCTCACTACAGCGAGAATAATGTGAGATGACTATGGAATTATAACAAACCGATTATTTTTTCATTTAAAACTAGTGTTAATGAACCTACAAAACACACTCATAAAAAAACAAACAAATAAACACAATATAAAATAATCAACTTCAAATGATTTTCCATGCTAGCGGATAAAACGGACTTATCGCTGTAAAAGGATCTGTTTCGAGCGAGTAAGGTAAAAATAACTATTATTTAGCTCTAAATACGGCAATAACGGTATTAATTTGAACGTGGATCAGCGATTTTAAACAGTCGGGATTCGCAGCGAGCTAGATTTCTTATGGTCTCGACTGTTTAAAACCACTATGTTCAAAATTTTCATCACTTACGTCGCGCAGTCGGGTAAAGAGATAGATCTGCTTTTAGACCCTATAGCAATGCATTAAGTTGAAAAAGTGGATATATAGTACTTGACTGTAAAGTACTCTATGTACTTGAGTGTAAAGTTTAGCAATTATTATTTTCCGTCTGAGATTTTTGTGATCGCTCTTTGCTGATATCGATCAAGACCCGCCCCCTATTGCCTAACGCGTTTGACGTCGGAATCAGAATCAAGTGTCATGATTTTGTATGGGCTATGATGACAGTTGATTCGGATACCAATTGCCAATATTTCGTTAGGCAATAACCCCCCGGATTGTAAAACAAGCGTTTTTGGTAAAGAGCTACTTAATTTCGGCCCCTAGTGCATGTCGACAACTATTTGCACCATTTTAGGAAATAAACTTCTAGTAATAAGCAGTATATTCAGATGATCAATATAGTAACAGATGATCAAATAATGTTACCTAAACTACACAATAAAACGAGGTATACCGACCGGTTGAGCTCAGCGAGAGTAACGTTGCCTGCGAAGCTGAAGGGCCTGGGTACAAATTCCGGTAAGGGCAAATATTAATGTGATGAGCATCAATATTTGTTCCTGAGTAGTGTTGTGGATACCGGTCATTTGGAGGCTTATAGGCTCGAACCTTAAAAACTCCCGAGGCTTATACACTCGATGCTCTTTAAGAACCTTGTTGGTTTCATTTACCCATATGAATGCATAATATTGTCATTTCGTCACATGGGTCTTTAAGCCTCGGGAGTCTTTAGGTTGCGCGTCTTCAAGCCCCAAAATGAGCGTTATTCACAACACTATTCCTGAGTCTTGGATGTTTTATGTGTATTTAAGTAAATATATCGTCGTTTAGTACTCATAACAATCGTCTATTGAGCTTACCATGGGACTATATCGATTTGTGTATAAATTGTCCCTAATAATTATTTATTTAATTATAACAAAAAAATCAAATTCTCTTCTTGCATGTAGCATACAAAATTGATATGGGACTTTATAATTACAAAGTCCCATATCAATTTAAACTTAATGGTCTTAGTTGAGACCATTAAGTTTCTCTAGGGTTTGCATTTAATATTTCTTCCAGATAATATACGTTATGTGAACTCAATATCCAGTTACAAATAGTTAATTTTTACATCATATTGTTTTTTAAATATAATTTTTTAAACACTTATCGTTGCATTTGTTGAGTCTGTTCGGAAAGAGAAGATTCATTCATAGGATTTGAGGGCGTGCCAATGCTATGTTATGTCTCTTGCTATGCTGACAACACTGACACGTTATTATAGTTTGTCAGTTATTTTCAGATCATGAATGACCATTACGTAAATAAATATTTTTTGAATGAATATACTTTTTACCGATTTTGTGTCGGAGACTTATTACTTACGGGTAATTAATCTATACTATTATAAAGTTGTAAAAATGAAATGTCTGTACATTGAAGATATAAAAAAAAAATGATTGTTATGGACTATTTGGAGATTACTAAAACGAAAATATATTTTTTCGGATTTTTTGTATGTTTGTATGTGTCGTTATAGGTTCATCACAAAAAATCGGCTAAACGGATTTCAACTATTTTTGGTACACGGGTAGCTGGGTATCTCCAGATGGTTGAAGGATACTTTTTACCCGACTACGCTGAAGAAAAAACGAAGGGTTATGACTTTTTCTGCGGCGCCTTCTAGTATTAAATACAACACAAGTACCCGTGATAATGACATTAGTGACACACGTTCTGGACATTTTTGTAAATCAAAAGTGGGGCTTTAAGCCGCTTTTTCCCGCATACAAAACCAAATAACGTTAATTATAATTTCCCTTGTAGAACTATGCACTGTTTTATCACGTTTCAACATTATTTTATACATAAACCTTGCTGTTTTTGTGTATAAAAATACACAATGACATTATAAACGACAAAAGCTTGTTTATTTTTTATAAGACAGGTGTCTAATGTTCGATTGCCGTCTAAAATTCATAATGTAGTTTCCCTTTCTCTTTCAACGCAGACTCTACAGTATACCCTTGTACGAAGTATGAATACATTTTTACTTTGTTCTACATAAATTAGTAAGAAAATTAAAAAGTTATGTGTCAGAGTCATGTTTTTTATTTCTTAATGTAGACATAAGTAAAAATATATTAATACGAGGGCACTGTAATTTCCCCAAAAACATCATTGTTCAGAAATTTAATTTTCCACAGGTCATTTATAATCCGCTATAGGAAATTCTAAGAGAAGATTACATACCTGCACCTATAGCACAACTCTGACACGCTACTCTTTGTCGCGCGACAAAGATCAGAGTTGTGCTAGACCGGCTGGGTATGTCAGGAACGTTTTAAACCTTCTTTCCATTTATTGTTCTACAACTGTTGTAGAACCAACTCCTCCTGGTGAACAAGAGGCAGTGAGAGAAGAGGAAGAAGAAGAAGAAGAAGACACAGGGAGGAAGAAAATGATGAAAGGCACCGAGGAGCCCGACGAGGAGGAGGGAGAGAAGAAGAAACAGAAGGACGCTGGCTACATACCTGTGAGTTCTCATTCTTGCCCAAGTAGCACACAAGCTGTATAAGGACTTATACAGCTATTATACAGCCAGTTTGAGCGTTATAAGAGCTGTATTAGCTCTAATACAGCTTGTGGTGGTAATGTGAAAGTTTGTGGATGCGTGGATGATTAGATGTGTAGATGATTAGATGTGTGGATGATTAGATGTTTGGAACATTAGATGTGTGGATGATTCCATGTGTGGATGATTAGATATTTGGATGATTCGATGGTTTGATGATTAGATGTTTGGACGATTAGTTGAGTGGACGTTTGAATGATTTAATGTGTGCATGATTAGATGTGTGGATGATTAGATTTGTGCATGATTAGATGTGTGAATTATTAGATTTTTGGATGATTAGATGTTTGGATGATTAGATGTGTAGATGATTACATGTTTGGATGATTTGATTTTTGGATGTTTGTTTCTCAATAACGCGTTATCGGCCGTCCATTCATCACGTGAGGTGTTTTTGGCGATTTTTGACGCCCCTCCCCCCGAGTGAGATTTCGTGTTGGGTCAACCCCTCCGCCGTCCCCCAATCTCTCTTGAGATTTTCCAAAATGTGTGTTAATAGTATAAATACGTTGCATTTATAAAAAAAAAACATTAAACATAAATTGTACAGACATTTAATTGTTCCAGCTTTATAATACATTATCTGCCCATCTATTACTCGTGCTTCATTCGACATGCGTCAATTTAAGTGATTTATAAACAACGAAGAACCACCTCTCTGTTGCCTTGTAGGCGGTTTGGTGGTATTCCATGACGCCAATTTTCCCGAATGTGTTCCTTACTTTTTATTTATTTATGTTTTCCCTTAAATTACAGCAGTAGGTATAATTACACAAGAGCACAGTGAAACTAAGGTACAATTTTATAAGATACACAAGGAATACTCATAATAACAGATAAACATTAATCAAAGTTACACAGAAGACTGCTTGTACATTCATCCTCTCGCAGTAGCTCAAACACTCATCACACCAGTCTAACCATCTACTAGCAAGCACATCACAGCTAGGGGCCAATTCGAGGAGCGAGTTTATCAGGTACAAAGCGCGAACAAGAGGAGATTTTGCAACGGGACACAGTTCGCGCTGCTGGTTCCGCCAATAAATGGCGACAACGGGGTCGAAAGAGAAATCTAAAATTATTTATCTGGATGTCTAGTCACCGCAAGTCCATTTCTTTTCACCTTTTACTTTGCTTGCTAAAATTCTTTGTTTTGTGACCTGTGGGCCTAAGGTGGTCGCGATAATCAGATAGATGATTAAGTATCCCTCTCTCACGCATTAATAATGGGTATTAGAAAGTGACAGATGCCTTTATCGTTTATCTATCACGCGATATCCGTGACCATCGTTGGTAGGCGGAACACAAAACAACACAATTAAGCAAACAATGGTGAATCTATGAAAATCCCCGACACGTTAAAAAAAACGGATAGTTTCCAAACGGTTGAATCGATTTCCTTGAACCTTAGCTAAGAACACTCTCGATAAAGTCACCTTTTAAACACAAACAACTAAATTAATAAAATAAGTCGGTTCATTAGTAAGAGCTACGATGGACATGTGAAAAGACGGAGTGAGATCATGTAGTACAAATCGCATTAAACGTGCCTAGTGCCAAGTGCCAAGAGAAGGCACAGTTACACTGCCTTCCCTGAAGGACCATGGCTCCATATAGCCATATAGAAACTGATGTATGATCAAACTTTTTAACTGGCTACCTTGACCAAAAACCCTGTGCACGCCACTGAAAACAGGAACAGGGATTGACAAAGAAGAGTTCAAGAGCCACGATACCACAGACAGACACACAGATACACAACACAGACATACAGAAACAGATATCTATCTATCTATACTATTATAAAGTTGTAAAAATGAAATGTTTGTATGTGCCGATGTGGCTTCATCACGCTAAATCGGCTAAACGGATTTCAACTATTTGTGGTACACGGGTAGCTGGGTATCTCACGATGGTAATTGAATACTTTGTACCCGACTACGCTAAAGAAAAAAAGAGGGGTTATGACTTTTTCTCCTCCGCGAACGAAGTTGCGGACGCCTTCTAGTATACGTTAAACTTATAACATCCCTCTCTCCTCGTCGGTGGTTAATAAATAGACTTCTGTTACGTATTGTGCAAATAAAGAGCCGTGGCGAATTCTACATAAACGATAGAAGAACGAGCCCACACAATCGCGATGAGATTACGATTTACACAAAGCCTTTCAGAGCGAGAGCCCTCTTTTGATCTCGAAATTTCCTTCCCCAACTCACCCACTCGTGTGGTGAAGCCAACATATTAACATATCGATGTTACGTAGAGGAAAATGTACAGGGTTTTTCTTTTACTTAATATAGTACTATTTATTACAAACAAAATGATTAGATGATAAAAAAACAATGAACAGTAAATAAGAACTAATACTAAATAAAACTAGAACTAAAACTAATATAAATTTAAAAAAGTGCTCCCCTCGGCTTGGTCCCGAAGATCCTGGCAGCAAATCCTCTCTTTCTAGCACGCTTCCTAACTAACTTCGATCCCCAGTGGTGTCTATCAGTCACCTGCCGTATTTTTCGACAGAAAACGATAAGTTATTGCGGATACGGATAAATACGCAGCGGTTTTAGAAAATCCAAACTTTTTAATTTGGCTGTATACGACTTGTGCCCTCATTTTGCATGTAGCCATTTCAAACTTTTTTTAAAGTTTGCAACATTATTGTCGCCCAGCAATTTCCCTTTTTTTTAATTGCGATTGACCATAAACTATGCACTTCGCCTTCTTATATCTAGACAATAAGGACATTTTGGTGAAAACTAGGTTTAACCTTTAGGTGCATATCCCGCTAGGCATTTTTGGATGTAAGTTTGCTCATTAACCTGCTATTTTGCGCTGACGAACTTTTTAATGCTCGCGCTGAATGCAATGTTTGCCCCACTTTCGCAGGCCAAACTAGCGGTGCAAATTACTGTCGTAAATTGCAAAAAAAACTGGTCAAGCACAAGGCTGACTCATGACACTAGTTACGGCTTCAAGTTTGTCTCGTATAAAACATCAAGGTTTTTCACTTACGGGACTCGACTGACTGGCTGGATGAGGACGGGTTCTCAGGTTGTATGGGGAAGGAGGGACTCCCGCTGATGCTGCAGCAGTGTCAGCAGACTTGCCTATGTAGCTAGGATATAACATCTCCCGGGGTTAAGACTAAACTTACTCTCTTAGTGAGTGAAGTTTATGTGGATCTAAGTCTAGGTACAGGAGCTGAAACTGGATGGTCTTCGAGTTCGGAACAGGTTGGAGGTGTTGAGAGAGGATGGAGCTGAGGAACGAAGTTCATTTTCGCTTTACAATAATTTGTTTTCCAGGCCTTGTAAGTGAAATAAGCTAACAATACAATAATAATAAAAATAGTACTGTAAGAGTAATAATGTCCATACAAAACAATGTGGGGTTTTTCTATTATCTTATCTAAGCGTTCAGTCAGTTCATCCTTAGATAAGTAAGTACTGGTCTTCAAGGTGTTTATGTTTAGACTTTTTAGATTTACTGCAGGAAAATCTGACTGAAATCTTTTGATACTGGTATAGTCACAACATGAATCTTCAATTAAATTGAAATCGGACTGAATGGGTGTTAAATTCGTTTGTATGTTATTTTTCGAGATAAACTGTATGTCCTTAAAGTACGCGGTACATTTACTGGGTAATGTAAACAAACCTGTTCCCATAACATCAATATCAAATATATTAGAGTTATTTTGACATTCCACAGATAACTTAGATTTTTTTGAAATTACATAAATCCATTTATTATTTTCAAGTTTAACCCAAATTTCCATATTTCCATAAAACAATTTAGTTTTACAGTCTTCGGGTTTAGCATTTAACAATTTCGTTGCAATTTCAGTTTCACAAATAGGTGAGGACGTAGTGGAATAGACATTATCTAAGTTACAAATATAAAACTTATTACTAAGCGTCTTACAATTATTTAAATTATCTAACTTACAATAATGTGCCTTATCTCTGCTTAGAGCTATATACTCCGCGGTGGGTATGACCATCGCGTAGGAGGCCGGTGTAGCGTTACTATGAGCTACCGGGAAGGGAACACCGTGATAGAGATTATATTCCTGGGAATATACTAAAGGTATTTTCATTACAAATATAATTTTCTTATTGATATAAAAGCTAGAAATTTCAGAAATGTTTACCAAAATGTTAATGTGATCGAGATGCAATGGTACTGGGAATTCATATAATTTTGTTAAAAATCTGTAGTGTTCAACTAATTCAGAAAACAACTGTTTTGGGGTAATAATGGCTGGGTATAGTATGTTTGATTTACTAAACATTACGGCGTTCACGATGTCCTCTAATTTAAATGACAATGTTAAAAGATTATTTTCAATTATGTTCACTAATTCTAAGATATTGGATCTTAATGCTAACTTATTGCTAATTAAGGTAAAATTTTTCAAAGACATATTAAGTACGTCAACAGCGTCATTCAACCTTTGTTCGTTAACACTAATTTTGTTAATAAAATCTTTGTGAGACTTTAAAGTCGCCGATGTTACTAAAATATTACTTTTCATCAAGGTCGCGATCTCCTTCTGGTCGCTCTCTAAGTTTTGAATGGCGTTGTTATACATACTAGCATCATCCTGGTCCATAGTTCCAAATAAATGTTTAAATACAGTGCCGACACCACCAAACCACGCGGATCTTTTGGATTTATTTGTAATCAAGTGTGAGATTGAATCGTAGTCTCTAATTATATCATTATATCTTGTATTGAGCGATTGAAACATGTTATTGCATTCTGCCACCGTCAAACTATCGCTCTGCCTACATAAGAACTTCGAGGAGCCTATCACACCGTTCAGATTTTCAATGTGCGATTTTATAAAAGAAATGTCGATAGGTATAACTACATCCAAGAATCCGTTAATCACTTTAATTTCTCCAACAGGGTCGAAATAAATGCCAGGGCTGTTATTTACAGGTTCGGTGAAATTACTTTGTACCAAAAGGGGAACACTGAAAAAAAAAAAAAAAATTGATTAAAAGTAATTAGTATAGTATAATCTTAAAATAACTAATTTAATTATGTTATTTAATTAAACACTATCTGCTCTATGTGCTAGTTTAATTTGGTCGTAATGATGAACCACGTATTGCGGTTTATTAGAAGGGTCAAAGTGTTTCGACCATTAATTTTCACGACCTTGTATGGTCCCTTCCACACAGGGGATAAGGCTTTGCGAAGCCGAAGATGGTTTTTCAGGTAAACGTAATCTCCTACATGATAAGTTACAGGTCGGGTATCTGAGTCGTAATATTTTTTTGAGGTCTCCTTAGATTTCTGAATATTTTCGATTGCCTTGTTATGAGAGTGTTGGAGACGGTGTTGAAGCATCTTAAGGTAGTCGCAATAAGTCGCATTAGGCGCAGAATCATAAATAGAGTTCGGCAAGAATGGTTTGTGTCCGAAAATCAGTTCGTAAGGACTATAATTAGTGGTACTATGTACTGTGGTATTATACGTTAGGATGCCCGTATACACATACCGGGGCCAATCGGTTTGATCTTTATTTACATATGATTTTAAATATTCTTTTAGAGTGGAATGGCTCCTCTCAAGGGCGCCTTGAGTTTGGGGGTGATAAGGACTGGACCATAATTGCTTTATTTTTAAAAAGGAGCAAACCTGTTTGAAAAGGTCAGAAGTGAAGTTAGTTCCTCGATCCGTCAGAATAAATTTGGGGATTCCAAATAGGGATATAAAATGTATTAGACATTCACTAGTCTCTTCAGCGGTGGTACTGCGAATTGGATACGCTAAGGAGTATTTTGTTAGATCGTCCTGTAAGGTTAGTATATATTTTACCTTGGCAGGCCCTGCTTCTGGCAAGGGGCCGACAATATCCAACGATACGCGTTGGAAGGGTTCTGTAGAGGTAGAAGTTATTTCCAGTGGTGATCGGTTGGTTTTTCTTAGCGCTTTATTCGTTTGGCAAGAAGGGCATCGTTTTATATAAATTTCGATATCAGTCCGCATGTTTTTCCAATAGTATTGCTCACGAATTCTGTTAAGCATTCTGGTCATGCCTAGATGACCAGCAATGGGAATATCATGGTTTTCCTTAAGAATTTTAGGAATTTCACTTAGTGATGGATATATGATGCTATTGTGATATATATGTATTTGAATGTTAGTACCATGGAAAATGTAGGCTATCATGTTATAGATTTTAGTAAAAGCATGTTTATCAAATGGATTTTTGAAATCAGAGATACTTATGTCTCTTTTGCTACCGTTTACGCATTCATTAGTGCCTATTAAGTGGTTGCGAAGGTTTTTCAGTGACTCATAAATATCTGAGTAGGAACAATCATCAAAGTGATGGACCTTGGTAAATAAGGTTATGAAAGTTTTTCCTCCGTGATTAATTTCCTGCAAGGAAAGTAATGTTTTTTCGGATTGTATGAATTGCTCTTTTTCTGTTAGGTTACTAAGGAATGTTTCTATGTAGGGTACACTTTCGTCCAGGTCTAATGACGTAGGGATTACAATGGTTTTATATTGGCTTTTTAGAAGGTCTTGGTTGTGCTCAATAATAGCAGTGTCATAGTTGGTGTTAGGAGGAGATTTTAAGAATTTTGAATAAGAATCATCAACTGCTGGAGGAGATGGTTCAAGCAAATCCTGATTGGTATTTGTTTCAATAGGTTGTAATTCGAGAGATGGTGTATTTTCTAAGTTAAGTTCATCAATTATGGAATCTAATTCGATCGGGGAAAATTGTGGATCAGGCGATAGGGACGGAATGTCTTCGAAATCAAATGGGTTGAAGATGTCTGCCTGAGAAGAGGATGTCCCTGGTTGTGGGTTATCATAGATGTTTGTTTCAGCCGTAGGCTGAAGGTTTTCGTTAGATTCTGTATGTACAGCGTTTACAGGTAAACAGTTTTTATTAGGAATAGGATATCGAGATAATGCGTCAGCCGCGCAATTCAATTTGCCTTTGCGATATATGATTTCGTAATCGTATTCTTCTAATTTTAAACGCCAGCGTTGTAATTTGCTACTGGGATCAGTGTGATTGAACAGCCATTTTAATGGGCGATGATCAGTTAGGATATAGAATTTCCTACCGAAAAGGTAGGGTCTGAAATATTTACAGAAATTCACAATGGCCAAGAGTTCCTTCTCGGTAGTACTGTAATGGCATTCATTTTTGTTTAGTGTCCTCGAAGCGAAGGCTATCGGTTGATCTTTACCGATTTGTCCTTGGGATAATATACCGGAAATCGCATAATTTGAAGCATCACAGGTGAGAACGAAGGGTTTTGTAAAATCAGGGTAGATAAGAATCGGAGCGGTCGTGAGTTTAAACTTTAAGGTCTCAAAGGCTAGTTGTTGCTCGTGTCCCCAATTAAAAGGGGTTTCTTTTTTTAAGAGAAGTGTCAAAGGTTTTGATATTTTAGAGAAGTCTGGGATAAATCTTCGATAATAAGAGACAAGACCCAGGAAGGATTTAATATCTTTTGGGGATTTAGGCAGCGGAAATTGAGTGACCGCCTTAATTTTTTCAGGATTAGGTTTGACACCTTTGTCACTGATAATGTGCCCGAGATAACCGACTTCCTTTCTAAGAAACTCGCACTTGTCAGGTTGTAGTTTGAGATTGAAACTGCGCAGCCTATCAAAGATAGCTGATAGATTTTGTATATGTGACCCTAGGTCATAAGAATATATGACAATGTCGTCGAGATATACGAAACAGCGGACACCTTGGAGTCCAGAAAGGCAGTTATTCATGAGCCTTTGAAACGTAGAAGGTGCATTTTTAAGGCCGAATGGCATTCGATTGAACTGGAATTGACCTTGAGGTGCTGAAAAACTGGTTTTCTCTGCATCTTCAGGAGACATATTAATTTGGTGAAAACCAGAGGCTAGATCTAGGGTGGAGAAGTATTTACTATTGCCTAATTGGTCTAAAATGTCGGAAATCTGAGGTATGGGATAAGTTTCTCCAATTGTTATATCATTGAGCTTACGGTAGTCAATGACTACGCGCCATTTTTGTTCTCCTGAGGCGTCCATTTTTTTTGGAACGACCCAGATTGGGGATGACCATGGAGAAGTTGAAGGCTTTATAATGTCTTGCTCCAACATCTTATCAATTTGTTTGTTCACCTCCTTTTTATGTATTTCTGGGAATCTATAGGATTTAGTATATACAGGAGCATCACTATTTGTTCGGATACTATGTTGAATATTGGGAGTGGATGTTAATTTGTCTCCTGGAAGATGGAAGATGTCTGAATATTGAGAGCAAACCTCGGTTAGAGCGTTTGCTTCTTCGTCATTTAGATGGGAAGTGCGAAGCGAGTTTAAAACTTCTTCAGTGCGTCTGGCAGTGTTACCAGTTGAGGAGTAGGCAACATTCATATCAATAGGTTCGAGACGTAGTTTTAAATCGGGGTTTACCTTGACGGCGTCTTCAGATGTGTTGATAACAGAGATATTGACTCGGTTATTTTCCTTAACCTTCACGATACAGTTGGCTATAAGTATTGATTCAGACAAATGCTGATCGGTAATTATTCCTTCTTTTATATCAGGATTAGCTACGGTACATTCTATTATGGTTTCAGTTCTCGGAGGTATATCGTAATTTGGTTCCTTGAAGGACAGCTTGATTTTAAGATTGTTGACTTCTAAACAGTTAGTTGCATAATTCACATTGCAACGAAATTTAGTAAACATATCATTTCCGATTATACCGTCATAAGGTAAGTTGATTTTTTCCATGACATGGAAGTCATGTGTTAAGGTAAGGTCACGGGAAAGGTGAATTTGGGATTTAATGTGACCAAGACTTTTGATTGATTCGTTAGTTGAATCAATGCCCTTGACATTGATTTCGCTCTTTGAAAGTTTGAGGCTTCTATCGACACACGATTTCTTAACAAGGCTTACTGATGCGCCTGTGTCGATGAGTAGCATTAAGGGTTTAGCACTCATGGATGTTGATACAGTTATGTACGGTAAGTATCTATCGTTTTTGGCAAGAACTTCGTAGATCCTAGAGTTTCTGGGCATTGAAGCGGAAGTAGTGAATGCGGTGTCTGGTGGGAATTTAGGACTCGAGCGACACCTATTCGAGCCTATTCTTCGTTTAAAGGATATGAATCAGTTTCATCAAGTTCTTCGTTGTCAAGGAAGTTGATTGGGCGATCAGATGAGTTGTTGTTGAAGTTGTAACGTTTATTGTTATATTCACGTTTTTTACATTGTTCAATAGTGTGACCTTGTGTTTTACAATAGCGGCACACTACGGTATTATTTGATGAAGTATTCTGCCTGTTAAACGTGTTGGAATTATCCTTGTTATGTGATGTGCTAGGTTTCGAGTAAGAATTGGAATACTGCGGCTGAGAGAAGTTAGGTCTTTTAGAGATATTTGGCTTGATAAAGGGCGCTGCAGGTTTCTTGTCGGCATATTGTAAGATTTTGTTCTCGGATAATGCGAGGTTAATAGCTTCGTTGAGTGTCCTTGGTGACTTGCAACGCAAAACTGTGGAAATTTTCGGGTTGACGCCCATCATAAATGAATTCAATGCAAGGTCTTCCATGGCCGCAATACGACCGGGAAGCTCCATCTTTTTTGGGCAGGACATAGTCACCTCTGTTAATAATTGGGAAAGGCATGATTCTACTCGGAGAGAAAATTGATTAAGTGACTCATTGGGCCCTTGTCGGCATTCCTGTAAATCGGTTAGTAAGTGGGCGTAGTGTTTACGTTCACCGAATTGGGCTTTCAAAAATTCCTGAAGTGTGGACCACTTGTCGAATTCTTTAATGGAACAGGCTAATTCTGCTTTACCTTCTAACTGACTTATAATATATTTGAGAACTATGCCTTCTTGACTTACGGAAGCCAAGGACATAGCATTTGTGCAATTATTTATAAAAGCATTGAGTTTTTCTCTTGAGCCATCGTATGGCTTAACGAATTTGAGTATCACATTTAATGGAACTTCTGACACCACCAATTTCGGAAGATTCAGTGGATCTAGGTTAGTTTTTGCGTTTTTAGAAGTGCCGGGCATCTCACCGTCGGGTGTTTTCGACATTTTGTAATTTTAATACTAATACAATACAAGAATACTATTCCGATACGGTGTAATAGGCGGACGGCCGCCCGAAGAGAATTGTTTACGATAACGATACTCGGCTCGGTGCACCAGGATGATATATTATATCTATGAATGTACAATGTATGTTATGAAATAGATAAAAAGAAATGACCATATGTTTATAGAAAGAGTCTTGATTTCAGGTATTTTATTTTCACGGCACTATCCACGATTTTCACGGCACAACACAGATCACAATATGGAAAATGAAAGTACTCACAGCAAAACTATGATGACTTGAAGGACCACCATTGTCAGGGTCGATACGGAGTGTTTGGCCTTGACACTCAGTGCAGGCCACAGGAAACAGCGGAGCCTGGTTAACAGACTAGATTTGGCAGGAAACAGCGTCACTATGATCACGTAGATCGTAGCAGGAAACAGCGTCGCTATGATCACGTAGACCGTAGCAGGATACAGAGGAAACAGAGGTTGAGTGAGAATCCCGTTACTGAACAGTTTTAATTGACCGCGATTGTTTTTGGAAATAGCACTTCACTTTTCACTTTTCGGAAACTTCGGAAACGTTCCAGGATTTCTTAAAAAAATCCCTAAGCTGCCACCAATGTTATGAAGGAAAAGCCAAGGCCCTTTTTAAAAAAGGTTTATTATTAAAAACTTAAATTAAAATACACTTTGTAAATTCTGGCCTTGGCGAGGCATAGAAACCTTGGATGGAAAGCGTCAACGCGGTCAGAGGTCGGGACTCGACTGACTGGCTGGATGAGGACGGGTTCTCAGGTTGTATGGGGAAGGAGGGACTCCCGCTGATGCTGCAGCAGTGTCAGCAGACTTGCCTATGTAGCTAGGATATAACAGTACCATAAAATATACAAACTTTTATTTTATATTTAAATAAAACAATTTAACGGATTATATCGCGTATATTATCTCATTTGAGTTCCCGACGTTTCGGAAGCTTTTCAGCTTTTCATGGTCACGGGTGGACTTTATTTTTTGTTCCAAAAAGGGTGTTTTTTCCGGGATGTAAATATCCCGGAAAAGGCAAGTTTTCCAAGACATATGCAAATTGAATCTATCTTAATTTAAATAAAGAGCAACAGGCCGTGTGCATCCGATACCATTTGCATAAAGATTTTCATTTTCATCTGTCGTTGTTACTCTTAGGAGTTCCATTTCAAAAAGTTTTTCATACAACGAGCTTCTGTGTAAGACATTTATTATATTAAAAACTTGTAAAAATGAAATGTCTGTACATTAAATATATTGTCAAAAACATAAGTGATACGGACTATTTGAAGGTAACTGAATCGAAAGATATTGTTTGTATAAATTTTGGCTGCTTCATTACGTCAAAACGGCTGATTGGATTTTAATCATTTTTGCTTGGTATGTACACATTTTTGATAGGCTAGTCATCCACAGATGGTAATTATTTTTACCTGACATTTTACCTGTCTACGCTGAAGAAAAATGACGGTTATGATTTCTTTCTCCCCCCTGACGAAGTCGCGGACACGTTCTAGTATAATGCATAAATGTGCATTACCAAATAAGTTACCTCGTAATTGATTGAAATAATGAATAATGATTAGAGAATGAAATTTACCTTGACCTTACAAATTAATATACCCTATTTTTATAGTAATGCTGAAATAAATCCTTATAACCTGTGTGTGTGAAATTCTACAAGTTTGTAAAGTTTGGTTTCGTTCCAGGGCGCGGTGCCAACGGTCCACCCTCTGAGGAACTGCACTCCCCCGGCTATTGAACAGGTAATTAAAAGAACAACAAGATATAAACATTATTCAATATCACACACAAGTGTCACAAAAGTGCATGTCCATCAATCATGCCTTGCATGCTATGAAATAGCATAGCTAGTTTATGTACACATTTCAGAGGCGCCATCCGTGAGTAAGCCATCACATGAGCTGATTTTAGCCTGTATTTTTCCACCTTCACACTTCTTGACGTGCTTATTCTAAGCTATGTTTTTTCATTCTTAAGTCTGCAGCCCTAAGTAGGCCTTGGCCTGATCGAGTGCCTTTCTCTATTCCAGGCTACTCTTAGCTTTTTCTATCCAGCCACTAACGCCTATAGATTTAAGGTATTTCTCGGCGCCGTCCAACCATCGGAGCTTCGGCCTATCTTGGGTACACCGACCGTACGATTTGCCATCAAGTAACTTTAGCGGAACTGTATTCTCATTTAATTCGCGCTGCGTGTCCAGTACAACGTAAGCTACCGGGCTTGATAGTTTTTATCACATTCAGATCCCCGAGGTCTCGGGTTCTCCATTATCCATCTTCTAGCACTGCACCAAATATTCTGCTAAGGATCTGCCTTTCAAACATCAAGAGCCAGTTCCTATCCATTTTTTGTTCAGCTCCCAATTTTCTGAACCAAAGGTTGAAATTGGTCTCAGTAACGTCTTGTATATTGTAAGTTTCAACGCCCGCGGCAGTATATTTCAGTATTAAATCGTCATATGATAAACCGTTAAAATGTAAGAGCTCCTGAATTAACCCCCTCCCCCCGCCCCTAGCAGAGCAAACTCTACGTGAAAAATTTAGCTTTAATTTTGACATCGCGTAAGAGGGGTTACTCTTGTATCCGTTCTTATGTTACGACTACTCCTCCGATAAGAGTGTAGTTACGGTTGCTTGATGACGATGTCACACTAATATAAAACGTTGTTAATTCACAGTTCCCTCGGCCGCTGATGGGGCAGTCGGCTCGGAAGCACGGCGGCCTAATCATACACGTTCTGGTGGCTGTGTTCACCTTCATTGGGCTTGCCATCGTCTGCGACGAGTACTTTGTCTCCAGCCTTGACAGGATCTGTGAAGGTGCGTATACTCTGATTAGGTCCCGATTCATCGAATTCTTGTTTCGTTGGATAGCTGTGTCGTCGTAAACATTTACATACAATAAAATCAGCCAGGTAAAGAAATTAAGAATAGTGTACGACTGTCCGTGATATTTATATTATTATTTATTATATTATTTATATTATTGTTACAAAATAGGACACGACTTCAATTGTATAGAAGTCAGTTAGATTCATATTTTCCGTGGAAACAAGAATTCGGTCAAACAAGAATCCCCTGGAACGGGAACTAGTCCATTTTCTTCCTTCGGTGCTTTCTCCTACCGGAGGCTGCCTTTTTTTAGAACCTGACTTTGAACTGGGTAGTAGGTGTGATACATCTTAGACGTCTTAGAATGGTAAGATGTCTGTGACCTTTTTCAGTGTAGGTTTTATACATGTAATGTTCTGAGCTTTGTTTCATGGTTACAGAACTGAAGCTGGCGCCCGACGTGGCTGGCGCGACGTTCATGGCAGCTGGCAGCTCTGCTCCTGAGCTCGCCACCGTCATCATTGGAGTGTTTTGCGCTCAGGACGACATTGGTATGAGATGCGCGGGACGGTACGACAAAGCAGTCAAGCGTCAAAACCTGGGCCTCCCTTACCCCAGCGAAGCGAGTTTTGACTAACACACATTTCCACACCCTGTTGATGATATGATAACAAGCCGCATGTTAAGAATCAATGTAATGTCACTAATACAAAAAATGCTTCAAAATTTAAATTTGTGACCGCAAAACTTGACTGCTTGAATTATTTCATACTATAGACCTACCGTTCAAACCTTTCACCCGCTACTCGTCAAAACCCAGGCCTCCCTTACCCGAGCGAAGCGAGTTTTGACTAACACAAATTTCCACACCCTGTATATAATGTCCCTTGCCGGGGCGCACGCACTATGGTTCAAATCCGGTCGGAGTCTTGAATTTTTTTCATTTTATGGAATTTGTGTTTTAAGAATATGCATAGCGTGACTTTGATACCTACTCAAATAGTGAGTTAGGATGGTTTCCTTCGAAGTGCAAACATAGTATCTGATTGAACTTTTGTTCGCAGGTGTGTCCGGTGTGATCGGTTCCGCTGTGTTCAACATAATGTTCGTCATCTCCGTGTGCGCTCTGTGCGCCGGCACCGTGTCGCACCTCAACTGGTGGCCGCTGTGCCGCGACTGCTTCTTCTACGCCATCTCTATCCTCGTCATGTTGTGCACCATCGCCAACGGCTACGTATCTTGGTAAGGGGGATTTGTAACATCACGTTCGTCATATGCATTTCACAACTCAACTGATGGCCGCTGTGCTGCGACTGCTTCTTCGACGCCATCTATATCCTTGTCATGCTGTGCACCATCGCCAACGGCTACGTGTCCTGTTAAGGGGGATATTGTAACGTCACCTTCGTCATCTGTATTTCACAACTCAACTGGTGGCCGCTGTGCTGCAATTGCTTCTTCTACGCCATCTATATATCCTCATCATGCTGTGAACCATCACCAACAACTACGAGGTCTGGTAACAAGGATAATTATAACATAATGTTCGTCAGAAATCATCACGATTTTGGTGATTCTGATGCTTTCGCGTGCAATGCCACAGACATTATGTGCCGTTCTTTTAGTGTTCTTCCCTCTTTATGAACATAATACTCCCAATACCCAATGGCGAAAGGGGCAGGGAAAACTACACGATGCGCGAACATTTACTTGAATACTTGGAGTTATTTTTTCCCCACCACCTGCGCTTTCAGCGCTGATAGATTCAGACTTACATAATTAACTTTTGATTTGGTCTCGCCAGGCCCGAGGCTCTGTTCATGCTGATCATGTACGGCGTGTACTGCGTGGCGCTCCGCTTCAACTCCGCCCTGGAGCGCTGGGCGCTGACACTGCCGCTGCCCTTCAAGCTTCCCACGCGCGAGGAGCAGGCTGCGCTCGTCACATACAGGTAAAACTATTACCGTATTATAGTATCTGCTAGAATGAAGCAAAAAAGAGGATTATGACTTTTTACTCCGTAAACAAAGTTGCGGGCATCTTCCACTTATATATATGCATTTCATCGTTAGTCAAATAGATACTAACTACTATTCAAATTCCGTTCCGTTTAAAAATGTTCCGTTCTGTCGGTACGGAGAATCCTACTCGTGGAGATAACGCAAATTATTTAAATATGTCGAAGGCGGTCATTAGCATGGAAGCTCAACGGAATAAGCGCGTCACCGGAAGGCTCTCACCACCACCCACCAATCCCACCATTGAACCCGTTCGGCGCGCTCGACAGTCTTGGTGGTCACTCGGCGGCGGGGACAGCTGCTCACTTCGCTTTCGGTCGCCATCGAGTGCACATACCATCTCTGTTCTCTATTAGGTTGGGCATGGTACGTTCCAACCAGTCAATGATTGTTATAAATAGGATCTTCAGGAATAAATAATGGATCAAATATACGCAAAAGGCTGTTAGCGCCCTACGTCTCCAATATATTAATGGATTCAGGATGTTGTTAGGGCTGCCGCGCCATTGTAGTGGGTTTGTTCGACAATTTTTATAAAATCATTTTTTTGTAGTAGCGAATTTTCACATCGCGTTCTTTCATGATCGCGAATTTAATTATTCTTCTTTTTTCATGAAGCGATTTTTCATAAAGCGTTTTTTTATGTTCGCGTAAATTTTTTTCGCTTTTTTTACAGTAGATTCTATTATCAATCGCACATATTTGTAGTCTATTTTTTTTCCATTCTCGATTTTTCACACGTTGATATTTTAATATTAGCTTTTTTTAATACCTATACAATTGTGATTAAAATAAGAATAATTGGAGTGTGATAGTCTGACTTTTATATATTTGCCCCAGCAACTTCATTTTTTTATTTGTAAATCGGCCTATGACAACTCCAAAACAATCTAAATTTTAAAAAGTCTGGAGTACAATTTCAATTAAATGGCATTTATTGGTGTGCCTAGTACGTTTATATTCACATTGACTCAAAACCATGACTGCATTTTTCAGGATGATCAAATAGATAATGTTTATTTTGTCAAAAATATGCAAGATTAGAAGTTTCTCTTACCGGCCAAATATTTGATGCAATGTAAGCATTGCCGAAACAACGCAAAGTGCACACCTGCTTCCTAACCACTTTTCGAAACCTACAACTATATATTCGTCCTTGTTACGCATGTTGAATTGACGTATGTCAAAAGGACACTACAGTATTTTCAACAGTACATCAATTCTAAGTCCCTAATATTTTTAGTACTAATAGTATTTCTACTATTAGTACTAAAAGTTGATGATACCGATAATAGTTTGTCGATAACTGTTTTTCGTAACTTAATAGTTATGATTATGATGAGTATGAGCTTTTACTAGCTCATAATAGAATTTCATACCCGACCAAATTAAAAACGGTTGACAATGTTACCATCAACGTTAGCGGAAGTGCATTTTTAATTTGATACCACAGACATCTAACGTTATACAACAAACTGACAATAGCCCTGGTACGCTGAAAGGTTGTCAAACTTGAGGCCTTGGTATTTTGCGAAGTAGGCATTGACGTCTGGACCCGTCTGAATGGAACGGAAGTAATGACAAACTTTTCGCACTAACATCGAAATGTACTATTGTACCTACTAAACAAAGCATAGAACATGCAACTAGCAGGAGTGGCCTTTCAGTAACTTACCCCTCTGCCAAAAAGTTTGCATAGATGACAGATTCTATACAAAATCGCCCCCCTCACACCCGCAAAAATTGGCAGACTTTTTTGTACTCAAATATGACATATAGGCTACTCCTATAGTTGAATCCTCTAAGAAACAAAGCCACTAAAATTGAATTAGTATTTATTATAATATAACTTAACATAAAAACCAATATTTTTTACTTAAATAACTAAAAGTACATTTATATACCATCCGGTTTCATTGAAAACAATATAAAAACCTTTGTTTATAGAGCCGGTCAAAACCTTATGCTCTTCTTTTACTTTTCTTAGGAAAGTGCAATAATTCATGGAGAATCAGAATTTTATTTAATTTTCTGACTTAATCAAATTTAATATAACTTAACCTTTGAATGCACTGTTCGATTGTTATGTTGCCTTGTAAATAATTGTTCATTAAGGAATCGATTTTCTGATCGATCGCTATAAATTGTCGGCACCTTTTGCGATATTGTTCAACAAACATGCTCGTTTGTAGCATATTGAAATCAACTGTTTTCGCTTCGTCTTTTAAGGCAGAAATCAGGAGAAACAATTTCGGGTTTTTCTTTATTTTTTTATTAATTCGGCTGTGCCACCCTTCTGTCACGTTATTTGTGCGGTGTCGTTGTCTGTAGCATGATATCAAATTGATATTATTTATTGTATACCACTGCCTAGACAAATAGTCATTAAAAATATTTATATTTTTCACCATCGGTGCTTGACTCATAACACACATCCATGCTTCGTGGATTTTCGTATCTGGGAAATGAGCGACTGCCACGCATTTTGCAACATAGTCGCTCCCTTCGCGACTTAGCGTTATTTCAGAATTTTCAGCGTGTTTCCAAATGGCTTGACTTAGATGGAAATAACATCCGGTTATTTTTGCTGATGGATAAGCCTTTTTGGCGGCATTTATTGCCACTGTCTCAAAATCGAATTTCATTGTTTTTGGATCAAAATCTGGTAAAACTTCCTTCACTGATTTAAAAAAATATCATATGTTACTTGTTTCTTATTTTCTAATACGCCGTAAATCAGTGGGACAACTTTAGTGTACTCTTCGGTGCTCCCTATGTCACCATGGTGTACAGTTGTAAATAAGGCGAGGGAGCAACTTTGAACGTGCCATCGCAAAAAAAATGTTTAATATTTTTTATGTAGTCCTTACAATTTGGGCTGATGAAAATTAGCACTTGATTCGTTTGTCGACACAGAAAGTTTTTAGCTAAGTGTTCTGGAATTTCTACATCCTTGCAATTCTCGAAAACACATGTTCCATTGCTCTTCTTCTGTGCTCGGTAAATGGCATCCTTTTTTTTATGAAATGGTGGAAGTTTATCCGCGTACTCCTCTGTCATGAACTGTTTCATTTCTTGTTCATAGATCTCCGGTATTGGTCGGTAGTCATCCTTGACCATCTCTTTTAAACATATCAGCTTTTCTTCTATATCGATGCTTTGATAATCCGGAATACAAGCATGATCAATGACTCGAATAATTTCCGTTTTTTCAGCATTCGTCACAATTTGCCCTTTACAGGGTTTCTTGGTACACCGCCAGACTAAGGTTCCACATTGATTCTCTCTAATTAAATAATTTCTGCGACCAGCTCTTATCAATAACTCACCGCCATGACTGCTTTTAATAAAGTAAAAATCTTTAGCATTATTAGAGGGACCTGGTTCCAGCATCTTTTTGATTGTGTATCCACTATTCTAATAAAAATTATACCAAAACCTCACTTTATAAACCGATGTAAGAGAAGATTTCAATGGCTTTGTCAAGCAACGTCACTCCGACATGACATACATGCGTAGATACTTTATGATATCTGATTGTAAAGAGGTTGTTTCTTATAGGTATAAGTAGTGTAATAATAATAGTAGGTAGTAGTTTCCTATCAGTGAATTAACACTGAGGCAATACAGGTATAGGTAGATTTTTAATACTATTTGATTAACTGATTGATTGATTTTATTTAAATAACAACTCATGGTTATCACTTTTATGCGTTACCAACCATGTGATGTAAGGATCTTTTGCCACAGTAGCCAGTAATTTCACTGCCATACCCTTCAAACCGGAACACAACCATGAAAACATAGCTGCTTAGCGACAGAAATAGGCGAGACAGAGGTACCCATGCAGATGACTGTATAAAATCAATTACAAGACAAGTATTAAAAAAAGCTAATATTAAAATATCAACGTGTGAAAAATCGAGAATGGAAAAAAAATAGACTACAAATATGTGCGATTGATAATAGAATCTACTGTAAAAAAAAGCGAAAAAAATTAACGCGAATATAAAAAAACGCTTTATGAAAAATCGCTTCATGAAAAAAGAAGAATAATTAAATTCGCGATCATGAAAGAACGCGATGTGAAAATTCGCTACTACAAAAAAATGATTTTATAAAAATTGTCGAACAAACCTTGTAGTGCATCGGGGATGTTTTGAGAGGCGCGCACGGATGATTTCCACGCCATAATGCGCAAGCGCGTCGCGTCCCTGCTGAGGCGCCTGCGTGGCAGCCCGAACAGCCTCCTGCAATCGGTTACAGCGCGCCTGGACGGTCCCTTCCTGTATTACTGGGATAAATTGCATAGGGCGTCTAACCGATCGTTGAATACATCATTCAACATAATTAAAAAACTTAATAACAATAAAAGCCCTGGCAGCGATAAAATTCGCATTTGTGACTTAAAATATTTAATAAACGATATCACGCCCTTAATTACCCATTTAATTAACACATACATCACAACATCCACCTACCCCGATAGCTTAAAAATAGGCATCGTACGACCTATTCATAAAAAAGGCCCATACCTAGATTATAATAATTATAGACCAATTACGATACTACCATGTATTGATATATCGATTCCTAAACAACAATAACATAATAAATAGTAAACAATTTGGCTTCCAGCGGAACCGAAGTACCTCCCAACTACTAACTAAATTTACTAACGAGGTTAATGGCTACTTAAATGAACGAAAACAGGTGATTGCCATTTTCATAGACTTTAGCAAGGCATTCGATACACTTAATTATCCTACATTATTCTCCAAGCTTCGGCAAAATGGTATTAAAGGACCCCTAATCAGATGGTTCCAAGACTACCACAGCAATCGGCACACGGTAGTGAAGATAGCCGGCGAGCTCAGTGACCCAATGCGCACAGAGGAAGGCACAGCCCAAGGATCTATTATCGGACCTACCGAGTACTTAATGTATGTCAACGACATGTGTAACATTTTTTGCGGGGGTTCTGTATACCAGTTTACCGGTGATACATGCATGGTCACCTCTCATCGAGATTTATACGAAGCACAAAACTCATTGCAATATAACTTCAATCAACTGTGCAAATGGGCTCATGATATAGGTCTAGCGCTAAAAATAATAAACGCCAAAAAAACTAAAGTTATCCATATACAATCACCGCACACAAAAGAGATAAGGGTCCCTCGAATCATTGCACACGAACACAACTGCTTACATAATCCTACTCATAATTCTAAATGTGATGCGCTCGAACTTGTCACTAATCACACATACCTGGGACTAATTATTGATAACAATTTTAACTGGAGACCGCACGTTGACCACGTATGTTCTAAACTTAGATCAATTACGGCACAGATGGCCATTCGTAAATATAAACTACCATATAAAATACTACGCATGCTGTACTTATCGCTCGCAGATTCATTAATTTGTTATGGTATCAGTACTCGTAGCTACGGCCGTACATACAAAACCTATATGGAAAGAAATATTGCACTATTGAAAACAATTGTACCTGACCGCATCAAATATAGTTATTAAGATAATAACTCGGGCCTTTTCAAACATTGTAAACTAATTAATGTTTTCAATAGATTTTGTCTGTCATTACTTTCAGAAGAATGTGACGTCATTCCCTCATTAGAGCAAAGGAGCCGAATAAACAAACTTCGTACCCTAGAATACTTGCCAGCGTACTCGCTTTCGGGCTTTAACAATACTTACGGTAAAAGAACAAACACCTACCTGATTCCATTCACACTAAACAAGCTACCAACGCATATACTGTACGATACCATAAGTGTTGTTAAAAGCACTGGAAAGTGTAAAAAAGTCTTAAAGCATTAATTCTTAGAATATGAATCTCAAAATGACGATTAGAAAAACCACTTATTTAAATTAATAACCTGTAACAACCGACTTTAAACAAGCTTATCACGACCATTACGCACTATCGAACATGTTACGTGCCTAGCTAACATTATAAATAAATGTGATTATTCAGTAATTTCTATCTTTTTTGAAGACGGCTAATTAGGTAGGTGCACTGTAACAAAGTAAACTTTATGCGGACCGAACCGCGCGATCTCGCCACTACTACATAAACCCTCCGGGTTTTCAATAGTGGCTCTTATTATATACCAAAAATTGCTGTAACTATTAATTGTATTTTTAATAAAAAAATAATAATAATAATAATGCGGGTTCTATTGCAATTGTGTGTACTACTAACATAGGGTAAGCTTTTTTGTTACTAACAAATTATGGAATGTTATTCTGAAACAAATAAAATGATTTGATTTGATAATCATTGGATTTGTGTGTGTTAAAGGAGCACGGGTGGGGCGGCGCCGGCCCAGCCAGCAGGCGACCAGTACACTCAGATGGAGGGGCAGACCAAGGAGACCACACTGCAGAACGATGCACGTAAGCAGATCTGTTCTCATTTAATTCCATTTTGGAAAACAGTGTATTACGTGGGTTTAGACCAACTCAGCTCTGACGTTAGCTAGCGCTGTAAGTCCAGGAGCCATTCCATCTTCTCTCATGTGCAACGGCCTTGGCAGTTTGGCGAATCAATGTAAGTTGCATACAGTTCCACCAGTGAAAGGTCGCAGTTCTTCTAACAATTCTCCTCGCTTCGCTCGTCGTCGTACCTAACAGAGACCTGACTTAAAGTAGAAGTACCGTATTTCAGATTAAACCAGTACTACATTAAACCCACTGAGCACATAGCTATGTCACATATAAGTTATACCATATTACTGTTAGATTAATAGTTATTATATTCAGAATATTATACTAAATATTGCTATACCAAAAGTACATTATCTTCCTTGGTCGTCCTAAATTGTACATCAAAAGTTGTAACAGCAACCGCTACACAGCCACTGTTTCCCATCAGTCTTGCAGCACTTTGTCGCTTGTTGGTGTATTAAATTTTATTTCTCGCAGCATTCAATCCGGATGGCGCGTACGAAAACGCGGCGTACAATGCGGAACCCGCCACACAGGCATGGGACCCGAACAACACCTGGGACCCCAACACTGCTTGGGGCGAGCAGCCCGCGCAGCCAGCAGCACCGGCTAGCAGCTGGGGCGACTCGTACAACGCCCAGCAACAACCACAGCAGCAGAAGGAACCTGGGTCGGCGGCGCAGACCCCTGGGCAGCAGCCACAATCAGCGCAGGTAAAACCAGTAGATTTATACAAATATCGCATGTTTTACAATCACGATCTTCGACATTTTTAAAGTATTTTTTCCCCTCTTATTTTATATTCCTATAAATAAAAATATCTAAATAATCTAAAAATTCAAGACTCCAAATTTAAACCACTCGGGCCTTGCCGGGGCGCACGCTCTAGCCAATTAAGCTACAGAGTCCAGTCACCGGCATAGTGGCGCTGACGGTAGAAAGCCGATTAGAATCAGAATCAGAATCATTTATTGCATATCACATCATAAAATACAGATGAAAATATAAATAGGAAGTGAAAAATGTGACACCCATGTGATTAAAACGTGTAATTCAGAGATCTGTAATATGTAGTGACAAAATCCATCCAGACTCGCTGACTGGTCTTTTAAGTTTAGTTGGCAAGAGTGCACGCTCTAGCAAGACACGAGGCACTGGTCCAAATCCAATCGAGTTTTTTTTTTATTATTTAGATTTTATATTTATAAGAAATAATAAAGTGATCAAGGTGCTATACAATGATAGGAGTGAGCTTTTGAATGAATAGCCTAGTCATAGAAGTCAGCGCAGCCAGTGACACAGGTTAGGGCACCCCAGCAAAATAACAGCATCAGAAAGAGTTTGGAGCACACAGACTCCCAGGCAGTTGCAGCAACCAGCGCAAGTGAATAGATATTAAAGTGATCAAGGCACTAAATCATTTAAAAAGTTAGTTTCCGGAAGCGCAGTCAAGAATACCGACTAGGGTGACTCGTATAAGTTCCAGCAAAAAAGCAGCAGCAAAAAGAGCTTGGATCGACCGGCGCAGACTCTTCGACAGCAGCCGCAAAAGTTTCATCATCATCCATCATCAACCTGCAGTACTTTAGTGTCCCCTTTAAATATAAGATAGTGGTAACAAACAGCCATATTGATATTTAAAAAAATTTGCAGCCGGCAGCTGTAGCCCCAGCCGCACCTGCATACTATAAGGCCAAGGAATACAACCCGGAGACCGCAGTCAATCCTCTCGTGAAGCCTATTGGAGCGAGTAAGTTTCAGTATTTCCTTAACGGCAACGTTTGCTACATTTTACATTAGATTTCAAAGGGAGTGATTTTGTAAAAGTATAGGTATAATCCCAATACCATCCTAATTTTAGAGAACTATTTCCGTTCTTCAATTATATTTAAAGGTCAGTTTATAAAAAAAATATGGCTTCGCATTGATTATACGGCTATTCATCGCAAAGCAAAGACATCGGGATCGGGATGAATCGCGGACGGGATCAGTCTCGAACGCGACGAGGTGCGTTTACGAGACGATTTATAAACAAGACGAACTACGAACAGGACCACTCAAAAACGGGACTAGTCGCGAAAGGAACGAGGTGCGTTTGCGAAAAGATTAGCTAACGGGACAAATTGCGAACGGGACGAATAGCCAACGGGACCATATGCTACAAAAGGTTCTCGATTATTCTCCTACGTGCTAGAGTAAATTTATGCATTTTTGAATTTCGAACCTTCTTGAATTTGATGAGAAGTCAATTCTCGATCTTATATTGTACTATTACACACGAGATGCGTCCGACCGACAGAAAGTTTACAACATTGCCAAACTTTCCACACGGAAAGAGTTCAGTAATTTTACTAAATGCCAAAAACGTTCACAAATTTCTTGTGAACAATTCCCAAAAAATTCCGAGAACTCCCCTGACTTTTTGGAAACCTTCCTCAACTTGCACATACTTATAGTTTGTTGTCTTAACAGTTCAATTTCCTTGCAGACCACTTGCAGCTAGTATGCTGGTACGTGGCGTACCCTGTGCACTGGTCCTGCCGCCACACCATGCCCGACTGCCGCGGCCGCTGGTACCCCGTCACCTTCATCGTCTCTATGCTCTGGATCTCCTTCTACTCCTACTTCATGGTTTGGATGATCACCATTATCGGTAAGTTCTACTTTTTCGTAAGTAACTACTTAAGTCTCTACTAAAGCTACCCCATCAACTTCATCATTTCTATGCTCCGCATCTCTTTCTACTCCCCCTTCATGATATGGATGTTTATCGGTAAGTTTCACGTTTTTGTATGTAACTCATTAAGTCTCTACTAAAGCTAGTAGCCCACCAGCTTCATCATTTCTATACTCTGGATCACCTTCTACTCCTACTTCATTGTTTCGATGATCACTATTATCGGTAAGGTTTACTTTTTCGTGATCTTTCTCATAGTCCCTTTCTTCACGATCTAGACACTCACCATCATCGGTAAGTTCTACGTCTAGGTAGTTAACTTCTTAAGTCTCCATTAAACCTGGTTCCAACCTGGTCAACCAACCTTCCATCGCAGATTTGTCATTTCTATTCTCAGAATCGCCCTTTGTTCCTGGAATTGTGCATTTCTTCGGGCCACAAAGTACATCATTACTATTCCAGAAATTTCGTTATTCCGTGATTTTTAATTATCAATCGCCTTTGGCTCAACTAGAAGACCACTCTCCATTCGCCCGATATGGCAAAATACTGGCTCAAATACGGTGAAAGTGATAAAGTCATGAGATGTGTTTGTATTATATCTTTGTATTTATTGTTTATGGCTCCGTTGTTTTGAGAAAAGTCAAGCCAAAAAAACTCATCTGTAAACGGATAAGGAAAGTATGGATTTTCAATAATGATGAGATGCTCTGTCCAGGATACACGCTGGGCATACCGGACACGGTGATGGGGCTGACGTTTGTAGCAGCGGGTGTGTCCGTGCCTGATGCGCTCTCCTCGCTCGCCGTCATCAAGGAGGGGTAAGTGCGATTGTACTACACAACCTTAAAAGCTCCGACATCGTTGACCAGACACACTGTACATATGTTTGCAACTTAACAAGAATTGTCCACAACATTTTACAGATTACAGTTTTAAATATGCATGTAGGATCGGTTTCGTAAACAAGTGAGGGTACTTAAACGGTGGAATCCTTATGGTATTATGAAGCTATTACTAGGTGCCTGCATTGGACGACCTGCCTGAGTGATAAGATTTTTTGGCAAAGTAATAGAGATATGCATCTACTCGTATTATTTTCACACGGTATATTGCGACGAGGTCCGAAATATCAATACGGACTAAATACCGATTTTTTGACAACTTTTCTAGACTTCTTTCTTGCTATGGCAACGAAATAGTTTAATGGTGTCGATATAATATTGAAAGAGAGATTTTAATAACCAAAATCCTTTGTAGAGCTTTACTGCTGAGCGACGATATGGCCCCGTATGGACTCCAAGAATTCAATCTATAAAATAATGAACCATACATTTTTAGTTACGGCGACATGGCGGTATCCAACGCGGTGGGGTCCAATGTCTTCGACATCCTGGTGTGCCTGGGGCTGCCCTGGTTCATCCAGACCGCCATCATCCAGCCCGGCTCACACGTCAACGTCATCAGCAAAGGTAACCACGATATTTTTGATACGTGGCGTGGCTACTGTGGGGTCCAACGTGTTGGACATCCTGATGTGCCTGGGGCTGCCCTGGTTCATCCAGACCACCATCATCTCGTCCGGCTCGCACGCCAACTTCATCAGCAAAGGTAACCGCAATTTATGGCACGTCCCATGTCTAATATAGGGTCTAAACCAACATGTTGAACATCCTTGTGTGCCTCGGGCTGCCAACCACATCAACAACGTATTCCAACTCTTTATATAATTATTTCTCGTTGCCGTCAAACGAGGTAGCTTGGGATACGGGGATTAACTTTAGACATGGCAAGTAGTTGGCATCTTTACATCTTGAACTATCAGTTTCAGGATCATTCCTATAACTGGTTGAATGGTAGAGAATGAATTAAAACCTTAAGTCAGTCATTTGTACCATCTTTATTGTGCAATAAATTTTAAATAAATAAAATAAACAAAACACTTGTCTAAAGTTACCCGGCATGTCCCAATTATCCCCTACGTTAATTACTATGCGTTCGTAACTGTCATTTCAGGTTATTTGAATAACCTGAAATGACAGTTACGAACGCATATCAATATAAAGAATGGTATAATAAGTGTTGTAATCAAAGGTCAACGTGTTTATATTCATACTTGTGGGAATCAAAATATATTCAAAAACAATTTTTAATAGCTGTCGAATCACTAAAACTAATTAAAATGAGACAGCAACGAGCTTTTGACACAACTTCACACTTCCATTTTCAGGTTTGACTTACTCGACTTTCTCCCTCTTCTCGACCGTTATCTTCTTGGTGGTCGCCACTCACGCCAACGGCTGGAAGCTCGACAGGAAATATGGAGTCGTCCTGATGATATGGTACCTCCTCTTCATAACCTTCGCCAGCCTGTACGAGCTGAACATCTTTGGAAACTTCAACCCGCCCGATTGCGAGTCAATGTACTAAAACGGCGGTATAGTAAGTTACTATGGTCTATCTTCTGTTGTATGCCGATGCGGTGTTTCCAGTTTTCAAAAACATAGCATTTAGTTCGATGTTGAAATGTATTCTTAAATAGATGTTCTCTTCTATTTTACGTATGTTGGCCGATAAAATCTTAGTAGATACTATTTTTGTGACTATCACGAACTTTATGCTAGTAAATGTAAAACATATTATAGATATATATACTAAGTTTTCTACTACATAATACCATTGTCTTATGATGAATAAAACATCGATGTTGTTCTCGCTATCTGTAAATTATAATTATGTTTTATGTGTAAGTATTTAACTATTTGTGTAATTATCGTAGGTTATCGTAGATACTAAAAGCCGAATGATGTATTTGTGCATTGAATTGCAATCATTACTGTACATTTTAAATACATAAATATTTCGATGGTACAATCCCATTAAGACGGGTACAACTCGCAATAAATTTACTGGGATATTTGTAAGATAATGGTTATGTGCGTGGATAAGTTATATCCCACTCCATCTCATAACGTAGCGGTATGTCGAAGCCAACAGAACGGTTTAGTCTTTTCAGATCCCTAAAGACATCTCAGTATTTCGGAATTTAAAAGTGTACCTCACTTGCTGTCTCAGAAGAATGGCTCAGATTTTGAGCTTATTTTACTCAGAATTAAGAGCACTATCGATTTCAGTAATTAAAATAATCTCCCAAAAATTTTTATGAATAATCAGATCGTCAGTTTTATGACACCTATACAAAATATACTTTTATCGAAACAGTGTCACAAAACTGTTTTTTTTCGGACACATATTTTTTATGAAAATCTATACTACTCTTCTTGATACTGAGGAGCAAGTCCATAATCTGAAACAACAATTGGGGGAGCACACGTTCTTGCTGAAATACCCGTTTGTCACAAAGACAACATAACTCTTTTGTCATATTGCTGGCTCGATATTACCGGATTCTAAGTTACAATTCTTGGCTAATTAAAAATAGGCTTTGTTTCACTATAACAATGTGCAAATTGTTGTTCATTAAAAGTGGCTCAATATTACAAGGATGTGTAATATTGAGCCAGCGTTTGGCGCTTACGTTCAGGAACTAAGTGTCAGTAGGTTGTGCTCGATTAATGGGATCACAAGGCCAACGATTATAGTATAAAATACCAATATTTATTTAGAGCGGCTCACGAGCGGATCGGCATCACTCTCGTGGATACCTATTTGTCGAAATCCCTATAGATTTTTATGGCATTTGAAACTTTTTTATTTTGAAGTCCGGGATCTCTACCAAAATAGCACAAAATACCACAAAAATCTACTGACTACGTAGAAAACTATGGAGAATAATCTATACATCCAAAGTAAAATTAAAAGGCGTTAAATTGGTGGTGCCACCGTCGCGAGTGCGTAATATAAATTACGATAATAATGCCAAAAATCCACAACGATGCAAGGAAAATAATTTTTAACACAATTGTTTTTTTTTTTTATGACATAAGAGGCAAACGAGAGTGCCATTCTGGACGGTTTTGGATCTATTATTTACAGCTTTCCGCTGGGATCTTTTTAATCTGTTTGCCTATACGAGATTGTTTGCCTATACAAGATTAACCTCCTTACCTTTCTCTTCTTCATGCTACAGACACTTCGAGAAAAATGTGTCCAAGAAAGTGTGGCCGTTGTAACGCTCGAATAATGATCCTCTTATATTAAATTCGAGTAAGGTGATTGGGGGTAGGGCAAAAGTTCGAAAGGTTAACTTTATTTAAACGCATGCAGCATTTTTCGGTAAAATGTTAGTATTTCCCATGCTTTCGCCTTACCCCCCCAATCACCTTACGCAGCATTCCGATACCAAGCGGATGTCTGTGCTACGTTGCTACGTACGACACACATAAATTTGCTCGTAACTTGGTTCGTGGTGGAAATAAGCCATAATTCTCAATTTTGCTTCACTGAAGTCTTTTTTACATGTTACATGTTCAGCTATCTGCCCAGCCTTTTTGGCGTAATCTCGAAACGTATTAATTTTCATTCTTCTCATTCTTCATTTTCATTTATGTACATTAGAAACGTCATTCATCAAAATATTTCACTGTACTGTACAGACTTATGAGCGTTGCAAATGTGTATTTTGTATTATACATTTTAACTATGTTGTTTATTTGTAACAACCCAGTCAGATATTTATAATTGAAAATTAGTATGATGTTAAGATGTGTATATAACATTATTGTAAGGATATACATACCATATTAATCTCATAACTAATTGTGATGCTCAAAATAATCCCAAACATGTTTGAACATTTTCGGTATAAGTAATAAATCAGTGGATGTCCGAAAAAATACTGTTACAAAGGCCTAATATTTTTACAGTCTGTTATGAATAGACAAGCTAGAGTTTTTTCATAAAATCATAATGAAAAAAAATATCCAATAGCTTGCACTGGATTTACTTAGAACACACGTTAATATGAAAGTTTAATATCTAAATATAATTCTAAAACTAAACAAATTAAATTTAAATATTAATGTAAATATTTTTTAGGCAAATTCTGATATCGGAAAAATCGCTTCTCTGACCATTCATGGCATATAAAGAAAAACAGTACAATCTTGGTTTTATATTAGAGACTTGATTTCTAAAGCTCGGTTTAGACGAAGCCGGTGCCTGGCGCATTGGCCTCGTATAAACAGTTTTTCAAAACAAGGCAACGCTGGCTGCTAACGCTGGCAGGAATAGAACGACGGCCTATTTTTCAAGCCAGTGACCTCCACCTCGTAAATGAATGTTTAAAATCAGCTGGACGGAAAGACGTACCAACGAGGAAGTTCTGCTAAAGGCAAGAAAAGAGAGGCTACTAATAACCGCCATTGAAAAACGTAGAGCTAAGTGTATAGGCCACATACTAAGACACGAAGGACTAAATATTACCATCTTCGAAGGCAAGATAGAATGAAGCCGGGGAAGAGGAAGGCCTAGAGTACCATACATGAAGCAAAGGAAGGAGTGGTGCTGTAGCCACTCGTACCAAGAAGGTTATACCGAACCTAACTTATACCGAAAAGGCCCAGGACAGGCCGCTCTGAAATATGCTGCAACGACAGAGGGCCCGGCCCTCTTAATAATGATGATGATGACCTCCACCCACGTGACCAGCTACCCCCGCGTCATGCTGAGGACGCGTTTAAACGCATCTCGCCGTTCGCTGGCGCTTATCCGTAGACTGATCACGCATTTGTTTTTGCACCCAAGAATAATGAAATAAATCCAGTAGGGCTCGTCTAAACAACACGGGCTAGGCCGGCGCAAGCTTGCCTGAGGACTGGCGCTAGCGTTGTGGCTTCGTCTAAACCTTGCTTTACAATACAGGCTTTGTTGCGCAATTTTGCGAAAACATTTCAAACTACCTACATATTTTATATGGGCGGTAACGTACTCTCGTAAGTGAAATCATAGAGTCTGGCTAATGAAAGATGAGACTGGAATCAACCACGAAATTTACAAATGTAGCTGCGGTGCGCCTGTATGAGCTAGATATAAACAATTTTGAATGCTTTTCTCATTAAATATTTAATAATTAGTGACAAAAGTAATGAATTTGTTTAACTCTACTCTAGCTCACACAGGCACACCACAGCTGCATTTTTAAATTTCGCGGTTGATTCCAGTCTCATCTATCATTAGCCAGACTCTAGTATCTTCTAGCAATGTAACTACGGTGAAACTTAACGTAGGGGTAAGCTACCTTTTTACCGAGTAGCAAGGATTTTAAAAATAGTTAAACGATTGCACTTGATTTAAAAACTTAAACAAACATAAAATCGAATTTATATTTTCGATGAAACAAAGCCATCGAAGTACCTATGACGAATTAACATACACAACAATAATTACAAGCAACTTTAACATGTATTTTTATTCCAATACGATTAGTAAAAATCAATTTTGTCTGTGACAAAATGTTTATAATTACCTAGACCATTTCTTAATTCTAAACTCTATATCTTCCATCTTGTACTAAAAGGTATAAAATAGACTGAAAAATATCTGTTTCCCAAAGAAAATACCTCAAAGATGACCATGACTCTTCCTTCTTTAAAAGTTATTTGTAGAACATTTTGTAGCTGACAATAAAAATAAGTTTATGAAATAAACGCATTTCTAAATGGTGGGTAAACGGCGATGTAAGTAGTAATTAAATAGTATTCAAAATAATCAGTTTCCTTAATGATACAGTTTGAAATTCAAAAATAAACTAAGAGAACCTTAAATGACTATAAATAATCTTTATAGCACAACACTATCAATCACTAGATACATACTGTAAAATAATAGATAACAATAAATACACATGCCGACAAAGTTTTAAAAACTTTCCAAATGAAAAGAAATCTATAATTTTTCAAAATTTCTTATATAGGGAACTTCCCGAATCGGAAACTTCATTAAATTCTTGTCACAGTTTCTGAGAACTTTCTCGACTTTTTGAGTACTTTCCGGCGCATCCAAAATAATAACGTTATACAAACAAGGCTCATTGACAGATCGACACTAATATATATTACCTACATATGTCGGTATAAACCCGTTCTAAACCTTCGATCCGATCCTATTTATCGGATAAAATCGGATAATGTATTGTGCAACAGATCCCAATTTTTAGGTTCTGTAGCACAATACACTATCTGATTTTATCCGATAATTAGTATCGATTGGATAGGATCGGATGGTGTAAAACGGGTTTTAAGATTACGTACCACCAACTTAAATTTAGATAATGTTGCCGCGAGTTGGTCGCACGGTGGATCACAAACATTAAAAAAAAAAAACAAAAGTGTAAATAATTATACTTTAATACAGTAATGTAGATAATAATATAAATTAAAACTCACGCTGTTATATCAGCAAAATTCGACAATACCTAAATTTAATTATAAGGAACAAGTCTACAAATTATATTAAATGCATGTAATTCGACTAAAAATATAAAATTATTTTTCAACTTAACCCAAACCCCAGCTAGGTATTTTCACAACGGATTTTGCTGATGCAGCATCGATAAAATATTAACACAGACAGCATCAAATAAGTTTTGATACTCATAAAGACACATCTTTGTGCGCATAGTCATAAAAATGGATTATTTCGCGCTTTAGATGTTGCTAATTGATGCTGACTGTGCCTACTGGAATCTATGCCTATACTAAAGGCATTTGTAATACTCATATATGTTATTTTTATTGTAAAAATATCCTATTCTTCACAATAAAGCCACCGTCTGACAGGATTACACTAATTTATTGACAGGATTCAAAATAAATAACTAAGGTTCTTGCGCCTAAGATGGTCCGGTTCTTAAGATGGCCCGCTTTCATCTGGTGCTTTAGTTCAACTTCCTTGGCTTCGATATAAAGTTGCAGTTTTGTCTATGGTACTAACCGAACATGGGCGCGCAATTTAAACTCATTCGAATTTTCAAAATACAAAATAATTGATAGTGGGCCATCTTGGGCGCAAGTACCTTATTAAGTTTATGTATTTTTGTGTTTTAAAGCTTTTAAATGTAAATGTGACGTGTCTATTAAGCGTATTGTACTATTCTGTAAATGTTACGTAGGCATTATCTATCAATGCGACAATAATGTTTTTATCATTTGACTGTTATTTCTTTAGTATAAATAATTTAAATTAACTACTCTATTTTAACTTGACATATTTAATGGCGGTAAAGGCTTTGGCCTGAGTGTTGTTAAAGTAGTGTTTAGTGAAACTATTGCGAAGGTTTCTATGATAATCTTTAAAGACTTCGAATTGATAAAATATGACCAGAATATATCGCAGAGTCATGAAAGTGGCTGTAGAAACGCATTGGGAGTAGGTAATAAAAATTGTACTTTTACGAAAAGTTGGTATCGTACGTAATTGCAACATATATCGTGGCTTAATATGTAGCTAGCAATTTTATCATCTCGTCACACTTTCGTGTACATGTTAGCTACCAACCGCGACCACAAATCTTTCAGCACTATCTGCGTGTGAAGGCTTTCCTTGTCGTCAGTAACCCCTTTCACATTGTGCTAAATAATCATAAATGTCCAAGAACCAAATATTAGTGCGATTATTTTGTCCAGTAGAGTTCCTACATATTTTTATATGCGTTATGTTATTTATTAATATTAAAATGTGTACATAGTAGCACGTATGCTGAAATAGCTCACAGGTTTTCCGGGAAGCCATGGGCAATAGTTAAACAAATTATATACCTGTGCTAATATAGCGGGGAAGACGATTATAGTCTAGTGATTGAAAATTGAGTCTACAAATGGCAAGTGGCAAATTGATTATTGAAAAACAAAATACTATAATAAACATTTAAAGTGAACCGAATACCAATCTTTTGACCTATCAAAACGAGGAGGATTCTATAGAACAAGTAAGAAAACAACTTTTTTCTACGATTCCTCATTGTTTTCCAGGTTACAGAGTGAACGAGTGAAGAGAGTGATTGGTTTACTGGTAGGGATGTATTATATTTATATTCAATTGAACTTCAATTATGATATCCCTATTATGTAGGTACGAAAGGGACAATCTACCACCAGCCACACACTTATGACATTTGGTAGGCCTTATGGTTATTGACATAAGGCCTACAGATAATCGCTTAAGTGTGTTTTGTGTTTGTTCAAGAATTTATCCGAACAGAGTAAAATGCAGACTCAATTTTCATGTTTCATGTAACCTTTAATAACTGTGTACCGTAAAGTTCCGTAACTTCGCCTGGGACACCTACCTTCGCCTATTTTTATAAGTTGAAATTCCCGCCTTGATTAGGGCAGGTTCCACACAAAACTACTAAATAGAAAGTGTTTTTATGCATGGCAATATTCTCGCATCAATTGTGGCTAACTTAACGCCGTTTACGATCAGTGAAGTTTTTTTTTAAATAGACGAAGATAGGTATTCCAGAGGGCTTACTCCGAAACTCGAGATTTGATGTTCGTAACGTGCCGTCCCTCTCGCTCTGATGTTAAGCTGTATTAGAGTGAGCGGGATGGCGCCATACGAACTTCGTTTTTCGGTTTTCGGAGTAGCTCCTCAGGTGAAGTTACGGAACTGTGCGGTACCTAAAGTTAGATAATGAATTTTGAAAAATTGTACCTACTAGACTATTCCCGCGTCTCGATTTAACTTTACGGCAGCATTAAAGATCGATGCTTCAATTAATAATGTCAATTTGATGTGAAAATCAATTATTACCGCGTAAGATATCACGTGGTGACGTGAGATGTTATTGTTTCTATTTGTGAATCAGTGGAAAGTATAATGGATTAGCGTACGCTATATGTGTATGTCTTGAACATAACAAATTATATACTTACGAGTAATTTATATCTTTATGAAAAGAGTCGTATCTAACTTCGAATGTTCTAAACCCTTTGAACGCCAGGGACCCCTAAAAGTGTTAAGAGTTGTCGTGACCATGATGCCGTAGACACTTATAAGTATTACCACTTACAGTGCAGAATCAACCTATTTACGGTAACGTAAGGTTTTGCTCTCTTGCTTCAAAGAGTTTGGCGCGAGAGTGACACTTTAGCATTTGACGTGAAGCGTTCAAAAGGTTAAAGTGTGTATTCCTTACACACGAAGTTAGAAAGTTAAAATAGTCAAGTAAATTGCATAGGTCGCGCATTAGGCAATTATGTTGTCTTAGGCGAGCAATGCGATGGATGTCTCTTTTCGAAAATATTCCATATTTTAAAGTAAAAAGTATATTAAATCTTCTCTGCATGGTTTGCATTGCATGTTGTAAAAATATTTCGGCTCCGCCACCAGCCAATAAAGTTAGGAAAGAAATACATTGTAGTGGACCATTATGATATAACGTAGCATCCACGTACTTATTTACATGAAGTAATGTATGTCAAAATCATAGGCTTTTTATTAACTGTCAAGTTGAATTTAGAAAATTACTTATTTATGTACCAATTCCCAATGATGCTTCTGAAATATTGTCAAATGGCATTAGGTAGATCTGTAGCAATTTAGTGTTCTAGATGTTTTTTACTATGACAGAGCTTTATTCATATCCTATTACGGTAAGCAGCGTTTATTTAGCCGCTTCCAAAATAAAATATACAATTATCATTGTTCTGGGATGCTTGTGAAATGTATTCCATAGGTTTCTTTGTCTCGATCTTCGGTCGCCGTCTACACTGGATATAAAAAAATATCAAGAAAAAATATGCTGTTTCTTATGCATCTACCGATGGTATTGACAAGGAGGCACTTTTTTAAATAAATATACTAGAAAATTGGGAATTTACAATGATTAGAAATCATACCAGCGGTGGACATAACACTCAGCCATTGTAGATAAAGATAAAAGATTAAAATGGCATCTTCCGGATGTATGCCACAGTAGCTACAGCTACTACTAAAGTAAAAAGATAAAAGTAGATATTTGTAAAATTGCGTACCTACATTGCGTACCAAATCCTAAACCATTAATTACGAAAAACGGAAAACCGAGATGATTTGACAACGAATCTATTTTTCTCTTTTTACTATCTTTTAGAAATACTTTATAAGTACATACTATGGTGTTCGTAGCTTCAACACAAACTTCAGCACTTAAATAAAATAAATAGCGTAACACACAGTTGTTTTTTTAAGACCGTTTTGAACATAGTTTTGTAATATTGTGTACGAAAATATCAGATGCATAGCATAATCGCTTTAGCAATATAGTAATCACCCTAGTCATTTGTACCTTATGATTGTACCTAGAGTACTTTAGCTTACCTTGTATATCTAGAGCGCATTTACATATGTCATTACGAAAAATTTGCACGAGAAAAGGAACCGCTTTACAAAAGCAATATTAATTTCCCGTGCCAATACGGATCTTTTTATTCTGACAAATGTAAATGTGCCTCATCAGCTTTATCGATCACTTGTTGAACTCCTTTCAAATATTTAATGTTCGTGTCTCGCATCAAGTACTATTTCTGCCGTTAATTTTAAATTTACCCTTACATGGAGTCGTTGCGTTTCAGTGAAATAACGGAGTGCTTAAATCTGATGGGTAAGCAATAAATTAAGTCACTGAAATGCTAGTTTCATATTCATTTGTTAATCTTTACACTTGTTATTGTATTCTACTAACTTAGCTAATAGTGCAACGGTTTTTGGCTACACGATTTCCAATCGCAGCAAGGTGATATTCTCGTGTTAAAGGTAATTTAACACGAGCGTATTAATATATGACTAATCTCAGAGGCGGATCTTCTTAAAGGCTATTTGGGCGGCAGCCCAGGGCCCCAGGACACAAAGAGCCCTCAGCCCCCATTGAAGACAATTGAACTAAAAAAAAAACAATCAAGTAGTTCAATCAATTAAGTGGGGCCCACTTACTTGCCAAGCAGTATTAGCCCAGGGCCCCACAAATTCACGATCCGCCCCTGACTAATGGCCTGATTACACTTTGAGTTGTGAAAGTTCATACATTTGCTACTATTTTCAAGTAAGAATCTATGAACTCGTACAAATCACTGATCAAAGGGTAAACAGGACTTATTATACCATACATAATGATGATACATAATTTATGGAGCGTAGAAAACTGAGGTGAACAATCTCTATATATCCAAAGTGGCTGTCAGAAGGCGTTAAATAAGTAGCGCCACTGTCCCAAGCGCGATAAAAAAAAAAACATCATAATGCCAAAAAAATCCACAACGACGCAAGAAAAAACATTTTGAACGCGATTGAATATTTACGTCAGAAGAAAAACGAAGAATTGAGCAGCATTTCTATACAAAAAATAATTACTTCATACTATCTTGCTACTCTAGCGCCATTCTGGAAGGATTTGTCTATTATTTAACCGCGCATATCGGACGAAGGCATGTCACATATTATGCCAATAACTTTTTAAACATTAACCGTTGCACTTAAAGTTCAACAATGTGTTAACTTTCAGTATTATCCTGTATCCAATTCGTTATTGCTGTTCTAAGTGGATGTTTTCGTATGTTGCCGTTAGACTAGGTGTTCATTCTGTGCCCGATGGGCTTACGTGAAATTATTGTTATAAAGAATGATGTTAAATAAAGTGTAAAATGTGAACTAGTATTTTATTTACACCTAATGCAATTCTGCAGGCTCTAACTATTGGTGCTTAAACGTTATGCTGCGTGTTGGTAAATCCAACTACAGGTTAAGAGTCCCCTCGATTCTCCGTACAAACGTAGTTACGCTCTCATTTTAAAACGACTTGCTAGTTTGCTCTTAAACTTTGTACTTAGAATAAATTAAGGTAAATGCAGGCTTGTAATTAGTTTATGTAGCTTCAAATATCATAGTAAACAAAATACGGCGAATTTAAGTTTTTCATACAAAACTTGTTTTTGAAATAAAACAATTTAACGGATTATATCGCGTATATTATCTCATTTTAGTTCCCGACGTTTCGGAAGCTTTCCAGCTTTCCATGGTCACGGGAGGACTGAGAAAAGATGTTTTTCCTCTGTCAAAGTTACAATTTGTGCAAACTACCCATTTTTTTTAAAAAACACAAATAAAGGTGTACATACATGCCAGATGGGCCTAAGCTGTAAAGACAGTTACACATGTGCCAGAAGGGCTTAATTATTTTATTCTAATAATTTACCAAGCAGCATTTCACCAATGAGGCGTACTGAGGAGAAAAGAAACGCTGCAAAGAAAAACTCCCAGGCTACCTCATTACTAATTATAATATTTTAAAAAACAACATCTTTTCTCAGTCCTCCCGTGACCATGGAAAGCTGGAAAGCTTCCGAAACGTCGGGAACTAAAATGAGATAATATACGCGATATAATCCGTTAAATTGTTTTATTTCAATGAGTAATAATCGCGGAAACAGAAGAAAACTTGTTTTTGCTGTATTTCGTTTGTTTTATAAACTGGAGCCATATAAACTAATTACAGGCTTAGATATACCTCACGTCATTGTATGTGCAAAGTTTTGTTACAATCCAACACGTAGTTTTAAAATGAGAACAAAAGTCCGTTTGTATGGGAATGTGAAGTTCGGCCGAGCTCGCTAGGGACTCGCTTAACGATGTTGCGTTCGAGCTCGCAATTCCGTTCAGAGTCGGGTGTTGACCAAACGTTGAGTTTCCCTCAAATCGACTTGAACAATTCGTTCGCCAATCTGATCAGATTGCCAAACATTTCTGAGCATAACGACAAAACGAGGACAGAACCCAGGGTAAATCGGGTGAGCGCATTTATTGGTTGGTTTCTACGGTGAGAAATTACCGACAGAAGACTAGATCAGGTTGGAGAATACAATGATTTCGGGATACCCGCGGGTACCCCATGTCCGTCGGTAGGCAGTGCAAAGGCCCTACAGTCCGCAAGCATAATAAACAAAAAAGAACATAATGCGCCTGCTGTGCACAGCCAAGTGAAATGGTGAAACCATCAAATTGTCGATTCGAAATAGTAAACTCACTGATATCCCACCAGACAGTAGCCATTGCACTGACTTGCTGATCTCTATTATTCCTCTGGATAGGCCGTCATATATATCAGACAGCTAATTTTTTGTACGAATTTGAAGCGCCCTTCAAGAAATTAACTCTATTTAATCTGCAGAATCTTCCCTTAAAGTTAACGGAATTTAAAAAAACACGGTGTATATATTCATTTTATTTTATGTTACTCGGCTTAAATAAATAATAAATAAATATTAGGGACAATCTAACACAAATCGACCTAGTTAGTCCCAAACTAAGCAAAGCTTGTACTATGGGTACTAGGCGACGATATCTATACATCTATACATATAATAAAGCTGAAGAGGGTCGAAAGTCTGTAAATGGAAGATATTCGAAAAAAATTGGGCCGGGGATACTTAAAATCGATAACAGAACACGTTCCAACAGTTTTTAGATTTTTTGTCTGTTTGTCTGTTTATTTGTACGCGCATCACGTGAAAACGGCTGAACAGATTTTGATGCAAACTCAACTAATCTGTTGAGAAAATCCCCGGCCAGGTTATAGGCTATAAAAAATCAATCCTTAAAAGCGGGAGTAGCCACTACATTTGATTGAGTTAAGTTTGCACCTTAATCTTATCGCGCTACTTAGGAAGGAGGTGCAAACTTTTCTCAAACATGTGCCTACGAGTATCGAGTACCTTGCTAAACTAACAGTTAGCGCTAAAATTAATACCTTATTGAAATAAAACAATTTAACGGATTATATCGCGTATATTATCTCATTTTAGTTCCCGACGTTTCGGAAGCTTTCCAGCTTTCCATGGTCACGGGAGGACTGAGAAAAGATGTATTTTCCTCTGTCAAAGTTCCAATTTGTGCAAACTACCCATTTTTTTGAAAAAACACAAATAAAGGTGTACATACATGCCAGATGGGTAGTTTGCACAAATTGTAACTTTGACAGAGGAAAATACATCTTTTCTCAGTCCTCCCGTGACCATGGAAAGCTGGAAAGCTTCCGAAACGTCGGGAACTAAAATGAGATAATATACGCGATATAATCCGTTAAATTGTTTTATTTCAATGAGTAATAATCGCGGAAACAGAAGAAAATATTAATACCTTATTGCCAAATCCGTACTAATATTATAAATGCGAAAGTGTGTCTGTCTATCTGTCTGTTACCTCTTCACGCTTAAATCGCTGAACCGTTTTGGATGAAATTTGGTATGGAGATAGTTTGAGTCCCGGGGAAGGCTACTTTTTTATCCCGGAAAAATACCCTTACCCGCTATAAACGAAGTAAAAACGGACGAAGTCGCGGGCAGAAGCTAGTACATAATATACAGATAAATTATAATACTTAAATACATAGAAAACATCCAAGACCCAGGAACAAACATTCGTACTCATCACACAAGCACTTACCCTGGCTGGGATTCGAGGGACCGCCAGATTCATAGGCCGTTGTGCAACACACTGAGCCAAACGTGTCGTCAAATACAGTACTTAAGTCAAGTAATGGACAACATTCCTCTTTTTTACCCCCTAATTTTATCGAACTATCTAATAATATTTGCCAATTTACAAGTATTTTGTATTTTTATAAGCACCCACCTTATACCATGGAAGGCCACTGTAACGAATAAACAGTTTTTATTCGGTCATTTACTGGATAAATGAAAGAAACAAAGTATTAAATAACACTTTGTTTTATTGTGTAACATATAAATCATTTTTTCTATCCTATAGATGCAATCACTATTTATTAAACTTGACTTTTATTAAGCTCTTCCAAACTGCCTTGCAAGGAACAGGGCTCCATACAAGGCCAAGATTATAAATCAGTCGTTCGAGATAAAACTAGAGTTGTAATAATCAAAATATCCGCTTTTACTAAAACTACATATAAAGCTCTTTCATTTAAACGAAACATTAAATGCTTAACATATTATAATCTTCTTAAAAAAACTCAATGAACATTCCTTGAACACCAACGTATAACTAAGAATATATTAATCGAAATCATTTAAAAATTATAGTAATGAGCATTATATCGATAACAAAAAAGTTGGCAATGCGTTTTAGAATAAAATAATTAAAAAAAAAAAGACGTATAAATCGCTCTCTTTTGGGTCCGTTCTTTGTAAGGCCAATCTCTATTCAGTCTGAGTTAAAGTCGAATAACCTTATCAATAATAATATTTTAAACATAAAACATTGTTTCAACTCTCCCGGTACCTACGTATTTGAACTAAAAACTAAGCGTTCATATTTACATGACTTGTAAATTTTCCTAATAAGGCCCATGTACCCTAGCAAGGACAACCGTCAAATTTTTGATTGGCCTTATAAGTAACCACCGGCTTTCATAGGAACACTACCGATATTTTAACTGAAATCGAAGCAAAATTATTATTTCGTTCTTTAGTACCATAACAAATCCTTATGTGAAATATTAACATTTTAAAAAAATAAGATAATAATAGGTTATTTACATTTAAAAAATCCTTTTGCTGTGCGCGCGAATTACAATTTTAACACCGACGACCGGAGTCTACGAAGCGAGGGTCCTCACACAAAATAGCGACGCGAGCGACTCGCCGCCGCGTCTGTATTCTTAAGTTTGATGGAGCTTAGTGTCAGTGGAAGGAATTTGTCATCACACGACAATATCTATGACTTTTTCATAGTTGGCCTTCAACGGAGCATGGCCTTCCATGGTCCACCCATCTTATTAGTTTTAGTTGTAGCCATTGATTTAGGTAAACAAAAAATAGGTACCGTCAGCGTCAAATAGTCTGTAGCATCCAAAGCGCCAAATATATCGTCTCAGATCTTTATGCCTTTATTATTATTAATCAGGTCTTTATAGATCTGTTTTCATATATTTGGTGCTTTGGATGCTACAGACTATTTGACGCTGACTGTATGTACCTCCCTCATCACAAATACAACAAACGGGGCTTAATCGCGTATAAATGTGATTTACTTAATTACCTTTCGTTGGTAATTAAATAAATCATAATTACTTATACGCGGATTGTGATAAGTGAGAATCGTGTTAGTTTAAATCAAAACTATCTCCTTTTAAAAGGGCCTAAGGCCTATAATAAATAAAAAAACCCACTACGACTACTCCGGAGCCTCTGACTAGCCACGTTAAAGTTCCTTACAAACTGTAATGTAATCAGATCCTCATACGATTTTTACCATGATTTTATCACAGTTGTTGCTCACATTTCAGACCCACCGTACCCCTGGTGGTATGGTGGGTTTTTTAAAGTTAAACGATACCACTGACTACTAGTGATGTAACGTCGACATCTATTGCTCACATCACCTCCGTCACTTACCTACCTGCCTGTGTACCAAGCGGCTTCGATGTAGATATATATGCGGCAATTTTAGACAGGTCAAAAATAATTAATCTTAAAAAAATAGTTATCGTTATTATTTTACAAATTGCTTTATTTTACGTTTGATATGAGGATATGAGAAGACGTTTGGAGTGTGTTTTGGGAAAAATCACTCACCTCTCAGCCCAAATTTGGCATGTTTCGAAAATGTTTTTTAGATTTTGGAAAACAGGTGGCTAAAAAGTAAGAGTGTAGTATATTTCTAGAATCGCCTCATAATGCTCTTTCATTTAATACCCCACACGATAGGTTTTGAAAAAAAAAAAATTGATGACGTCATTACTCCCCCCTAAGGAGCGGATTTTTAGGAACTAGTGGAAAAATTTAATGTTTTGGTCTAAAGTACCTGTGTGCCAAAAATCGTCGATGTAGATATGTATGCGGCAAAGTAGCTTTTTTCCGTTGTAGCACATGCACTATTTTGTTTGGAGAAGGATTGAGTATGGAGTAAACAAAACCAAAACATACAAATTAAATTACTCGTTTATTTTTTTATGAATTAATTTATAGTTAAAAGTGCAGTACACTGAGTAAACTCAGTCGACTGGGGACGGGCAGCGCGAGGCCGTTATGCTATTGACGATTACGGCTTACGCCTTAATCGCAAGTTAATATAAAAAAGGAATATTGAGATCCATTTTATCACAAGATAAGCGAAGCGTAGTCACAAATTCCATAGTCATTGAAGGGTAGGCGCGCCCGTCCCCCGTCGACCCCCCTACTCATAACCACTCAAGATCTCTTATGATACATACATCATCTTACAGTAGCTTACGTTAACCCGACGTCCCGTGACACTGAAGTATGTTACTATGGAAGCATGTCTGCGGATTGTTGCTATCGGGTCGGTTTATATAAAAATATCATCTCCGGCGAGTCGCGGTCGTGTCACGGACTGTCGTCACTTCTAAATGAAAATATTAGCGTGTTCTTAAAAAAATAACAGTTAAAATGAACACTGTCTTATATTTACAATTTTTATCTTGCTTTAAAATATACGATACGCAATGTACCAATTCTTTGTCTTGAAAGCGTCGCGCGCGGCGTTTTTATTTACAATTTGAATGATCGCCGAACGGGTGCCGCGCGCGCAGCGATCGAGAGAACTCAATCAGTTACTTATCCTAAGTATATTTTTTTCGAATCTTTTACATTTTTTTTATTTCAATACAGAATCCTATTTATAATTAGTAATCATTAAATTTTTAATGAACATTTTTAGCCAATATCGTCGTCGCGCCGCCGCGACATCGCAGCGGTCGTGTATGTACAGAGAGCCGCTGTGATGCCGCGCCGGGCAATAATTATACAATAAATTCAATGTAAACACTAGCTAATTAGAAAATGAAACTAACATCGAAACTAACTAAATATTGAGAGCGATATTAATGGTCTACCCGACGCCTGACCGGCGTTTCGTTACTTTACACCTTATATATTTTTATTCTTTCGAAATGCATTCCAATGATTCATGGATCTTACAACACTTAATACGAACCGAACATAACAATTCAGAACTATATTACAACATACCAGCTAGCGAGCAACTCCGAGGAACATTAATAGAAAATCTGACTTTCAAGATGTCCTATTTATTGTCCGGGTTTGCCCGCTAGTCTACACACGTCTAAAGTTAGTCACCGAAGTTCAATACGTTTATAATGTAAAATAAAACAATAGCTGTCGGCCGCTGGCGCAAACAGTTCACAGAAAGGCCTCTTGTTAACAAAGCCCTTCGCTGGCGACGGTGCCGCTCGATTTGACGCTCGACGTTAGACGCTTAACGTTTCTTGACGTTGACGCTCGACGCGCGACGCGCCTCGCACGATCACGCACACACACAAACACACATTCACACACGCACACGAATGCTATCGCGTTCTCTTTTTCGCCGGACCGCCCGTGGCCGTCGAACGTCGTAATCTCTTTCACTGTAAAGAAAAACAGAACGTGAGTGATATACAGCTGAATAAGAGGCTCTACTCCCAGGTTCGAACATCGAAATTCGTATTCCTGTCGCTTTTCTGTTGAAACAGCAATAGGCCTGATGACGTGGTATGAAAATAAAAATTCTAATTATTCCGTCAGTTCGATAATAAAAAAATATTGGACGTATTTTTAGCTTTTTCAAATTAATAAAAAAATACCCATAAATCGCATTAAAATTTAGGAGTGGGGGCTCATGACGTCTCACTCCTCAATAAAATTTGTACTTAGGAGCGACGTCACGCTACATTTTGAGTCAATGTATCGCCTTTATTTTTAGATTATGTAAAAAAAAGAAAAAATACGTGTCCAATATTTTTTATTAATTTAAAAGACGAACTAATTATTAAAATGTAGTCATCATCCCATCCATATTGAATGAGCGGAGCAGCGCGATATGTATTTCGAGCAAAGCGCTAAGGAATATAGAGCCCACCCAGTTTTTCAGAAATTAAAAACGTAACCGAACGTATATAAATAAATACACGTATGATAAAATGGATTCTATGCGTGGGTGCTTATAAAATGTATCAACTCAAACCTAAATAATAATCGCGAACGACATAATACATAAGTACTAACGTTTGAAACTAGACAATATCATACTTGTAGAATATAAGTACGTAACTATTTAATTTCTCGATTACATACATGTAAGGTGCAAGTACCTACATTTAATTTCTAACTAAAACTTCAGTATATAAATTACCTGTTTGCATTTCAAATTATAGTCAATAGGTCACCTAAATTGAACCAAAGGAAAAATAATTAATTGCAAGGTTTAATTCATTTATACAAAATTCACATAGCGACGTACCATATAAGTGCACCTTAATTCACATAAATCATATTTTTAAGAGCAAATTAGCACTCATTTTGTAATTTGTTCAATTTTTCTAAAGTTTCTTTACATGAGTAATAAATCGGTCAGTCTAAAACGGAATATGGAGTCCACTAATGTGGTTAGAGAAAACTCACAGGTTATATGTATACATATAACTAGTATAATGCATTGAGCGTATAGTCAATAATTCTCTATACCTTATTAAGTAAAAATTTACAACAAATATGCATACACATACGACGAACACGCACACTTTCAATCACAGTATCGTACAAAGCTAAGTTAATAATTTAATTTGTTTAAAATGCTATATCCCAAGCATTAAACAAATTTGGAGGAATTAAAATTTAGGAAGTGAATTTAGTTAGTAAAGATACTCGAAAATACATCAAAATTGCACAACCAATTAGTAATATCCCCAGCAAACCTAACAGTAAAGCATCAAAACGCCACACATCGCTCAACTTGAAATTTGTATGTGCTAAAATAGCGGTAACATCTTCAAAAACAAGATTTCTTCAAGGATCTTGGGATAGAGGGGTTTAGGAAGCTGTGGTGAGCTTTTTCTTGACCTGATTGACAGACTGGCCCTTGATAGCTTGTTTGGTGTTGGCAGTGTCGTTCGCGTTGGCGGACTTGACCTAGAACGGGAACAAAGGATTATAGGGCAAACTACTCTGTTATTGGCACTTTAAAAACGTGATTACTGACTGACACATATTTTAAGGAATAGTTCATGTAGCAATAATTTAAGTGCCAACATTAGAACTGTTTACCCTACATATAAAAGGTAGGGATGCACGCTACTAGGAAATTTAGCAATACAAAAGAGATCTTTCCATTTTTTATTAGCGTTAGCTTAAAACGCTGACTAATGGGGATTTGACGTAATCATTTTATTAATGGAAATATTTCAATAATTTTCTTTCGTTATCGGGTTTAAAAATCATGGTTTAATAAGATTTGTGTTCTATGGTCTTATTACCAAACTCCATAAACGTAAATGCAATGTCGCATTAATAAGTTACATCAGCAGACACAATTTTTTAGATTGGACAACCAGGTTCTAAGTCGTAATTAACAAAAAATATAGAAAATACAGCAGGATTTTTGTCCCAAGGCCGGTTGTTTCAAACCGTATATTAAGTACTTTAAATCCAGAGCATCACAGCCATTTTTAACGTTGGCCAGTTTGTGAAATGTGGTTGATGCAACCGGCCCATAGACCCCTTGTGAACCCTGAGCGGTGATGTCATTGGTAGTGGTGGTGATGATGGTGTTTATTTTGGTGATGATGGTGATGAGGGTTATTATGTTGGTGGTGTTGGTGATGAGGGTTATTATGTTGGTGGTGTTGTTGACGATCGTGATTATGTTGGTGGTGTTGGTGATGGCGGTGATTATGTTGGTGATGTAGGTGGTTATACTGGTGGTGTTGGTGATGATGGTGATGATGGTGATCATGTTGGTGGTGTTGGTGACGAAGTGGCGCGGCGAGTTACCTCGTTGTTGGGCGCCGGCTGCGGCGGCTGCTGCGCGGCGCGGCGCTGCACGGAGGGCGAGCGGCGGTCGGGCGGCGCGGCGCCCGCCTCCATGTGCTGCTTGCGCTGCCGCAGGATCGTCCAGTCGAACGTGTAGTCGTACTGGTAGTTCATCGTTCGGAACAGAATGCGGAACAACTGGAATCAAACAGGGTTGGCATGATAACATCACATTTATTTAAATGTGATTTTTCAATAAAACATTAACACTTTGAACGCTTTCATATTTGAATGACTGTCGGGTCACACGCTAAGCAATTATTATTAAGACGATTTACGACACCTTCAGGCGTCGCTGGCGAGGTTTGCACGACAGTACATGTCACCTTAAGGGTCTATTCAGACGCAACCACAACCACACGACAACGACAACCACGTGATCGGGCGATAATTTATATGAAAATAAATAGCTTTATTCACACGGACCACATTTCGCCGTCAAACGCAACCGTGTGGTCGATCCGACCACATCAAGCGACTGCAAGAAGCTGCAGCGCAGCTATTCACACGTAACCACTGCGAATTTTTGCCGCTGCGTTGTCGTGTGGTTGTGGGTACGTTTGAATAGACCCTTAGGTTTTCTTGGCGTTCAAAGGGTTAAATCAGATTGTTTTATTTATTTCCTATTTGCTAATATTTTCTTCTGTTTCCGCGATTATTACTCATTGGAATAAAACAATTTAACGGATTATATTCCGAAACGTCGGGAACTAAAATGAGATAATATATTCGCTATATAATCCGTTAAATTGTTTTATTCCTATTTGTTACACAAATTAAATTCTTAATTTTAGATAATGAATAAATACATACATATGTTGTTAAAATCACTTTGTGTTAGAATTACAATACTTAAATAAAACTTTTTCCGTTCCTAAATCTGTTTCCAGTTTTAGAATGGAAATCCAAAAGTGTAAAAGACTCTTTTCACTGATGCTGCCGATGCGATGGCTCCAAATAACTGCTTCAACTCAAGATTGAGTTTTCTAAAGCGCGTTTCGATTCACGCACTATATTAAGTACATTTTGAAGGCGCAAACAAAAAATTATAATCTCTTGTATTTTTTGTAAATAAAATACAATTTTTTTCAACCTGGGACCAGAACGAGACTTGTCAGCACGGCCGCCTTTGAGCGTAAGTAACGAGTAATCGTTGAAACGATAATCCCCGATACTAAAAAAAACTGATCTTCAAACCGCCGAAGCGGTTATCTTAACATCATAGTTAGCTAAGAAACGAACACTCGACCGAAACCCTTCAGGCAAAACTAAATCGGTTCATCCTTTAACCATTCTTATTGTAACTATAAATTAAACCACGTGTATCACCGATCACCTGAGTGGTTACAGAACTAGAGTATATGTAGACAAAAGCAGAACGCGTAATCAACTAATATTGCTATCTTTTAAAAACTCTGCTACCCAAAGGTTGTCTGGAAGAGATCGCTATTTAGCAATAAGACCGCCTGTTGTTTACCTCTGCTAATTCGAATGTTACTGTCATGTTCTGTATTTCTGTGTATCTGAGGTATGCATTCAAGAGTATTTGTATTTTATTTCTTCTGTTTTTTTTTGAAAGCGGAAGTGCGCTGTGTAACTGTCAATTTTCGGAATTGAATTAAAACCTAACTTAATCTGTGTTTTGATACGTCTACAACCAGTTATTCAGTAGGTATATTTCGTATCCCGTAAAATTTTGACAACGGACGGGATAATGGATTTTATACAAAGTTGTGCCAGCTGTAAACATGATGATATGTAGACCCATTACTAGGAGGGTTCCATTGTCTTTAGAGACTTCGATCTGTATGAAACCTCACTCACGCCTTACTATACGCGAAGTGTCATCATTCATCAATCTACAATGAGCGTTCGTAATAGCCTGTCTTTGTTTGGGTTCATATTCCTAATCGATAGAAGCAGATTTCTAAGGAAATTTCACTGCTACATAGTATTAGCTAACTTTCACATTTCTAACATTAGTAGGATCTCCATCAACACTCGACCTTGTTAAATTAGACGAGTTCAAAATCACCACAAAGCTATTAACCGAGCCATGTTTATTCAGGTCAGTGTAAAACTTATAAAAAACCATGGCCATTTAAGAGCGCTAAAGCTATCACCGAAACTAAAAATAGCCGACCCGGTCGCATCGTAAATGGGATGAGGCTATTTTGGTCAATCGAGTTTCAATTGAGGCAGGTAGGTGGGCTATTGTGAAATGTAATTATCATATTGTAAACAAATCTTAAAGGGCCTTTTCGTTTTGCTGTGCCCATTATGGTTTGGTTAGTGATAATGAGACAATGATCATCGGTTTCAGAAAATCGTTCTGGGTTAATAGGTACAATAAAATTAATAAGATAATAAAAAAAACTATGACTTCCCGGTTTTACACAGTTAAATTGCTTTTTATTATACATATTTAATCTTTTTAAAATATTTAGATGAGCATAAATAAAAATAGCTTGATGTAAATATTAGAAATGTACATTTAACGTAACTTGGTGTTGAATAATTTATATTAACTACAATAAACTTAACTATAACAATATCCTTGATCGGTCTTCCTGCGAAATAAAGAGCCACAGAGATTTATTCTAAAACTAAGTTCAAAATTGGAGGTAAAACGGGATACTTTGCTGCGCGTATATTACACGTTTATAAGATAATTTAACCCAAAAACACTTAAGAAAAGCCCCTGTTGTACGTAGTAGTAACGTGTCCCATATACACAATTGGAATGACCGTTTTTTTAAAGGTGATAATCGATTCTGTTTTTCGTAAGGATCAAATTTCTATATGAGACTAATACAAATAGTTTTCTAAGTCAGAAATGACAATTAAGGTGTGGCATTCGTATTGAGCGCTGAAAACGCTCCCGCCATATTGCTACCCAAGTGTGACGTCATTCTTGAGTTCGAGTACCAAATTTATAAGCATTTTGCCATTTTGATCGTGAACAACTGCGTTTAACTATATGATTCCAATATAATTATTGATTTATTTAATAAAAAGGATTCGAAAAAAAAACATTCTTGATTTTGGACGTAATAAAATCACATTTGCGTAACTTTGAATTTTTGTATTTCAAGCTATTTAAATTTGATCATGATGCATTAATGTTTTTAAATCATCAAACTACAGCAGGCTATAAAATTTAGCATACAGCATCATCCCTATTTAACGCTCCATATTACAACAATGCCATATCGTCCATATCAATTCTGTACAACTACATACAAGAAGGACATTTGCTAAGTTTTTAGCTAAAATTAGATATCTGTAAGGTGTGTGGTCAAGATTGGGAATGTTTGATAATCAGCGAGTTACAGCAACTTGGCGACGTTTCCTGTGAACACGTATCGACTGGTTCCCATTTACCGGTCAGCGCGGCACGAATACCGGTTCCGGAGGCTGGGCTCAACCGTCGCGTCTTTCCGTTTGTAAGCAAGATCAAACGTGTCAGGAGGCTGACCTTTTTGTTACGGGCATAAAGTAAAAAAGCGACTACTGCTATTGTTTTAATATTAATTCGATCTTCACCGGAAAAAGCTTAGAAATTTTGCCCTTCGGCCTATAATATTAAAACGTATTTGTAACTCATTATCACAACACAATAAAACGGGGCTTAATCGCGTATAAATAGGATTTATTTAATTACCTTTCGTTGGTAATATTAAGCCCCGTTTTGTTGTGTTGTGATAATTAGTGAAAATCGTGTAAGTTTAAGTCAATGTAACTGACATTTTTATTCGTCATTCGCGATTAAGGTCATCCTTGATTTTCATTCGTTAGTCGATTACATTTTGCCCGTTTTTGAGTACGTCGTACATCTCTGGTGAAAAAGCAGTGTAACAACGGACGTCGTGGAATAATCAATTTATTTATCGTATGGCGTTAATACACTGCGTGTTTATAATCTAAATTTACAATTAGTGAAATAGTCAATAGCTTCGCTCGTTAAGTCTTTGAGATATTCCACTTGACCTGTAAATTTTGTTAGTGGGCATTCCATGGCAATATGGCGCACAATTTGTTCTGGGCATCCACATTCGCAGCTTTCGTCTAAGGCAGCCCCATTTTTTTCGTAGTTGGTTGCAGTGACCAATTCCCGTTCTCAGGCGGTTAATCAATGTACAATCTTTATTAGTTCAGGGGCTCCAAGCAAAAATATACGATTTTTCAGGGTTTTTTTTCTGTATAGTCCTTGGAATGCCCAAAATATCTTTTTAAACATGGTTTATATGATATTTCAATTTCTATTTAACACTTTCTTGCATTCGGAAATTAGAATATATTTTAATGTACTTCATTATCGATTTTTGTCTAGTCTCTCAATAAACCTTTAATAGACTCAAAACCTATGCCTAATTGTTCATTATGAAAAGACCTAATTCGGTACTCAGGCCTTTTCATTAAAAAGCGTGAACATTTTAAGAAAAGTTGCAAAAACTGGTTTTTCGTCGTAAAAATAACAAATTCTGATGGCGTTTATCATGGTTTCGGTGACTCGTGAAGATAAAATGTAACAGTATATTGGTAAAGCCGATGAGACATATACAACACGAAAAAGCGAAAGCTACGGATCGAAGGTCATTCAGAGCTGTAAGCCCCTTAATTGATTACATATTCGCACCCTGAAAATCAAAATAACACTATACAAAATAGAAATCGCTTTATATAAATTCTCGTTAAACAGCAGAACGTCACTATTTGAATGATTGTAGATTTTGTATAGTATCACTTTGATTTTCAGTGAGCGAATATTTATTGCACATCTTTGGCTACGTCGTACATAAGAGTGCCTCTACCATGAGCTGAGTTTACGATCGGCACTAGAGAGTATCTCGTATCGCGAATCAGTGCACCTCTCTCGCACGCGCTAATAGTGCGAAAGAGACAGACCGTCATCGAGCGCTCGATACTCGCTCTTGCCGAACTCATGGTAGGCGCACTGGTGAAAAAGCAGTGTAACGGTAAAATAAACCAAGTTTTTCATTAAGTAATGAATGACCAGCTGTTATGTAACGCACCTGTCTGAGATACATGTAGTCCGGCGACTCGTCGAAGGTCAGGCCGCGGCAGTAATTTAAATACATCGCAAACTCGGCCGGGAATCCCTGAAACAAACGCCACGTCCTTATATTTCAGACATCAATAGGGTACTTGACTGACAGATAGTGTTGTGAATTCTCTCTCTCGAGTCGCGACTGCTGAGTCTAGAAACCTCGAACCTTAAAGCCTCGAGCGTATAAGCCTCAAATTAATAAGTTTGCGCTTGTTGCTTAGGATCACAGAAACCTCGAGTCTTTAGGCCTCAAGCTTTAAAGCCTCCTAAGCTTTTAAGGTTTAAGTCTAAAAGGTTTGGAACATTTAAGTCTTAAAGCTTTAAAAAATTTAGATGAATCTATGCCATATTTGATAGTTACACAGGGTGCCCCTGTGAAGAACCTTGGATATTTTAACAGCGTAATCCCAAGGTCATTAGAAGTAAAAAATATTACATAATTTTTGTGAAATACTAAATGAAAAGAAAAAATATATAAATTCGGCCGTTATCGCATTTTTGTTTGTAAAATATCAATCAGAGTGGATATAAATAAAAATACCTCTAAACGTAAAGTTAAATTGTTTTATTTCAATGAGTAATAATCGCGGAAACAGAAGAAAATATTACGTAAAGTTAAAGTTTTTTTATTCGACTACAGATCAATTTTATGGGTCTAGAACGCTCATCGTTTGATCGTTTGAGCTCTTAACGCACTCAGGCCTTTGAGGTTCGGGGGCTTGAGCTTTCAATAGGCCCGAGTTTTTTAAGGTTAAGCTCTCTATGAAGCAGGAGTCGTAAATACTCACTTTTAAGAGCTCATAAAAAGCTTGAGTCGTTAAGGTTCTGAACCGTTTTTGAGCTTAAACCTTCAACACTTAAGTCTTGAAAGCTTGAACCTTCAAGGTTTGTGAGTCTTTAAGGTTTGAAAGTCTTCAAGACTAGTCGTTTAACAACACTACTGACAGATCAAATCGGTTCCTATTTATGAACCGTCAAAACGGTTAGAAAGTATTAAGTTTGAAAGGAAAAAAGGTTTATGACGTCGTAATTCTATACGGTCAAATTGCCTCTTTATTTTTAGTTACCATTTGAAAATCGCCAAAAGCTTAAAAATACGTATTCATGAATATTTTCAACGTATTTTCAGAAATAACATTCAACTGCAAACGTGACATCATTCATGTTGACTACAGGAAAGTACCTAATTATACTCTACTCTCTAACCGATTGCGTCAGAGAGTTAGGTTTTTACCCGACTTACAGCTAAACCATAGGGAAGGGTCCTTCGACTGAATATATGTATGTCCTTGGCACGCTCCGAAGCCTAAAAACGGCTTGATGGATTTAAATTTAAGATGTCGTTAGATTCGTCTCAGGCATGGGAATGTCATATTATAAAATACGGTTTTTTTTTTCAATGTTTTGATGATACTTATCAGAACACAACAAATGGGTCTCAATCGCTAATTCTTCGACTTTTCGGACGTCGCGTTACGTCTATAGATGGATGGATGGGTGGATGGATATACCTACTTGTTTGATAAAGAATTGGTCAAAGTAAAATTACAAAAAAATTATAAAAAGCTATTATTTATTTCTTGCATTGCATTTGAATAAATAAATATTACAGGACAATTTTACACAAATCAAACTAGTCCCATGGTAAGCTCAATAAGGCTTGTGTTATGAGTACTAGACGACGATATACGACGATTTACTTACTAGAAGGCGCTTGCAACTTCTTTCGCGGAGGAGAAAAAGTCATAACCCCTCTTTTTTTCTTTAACATAGTCGGATAAAAAGTATACTATAACCATTTGGAGATACCCAGCTACCCCTGTACCAAAAATACTTGAAATCCGTTTAGCCGATTTGGCGTGATGAAGCCACAACGACACATACAAACAAACATTTCATTTTTACAACTTTATAATAGTATAGATATACATAGAAAACAACATTTGTATTTATTAGTTCATTTTCGATTTCGATCGGTTGTCCAAGTTCACGTTTGACCATGCTTTTAGATTTAGCACGTCAGTACTTCGAGCGCAAATATTACCTATCTCTTTTTATCTAGTAATGTGCGAGATAGACGGGTGACGACGTGTCAGGCGGCCATTTATATTTAACCCGACAGGTTAAACTGAACACTGCTAATTAAAATATTTATTTCCTTTAAACAGAACTGTTAATCATTTATACAGAAATTGTAGAGGTATATGATACAAATTTATTTTAGTGTTATAATTATAAGTAATTGTCCTTAACGTTCGTCTTAATACGTAATTACGCAGTTAAGTTTCGTAATTCATCAGATAGGTAAACTTTGTTCATAATTTAGATATCTATGAATCCCTCTACATGTGTATGACGGTTGCACCAAAATGCTTTATTTTACCAGCCATTTCACCCGCGTTGCCGCGAACCGAGTAGCTTATGTTTTAATGATTGATTCCGTGTACAAATTTCCACCGCCTCAAGGGATCATGTGTGTGTATGTATGTCTATTTCCTTGACACACTGCAGCCCAAAAAACGGCATGATGGGTTTTGTCAAACGAGGTATCGTCAAATTCCTCTTGGTTATGGCAGTGCATATATCTTATATACATATAAAATGTTATTATAAAGTTATAAATAGTGAAACGGACTATTGAAGGTCACATAATCGTTTTTTTTTGCATGATTGTATGTGTCGTCGTGGCTTCATCACGCCAAAACGAATTTTTTTGGTACACGGGTCAGTGGCTTGGGGTCCATATAGCCGATTCCCACCGGGTTGCCCAAAGAAAGGCTTCTAAACACCATTATCTTTAAATATGAGTAAATCGCTTCGGCTTCTGTTGTAATTTTCCTGACGCCAGGCGTCTGCTGGGCATCCACATATTGTTATAGGATACTTTTTACTTAACTACGATGAAGATAAAAAAGGGTTATGATTTCTTTCCCTCCGTTGACAAAGTTGAAAGTCGGTTATTTTTAGAGCTTAGGGGCCCGTTTCATAACCACTTGTAACTTGTATTACAAGTGGAAATCTCCAACAATATGTATTAAAAGAGACTTCCACTCATAATATAAGTTAAAAGCTTTTCAAAAACAGGCCATATACAAATACATACTTGTAGAATGCCAGTACGCGATACTCGCCGTAGCAAATATTTATAGAACTAGTATTTTTATCAATATTAAGAAACGCAGCCTTACACGCTTTTTACGATTCCCAAATAACACCTGTGATATTGGCGGAACCTTGGACATAATGGGCGCCGAGACCTTGGGCGATCCATAAACAAACAATTTTTCTTATAACGTATTATCGAATTCATTGTAACACATGTATACGAATTGTTTTTGTAAAATCTTATGTCTTATGGATGTAGTGTTGCGTCTTATGAATATAAACGATTTTTCAATTATTATTCGAATGTGAACTTTGTTTAAATGTAGTTAGCTATTAATTGAAACATATACTTGAGGACGAGATAAGCTCTTTTGTAAAGATCGTGAATGCATTGCACGTGTAACGTGAGTGTGTGATAGTAAAGTAGCTATTTAGAGACTTTTTTATCGACAAAATTATCAGTTTGACTATAAAAGTCAATCAATAAAGCGTTTTCCTAGATTCTAATCAGTAAAACGAAAATAAAGAACATTTGTCAATTCATTATTTGACAGATTTTTTTCCTTTGGCGGTTGTTAAACTGGAACTAGGGTTAGTCGCCAACAACTTGCCAGATTATTCATCATACAGAGGCCATATCATCTAGAGGCTATGATTTTGCGATATGGCCAGTAATAGACAATTTACCCTAGTTTCTGCTGTAATAACAAGGCAGATATATTATATTTATAATCCTCTTCATACTAGTTGCTTGGCCCTATGATTAACTAGCTAGGTGACGGATACAGGTGTGCAAGGTTTTTTTTTATTCTACTATTCAACCTGTCTCGAGCAAAAAAGCAGTAACGTAATTATGTTTCGAAATATATTTATTTTGTTGTGATTGTAAACTATCCAAAAATATTATTTATTTCATTGTTTTAATGTGTATAACTATACCAGAATTAATTTGCATTGTAGGTACCAGTTATGGATGTAACTGAAATTCGAACAAGTATATGATGATAAGAGCTCTAAAAAGGAGACTTTGTTCGCAGATAAGTCATAAACCACTTTTACTTCAGCATAGTCGAGTAAAAAGTTTCCTATAACCATTTGCGGCTGTCTATGTACTAAAAATATTTTAAATCTGTTACCCGTTTTGGCGTAATGTAGCCGGTAGACACTTTCAAAATCTTCTGATGGTCGGTTTCACTTTTGTTTTTGAAATATTGTCAATGAAATGGTACACATTAAAATAGTATAGAAGTCACTCTCACATCGTGGTGGGGTCAATTTCATTAATGGTGCCTTCTATTACAGATTCGAATGGCATTTTGAGATATTGTGTAGAGGTACAGTACCTCTACACAGGAGGTATAGTATCTCAATCGAATCTGTAATAAGGCATCATTAATGCGGTGACACTAATGAGTGCGGTTGAAACGCTCTGAAATTGACCCGCTGCTGAGCATGCTAGAGAAAAGACATGATGTAGGTTCCGATTTTTACCCTAACAAACACACACTCACTTCTAGTTATTTCATAACTAATGAACAAAGTACCAGACATTAGTATTACGATAAGATGTGAAATAAAGACTCACCTTGCAGAGCACCTCAACTGGCGTGGACATCTTTTTCTCACTAATCCGCTCATACTTCTGCTTCTTGGTAATGGCCTTCAGGCCCTGCCAGGGCAGCGAACCCCTGGTAAACAAAACGACATATGATGATATATGATGAGTTTACTGACAAAAATTAAGATCAATAACCTTAAGCTATCGAGTTTAGAATAGAAATATTGTATAATAATTTAATTAATATTTTCAAATTATGAATATTAATGTAATTAATGTAATGTGACTTGTACAATGTATTTATTATTTTACCAATAAAAATCTGTATCTGTATCTGTATATTAACACACGCCACAATACTTTATAATATTAGAGCATTCTAGAAATGTTTGAAATTGGAGTTTGAAACTTTGACCACACCTGTGGCGAGACTAGGGTTACCAGTAGCGTAGCGTTAACAGAACACGATTCTCATCGGCTTGCCTACTTTAAGGCACTTGAGTTTATTTAGCAGATTTACAGAAAACATAAGATAAAATATACTGCGCCTTTACCGACAACATGTTTGACGCCACGCCACTGAAGGTTACTAACTTTTTTCTATCTAATATAGTATTTTCGAAGCGGTTACCTCTGAAAATATAGATCGCAAAAAGTATAAAAAATATAGTATGCGGTTAAAATCTTAATTTTTTAAATGAATATTTTTTTGCTGCTCTGCGACTTAATTTTTTTTGAGAAAGTATTGACAGTGAGAAGTGAATGAAGGAAAAGCGTAAGGCTGCGTTCTGCTTCACGCAAAATATAGCAGTTTCGCCTACTATATATATATTTTTAAACATACTATTTGATCCCCTTATATAGTAGAATACTGTATTATATAGTAGGGTTGGCAAATATAGCCCGAGACATACAGGAAATCCCTCAGTATTTTATTAATTATAAAAAATGATGCGCGATTTGGCCAAGGGTTCAACAACTATGATACGCGACATTTTTTTTCTGCCTCTTGCCTTTCAATACAGTACAGGTGATGCTATATCGCGACCAGCGAGTCGCGGAGAGTAACGCTAGCCAGGCAGATCAGAATGTCAGAAATTTCGTTAAAATTAGAGTTTTGTTCCTGAAATATATTAAAAGACTGTCAAAAACTAGAACAGTAGAGAACATCGTGTTGTTTTAAATGGTAGAGGGGATTTAGATGGTTCGTTTCACAATAAAATGAAGCTATTGATTCAGACCAGACCTCTTCCCAAATATTTTATAATGATAAGATTTAATATAAAAGCACATTTTTTTTTTATTTACCCATCCGAATTACCCATTCAAATCGGCGATTGGTACAATAAGAAATGCCTACCACGCGTCGCGATGATATTAAACACGAAAGGGATAACCGAAAACATCATATAAACATTAGTTAAATAGCCTCGATACATTTTTTTAAATAGAACCATGAATGCATGTACAAGTCCCTTATGTGACGGAAGATATCGACATGTTAATGAATGCTCATTGAGGTATATTCAACATTCAACATTACGCTCATTGGCAAGTAAACTAGTTTTGTGAAACGAGTAACTCGGACCAATTAATCTTCTTACTCCTTTTAACAAGTTTTTTAATCGATAAAAGGGCCGATTTGAATTCGTTTGAGTGGTATATGAAAAGTTCAACAGTTATTCTATAAATTGGTCAACTTCTATTCCATATCCAAGCTTCATTATCCTCTTTCCGAATCAAATTCAACAGCAAACGCGACCAAATTAAATCAAAATCCCGCCACGCGGACACGAAGCGGTTTGGCGACGATATCGCAATTATTTTGATCATTTATCGAGGCGAAGTATCGATGTAACGCGCGGCCGCGTTTATTCCGCGTATCATTATATAAATACGTCAGAAGTGGGTCGCCGACGTCACTGTTACGTTCCAATAAGCGGTAGGTACATGTCTCTCGGTGCGTCTGGTGCGTGCGCTACTGACTATAATGGCGATTTAGTCATAGATTTCACCGATTGATGGTCGAAGTCGTTGTGAAATTTTGAGAGTAACTAAGAGATCTATTTCGACGTTATATCTTTAGTTTTTAGATACCTACATTTGTTACAAATGCGAGTGTCTGTTGGTTTGTCCTTTCAAAGTGCAATGGTGCGGATCAGTAACCAGGCTTTTATTAGTTCTAGTGTCGTGTATGTGATGAGGCTAATAATCTGGTTTTACGTCTATTAAGTACTATTCCATACAAATCTATACTGAAACGAAAACTATTTTTTTATTTTGATGTTTTGAATATTTGTATATATATGTATGTGTCGTTGTGGCTTCCTCACGCCAAATCGGCTTAACGGATTTTAACTATTTTTGGCACATGGGTAGCTGGGTATCCCCAGTAGTATGGGCTAGGTATCCCCAGATGGTTATAGGATACTTTTTACCCAACTACTCTGACGAAAAAAAGAGGGGTGATGACTTATTCTCCTCCACGAAGAATTGTATGTTTATATAGAACTAGAAGTTGCTGGCACCTTCTAGTTCTATTTAAACATACAAGTAATCATGCCGTATATTTGTATATTAGGCAATACCTACTAACCAAAAAACAACACTTATGAAATACTTTAATCGAAGTGGATATACAGTAAAGTAAATCGTAGAAAAGCGCTCCTTTCAAGCCTGTTTTATAACATTCCAGTTGCCAAAAATATAGGCCAAATACCAAGCTTCAATTTATATATTTTTTACGTGATTAGAGAAGAGTAATAATTTTATATTACTTTAAAACCAGTGAAATTTACCGAATTTTTCCGGGTAGCCCCTTAACAGATTAGCAATGTAACAAGGTACTATCCGTTAAAAATAGAATAGCTTTTTACGTCGTCCATAACGGGTCGAGGTACCACCAATATTCTAGTACCAAATGAGTCACGGTAGTTGATGAGTCACTAAGTTATGCTCGTGAGCGGCAATAAAAACATCCTACCTATTTTCTATAGTTAGAAGTGCAGATAAATGCTTGTTAAAGCTGAGACATTTTTTTTTTTTTTTCACTTTGAAACTATTAAGACAAATTTGCCCAAATTTATGTTAAACATTCACAGCTACATCATGTGAACCTAAAATTTTCATTTTATATAAGGTAAATTTGTAAGGTGTACTTAGAAATTTTCATCTAACCAAGATAGGATCTGTTTAAAGATGAGATACTCGCTAGCGCCGATATAAACTCAGCTCATGGTAGGCACACTGAACGCGCCTATGCTTTCTACAGTGTTAGCTAACTGACGGTACGCGCGTACCATCGGTCGAGCACTGTTTCCACCCTAAAACCTACAACTGAGTCAGGCTGACAAAAAACCATACTCCGATTTGTACCTAACTCAATTTCAAAATCGAACGTGTACACGCACATTCTCTGTGATTATCGCATTTTGATTGATGTGATTGGTTTTTTAGTTGGACTGGTGACACGAGTTTTCATTTATGTATTTACAACAATGTGTAAATAACTAAGTAATTAAGATGGGAACAGTTAGTTTCTTAAATTGAGTTATCAATGGGAGTTTAGTGGAAGAATCAATTCAACTGCGCGTTTTTTTTATGTCCGTCAATATCTTCGCCTGTTGTGCAGATTATACTTCAAGGTGATAGATAACATTCAGTAATTTATTTGATATACAATTCCGGCCCTACACTAAGGTTATACTTGGTTAAGATGAATTGATTATACATTTACCTATTAAAATACAAAGTACGTAGCCGATTAAAAAACATAATTTGAAGAAATAGGTACACAATTGCAAATATCATTATTTACCAACAAGATGGACCGACAATCTGGTCAAGATCGTGGAAAAGCAATGCATGAGAGCGGCGCTCGACCAGTCGTTGTGGAGATACATTAGGGAGGCCTTTGTCCAGCTGTGGATGTTTAAACGCTGATGTGATGATGATCATACATAGCACAGAGGCGCTGAGCGGACACGCCCTACTAAGAGGTGAAATTAGGGCTGCCATCTTGATTATAGCCGAACCTGGATAAAAACTTCAAAAACCCTGAATATTTGGAGGATATCGCATTTTTCCCTGGACATGTTCGATTTCATTCAGTTGAATAAGATTTTTCCCTGAACCCGGATACATTTTAAAGGCCCGCCCGACAGCCTCCAAACAAATCTAAGGAAACCCAGAAGGATTGCAACCCTAGGTAAAATTAAAGTTAACAATTGTAGATTTTTCATACAATAAGAACATCTCCTTTGCGTGTTCAGTAATACATTTTACAGTAAATTGTTTCATTTTGTTTTTATTATTGGAATGCCTACTCGGTGCCCCCTTTATTGCGATCTATGATGATGATGAAGTTATTGATATTATAATATCACTCACCTATTGAAATACATAAGTACGTAGCCGAGAGACTCCATGTCGTCTCGCCGGGACTGCTCGATGCCGAGGTGAGCGTTTATCGATGCGTAACGCGCGGTACCTGAAAGCCGCACAAACTTTAACATTTTGCCTCTAGAGACAACGGACTATTAGCAAAAAATGGCGAATAACTAAAATTATCCCACGCTTACAGTTAAATACGATTATTTAATACGATTTTCCCAGAGACCAAATGTAGCAGTCAAAATGTCTTTATCTTTAAAGTCAGGTTAAAAAAGTTGCTATTACATACTTAGAATAAGAGCACAACGTAATTTACCGTAGCTAAAATTCTATTAGTATGTTTTTTCTATGTATAAAATATAAATAAATATGTATGTCATTATTATAAACAAACATTATTTAGTTTCTAACTCATAACCATAACTCATAATATGTCATTGTTTAGTTTCTAACTCATAACCCCGGTATTACTCTATCACCTACGCATGTGAGGTGATGGTGTAATAGCAAGGTTAGGTACATTTAAACATAATCTGAGTGCTATAATCGCCAATAAACGCATATTTGGCGAATTATCTGTAAGAAATGTACCACAATATTTATTCTGATAAATAAATAAAAAAAAAACATCTATTAACCCACATTTGTGTGCTTTTTAGAATGATTATTTGAACCTTCCTCTCTGAGCGTTGTGGCAGTTAAAAAAAAGGTGCTGATTTAGTCTGACAGTCAAGTGCCGACTGAGCAGTCAGAGAAAACGATTTCTGAAGAGAAGAGAATTTTGATAATGTTGAAAATATTCTGTACGATGAAAATGTAGATTTTGGGACATCCAGATTGCGTAGTTAAAAGTTAAAAAGAGTAGATAGAAGAGAGTTTTAGGTAAAGTAAAAAGAAATGTATTTTTCGGAAAGTATTTATTCTGAAACATGATAGCTGAAAAAAATACTACCCAGTCACTAAAATATCTTTCATAAAACATTTTTAGATACATCGCGTGTGATTTTTATTCACTTCAGCATTTCACGTGAATGATACTATAGTTGTAAAAAGCTACCGCTGAAAGTCACGCATCATTACACAATCGATCTATTTATTATTAAAGCCTTTGACGTCGCTATGGCGACGTCGACACGCAACCTAACGATTTGTTGTTCTTATTGAGGCCATTGAGGGTGAGGGTGTACTATCCTATAAATATATCCATAAGCGGATATTTGACTCATTAAGAAATGTTTGATGAAAAAAAATATTACAAGTGGAGATCATGCCATCATACGATGCGATTCGCCCCAGAGATACTCGTAGGAGTACAGGATAGGTGACCATTATTTTGACGACACGTTTGGCTCATTGGTTTGCACAACGGCCTACGAAGCTGGCGGTCCCGGGTTCGAATCCCGGCCAGGGCAAGTATTTGTGTGATGAGCTCGAATGTTTGTTCCTTGATCTTGGAAGTTTTCTATGTAGTTAAATACTATAATTTATCTATTATTATATATTATGTATATCGTTGCCTAGTACCCATAGTACTATGGTCAAGGAATTTAATTTGTGTACCCTTTTGTACCTTGTCATAGTGACATTGATATGGAATATCTATCGGCTTTCATATTGATTTTGACTGTGACAAGGTATGAATTCCATACTAATATTATAAATGCGAAAGTGTGTCTGTCTGTTACCTCTTCACGCTTAAACCGCTGAACCGATTTGGATAAAATTTGGTATGGAGATAGTTTGAGTCCCGGGGAAGGACATAGGCTACTTTTTATCCCGGAAAAATACCCTTATCCGCGATAAACGAATTTAAGGCTAAGTCGCGGGCAGAAGCTAGTGGTATATAAATTAATATCCTTCACTGTTCAAGCTTTGCTTAGTTTGGGACTAGGTTGATTTGTGTAAGATTGTCCCTGTGTTATTATTTTTTATTCGTTATCCTGGCACCTATTATTGCTATTCGTGTTCGCGTATTCATCTTATTCACCCAAATACGACGATATGAAGTGGCTCTATTCGTCTATATTTGCCTATTCGCACAAACAAGACGAATACGCGAATACACAAACACCCGTATCCGCCTGCTTGTCGGTTTCTTGCAACATATCAAAGGATTGCAAATATACCGAATATGTTTGTTTGCCGTCCCACACATCGCTCACTCAATAGTGTATGTAACTCGATTCGCAAATGTTCGGCATATTCGCTGTTTATGAACTATGTGTCAGACGGGTGAGGATCAAATTTTATGCAAGTAGTTAAGGCATTTCATTTGACTAATTTTAATTGATTACGCTGTGACACGAAAGTTACCATATAAATTGTATGAATAATTTTCGTGTCACAATGGAATCAATTACAATTAGGCAAACAAAATGACTTAACTACCTACTTGCCAATAATTTGGTCCTCCCCCAGACGGTGTATTCCTGTTAATCGGACTTCAACACGAAAAAAAAAAATGCAAACACCGAATAGCGATGTGAAGTGTCTATAACATGTAAGGGATAATACACTCATTCAGTCCATTGACTAGACTAATGAAGCTCTTGCTCAAGCTGTTTACCAGCTGATTTTCGTTAACTTATCAACGCGTTCACTACCGAGCCAAGCCTCCTAGGAACAAAGTATGAACGTGAACGCATTCGTGCGTTGCCGGCACAGAACGTGTTAACCAGTTAAGATCGTATATACCTACTAACTGACAAGTTCGCATATTTATTCGTTTTGCTTCATTTAATGATATTTGAATGAAACTTAAAGGTATTTTCAATAATACCCTACATTTTTAGCAATTATAATGCGTTTAATTCAACTATTAATCGTGTTTGCCTTCATTTCCTTACAAAACGAGATATAGGCATGAATTCATTTTAGATCTTTAGTTGTGGCAATATCATCTAATTTTGCATTTTGCCAGACTAACTACCGAAAACGTAATGACAGTATTGAAAAAAAAAAAAACGAAAATCGGTTCATCCGTTTGGGAGCTACGATACCGCAGACAGACACGTTAAACTTATAACACCCCTCTCTTTGAGGAAAATAGTTGAAATCCGCTAAGCCGATTTTGCGTGATGAAGCTACAACGACGCATACAAACATACAAAAAATCCAAAAAAAAATATTTTTCCTTTCTATTAATAACTTCAATGTAAAAGACATTTCATTTTTACAACTATATAATAGTTATAGGATGCGACGTTGCCAGTTAAGCAGGTACAAACTCTCCTAACGCCGAAAAGTATTTTTTAGAGTACAGCTTAATCTGGTAATATCTGAGATCGTACCAAGTAATGGAATTAAATTACGATCATAAACATGACTGTCCAAAAATGGGTCCAATGAAAATTAACGGTCACTTTCATGGATACATTTCTGTTGAAGTGTCTGTAATTTTTTTGTTTCATTTCGTGCTATTTGGTGGAGATCTCGGACTTCTATGAAATAGTTAGAAATCCCATTAAAATCTACAGGCATTTCGTCAAAAAGTTTCCCACGAAAGTGATCCGGAAAAAATGTTTGAGTAATAATGGTTCAAGTTAGCCATCAGGTCTTCTAAAGATGTTCTTTCATTTACTATCTGATGATTCTCATGTTAGGTAAATATATCTATATAACCCTCACAAGTTCCTTATCCTGAACATTGATACAAACTTACACGATCTTCACTCATTATCAAAACACAACAAAACGGGAGTTCCTCGTAACGCGACGTCCGAAACATCGAAGAATTACCTACGAAAAGTAAATAAATAAATCATATTTATACGCCATTAAGCCTCGTTTTTTTGTGTTCCTTATCCTGGTTGGCCAGCAGATCTACCTGAGATGCACCGTTTACTACTTGACGACTCTCATGACTTGTTAAGTAAGCATAGTGACTCACCAGCGAGATGGAAGCTTGGTGAAAAAATCACAAGCCATGGTACTTGGGACGCGCTTCGTTTACTACCGTATGATTCTCGTGACTTAACAGTGAGTTAAATTAAATAAGCATAGTGATGACTCACCAGTGAGGTTCTTGTCCTCGCGGTACGAGATGTGAGCGCGGGAACGCAAATCCCGGAACTTCTTGGCGAGCCCGAAGTCGATCATGTACAGCTTGTTGCAGTGGCGGCCGATGCCCATCAAGAAGTTGTCCGGCTTGATGTCGCGGTGGATGAAGCACTTGCAGTGGATGAACTCCACGCGACCCAGCATTTGGTCTGTGAATTACAAACGGTTAAAGTTTGGGCACAATCATTTAGACAAATTTTCTTGGCTATGGACATATAAGGATTTAACCAGCACCACTTCGAAAGAAGCTTAATGGATCCAGTTGGGGGCATATGCAACCTAGGACTGAATGAATCCCGTATAGACGGACAGACACCATGAGAAACGCTAGTGGTTCCATGCAGATAAGGTTACCAGACGTCAGGAATTTTGACTATTTGTCAGGAATGCGGCCAGAATACGAAAATGTCAAGACTTTGTAATGTTTTATCAAGTCATGTTCTGTACTTCTTTTTAACACTTACAAACTTCTATGAATTATCGTTACTATTTTATATTATCTATAATAAGGTTGTAAAAATGAAATTTCTATTCATTAAAGATATAAAAAAGTGATACTCTATATGAAGGTGACTGATTAAAAAAAATGCTGAAAAAGAACAACCTATTCCGATTTTTTGTACATTCTCTACTCTTCGTGAACTTGCACAAATGTAGACATGCTACGACAGACTCTAGGCGAAACTCATACAATGTTAAATCACAGTTAATTTTTATAATTACGCAGTTAGATGTCAATGTGTAAGATCCAATAAAGAGCAAGTCAAAAATGCATTGGTGTGAGTTTAACTGCTTCTTACACTAGACTAATTATCCTTTACACCCAGTTGTAAGTGGCAGAAAAGAATGAGTAATTATAAAAGGATTTGAGAAGTTTTTGTCGTAATGCAACAGAATTCTTTCAAAGCGTACTTATAGGATGCGGCACAGACTTTACATACTCTAATAATGATACCAACCTGCCAACATAAGCACAGTCTTGATGGTGAACTGACGCGAGCAGAAGTTGAACAGATCCTCGAGGGACGGACCCAGGAGGTCCATCACGAGGATGTTGTGATCTTTTTCGTAGCCGTACCATCTGCGACAAAATAAATCTCATTTTAGCAATATACACATCTTTAATTGTACATCTATACTATTATAAAGTTGTAAAAATGAAATATCTGTACATTGAAGATATTTAAAAAATATATATTGTAAGGGACTATTGGAGGTCACTGCATTGTTTTTTTTTTTATGTGTCGTTATAGCTTCATCACGCCTAATCGGCTAAACAGATTGGTACATGGGTAGCTGGGTATCCACTATCCACAGGTGCTTATAGGATACCGTCTACCCCGACTATGCTGAAGAAAAAACGAGGGGTTATGACTTTTTGTGCTCCGGGAACAAAGTTGCGGGCAGCGAATCATTGAAAAACCCCCAACGCATCTAGAAAAAAGTTGATATTTCTCAAATGACTGAACCTTATTCTTGGAACTATGGCTAAGAACACTCTTGATGAAGTCACCTTTCACACAAACTAATCTTAATCCAAATCGGTCCCTCTGTTTAGGAGCTACAATGCCAAAGACAGACACGCAGATACACACGTTAAACTTATAACACCCCCTTTTTCCGTTGGGTGTTAAAAATAATTTATCTGAAGATGGCTGAATGAAAATGACTCAAATAAGCTGTTGTTAAAGGTCACTGAAAGTAAACATACTTATATTTTTTATATGTCTATGGTCATGTTTATACGTTTGAAGTATCATCGCAACTTATCATAATAAAAACATTTTTAGCATAGCTGTACTGTTTTCTTCCTCACAGATATAGTTGCAAGCAACTTGTAGTGTCAAATAAAGGTGGATTTACGTGTGAGTATGTACTCAATGCAAACAAACAACAGAGTAAATTATCACTTACAACTATGAATTTGATTGATCTCCATAATTTCCCATGCAGATTTTGAAAGTGAAACCTAACCTTGTCATATTTTCCTACATTTCCAAAGTTTTATCATAACTTATAGTGTAAAAATCTTCATTTAGTATAATATAATAGGTATTAGAAATGTTTTATTACTAGAAGCCCATGAATGTATTTTCTATAACTAACACCCTACTTATCAACTCTTTTGAAATGAATGAACGCCACAAATTATTGGCACAATGTCGTGCACTGGGACAGCTTAAATTACTTGGTAAACCAAGCCAAACATACAAATTTCTGAACGATGTAAATATAATAGTGAATTGTTTGACAAGGGGCTAAAATAAGCCATTATGACACGAAGCGATTGTCTGAGTCTCATAATAGCTTTTAGCCACGTGTTAAACACTCTGCTTTTCACTTCGACTGCAAGAAAATAAAAAAGACTTCATCATCATCATATCAGCCCTTTATCGCCCACTGCTGAGCATAGGCCTCTCTTCGTGCACACCACCTATCCCGGTCCTGAGCCAATCTCATCCAGGAGTGACCCGCAATCTTACGAATGTCGTCCACCCTACGAGCCAACGGACGCCAGGCACTTCTCTCGTCTGAAAGCGGCCACCATTCCGTTAACATTTTCGCCCACCTGCCATCACTCTGCCTAGCTACGTGAAACTCAAAAAGACTTAACACTAAAATTGTATATTTCATGAAAAATAAAAAGTACAGTTTGAGCAATTCTTACTAATAATGGTCATAGACAATTTTTACTTTTTAATGTGAAGGGCTGCAATACGATCAGAAATTTTGGCCAATCTGATGAGGTTGGTTTGTTTGTTTTTAATTATTCGTAAGTAGTATGTAGCTGGCCGCAAGTTTTTTTTTTCAGTTTCATAGAAATTTGTATGGGATTATATGGCTTCCTTTTAAACCCTAGGGGCTAAATGTACTATTTTAGTCTCGCTTCGCGAAGCTAATGTGACCTACTTTTTGAGCAGGAGAATCGAAAATATCTTTATTTTCAACCTCTAATAGTTTATAAGGTTAGATTAAAGTATTTAATATAATGTATACACTGATTTTTAATTCAAAACACAAAATCTAACGTCAACGGGCGTATATTCGCCGTGGTTACTGCATGTTGATTTTTAAATTTTTATTTTTATCAATAGAACTTACCCTAATATTACTAGTTACAAGAGTTTATTGTTTTTGTGAAATAATATTTATTTATTGAAATAAACAAGATAGGAACTGACAGATTTTGGTCTTGAATAAAAAACCGGCCAAGAGCATGTCGGACCATGCTCAATGTAGGGATCCGCAGCCGTTTATACAAAAAAAGCACTACAGATGACAAAAATACGATATGAAAAAAACACTAACGAACGAGCGTATCTCCCTGGCACTTACGTCCTTTAGCTGAGAAGCGCAGTTTTTTGGCAATAACTTAAAAACGGTATGTCCGATCGTGTTGAAAACAATTTTCGTTGGAAGTATTTATTAAGTTTTATATTTGTAAATGTTTTCATATTTTTGAACATACCGTTTAGAAAATAGAGGGGGGGACTCAATTATTGCTATATTTCGGAGCGAATATTTTCGAAAATATTCACTATATAAAAAATGTTTTATAAACATCAAAGTGTTTTTAGAAGATCTTTCAAATGATGTGCCACACAATGATATTTGCTGAATTTTTTATTTTCAGTTTCGGTTACATGTATGGAGTGCCCCCACTAGTAATATATATATTTTTAATTTAACTATCAAACTAAGTAGCGGCTTACACAAGACATCTATATTCCAAATTTCATAAGTGTACGTCTTATAGTTTATGAGTAAAATGCCTGTGACATACGGACGGACGGACAGACATGATGAGACTATAAGGGTTCCGTTTTTGCCATTTTGGCTACGGAACCCTAAAAATCAGAGGATCTCTGTCTAAAAGCTACCTGCTGAAAATACGTTAAATACACGAACGAATGAAAACGCAGTGACGTGAATATGCGTCAAAGCTGTTAAGCTACAATATAGACACAAAACTGCGTACCTACACGCAGTGTTGTGTCTATTGCGTCACGTTTTGTCCTTATATTGAGTAGGATAAACGCACCGTCAGTAATTTCTAAAGGAAGGTATTCGTACTAAAAGTCGTGAGGCATAAGACACGGCGTGTACGGTACTGAAACGTATTCTAAGCAACAAACCTTGTCAGTAATTAAATTTGGAAAACAAGTCGTTAATTAGATGAGGCAAATGTTTTGTTTTTCACTAATGGACCTATAATAACTATGCATTACTAATAGCACTATCTAATGACCTATGCGTTTGATTGATAACCTGTTTAATAGCCGCATCGGAATATTGCTTCGAAAGTTCATTTATTTATTATCATATATCTAGTTATTCATTATGTCAACTATTGTTACTGATTCTGTTCTTTGTTATGACGTAAACAGTTAATGTACGCTCTTATTCGGCTGCATGATAAAGTTCATTATTAATTGTTAATTTGATGTTTATTTATTTATTTAAATCTTTATTGCACAAAAGAAAACTTGGCATTCTGTTGATAACATCATACAAATACATAAAACAGTAAATGCGCCATCGTTTGTAGCGGCAGCCTATAGTGTCCTTACTTGCTAAGTATACTTGGGCATATGGGCATGAAATTTTAGTTGTGTGGTAATTACCAATTTTTTGACATTGCATGATGGGTTAAGCCTTAAGGCATCTGTCTATTCTCTTTTTGTTAAACAAATAATTGTAGAAGGCATCTGACGGTTAGTGGACTGAGGTCCATGCAGAAATCCGCGATAAACGAATTTAACCTTTTGAACGCCACATCTAAATGTAAAAGTTGTCAACTCAGACGCCACGCCATCTTGACGCCAACATGAACTTGAAATTTACGCGAATGCACGTAGGTCGCTATTTCACTGACACATTCGACGGGTATAGCCGACATTGGCGTCTGGGGCACGGTTTTCCGTTGTCGGCCACAGCCGACTGTGGCGTTCAAAGGGTTAAGGCGGACTAAGTCGCGGGCAGAAGCTAGTATAATACTATAAGACTCACCTTATGTGTGGTATCCCAATGCCCCCTTGGAGCATCTTATACACTCTACTTTCATAGAGAAGTTGGGGGTGCCGCGCCTTTATTGATTCTACCTTTACTGCTACCTCCTGCAACAAATAAACATATATTAACTCATATACGCCCATTGGTCTCATTCAGGGACAGTCTTATTTATGGTCGTAATTTACTCCATTGCTTGGTACAAACGAGATATCACCAAATTTAGCAGTACTCCAAAAAGTACTATAATTTTTATTCATATATTGTGTTTGAAACCATTCATTTAACAATAACAATAATTATAGCTACGCCTCAGATACAGCCCCCATATGTCAACGAATTATTACTGTTGGGTGAGTAGAGCAGAGAGCTCAAATAGATTTAACGTTTATAGCGCCAATCAGCAAAGTAATAAAAAGTGACTCAGACACCACAGCAATAAAACAAACTGAAACTTCAAAAAAGTTTGTGATTGCAGGAAAAGATAGTGATATATTATATTCGGCCAGGGTGGACAGACCATTCTCTCATACATGAGGCCTAAGCACGCAGTGGGATGTATAGGCTGATGATGATGATTAAGTCTTGGATTAATGAAGATTGAAAGAGATTTGATGATGATGATTAGCACGAATTTTCTTTGGCGCTCAAAAGGTTAATATGGAGACTGTATGACTGATTAATGTGTCGGTCAATTTGATAAAATACTTTAGCTATCAATTATTTTCTTTCTTACTTTTTGAATGAATAGTCTATTAAACTTTTAGCTAAGCTTAAGAGTGTACTTAAACATAGGCACCTAATTCTGAAAATGTGTGTCAAGTTTGCCCTTCTTTTTTTATCCAGGAACAAAAAGTAATATCACAGACTATTAAAACAAGATGACTGTCAGTCACCATACAAAAAGCCTTTCCCCAATAATTACATAACCATCTATGTTTAAGAATTTTCAATTATTCAACATTAGTAAAACCTTAATCAGTGTTGGATTACATCAGTTTAAGAAGTTTGGTGCAGGTGCCAAGCTGAATAAGAGATGGTCCATGTTAGGAACAGTGGTTTCCATAGACATATCTATTAAGTACAGCTTTATGTTTTACTATAACAGAACAAACTTAACATACAACCCTACAACAATATATGACTACCTAACAAACCAAAAACTATTATCACTTAAAATATTTCATGGGTTAACAAACTTTTTCTTGTAATTCTGTCTCGTAATTCTCAACAGAGACAACAGTGACAGAGTTATTTCCAAAAATGATAATAATCAATGCTATTCTTGAGGAGATGAGGCCCTTCAAACATGGACCTTTATTGGCTAGATTATATTTTTGTTGTTTTTATATTGTAAAAAATCATAGATTTAACATGTGAACTGCTGGTAACGCATGTTTAAATCCATACAAGTTTATTAGTATGAGGAGTGGCTCTGCAGTAAAGAGGGACTCTGGAGACGAGACCATGGCAACGAGGTACAGTATGATTACTTTGAGTTTACCACTGACATATGCTTTTATTCCATTGGATATTCGATTTTAACAGTAATGTAAAAGAGTTTATATTACTTACACACAGTCTAAATGTTGTTTGTTTGTAATAGAAACTCTTTTGTACTAGTGTTAGTGTTAAAGTCGAATAAAAGCATATGTCAGTGGTAAACTCAAAGTAATCATACTGTACATAAAAAGTTGATTGACCCAATAAACGGCAACATGTAATTTACAAGTTGTATGACATAAATGTTGTGACAAATCACTCACTGAATATCAAAGTGCCACTATACAAAATCTAAAATCATTAAAGTAATGATGTTCTGCTGTGTTTTTTAATTTGTAGTGTCACTTTAATTTTCAAAGAGTGAAATGTAAATGTTGAATAGGTCCACAAAGATCATGATAATGACACATCATATAAGGCTTTACATTTTCACAGAACTTGTTTATTTTCTCTTATTTTTGCATGAAACAAAAGGATAAATATGTATTCTGTATTCAAGAACCAGAACAGAAGTTTACGACAGGATATAATCAACTTACTAACCAATGATTCATGGAATTGTGGGGACTGTACATAACAAAAATTGGTCTTAAACTGACTAAGCATGAAAACCAATTGCCCAGTTGTTGAGGAAAAAGAGACTCACTAAGTATAACATGGGTGTTATAGCAGCACCTGTTATATTATTTTTTTTGTTTTTATGAAACAAAAAGGATCCAATACTAATATTTGGCAAATAAACACTCTAAATGCCACTACAGCAGATTTGGTGTTTCATGAGTCAAATGTGTGGTGATTTTAAGGGCTATAATATGATATATAAGTTATGGAGCTTTATTGGGTAATAAATTGAATATTATTCATAGTGAATTGGGCATCCCCACAGACATTATGACTCATAATAATAAACTAAGTGACAGGACGAGTATCAAAGAACCATGCACAACTCAGTTTATTAGTAAGATAAATACATTTTTGATAATTTCGTACTGACAGCATGAAATACCGAAAATGCCACGGCAAAATTCGAAATCCTTTAAAATCAAGGCCATTCGGCCATGACGACACGTTTGGCTCAGTGGGTTGTACAACGGCCTACGAAGCTGACGGTCCTGGGTTCGAATCCCGGCCAGGGCAAGTGTTTGTGTGATGAGCACGAATATTTGTTCCTGGGTCTTGGATGTTTTCTATGTATTTAAGTATTATAATTTATCTATTTATTATGTATATCGTCGCCTAGTACCCATAGTACAAGCTTTGCTTAGTTTGGGACTAGGTCGATTTGTGTAAGATTGTCCCTGATATTTATTTATTTATTATTATTTATTCTTGTGCAGATTGTGACCCAATTCACTGGCAAACTCGGATTGCACAATACCAGCACGAAACCTAACTCAAGCTTTCTGTTTTGCTGTGTACATGACAAAACATGTTTTGTGGATGACTAACACTGAAAATACCATTAGTTATGAGTGAAACATTATGATTATTGTGGTAATCGTGTTACGAACACAGTCATTATTGATGACAAAGGACTTTCCGTGTGGTTTCGATCGAATAGGCTGTGGGCATTATAAGGTAGCCCAAATAAGTTACGTAAATCAACCGCGGACGACGCAGATGTAGACCACAAACGACATCAGCATGACTTCAAATTACTCAAAAACACCCAGTAAATACGCCAAGAATACGCCCAACCCGCCATCTTCAAGAACAAATCCCCAAAATACTAACAGCCTGACATAAAAGATAGCAAAGTACGAAGGACATTAACACAGTATAAAACTTAAAAAATTACCTCTCCATCATTGATATTTATAGCTAAAAATATGTCTCCGAAGCTTCCACCTCCGATTTTCCGAACGACGTTGTATTTATTAGCTATAATTACATGTTTCCTGGCTATCAACATGCGTTCGAAGGTAGCCATTTTCTTTTGCCTTCATCACTCGTAGTCACTAAATTTATAAAAGGTCCATCGCACCGAGCAGATTTGTCACAACACTTTTGTAATTTAGGATTTACACCTATTGAAAAACACAATAAGACGTAGAAATACTAGGAATAACTGCATGAAATCATTTTTAATCGAAGTCTAAAGACAATTTCGTCAGCCTATCTTAAGTGACGTCACAATGGCAGTGATGCCAGCTACAAGAGAAGCAAATAATCTACCTGTATTAACAATGATGCCATACAAATGGCAAGAATAAACTACCATTTTTGGTAGATTTTAATTACCTTCTAGTAAAATACAGGCATTTCCCCTCAATGATATCATGAGTGGAAAAATTTATTAATTTACTAAAATGAAGAAAAGAAAAATCAAATATAAAAATATTTTACCAATCCTTATTTGAGTCGAATGTTTCTTAATATTTATTTACGTTATTCTGCATCTCTCACAATAATGTTTGTAAGAAAGAAACAAACTTTTGAAACCTACCTATTAGAGACTAAGGTGAGATACACAGTCGTTAATACGAGAAGGATTGCAACACTTTCAGAATAACTTTAATGTATGTAGGCAAGCATCAAGTTACACGCTCGGCGCAAGAAATCGTGAAGGAGTCATGCCGTACCTTTTCAACCTCAGATGTATAAAAAGGACGGCGTGTATGTCCTGTGTGTTCGGGCAGAGTAATGTTTTAGATTACATAGCTTCAAGATAGATATATTTCCTGTTGGAAAAGCTTATCACAATTTTAACTTGATAAGATAACAATATAATAATATAATTCTAACTATAAAGCAAATAATAATAATTTAAAACTGATATTCAGTACATTCAACAAAAGAAGGAATAGAAATTGTAGATAAATGATTGCAGCATAGGAGCATACATCCTGAAAGTGGGTCACAGATCCACTGATGCATTGTAATACTTTTTTTATCCTCATAAATAGAGCAAAGAATTTAGCTGGCGTAAAAACTTAATAGGTCTGGTATTCTTCATGTGTTATGAGTATCTTGTGAAACAACTATTGTGTAGGCATATGCATAGCTTTACTGGCAGCAAACAAGCCTACAGGGATAGCGATTCTGAATATGATCAATTGTAAGGGCAATAATTTGTGTGATCATAAGTATTTGTATATACAGAAAACTGAAAAACAAACATATTGCAACATTGTCGAGACATTGAATTATATGCCTTGTAAAATGAGTTAAATGGGTATATTACTACACGCAACAAAGCTGTTGTTTATCCTATTTCTCTATTCCACCACAATATGTGGTCCATAGATTAGGAAAAACTACACCAAGCAATATTGGTTTATAATCTGACAAATTTTGCTTAGATTTCTTCCCTTGGTCATTCTTAAAAATTCAATTTGTTTAACAACTCGAATGCTTTCTGCAACTGTAGTAGCATGTCATCATTCTTATTTCAAATAAAAAACACAATGAGTGGTTATGCATTATTTAATTATGTTTTTTCAGCAGTCAGCTGCATAATTTGGTTTGTAGCCCCAAATTTTTATCAATATTTAAACTTTTCACCGCTTTCATAAATATGTTCAAATGAAAAACATTATCAGTCTCACAGATAGTAGTAGTAGTGACATGGTAGGCATGACAGGCCGAAAGCACACAAAACACTTCAGGTGGTCTTGGCATTCAAGGGGTTACATGGTTTCTTTCTGAGGTGCTTAGAAATTATATGGGTGAGAATTAAAAAAGTGTACCATAAACACATTTTTTCTTTCCGTATATTGTTTTTTGGGCTTATCTTACTCATAATAATTATTACTGTATGCTCGCAAAGGACAGCTGTTGATACAAATCACATGTTACCATCCTCTGTGAACAATATATTTTTCTATTCTATTCTACAATAATTAATATACAAAATGGATACACTTAATTGGAATGAAATGCTAGTTTTTGTATTGTCTCAAAACTTCATAACAAAATACATACAACCAAAACTACAGTCAGTTCAGACTTTATGGACAAACTGTTATGAATACAGTATAACATCTGAATTTGTAACTATTTAATGTTGGCAAACAGCTCAACAAGTAACTATTTGTAAGTAGCAACCTTTTCAAACATTTTAAGGCAATAATTAAACAACCATGTTATAAGGTTACTAACTGATGAATGAATACAGTTACATTCACTGTTCCATGTCATATAAAGGTTCAACAAAATAGACAAATACAGATCTTAGAACAATCAAGTGTTTTATAATGCTCTGAATGACCAGTTTTTGTTCATTTTCCGAGAGATTGAGAAAGTTGTCTCGTGCATCTGAATAAATAACATAGTGTAGGTAGAAACAGAGAATTTATGCAAATGCCAAGTAAAAAGTGCATCCATCAACATATGGCTAATCGAGTGGTCACATGAGCTTGTGAAGAATAAATGTGTTTCATTTGACACCTACAGATATCATTATTTTGTTTTTCAAGCGTTTGCTAACTAAGGTTTTCTACGATCCCCCCTCCCACTACGCCAAGGTAAACGCGATCTATGACGCGTGGATGCTTAAAGTATGTTTCAGAGGACTGTTTAAACATGATGAATAGATTAATTTACCTCGCCATTCGCGATGTTGATCGCCAAATAAATGTCACCAAATGATCCACCGCCGATTCTTCTCACGACCTTATATTTTCCAGTAATCAATATTTCCTTCCTTGAGAGCATGAAAGACATCTTGAAGGTTTTTTTTGCTTTCGACTGTTAAAGCACAATATTTATATTTCGATTCCACAAAATTACGCAATGTCGCAATAAAAACAACGATAGAATTCCGAGCTACATTTTACGATACTGTGACGGAATCCATGGATGAATGGACGTCGCGGTACGTTCTGAATCATTGCCGTGCGCACAACAAATTTATTGATTCCGTTCAACAATTACTTTTAAAAATACAAAACTGTACCAAAACTTTAATTAATTGAAAATCTAATTGAATTCCATCAAGTAATCAAATTTCATGAGCCACATTTATAATTAACAACGTTGAATACACATCATAAACAGAAAATGTTAAGCCCTTCGTAATAAAGAAAACAAATAAAGTCTCTGAGCGTGCCAATTCTATAATGTTGCCAGTGTAAAAGTGACCTAGTTACATATGTTTTGGTAGAAAATAAATTAAATAGAGAATTATTATTCACTTGCTGAATAAATAAAAATAGGGATGTTAATGTATTCAAATAAAAATATTTTTTTATGCGAAATGGTAATTTCTATGACAGAAATCCTACAAAACAATTCAGACTTCGATACATTATGTAGCTTGTTTTATGATTTATGTATGAGCCTTTAAAGTTGGATGGGAAAGTCCATTTTAAAAGTATAAAAATATTGATATATACTATTTTAAAGCGACGCAACGTGTGCTGACACGTATGCGCTGTCCCACATCCAGGCGACCCACACGCAGGCTGGCACTGCGGCTGACCACTGACCAGGCCCAAGCCATCAAGCGTCGCAAATACTCGTCGTTACTTAACAACTACGAGTGGCGCTTGCAGTAGAAATATTGGGCCCTTGGTCAGCTGACATGAAGTCTTTTATCAAACCTAAACTACACCGCTGATCGATGCCTCAGGGGACCCGAGAGCTGGCGCTTACCTCTACCAAAGGATCGCCCTCACGATTCAGAGGTAACGCGGCCGGCATAATAGACACTATGCCGCAGGCGGACCTCCTGGAAGGGGTGTTCTTTTTATGATTCTCTATTTTTATTTTCTACTTTTAATTTACTTTAGTTTATGTTCATTTTATTTCCTTATTCCAATTATTTATTAAACTGTAAACACATTATTAAAGTTGTAAAAATTAAATGTCTGCACATTGTACATTAAAGATATTTTAAAAAAAAACTTTGTTACGGAATATTTGGATATCCATGAATCGAAAAAATATTTGCTTTTATTTTTTTTGTATGTCCCGCCAAATCGGCTAAACGGATTTCAACTATTTTTGGGTATCTGGGTATCCACAGATGGTGATTTTTTTCCACTCCGCTGGTAACGTTGGCGTCTTCTAGTAACTAATACCATTGAATAAATAAATACTAGGGACAATCTTGTACAAATCGACCTAGTCCCAAACTAAGCACAGCTTGTACTATGGCTACTAGGCGACGATATACATAATAATTATATAGATAAATTATAATCCATACTAATCCATACTATCCATACTAATATTATAAATGCGAAAGTGTATCTGTCTGTCTGTCTGTCTGCTACCTCTTCACGCTTAAACCGCTGAACCCATTTGGATGAAATTTGGTATGGAGATAGTTTGAGTCCCGCGGAAGGACATAGGCTACTTTTTATCTCGGAAAAATACTCTTATTCGCGATAAACGAATTTAAGGCGGACGAAGTCGCGGGCAGAAGCTAGTACTTAACTACATAGAACATATCTAAGACCCAGGAACAAACATTCGTCTCTCTCATCACACAAACACTTGCCCTGACCAGGATTTGAACCCGGGACCGCTACCTCCGTAGGTCGTTGTGCAAGCCACTGAGGCAAACGTGTCGTCAAAACCTATTGGTTTTTTCGTTTATTACCCATGAAATGTATGGTAACTTCTATTATGCAACCGTTTCGATAAACGCATGTTTTAACATAGCTGGAGAACAAAATTCTTAAGTTCCCCATACAGCGTTACACGTTCCTAGCTTCAGTATGAATCTCGGGGAGTCTTTTTGAGAGTGAAGTTGTATTGTCACGAGTATTTCTATTATTGAAAGGCCCTTCTATAACATAACACAGAAAAAAGTTGTCAACATCTCTTTTATGTTCAATGTTTTGAACATCCCTTTTATGTTCAATGTTTTGAACATCCCTTTTATGTTCAACTAAAAGATGCCCGCAACTTCGTTTTTTCTACGAGCTACGGATCGAAGGTCATTCAGAGCTGGGAGCCCCTTAACTGTGACTTTGCCCGTAGTAAGAGGTGTAAGAGGCGGGGGGCGGGGTGAGAAAGGAGTAGGACGCCTTCCGCCCGCTGCCAAGGCCAACAAATCCTCGGAAGCAATCAAACCAAGAAGCCAACAAACACACTGTCGCATTTATAATATTAAGGAAGGTTGCGGGCGCAACTTCGTTCGTGGAGGAGAAAAATGTCATAACCCTCTTTTTTTCTTCAACGAGGCGGGTAAAAAGTATCCTATAACCATCTGTGGATGACCCGTGCCAAAAATGGAAATGAAATCCAATCAGCCGTTGCCGTTTCGACGTGATTGAAGTCTTATTATTAAAACATTTTGCAAAAAGCAAGACAGGATAAACACAAGGACATCACTCGATAACACATTACTGTAACAGTGACAGAATGAATTTCGACAAATAACGAGTGTATTGACAAAGCAACAGCTAATCACAGCAGAGAAAAACGTCAGTCAACATTAAAAACAACATGGCGCTAACGTACGCGTTTTGTTATACGAAAATTACCAGCTGTGTTTGGCACAGACTTCAAAAGATGATTCAAATGTGATCCGTACCGTACATAAAAGCTTATTTTTGGCTTTTTAGTTTATTTTGAAGTCGGTTCTTTTTTTAATAAAAACATTTTTTTCCTGTTAGTTTACGTTAAGTGTACTCATAAGCTACAAATATCATATTTTTATATCGAATCATTTTTTAGATCTCATTTTGTAAACACCCGACGTGACATTTGCACAGATTAAGCGCCTGAATACAATTTGACTTTGGTCTACATATTAGTAAGAAAAATTATAAAGTTAGCTGTCAAAGTCAGTCATGTTTTTTTTTTGACCTTTTGTTTGATTAGGACGGTGTTCGGGAAAAACTTAAAATAACAAATTGTAACTATACTAACATAGTATAAGACTTACTAACATTATATGTATGTAAAACCGTCTGGAATATATATATATATATATATACATAATGTATTATTATTATTCTCTTTAGTAATTTATTTTCTTAAGTTAGGCATTTTTCAAATCCCTTCTCGCCAAAATGTTTAATAGCCTGTACTGGCTTTGCTTAGATTCGATACCAGTAATATCACGTTACATCACTAAAGAGTGATTTATTTTTGACAAGTCAATAAATTGCAACTCTTATATGGGGCAATTTATTATCTTTCACTGATATTTTTTTTTGCAGAAAGTACTAAGACAATATTTTTTTATATTACACAATATTTTTTGGGTCAAGAAAAATGGAACTCTTATATAAAAATATAAATTTTCTTGAGCCGACATTGTACGGATTAAATTAGTAAAGATATTTTCCTTCCAATTTGAGAGCAGAACTATCGGTTTAAGAAACAGAATATATATAATAAATAATCAGAAGTTCTTCATCGAAGACACTTGTAACATATGCACGATTGGAATCAAGAATTTGAATCAATTCAACGAAGATTTTAATGTCTTTGCTCAAAGCCATGTCACATTTGATGTAGAAAAGGAGAGCTTAAACTGAAATAGCCACTTAAGTTACATGAAAAAATCTAGTTCTTAAACGAAATGTACACGCTCTTTGTTGAAGAAAATGTTGTATAGTTCTAAGACCATATAGGCAACTGAATCTAAGATCTTTAAAAAATTACACATCTTTACTCAAGAAAATATTTTCTTAAATTAAGAATTAAATTATTTTGTGTCAAGAATGAAGACCGCGTTGTGTTAATAATTTAAAATCTCATTTTAAAACAGTTATTTCATCTATCCAAAGAAAAAGACTTCCGGTTAAAGAAATATTGGTTTAAGTTAAAATTAAATTTGCGTTTAAGTGAAGATATTTATTTTGAACTAAAAAAAGAAATAATCTTGTTTAAATAAATATTTATATTGCACCAAAATATTATAGATTACTCAAATGAAAATCTCCATATTGTCTTTTTTTAAGAATATGCTCTTGAAACAATACGTTTTTGTATTTCTAGATTAAGAAAACTAGACGTTTTTAAGTGGAGAATCTTAGTTCTGATGAAGGAAATAAAAACTTGTCAGGAGAAAATATTTACAAGATAATATAATTTCTCGGGTTGAGAATATCCTCAAGTCTTTTTTATCAGTGTACAAACATGCAAAAAATCAATTCAGTGACTTTCAAATAGTCCGTACAGTTTTTTAGGGATCCGTACCCAAAGTGTAAAACGGGACCCAATTACTACAACTCCGCTGCCCGTGCGTCTGTCTGTCCGACTGTCACCAGGCTGTATCTCATGAACCGTGATAGTTATTTGAAAATTTCACAGATAATGTATTTCTGTTGCCGCTATAACAACAAATACTAAAACCAGATTTTTTTTATGTCTATCTCTCTATGTCAGTAACCAATATAAAATGTCCGAACACCGCGTACATTATACTTAAGAGTAGGGCTCTGCTAACACTGGATTTTCATAGATACGGGCGTTCGTAGCGTACCTATATTTTGTACGGAACCCTTGGTGCGCGAGTCCGACTCGCACTTGGCCGGTTTTTTTTAAATATCTTGTACAGACATTTCATTTTTACTTTATAATAAGTAGTATAGAAGTAAGAATAATCGATTATGTCACGTCACAGTCCGCCCTAATCTCGTGCAACTGTGATATTTGATAATAGGGACGATAACTAAATTGTAATAACTAGTCCTTCATAATAGATTATTAAAAATTATTAGAGACGTATATTTCCTTTTTTTACGGCATCAAAAAATAAAGGCGATACATTGAACCAAAATGTAGCGTGACGTCACTCCTAAGTACAAATTGTACCTAAGAGTGACGTTATTCGGGCGGTTCAACTGCCTCTCTTTTGTAAACACATTTTTGTTTAGATTCACTTCGTCCACATTCCCATTTTGTTAACTTCCTAGCGATCCCATTTCGTCCAGTGTCCTTCAATGTCGTCCAATGGTCCACATCCTATATCGCACCCTTTCCCATCTCGTCCACTTTCCCCAATCCCAACGTGCTCACTTTGAGTTAAGGTAAGACGCAGTGCGCAAGGCCCACGGAATGTGGAGGTCGGTTGAACCGGTTCAACCCGACTCGGGGCGTGGTAGAGAAAGAAAAGATCGGATATAGGGAAGAATAAGAAACAACGGACTAAGACTGACACCGAAATAAAGTCAAGAATGGAAAAAAAACCAAGTGCGAGTCCGTCCGTCTCGCGCACCGAGTGTTCCGTACAAATTTTCACTTACCCTACCATTTTCTTCTGTGTCCGCGATTATTACTCATTGAAATAAAACAATTTAACGGATTATATCGTGTTCTCATTTGAGTTCCCGACGTTTCGGAAGCTTTTCAGCTTTCCATGGTCACGGGTGGACTGAGAAAAGATATATTTTCCTCTGTCAAAGTTACAATTTGTGCACACTAACCATTTTTGAAAAAACAAAAAAAAATTGTTTACGTTGGGAACTCAAAAGAGATATACGCGATATAATCCGTTAAATTGTTTTATTACCCTACCATTATTATATTACCCGGTTCCAGTTGAGTTAAGTTTGCACCTGATATCTATAGCATTGCATACAAATGAGGTGCAAACTTAACGCAACCGGGCTGTCTAAATATGTCTTGAAAAATACTATATTTTTTATGATTTAATTACAAATGAATAGTTTTCAGATTTTTGTATGTATTTGTAGTATGTCACGACATTATTTGCCAAATTTCATAGTTCTATGTCAACGGGAAGTACCCTATCATTTTGATTCCCTTGAGTGTCGAAATATACGTTTTTAAATGGCCGTATCTTTTTTTTACGTTAATGTAGAAGTTTGATTTTTTCACAGCTTCAAGGGACCGTAGTATATGGTGTTAATTTCAACTCGATACCTCCGCGCGTTCTCGAGTTAAAGGGTCCGTCTGTCTGAAGACAGACGAACGGACGACGGACAGACGGACAAGAAAGTGATCCTATGAGGATTCCGTTTTTTCAGATTGAGGTACGCAACCCTAAAAACAGCGTATTATAAAAGACGTTTTTTGAGACGCGCGAACAAAGAGAGCACCGAAAGGGGCTAGGGCTGGTGCTGGTTGCACTTGCAAAACAAGTAGCACAAATATCTAAGACTAATGAATTTTCTTCCTGTTCCGATTGATACATATTATGCACATTACTAGCTGACAGTGGCGTACGGTCCATATAGACATAAAGAGACACTGGCTATAGGCATGGCGTCACTCATTTTCAGATAGCTGACTAACAGGAGGGCTACTCTGAAATTCGATATTCGAAGTTCGTATCGCGCCTACCCTCTCGTTCTCATGTTCACCTGTATTTGAGTGAGCGAGATGGCGCGACACGAACTTCAAATATCGAATTCTAGAGTAGCCCCTCAGTATTTAAAGAAAAAACGAGCCAAATTGGCTCCGGCTTCTCTATAGATAATTTTTGACACCACGCCACTGCTGCGCCTACCCTGAATGAGCATGGCTCCATACAGGCACAGAGAAACTGCTTACACTGAAGCCCTGCACGCACATGGCTCCGTATACTTAGGCACAGAAAAACTGCTTACCTTCAAGCGTTCAAGTATTACGTAACGAATTTGGGGGGAGGGGGGAGTCTTGTTAAACGTTATGACGCGTTACAGGGGCGGGAGGAGTGGGGGGGGGGGGTGAACTGCGCGTTAAATAACATCGTTTTTTTTCCACCCTTCAGAACGGTCGCGTACAGAGATTCTCCCACGCATTTTTTAATTTTTTCTCAAAATTTCAATTGGATTGACCATTTTAGGTAAAAATGGTCACTTGATGGTCACGTAACGTTTTACTGGGGGAGGGGGGGTACAGAAAAACGTTACGGTAAAAATTGCGTTACGTAATACTTGAACGCTCCCTGTTCAACAACCCTGTGCACGCAAGTGGAATGGCTTCACATGTAGAAATTATTCTTCTCTTCTTTACCTCCTACTTGTGTTCAATTGGTTTTTATTGTTCCTCAAAGCAAATCACTAATCAACTAATCAACCATACTTTGGAGCCATGTTGATAGCACTTACTGATTCAACATAAAACAACAAGGTTTTCTATCGAAATTTGTAAAAAATGTTACTTGTAAATCAATATAAACCGGCCCCAGATCTAACCAGATCTGGGGCATGTTTCACAAAAGCTACAAGCTTTTCAAGCAACCACATAAGCAATCTTGAATGGGGAATGAATGAAAATTTTCAAAAATCTTGAAATTTTTTTTATAGGTAGGAATAAGTCTCCTTATCGTCAAAAAAAAATACAGATTTTTCTGTGGCTTAGAAAATAATAAAAAGATGAAAAGGTGTTGGTGGGCCTATATGACAGCTTATACAGTACGGCAAATATGCACTATTGACGTTTTTGATAAAAATGTCTGTAAATGTACTGTCATCCATTTCCCATTACAAATGGATGTCTCTTTTTAATACGTATTTCGGAACGAGATTTCCGCTTGTATTGTAGTTACAAGCTTCTGTGAAATGGGCCCCTGACTGATCAACACTTTGAAATGGTTTCGTAAAGGCTACTAGACAAAAAGGTCTACATTTGGAAACTATACAATTTGCAGATCTGACTCTATTATTTGGGACAATGAGGGTTTTCTCAAATGGAAATATCACCAGATGGCGCCACCGTGACGTAAGGTCTAACTTACAAGAAGTGTCAACATCCACCAATCACAGCACAAGATTTTGACACTTCTTGTCAATTAGACCTTATGTCTCGGTGGCGTCAACTGGTGATATTTCCATTTGAGAAAACCCTCATTGATATGGAAACCTTGCACACAGAAACTGAATGCCAAATTCTGGTCATTAATAAGTATTTTTTTATCAACCTAAAGCAGGGGTCGGCAACCTGCGTCTCTTTGGATGTGACGCTGCGGCTCAATAGATTTTTTTTTTATCAAAATGTACTAGATATTTATTGTTGGCAAGAAAACTTTTTGTGGCTCTTTACAAACTTTGATATTTTGTGAATTGTAATTTTTGACTATTCTGACTCAAAAGGTTGCTGTCCCCTGACCTAAACTCAGATATTTTATTCAAGACCAAAATCTGACAGTTCTCATCTCAATGATTTAAACAAATAAGCATTATTTCATAAAAACATGAATGAGAAATCGTGCGACCAGTAATATTAGGGTAATTTTTATTGATAAAAATTTTGTCAATGAAACCGGTATGCAGTGATCACAGCGAAAGTGCGCCCGTTGACGTTAAATTTTGGTCTTGAATTAAAAATCAGAGTATAGAGGATGTTGTTTACTCAAATAGTGTAATAATGTTTGAGATTATCTTAAATCTAAGTGGAGTATGCTTCTATCATAAAACTAAAACCTAAGTCTAAACCTACTCTTTAAGGTAAGTTGGGCAAAGTGTGCCTACCAACTCGTAAATAACAAAAACTGTTTATAGGTACTAGTAATGACATCATACATCGATGCAACAAACTAAATCACAGTTCTTGGTAATAGTCACAGATCTGTTACTATTACCAATAACTATAATATACATATATAGATGCACTATAGTAGTATTTTAACCCCGAGTATGCTTAGCCACATATCCACGCAGAGCATTTAATAAACTGTTAAAGTTTCATTTAACTTCCATTTGGCTGCCACATTTTTGACGAAGCATTCAAGGGGTACATGATGTCAATACAGATATATAATTTGGATGATCCAATTTAAAGCAGAACAGAGTCATTTGTGGTATCATCACATAAAGAGCCAGCCTTAACCATGTAGGTTTCCTATGTAAGTCATTAATTGAGCTGTGGGGCAGACACCCTCTTAGCACTAGCCTCTTAGCAAAAGTCTCTTAGAAAGCTGACCCTGACCATATACTTAATTGTAAAAAATATGTGTCTATTGTGACATAATTTTTCTTACACAGTTTTTAACTGGTACTGATAACTGAAAACATACTTCTGATTTGAAAATATGTGCCAAAAACATATAATGTAATTGGATACATATATTGTAGGTTTAGGGCTGCTTTTCAATAAATTACAGACTCACAATACTAAATTAAATTGTTATTTTATCATGTTACACTTTGGCTGCTGTGTACACAGTTGAGGCCTTGTATTGACCCTCAAAGTGAACATAATTAATTTTTATTGATATTATTTTATTCATCACAATAAGGATATTGGAAAATAATGATACCTAATATTTTTCTTTGTCATTCAGAATAGTCTGCACATTGGGATAATGCTTTGTTTGTAAATCAGGGCGATATCTGTGACCTCTATCTCTCCATTCAGTGCATCCGTACCACAAATTATACCTGAATCCTTGACTAAACTAAAATCTAGGTTACATTTTGACAACTGTACGAGTTTAAAATCGGTTTCACAATGGGGTGTACTTCGTCTATATTTTAACAGAGAAAATAATGGTACTTACCAATCCACTTGTTTCTGCTATCGCCAAATAGATATCTCCGAAGGATCCACCTCCTATACGTCTTATAACTCGATAGCGATCATCAATAAGAATTTCTTTTTTGATAGACAGCATCTGCAGAAACGTAGGCATTGTGATGCTTTTATTGTTCGACTAAGATAAACTAATATTACTAAGATTAACACAACTCAAATAGACACTAAGACAATTATTTTAAACACGCTAACATTTCCATTTATTTTGAATATTATTTACTAATGAAAATGAACTGAAAATAATGACAGATGGACAGATGATACAACGGAAACGAGACTACATTCGATTTGTCATTCTCTTACTCCTGATTGGCGCTAGTATCAACGTTATTAGTTATAGTGTGAACGAGAAATCCGAATAGTTTGTACCGCAACGTAAAATAGTTGGGTTCTTTTGCAGGTGAAATTATGTTTAAGTCGTCATTATAACCGACGTACACTTTTTTTAACTGGCGTAGCTTTATTTATTCTAGAGTTCAATAGTGTTGGTTGAATTTTGCGAAATAATATTTTAATAATTGGAAAAAAAAATTGTAAAGTTTTTAGCGCGAAACAATTTTTCTAATTGCCTTCGGAGGAAAATCACTTCGTTTAGTTTGGTTTGTATTTTTCCGCGGCACATTACACTTTTTCCAAATCAGAGTATGTTCATGGACTTATAAATCGATATCTTTTATTTTGTTAAACTTTTGATATACGTGTGGTAGGACACCCGAGGATGGTTGTCGGATATTTTTACTCGACTACGCTGAAGCTAAAAAGATTGTAACTTTAATTCATAACTGCAGTAGAGGAAATAGACGCCACAGTGCGGTCCAAATGACACTCTTTTATTTACGATTATTTTTAACCGACTTCCAAAAAAGGAGGAGGTTCTCAATTCGACGGAATGTTTTTTTTTATGGATGTTCACCGATTACTCGAAGACTATTTGACCGATTTCAAAAATTTTTTTTTGGTTTTATAGAAGGTACTTTCTAGTTGGTCCCATTTAATTTTGGTAAAGATCTGATGATGGAATCCATGAGGAATTGAAGGAACTCCTGAAATATTGTAGGCATACATATAGCGATTTTGGTATTATAAGAAACATAATAAGCATTTGCATTCAAAAAGTGTAAATTGGTGAAGTGGAACTGATGCAGAAGACCACAGAATGCCATCGGAACTCCTCAATGATAAATGATTTACGGGTGGCTACAAAATATCTTGATTAATTTAGCTAAGCAACTTCATAGTCACAAATTTAAATGTTCCTGATGAGAATGGTACCATCGAATTGATTTGATGATGGAGCCGGAAGGTAGGCACCAGATCTATGTAATAAAATAATGTATCCTAGCCGTGTTTGGGCTTGTTCGAATCGTCACGAGATACACTTTTAAGTAACGACTAACTAAAAAGTGTAAAATAAATAAACTTACAAAATCAACAACAAAAAAGTAAAACCGACTCCAAAAAAACTAAAAAGTAAAAAAATAACGCCATAATTCAGTTTCTTCAAATTACTTACAAGTAACCGTTTGAATACTCAATCTATACACAATGTATATACAATTAATGTTATTTTGGAGTCTGTGCCATCGTGTCACAACTTACTAAAACCGTAAATTTTCAATATTTTACACATTCTTTATATGGCACCGACGCCAAAATAACATTAATTGTATATACTGTATAGATTGAGTATTCAAACGGTTACTTGTAAGTAATTTGAAGAAACTGAATTATGGCGTTATTTTTTTACTTTTAAGTTTTTTTTTGAGTCGGTTTTACTTTTTTGTTAATAAGTTTTTTCTAGGGTATATTCGCAGTGCGACGGTACCTACAGACAGGGGGTTACTCCGAAACACGAAATACGAAGTTCGTAACTTGCCGTCCCTCTCGCACTCATGTTAAGCTGTATTTGAGTGAGCGGGATGGCGCCATTACATTACAGTACTGCCTTCCTGACTTGACGAGCATTCTCCTCCCCACTGATTTAATGCTCGACTCTGTAACGTTATTACAGACGAATACTCCAAGTGAGGAAACACCTTAAAGTAGCCACTGAGTGGATCCCACAAAATAAGGTCCGGCGTCACGGTAGGCGTCGACGAAGATGGCGGGACAAGCTTGATTCTTTCCAGAACGTTCGCTTTGACTAAGTCTGTGCTCTATAGGTCAAGATTGGAAGAAGACATGTGAGTTTCTGTCTCAACGAAATCGGAAGTTCATGTGTTTCTTCATGGATCAACCGCTCCTTCAGGCATTCTAGGTACGTCGCACGACTTACTTTGCTTATCGAGCCTGGATTAAATATAACCATAAAAAATAACTAAACAACTAGGTCGCATTCTTAACTGCGATGGGTTACGCAAGTTCGAGATTTCAGGTAATCAAATAGGTTAGCTTGTCTGTTGAAACCCTCACAAGGAATTAAAATTCACGTTGTAGCTCCAACTTCACGACCCTCCGGATGATTCTAGTCTTCGTTCGTATATCTACGATCTCCTCGGCCTTCGCAGAGTAACGTAGACGGGACGGCGGAACGCAACAAGTGTTTGGTTTGGGCCCTGTCGGTGCAGTACCGCACTGATTTCAGCAGGCTGGCTTTTTCTTTCTTTCAACCTTAGATCTTTGACCGCCACAGTCGGCAAATCACCTCATCCAAAATTCGTGCCACTAACGCAAACGTCGGCATATGCCGTCCAAACTTCATGGTTCTAAAACTCCGAAAATAATATCAATACCTCGTTCTGCAATCACTATTTTTTTTTGTTGCTATGGTGTCTGGCTCACGACTTATTACTGCGCAGCTTGACGGTCAAAAGGTTAATGAAGCCATCCATCCTTGTCGCATCGGGACTATCTTGCAGCCGTCTTGGATCAAGAGAGCCTTCTCTCTTTGTACGGTTATCTAGTCTGTGGAGCGATACCGTACTAATCTTTGTAACTTTTGAACACCTACATAGACGTCTCATTTAATGCACTAGATAATATCTTTCAAATGAGAGATTAACAAGACATTTTATCCCTTCTACCAGATTCTCTCGTTATGTCACTAGAATAGAGAGGTGTGTAATAAAAGGGCAAGTATTTTAAATAAAGGGATGGAATTTTCACAACACTTAAAAAAACAAGACAATTTTTCAACTAGAAGAACCTTTAATCCATAAAAAATAAAACATAATTAATCAAAAACAATAGTATACTAAATTAATTCGCAGTTTTTTAAATAGCAGTAAAAGCTATAAAAAATTATAACTTAAATTCGACCAAATTGGGAAAAAAATAAAAATAAAAGTTAATTAGTGATCTTAAAAAAATTTCGCTTACACTACGGTTGACATGACAAGATATATCTATGTATAAATAATACATTTCATCTATTGACATGTTTATAAGGCAATTGGTAACATTAGGCTTAGTTGGAGACTATTGCGTAACTCTAGCGCACTAAAACCAATTCAAATGCATTACATGGAATCACTGCAAACAGCCAAACAGTGTATACAACAATTGTAAAACATTACAACTTTTAAATATCTTGCGTTAAAAATAGTAACTATTATGCAACTAGTTGATGCCAACACTAGGCGAAACTACCATAACGTAGTTTTTTTTATAATCTGGCAATCCATAAGGGCGGTATTGTGAATATTTATTCTGCGAAGGGGGATTATTGTATATTTTTTTTTAGTTGGGCGATGGCATGCACTTCAGTCTTTCGAAAGCGGCCTTCTCGAGTGCCTCGCGGTGATCAGGGTGGGCGATCTTGATGAGTTCGTAGGCGCGTTGGCGGAGAGATTTTCCGAACAAATACGCTATGCCTTGCTCGGTCACTATGTAATGGACGTGGGCGCGCGATGTCACTACACCAGCACCTGTGAACGAATAAATCAAACATTACAATATAACATTTTGAAATTTTCTGAAGGAATTTTTCACCGTTATGGTCTCACCGGAAGATGCGTCCCACCTCAGCCAGCATTATGCTGAGGTGGGACCATTTCGGGGCATACTTAGTATAAATATACCCTCGAATGAATGTATTTTCTTTCGTGCTTTCTTCATTTTCCAGCTCAATTTCCAATATTATAGCAATATATTTTTTTATGACTGTTATTTATTTATTATTAAATGTGTGTACATATCACTTACAGACTATTTTATCCAACGCATGATACATACTATACTATTATGTCAAATATAAAATGTCAAGAAATAAACAATAAATTACATTATTAACACACATAACCTCTACTTACTTCATTAAATTATACACAAGACAAATGATTTACGACCATCTTTGTGAACTCAGTCAGGTTACAACGAAACAAATCTCTATTTGGTCAGATATTTGGTTCAGTATTTGTATGCCTCTGACAAGAGGCGCATTAGGTTGAAGATGGTTCGTGCGAGCGAGGGGCTGCGTGCCGCGCCTCGTGCGAGCGACCCCGGCACATCGGGGTTATGTATGCTTCCTCTCAGTACCTCAAATATGTACGTGGCTAAGGCTAGATTTCTCCGGACCTCTAACTTGTTGTAGCTGACCATTCCGAGAACAAAAAGTGTCGGATACATAAGCGGGTAGTATGGATACACCCCATATACTTTAAAGTACAGGTATCTGCAGAACTTATTTTAGATCCGCTCTACCATCGCGACGTATTTTTCCTCGTGCGGGTTCCAAATAATCGCTCCACTTTCCAGCCTGCTTCTTACTAGCGCATTATACAGGGACCTTACCGCAGCGGTGCTATAAAACGACTTTGTTTGGCGCAATATGAAACCTAAGTTTCTAAAGGCTTTTTTACAGGTGTCTATAATGTGGTTTCGGAATGACAGGAGCGATGCGATGTTCGGCCCCAGATCACGCCCCGCGGCGCCCGCTCTCCGCCCACGTGGTAGTCGTGTTGCAATGGAGAAAGTGCTCTACTATCATTTCAAATGCAATAATGTTACCTCAGAACTTCATCATTTATAAACCGATTAAGATTTTTTTTAAAGAAGTTGCCTTCAGATTGGTTTCATTTAATTTTGGTGATAATCTGATAATAGCATCCGTGAGGTATTGAGGGAACTCTTCAAATATTTACATATATGCAGGCATACATATAGCGATTTTGGTATAATAAGAAACATAGTAAGCATTTGCATTCAGAAAGTGTACATTGGTGAAGTGGAACTGATGAAGAAGATCACAGAAGGTCACTGGAACCCCTCAACGATAAGTGATTTACGGTTAGCGATTAAATAAAAAGTAAAATAAATAACTTTTTAACAAAAAATAAAATCTACGCCAAAACCAAAAGTAAAAAATTACTGGATAAATCAGTTTCTTGAATTAACTTGTAAGTAACCGTTTGCCTACTCAATCTATACAATATACATATACAATTAATGTTATTTTGGAGTCAGTGCCATCGTGGCACAACTTACTAAAATCCTCAATTTTCAATATTTTACATATTCCTTATATGGCACCGACGCCAATGTAAGATTAATTGTATGTACTGTATAGATTGAGTAGACAAATGGTTACTTTTAAGTAAATTCAAGTAACTGAATGATACAGTTATTTTTTCTTTTTGCTTTTTTTTGGAGTCGGTTTTATTTTTATCGTTATAATATTTATTGTTATAGCGGCAACAGAAATACAACATCCAAAAAAATTTCAACTGTATCTAGCTATCACGGTTCATCAGATACAGCCTGGTGACAGACGGACAGACAGACTTTTTACCCTTTGTGTACGGAACCCTAAAAAAAAGTTGTCATGAACTGCCAACATCCCAATAGCAACTTTCTGTAGCAGTTGCTTGAGTTTTTGGGTCAACTTGACCGAGTTACTCACCAACTTTGAGAGTGGGCACGATCTTGCTCTCGCCGCGCTTGGTGTTGGAGACGATGGCGATGATGGGCTTGCCCTTCCCGTCCACGGACTCGGCCGCGCCGCGGATGAAGTCCACTTGCCCGCCGAAGCCCGAGTACATGCGCGTGCCTGGTACAAAGAAATAGGAAAAATTCAATGCGTTTATTTTTATTAGTCATATATGTTGTTGTGGGCACCTTTACTAAAAAGTTCTTCTGCGGAGGAGAAAGAAGTCACAACCCTCTTTTTTTCTCTTCAGTCTAGTCGAGTAAAAAAACAACATCCTATAACCATTTGTGGATGCCCAGTGTTAGCCAATTATATTAATTTAATAGTTATTCGATTGACTTCCGTTTTTTCTACTTTGTTCTAGTTAATAAAAGCGGTAGATTGACGTTGAATTCACTCAGTGTGCAATTGGATTTTGAGAAGTACAGATCGTGAATAAACAAAGTTCAAGTGAGTGGTTCGTTTTATTGAGGAAGATAGCACCAGTTACCCCGTTTACCAAATATAGTGAAAATTCGTTTAAAAAAATATATGTATTTTTCTATTGTTCACATAGTTCGTATCACATATTTTTTGAGAATATCTTCAATGTATATTTCAATGTATAATACATTTCATTTTTACAACTTTATAATAGTATGGATGTGTACGAGTAGTAGAAGGTGCCCCCAACTTCGTGAGCGAAGGAGAAAACAATATAACTTATAACCCTCGTTCTTTCTTCAGCGTATTTAAGAAAATAGTTTAAGTATCCTATAAGCATCTGTGAATACCAAAAATAGTTGAAATCCGTTTACCCGTTTTAGCGTGATGAAGCCACAACGACACATACAAACATACAGAATAATATTTTTTTTCTATTCAGTGCGGACGTTTTTTTTAAAATATCTTTAATGTGCAGACATTTTTACTACTTTATACTAGTGGTAACAGCGACACACTTATGTGGCCATTTGTAGGCTTTATGTCAGTGACAATAATGTCTACCAATGGTCAGTTAAGTAAATAAATAATAAATATTACGGGACAAATTTACACAAATCGCTCTAGTCCCATGGTAAGCTCAATAAGGCTTGTGTTATGGGTACTAGACGACGATATATTTAATAGATATATTACTTATATACATAGAAAACATCCAAGACTCAGGAACAAATATTTATGCTCATCACACAAATATTTGCCCTTACCGGGATTTGAACCCAGGACCTCAGCTTCGCAGGCAACGTTACTCCCACTGAGCTAAACCGGTCGTCAAAATTATAATAGTATAGATTGACATAGCAATCGAACAAACATCATCACACTTATGTGGCCATCTGTAGGCTTTATGTCAGTGTCAGTAATGTCTACCAATGGTCAGTTACGTGTGTGGCTGATGGAACTGTGGGGTACTAACCGATGGAGTCGGCGGCGACCTGCCCCGTCAAGTCCACTTCGATGCACGAGTTAATGGCCGTCATGGTGGGCTGCAGCGATACAATGTGCGTGTTGTTCACGTAGTCGATCTCCAGCATCTCTGTAACAATACACCATACCGGGGTTCCAAATTATCAAAATAATTACGCTTCTTGATAATCATCCGATAATGGGGAATGGATGAAAATCTTCGAAAAATCATGAAATTTTGTTTATTGGTAGGAATAAGCCTCCTTATTGTCAGAAAAAAATTACAGATTTTTCTGTGGCTTAGAAAAAAAATAAAAAGATGAAAAGGTGTTGGTGGGCCTATATGCCTTCCTTATACGGTACGGCAAAGGCAGCATTGATATTTTCGATTAAAATGGCTGTAAATGTTCTGTTATTCTTGCCGTACCGTATAAGGCGGGCATATAGGCCCACCAACGCCTTTTCATCTTTTTATTTTCTTCTTTGTTTTTTCATAATATATTAATTTTTTATATTGTTTCATAACTAATTCATTTGTTATATTTTTATTGTTTCATAACAAATTCTACCAAACAGGAAATAAAAACCAATCAAAATTATTATTCTTATTATTGTAATAACCAAATCAACATTAATTAAAGGTAGATTGAGTAATAATCTGTGTCCGGCAAATTAGACATTATAAATAAATTAAATTGGATTGACCAAAGAAGCCAAATGACTGATGATTCTATTTGCATTGGCTTAGTTGCTGCTGTAGAACTTCTTGTTATCATCAATCGATAATTATACATCTGTTATTATAAAAATAATTATCATTATAATTATCATTGATAACAAGGACCATTAAAACATGAGGACTAACCATCTCTATACAAAAAGCCGTTCCCCGATATGTATAACGCCATCTATGTATAAGAATTATTTTTTACAATTATTCAACTTTGCATGCGTGACACAGTATTTAAATGTTACGATTTATTTGTTATTACTATGATGGCTATTCAATTGAAAGTGTGTCATCGATTCGTTTCCTGGGTGTTGTTGTCGATTGCCACACTAACTGGAAAGAGCATACTGAGATGTTAATTGACAAATTGAGTAGGTTTGTATTTCCTCTACGACGGCTCTCTCAACTCTCATCTCAAAAACTGCACTCCTCGCATTCAATGGGCATGTAATATCTAGTTTGCGTTATGGCTTAATACACTGGGGTAACTGTACAAAAAAAGTGTGTTAACAGCTATATGCGGTGCACATCAAACGGACTCATGTCGGCCTCTTTTCAAAACGCTAAAGGTGATGACATTATCATTACTATACATTTATGAAATTGGTTTATTTGTCAAGAGCAACATACATATGTTTAAGAATAAGGCATCTGTTGCGAAATATCACTCACGACCTGGTACTGATCTTTGCTACCCTGTGCACCCCATTACGCTTTACTTTAAGAAGAATATACTGTATATGTCTATAAAATTCGTTAACAATTTGCCTATAGAAATAAGGAACTCTGACATGCCTGAATTTAAACATAAACTACATACATTTTGCTCTGATAAATGTTACAATACTATTAAGGATTATTTAGAACCAACAAATAACTAACAAGTATAAATATCTCTATTAAATATTATTGTACCCAGTGAAATAAATATGACATTTGTATAATTGATTAATACTGTTTAGCTCCTAAGTAGTCCATAAGTAACTTTGCATGCTTCTTTAAGCAAAATGTACGCACTCAATAGACCATTTCAACTGCATATACCACCACATTTCTGCAAATAAAAAAAATCTTTCTTTTTTTCTTTCTTTAGCTAATTGCGAACTAATTGTTACTATACTATGTTTTTTATTTTTTTTATTCTAGTTTGCTAAGCCATACATCTTATGATTAATTCGGCTACGATACTATGTTTCTTTATTGAATTATAACATCGATAAATATTTAGTTTTAAAGCGCCATCTAGTTTTTGCCAGAATATCTCCTTGCGATCGGAACACGATCCAAAGTATGGACACTGTCAGTCCTCTTGTTTTAATGGTACTTGTTGATGATTATCTTTTCGAATCCTGCACCATACAACTTAATTTATGAACTCTGCCTTTTGAAATAGGAGCGTAGCTATCAGCCGTATCAATGATACGGGGCCCCCGGGTTACAAGGGAAAATCCCCGCCGTAGGGAAAATAGGGGGTTAATTTGGACCCCTCGTCAAAGTTTGATACTGGGCCCGTCTAATGCACGGTACGCCACTGTTTTGAAAGTTTAACCGTTTGAGCACCAACAATGATATAACATAAAAAGAGGTAGATAGGTTATACGGCCTCCGAAAATGGCACACCGAAACTACGCCAATTGGCAAACTTTAACTCAGTCTCTCGCACATAATACTTTGTTGTATATTGGATTGTGCGTCAAATAAACAAAAATGCCGTCATGCATAATGAGATATTGCACTAATTAATTACTCAATAAAAGCGTCTAATAGCATTTACGATTAGTGTGTTATTATTATTAATATTATCATTATCAGATTGATGTGTGGATAAGCCTGGCCAATTTTACACGTGGATTATCGTATAGGTAACCTATCTACCTCTTTTTATATTATATCATTGAGCACCAAGCAGCGAAGTAATACGTACAGCGAAGTAATAATTTACAGTTTTAAATTTCACGCACCCAGTTTTTTCGTCTTGTCAAAGTTAATGACCAGAGCATAATCTTCTTCCTCTGACGATAACGACATTTCACTAATCTTGCCGCTAAAGTACTGGCGGCTTCGCTTACGGCGAACGCGGCGTGTGGCCAGGTTTCGGTGCGGAACTCGCGTCGCGGTATCGCCTTGTTAGTTTCGCGGCGGAGTTGTGCTACCAGCGTGAATGAATAGATTTTGAGCTGCTTTATCAGCCCTCTTAAGATTATCGTCGGTCTCTAGGATAATGACCTGACTTATGTTAGAACACGTACCGATGGCGGGGTTGTTGTCGACAAAGTCATACAGCTCGCGGTTGCCAACCAGGAAACTGCCCACAATGCGACCACGGTGCGTCTTCTTCCTGAAAAACCACACCGTATGAGAAAGGCTATGTACCAGAGAGGAGTTCTCCGAAGTATGGAGTGTAGAAGAGTCTGTCAAAAGTCGATACATGTATTGCCACAGTAGCAAGTAAAATATATTTTGAAAAAAAAAAAACAACAGCCATACAAATGAATGGCACTCGCTAAAAGAGATTGTCAACTTTTTTCAAAAACTCTTCCACAGATAATACTAAAATCTGAGTTTAGTTTTAAATCTTAACACGCCGTTCTGTCAGATCGTGCCGATTTTCAATATGCAATTCAATAAAATAATAGTAATACTCTTTGAAATAATAGTAAAATATAAATATACCTCATTCAGTTAAATGTACCGTATAAGTTTTATTTACAGTAAAATTGGTGTATAGTCAAGTTTTGAAGATAAGAAATAAACCTTGGCTGATTTGAAACCTCCTTAGTCTGAAATAAAGTACGAGTCGGTTCTATATTTTAAAACTAAACTCATAAATCCCTTGGGAGTTATACAAATCCATAACAACCGTGGGAGGTAAATCGGCTATAGCTGCTCTATACGCCTGAGTGTAATAACACCCTTTACGAGCAAGTGTGATGAAATAGTTATTTGTTACGCAAGGCTGCAGAGTATTTGGCGCGAGTGCTTGAATTGAAAGCCGAGTATGCGAAGAAAGCTAAAATTGAACCACGAGCAGAGCGAGTGATTCGAATATAGACTCCTGAGCGTAATGAGGCTTCCAAGGCACGATAAGCCAAATAATTTTGCAGCCCTGCGAAACACACAACTTTTCACTATGTGATGTGAGATAAAAGAAAAACTATGAAGCCATAACAAACCAATTATTTTTACATTTGAAAACTAATGATAATGATTCCATGATGTTTTGCACGGCTACTACATTTTATTATTTATGTACATATATTATATTATAACAAGTATTTGTGTATGTACGTTTATTATTTAAAATACATATTTATCATATAAAATATTGATTTGTGTCTATTCTTTTCTCCTCTAATATATCGATCGCCACGATCCTGCACCAACTGAATGTTTCTGTTTGTCCCGATGGTTGACTGATAGGGAATGCCTTAAGGCATTAAGTCCGCCAATTGTATCTATTTGTTGTGCAATAAAGATTAAATTAATAAATAATGAGTCTACGAAACACACTCCTAATACAACAAATGAATACACGTATAAAAAATTGAGAGTATTCCGGAATCTACTAAAAATTGCAAAATATACATAGGGGTCAAATCGGTAGCTTTTGAGCCGCCCTATGAGCTATAGGATTATCATCGGTCTCTAGGACACCCTGTATATTATCCAAATGGATAACTTACTTGTTATTCGTGACGCAGCCGCGGCGGAAGAGGTCAATGACCCCCACGCTGAACATCTCCGAGTGGATCCCGAGGTCCTTGTGGTTCTTCAGTGCCGATAGCACCGCGTCGGGGATGCTGCCGATACCTGCACAAACAAACAAACATAATCTATCAGCCACTGGGAGCGTTCAAGTATTACGTAACGTAATTTTGGGAGATTTTTGACCCTCCCCCCAATGTAACGCGCCGTAACGTTTTTCTGCTTCCCCCAACCCCCTAGTAAAACGTTACGTAACCACCAAGTGACCATTTTTACCTAAAATGGTTATTCCATTTGTAATTTTGAGAAAAAAAAGTTAAAAAATGCGTGAGAGAAATTCTGTACCCGACCGTTCTGAAGGGTTAAAAAAAACAATGTTACGTAACGCGTAGTTCAAACCCCTCCTCCGTGTAACGCATCGTAACGTTTTACAAGACTTCCCCCTCCCCCCAAATTCGTTACGTAATACTTGAACGCTCCCTGACGTCCACTGCTGAACATAGGCTTCCCCTATAGCTCTAGCTACAGAGTGCGATCCTGCGCAGACCGCAGCCACCGACTCCCCGTCGACCCTCACGAGGTCATCCCTCCACCTCTGCGCTTTACGACTTTACTGCCACAACGGGCAGGACAAAATACAATCCTACGCACTATGTCGGTTACTTGGGTTCTTCTGCGGATATCTTCATTTCTGATTCTATCACGCAGAGAAACTCCGAGCATAGCCCTTTTCTTTCATCGTTGCGTGACTCTGAGTCGCCTTATGAGTTCCATTGTGAACGACACGTCTCAGTTCCGTAGGTCATCACTGGCAACACGCTCTGTTAGAAGACGTTTGTTTTCAATCATGGGGATACAACAGGTACAGAATTACTACAGAGGCCGGGACGAAAGGGGTTGCCGGCCGAAGACATATAGACTGCCGGATAGATCTGAGGCGGGCAACCCTATATTTCCTGCCGAGGTATGTATAGTGGTTTTTTCAAACATGCAATGAAATAAACAACAAAAAAATCGAAGTTCTATTTTTTAAAACGCATAGTGGCAGAATGTCGTGATGCCTGTGCCACAAATTTATGTGGAATGGAAATTAAAAAAGAGGACTTTGCCGGCCTAGGCCTGCATGATTTGTATGAAAATCCATTAACGACCTCTTGTCCTAGCCGCACCTTGCAGCCTATTATAAGGAACATAGCATGAATATTTCATAGCATGTTTGAGAAAATAATATTATAACTAAAGGCTCCGTTTTGATCTTAGCGAAGAGCGAACGAAAGACCGAGCTGCGCGTGAGCGAGAGAGCTAAAAATTTTTGCAACCATTGCGCTGCTCAAGAAGAGAGCGTCCATGTCTTACGCACAACGCGCGTCAATATTTACCAACTTCCTCAGGAGTGACGGCGTAATCATAGAATGTGATCACACAAGGCGGTGACATTCAACCCCCGCGCCGGCAGACCATGGCAGTGTCACGATAGAACTTGTCAAGCTATAGACGTACGACGACGTAAAAGTGGTAGACCAATTTCTTGACCGGTTCAGAATTACTTAAAGAAAACCGGAAGTCTACCTTCAGTCTCGGAGGTATAGTGGTTTCATTAAGGGAATGCATCGAAAATTCTAGCTATTTTTTAAGCATGATTTTTGTCAAATCTAGTATATAAATCATGATGATTTTCAGATATGTGTTTTTTTACTATATTCCCTGGTCACTCTACGACCTTGTCATTTTCCCACATCTTCATCGTTGAGGGTCGCGACCAAAGGTCGTTATTTTATACACCAAGGCGATCGTTCTTTATAACCTATTCAGGGCCTAACGCGGAAACATGTTTGCTTAAAATTTCCTCGATAGAAAAGTTATCCGAAAACGCGTCTTCATTTTCCGTTTTTTATCAAGTTTGTAAAATGTCATTCTTCCTTTTATCTTGTACTTCACTAACTTAAATTTTAACAAAACACAAAAATATCTTCGATTACATTTGGCGCTTACGCCAAAAAACTCCAAGCATGTAGTGCTCTCTTTCTTTGATGCGCGCGAGCAATAAATGCGTCCCTTATTACAAATTAAGCTTATTGGCTGGCTCCGCGTTTGGGACGTGGTTTACAAATAACGAAGTACGCCCTTAACACCGCTAGGTGACCCTCGACACTTACCCATCTGCAGCGTAGCTCCGTCTTCGACCAGATTGTCGCCGATGAGCTGTCCGATCTTCATTTCCTCGGGGCTGGCGCCCTTGCCGCCGTGCTCCGGCAGCGGAGTGTTATCCTCGACGGCGTAGTCGATGTGCGACATGTGGATAATGGCGTCGCCGAACGTGCGAGGCATGTTCACGTTTACTTGAGCTGAGAAAATATTAGTAAATTGAGTCACCAGGGTGCATAAACGTCAACTTACGTTAAGAGTACGTACAGAAAAAGACCATTAAAACAAGAGGACTGACCATCTCCATACAAAAAGGCGTTCCCCGATATGTACAACGCCATCTATGTACAAGAATTATTTTTTACAATTACTCAACTTAGCAAGCGTGACACATTTATTAAATGTTACGATTTATTTATTATTAGCTATTTGCGAACTAATTGTTACTATACTATGTTTCTTTATTCAATTATAACATCGTTAAATGTTTATTTTTATGGCGCCATCTAGTTCCAGAATATCTCCTTGCGATCGGAAGACGATGCAAAGTATGGAAAGTGTCAGTCTTCTTGTTTTAATACGGGGTAGATTCCTCCACTCGAGATTTAAATCAACTCCAGAGTAAAGGAATACACAGTGAAATCCCGAACACGGCAAGAAATTATGAAGCCATTTCTGTTTCTTTTTTAATGCACTTTTTCTCTGCATTTGGAAGGTTTGGGTTCCTTCTGCTTAGACACTACATCAACTTCATGATATATTTTTTCAATAAGAAATTTAATATGTTCTTTATTACGAAATTTCCCAAGTTATAGGTAATTATGAACCTTCAAATCCTATGCAACACTTCTATTATGACAGTTTAATTCAGTGTTTTTCAACATGTGGGTCGCGAAGGCTCATAAATAATAAAAATCAATATCAGGGACAATCTTACATAAATCGACCTAGCCCCAAACTAAGCAAAGCTTATATTATGTATACATATATACCGAGCGACGGTATATACATAATATATAGATAAATTATAATACTTAAATAGACAGAAAACATCCAAGACCAAGGAACAAACATTCGTGCTCGTCACACAAACACTTGCCCTGGCCGGGATTCGAACCCGGGACCGCCAGCTTCGTAGGCCGTTGTGCAACTGACAAAACCAAACATGTCGTCAAAATAATTCAGTGTATTTGAACCAGTCTCGCGGGGGTCGCGATGGCTATATTAATTAAATCGAACTTAATATTTGTAACATTTCAAACACAGAAAAAGGTGTCACGAATAATTTTCAATTTTAACACCAGTAAAGGGGGTTTTTTGAAAAGGTCGATAAACAATAAGCAACATTTCTTTGGCCTGTGTTACTTACCAATAATGACTTTGGAGTTGACTAGAGCCGCGCGGACGCAGTCGACGGAGGTGCCGAGACTGCAGTAACCGTGGCTGTCGGGAGGAGACACCTGGAACCAAACGTATTGCTATTAATCTCTTGTCCTACTCACACAAACACAGTTTATCACGAGAGCGAAAGAAACGGCACGATACGAACTTCGGTGTGAGCCCTCAGGTTTTACAGCGCATCATCACTTCCAACGCGCGTTCCAACTCCTTTGTCCCTTTACCGCGGACTCGTCTCAGTTAAGGACCAATCAACGTATTTCTGTATCTCATTGCCATGACTGCGTCTCCTGAGTTACTCTTTATAACTACGATTTTAAATGATATATAAAGCAACAAATAGTATTTTCTTCTAGCCATTTTTCAAGAGACCATCTCCTCCGTATGTTAATTTAATAGCCTAGATTTTTTTTAAGTAAGTAACTGTCAATATCTCTAACAGAGAAGAATGGCGTTCTCTTGTGTCAGAGGCCAAGATCCTCTTCGGGTCACTGAGCCAGAGTAGTAACTGTCAATATTGTCTCCTGAGTTACCGGACAGAATACCAACAAAAAAAGTTGATCCACCTTTTAGAGGACGCCCTATATAGTTTGTATTGAGAGTAGACACGTCTAGGTATAATTGTGTTCGGACAGCCAATAGTCTATTGATTATGTCTATAACTTCACTGGATGTCTGTGCACGTTAGGTCTAATTATAATTACACTTTCCACTAAAAAACTTAGAATAAATTTTACTAACACAATATGGATCAATATTTCCGAAATAAATGCTTTCATTCATTCATTCATAAAGTACTGCCACAGTAAAACCGCACGCTCATGTTTTTTCATAATACTTGTATGTCTAAGTACTTTATAACCTCGATACTCTACGCGTACTTATTTATGTATGTATGTACCAATTAATAATAGTAGCTCAGACATAACTAGCGAATGTACTTTTCTAAGTACTAATGTTACACATTCTGTTCACAACGTCTAAAACGGCGGCCTGGTTTTACAAAGCAAAGTAAGCGAAATATTCCGTGTCTCGGTCTTGAGCACTATTTTTAGCATGTACTTGGTATAGTTGGTAAACAAGTTTCTGTAAAAAAAATGTGACAAGCTTTTATTGTAGACTGCACTTTTATTTGAACACCCATCCATCATCCATCAACTAAGTCATCGAGACGATTCTAAAGAATTCTTACTCAAAAAAAAAAGGATAAAGGATTGCGTTATTTTATTACAGAGTTCATATGACCCCCTTCCGGCTCCGTTATCAGATCAGCTCGGTATCATAATATTGCATGGTCACCGAACTTACATAAGTACCTACTTATGTAAGTTCGGTGACCTACTCCTAGGGTTACCATATCTCAGGAGATGTGTGAGATTTCAGGATTTTTGGACTCTTCTCAGGACTGCGCCCGGATTTTACTAATATTATAAACTAGAAGGCGCCCGCAACTTCGTTCACGGAGGAGAAAAAGTAATAACCCCTCTTTTTTCGTCAACGTAGTTGGGTAAAAAGTATCCTATAACCATCTGGAGATACCCACCTACCTGTGTGCCAAAAATAGCTGTAATCCGTTTAGCCGTTTTGGCGTAATGAGGCCACAACGACACATACAAACATTACATTTTTACAACTTTATAATAGTATAGATGTGAAAGTGTGTCTGTCTGTCTGTTACCTCTTCACGCTTAAACCGCTGAACCGATTGGAATGGAATTTGGTATGGAGATAGTTTGAGTCCAGGGGAAGGACATATGCTACTTTTTATCCCGGAAAAATACTCTTATCCACGATAAACGAATTTAAGGCAGACGAAGTCGCGGGCAGAAGTTTCCAATAAAATACAGTGCATTTTAAAGATCTATTTAATAAAAACTTAAACTAAAAATAATCTTTCTAAAAGAGAAAATTCTCAAACTGCAACAAGGAATTTTCAATGGAAATCGCTCCTTTTCTCCGGGCTTTTGAATTTTTCATCTGGTAACCCTACCTACGACAAATTTTATCTCAATCGGAAACCGAGAAGTGTCAAATTTAACTTGCAAGATTTGACCCGGAAAAACGCCTACAATCATTGCAAGTTATGTAAAAGCTCGTAAACTGGCGGCTCTGTGAACTGTAAACCTAGCGAGGTTTTCAAGCGCCATATCTCGGCCATTTTGAAAAATTTTCAAAAACTGAATGGATAAAAAAGTTATATAATAATAGGGTACATGCATTAAAAAAATATCGCACGTTTTAACAAAATATCAAAATACCGTAAAAAATATTACAAAAAGTGAAAGTAAAATTAAAATCGGCCAAGAAATGCGCATGATATAGGCATTTGAAACTACTAATTAGACAGCGATTTGACAGAGAGGTCCGACATGAAGTGTTAAGTCATAGTGCCCTCCGGCCATATAAACTCCATATTAAATTTTGTTTTGCTAGAAAGAGATAGAATGAAATGTTCGATGGCTTATATCTTGGCTATTTTTATAGTTTTTTGAAGAAATATCTTTGCCTACTGTTTGTTACTGAATGAGCTTTTAAATAGAGCAAAAATATAAAATAATGTTTATTCCCTATTATCGAACCTGCTTACAAAACTTCACGAGAATCGGCTGAAAAATGCGACTTGTAAAGGAGTACAGCTGGACGGACATCCGCCGGACACACAGACATACAAAAGCATTTTTGCCCGAGCTGAAACGGAGATCCTTCGCTCGATCAAAAAGTAGGAAGCAGGGTATAAGTACTGTGTATTATCAAGTCACCTGGATAACAGCGATGTCGGGCTGGATGATCTTCCTGTGGAACAGCTTGGGAATGTCCTGCAGGAAGATGGGGATGGCATCAGAGCGGCCTTCGGCAACCGCCTTGCGAACGTTCGCCGCCATGAACAGCGAACACGATCTGCAAGTAAAATTGTTTTCAGCATAATTGAAGAGGTAAGAATGTAAGGTAAATCTGCGGGAGGCGACAGGCGACCCTCGCGCAGGCAGCTTTCTCGCGCAAAGGGTAGCTATTGCTATCCAGCGCGGGAATGCTGCCTGTGCCGTGGGCACTCTGACAAAGGTCCCAATTTTTGGCAGTACATTTAGAATTAGATTTTATTTAAGGTATCTTTTTCTATTATTTTTATTATTGATATAATTTATACTGCAGGTAAATCATAGTGTAGCATACTGAAAAATTCTGGATTTCTGATTCTCCTCTAAAGCCAGGAGTTTGAAACTATCCAAACGATGAATTTAAAAGGGTATTACTCGTACCACCGTACACAACTTTTCAACACTCTAATTCATTCATCACTTCTAATTATTCGCGAGTAAACTCATTTTACGTTTCACCAGTATTTAACCTATATTAGAGTAAAATCTTATACGGCCGATTTAGGCTGAGTAAATTGTTGTAGATTAGTATTGTCACTGCCACTGCCAAGTGAATTCCATATTATTTCCCAATTGATGTATTACCCGAACAAAAAAAATACACAGCACCATTGCTCAAGCATGGGACAAACTATCTATCTTACTTGGGTGCCCAACGATGTCATTCAATTCATTCGTGCAACGTTACCTAGTAACTATGCGAGCGTAAGTTACCGGTAGACTAGCGTGGTGAAAGGAAATTGTAGTTTAGCTATCGAGTAAATCGTTAGCGTAAAGTTATACTGAGGTAGCCATTCTCGTTTAAATTTAATGTTGGTGAAATCGGCCCTTAATAGCGAATGACTATTAAAAATGTCCATAATTATTCTTCGTCGTAAGAGTTCTATTAATATAATGCATTTCTTAATAAATTCAGTATCCATTTCTACTGCAATTAAAACACTCTTTATACCACATTTGTATGAGCTTATATAAGTGCCTGATATCTTAACCGCCGATTACAATTTACACAGTTGAAACTAATCCGTACATCTTTGGAATACACTTCAAAATCAAAAGCTGCAAGATTGCCTTTTCGCTTATGTCAGACATTATTGTCATACGACATTATCAGATGATATGATAATGGGTATCTGTAACACGGGTTTGATACCTAGTTGAGATAAGGTGCATTGGGCTAATGTCGAATTTGGGGTACTTTCGAAAAAAATTACATAATTTCATCGTATCAGAATAGGCTTGAATCCTAAAAAAATATAAAGTCCGTCATTTAGATTAGCAGAAAATATTGGACAAGTATTATTTCTTTTTTCTACTCCTGTACTTTTATCTGTCATTTACATAGTTGCTAAGTCATATACAATGAGACCGATAATACGTTGGCAAAAACTCTATGATCTATGGTCTATAAAAGCATTGTTTAGCGTGCTTTTATAGTTCATACATTTTTCATAAAAGCACTGTTTACCAAAATAATAACATTAACTTATTTTTGTAGTAAGGCTTCAGTTCTAATTATTAAGTAAGTAATTACAGCAGTAACAACTTCTTAAAAAACAATATTATACACAATAAACTAAAATTTACAAGTTTAACATTGTATACTTATTTATTTTCAATCTTAAGGTAGGTTTTTTTTACAATATATAAAAAGTAAAATACAAAAAGCCATAACATTGTATTATTATTATGTTATTTACTATTGCATGTAACAAAGCCATCATCAATTCTGTTTTAACTATCAAATTTTAATAATTTTAGATATGTTTATTAAACTAGACAGTTGGCATTACTATCCAGTGCAAACAAATGAAAAAAATAATAAACCATAGACAAACGTCATATTTGAGTTCCCACCAAAAATTGTAACTTTTTAAATTCCAAGTTACTATTGAAAAGATTATAAACGTTAAATAAATAATTAATTTCTTTCTTCTTTCTTTTTCTCTAATTAAATATTGTACGTAAACAGATAAAGTATCTTCTGTTTCCATAAATAAACAAACTGTACATACACACCCTAATTTTGTTTTATTTAAAAGGTAGTCGTAGAAAAAGTATTGTTGCATACAATACTTTTTCTACGACTACGGTGTATAACTGGTCTAAAAACGCTCGTGGCGTATTTACTTGCGATGTTCGCCAAGGCCCTTCTTATACAACAGTTGCATAAAATACTATTGTCAATTAAAGAAAAAATTATAAAGATATAGCCCGTTAAAGTTCCCCGTGACGTCATGCGCCCCCACACCCAAACTTTGACGCGCTTTATCTTTGTCTTTTTTGTTTGATTGACAAAAGAAAAAATACGTGTTCAAAATTTTTTGATAATCCAACGGTCTAATTAGTTTTTTTTTTACCCAGGAAACTACCCTATTATCAGACTCAAATCAACGCTCACCATCCTTTGAGCATTAAAAAAATTGGAGATAACAAGCCGTGTCATTACAGAACATATGTTTCATGTAATTTTTTAATTTTTTGTATTTTTAGCAGGAGGGGAGGTAAACACGTACAGCACACTACGGAAATATTCATATTTCTACAAACGCACACAATTAAAAGAAATCATCTACAAACAAAAAAACACCCACACACTGACAATTTACCGTATAAACAAACGGAGATTTCGCGATTACTTTGGCAGTGGAGAATGTATTCGTAATGGCACCTTCAGTTACCATCTTATAGCTATCTGATGCTCAGATGTTAATAGCCATTTTGTGGTATTTCAGAGGCGGTATCTGATTTTGACTTACGGTAAAAAACCGGTTAAGTGCGAGTCAGACTCGCGCACCAATGGTTCCGTACAAAACATGCGCTACAAACGGCCGTATCCATGAAAATCCAGTATGTGAAAAGCCCTACTCCTAAGCAAAATGTTCGTGGTGTTCGATCGTTTTATATTGGTTAATGACATAGACAGACAGATATCAAATTATACTGTTTTTAGTATTTGTTGTAATAGCGGCAACAGAAATACATCATCTGTGAACATTTCAACTGTCTAGCTATCACGACTCATGAGACCACAGCCTGGGCGCAGACGGACAGACACTCAGACAGACAGCGGAGTCTTAGTAATAGGGTCCCGTTTTATCCTTTGGGTACGGAACCCTAAAAATACCATCATTTTCGAAATTACATTGCAACAAAAATACGAGTAATTGGATATTATTATAAACATCTTTTTGTTTGTACGTACTAAATGCTGTCTCAAAAACATTGGATCTAGTTCGTAAAATATAAAAATACTAAGATTTCCTGACGTGGTCTAGTAATGTTTATTTCTTGGGAACGGTGCATTTTTTCAGGATAAAAAGTACCATACGTCGCTCACCAGCCCCTGGTCTATTTATATGCATTACTATTAATAAAATGTCTGTTACTTTCCGGACTTTACTCTTTGCCCGAGTATTATCATTCATTTATTATAGTTTTCTTTTAATCAAATAGATAGGGTAATTCGCCAATAGCTGGCCAGATTAGGTATTGAATAACTGGCCAAAACTACGCGATTTGCATATATACTGCAGGGCTATTACCTGGTTATACCAGGCGTGAGCATGGTGATGGGTCACAATTTATTAAAAGGCTACTTACGGAGCGATTATTTTCGAAAATATTAACAAAAAAAAACAAAACAAAACTTCAAAATGTTTTTAAAAGGACTGTCGTAATATTTGCCACACATTGATATCTGCTCGTTTTCAGGTATGGAGTGCGCCACCTAGAAACCTTCTTTTGTTTTTAACTAACAAAAATACAGCTCACCTTCACTTCCTCAGTATTCAGTTAAGTACACGACCAGGATGCTTTTCATACTGCCGGATGTACCCACCGATTTGATTTACCCTGCACTTTAAGAGCAGAGCTTCAAATACCAGATTCGGCGTCCTAATCGAACTTATTCACAAGAGTTCCCGACGGGTTTTTTCTGAGGTACAGAAATACAACATCAAATATATTTTTAATTGCTTGACTATTGTATCTTTTACCCATATATGCCCCCTGATTAAAAAACTAACATCATTGTATGTCCATAACTTTGCTTTTAGTTGATTTTCAAAACAGGAGGCATGCATATGGGACACTCATTATAAGCCTAGTTGTGGTCATGAGGGATGTTGATCGCTTTCGAATCAGCACCTCTATCTAGCACACCTGTGATATGGGACTCTGTGTCGCGCCACGAACATTGTTTGTCTCTTTCCTTTCAATACAATGCGAGAAAGACGGGTGATGCTATGTCGCGCGACAAGCGTTGTTTCGGAGAGTTGTGCTAGACCGGCTGGTGGCACATAAGGAATCAATCTAAGACATAGTTCTTGGCATATATGAGCAATACATTAACGCCTTCAGGATGCTTATGGGGCTGCTCATCACTGTAACGCCTCAGGGATGTTTGCGGAAGCGGTGTGCCTGCGAGCGTTAGCGGATAGGTGACACTCCCCACTGCTGCAAAACTGCTATAAAATGCAACCTGCACCACCAAAAATTTTGTAAGTACTAACACTAGCGTAAAAGTCTGTACCTAACTAAAAACTGTGGATCTTGTCCGAATTAAATGATTATTATTCTCTTTATTTATCTTCTCTCCTAAGCTAGGTCTTTTATATAAAAAGTAAAATACAAAAAGCAAATACGAAATATAAACACATTATAAAAAACCTAACCTAGGGTGACGCCAGCAGCGGAGCAGGGCTCAAGCTACGGGTGATTAGGGCTACAGAGAAAGGAACTTACCTGCTGACGATGCGGGCAGTGTCCAGGATTAATATTATATAGCTTCTGCCCGCGACTTCGTCCGCCTTAAATTCGTTTATCGCGGATAAGGCTCGTAGCACATGTTTGAGAAAAGTTTGCACCTCCTTCCTAAGTAGCGCGATAAGATTCAGGTGCAAACTTAACTCAATCAAATGTAGTGGCTACCCTCCCTTTTAAGGGTTAAAATTTTATAGCCTATATATAACCTGGCCGGGCATTTTTTCGACAGATTAATAAAGTTTGCATCAAAATCTGTTCAGCCGTTTTCACGTGATGCGCGTACAAATAAACAGACAAACAGACAAACATTCTAAAAACTGTTGGAACGTGTTCTGTTATCGATTTTAAGTATCCCGGCCATTTTTTTTTCGAATATCTCCCATGTACAGACTTTCGACCCTCTTCAGCTATATTATATGTGTAGATAGAAGAAGTATAGGCATCGGCTCACCTGAAGATGCCCTCGCATTCCGGAGCAACGTAGGCCGCCTCTTTCTCAGTGTGCATGTGGACGACCCTGATGTCTTTCATGCTTCCAGCCTTTCCCACCGCCGTCATCGCGTCGAGGAGCGGCGCGGGGGTCGCCGCGGCGCCCTGCGCGAACACCGTCTGGCCTGGAATGTGATGATATTGAGGATTATAACAAAAAGCTTCTGCCCGCGACTTCGTCCGCCTTAAATTCGTTCATCGCGGATAAGGGTATTTTTCCGGGATAAAAAGTAGCCTATGTCCTTCCCCGGGGCTCAAAATATCTCCATACCAAATTTAATCCAAATCGGTTCAGCGGTTTAAGCGTGAAGAGGTAACAGACATACAGACAGACACACTTTCGCATTTACAATATTAGTATGGATCTTATACTATTATAAAGTTGTAAAAATCAAATACATTGAAGATATTAAAAAAAAAAAATGTAATGGACTATTTGGAGGTAACTAAAACAAAAAAAATGTTTTTTTGGATTTTTTGCATGTTTGTATGTGTCGATGTGGCTTCATCACACAAAAACGGATTTCAACAATTTTTGGTACACGGGTATCCAGATGGTTATAGAATACTTTTTACCCGACTACGCAGACGAAACAAAGAAAGGTTATGACTTTTTCTCCTACGCGAGCGAATCTGCGGGCACTTTCTAGTATAATAATAAATAACACAGGGACAATTTTACACAAATCGACGTTGTCCCAAACTAAGCAAAGCTTGTACTATGGATACTAGGCGACGATATACATAATATATAGATAAATGAAAATACTTAAATACATAGAAAACATCCAAGACCCAAGCAAACATTCGTGCTCATCACACAAAGACAGCCCTGACCGGGATTCGAACCCGGGACCGCCAGCTTCGTAGGCCGTTGTACACACCCACAGAGCCAAACGTGTCGTCACGTCACATGGATGGCGTCTGAATATGGATGAATAGCTATCAAATTGGAAACATTAAGTTTCCGAGAGGTGTTCACAAGGGCGTCGCCAAGGATGAGGGGGGTGGGGGGGGGGGGGGGGGGGGGGTGGATAGGCAGCCTAGATATTCATGTGCTCTAGACTGTACCCACAATTCATACTTTCCTTACCGCTATTGTATTTGGTTTTCATATTTTATTTCTTCTCGATGGAGCACGTTATTTGGACGCATAACATAATGTACAAATACTTTATTTTTAAGTTGTGTTGTTATGTATCCATTCATCCATACTAATATTATAAATGCGAAAGTGTGTTTGTCCGTCTGTGTCCTCTTCACGCTTAAACCGCTGAACCGATTTGAATGAAATTTGGTATGTAGACAGTTTGAGTCTTGGGGAAGGACATAGGCTACTTTTTATTCCGGATAAATACCCTTATCCACGATAAACGAATTTAAGGCGGACGAGTCGCGGGCAGAAGCTAGTATATACATATATATTTACTTATATCTAAGTTAATATATATTGTGATATGTATGTACGTTTCTCGACTGAATACATTTTAACTTGCCATATGATGTGATAAGTTGGTAAAGGATCTTAGAAATTATTGTCATCTTAAGCACTTAATCAATCATTCATCAACCTTATTTAGTCAGTATCTTTAATTTATTTAAGGAAAGCATCTACAATATATGTATTCTATTAGATAATCAGCCGCATTAAGAACCTATTAAATAATCATTTACATGAGCCATAAACATAAATAAGCATAAATCATAGTAAATACCCGTAAACTACCTTCTATTGATAAAACGATGTAATTTACTGTTTCATACCTTTAACAGAATTAGTATGTTTACAATTGGGAATCTTATTCCGTAGAAATACGCAAAAAAAATAGTTTTAATGTATTTAGTTAAGGCATTTTGTCAGTAAGGCAGTTTGCAGCCATTATCAATTTTAATGTTCGCAACAATGTTTACACCTACTTAACTAGATAATGTCATGGGTGTAATGTATTGTAAACTATACTCCGAGTCAGAATTAAAATGTAATCATTTTTCCTGATAGTCCTTAGTCACCAAAAGGAACAGTTCCTATTTTACAAGCTTTTATTTAACTTGCAATGTAACTATGTATGTTTGGGTAGAATATTGCAAGTTAAGGGGATGCATCGAAAATTTAAGCTATTTTGTATCAAATCTAGTACATAAAACAGGCTGGTTTTCAGATATGTGTTTCTTGACTATATAACCTATTCAGTGATTAACGCGGAAACATGTTTAATGAAAATTTGTTCGATAGAAAAGTTATCCGAAAACGCGTCTTCATTTCGTGTTTTCTGTCTAGTTTGTACAAACGACAGATTAATAAACGGCAAAATTATGTTAAAATGTCATTCTTCCCTTAATCTTTTAAGTGATTAACTTAAATGTTAACAAAACATAATAATATCTTAGATTCCATGGTACTTTTACATCTGGCGCTTACGCCAAAAAACCCCTAGCATGTAGTGTATTAGCTTTCTCTTTCTTTGATGCGCGCGAGCAATAAATGCGTCCCTTATTACAAATCACGCTTATTGGCTAGCTCCGCGTTTGGGGCGTGATTTACGAATGACGAAGTAGCCCCTTAAAGGAGACTGGGCACCTATGGACCAAAAGTTGAAAAACAAGTTGAATAATAAACGTTAGTGGCCAATTCGGAATCTATGTAATATATTTGAGATAAAAGCTATGAATGTGTGCTTCATTTTTTTTATGAGAATAACTCAAATGTGAATAGTTAACAAGATAACGTTTATTTTATTTTAATACTAGAAGGCGCAAGCAACTTCGTTCGCGGAGGAAAAAAAGTGATAGCCCCCGTTTTTTTCAGTGTAGTCGGGTAAAAAGTATCCTATAACCATCTGGAGATACCCAGCTACCCGAGTACCAAAAATAGTTAAAATCCGTTTAGGAGATTTTGCGTGATGAAGCCACATCGACACATTCGAACATACAAAAAATCCAAAACAAATATTTTTCAATTCAGTGAGCTCCAAATAGTCCGTACAAGCATTTTTTTTGAAAACATATCAAATGTACAGATATTTATTTTTAATAGTAAATGTTAAATTTATAATAGTATAGAAGTTTGTCACACGCATTATTTTCTTCCCGCTTTATCAGTGGGTGTTGCTGCTGGTGTTGTTGACATATTGGCCTGTTCCGCGGCATTGTGGCAGTTGGCCAGTGGGATCCTGGGCGAGCAGAGGACTCAGATTTAGGGTCAAGTTCTCTGGGTAGAGCCCGGCTTTATTTCATCTTTTATGAGAAATCTTAAGAGTTACTAGAGTCCACATATGGATGGACACGAATATTTTTTTTTTTCAAATCACTGTTTTTCTAACAAACTTGAAATTTGGTGAAATTATGAAGTTAGCTCTTATAGCACAACCACGAGATAAATCGGAAAATCTTACATCTTTAGGTCTGTCTTTGTCATTATTCAATATAAAATGACCCCACACTACGTACATTTTGCTTAGGAGCTGGGTTCTGCTAACACTGGATGTCATAGATACTATTCTTAGCGTATATTTTAGGGAATCCTCGGAGCGCGATTCCAACACGCACTTGGCCGATTTTTTTTTTTAAAAGGTTCCATCGTCACTTTTCTCCTGTTACTACAAAGTATGTGGAGCCCGACTTTGATAAATAAGAACGCTGCTTAGATAAAACCTCATGATTATTGCAACATATTTTTTTAAAATATATTTATTGTTGTGTCACGTCTGTCCTACAATATAAACACGATATCATAACAACCCGTACAATAACTAAGCAATTTTTCACGTATTACCAAATTGCTTTATGTTTAAAAATTACGATTCCAGAAAAAACGGTATCTTGGAATATGTAGTTTGTGTAATTTCGTTTGCTTTAAAATTAATCTCTTAAAAAGTTACTTTTTGCTATTTGCTTTACATTACAGAACACAATAGGATGAATCTTAAGGGGCTCTCACACGCGAATGACCTTCGATCCGTAGGTCTTCACTTTTCTGTGTTGTATTGGGACCGAGCGCGAAGACAGCGCCACGTGATAGGCGGCCATTATGGACAATATTGTCACCGCTGTCAAACAAGAAGTAAGTAAATATTGTGAAAAATATTAATGAAATCTTGTGTTATTTTTGGTGTTATTACAATTCACAACAACACATCTTACCAGGACCATATTTTTATCTCAAAAACTATTAGAAAATGTTTACTGCAATATGGATGTGACAGCTCAAGTCAGCGACAAAAATGACAATTTTAGCCGTAGCGAGCGCTGTGATCGTTTAGGCTACCCCCTCCACCCGCTTTGCACTCTGCCAATATGTCTCATCGTGTTGACAACCACCGTTGTTACCAATATACTGTTTCAGTTTATCTTCACGAGTCACCGAAACCAAGATAAACACCATCAAAATTTGTTATTTTTACGTCAAAAAAAAAACAGTTTTTGTTACTTTTCTTAAAAATTATAGCACTTATTGAAAAACCGGTTGTCAATTTTAAAGCAAATATCATTAATTCATTACTCACTTATTGGTTTTAGTCCCATGTCTAAGCGTCGCTTGATGAGGGAGCCTATACCAATTTAAGATAGAAAAGGACTTTACGAATCTTGTTATTTTCTCTCGATTTATTAAGTATTATAACATTCAAGTTGACAAAAATATAGGTTAAATACCAAGCTACAATATGTATATATTTTACTTGGTTTGCAGCAAGAGGAATAATTTTATATCACTTTAAAAACAGTGAAATTTACCGAAACTTTCCGGGTAGCAACTTAAAGAGGCAAGCAAATGTACTGAGTACAAGTTAAAACTATTTTATTAAGAAGCGGTTGTACCTGTTTTATTATCTCAAGAGCCGGTGTCTGACTCGTGTAAACATAATGATTGAGTTATTGTACTGGTTACAAGTTACAACTATATGTCAGTTATATTATTAAGATACGGTTACACCTATTGACCCGTCAGCGTGACGATATTTTTGTCTTTATCACACGGAGACACGCCTTCTATTCAAAATAAGAGTCGCACCCGCCATATTATTTGTCTTCATAACGAAACAATATACAGTTGTGTGTAAAGAATCAGGATGTAAATGTGAATTAAGATTTCAATTATAATCGTGCTATGAGTGAAATAAGCGCATTCAAGTTCTAAGACAGCAATGGAATGTAATAAACTTTTAAGACACTGTTATTTTTATTTATATGCAATGTACTTTACGAAATTTTTGATTTTTTATAATTATCTATACCTACTATTATAAAGTAGTAGAAATGAAATGAAACATTAAAGATATTTCCAAAAAAAATATTGTAACGGACTATTTGGAGGTCACTAAATCGAAAATGTTTTATGTGTCGTTGTGGCTTCGTCACGCCAAATCGGCTAAACGGATTTCAACTATTTTTGGTAAACGGGTAGCTAGGTATCTCCAGATGGTTATAGGATACTTTTTACCCGACTACGCTGAAGAACAAAAGACAGGTTATAACTTTTTCTCCTCCGCGAACGAAGTATGAATTGATTCGGTGGCTAGTACAAGCATTACTTGGGGACATGGTACATAGATTCTTTTTGGGGCAGTTTTTTGTGTCTGCTTTGTTTTAGAAACTAATTACCATGACAAATACATACTGCTATTATTTTGCACCCAGCTGTACATCTAAATTAAACTATTGTAATAATGAAATGTCTGTACATTGAAGTGGTTCTAATTTATACCTGTACATCATACATATGATGTACAGGCGCGACCTGTGTACACTGCTAAAGTTGACATCATATCAAGACTGTGATGATTAACAGATGGTTATCATGCCTCGTAGCTCATATCATAGACTGTCTTTGAGTTGATATCATTAGCAATGTTTTTAAGGGTCTACTTCGTCATTTGTAAATCACCTGTTGTGATCTGTAATAAGGGACGCATTTATTGCTCGCGCGCATAAGAAAGAGAAAGCTAATACACTACATGCTTGGGGTTTTTTGGCGTAAGCGCCAGATGTAAAAGTACCATGGAATCGAAGATATTATTATGTTTTGTTAACATTTAAGTTAATCACTTAAAAGATAAAGGGAAGAATGACATTTTTACATAATTTAGCCGTTTATTAATGTGTCGTTTGTACAAACTAGACAAAAAACGGGAAATGAAGACGCGTTTTCGGATAACTTTTCTATCGAGGAAATTTTCATTAAACATGTTTCTGCGTTAATCACTGAATAGGTTATATAGTCAAGAAAAACATATCTGAAAACTAGCATTTTTTATATACTAGATTTGACAAAAAATGCGCTACAAAATAGCTTAAATTTTCGATGCATCCCCTTGCCTCGTAGCTCATATCATAGACTGTCTTTGAGTTGATATCATTAGCAATGTTTTTAAACAACCAGTTTATCACGTCTATTAAAGCTTTATGCCGGCTGCTTATTAAATTTAATTTAAATACCTTGCTAAGCAACTAATATAAATACAAAACCTCCCAATGTCAAAAAGTCATATAAGACTACTAGAAGGCGCCCGCAACTTCGTTCGCGGAGGAGAAAAAGTCATAATCCCTCTTTTTTTGCATAGTCGGGTAAAATTATTCTATAAACATTTAGAGATACCCAGCTACCCGAGTACCAAAAATAGTTGAAATCCGTTTAGCCGATTTGCCGTGAAGCCACAACGACACATACAAACATTTAATTTTTACAGCTTTATAAAAGTATAAAATAGATATGCTTTGTATAAAATACGGTGTTTCTCGCCTAAGAGCAGAAGTAGGTATGCGGTAATATATACGATTTACAGTTTAGTAGGCAGAATGCCAAGAGTCTGATAATGTTGAGTTTGTTGTACTCTTGCCTTTGATAATATGCGGGGAGATATTTATAAAGTTATATTAAAACTGGTGTGAAAACAACTCGATATCGAATGGCCCGTCTTATTACTTTCCCTAGGCTTCGACACATGATTAATTATTTAATTATTTACACGGAGAGCCAACAGCTTAAAATATGTTAGTAGTGTCTTAAATAGTAATAGCGAGCTAATTACAGGATCTCACTTATAGCACCATGATTATTGTAGTTATTATGGCATTTTTGTTTAATTTTTATAACATTAGAACATTACGCTTGAAACAGTGGCGTAGCGTGCCTAAAGGTGCGTCCACACTTATATCATTTGCTCGTATCCGATCACCGTGCCGTGGCATGACTGCGTATCGCGCTGCTTGGACGCTCCCTGTCGGCGCGCCGATCATGCCGCACTCGTCCGATATAAGTGTGTGATACGCGTAGCAACATGGATTTCGAGCGATCGGATCGGCGCAACGTCCAAACGCGTGATCGTGACACGCGATCATGCCACGCAACGATGATCTGATACGGGCAAATGATACAAATGTGGACGCACCTTTAGACGGGCCCAGTATCGAAATTTGTCGAGGGGCCAAAAGAAGTGTAAAAATTTTCGGGCTCCCTAAGGCGGGAGGCCTTGTAGCCCAGGGGCCCCGTATAATTGATACGGCTGATACAGCGATAGCTATGCCCCTGGCTTCAAAATGTATATAATATTGTAATCTTGTGTTAATTTTTATTTCATATTAGTTGTCTTGTGTTTTCGGCGATCTCAACTATAATGTAATTTTAGAACTATGGATAATGGAGACCACGGACGGAAGAGGCAGCGTGGCTCTGTTGCTCTATAGATAAAATGACGACTTTCTCACGGGCAGGGCCGGATTAAGACTACCTGCTTGATGCTCTAAGCAATACACGTCTCCCCCCCTCAACCATACTATCACCGCATTCCAACTTCTGACATGAGAACTAACAGTACAGAATAAATAATAGTACAACTACAGATGGCTATGTTTGTATTGTGTCTAAGCGAAAGCCGCGCGTCATCGCGCGCGAGCGAGACAGCGAGGAGTGAGCTGACAGTCACAGCTATCAATTTTTGCAACCATTGCGTCTCTTAAGAAGAGAATGCTCGCTTCTTGCGCACAATGCGCGTCAATGTATACCAACATGGTACACTCAGGTGAGGCAGTACAACTGGCGGACTTAACAACTTAAGGCATTCTCTACCAGTCAACCATCGGGCCGCACAGAAGCGTTAAGTTGGTGCAGGATCATCGTAGCAATCGCTATATTAGAAGAGAAGTCAATAGTTTATATGAATCATACCAAATAATTTACTTTTACCGGGACACGGTTCTTATAAGGTGGCATATCAAACGTATGTAAGTTGTTTTAAATAAAAATCACTATTTTGCTTTTTTATATTCTAGATTTTTTTTTAGTTTGGATATGTTTCTTTGAAGAACTACGCATTGAGTTTATACTCAAAACATATATTTAGGATAGGCTAAGCACGAATATTGTGCTAGATATAAGAGTTAATTCGAAAAAATTACTGACTGTTGAGTTTGTTTCGGCATTCTTCTCTTCAGTGGTCTCCTCTATAGACTTTGACTTGATACACTAGAGTTAACAGCAAAATGAATAAAATTAAGTTGTTGAATCATAAAAACTATTCAAGTTAAGATACTAAGTGCCTTTGAGAACTTAACATTATTTAATTGATAGATTCAGGCGTTACTTTGCGGAATTCCATACTAGATCAATGGATTATAGTTCCTTTATAACTGCAAACAAACAACTATACAAATATTTTACAAAGGAACTATAATCCATTGATTTAACATTATTTGACCTGAAGAATGTTGATTTAAACTTGATTTGAACTTACTTACACGATCTTCACGCATTACCACAACAGAAGAAACTGGGCTTAATCGCGTATAATAGTAGATTGTTTGACAAGGAGCTAAAATAAGCCATTATGACACGAAGTGATTATTTGGACGAGCTCACGAAGTGAGCAAGGACAAATATGTCCGAGTGTCATAATGGCTTTTAGCCACGTGTTAAACTCTGCTTTTCACTTCAACTGCGAGAAAATAAAAAAGACTTCACACTAAAATTGTATGTTTCATGAAAAATAAAAAACAGTTTGAGCAATTATTTATAGTTAAATGGACAGCTTATATATTTTTTAAACTAATAATGGCCATTGACAATTTTTACTTTTTAATGTGAAGGGCTGCAATACGATCAGAAATTTTGGCCAATCTGATGAGGTTGGTTTGTTTGTTTTTAATTATTCGTAAGTAGTATGTAGCTGGCCGCAAGTTTTTTTTTTCAGTTTCATAGAAATTTGTATGGGATTATATGGCTTTCTTTTAAACCCTAGAGGCTAAATGTACCATTGTAGTCTCGCTTCGCGAAGCTAATATGACCTACTTTTTGAGCAGGAGAAGTGAAAATATGATTTATTTAATTACCTTTCGTTGGTAATTCTTCGACGTTTCGGACGTCGCGTTACTTTCATAGTTTCGAAGGAACTGCTTAGTACCTTCAAGACTATGGACGAAATAAGTCATAATTAGATTAAGCCCCGTTTTGTTGTGATGTGATAAAGACTGAAGAATGTTCCCTTAAAGTTAAGGAAATTCGATATCAACACTCTTTATAAACAGTAAACTACACTGTCCTCGTAACAGAAGATAGAGAGCACAGTTGGACAATTTGCATTAAATATGCAAGATGCAGCCAATAGGCTAAAACGGACTCAAGGGCAGGCCTCGACTCAATGATCGCAGACTAGTCTGAATTGTCATTGTATTTAAGCAATAATCCGACCGATTGGGCTGCTCGCCCAGCACGCCATGCTGGTCGAGGCAGCCCCAGCTACAGCCTCAGCCCTCAGATATATTCTAATAACTAATAATGTCTCACGTAATGTAAATACAAATCAAAAACATAAAAAAAAATGTATACAAAACTCAAAATAAAATAAATATAATAAGGGTAATACACAGAGCATAATGTCAGCCGTAATGTGGAAAAAAAAGACAAGTATTTCGAGCAGCGATTAGCCTGATCACCTAAGAGCTATTCTATCCTTGTTTGATGAAATTTTGCGAAAAATAAAGGATTACGCTATACGAGGTAAATAAAAACGAGAGAAATTTGTTCACATAGACTAATAAATATGGCGGAAATAAATGACACTATAAAATAAGCTATAAGTAGGTATGTACATTGAAACTATAAGGGATCAGCCTTTGCCATTTTGGCAACGGAAGCCCCCCCAAAAATAAGAGGCTATCGTCATTAACAGCTCTCAAAGAAACGCTGTTAAGCGAAGTAACCCCTCCTAGCAAGATACACAGGATACAAGGCAGGCAGGGATATCCTTGAAATCTGATCATAGTTCGGTCGAGTTATCAATCGCGAAGATCCTTGGACACATGAAATGGTTATTGAAAATAAGATGAAATTATACTTCTTGAGGATGTGTTAAAAGAACTGTCTGAAAATACCCACCAGTAGGTACAATAATTAAAGTGTGCGCGCTCTTATAATAATTCCTTGTATTACTTAATTAATAAATGACCGGTTGGCTGACTACGAAAATATTGTGCAGTGTATCTTTGCAGACGTCTTCAAGTAATGCACATTGTATGACTTCAGTTATGGAGTCATCGAAGACCATATTCCCCAGACGCGCCTTTGTCAAAGGAAATGGTACTTATTAAGTAACGACGTCACCGATATAGTGATAAATGTACAAAAATACTGTTAAAATAAACCAAGGTACATAAAAATAAATAAAATAGAGTTTTAAAATAAATAATAAGGTCTAGAAAAAATGTAAGAGGTTTAGAAAAAAAAAACCGAAATAAATAAAAAAAACCAAGGTATAGGAAAAATATAAATATATGTAAAAATAAAACCGCGGATCAAACTAAAGCAAATAAACAATAATAAAATAATAATTACAATTTAAACTAAAGAAGAATAATAAAAAAGTACATAAATAAATAACTCGGCTACGCTCTGGTGTATAAATGTATTTATAATTTCAGTAAAAAAAAAATTGTTACAACATCAAAGCGCGCGTAAATTAATTAGTAAAACATACTAATAGATTGTAAACTATAATAATAAAACTATTTAGGTAAACTCTTTAGGTTATTTTTTTTTTAAGTATTATACATATATACTCATAAGTAAACAAGAATTTATGTGTGTGTAAAAAAAAAAGTAATGTAAAATGAGCTATTGTATTGCGAGCTTAAGTGTGACAACTATGTTATAATTAGATAAATTATATTCATAATGAATAAAAATTGTAGTATAAATTAGTGAATAAAATTATGATAAATGAACCGATATGAAAAGGAAGAAAAAATACCACCAGTTGTAACGTGTTTTTTTACTTCACGTCACATATGACATTTACGTCTAATTTTCTTATAGCTTTTTGACATTATTAAATGCCTTCCGTTTAGAAACCTATTTGAGGTAGTATTTTCAAACATTCATTTGACAGTTAACGCCTTACGGCATTTCCGACCTTTCCGCGCGTTTAAACGTTGACTCAAACGCATCCTTTTTGGGCTGGCAATTTCGTCGTTCTGTCAGATTTGTTTTTCCTAGTTGGATTTTCGTCGAACAGACACAATTAATTATCTTTTTTTTTTCTCTCTTAAATAGAGAGAGTTATCTTGTTTTTCTTCGTTGGGAGTTGAAGGAACACTACATTTCTTCTAGAGTTTGGCAAGCGAAACATGATATTTAAAATATGCGGCAAATTTGAAAACATCATGACCTGGCAATACGGAATGCGTAGAAACGAAGTAGGTTTTATAATTGACAGCTTTTTTAATATGTAAAATTGTTGCCATATAAAGAATTCTTTTTCAAGGTCAATATCATGTTTCTCTGGCCAAACTCTAGAGGTGAGCATATTTTGTGTAAATTCTCGTCATTTAATACTTTTAATAGATTGCTCATGGCGATCGAAGTTTCGCTAGGATTTCATTGCGAATGTTTTGTTTTAGTTATTGGTTTTGCGGCCTGCGCGATGCAGCGGAGGACCGCCGGAATTATGTCGGACGGGTGTAAGTACAAACTTTCCCGATCTTAGGTTAATTCCTCGTAAGTCTTTCGAGATGATTTTCTCATAAATGTTTTTGTTTCTCCAGGTCCACCAAATGGTGGCACCCGTTCAATATGCCCATCGTAACTGCGTTCGATGTACTCATCGCGACGGCCATTGGTATGGCGTCCTGCCTGAGGGGTGACGATGACTGGGCACGAGGTGTCGTGTTGGGGGGACGTATAGCCTTTTTCTTTTCTATTTTCACCGAGTTTTTCCACTCGTTTATTATGTAACTTGACGCCATCCTGTAGATGAGCATAGTTTTCATATTTATAGCCTTTTCTTTTCCATTTCCATTCGAGTTTCCACTCGTTTATTGTCTTACATGACGCCATCATGTAGATGAGCATAGTCCTCATATTATAGCCTTTTTCTTTTCCATTTCCATTCGAGTTTCCACTCGCTTATTATTTCGGATGCCATGTCACCTGGTATAAGTGCATTTCCCTCATAGTTAACTTTTTACTTTTTCCCAATCTCTTTTTCCATATATGAGTTAGGGTAAACATAATACCCATTAATTTCTCTTGGGGCGTCGCCGGCGAGGTAGGCCTCTGCGGGCAAGCATGTGGTCATACGGGTTCTTCGGGACAGTGTAGCTGTAACCGGATTGGCTGCTGCACCTCGGAGAAGAGTTCCAGAAGCCTCTAGCTTTTCGGAGAGGTTTGCTTCGAGTGTAAACCTCCTAAGAAGGTCGGTGACATATTTCTTATTTAAATATTGAAGAGTGCCTCAGATCAAAAAGTTAGTATTTAAACTTAGCTAAGGCCTAAGGAGTATCTTCAATTTGGTTGTAATTAAGATAGTATATAACAGTAAATTTAAATATAAAGGCATCTTGTATTAAGTATTTTTCTGGTTTTATTTTTGTAAGGAATCCTGTGAACAGTCCCCTCTGGCTTGAGATTAAAGGTAGATGTCTACAACCTATTTTTAGCTATCTGACATTTCTTTAAGGTGTGCTGCCTGGTGCCCGAAACCTTTTTGTTTAATAATTAAATTTATATTTTTTTATTGGCAGTAACCTTATCGTTGCAGTGGCTCCCTCTGTTCTCCTGTGAATTCTTTCATAATATATCACATTTGGTCGCTTTAAGACAACACTGTATAAAATATACATAACACAGTTTAACATAACTGATAAATATTGTTTTAAATTTAGTTTCGATTACAATTTCATCAAAGAACTTTTTATAAACCACGAATCAGGACTATACTTTTTTTATATACACATTGTTTGAACCAACATAGCACACGGATGTAGCAAGTATTAGAAATAACTTTAATGGTCAAAATAGTGATGTTTAGTAAATAGTTAAGAAAGTATGTATTTAATATTTTCTTCGGTTTCCGCGATGAGCGTGAACGTCGGGAACTAAAATGAGATAATATACGCAATATAATCCGTTAAATTGTTTTATTTCAAAAAGTATGTATTGTAGTAGTATTAGATTAACATTTATTTTTTTAGGTTTATATCCTTCTAAATCCAATGTATATATTTTTTTCTATCAGCACTAACTTCCACTCATGAAATTGTAATGTAATTTTAGGACAAAGTACAAATGTAAAAATATTAGAACACATTGTGCACAAAAATAGAACCTCACTATGTATAAAGCAACAAAGAAGATACCATTCAGCAAAAATGAAGGCACGCACCAATCACGCAAAGTCCCAGTGTTCACACATAAGTACACAGTAATAACAAAATTAAAAAAAGAAAAAAAAAAAATTAGTCAAGTTCACCCTCTTAGCGAAACCCCGTTAACCATGTCCATAATATCGACACACGCCAATACCACCTGTCACTCGATCGAATAATTAAAATTACAAACCTTAATATCATATCATAAGACCACATGACAAACGACATAACAGATGTTCCACCCAAATAAGGGACCCCTATATCCAACAATAACTGAGAGTGTCAATTAATATCATATTAACAACTTAGAAACATAATATGAAAGTATCATGTAAACAATATCTTCCATACCGATATAGAGCACATGTAATGTAAACATAAGATAAAATGTAAACATTGTAAGCATTGTAGTTTAAGAATACATATGTATACCATAGCCATAAGTAGATTAAGTGTATGTGCCAAAAACAGTTAAATATATTACTATTTTTGTCTAAGAAATAAGGGGAGAGATGCAGTGTGTGTAGTCTCAGCTGATTCACAGCTGATTCGAACAAAGACATAATATTAAATAGATCTAAGAATTAATAAAAATAGCAACTCCTTTTATGGAGCAACCTTGGACTATAAACCTTGAACAGTAACAAAGACACATATTGCCTGTTGTAACACATGTTACTCCCCATATGGTAATAAGCCCTAGTATATAAGAATCTCAATTCACTGAATAAATATTCATTATTATACCGAGTCTCGTTGTGTCATTACCTCCGTACTCCCAACACTTCAGGGTAACTATAATTTCTATTCACATATATATATGTCTTCATTGGAAACTGCCTACAACTTCGGCAACCGAGGAGGAAAAAATTATTACCCTTTTTTTCTTCAGCATTGTTGGGAAAAAAGTATTCTTTAACCATCTGTGGATGCGCAGCGACGCGGGTAGCAAAAATAGTTGTAGTTTGAAGCCGCAAAGACACATACAATAATCAACAATCAATGCCAAAAAGTGGTAACTAGTAACCACCAACGGATTCAGTTGTTGTTGATATATATATTTATATGATATATGGCCTATTATTATATAACTTATTCATCAAGGCATGATTTTTTTTGTATTAGCCAAATCATTAATCTTATTTATTTTATTTTCATTAATAGTGTAGAGCATTGTAGGTCACAAACCTTTCTCTTCAATGATAGATACATACCTATTCACATACATATTCAGAGGTTGGAAGATATGTGCTTCATGGGCTGTTTTGAAAGTTTGATAGTTTTATTATGCCTGCCTCTCCACTGATATGGAGCAGAGTTCTGGAAAGCAACCAATTGTGCCAAAGTGCAGCTGGTATGGATCATCTAGGACAAGGCTTCATCGGTAATGAACCACTATATTAATTGGTTCTATTTAGCTATAAATAGAATTCATTTTTAGTATAAGGTGGCCAGTTATTGAACATTCATTTTTAGTATAAGGTGGCCAGTTATTGAACGGTGGCCAGTTACTGACGATTTACCTTATTATGTATTAACTTTGCCCAGCAGTGGATATCTTTTGATTGATATGACAATGATGATCCATATAATTATCTATGAATTGTGATGACGTAAGCATAGCACACCCTTCCCAGTGTTTTATTGTATACACAGGTAAAACTGGGTACAAGATACATGTTTTTTTTAAACTAATCATTCTCTACACTATCGTCTAATTTACCATGTCTTTACTTATATAGCTAACTATTGATGTAAGTGTATGCTTTAAGCATTCTACTCAATAATATTTTTACTGTCGCAGAAGATGCATAGAAACATAATTTTCCAGCATATCTAAAGTACTTTGTGAGGTGGAAGAACTGATAAGCAACTAAGTTTTGTGGCAGATACTGAGTAAGAAGACTGTTATCTTATCTTGACAGAATATACAGCTGCTTACAGACATGAAGGAGTTTATCAAAACCAGATCGTACAAGGGTTAAAAGATCTATTCTAATTGCACATCTTTTTCAGTTATTAGATCTACAGAATGGACAATGTAATGCCTTTTGACAGACATATTGACCAAATTTGTATATGTATATGGTATACTGTGATAAAGTAGTGAAACTGTGGTTGCAAATTATCAATATCTTTTTCTATCTAGTTATATCAGATTTTAATAATATTATAGAGACATGGTTAATAAGACTGTCAACATTTCTCAGGCACTTTAGGGTATTCTTCTTTAAATGAGAAGGTCCACATACTAAATTAATGTGTATTTCAAAAGACAGTAGGAGATGACTGAGGAGAGCAAGGCTCTAGACGTTCCTGGGGTGCACAGAATGCAGACAGTGCTATTATCATGTCCCTATAATTATGTTTTGCTTACTAGTCAAGAAATTGTATGGCTCTAAAAATAAGTCTTTTTGTTCAATAATAAATAGGGTGACAAATTAATAGGTAGTTCATCAAATGAAAACCTCATAAATTACTGTAAAGTACTGCAATGAATAGTTATGACTATATAAAAAATACACCTGTCTTAAAAGGGTTCTTAAGTGATTCACTGTATAATAAAAAAATTAAGATACTAAACAATAACTCATGAACAAAGAGAACTGTTGCATTTGCAAAACGCGCGTATCAACATCCAGACTTAGATATTAAGTAATTTATTAAAAAACAACATGAATAGTTAACCATAAACAAAACATAACTTTTAATAAAAAATACGATAGTAATCTGAGATGTTTATTCAATATGACCGTGAATATTCAACCTGCATGTACATGCAATAGTCTTATTCTTAGTGAACTTTGTACTCAATTTTTCCTTTGACGTCGCCTCGTTAGCAGTAACATCCCACATCCCTCCCTATTCCAGCTAATCATCAATAATAGGCCTCCAATAAACATATTACGTACGTCCTACGAACGAAGAGCTATACCTGCCTACTAGATAGTATCATACTACAATTCGTATAAAGCAAAGGAGTTAAGAATACTTACCGGATTTTAAACATTTTTCAAACGCCTGTTTAGCAGTCACGATATCCGGCTTCCTGTCCAAAGGCTGTGATAATTCCTGTGTGTATGTAAAATAGGTTCGATTCGACAACGCGGCGCTAATACGCCCGAAATTCCGGGTTGAAACATTAGGAATAATTTTGCCCATTACAGACATTATAGCGGTTATAATTGTATGACTATTTACACAGAACTATTTCGACACACTGGGATATTTCTTGATATCCCGGTGGAATAAGAAATGTTGTTATTTCAGACACACCTCCCACTTAAAAATAAACACACAACGTTCGCGTCGTCGGCTCCGCCGCGGCAGAATGACGTTTGGTACTTTGGTTGGAATCGTAAATCTATACGGCTGACGGCTGTGGCTGTGGCGCCAAGTTCAGAAATGAAGAAAAAAAATGGGTGCTCTGTAATATCGGGCATCGAGACCATGGAGAATAGAAAGGTAAGGAAGCCAATCTCATATGGGAAATAGGAAAACAGATGAAAGGTATCCAGCGCAACGGAAAGCAGTAAATAATAGCTCCAAATCCGTTCAGAATGTCGCTAGAGTAGCAAGATAGTATGAAGTCAACAACCGCTTACAAAACATTTTTATCGAAATGCTACTCAATCCTTCTTTTTCTGACGTACATTTTGAACAAATAATTTTTCTTGCGTGTTTGTGGATTTTTTCATGGCATTATTATGGTCATTTATTTTACTCACTTGCTACAGTGACTCCACCAATCTATCGCCTTTTGACGGACACTTTGGATTAGGGTTGCCTACCGTACTATAATATTTAGTATTGTACTATATTTTGACTGTGTACTATATACTGTGGAAGAAATATATAGTACGCAAAAATACTATATTTCGGTCAGTCCTTACGCATATCACTAGATTTTAAGCAACAATCAATGTTGTTGGAGTGGAGAACCACCATTCAAATAGAGAACAGAATCTCTTTCAAACCTTACCAGTCAGTCAATTGCCCATTTGTCGATTCCTTTCAACAAATGGGCTTTTATCAACTCAGATAGTTGCCCCACCCAATTGCAATAACAGGCTGAATGTTAGTAAGTAGTAAATATTATGCGTTATGCTTAATGAATCATTTTACACTCTTAAGTATTTTGAAATATTTTTTTCAGAGTACGTTGTTATTTTTTTGTACGTTGGGCTGGGGAAATACTATATTTGCTTAAGAAATAGTTGGCAACCCTACTTCGGATACATTGAGATTGTTCTCCTTAGTTTTCTAATCTCCATACCCGAGACTACACATTATATTTCCACGAGTGGAAAGTGGAGACGAAGACGAGATACATTGCCGTTTTTAAATACGAAAAGGAGACTGCATCACTTCCAGAATTACGTCAATTAAGGACTATTAAAACAAGAAGACTATTAATTGCCGTACAAAAAGCCGTTCGCGCATATTTACAACGCCATCTATGTATAACAATTATTATTTACTTTAACATTGCAAGTTCGTTCACAGAGGAGAAAAAGTCATAACCTCGTTTTTTTTTCGTCATAGTCGGGTAAAAAGTATCCTATAACCATCTGTGGATAGCCGTGTACCAAAAATAGTTGAAATACGTTTAGCTGACTTAGCGTGATGAAGCCACAACTACACATACAATATATATACTCGTGTATTCTGTGACCTCCAAATAGTCCGTTTCAATATATATTTTTAAAACGTCTTCAACGTACAGACATTTCATTTTACAACTTTATAATAAGGGTTTTCTCAAATGGAATTATCACCAGTTGGCGCCACCGTGACGTAAGGTCTAATTGAATAGAAGTGTCAAAATCTTGTGATGTGATTGGTGGATGTTGACACTTCTTGTCAGTTAGAATTTACATCATGGTGTGGCCAACTGGTTATATTTCCATTTGAGAAAACCCTCATTGTATAATTATACCATCGTTCAATGTTTTCTTTTAAAGCGCAATCTAGTTTATATACTGGATATCGACCTTCAATCGGCGCACGATCATAAGTATGGCGATTGAATTGACAAAATGACAGTTGTCTTGTTTGAATAGTCCTTGACGTCAATCTATGGGGTGTTATGACCGTTCTAGTATTTAATTTTCAATGGCTATAATATAAATTTCTTATAAGAAACCGGATCGATCTGTATAATTGAAAATATGTTACTGTCTAAAATAGCATTTATGGAAGAAACTTTAATTCCGACTGTACTTGTAAAGAGCCCGAACTCTTTTTTCTTTTTCTTCTGACCATCATGAGATCAACGCGTTTGTGTCATAATCATAATAATGTATTGCCACCAAACTAACACAAGCAAAGCAATTGAGCCAAATCAGATTATAGAGGGAAATAGATTAGCTCAATCGGGAACCGAGAAGAGGGTCAAATTTTGTAAGTGTAATTTGACCCTCTTCTCGGTTTCCGAAGAAAGTATAGCTCTACAGCAAACCCAAATTCATTTGACTATATTTTCGAATTTATTAAGGTTTAATGTTTTCTAAATAAGTACAAATTAAGTACAAATTGCGTAATTTTTTTTGATATATTAATAAATACCAAAACAGAAAGTGGGGTTGCTGGGGAGATGCTCTCCATCAACCCCAAATTCATTAGACAATATTTTCGCATCTATAAAGGAACTTTTTTTTTTCAAAATAAGTACATATTGAGTACAAATTGCGTACATTTTTTGATATATTGATAAATACCAAAACAGAAATTGGAGAGCATTTCCCCAGCAACCCCAAATTCATTTATTTCTTAAGGTATAACTTGTTCTAAATAAGGACAAATTAAGTACAAATGGCGTATTTTTTTTTGATATATTCATAAATACCAAAACAGATAGTGGGGTTGCTAACTCCAAATTCATTTGACTATATTTTCGAATCTATTGAGGTACTTTTTAGGGTTCCGTACCTCAAAAGGAAAAAAACGAAACCCGTATAATCTCACTCGTGTGTCCATCCGTCCGTCTGTTACAGTCAATTTGCACAGAAACTACACGACCAATTGAGTTGAAATTTGGTACACATACGTAAGTCTTTGAGCCAAAACGTGTGATATAAATAAATGAATTTTAAATAGGGGTACTTTTGGGGGGTAAATTAGACAGTAAATAAAACATGTTTTCAAATACCCGTATTGGGTGGTACATCAAATGAAAGGTCTTGTTACGACGATCTCATATATATTTTTTTACAATTTTTTAATGACTTTTGAAGTTATTAAAGAAAATATGGAAAAGTGACAATTCCTTCCCCCCCACCCACCCCTTATATCACAAACTAATAGGCCTAAAATTTTGAAAAAAAAATACAGAAAATAGTTCTTTTCCCATAGATTACATGAAAACCTATAAGAAGTCTATGGTTATTAAAGTAACATAGAAATTTGCGCAATATGTGTGCTTATTACGATAACATACTTAATAGCCGTTGGTAAACTAACCGCGACCTATGTTGCGGTATGGAGACAACAGTTTTCCAAAAGCACCTGTCTGTTTGTCTGTCTGTTTCCTCTTCACGCTTAAACCGCTGAACCGATTTGGATGAAATTTGATATGGAGATAGTTTGAGTCTCGGGGAAGGACATAGGCTACTTTTATCCCGGAAAAATACCGTGATCCGCGATAAACGAAATTAAGGCGGACGAAGTCGCGGGCAGAAGCTCGTTCATTATAAATCACCAAATCATCTTCCAAAATTTGCTGTCTAAAGCATTAAGGTGCGTCCACACTTGTATCATTTGCTCGTATCCGATCACCGTGCCGTAGCATGACTGCGTATCGCGCTGCTTGGACGCTTACTGTCGGCGCGCCGATAATGCCGCACTCTTCCGATACAAGTGTGTGATACGCGTAGCAAATGGATTTCGAGTGATCGGATCGGCGCAACGTCCAAACGCGTGATCGTGACACGCGATCATGCTACGCGACGCTGATCTGATACGGGAAAATGATACAAATGTGGACGCACGTTTAGGAACGTTATCAGTGCACACGAAAAGCTAATTATAGCAAGAGATTTCAAAATTAATTTTAAGGATGAATAAAAAAAAATGAAACATCAGAATATATTTTATCACTCGGTCTTAGTCCTCGTATTCAACTCAAGAGTATACCACCACTTAAAATTCAACAATAGACAATATATTTAGCAATTTCCCTGTTCAATCTGGCACCATACATACTTTTTTCAGTTATCACAAACAAACTAGCGTGAAAAAAAAAAAGTTACTAAAGTCCGATATAATCGGGTCTCTGAAATCACCGGGACCGACCTATGCCGCGCCTCTCCGAGCTATTTGTGGAGGGATGACTAAGCCTATCATTATACAATTTGAAGAATTGTTCTGATGTTGTTGAAGTTTTGCATACAGCTTTGGTATAAATACATTTTTTTTTATCTCTGTCTGTCTATGTGACTAACCAATATAAAATGACTCGATACTTCGTACATTTTGCTTAGGATTAGGGCTCTGCTAATACTGGATTTTCAGACTGGATTCTGATACGGCCGTTTTAGCGAATATTTAGTACGGAACCCTCGGTGCGCGAGACCGACTCGCACTTGGCCGGTTTTTTTTCTAAATAAGTACAAATTCTGTGCAAATTGCGTACATTTATTTTTTATAGTTTAATCAATAACAAAACAGACCGTGGGGTTGCTGGGGAGATGCTCTACCGCAACCCGAAATTCATTTGACTGTATTTTCGAACCTGTTAAGGTACGAATTTTTCTAAATAATTACAAATTAAGTACATATTGTGTACGTTTTTTTGATATATTTATAAATTACAAAACAGTAGCTGGAGAGCATGACGTATAAAGCTGTTAAAATATAAAACCTACTTCGTTTGCATTCCGTATTGCCAGGTCATGATTTTTAGGGTTCCGTAGCAAAAATGGCAAAAACGGAACCCTTATAGTTTCATCATGTCCGACCGTCCGTCCGTCCGTCCGTATGTTGACAGTCATTTTACTCAAAAACTATTAGATGTATATTGATGTTTGGAACATAGATGTCTTGTGTAAGTCGCTACTTAGTTTGATAATTAAATAAAAAATAAATATATGTTTATGAAAAAAATTACAAATATAAAGCTTAGTAAATACTTTCAACGAGAATTGTTTTCAACATGATCGGACATACCGTTTTTAAGATATTGCCAAAAAACTGCGCTTCTCAGCAAAAGGACGTAAGTGCCAGGGAGATACGCTCTTTTGTTAGTGTTTTTTTTTTCATATCGTATTTTTTTCATCTGTAGTGCATTTTTTTGTATAAACGGCTGCGGAGCCCTACATTCAGCATGGTCCCACATGCTCTTGGCCGGTTTTTTTAAATTTGCCGCATATTTTAATGTCATATTTCGCTTGCCAAACTCTAGTATCCATCAGTATCAAAGCAAGACAGCCAACATTGGAAAAAATACATGCGTACAACTTAACAAAAATAATGTGGATAGATGCTGCGTTCACAATTATTTGTTATATTTAATGTTTTCTAAAAATTTATACAATTTATTTTACTATGTCAATTAAAGTTTTGTCTACGTATTTGTCAAAATTGTATGGTTTTGTTATTATTATATTATTTACTGTATTTTTGATAAGCATAGAGTAACGTCATCTTGTGATGAGGTCACGTGACGGCACGTGAAGCAACATAGACAAGGCATCCATTCGTCAGTTTTCAGGCGAACAGGATAGCGCAGTTTAGTGTTTTATTGAGCGGTCTGCCTGTGCACTCAAAATGAGTAAATTGAACCAAGCTCAGGCTACTAAGGAGCATGTATTGGCAGTGTCCAGGGACTTCATATCCCAACCCCGTCTGAGTAAGTAAATATTATTTATCCAAAGATTTGATTTGATTCGTCTTGGGACGTCATTCACTTGGTAACGTCAATTATTGATTTTGCTACACCTTCCTTCAGTATTTTGGTATTTGCTTTATTGGAATAGTAATGAGAGCCTGCTGTTTTTACTTATATTTCAATTATTGAAGCCTAGAAATAGTTTCTAATTAGGGTCTTGACAACCTTGGGAGCCTTATCTATCTAATTCGGATAAATCTTGAATCTTGCAAATCCTACTCTAAATTTACTTGCAACCCTTAAATTATAGCCTTAAAAGACCTTATTTGGATCAAATCACGCTAATCTAAAGAGCTTTATTCTTTAATTGGTTCAAATAACTTGAATTGTTAAGAGTTCTTTATGTTAAAGTTGATAAGTGCTAATTTTGACTAGCATATTCAAATTGACAGTGATCCTTGATCATATGACTTTGGTATGGTCTGAGTTTTGAATGGTTTTATCAAAGAGTTGTCTTATATGTCTTATAAAAATGAATAAATATGTTAGATTGGCTATTTCTTTGCCTTATTTTAGGTTTTATAACCACTTCTATGCTTTTTCTAGAGGTTGTTCATGTTCCAGTAGGATTCTATACAAATAATGGTGTGATAAGGATCAGCTGATGGATACACATATAGGGCCACACCTTTAATGTAATTCTGTAGAATTTCACACATACTAATTAAATAAAAAAGACTTCATAATATTTAAAAAATTTAGTGTTGGTTTTATCAGTCATGTGATAAGTTAAATACCAAACTTAAAATGTTTCTACCCAATTTATGGGAATTCTGGTTTACCAAGTTTTTGCCTGACACCAGTATGCAGCATTTTTGTGCTAGAAATAAAATACTATACCTACTTAGGGCCAAAAATCAGACTGTAATCAAGAGAATTGAAAATTAGTTGCATCTATAATTATGGCTTGCTTTTATTTCATACATATTCTCAATATTACATTTTGAATAACTATGTCAAAAATAGTCCTTTTACTAGTTCAGAGAAAATGACCATAGCAAGATCATGTTATGGCAAATCAGTTAATCACCCATGCACATAAGTCAATATAGGATTGCTGTTCCTAGACTTTTGACAATCTCTTACAGAACATCATACAAGCTCATAATTTTACAGCATACAAGACGGTATCGGGTGTCAATGGTCCCCTGGTCATCCTCGATGAGGTGAAGTTCCCCAAGTTCTCGGAGATTGTTCAACTGAGGCTTGCCGATGGCACCCTCCGTTCCGGTCAGGTAAATATCTCATCATATTATAAATATCCGTTTCAGACTCATTGACTTAGTTGTTTTGTGAATTATTTACCATAAACATCTATCACATTCACGGACAGTACCTAGATGACTTTGTCACAACAGTAGTTCCTGACGTTTTGAAAGCTTTACAGCTCCCATGTTCACGGGTAGCTTGAGAAATAAAATTCACATACTACCCTCTTTAAAAAACGTGAATTACTAATAATTGTATTTATTTAACTCCTGCCTACTGATGAGAAAGAAATGTCACAAGAAGATTTCCAGACGGCCTCATACAATATTGTATCTTTCTTAAAACAAAATTACTATTAATTATCATCATCATTGTCAGCGTGGTCATCAATTCTCGCCACCATAGGTCTAGGTCTTCAGTTCTTCAACTGCTTCCTGCCAGTCTAATAATATTAGTTTTTTATGTTTTCTTAAACAAGCAATAATCAAGGAAATTTAAGAGATTATTGAGGGAGTCATTATCTAGCTAAAACAGCCATCTTTGGGAGGGTATGTATAATCAAAGTCTCCATCTTCAGGTGCTGGAAGTCAGCGGCACCAAGGCCGTCGTCCAGGTGTTCGAGGGCACGTCAGGCATCGACGCCAAGAACACGCTCTGCGAGTTCACAGGAGACATTCTGCGCACGCCCGTGTCTGAGGACATGCTGGGTGAGTTTTTTTATTTAGCAGTTCATTATCAACATAGATACCCATCTGGTCAGACTCCCTAATTCAAGGCCCAGACCGTTTCTGTACCGATTCAGAATGGACAAGAAGCTGGGATGCATATCTCTGAAACAGTCCTCATCTCAACCCTACGAAGGATCTGGGTCACGCTCAACAGAATTAGGACAAGAGTTAGGTGCTGCAACTACAATCTCCACAAGTGGGGCTACAAGTCCTCTCCGAGCTGCGACTGTACAAACAACTGCCCATATTGTTGATGAATGTCCTGGAAGACGCTTTACAGGAGAAATAGACAACAACTAGTTGTACGGTCAATTTCGTACCTTGTCATAGTGACATTGATATGGAACCTCCATCGGCTTTCATATTGGTTTTGACTGTGACAAGGTACGAAATGGTATATAAATTAAATTCCTTGACTGTACACTGCTATCGTTGGATGGTTTCTAGTATATATCTAGCTATCATTGGATGGTACAGCAGTTCAGTATTTACTAATAAAATGAAGATATTTATTCAGTGAGTAGGCCTCAAGGACAATTTTACAAGTCAGTCTACTGCCCCAAACAAAAATGGTCATTTGATGAATCTTTTTTTTTTATTATTAAATATCAGGGACAGCCAATCTTACACAAATCGACCTAGTGCCAAACTAAGCAAAGCTTGTACTATGGGTACCAGGCGACGATATACTTAATATATAGATAAATTATAATACTTAAATACATGAAAACATCCAAGACCCAGGAACAAACATTTGTGCTCATCACACAAACACTTGCCCTGGCCGGGATTCGAACCTGGGACTGCCGCCTTCGTAGGCCGTTGTGCAACCCACTGAACCAAACGTGTCGTCAATGATTGTTGATTATTTGATTTGTACCAACTTAATGTAACCCATATTCTGCAAATAAATATCCATAAATACAATCATTCATTGATCAATACAGATTCCAGGATCAATTTTGATCACGTCTATGGAATAACCAATGTTCTGCAGCCATTCTTTCGATCATTTCAAAATATAGATTTTGTGATCAACATTATTAACATCAGCGCCAGTCAATGTTTGATTAATAAACAAATGCCACAAAAATTTCAAACTTCGTATATCTGAATCTCAATAGTGACCAGATATATAAGTAATGAATTATGAATCTTTGTGGTTTGAATTATGAATTTTTGACTATACAGTTCCGAAAATACATTAAAGGTAATTTTCATACCAAATTTTTTTAAAGCTTAATACTATTATCATTATTTTTCATAATTAAGATTTTATCGAGTATATATATCTTAATTATGAAAAATAATGATAATAGTATTAAGCTTCAAAAAAATTTGGTACCAGTAAAAAAAATAAGTTGCTCTAATGGGTATAATAACTTTTTTAGAAAAGCACATTATTTAGCACAGCTAGTATTGAAATTGATTACAATATGTTTGTATTTATTATAAACAAAGTTTGTATTTATTATAAACAAAAAAATTGTGATTATTATCATGATATTTGTAAAACAAAAAAAAAAGTACAATATGTTTGATTAATTGTCTTATAATTATCAGGTCGTGTATTCAACGGTTCCGGCAAGCCCATCGACAAGGGACCTCCCATCTTGGCTGAGGACTTCTTGGACATCCAGGGCCAGCCCATCAACCCCTGGTCCCGTATCTACCCCGAGGAGATGATTCAAACCGGTAAATTATTTTATATTTACTTTATTAGGCTAAGATATTGTAATGTCATTATTTCATTTCATTAACTTAACTATGATCCCAGTTGGTCGAAATAAACGTTTATTATTATTCACTTATTTATTTTAAATCTTAGGGTAGGTTTTTTACAATATATATATATTTATACAAAAAGCAAATACAAAATATAAACACATTATAAAAAACGTAACCTAGGGTGCCGCCGGGCAGGGGCGGGAGCGGGGCAGGGCTCAAGCTACCGGTGGTTAGGGCTGCACAGAGAGGAACCTCCTGACAATGCGGGCCGTGTCCACGATTACTGCATTCTGTATCCGACCCTTGATCCAGCCATCTAGCGAGAGTCTCTTAAGATGTTCGTTGAGACTTTTCGCTATAAGACTGTTTGCCGAAACCACTATCGGGACAGTAATCGTCGAATCAATATCCCACATGGCGGTCACCTTGTGAGCCAAGTCGAGGTATTTGCTGAGTTTGTCCTTCTCAGCCTTCACGAGGTTCTCGTCATGTGGAATGGTGATGTCGATGAGTATTGCCTGGCACTTAGATCGATCTACCAGCACGATATCAGGCTTATTGGCTACAATAGTCCTGTCCGTGATGATAGATCGATCCCAATAAAGCGTGGCATGACCATTTTCAAGAACTGGCATCGGTGCGTACTTATAGTACGGCACCTCAGACCCCACAAGACCGTATTTAACAGCAAGTTGCTGGTGAATAATCCTGGCTACTTGGTTGGTTATGTCTGTGCAAGTACTCGCCGTTAGCAAGATGATAACAACTGGGAATTATATGCCTCAGTGACTCCCCGGGACGGCGGCATGCCCAACAAAAGTCGACCGTACCGTCCTTCAGGATATACCTCCGGTAGTTGTTCGTCATGATAACTTCGTCCGCAATTGCACAGGCAAAACCTTCGGTTTCCCCGAAGAGATCGCCGAAACGTAGCCAGTTCACCGACGCGAGCAGATCTACATCAGGCCCTGTAACGGCCTTGTAGAACCGCCCGTGTAGCTCTTTACTCCACCATACGTCCTTGCGGTCTACGGTGCTAAGCACCGTTGGTCTGCGCCAGTTCTCGTTTGCCAGGGATAGAGGGGTGAGGTCTTTGTCTACTGCCACTACATCGCGATATATCCCCCACACTCATTGTTTAGGAAATACTCCCTGGGACTGCACACCTCGCGGTTATGGAGGTCCTTGGCGTTTAAAAAGCCACGGCCCCCACACTTGCGCGGGATGTACAGTCTCACTACTGACGAGCGTGGGTGTAGCATGCGGTGTGTAGTGAGCAGCATACGGACCCTCCTATCCAGGGCGTCCAGCTCAGTCTGGGTCCACCTTAGTATGCCAAAGTAGTAAGTGAGCAGGGGCATCACCCAAGCGTTGAAGGCGCGCGCCTTGTTGTCACCCGACAAAAGACTGTTCAGTACTTTTGTCAAGCGGCAAAAAAACGCTCCTTCACTGCCTGTCTAATGTCTCCGTCCGCAATACTCAATGACTGTGACATACATTATTATTATTATTATTTTCTTATGAATAGGGAATATACATGCGTTTATTTTCTATATTGCTGAAACAGAAATATGAAATCGAGCGTATAAGGTGAATTAAATAAAAAATAGATTTATAATTTTTAGGTATTACGACGGAAAACAATATATTTTCCAAAAGAAAATTAAACGTTTCTTTAGGGTCCAAAGGAAATAAAATATGATAATTAAATAATTATTCACTAAAACGCACTTTTTAACAGAGAAAATAAAAATAAAACTCGTTTTTTCTTACTCTCGTTTTGGTTGTCTGTCGTGTGACGCCACGCGAACGCGACACGGTACGAATGTACGGGGCGTTTAAACCCCTTAGCCGTTATGCTTGACTTTGAATCTCGATTTTAAAGTTTCTAGGGTCACATTTCTTAGAACCGGATTGATTTTGAAATGGAAGGTGAAAAAAACTATTGTTATATTTAGGTATTTCTGCCATTGACGTAATGAACTCCATCGCCCGTGGGCAGAAGATCCCCATCTTCTCGGCCGCAGGTCTGCCCCACAACGAAATTGCTGCCCAGATCTGTAGACAGGCCGGTCTGGTCAAGGTAAGTTGTCATACTGTTCTAAAAATATTCTGTTCATTATTAGATTAGGACCACATCTTTGTTCCATAAAGTTCATAACACCTCTGTTACTGTCATTGTACCGAAAATGGTTGAGTTTCGTTGAGCCATTTTGACGTTATGATGCCACACAGATGTAGAGGCTGTTATTTTGGTTTGAACTCTATTTATACTTGAAATAAGATTGGTGACATGCAAATACCGTTGCGGAAAGTAGGCACTGGGCCCACCAAGGGCCAGAAAGCGATTAGCTATCGGCGATTTTCTCGCCCAAGAAACGAACAAAAGATATAGATCCTGTGTTAGTAAAAGAGATACATATATTAATAGATTATCGCTGGCTGTTCACACTGCCGGTGAGAACTCTCTCATATATGTATCTCTTTTATTGACACTGGAGTCTACATCTATTGTGCGTTTCTTGAGCGAGTTGGGCGAGAAAATAGTCGATAGTTGCTCGCTTTCTCGCCGGCGGTGGGACTAGTGCCGTACTCGAGTGGTTAATGTTCATACCATTAACTCGTAGATCGCGCTGTTCAAATCTTTCTGGGATTCATGGTCACTGTAAGGAAAAACTGCATTTTATAATGATAAAGATCTAATCTTTTAATTATCACTCTGTTTAAGAGATTCCATGGTTGCATTGTTATCTTCTTCACCTTTATCAAACAATTACAGATCTCTCGGAACCAATTATATATAAACATACATACATACAATCACGCCTTTTTCCCATTACGGGGTAGGCAGAGACTACCTCCTTCCACTTGCTACGGTCCTGGCATACAACTGCCACTTCATCAACATTCATTAACCTCTTCATTTTGTGCTGTCACAACCCTTTTGCTTTGTCTCATTCACACATAGAATATCAATATTTCTCGCCTTACATTTAACGTAGCAAAGCGGCTCTCCATAGCCCACTCTTCGCTCTCGCTGGGACCGAGACGTGATGGGTTGCGAACCACATATAATGTCAGTGTATTTTTTACATGCCCTTTTTTTATACAGCAAACTGGCAAATCAGTATTGGACGATCATGAGGACAACTTCGCCATTGTGTTCGCCGCTATGGGTGTCAACATGGAGACTGCCCGATTCTTCAAGCAGGACTTCGAGGAGAATGGCTCCATGGAGAACGTGTGCCTCTTCCTCAACTTGGCCAACGACCCGACCATCGAGAGAATCATCACTCCTCGTCTCGCGTTGACCGCTGCTGAGTTCTTGGCCTACCAGTGTGAGGTGAGTCCTAAGTCTGTATAAGTAGGACTTTAAGAACGTCTCCATGGGGAATGTGCGCCTCTTCATCAACTTGGCCAACGACTCAACCGTCCAGAGAATCACCGCTCCTCGTCTCGCGTTGACTACTGCCGAGTTCTTGGCCTACCAGTGTGAGGTGAGTCTTAGTCTGTAAGGACTTTAAGGACGGCTCCACGGAGAACGTGTGCCTCTTCCTCAACTTGGCCAACGACTCAACCGTCCAGAGAATCACCGCTCCTCGTCTCGCGTTGACTACTGCCGAGTTCTTGGCCTACCAGTGTGAGGTGAGTCCTAGTCTATAAGGACTTTAAGAACGTTTGCATGGGGAATCGAGCCTCTTCCTCAACTTGGCCAACGACCCGAAAATCGAGAAAATCATCACTCCTTGTCTCGTGTTGACCCGTGGCCGAGTTCTTGACCTACCAGTGTGAGGTGAGTCCTAGTCTATAAGGACTTTAAGAACGTCTGCATGGGGAATGCGAGCCTCTTCCTCAACTTGGCCAACAACCCGATCATTGAGAGAATCATCACTCCTTGTCTCGTGTTGACCGTGGCCGAGTTCTTGACCTACCAGTGTGAGGTGAGTCCTAGTCTATAAGGACTTTAAGAACGTCTGCATGGGGAATGCGAGCCTCTTCCTCAACTTGGCCAACAACCCGATCATTGATGGAATCATCACTCCTTGTCTCGTGTTGACCGTGGCCGAGTTCTTGACCTACCAGTGTGAGGTGAGTCCTAGTCTATAAGGACTTTAAGAACGTCTGCATGGGGAATGCGTGCCTCTTTCTCAACTTGCCCAATGACCTGACCATCGAGAGACTCATCTCCTCGACCGCTGCTAAGTTCTTGGCCCACCACTGTGAGGTGAGTTTTAGTCTATATAAGTAGGCCTTTAACATCAGCTTCATGGAGAACATGTGCCTTTTCCACAACCCGACCATCAAGAGAATCGTCACTCCTCGCCTCACGTTGACCTGTTGAGTTCTTGGCCTACCATTGTCAGGGGAGTCCTAGCATATAAGCAGGCATTGGCACATTTACCTATATTAATTGTGTGATTGTCCTCAGAAACACGTGCTGGTCATCTTGACGGACATGTCCTCGTACGCCGAGGCTCTGCGAGAGGTGTCCGCCGCTCGTGAGGAGGTGCCCGGCCGACGTGGTTTCCCAGGTAAGACCTCCTTCAAACAGTTTACAATACTTCCTATAGGAGGCATTTGAAACGAAAACAATCTGCCTTATCTTACGTTTTGATTGAGTTACTACTAACACATAGTTGTATGTAATGGCAGGTTTTTTCGTTTCCGAAATAGGGAGACGTAGGGAAAGTTGTTCGCATTGACGGGTATCTGGTGTAAACATCTATACTATTATAAAGTTGTAAAAAGTAAATGTCTGTACATGGAAGATATTTTCAAAAAAACTATAGTAATGGACGAACGATATTTTTTTTTGATATTGTGTATGTTTGTATGGGTCGTTTTGTGGGTTCACGCCAAATTGGCTAAACGGATTTCAACTATTTTTAGTACACGGGCAGCTAGGTATCTCTAGATGGTTATAGGATACTATTTACCCCAACTACGCTGAAGAAAAAAAGAGGGTTATGATTTTTCTCCTCCGCGGACGAAGTTTACTTATATACATAGATAACATCCAAGACTTAGGAACAAATATTTATGCACAGCACACATTTGCCGGGATTAGAACCCAGGGCCTTCAGGTTCGCAGGTAACGTTACTCCCGCTGAGATATTAGCCGTTGAAATATAAATATGTGTGATATGGGTTTTTTGCCTGCAATAAACAACAATTATTACTATTATTCCCTTTATTTCGTTATTGTCTTAAGTTAGGCATTTTATAAAATGGATATAAAAGTAAAATACAAAAAGCAAATACGAAACATAAACACATTATAAAAAACCTAACCTAGGGTGCCGCCGGCAGCGGGGCAGGGCTCAAGCTACCGGTGGTTAGGGCTGCACAGAGAGGAACCTCCTGACAATGCGGGCCGTGTCCAGGATTACTGCCTTCTGTATCTGACCCTTGATACAGCCATCTAGCGAGAGTCTCTTAAGATATTGATCGAGACTCTTCGCTATAAGACCGTTTACTGAAACGACTATGTGTTATTATTATCTATCTGTACTATTATAAAATTTCAGTTTTCTATGGAGGAGAGGGTCATGATTTCAGGAAAAATCTTATTAGCGCGATTCAGGATCGTCTTTTGTTTTGTACGGCCGCGCGGCGCCTTGCCAGTCTGGCGCCATCTGTTAGCCAGAATTTCTTTGTCCTCTCATCACGCCAAAACGGCTGGACGGATTTTAACCAATTTTGGTACGAGAATAGCTGGACATCCAAAGGTGGTTTTTTTTACCTTTCCCAACTACGGTAAAAAAACGATTTACGCGGACGAGGTCGCGGGCACCTTCTAGTTATTAATATAAATTTTCCGTCCGCAGGTTACATGTACACGGATTTGGCCACCATCTACGAGCGCGCCGGGCGTGTGGAGGGCCGCAACGGGTCCATCACGCAGATCCCCATCCTGACCATGCCTAACGACGACATCACGCATCCCATCCCCGATTTGACCGGTTACATCACTGAAGGACAGGTGAGACACTCAACTCGAAGGCGGAAGACGCAGTGAGGTCGGCTGGTGACGTAGTGGACCAACAATTGGGGGGCAGGGGGCAGTTTCATAAACGCTTGTAACGTGTATCACAAGCGGAAGTCTCTTTTTAATTGACCATGCCTTCTATTCGATTATTAAATATTTATCATTAAAAAATATTTTAACTGACGCAAATTGTAAATAGATTTATATAACTTTTAAGTGTATTTTACTTTATAGTAAACTAGCTTCTGCCCGCGACTTCGTCGGCGTTAAATTCGTTTATCGCGAATAAGGGTATTATTCCGGGATAAAAAATAGCCTATGTCCTTCCCCGGGACTCAAACTATCTCCATACCAAATTTCATCCATATCGGTTCAGCGGTTTAAGCGTGAAGAGGTAACAGACTGACAGACAGACAGACACACTTTCGCATTTATAATATTAGTATGGATTCATACTCTATCTATATATATACTATTATAAAGTTGTGAAATGAAATGTCTGTCCATTGACGACATTTTCAAAAAAAATGATTGTTACGGACTATTTGGAGTTCATTAAAATGAAAAATATTTTTTTTGGATTTTTCGTATGTTTGTATGTGTCGTGGCTTCATACCGCAATATTGGCTAAACGGATTTCAACTATTTTTGGTACACGGGTAGCTGGGTATCTCCATATGGTTATAGGATACTTTTTACCCGACTATGCTAAAGAAAAAAAAGAAGGGTTATGACATTTAGTCCTCCGCGAACGAAGTTGCGGGCGCCTTCTAGTACGCAAATAAATAAGTTTTATTCACACGGACCGCATTTCGCAGTCCAACGCAACTATTCACACGTAACCATTGCTTCTCCATTTTTTGGCGCTGCGTTGTGGTGTGGTTGTGGATCCTGTGAATGTGAAAGATTCTGTGAGGTTACAAGCTTTTGAGAAACGGGCCCCAGGTCAAAATCGCAGGAAATAACCTATTTTTTGTCGTCTAAGCCTGGAAATGTTCCACTTAGGGCACTGGTCGGCAAGCTTTTGAGTCGGAAGAGTCAAAAAATACAATTTACAAAACTCCATAGTTTAAAAAAAGCCAGTAATATCATAAGTCAATAAGTGCTTAGATATAATATGGAATTCTGCAGGATATTACTATCAAAGTTGTCATTTTATTGTTACTATATTGCATTGAATTGGCATGATTTTAACTTGATACCATATTGGCCACTAGCCAGTTAACATAACACTTGCATAATGTTGCTTTTCGACAAATTTCAATATCATTTGGTAAAATTATTAAGCAATTTGATGTAAAGTCAGTGTGAAAATGTATGTCTTTCAATCCTAGTTAATAACTTTTTCATATCATTGCAGTTTGGCAGTTTGACTATTCTATTCCAGTGCAAAACCCTATATGACTGACCGGAATATACAATCATAACCTCTTAAAAACCGGCCAAGTGCGAGTCGGTCTCGCGCACCGAGGGTTCTGTACAAAATATACACTACAAACAGCCGTATCTATGAAAATCCAGTTTTAGACGAGCCTTACTCCTCAGCAAAATGTACACGGTGTTCGAATGGTGGCGTATTTACCCTAGGGCGAAGGGGGCCATGGCCCGGGGGGGCAAACAACCAGGGGTGGCGTCGCGGCGTAGCAACCCTCGGTGCGCGAGTCCAACTCGCACTTCGCCGGTTTTTTTCCTTAACTTCTGGGGCGGCGAATCTTATTGGCCCAGGGCGCCAAATTTCATAATACGCCCCTGCATAGACAGACAGAGAGACATAAAATTATACTGTTTCTAGTATTTGTTGTTATAACGGCAACAGAAATACATCATCTGTGAAAATCTCAACTGTCTAGCTATCACGGTTCATGAGATACAGCCTGGTGACAGACGGACGGACAGCAGTCTTAGTAATAGGGCCCCGTTTTACCCTTTGGCTACGGAACCCTAAAAAGAGGTCATAATTATTTTTCAACATTTCAATTTAATTGTGCGTATTTAAATGTTAACCATCTACTTCTAGATCTACGTAGACCGTCAGCTGCACAACAGGCAGATCTATCCTCCAGTCAACGTGCTGCCGTCGCTGTCGCGTCTGATGAAGTCCGCCATCGGCGAGGGCATGACCCGCCGGGATCACTCCGACGTCTCCAACCAACTGGTGAGTTGTATGACCTTGCATTACCACTAATGTCTTATTAGGACATCGATCCAGTAACCGCTTACCATCAGGATTCTGAACAAAATAAAAAATGAAGGACGCTACACGACAGTAAAAGATGCAATAAGGGACTACAGTAGTACCACGAATATAAGTTACATCGGCAATCTTCTGACTGAAACCGAACGTGTGACCATTTCAATAAAGACCTTGTTGCACTATATGTACGGTACATATGCAATGACAGGTGAACTCGTGCTCTCTCGCTCATGGCGACTGACGCGGCGCCAGACAAAATGGCGGGCGCCGGAGCTGCCGGCGTCGCGCGCAAAATTTTGACCAATGGGCGCTGAAGATTTTACCCGCGTAAACGCGCCGCCTTATAATTGGTTAATCTGTTTTAAAAAAAATGCTTTCTGCGCAGGTACGTCGTTGTACCTTATACTTGTGGTACTACTGTACACAACTTAATATATTTTTATCCATTAAAATATAAGATTATCAAGAATTTCTAATGGGAATGAGGGTTTTCTAAAATGAAAATATCGCCAGTTGGCGCTACCATGACGTATGGTCTAACTGACAAGAAGTGTGAACATCCACCAATCACAGCACAAGATTTTGACACTTCTTATCAATTAGATAGACCTTACGTCACGGTGGCGCCAACAACGGGATATTACCATTTTAGAAAACCCTCATTACCCGACTCGTGAAAATTCTTGCCTTCATACTCATTATCTGATTTGTTCACCCCTGAATTAAATAAATACGCACACAATATCCGGGTGGGCACCCGGATATTGTGTGCGTATTTAGTTACCACTGAACTTGCTGTCTAACCTACGAAAACTAGTATCAAACAACGCAAAGCCAAAAAATATGCACGATTTTGTCTATGGAACAACAAAAACCGTAAGTGTTAAATGAAATACTCTTTATTTGCTAATAATGGTACCAGCGTGTGTTAGGTTATACATATAATCTGGTACATTGACAATGTTAATTTGACAGTTTAGAGACGTTTTTCAAAAAGTTAAGTTTACAGTATATAACTTGTTAAGTGGTTATTACACTATCCTGAATTCTGTGAGATGACAAAGAAGCAGCAATACGTTGGAGTGAGATGCTTTAACTCCCCTCCTCCATTTAGGATGCTATAAGTGTAATACGCGCTTAAGCGATACGACCGCCTGTAGTTTACCATTTCTCATACAGTTTTAGATTTAAGTGTCTTATCGACTTGTATTTCTTCCACAGTACGCGTGCTACGCCATCGGCAAGGACGTGCAGGCAATGAAGGCCGTCGTAGGTGAGGAGGCTCTGACGCCCGATGACTTGCTGTACCTGGAGTTCTTGACCAAGTTCGAGAAGAACTTCATCACGCAGGTACTAAACCCTTCTCAGTTTTGATCATGAACTATTCCGTAAATTTTTGCGTGGTCCCGTTGTTAGAAAATAGACATTCTTTCATAGTCTATGGTCAACTAATTGTATGTTGACAATCCAATTCATTGGTCGATGTTAATGGTACTCTCGTATGGTTTAATCGTAATGTTTGTTTTTGTATTTGTGTTTATGCAAAATATTCACTTTTTAGAAAGGGACTTTTGCGGTTATGATACTTCCAGAAGTAATTTTGTCGATTTTTCGCTTATGTGCTTGTAAAAAATCGAACTGGCGTAACATTATAAATTTGTTTTCTTTCCACAGGGTAACTACGAGAACCGCACAGTATTCGAGTCGCTCGACATCGGCTGGCAGCTGCTGCGTATCTTCCCCAAGGAGATGCTTAAGCGTATCCCTGCCGCCACCCTCGCCGAGTTCTACCCCCGTGATTCGCGCCACTAAACACGCATCCCAACGCGTGACCCGTCATTTTAAACTTGCTGCTAACTTGTCTATGGAACATCAAAAAGCGCGGGAGCGTTAAACGTCACCTTGACAGCTTTGAGGCGTTTTTTCAAACGGACATGTTGACGCTCTTGTTATTGAAGAGTGCGTTTAGGAATGCATACAATAATTACTATAAATTATTTTAACGAAGATAACGCTAGATGTCTGCTGTTTTTTTTAATGAGATCAAGTTGAAATGTCGCGTCACGTTATCTTGTAAGATAATGTATTGTTTACTAGTAAGTTGTTAATAGTTTATGTAATGTGTATTACTTACCGTACGATGGAAACAAAATTATATCGCGTTGCTGTTCAAAGTTGTCTATGGTAAGGTTATAGCCATAACGTAATGTCGCTATATATCCGTCTCGTGTACATATTCCAGAGTAGACGTAACTTGCAATATACTAAATATATTTTGAATAGACTTCTTTATTTATCCTTTGTTGGTGTTTCTAAACGACAAATAATTAAATATAAATTATGTGCACAAATAGCGGAAAAAATATTTAATGAAATATATTTAATCGAAATCAAATGTTACTATGCACTTTTGTGATATTTCCGGCTTGAATTCTTATAGCATTTTGTGAACGTGACTGTTTGTATGTAAATAATACAACGATACGCCCCGTAACCGTGGTTACATTCCAATCGCTTGAGCCGCCATCGCCGCCGGACTGGAGTTCAAATACTGCAAGTGAATTAGGATACTGTTGTTTTTTGAATGGAAATAAAAGATTATAGAAGTTCATTGTTCTTTTATTGTACCGAGATTGACTTTTCACTTAAAACTTAATATTCGAGATATTAATTACTAGCATTTTCCCGCGGCCTGACCCGCGTGGCCTATTAATTTATTTATCCCTTGAAACCGTGCTATTTTCCGAGATAAATACATTCCTATGTCCTTTCTAGAATCTCAAACTATCTCCATGCCAAATTTTATTTAAATTGGTTCAACGGTTTAAACGTGAAGAGGTAACAGACAGAGTAGACATGTGCGCCGACCACATTTTACCCGGCGGCGGCGCGCCGGCTCATAATGACTCGGCGGCGGCGTGACAAAATTCGTATATTTTAATCTAATTCTATAATAATAATTAAAAAATGATCCAATCTAATTCAGGCTTAACAAAAAAATAACACCGTTTTTACTATTTGTATTAGAAAATCCTACAGACCTAATAATAACAATCAACATAGTTAAAAATGCGGCACAATATTCGTCTTTTTAATACTAACCATATTAAAGAAACGCGTTGCGGAACAAGGGCTCCAATTCAAAGTGTTAGCTAGGGACCTGTCTATTGGGCAAAGCCAGTTGACGAAACTGAAGACAGAAGCCAGAGGTGTTGCGAGAGATCGAGGTTCTATGGGCAGTTATATACCTCGGCTACCAAACCTGTTCATAACTTGGCCAAAGACCCGAGAGCCAAGCTTACTCGACACTGTACCGAAGATATCCTGGACATCAGCATGGACAAAATCTTGTAGGATCGCCCTGAAACAGCTCAAAAATAACAAGGCGCCGGGTGATGACAGAATCACTTTAGAGCTTCTAAAAGCGGGTGGAACACCAGTACTTTAGCTCATTCAGCTCTTGAATATCGTAGTGCTCGAGGGCATCACGTTGGGCACCGGAACAGGAGTGTGGTGGTGGTGCTATTTTTCAAGAAAAGTGATAAAACGCTGCTCAAGAATTATAGACCCATCTCGCTTCTGAGCCATGTCTACAAGCTGTTTTCCAGTCATCACGAATCATCTCTCAGGCAGGTTTGATGAACAAGATTGGTTTCGATAAGGTTTAGTACAGTCGAGGTCAAAGATATATTTACAATTGAGAGTTCCAAAAATATCTTTACAATTAAATAAGTTTACACACAGTAATACAAATACTTGCTTACAAAGCATGTGACAGTTTTATCTTTTCACTCAATGCGCCAAAGTTATGTATGTTAGCAATCTTTCTTGCATAGAGAAATTATCACAAATTGTGACAAATATTAGTTTACATTGCACGTTACAGAATAATATTTCCTGTCAATGTGTCATAAATATGTTTACATTAGAAGTGACCCTTGAAAAGTTTACATTTGAACATACATTTTTATACTTACACCTTTTGCTACATACATATGTTTACAGGTTGATTAAACCGTTCTTAATTTGAATATTGACATTTAATTGTCATGTCATATGAAATGGTTCTTTCTTTATTTTCATCATTTGCGCCTTATATTTTTTAAGTGTGTGTGTGTATATGTGTGGCTGTCTGTGACATAATAGTTTTCAAGTGGACGGACCCACATTATCGTTTAGTTGTATCTTGCTTTAAATATACAGGCGATTCAAGAAAAGATATCTACTACAATATTTTTAATGAGGAATATTTTGTACCTACCGATATTTCGCAATTTTGGCGAGTACCACACAATAATGTAGCGATATGCTTCCTGGAAAACTATTAGTTTTGCCGTAGTATAAATAAAAAAAAAAGAATTTTGTAATTTTTTTCGTTATTTTGCTACTCCTGGCGAAGACAATCATAAAGATCAGTGCAGCCATTCTTGAGTTACTAGCACGATTTTGCGACTTGTTTGTTATATATTATATAATAATGGATAAATATAGATTTCTGAATTAAACCCTTTTTTTATAATCATGATTTGATACCTACATGATTGCCTTTAGTGGTTACAAGGATATTTTTGTGACACCCTCTGTATGTTCCTCAAGTGAATCCGCGAGACCTTGTAAAATCAAAAAATATTCAAAGTAATAATCACATACTACAATCAATTGACACATCACTGACGTCACGCCCAAAATGAAAGAGACCTATAGATTATTTGACAATATGGTACTGTTTTCGGTGATTGTCATTATTTAAAATAAGAACGGTGGTTTAACTCAAACTGTAAAGATATTTATGTAGCAAGAGGTGTAAGTATTTTTTTTACGCTAGAACGTAAAGTTTCAAGTTTTGCTTTTAATGTAAATATATATCTATGTCTCATTGATAGGAAATATTTTTCTGTTACATGTATTGTAAATATGTATTTGTGACAATGATTTTATGAAATAAAGGTTGTAAACATAACTATGGAGCATTGAGTGAAAAGATAAAACTGTCACATGCTTTGTAAGCAAGTATTTGTAATACTGTGTGTAAACTTATTTAATTGTAAAAATATTATTGGAATTCTCAATTGTAAATAAATCTTTGACCTCGACTGTACCATAGACCACATACACACGCTGCGGCAGGTTATATCCAGAAAACCGAGGAGTATAATCTGCCACTTTGCTTAGCGTTTGTGGACTATGAGACGGCCTTTAATTCCGTCGAGACATGGACAGTACTACAGTCGCTCCAGCGATGCCGGATTGACTATCGCGGTATATCGAGGTGCTGAGGAGTGTGTACAACAACGCCAGTATGTCGGTCCGAGTACAAGACCAGTTTACGGAGGCGATACCGTTGTGGAGAGGTGTGAGACTAGGAGATGTAATATCTCAGAAGCTCTTCACCAACGCAATGCAAGACGCACTCAAGCTCTTGAAATGGCAAGGATTCGGCATCAGCATTATTTGGAAATACCTAAATCACGCACCTTCGATTTGCCGACGATATCGTGGTCATGGCAGAGATGCTGGAGGATCGCGGTATGATGCTCAAATATCTCAACAAAGTATCCCAACAGGTGGGCCTTAAGATGAACATGGACAAGACGAAAATCATGTCGAATGTGCATGTAGTGCATGCCCACCCTAGTATTGATTAGTAACTCGGTCCTCGAAGTTGTCGCCGAATACGTCTATCTAGGAAAAACAATCTAGTTAGGCAGGTCCAACTTCCAGAAAGAGATTAATCGACGGATCCAACTCGGAAGTGGCAGCGTTTCGGAAACTGCCAAGTGTCTTCTCGTCAAGGATACCTCAGACGAAAGTCTTCAACCAGTGCGTATTACCGGTGATGACCTTCGATGCCAAGACCTGGTCTCTATATATGGCCCTCGTAAGGAAGTTCAGAGTCACTCAACGAGTTAAAGAAAGGGCTATGCTTGGGATCTCTCTACGAGATGGAATCAGAAATTAGGAAATTCACAAACCAAGGTCACCAACATAGCAAACAGGGTAAGCAAACAGAAGTGGCAATGGGCAGGGCACTTAGTTCGAAGAACCGATGGCGCGTTGGGGCAGAAACGTTCTCGAGTTGGGACCACGTACCGGGAAGCGCAGCGTGGAAAGGCCACCTTGGTTAGGGTTGCGGGGACTCGCTAGATGAGGATATCCCTATCCGGCCCATATGGAAATATATTGAGGAGGCCTGTGTCCAGCGTGGACATCCTATCCCTGAAATGATGATGATTATGATGATAGGTAAAATCCTCTTAGCGACTAGCTTGGCTAGTAGTCATCGTAGAATAGAGATCAGTGTTCATCAGTCATCAGTAGGCATATCAATCAACAATATTTCGCATCGTGTAACTCAGGGTGTAGTTAATAATTTTAATTTTGTTTAAATTAATACTTATGTCACTCGCCATTTTGATATTCACGCGCAATACACACACACCAGGCACGGCATTCACGACTACTGACAGTACTGACTAACAACCTTGACATGACGCGAGTTGCCAATCCACGCCGGTTCAAAATGGCGGCGGCGGCGGCGGCGGCGGCGGCGCGCCGGCGCGGCGCACACGTCTAAGACAGAGTTACTTCTGCATTTATAATATTACTAGCTTCTGCCCGCGACTTCGTCCGCTTCAAATTCCTTTATCGCGGATAAAAGTATTTTTTCGGGATAAAAAGTAGCCTAAGTCCTTCCCCGGGACTCAAACTATTTCCGTATCAAATTTCATCTAAATCGGTTCAGCGGTTTATGAGTGAAGAGGTATCCGTAATCCGGCTCGAAGGACCATATGTACAAGCACACGCTGAATAAAGGTCCCCTGGTGGGAACAAAATACAAATCTGGTGATTTGTGTTGGTATAGGTAAATTAGGTTATGTAGATTGGTATTGGTAAATTAGGTAAGTAAATTGTTCAGCGTGCGTCTGCACAGACTGCGTAGATTAAGGGTTGATTATGCCAAGGGAGCCTACTGCCCTAAGTCCCTAACCTAACCTTAACTTACGACTTTAACCAGGATATCTGTTACCAGGAGACCTAAGGTAACAGATGGATTCCTACGGGGTGGAATAGGGTCTTTGGAATGGTGATTTTCTCACTGCCGATCTTCCAGACTCAGAATGATCGATTAAGGCTTGAAGGTAGTCTTCGCGACAGTGAGAGGAACTTAGTGGTTGGGTGGGACTATACGCTCAGAGAGTAGCCCTGATCACGCATAGGTTCGGGTATGGGAAGGTAGTGAAACACCAACGGACAATTGGTATCTGATTAATTCTTACGCTATATATACAAATAACACCTACAGCACACTACTACACATTCATCTTGTGTACTGTACGTGTAAACTGCAGACAATGCGTGAACCAGCTATTTTTCTGCATGTTTACTTTGTTAGCTATTTTACTTGCATCTAGGTCGCTAGCCTTGCTTATTGACGCTGATGCAAGTATGTTTTCTGTTCTCTGAACAACAAACAGACAGACCCTTTCGCATTTGAAGGGGAGAAAAATTAAGTCTAGCTACTGTACATTTTTAGATTTTATTTTTTATTGTGATTAGATTAGGTTTTATTAAGGAAAATGTGGAAAAAAACACCATTCCCCATTTATTCCCGAAGTTTACCAAAAGAAAATTTTGATTCAATTTTGCTTCAACGTTTAAAAAAAAAAAACTAAAAATGTACAGTAGCTAGACTTTTAATTTTTCTCCCCCTCATATTCGTCATATTTTTAGAAAATAACAATATATTTTTAAATATTTTCGTTGCAATACATGTGGGCTGACCATGTTTATAAATATTCCAAATAGATAGCGTAAGTAGTTTTTGAGAAATGGCGCTCTAATAGTCTGACAGACAGACAGACAGAGTCGCACCATAAGGGTTCCTTTTGTACCTTTTTGGCACGGAACCCTAAAATGACGTTTCTACAACAATTACTAACTTGTAAAAATGAAAGTCTGTAAATTGAAGATATTTTCGAAAAATAAGTGATACTATTTGAAGGTCACTCAATCGAAAAATATTTATTTTTTGTATGTCGTGGCTTCATGATGGCAAGGATTAGGCTACAAGGATTTAACTATTTTTGGTACTCGGGCAGTTGGGCATCCCCAGATGGTTATAGGAGACTTATTACGTCGACGCTGAAAAAAAAGAAGAGGGTAATAAGTTTTTTCTCTGAGTGCCGTCAGCGTGGCGTGCCGAGCGATAAATATCGTCACAAATCTTTGTTCCTTTAGAAATAAAGATGTCTTGCAATATATTTGGCGCTTTGGATGTTACAAACTATTTCATGCCGACTGTAACTCGGTTTCGGGTAAAATATAAGGCGCGCCTTTTTCCATGACACGTGTTGCGACCACTTTAGGGAACGTTCACATGGCATTGTCCTGCGCGTTTTTTTTACAGTATACGTCTTAAAACACATAAATAGTGGCACATATTTTATGCCATTGTGTCTTTGGGCAACGGTGATCGCTTACCATCAGGCGACCCGTCTGCTCGTTTGCCCACTATGCCATAAAAAAAAATGCATAGAACCGTTCACGTCGTTTGTACTAAAACTTAGTGATTAAGTACTCTGTGCTTAAAACGTAGTGATTGAGTATTCTGTGTTTTTAACAAGCATGAGAGTGAGAGTGACGATAAGCGCAACCACTATGTTCCCACAGACTAACTAAGGGGTATATTCACAATGTAATGAAACAAGCATTTGGATAATGGCTTTTATTGATTATTTTTATACTAATTACAATTTCATAAAAAGTGCACAGTAAATGCTATGAAACATCCAAAATAAATCGGACCTGTACTCCAAAGCTCTTCATAGTTCTTGCGGGTCCGTTTACTCAAATAATGTTTAACAGAAGAGCGAGAGGAATGACACGATCTGAACTTAAATTTGAATTTGGTATTAGACCCCATGACTGTTAGGTACTTAGTTTCGGTAAAAACAGTACTCCCCCTCCAATGTTAATCTCTTAATATACTGGGAATTATGGAATAAATACTAATTAAAAATAAGGTACTAATTAACCGGCAATCCCAACAATGGCTTCCGACGCGAAGTACTTCACATCAACATCCGGATCTACATTGAGTTTCTCCAAAACAGGCTTCACTTGAGGCTGGATGACAGCCGGGTCGAGGAAAGGCGCCATCTTTTGAAGTGTCTTGGCAACATTGAACCTCACGTTGGCAACATTGTCATCAGCCATAGATAAGACAGTCGGCAGAAGTACTCTTGTCGTAATGTCCTTGCCACATACCTCGGAAAGTACATTTATGCAGAACAGGTATGTCATTCTGTGTAGGTAGTTCTGTTCGCGCGACATCGCGAGTACTTTTGGTATGACGTTAGTTTCAGCCCAGGACGGTCCGTATTGCTCGACGAGTTTCTTCAGATTCAGGGTAGCGGCTTCACGAATAGCGTAGACATGGTCGATGAGCCAAGACATGCAGAGACCTGTCAGTTTCTCGTCGAAGAAGTCCTGTCCGAGTTGTCCGGCTAGAAGAGGCATGTGCTCGATGATGGCCAAGCGAACTCTCCATTTGGTATCTTCGGCCAAATCCACTATAGCCGGGAGGAGAGATTGGACGAGCTGTTGGATTCCGATGACTTCGTTGACGCATTCGAGGTTGGATATGATATTTAGACGGACTTCAGGGCACTCGTCTTTCAGTTGAGTGAGGAATAGTGGCAGGAGGTGTTCGATGGTGTTTTGGCGGCCGACTATGGGGCTCAGGCCCATGATGACGGACGCCAGCGCGGACTTCACGTGCTGGTTGGGGTCGCAGACCAGGTCCTTGATCTGGGGCAGGATCATCGTCATGATTATGTGCTCCTGGTGCGCCTTATCCAGATTCATGCAGAAGTCCTTCACCTGTAAATGAAGATTATGTCAATTTCCACACAGGTTTTCAAGATAAGGTTATTGTTGTCCTAGGGCACCCTAGAGGTGCAGAGAGCTTTGAGAAGCTCGCGCCACGCCGTCCTATCCTCAGCAACACCTTTGGCCTCACTCCAGCTTAGTCTTCTAGATTAACTCAGTTGAAAAATTTGTCTCTGGAACGCCCTTCCCCTCAGTATACGACAAGCTCAGAGTAAATTCTCCTTCAAGTGTAAGTTGCGCAAGCATCTCTTGGGAAATCTTCAAGATTAAGTCTTCATAGTAGTTTAGAAACAGGTACCTATAAGTATGTATATATATCTATGTATATATGGATCATGTTTATATATATTATGTATAGTTTGTATACTATGTAACTTGGGTGTCTCGCCCTTGTAATTATTATTTTGTACAAGTCTGATACCGATATCAGGCACCAAAAATTCTCTGTTTAGCCTAATGGTTGACTGGTAGAGAATGCCTTTATGGCATTAAGTCCGCCATTTGTACTTTCTTGTATTGTGCAATTAAGTTTAAATAAATAAATATCAAACTCCAGACACCGACTATGCCCGCCTAGGGCGGCGAGAGGCAGAGAGGCAGGCAGCGTCGGTATCTACTCGTTGCACGTGATTAAGGTTCTCGTAATGGACCTAAATGTCGAGCAGGACTCGGCTTTTACAAGTGAGTAACCGCTAAATTAATCTAAATATACAATTTGTTGGCATAATAATATGCCTATTTACTAAAAATACAATATTTATGTTTCTCATCTTTAAAACATTTTTTTGCACCTGCGATAACGACGTGAGATTAATGCTTGTCGTCCATTTTGGACGGGCGACATGAATCGGTGTTTGTTGTCCTAATGGACGACATAGCCATTATCCCTTCGAGCGCGACAGTCGGAAAATCACGTCATCAAAAATTCGTACCACTGATACGCCAACGAAATTTCATTGTTCAAAGACTCCGAATATAATATCAATAGCTTGTTCTGGAATCGCTATTAATTTTTTTTAAGGTTCATTTTATTTTATTGCTGTGCCATCTAGGTTACGTCGCATTACAGATGTAGTGAATAATCCTTTCCCATCCTATTTTCTCGGAAATGTTCGTTTTCATGTTGCTACTTCATTCACACTCAGTACCCATCAAGACAACGTAGGGGACGGTCGCATTGCGACACGAAGTATCCATATGGAATGATTAATACCACAGGATTTATTTGTTAGTATTAAGTCCTTATTAATAGTCATGTTAGAACACAATATATTTTGTATAGGTACACAAACTTCATTCTATTAAAATACTAATTTATGACTAAAACATCCTCGATAACAAGTTTGATCTTTGTTTACGTAACGAATTCTTTATATGATTTTATGGTGGTGGTTTTACATCTCAGTGTGATATACTTCAAGCTGGTGGTTCTTCAAGCTGGACATTTGACATCGATGAATAAAGTACTCAATTTATTTGATACAAACACGTCACTTAATAATACAATAATTCATGGACTCATCGGCACCATTCGGAAGTAGTCGTATTAAAAAGGGGAAAGGATTATTCACTACATCTGTAATTCGCTGCTTGGTGCTCAAAGGGTTGCAATTAAAAAGTGAACTGTACAGAACGACGTATGCGAGTAGAAGGGGTATAGACCTTGCCGGCGGCAGCGGCGCGGACCTCGGCCTCGCTGTCCTTGAGGAGCGCCTGGAAGATCTGCGCGAGGTCGGCGCGCGCCAGCTCCGGCCCCACCGCCTGCTGCAGCTCCACGAACCTGAGAACCACCGTGTTTCATTCATATCACATTAAAAAAACTGTGACAAGGCTCAGTCATTCAGAGTAGAGCAATGACGAGGGCTTGTCGGAGTTCTTTGCGGGATAGAGAAGAACCAGGATATCAGGGAATATTCATGAATTCTAATTTTTGCTTTATTAAAAGCTCATTCATGTAACAAACAGTAGACAAAAATAATTTTTCGAATGGCTATAAAAATAACCAAGATATAAGCTATCAAACATTTCGTTCTATCTCTTTCTAGCAAAACAGAATTTAATATGGAGTTTATATGGCCAAAGTGCACTGTGACGTAACAATGCATATCCGACCTCTCTGTTTAATTACTAGTTTAAAATGCCTATATTATGCGTATTGCATGGCAGATATTAATTTCAATTTCACATTTTGTAATAGTTTTTACGGTATTTTGATATTTAGTTAAAAAAAAGCGATAAAAAAAATTCATGCATGTTCCCTACTGAGCACCAAATGTTAGTAAAACTCAAGTGGTAATGGACAGGGCACAATACTAATAGAACCGATAGGTAGGTCTCAGCACAAAGTGGATTGATGACCTAGTTAAGGTCGCTGGAGCACTGCCGGCTTAGCCCATCAGCGAATTAAGCAATAGGGTACATGCATGAATTTTTTTAATCGCTTTTCGTAACAAAATATCATAATACCTTAAAAACGATTTCAAAGACAAATTTAAATTAAAAACGGCCAGGAAATACGCATGGTATAGGCATTTTAAACTACTAATTAGACAGCGATATGACAGAGGTCCGACATGTACTATTACGTTACAGTCCACTACGGCCATATATACTTCATATTAAATTCTGTTTTGCTAGAAAGAGATAGAATGAAATGTTTGATGGCAATGATGGCTTATATCTTGGTCATTTTTATAGTTATTCGAAAAATGTTTTTCGTCTACTCTTTGTTACATGAATGAGCTTTTAATAGAGCAAAAACAAAAATTCATGCATATCCCTATTGCTTAGGGCGTCACGTCTTGGGAGGCACCAGAAACATCGTCAAAAAAATCTTTGCTAGCAGTTATGGATAGGGAACGGGAAACACAGGCATAGATAGAGCTGAGATCATCAAGTAGTCTTAAGGGCTCGGCCCCATGGCGCCGTCGCCGTGCCGTGGACATGGGGCCGAACCCTAATTCGGCTCTGCGCTGGAGGTCCAAGTGTACAGCGTGGGTAGGTCACACACAATGTGATTTGATGACCTGGTGGAAGTCGCTGGAGTCTATTGATAGGCACCGCGGCACCGGTCTGTGGAGGGGACCAATGTCCAACAATGGTATTTTAGCTGATCAAACGTCGCACTCCAGCAGGCATTTTGTGGCCACGTCATTTGGTAAGGTTTACAAAAAAAGCATCTTAATTTACTAGTATACATACTTAGTATTTGTAAAAATACCTGTTATCATGTATCAATCTTAAATTGACTACATAATGTGTAAAGAATCTTTAAAGTGATAAGCCTGTCATACGTTATTATGGCTGTCGTTTGTAGTTGAATTTGTTGGTGCCGCGTGTCGTCAATTTGCGTCGTCAGTATATTCGGCTAGTTCGGCTACCATTATATATACCTACCTAACGTAACGTTAGCATTAGTTAGTAAGGAATTTGGAATTGCATATTAAAAATACTAAGTATAAATACTTTATTCTGACAAGTCGAAAATTTATTGACTTACTACCTTCTGCCCGCGACTTCGTCCGCCTTAAATTCGTTTATCGCGGATAAGGTTATTTTTCCGGGATAAAAAGTAGCCCATGTCCTTCCCCGGGACTCAAACTATCTCCATATGAAATTTCATCCAAATCGGTTCAGCGGTTTAAGCGTGATGAGGTAACAAACAGACAGACAGATAGACTTTCGCATTTATATTATAAGTATGGATTTGTGAACCTTACCATCTGACGTGCCCGCAAAATGCCCGCTGGAGTGCGACATATGGTGATGATGATCATAGTATACTGACTTGTCGGCGACCATGTAGCGCACGCGCCAGGAGGTGTCCCCGGCGCGGGCCCTCACGGTGGGCATGACGAGCTGCTCCATGTCCTCGGGCGGCAGCAGCGCCGCCACCGCCGCGCACGCCTCCGCCGCCAGCAGCCGCACCGAGTCCTGCTCGTCCTGCACACCACACACAGCTTCAGAACAACTCATCCGTGAACGGACACAAATAATCTAGAAAAATTCTAATCAATTTTAAATACCTAGACCAAGTTTCTTGAACCTAAGACACCCTCGATAAATTCTCCTTTCTAACACAAGAACTAAATTTGAAATTGGTCTGTTCCTTCGAGCGTCATGGCTAGCACCCGGGAATTATGATAGCACTTTCATCTGTCATTATCATTAATCAATTTAGGACTTTTTTACAATAACAAACACAAATTTTAAAAGAAGATTAAAAGTAGAGGTAAACATCAGGCAATCTATCTCTAAATAGTCAATATGTTAGTCAAAGGATATCACAACAATAACCGCGATTGACTTGACATAATGTCTATAAAACTAGTGCCTACAGGAGTATGTGACATAATAAATTACTAACAATCTAATTTGAAGTTGAATGTATTGGTACATATTAAAAGTGAGAAGGAGAAATAGGATTAGCAATAGCTCGGTGGTGATAAGTAATATACCCATTTAACTAATTTTATAAGGTGTTAAATGTTTTAAAAATGTTGCTTATACCATTTCTCATTTACACGATAAGTGAGAACTCACTAATGATAGATGAAAGTGCAACCAGAATTCCAGGCTTTAGTCATGGCATCCATCCCTCTACATACATATGGCACTAACCTGCGCCAAGTTGACGAACATGGGAATGAGGTCGCTCTTGACGTATTCGACTTCGACAACGCGTGCGAACTCGCCCAGCTTGTATGCTGCTGCACGGCGAACCATGGGTGTGTCATCTTGACATAACAGACGGAACTGCTTGCGGAGATCTGCCTTTACTGGGGCTGAGACGCGGCCGTAGCATACACTGGAAGATTGGAATATTATTTATCATTAACTAGAAGCTAGGCAGCTTCTTCTTCGTTTGGTGTATTTTTTTGTTTCAGCAAAGGCAAATAAAAGGAATCCTATAACTATTCTAGGATATCATATTCAGTAATTTGGACATGATTAATGCAAAGACATATACATAAAAAAAAAAACAGTAACTGCCAAAAACCCCTTTTCACTAATAACATATCTTCAATACAATATTGATACAAAGATCTAAGTAGAAAAGAAAAAATAATTGCGATCTACTGCAGTCTAAGCCGGAATCGAACCGGCGTCTCTGTTATACCGGAACAGGACTGTATCCGTTAGACCATCAGACCGCTTGTGATTCACAACGAATTAATCCTCTACCTTCGGTAACGATACGTTACTCACAACCTTATATACCATTAATTCTGAAAGGTTTACTACCTTATAGCACCACTCTAAGAAGATGCGCTTTCGAAACATTTCTTCAAGCTGACCTGCCATTTCAGTAGTGTCAAGCTTACGAGAGAGATGGCACTGTAATCACTTTAATGTTTGTTTATATTTTAATGTGAAAACATCACATATTTTTTATACAATACTGATACAAAGATCTAAGTAGAAAAGAAACATTAATTGCGATCCACTGCAGTCTAAGCCGGAATCGAACCAGTGTCTCTGTTATACCGGAACAGCACCTTTTCTTTTCTACTTAGATCTTTGTATCAATATTGTATAAAAAATATGTGATGTTTCCACATTAAAATATATACAAACATTAAATATCTTCAATGTTTAATTTATATTTTATTGCATTAAATTGCAAATTCTGTCTACTACACATTGGAATCACATGAGGACCTACAACTAGTTATATACTGTCCTTGTTGCCACTATTATAACTGGGTCTAAGAATCATAGCACATGTGTTGGCTAGACAGACTGGTTTTCACATGTACCCCACTTTAACATACCTAGTTATATATATTTTAAGATATGTCCAAACAAAATTTCTATTGTAATATCATACCTGAATAAACCGCAAGCTGAAGCCCTGGATGTGAACCAGTCCCCACCGGCCAGGCGCTGGACTAGTGGCACAAAGTGCTGCTCCAAAGCCTGTGGAGTGTGATGAGCGGCCACAGCTCGGAGCGAAGCCACAGCCTTGTCACGGACCACTGTCTCTTCCACTGTGGCCAGGGATTCCAGGGGCGGCAAAAGGCAGTGTGCAAACTCACCGCCACCAACAAGGTTGATGAAGTTACCTGGAAAACAATTTTGGATATTTACGATTTTCTTTAGTACCTAATGGTAGTTGAAAATTTGAACAAATTATTTTGGAAGGCAAAATCTACTATACATTGTACAACAAACTTAATACTAGCTAAACATAATTGTTGTTTTATTTTAGAGTTGTAATTTCATGTTATTCATGAGTCATCACTGATGGGGCTTTATATTTGTTTATGCCATCAAAATACTATTAATATCAATGATACTTATAATTTAATGAAAGGTTTTATATTTAAGTACATCAATTTTACTTGCAATTTAGCTTCTAACGAGTATAAATGATTATAATAATAATAATAGGTAAGACACCAACACAATCTCATGTCCTTCAAAACGTATAAGTGCATTATTTAATTTTTACTTTACTAACACGTTAATAAGGTAAAGTTAATTAGTATTCGTTTACAATAAGACGAGTAAGACTACATTTAGAAATCTGAAGGCTTCTTCAACTGAACCTGCACATTAGATCGGTTAAAATAAACACATTGTTTGTACAAAATATGATAATGGAATTTTTACATACCAAGTTGCTCTGCAAGCGCAAGCAGCACCTCGTCTTCATCGTAGATAGTCTCTGTGAGGAACGGGATCAGCTCAGACCTGGTCCTTTCCACGCCCAAAGCTAAGGCAATGGTGGATAACTTCTTGATAGAATTCAATCGGAGTTGCACATCCTCGTTTTTCAACTCGTCGATCAAAACCGCGATTGGATACAAAGACTCATCGGTCCCTGAGTCGCTGGCTGCCATTTTGCTGTGAAATTTTCTGTATATCTTCAAATGAAATAATTTCTTGCTTTGCACTTGGATTTAGTTCAGATTTTTTGTAGAAAACCGTACGCAGTCAAGTAATAATATAAGACAGCCAAAATGGCAGCTTTCAAAGCCATAGAGGAGCAAGAGCAAAGATTTTTTTTTTTTTTTAATGTTTTCATGACCATGGATTCAATGTCCTTCAGTCGAAATCATAAGTTATCAAGAGCAAAGAGTGAAAAGAATGTTGCCATCAGTAATTTTCTAAACCCAAATAAACAAAAATGAATCGATCGAAACTAATCGAGTGACAACTTTACTGAAGATCACATCTGTTTAATAGTACCTATATACATTTTAAAATGAAAATTACAATATAACTTAACCATTAAACATGTATGTTATAAAACAGTTGTCTTAGAATATTCTGATATCCCCGCAATTTCAGTAATGGCAATTCTAACTATGCATAGACAATCCGTATCACTTTTATTCTTATGGCGACTTTGACACTACTGTCTGAAAAGCACAATTTAAATTCAAACTGAATACTGAAGGCGATTACTAAACTTTACATTATGGTCAATTATTACTATATATCAAAATGACAGAAAACCTTAGATAATAGTCCAAATTCTCAAATAATTTTTCAAACACCAAAGAAATATCTGTTAACAGCGAAAACATACAAAACATGTAGCTAAATGTAATAAGACCAATAAGTAAACTGAAAAAGTAAAGTGAATATGGAATAAGTAAACTGAATAATTAATTTATATGGCATGGGATTTGGCTATGAGAGAGATGCAGGAAGTCGGCCGAAAACCCCCGACGAGACTGCGATCAATGCCTCCATAGCCCATGTCGTGTTGAGCTGCGTCGCCGGCCAAGGCATTAGCCATTGGAATGAGTTAAACTTCTCAATACCGGGGATGCACGGAAACCTCGTCCTTTTCGGAATTTTGGGTTACCTTCATCACCAAAGTAAAGTTACATCCGTTCTTTATTGGCATATTAGTTAAACTTACTAGTTTTTTTCATTGTGACTTATGGCAATGGACAGTGGATGATTTATTTATTCTAGTCTTATTTTAGTTAGGATGGAAATGGAAGCTAGCACAGCTATTTTAGTATTTAGGTAACTTAAATAATATATATATTGGTACAGTCAGCTACATAAAAAGTGCACTTGTATATGGCGGGGGGGCATATTTTTAAATTTGGCCGACTACGGCTGTACATAAATTTTAACTAGGATCTTGCAATTTGAAGTCCACCTATCTAGCTAGGAATTCAACTAATTTTATTTTAATGTAACTAAATTAATTAATAATATAAAATAATACAATATTTTTACATAACAAGCTTATTTAAATATGTTTTTACATGTGTAAAAACATGTCGCTTGCATTGGCAGCTATTAAAATGATTGCTACTTGTTTTGTCCAGGCGCAAGATTTCAACTCGACGTGACCCATGCGTATGGACTCAGCACAAAGGCAACGCGATACCTCGCTATCCCGTGCATGATGGCAGACCTATACAAAGGAAACCATCTCTTCGGAGGTCTGCATCTCCTCTCCGGTCTAGTTCCTTTCTCATTGTCTATGATTGGAACGAGTTTAGACAGCGCCCAAGTAGGAAACTTGGTTGTAGCTGGTAATATTATTTCTTTAGGCCATTACTCTTTGGAAAAAAACTTAGAGTGGGGTTGCTATACCGCTGGGGCTGCTATTTTTACGTATTATTTGTGTCCTCAAACGGGCCCTAAGATCATGTACCCGATCGGCTTGGCTCTAATGGAGTATTGCGCCTTTAGAACTTTTAAAGTTAAATTAGCGCGTAAGAAGATTATTATGAATTTTATCATAGCCGTGTTGCTCATAGTCGATCCATGTGGCTGTTGACTTTGTATAAATAATCCAGTTTCCAGCTGAAAACCTGAAAATCAGTGAAAACTAAAAACCGCATCAAACTTTTACCAATTCGGTTTATTTATTGGGGTAGTATCACGGGGTCTAATAAGTAACTCGTCCAAGGAGCTGCTCGACTAAGTTGCAGATCGTCTATGTCGCATTTCAGCTAAATAGCAGCTCGTCTAAATAGCAACCGGTCAAATTTTTTTTAAAGATGTTACTCCTCTTAGCGGCAAGTCGTCTATTTAGCGGGCTAGTATCACGGGGTCTAATTAGCAACTCGTCTATGAAGCTGCTCGTCTAGTTTGCAGATGAACCGTGTCATATATCGTCTAAATAACAGCTCGTCTAAAAAACAACTAGTCTATTTTTTTTGAGTACCAACTCGTGTAAATCGTCTACTTAGGGATTAGTCTAAGTGGTAACTCGACCGTCTAATTTACCATCTCAACTAGATAATAGTAAAGATCAATTCAAATCTTTTTGGTGACGTTCTTTTTGTTCTAATACTTTCTTTTACTAGTATTTTATTTGTTTTACGAATGCAATTTTATTCATCAGATTTTATAAAAACAGATTTTAATTTGGTCTTCCTTCACTATTATTCAGACACGTGGTCAATTCGTCTAGCAGCTCTTAAGTCGAGTAAACCCTAAATAGACAACTTACCACTTAGACGGGTTGCTATATATTTTTTTTGACCAGTCGCTTTTTCGACGAGTTGCTATGTAGACGAAATATTTACGACATAAACGATCTACGAGTTGCCAATTAGATCTCGTGATACTGACTAATCCTATTTATTGAGTACCGTCTAACTTTATCTGATTTGATATAAAATAAATCACGAAATCCAATACAATTGTTTTTATACCTAATTATATTATCTGTGCAATGTTGCTCTCATAAGTCGCAGGACTTAGAAAAACTAACCTAACCGATGTTTGGTATAAGTAAGTACATTTACATTAAATTAAAAAAATCTATGCAAAAATTTAGCACCCAAGGTCCCAGAGTGTAGGATCTGGCGATGAGTTGATGGTCTGGGGCCTGCGGGCAACGGGGGGAAAGACAGTGGGGACGAATCATCGTGCTCCGCCGCGCGCCCACTTCATACCCACCCCCGTTGTCGTCATCGCCCCCCCCCCCCACCCCGTTGCCCGCAGACAATGGGAGTGTCACGAAAGAACTTGTCAAGCTATATCTACCTACCTTCCGGCTCCATGTACCATTCTTATCAGGAGAATGTGACTATGAAGTCGCTTAGCTATGTTGATCGAGATATCTTATCACCACCCGTAAGTCACTTATCATTGGCGAGTTCTGTGGCCTTCTGTGGTCTTCTTTATGAGTTCCTCTTCACCAATTTATACTTTATGATTATGAATGCAAATGCTTGACTTGTTACTTAAAATACTGAAATCGCTATACAAATGCCAATAAAATTTGACGCCAGCCGAACCCGACACAGGAAGTGGAGCACGTCGCAGCAGTCGAGCAACACTTGGAGAGATACTTCGCGGCACCAATCGAGGCAGTAAGGATCCGATCTTCTTCTCCCCCGGCCAGGTCCAGTGAGCAATTATTAACAATATACAATTATACTTATTATATGTTTGCAACTTAACAAACTAATACTACAGATCATACGCTATCTTTTGGTGAAAGATATATGTCTCTAGGTGCTATAGTTATTTTTTAAAAATTCTTCAAATTTGCAAAAGTGAAAAATCGACAATTGAGAAAACGTTGATTTAAGTTTGGGACGGCAAAAAACACACTTGTACATTAAAGTTATGGAGTGGTTAGTATCAAATAAATTGGCATACTTTAAGGATTTCAAATTAGTCAAAATCATATATATAACCTTAGTAGTTTGTATGTTACGGAGGCTTGAACATAAAAAGAGAACGAAAATATGTCAATCCTGAATATGGGTTTATTTTCTATATTTATAACATGACATGCAAATTTATCATTAAAGTTGTATTTATAAATGTATTCTCATGCTAAAAAAGACAGAAATAATTGTATGGATCCCTTTAGTTAGTTATTATTTCAAAAAGTTAAGAAAAACTAAATTGAAAAGTAAAGCATAAAAAAATACAAATGACAAGTTTATTTTAATATATAACATAAGATTACTTACAAAACACACTTATCAAGCATAAAAAGTATTAATATCAAATTGTAAGTACTTTTTATGCATTATAAAGTTTAGTGATTTTCTATAGGTAGCGTCCCACTTTGTCGATTTACTAAACTTTAGTGCTTGTTCAGTGAAAAGTATGTGTTTGGTATATTTATCCCATTTTATGTATGAGATAAAGGTTTGTTATTGTTAATCTAATAGTCATTGATACTAATGTCGTTTGTTTGATCTTTTTTTACGGAATTTGAACGGAATTTATTTCCGACTCAAGTTTAGTGTCCCACTTTGGCGGTTTGGTTTCGTTCGTATGGACATACGCCAAAAACATACTAAAAGTATAAAATCAGCTTTTAAAACATCGGTGTAATGTTTTTCGAGTTAGTATTTATATAAATGTTATTTTATATCTATCGGTTATTTATATTTTTTTAAATAATACTGTTTTTTATTTAGCGGAATCATCGATAAAAAAGTCCATTATCGATGGTTACCCAACCCTACTATTCATATTTCGTATATTTCTTTTCTCCTGCTCAAAAAGTACGTCATATTAGCTTCGTGAAGCGAGACTAAAATAGTACATTTAGCTCCTACGGTTTAAAAGAAAGCCATATAATCCCATACAAATTTCAATGACACTGAAAAAAATCTTGCGGTCAGCTACATACTCCTTACAAATAATTAAAAACAAACAAATCAACCTGATCAGATTGGCCAAACTTTCTGATGGAATTGCTCAAACTGTACTTTTAGTTTTTCATGAAATATACAATTTAAAGTCTTTTTTATTTTCTCGCAGTCGAAGTGAAAAGCAGATTGTTTAACACGTGGTTAAAAGCCATTATATGACACTCAGATATATTTGTCATCGCTCACTTTGTGTCATAATAATGGCTTATTTTAGCCCCTTGTCAAACAATCTTCTATTTTTTATTCGTATTTTTTTATGCTGTACTTTTCAATTAATTTTTTATTAAATTTTTGACATAATAACTAACTAAAGGCATCCATACAATTATTTCTGTTTTTTTTTAGCCTGAGGGTACATTAATAATACAAGTTTAATGATGAATCCGCGGGTCGTTTTATAAATATAGAAAATAAACCCATATTCAGGATTGACATATTTTCGTTCTGTTTTTATGTTCAAGCCTCCGTAACAATCAAACTACTAAGGTTACATACATGATTTTCACTAATTTGAAATCCTTAAAGTATGCCAATTCATTTGATACTAACCACTCAATAACTTCAAAGTACAAGTGTGTTTTTGCGGTCCCAAACTTTAACCAACGTTTTCTTAATTGTCGCTTTTTCACCTTTGCAAGTATGAAGAATTAAAAAAAAATTACTATAGCACTTAGAGACATAATTTTTTCACCGAATGATAGCTTATGCTTTCTTATATTATAAACTACTCATAACTCCATATCGACAAAGTACAAATGTTTCCCTATAACAGGCACAAATATGATATCGACGATTTTTTTCGGTATTCGACAAAGTGGGACGCTGGGCACTAAACTTTGAGGCCTTAAAAAGGTGCTTAAATTGGTCATTTATGGGTCGATATCAAAATCATTTGTTTATTACAGTATGTTCTATCAGTTTTCGTTGAGTCGATTTTCGGTAGGTTTTGCCATATTTCACTAAACTGTCCGTAACTCCGAAACAAAGTGGGACGTTTTACTAAACTCCCTCACATATATCCTCCTTCTTATTGAAGTCGGTTAAAAACAGGATGAAAGCCGGCTTATTAGATATGATAGGTAACTTATATCAGTCGCTGGCAAAAATATCATCACATTAGTCCCCATTACATCTCCATCATACGCGTTCCTTTGTCACAAAAGCTTTGTCACCACAAAACAAAGGAATCGATACAATAACAGGGTAACCAACCGTCTCTCGTTCACGAGCGGGCCTCTAATGCACGCACTAGGGTGCCCCATTCGAGCCCCCCGCCGGGACAATTTCATTACGTCTTAGACGAGTTGAAAGGAAAATTACGCATTTTAACGTAAGCAATGGGATAACAATTGTGTGTTGCTATTGATGACATACACTGATACGTACACTGACGTGGTCGTCAAAATGGGCCTCGTAAGAAAGCCGAAAGTTACTGAAAGGGCACAATTCCAACATCGGAGAGTCCGTTTCATAAACGCTTGTAACTTGTATTACAAGTGGAAGTCTCTTTTTAGGGTTCCGTAGCCAAAATGGCAAAAACGGAACCCTTATAGTTTCGTCATGTCCGTCCGTCCGTCCGTATGTCACAGGCATTTCACTTAAAAACTATAAGATGTGTATTGATGAAATTTGGAACATAGATGTCTTGTGTAAACCGCTACTTAGTTTAGTAGATAGTTAAATAAAAAAATATATATATTTCTATGGGGGCACTCCAAACATGTAACCGAAAATGAAAAAAAAAAAACAGCAAATATCAATGTGTGGCAGATCATTCGACAGTTCTTCTAAAAACACTTTGAGGTTTCTAAATAAAATTCTGATTTGAAATATTCGTCCCGAAAGTAGCAAAATTGTGTCCCCCCCTCTATTTTCTAATCCGTATGTTCAAAAAATATCAAAACATTTACAAATATAAAGCTTAATAAATACTTACTTCCAACGAAAATTATTTTCAACATGATCAGACATACCGGGGAGATACGCTCTTTTGTTAGTGTTTATTTAATCGTAGTTTTGCCCCTTGAAGTTGTGAACATATTGGGTAATTTTATTATTCTTGGCATTTAATTTTTTTTTTATTTCATTCAAAGATCTAACGATAGTAAATGTTACCATACTGAATTGACCTACCTATCAGCTTAGCACACAAAAAAATCAAGCATCTACCGCAATAATTCACGTCACCATAAATAAAAATGTCATCGTACTCGGCGATAGGTGAAGAATTAAAAAAAAAGTTATAACTCCGAAAATACGAAAAATCGCGGAACATACATGGGGGTGATTTAAATAGCCCTCTAGGACCTCTACGTCCCAGCATCAGTATATCACTACTTCTTGGGACATCCTGTATATAGTACTTTTCTCAAATGATGCGAGGAAATAATAAAAATGTTTGCTTTCTTTCCATAACATAAATTGGTCGTACACTCGATTATATTTATCTCTTAATTTAACAGGAAGCAAATTCTCCATATCTAAATTCGCTTCTGCTTTTAAATTAGGCGGTGTGCCATCAAAACTACTCTCATTGTGTATTTGTGTAAGTTTATGTGCGTATATATTATAAGTATATCTGTGTATTATATTTCTCTTCAATTGTCTCAGTTTACAGGCCCTGCACCCATATAACTGTTTCTGTTTAACCCAATGGTTGGCTGGTAGAGAATGCCTTTTGGCATTAAGTCCGCCATTTGTACATTTTTTAATTGTGCTATAAAGTTTAAATAAATAAATAAACGTACTTCACCCGTTACCGATTCCATCAGCTGACGAATCGGCCGCTACATGGTCAGAAATGAATGCCAATCTGATCAGATCGTCAAAATTTTCGAGTGTCTAACGGACGAAGCTACGCTTAAATTAAACGTGTGGTTATCGTGGCTGTATGGGATTTGTCCTATGTCCATTTAAATTTATGTACACTAAGAAATTTTAAAAAGTTATGGAAGCGGGCAAAAACGGATTTTCATACATTTATTTTTCCCCTAGATAGCGAAATTTTTTTTAAAATTTAAATTGCAAAAATGAGGCTCTGCGTATTCTATTTTCAAATAGAAAGCTAAACATTTCCGAGCATGTTTGAGAAAATTAGTATTAAACGGGGAAGCAGTTTGACTGTGACGTCAAACTTCTGTATTTTCCTACAAACTTCATACAATTTGTCATTTCAAAAAAAGAAGACGAAATGTGTCTAGGGATCATCGATAAAGTAGTAACAATGAAATGTCAGTACATTAATGATATTTTCAAAATAAATAACCGGCTAAGAGTATGTAAAATCATGCTCAGTTTAGGGTTCCGCAGCCGTTCATACAAAAAAATTACCTACACATGAAGAAATACGATATGAAAAAGTGCATAAGCAAAAGAGCATATCTCCACATCACTTACTTTTCTTGTTGAAAAGCGCAGTTTTTCCGCAATAACTGAAAAATGGTATGTTTGATCATATTGAAAATAATTTTCGTTGAAATTATTTATTAAGGATTTATGGTTTAAAAGATAAAGGGTTGAAAGATAAAATTGTACAATTTATGCAACTTACGGAACGATTATTTCCGAAAATATGCAAGTAATAAATTATTGTGGCTCATTTCTTCAATAAACGTGACAGGAAAGTGATAACGGTTTGGAGATGCTACAGACAAAACTAGTAATTAGATATTATAGATAGCACTAAAGGAAAACAAACCTTGCTTTTATATTCGAATATCAAGGATATCGGTTACCGCATCTGGAGCCGCCATTATCCAGAACCCGATACTGCACTGTTTTGGCGTGTAAAAGGTTTTTACCAGAATCCGATATTACTATTTCGGCGTGTAAAAGGCTTTCGTCTAGAAATGGACCAATTTTTGATACTGTGGAGAAAACATTTCCTCTCTGATTTTGATAGAGTAGATACTTAAATAAGATCGCCTATTATTATTGCTTTTTTTTTAATTCCTGTGTATTTGTGAGTTGTACAATAAAGAGTTCTAGGCAATTGGAAAGTTGCCTGTATACAATAGTAGATTGTTTGACAAGGGGCTAAAATAAGCTATTATGACACGAAGTGATTACACAACAACAACTATGTCTGAGTGTCTTAATGGCTACTAGCCACGTGTTAAACACTCTGCTTTTCAGTTCGACTGCGAGAAAATAAAAAAGACTTAACATTCAAATTGTATATTTCATGAAAAACTAAAAGTACAGTTTGAGCAATTCTATCAGAAAGTTTGGGCAATCTGATCAGGTTGGTTTCTTTGTTTTTAATTTTTCGTAAGGAGTATGTAGCTGGCCGCAAGTTTGTTTTTCAGTGTCATAGAAATTTGTATGGGATTATATGGCTTTCTTTTAAATCCTAGGGGCTAAATGTACTATTTTAGTCTCGCTTCGCGAAGCTAATATGACGGACTTTTTGAGCAGGAGAAGTGAAAATAATTTGGCGTTTTAGAATACAACCCGGTGGGAATCAGCTTATATAGACGCCACGCCACTGGTGAATAGGGTAATTCCTGCAATTAAGGTAATCTTTTGTATCTGTGTTGGTTTTTAGGGTTCCGTACCCAAAGGGTAAAGCGGGACTCTATTACTAAGTGTAATAATGAAACCAGGAGGATTTTGGTTACATGGATTTAATACAGGGCACAACACGTCACAATAGTAACATAACTATACACAAATATATCAACGAGATGTTTTCATGACTGTAGCTGTCAACGGAGTGCAGTATAAAACACAGTTTAAATGTAGTGACAGTTCGCTGTCACTACCATTCAAATAGAGAACAATCTCTTTCAAACCTTACCAGTTAGTCGATTGTTAACCTCCTTTCAACACTAAGACTTCGATGTCCGTCTGTCTGCCTGTCTGTCACCAGGCTGTATCTCATGAATCGTGATAGCTAGACAGTTGAAATTTTCACAGATGATGTATTTCCGTTGCCGCTATAACAACAAATACTGAAAATGGTATAATTTTATGTCTGTCTGTGTATATCAGTAACGAATATAAAATGATCGAACACCGCGTACATTTTGCTTAGGAGTAGGGATCTGCTTACACTCGATATTCATAGATACGGCCGTTTGTACCGTATATTTTGTACGGAACCCTCTGTGCACGAGTCCGACTCGCACTTGGCCGGTTATTTTTGTTTACCTTTATTTAAGTGCCTAAAAGAACATTTATAGAATCATTTGCTTCAATTACAAGCTTATTTAAATAATCCCAAGAAGAGGGCTGTTATAAGTTTATGTATGTATGTATGTAAACACTTTATTGTACATAGTAACCAGTTACAAAAGCAATAAACTTAAAAGATATAAGTACAAAGGCGAACTTATCCCTATTAGGGATCTCTTCCAGTTGACCTTTGAGCAAGTGAGTGAAGATATAAGGAAGATAGACAAACTAACACCATGTACAAATTATATGAATATGAATAAAAAATATAAATAAATAGATATATATCTACATAATATATAACAAAATAAAATATAACAATAAATATAATTAATATTCAACCATTTTACAAATCACTGGAAAGCCACAACTTATTCAATTTACTCTTGAGTGATGCCACAGACTGCGACTGTCTGAAAGATAACGGCAGCTCGTTCCACAACTTAACCGCGTGTACCGTGAAAGACCTGGAATATATTCGCGTCTTGTTAGATGGTATAGCAAGTGTCAGGTTGGTGCTTGACCGCAAGCGATGTCCACTGCATATAATTAAATCTCTCAGAGAGGTAAGGAGGAGAAGCCGGATAATAAAGTATTTTAAAGAGCAATGACAGGATATGTACGTCTCTGCGCCTGCAGATCGGCAAACATCCGAGCTGTGCGCGGTAATTTGAAACATGGTCATACTTCCGCAGACCTGATTAGGTTTTTCTGGGTTTCCCTAATCCTTGCAGCAAATGTTGGATCATATTGTATTTCTCCCAGCAAAGATTCACTCTCATGTAACTGACATTTCGAAAGTGCTTGTAACTAGGCCTACTTGAATAAAGAATATTTTGATTTGATTTGATTTGATTTGTTACGTATTTGGTACGTACCTGATACAGACATTTTGTAAACGCTCAAGCCTATCAAGCAGCTCTTCTCTGAGATCCAGAAACGCAATGTCACCGTAATCTAAGAGAGGTAGTAAGAGAGATCGAGCCAGAGCGAGCTTGGTAGGAAGAGGGAGAAAATTCTGCAGACGCCTCAGAGAATGAAGAGATGCAAAGAACTGACTGACTCCAGCAATATGAGCCGACCAGGAGAGTTTCTGATCTAAGGTGATGCCCAAATTTCTAACAGTAGAGGAAAAAGGAATAGAAATTCCATCAAAAACAATTTCGGGAACCACCATATCAGACAACTTGGCTATATAATGGGAACTACCAATGACAATCGCCTGCGATTTCGTTGCATTCACTTTCAGACCGAAATTAAATGCCCAAGACCGTATAGATTCCAAGTCAATGTTGATTTGATCAACCAATGCCGAGAAATCGTCAATGTTAGCCGCTGAATAGATCTGTAGATCATCTGCGTATTGGTGATAAGATGACTTGAGGGTTTCAGTAATACCATTAATAAAAATAGAGAAGAGAAGAGGAGAGAGCACCCCTCCCTGAGGCACACCAGCGGAGAGATCGCACCACTCGGAAAATTTGTCGTCAACCTTAATCCTCTGGTGCCTCCCAAAGAGGTAATTGCGAAACCAAGATAAAGCATTCTGAGAAACATTTAGAGTTTGGAGTATACCCAGAAGAATATCAAAATCAACCGTGTTAAAAGCGCTGCTAAAATCGAGAAGTACAAGGATGGTGAGCTTTTTGTTTTCAATATTAAAACGAATGTCATCAGTGACCTTAACCAGAGCGGTGACTGTGCTATGCCCGGGGCGGAATCCGGATTGAAAGGGATCACTCCCATTTTTCTCTGAAACGCCCTTCCCCTGTAAAGTGCAACGTTTCAGTGGCGCCCACTTTAATTGACGGTTTTTTTTTGTCTTTTGTTTTTTCATTTCTACATTTTTTTGTTGTAAAATATTTTAGTTGAATTTTTTTTTGGGAGTAAAAAGTATACAGCTTGTACCTTATGTTTGTTTTTCTTGGACGCCAATGATATAGTATTTAACTTACCTGAATAACGTTGTATTATATTTTGAGCTTGTTCCACAAGAAAACAGTCCAAATTTCTTTGTATTTTTCTATATTTTTTTAGCCTTTTGCTGTTAAAAGTGAGGTTAGTCACTTTTGAGGTTGTTTGTTGTATTAATCACATTGTTTACAAGTATAATTTACTAGTCCTCTTAAATCCTTACATCCTTGCAAGAACATTTTATTTTATAACTGTCAGTGTATAAGGCAGTGTGCACATACCAAATTTTGTTGAATTTAAAGAAAATTACATAATATTACCATAGTGTACACATGTTTAACATCGGTTTCATTTAAATTTAATTTTAATTTTGAACTTTATTTAAGGTCATTAATAATGAATTAGCATATACCTTTCTGTATTGCAACAACATGTTATAATATAATTTTACATTAAAACTAACCATGACGTAGTTAGTATATTGAAATTTTATTTTGTCAATTTGTATCACTGTAGATAGTGATGAAATACATTTCAACTACATAAAAAGTTCGTTAAATTTCCCAGTACAATAAAACAAATTAGTAATTTAAAACAACACAGAAACCTTTAGTTGCCAAATTTCAATTTTTTCATTGTAATTAAAGGTAGATATTTTGTTAGAAGAAACAGCGTTCAGCTGTGTTGTCAAGTTGTCATACATTAAGTTAAGTTAGATTTTTTTATCTTTTGAGGAAGGTTTCATTGAAACAAACACATTGTTATATTCATTTAACTGTAGTTTTTTAAGGCAATTACATATTTAAGCACATTTTGTTAGTTTGACACCAAAGATCTTGACATCTTAAACTGTATTTTTTCACATATTTTGAAACGGAAAGTTCAATTCAATTACTTATAACAGTAATATGTATATGTTTCTTGTCGAACTACAGATAGGGTGTATACTTAAGGGATATATTTGGGATAGGTTGAGCGCTATATTGTAATGTCAGGCAGGGCAAATGTGCCATATTTTTTTTAATAGATGACTCCATTCTATATATATATATATTTTAAGCGAAACTATATTTGGAAAGCTTTAAGAATATCCTTTTTGTTATATGCAAAGAATACCACCTTAAATGAAAATTTGAATCTGGATGTGAGCGCTGGGTAATTCTTCATCTCCCTTGGTTGAGAAGCCGTCTGACAGCCAAAATACTCGCTGCTGTATACATTAAACACCCACGACAGGCTTCTCCCAAGCATTTTCCTACGGAACTTGAGGTCGGTCAAATTTTCTTATTTTTGTACCAGGCACTTTTCCCGCTTCGGTCTAGAAAAAAAATTATATATTTAATTTAAAATTTAGTTTAAATGCCTAGATCATTGGTGTCCAACATATTTAATGCTTAACTTTATTCAGAAACTGTGTTAAAACTTTAGCATAGGTATAGAGACTGGACCTGGGTAAAAAGAGCCTTCGACCTTTGTCCCGAACTGTGCTAGCCACATTAAACCGTCGCAAGCGGCTACCCTTCAGCGCCCAGTCCCTATAAACCGTAGATTTAAATTGTATCCAACTTAATTTAGGAATAAACGAATTGAGCCTTAGTTTTGTAATTATTCCTTGTCACCCATTTTTTTATGCACCAACATCACATGAAGTACAAGTTGTCACCATCACTCCCCATTTTTCTCTGAAACGCCCTTCCCCTCTAAAGCGCAACGTTTCAGTGGCAAGTTTAACGTGTGTATCAGTGTGTCTTTAGAATCGTATCTCTTAAACGCGTGGACGTTCCGTTTTTAGAGAACTTCAATGTCATAGACGGACACAAAATACTTCATAAATGAAACTTTTTTTACAAATTGATCAATTTGGCAATCTCTGTCACTCGACGTAAATAAAAATTGACAGTCTATCTGACTGACATTTTCGCCGTCAGTAATTTACATGGAATTTAGTTTGTGATACTATTTTTAGAGTAGCGGGCAAATGCGATGGGGGAGGATGACCTCAATGCAGCGATTGCGCATGTCGTGCTGTGCTGTGTCTCTGGCCCCAGTCTTGGTCATTTTCACACCAAGAATTTCACGCATCCTGGAATGCATGGCAACCTCCTTGTGCATGGTGTCGTTGGCTTCCTTCACTATTACAGTTAGTATCCATACTAATATTATAAATGCGAAAGTGTGTCTGTCTGACTGTCTGTTACCTCTTCACGCTTAAACCGCTGAACCGATTTGGATGAAATTTGGTATGGAGATAGTTTGAGTCCCGGGGAAGGACATAGCCTACTTTATATCCCGCAAAAATACCCTTATCCGTGATAAACGAATTTAAGGCGGACGAAGTCGCGGGCAGAAGCCAGTAAATAATTAATAATAATAGGACAAGCTTACCCAAATCGACCTAGTCCGAAACTAAGCACAGCTTGTACTATGGGTACTAGGTGACGATATTCATTATTTATAGATAGATAAATTATAATACTTAAATACATAGAAAACAATCACAACCAGGAACAAACATTCGTGCTCATCTCAGAAACACTTGCCCTGGCCGGGATTCGAACCCGGGACCGCCAGCTTCGTAGGCCGTTGTGCAACCCACTGAGCCAAACGTGTCGTCAAAGTATGCAAAGAATCTGGGAGACCGAGCTTTGCTCAGTTGGAGGACGACATACGGCACTAAGACATACGAGCCTATGATGGTTGTGCTTTTCACGCGATAGATGAATGACTAGCGGCCAACCGCGACTTCGTCCGCCTTAAATTTGTTTATCTCGGATAAAAGGTATTTTTCCGGGATAAAAAGTAGCTTATGTCTTTCCCTAAAACTCGATATTTCACTAATTTAAATGTGAATCATATTACCAAGATGGGGAGAAACAACGGACACAAACAAGAGACAAGGGCAATACAAGACCAGTCGTTGTGGAAGTTTTCCAGCAGATTTTGTCTCTGATAATATGATGATTGTATTTGGGTATTTAACGACATTCTTACCGGGATAGGGGTTACATGCTGTTGTCCGCATTTCACTGGCCGCGTAAAAGTGGTCCACATTTGTATCATTTGCCCGATCAGATCTTCGTCCCGTGGCATGATCGCGTGTCACGATCACGCGTTTGGACGTTGCGCCGATCCGATCGCTCGAAATCCATGTTGCTACGCGTATCACACACTGAGATCGGACAAGTTCAGCATGATAGCCGCGCCGACAGTGAGCGTCCAAGCAGCGCGATACGCAGTCATGCCACGCCACGGTGATCGGATACGAGCAAATGATGCAAGTGTGGACGCACCTTTAAGTATGTTGTCTTTTCTTATAGGTGTAAATGGCATTTTGTGATATTTTGTAGAGGTATACAGCCCGCCCTAATACGTATTTTTTTTAAATGATGATTTTATCAATAACATTACACTTAAGTTAAATGATCTGATTAGGTTTTTCTGGGTTTCCGTAATCCTTGCAGCAAATGTTGGATCATATTGTATTTCTCCCAGCAAACATTCACTCTCATTAACTGACATTTCGAAAGTGCTTGTAACCAGGCCTACTTGAATAAAGAATATTTTGTTTTGATTTGATTTGAAATTGAAATTAAATCATGGTTTTATGCTCAAGAAAGACTAGCTACTCAAATGCTGGTGGTTTAAACACTTTGAAGTTGACTCAAGTTTTACATGGTCTAATAAGACATTGAGTCCCATAAATTGGGGTACTGAACGATCATGACTATGTTCAGAGGGTGTTTCTTTACTGTCACCATCCCACCAGGGCAAGGATTCAATTAAACTTTCTACCTGTAGTTTCTAAAACCTACTCCTAACTTCTATTTGCAGAAGGCTTCGGCGATGTCTCAGCAGCCTACAAGATCAGCCTGGCAGCCTCCAGGTATCTCCCAATACCCTGTCTGATGGCGGACCTGACCCGTGGGAACGACGCCGTGTCTCTCCTCCATCTCCTGTCCGGAGTCGTCCCCTTCGTCATCGCTGCGTCTGGAACTGAAGACAGACACTTTGGGAATCTGATGATTACTTGCAATATCGTGGCCTTGGTGCTGTATTCCTACGATAGGCATAGGGAGTGGGGCTGGTACACTGCTGGTGCTGCTTGCCTGTCATACTTGGCTGCGCCGCAAATTGGTGGGTTCGGCCCGAAGGTGATATACCCGTTGGCGTTGGCATTGATGGACTATTGTGGTTACAGGGCCTTTGGGTCGGTTCGAGCGGTTACCATTTCCCCTGGTGGACCGGAATAAACTGTTTTTCAAATGTTTTGAGTTTCTTTTCTCAACCATTCTTTTGTAACTTTTTATTCTCGTGCCGTCCATATAAACAATATTGTTAACACTTTAACTGTCCTTCGCTCCCATCAATGACCGGCTCAGCACGTCCATGCATTACATATAATGTACAATTGGGTAGTGATTTACATGTAGACGTGGATGTGCAAACCTAGCTCACCAGTGCATTACATGTAATGCATGGACAGTAAAAGTGTTAATTAACTTTGAATTAACATTATGTATATGGAATAGAATTGAATGTATTATTTAGCCCAAATCTATCCGTGACATTTCAATTGTAGTCACATTCAAACAATGAAATTTTGTCGATTGGGTAGACCTTTTAATAGGCCCTTGGGCGCCTAGAGGATAAGTTATAGATACTGAGTGGCGACGGACAAAATAAAAATATTCGCAAATATATTTTGGCCAATTTCAAGTGTCAGTCGTTTCTTTAACCAGTGACGAGAAATAGGTGTGATATACGTTTAATGCTGTATTTGTGTATCTGTGGTACCGTAGCATCCAAAACGGATTTGATTCAATTTTTTTTGAAACAGGGGACTTGATAGGAGTGCTCTTATCTATGGTTCAAGATAATTGGTTTAGCCGTTTGAAGATCATCAAATTGTTCACCATGGGAGACGAAGGGTTTTCAACAAATGAATGGTTACTTGTTTTAATAGCAGTAGGCATGATGACGGGATTTGAAAAACAAAATACTAATTAGTCCGTCAGTTAGACAATAAAAAAATGGGTGCCTGTCGTTTCGCATAACGTTTTTTGTCCTAAAAATGTTTGGCCGAGAATGTTTGGCATACTGTTGAATGGCATACTACTCGTTTGTCATAATAATTTTTGCGCATACTCATTTAAAGTCCTAAAGCAAGTTTGTCCTAATATTGATAACTCTAAAATCGAATTACCTAAAGCATACTATTCCTAACATGAATTGTCCGAAGAATTATTTTGCCTATTATTAAATTGGCTACACTTACAGCACCTAAACTAAACTATGGTAGGCGTGAAGTCAGAAGCGTTACGTTTTCTACTTTAAGGCAGGTCAGACTTCGGTAAGGTTAGGTACGACGACGAGCGAAGCGAGGAGGAGTGTTAGGTAGAACTGGGACCCTAACGAGTGAGCGAAGCGAGCGAGCGAAACGCTAGAACTTTTGCCTATTATTAAATTGGCTACACTTACAGCACCTAAACTAAACTATGGCAGGCGTGAAGTCAGAAGCGTTACGTATTCTACTTTACGGCAGGTCAGACTTCGGTTAGGTTAGGTACGACGACGAGCGAAGCGAGGAGGAGTGTTAGGTAGAACTGGGACCCTAACGAGTGAGCGAAGCGAGCAAGCGAAACGCTAGAACTTTTGCCTATTATTAAATTGGGTACACTTACAGCACCTAAACTAAACTATGGCAGGCGTGAAGTCAGAAGCGTTACGTTTTCTACTTTAAGGCAGGTCAGACTACGGTAAGGTTAGGTACGACGACGAGCGAAGCGAGGAGGAGTGTTAGGTAGAACTGGGACCCTAACGAGTGAGCGAAGCGAGCGAGCGAAACGCTAGAACTTTTGCCTATTATTAAATTGGCTACACTTACAGCACCTAAACTAAACTATGGCAGGCGTGTAGTCAGAAGCGTTATGTATTCTACTTTACGGCAGGTCAGACTTCGGTTAGGTTAGGTACGACGACGAGCGAAGCGAGGAGGAGTGTTAGGTAGAACTGGGACCCTAACGAGTGAGCGAAGCGAGCAAGCGAAACGCTAGAACTTTTGCCTATTATTAAATTGGCTACACTTACAGCACCTAAACTAAACTATGGCAGGCGTGAAGTCAGAAGCGTTACGTATTCTACTTTAAGGCAGGTCAGTCTTCGGTTAGGTTAGGTGCGACGACGAGCGAAGCGAGGAGGAGCGTTAGGTACAACTGTGACCCTAACGAGCGAGCGAAGCGAGCGAGCGAAACACCAGAACCAACAAGGTTGAGAAGGTTAGGTTTTGCTGCGTTATTATTGCGACAGGCAAATATAGTGCGAATCGTGCCATTATTGCATTTGCTATTGCAATTTTGCTAGGCGTTAACTTTTAACGTTTAAAAACTCTGCTTGTAAAAAATCATCAAGATTCATGCTTAATGACATGTAGTAAAAACAATTTTAGCACATTAAGTATTAGGAACACTACAATTATGCACACCAATCATTCGACATTAGAATCTTAGCCACATCAAACGATAGGACAAATAATATTTAGGACAAACGATAATAGGAGCAACAATTTCGGACAATCAAAAATATGCGGAACAACGTGTATGCCTTACGTTATTGGGACAAAAGACGTTATACGACACAACGATAGGACTAATAATTGTATGCCAATCGATATAGAGATCGATATAAAAAAATGTAAGACACTTATTTATTGCTTTTTCAAATTAAGAAAAAGTACAAAGATAACTTGTATTAAAGTTTAGGAGTGGGGGCTCGTTACGTCATAACAAGGAACAAACTGTACTTATGACACGGGACATTTTAACTTAGGTAATGTATAACCTTAATTATTTAAATAAAATAAATATTGTGTCCATTATTTTATATTAATCTACATAACGGAATACCTAATTATATAAATTTAGTCATTACATTATACCTATCCTATTATATTATCATTCATTGTTTAGAATTAAAACCTCACTTACACAAAAATGTTTTCCTCTTCATTTACACAAAAATGTTAAGAAATTAATAAAATCGCCACTTTTCGACTACATGTTGATGGTGTTAAGGTTCAAAAGTGACAGACCTTTTCATTCCGCGACTGTACTTCATTGTTAAATGATGTAGATAATATATAAGTCGCAGAGAAATGAATTCGTTTCGTCAACTCACTGACGTGTTCAAGATATTTTATAAAATCACTAAACAGATCAGCGGGCCTATGATGGTCGCGTTTATCACGCGATAAATGATATGATAACGCGTCTATCACTCTCGCACTCACATACGTGTCAGAAGGTGACGGCAGCTATGTCATTTATTTATCGCGTGACAAACGCAACCATCATAGTGCCACTGGTGAAATGGAAAAACGAGTTGCTTTTTTTGGCCGATTTCATCATTAAGCTAAACAGATCTAGGACTGACTTTTTCTAGGCAAATGATAACATGGATTCGCCATTTTAACATCGTGCGTGATTTGGTCATATCCCTTAGGGATTTGTTCAAATCTCTGTTTTGGCCATTTCCCTGCGACATACACAAAGCTAGTTACAATAATGTAATAAACATTAACATACATATACAAGTGTGCTTGAGAATGTGTACATAGGCTGAGTACCATTTAGGCATGTTATCTCGGAAGCCCTTGAAATGCAAATGCTCTGCTCACTACAGTTACGCTTAGGGCCTTGTCACACTTAGTGAGCGAGCGAATTTGATTCAGTGAGTTCGCCGCGACTGATATTTGTATAGAAAAGACGCTCGCAAGTCACTAGTGTGTTAAAAGGCCCTTAGCCTGAGATACTATCGTTGAAGCCTGATTTGATTTATGTGAAAATTCTCCCGTAATATTTGTTTATTTATATTTAATAGTTGAAGAAAGGTACCATTCGATGTCAATATTGCTTAGATATTTTTATTTTATTTTTAATTTAATTGCCCCTCAATTCGATAAAAAAAGCAAAATTACCAAGATCTATTTAGGTGTATTTATCTCGATAGTTTTCCAAGAAACGCGGTCCTAGATAAAACCCTCTTCTGCATCACCCGCCATGTCAGAATGCGGGAAAATATGATCTCTGATCCATTAACTGAGACTGATATTGACTGACACGAAAGCCAGTCTTGTCATTTTAACCAGCCTATAGCCCCTTGTCTACTTTTCACAAATTTTAAACTGTAGAATAAAAATTAGGTGATATTTGCCAAGACCCCCCCCCCCCCCCCCCCCCTCGCCCCTAAGTAATATTAGATGAGATTCAGCTTGGCCCTCTCTCCCCCCTAAACGGCTAACGTAATTGTTGGACACCCCCTAACCACTCAAGTGCTCGTGATTTTGGGTTGAACTCTATTTATACTTGAAATAAGAGTGGTGACATGCAACTACAGTTGCAGAAAGCACTCAAGTGGTAAACTATTACGTCTTTACCAAGGACCATTAAAGCAAGAGGACTGACACTTGCCATACTTTGCATCGTGTTCCGATCGTAAGGAGATATTCTGGCAGAAACTAAATAGACATTTAACTATGTTATAATTGAATAAAGAAACATAGTATAGTGACAATTAGTTCGCAAATAGCTAATAATAGAGAAATCGTAATATTTACATACTGTGTCACGCTTGCAAAGTTGAATAATTGTAAAAAGTAATTCTTATACATAGATGTCATTGTACACATCGGGGAACGGCTTTTTGTATGGAGATGGTCAGCCCTCTTGTTTTAATGGTCCTTGATCTTTACTGAACAAGGTTACTACGTTTTGTACCAATTTTTCCTTAACATAAATCTCACATAAATTATTGTTAAATTTCTGTAATAAACCAACCCGAGCCTAGGACATAGTTTCCGGTCAACGCTTGCAGCTTCACACATGCTTCCCTAAAAAGGTCATAATAGTCCAAATCTTTCTATTTAAAGACTGTCCTTCTGGATCGGGAACGTAGTGCCTAATAAAGAAAGCTAAAATGGTGTATGTGCCTTGAATTGACGAAGGTCATTGGTCGTTTTGGAATATGATAGTATGTTAACTTAGGGCTTTGTTTGAGGGTTACTATCATGACTAGGTTAATATGGTTGTAACATAAATGCTTAACGCTCCATGTTTAATTGGGATGTTGACAATAAGGAATATGCATGGTATATTATTTTTGTTTTATTAAAAGCTCATTCATATAACAAACAGAACAGTAAAATATTTTTTCGAATAACTATAAAAATAACTAACATATTCCCCATCAAACATTTCATTCTATCTCTTTCTAGCAAAACACAATTTTATATGGAGTTTATATGGCCTTAGTGTATTATGACGTAAAAGTACATGTCGGACCTATCTGGCAAATCGCTGTCTAATTAGTAGTTTAAAATGCCTATATCATGCGTATTTCTAGGCCGATTTTAATTGAAATTTAACTTTTTGAAATCGGTTTTATGGTATTTTGTTACGAAAAGCGATATAAAAATTTCATGCATGTACTCTGTATGCTATAGTTCTAGAGTCACTTATCTATAATAGAAATATTTATTCATACCGGCAGCAATGAAGGGAGAATCCGCTCGCCGCGCCGCCGGTAGCGCGTTGTCATGGCACTCATGGCCAGGCCCTAACGCGACCAAAGCCGCGGGTAATACTAGGGGGTTTATCAGGATAGTCGTGCCCTTTACTCATTAAAGAAAATAAACAATACCGTACAAAACCAACAGTTGCAAAATCACTGAAAACTTTGAAACGGCGATTTTTCATCGCACCAGTCGCATAACGGTTGTGCAACGATATCTAAAATATTATTTCAGCTTCACAATAAAAACGCGGTAGAACGGCTTAATCGTCGAAAAGAGATTTAGGTTTATTGTCATTGGAGACGTTTGCTTTAATTCTAATGTGCTTTTAACTTTGTATCGACAGCAGTGCATGCGAACAGCGAGGTCACTCGTTGCGAAAAACGCTGGATACATTTTCTATCCAAGTGACAAAGCAACAAGCTGGCGAAGCAGTCGAACAGTCAATAAGTAGGTATTGATTTAAAATTACACAACACAACAAAAAGATTTCCTTCGAAACAAAGAACGTAAAGCGACGCCAGAAGCGTCGAAGAATGACCAACGCAAGGTATCTTTGAAATTTTTATCAAAGCAGAAACGTTTGCTAACGAAAATCGGTCCATAGCCCTTAAATATATTAGAAACGTAGGTTTGAATCCCACTTGAATCATAAAATTTATCAACGTTTCGCTTGAATGTTTCCAAGGTACCTAGTTAAATAATTTATAGATTCAGGAGATACTTTGCGGAATTCCATATTAGATTAATGGATTAGTTCTTTTGCATTTCTACGAAATATTGTCTTGGTTAGATGTGACAACAAATTGTGCTCACATGCGCATATTTTCATGCAGTTTCCACAAAAAAACGCACATGAAAATACAACAAACCACCACCAGAAAACATATTAATCCTCGACACGTGTTTCGCCTCTTCGAGGCATCATTAGGGGATGCAGAAGATATTGACGACCCGGCATCCACCAGAGAAGTGAGATGTCCAAAATGGTCGGCCTTTTTTTGTATGCGTATTTTTTTGTGGAAACTGAATGAAAATATGCGCATTAGTGATACTTCATGTCAATGAGTCAAAGGGTTTATGACACCAAAGCAAACACAAAAGTAATGCTGTGGCCGAAATGTATTTTCTGTTTGCTTTCCGCAACTGTAGTTGCATGTCGCCATTCTTATTTCAGGTATAAATAAATAGAGTTCAAACCAAAATCATGACTACGCGAGTGGCTATAGTGACCATTCTGTCCTCAATCTAAGTTGTGGCATCATAATTAAGATCCTACTAATATTATGGCCTGTGGAAACACGTGGCGATGGACGCACGTCATCGCTTCTTTTCAATAAATTGCACCAACCTGCTTTAACGCCTTCATAAAAGTCATCTAAATTGAGCTTCGGATAATAGATTGCAATAGATTAAACCTGTGCTAACATATCTATATGATACGTCGACTTTATTTGTCATGAGACACAGTCTTAGGTACCTGTCTCTCTTGCACTGTATGAAATCGAAAGACAAACAAAATTTGTAATAGTTATTAATTGAATCGCGCTATATTCCAGCTTTAAAGACACGACACGTTTTGGCTCAGTGGGTTGTACAACGGGTTCGAATCCCGGCCAGGGCAAGTGTTTGTGTGATGAGCACGAATGTTCGTTGCTGGGTCTTGGATGCTTTCTATGTATTTAAGTAATATAATTTATTTATATATTATGTATATCGTCGCCTAGTACTCATAGTACAAGCTTTGCTTAGTTTGGGACTAGGTCGATTTGTGTAAGATTGTCCCTGATATTTATTTATTTATTATGTAAAGGATTTAAACGATTTTGTAGACTCGTGAGGCTTTAAGGCTTGGGCCGTCGAGAGAGTATGTCGTCCGTTGCGAAAAAGTTGCAAGTGTTAATTATTAATACAGATAGATTGTTTTGTAGTAAATAAGATAAGGTAGATTTGAAAAAAGTGTTGATTAAAAACTTCTGTTATTTTCGTATTCCAGACAATTGACCAAAATTGCCCCGAGGCTGTGTTTATTTTTGGGCGAAGCTATCACGACATGTCTTCCTGTTGTGTAGATATTTGATAATCATATTGACAACAACGAAGATTGAACCCAGCGGTCGAATTACTCGGAGATACTATTGACAGCACACTCCGAATGTGGAATGAGTTCTTTGCAGCGGTTTTCCCGCGAGATTACAATATAGGGTTTTTCAAAAGGGGAGTGAATTGGTTTTTAAAGGGTCGGCAACACGCACGTAATGCCCCTGGCGTTGCAAGCGTCCATAGGCTGCGGTGACTGCTTAAATATCAGGCGGGCCGTACGCTTGTTTGTCACCTTAGTAGCATAAAAAAAGTACAGCCTAAGCCACTGAAGGTTAATGAAATGGCGCATATAATCCTATTGGACGTAGGGATGTAAATACTGTGATACTACTTATGAAAGTACATAACAAAGATACACAATAATTAGAACTCTGCTCCTTTTTGTCGGGGTTTAAGAATAATCTTGGCCGGTTTTTTACTCAACAACAGTTGAGTAAAAAACCGGCCAAGTGCGAGTCGGACTTGCGCACCTAGGGTTCTGTACAAAATATACGCTACACATGGCTGTAACTATGAAAATCCAGTGTTAGAAGAGCACCGCGTACTTTTTCCTTAGGGGTAAGCAAAATGTACGCGGTGCTCGATCATTTTATATTGGTTACTGATATAGACAGACAGATATAAAATTATACGGTTTTTAGTATTTGTTGTTTTAACAGCAACAAAAATACATCATCCGTGAAAATTTCAACTGTCTAGCTATCACGGTTCACGAGATACAGCCTCGTGACAAATGGACAGACAGAAAGACGGACGGACGGACAGCGGAGTCTTAGTAATAGGGTCCTGCTTTACCCTTTGGGTCGGGAACCCTAAAAAATGTAGAGCCTAAAGCCACTGAACGTAGATGAAATGGCACACATAATCCTTTATGGATTTTAGAGGCCGACTAAGGAAGGTTTTTTTAATTCGTTTTTTATGCGCACGTATCACGTATAATCGATATAAGGAAATCATTATCTTGTCGTCATTTTGGCTACGGAACCCTAAAAAATACTTCTAGGTCTCGGTTGTATGGGCTCCATACATGTATGTATGGAGCCCATACAACTGAAACTGAATTATTTTTTCAGCAAATGTCAATGTGTGGCACATATTTGGACAGTTATTTTGATATCATTTTGCGGTTTGAAAAAAATATTGATGTGGATATTTTCAGAATTAATCGCTCCAAAAGTAGCATAAATTAAGTCCCTCTATTTTCTAAATCTTACGGCCAAAAAATATGAAAAAAATTACCTGCAGATACACGTATAATATGAGTAAAGATGTACTCTAGAGTATCTCCTAACGCGGTTCGTAAAAAACGGTTCGGCGGGCATACAAGGCGAACTTGGATAATAAATATTAATATACGTAATACTTTGAAAGGGAAAGCATGTTTTATGCGTATTTTGCAAAAAGATGTGCGCACATACGTGAAGTTATTTTTCTGTACTAGTAACGTAAAAATGAGCGCTCAATCAAGTACCTAACATTATAGCATCGTAGAAAGCTTGGTGGAGATTCTAACTGACGTATTCTTAGGTACTAGGCTGACCAGATAATTCCCAATTTTTAGGGTTCCGTACCAAAAAGGTACAAAAGGAACCTTTATGGTGCGACTCTGTCTGTCTGTCCGACTATTAGACCGCCATATCTCAAAAACTACTTACGTTATCTATTTGAAATTTGAAACATTTATAAACATGGTCAGACCACATGTATTGCACAGGAAATATTTAAAAATATATATTTATTTTCTAAAAAAACGATGAATATGAGGGGGAGCAAAAGTTAAGTCTAGCTACTGGGTCAAGTAGGGTATCATATGAAAGGGCTTGACCTGCACAATCTCGAACAATATTTTTATTGTGATTCGATTTTGCTTTATTAAGGAAAATGTGAATTCCGCCCCCCCACCTTTATCTTCGAAGTTTACCGAACGAAACAATTTGTATAAATAAACATAAATATTACACGAAAATTATAGCCATATCTCTAACTATCTAAAGTTTTTTATATTTGCAATAAACCTATTTGAACAACCCGGTTGCGTTAAGTTTGCACGTCATTTGTATGCAATGCTATAGATATCAGGTGCAAACTTAACTCGACCGGTACCGGGTAATAAAGTAAGGGTAAGTGAAAATTTGTACGGAACCCTCGGTGCGCGAGTCCGACTTGCACTTGGCCGGTTTTTTTTTATTTTAATTTTAGTAGTCTTTACGGAACAAGCGGAGATATTTGAATTCCGTGTTGCGAATTTATTAAAAGACCCTTGGGTTAAAAAATCACTCGTGTAGCATTTATTGTTCATATTATTTGGGAATTTTAATTTTAAAATATTAAAAAAATTAATTGTATATTTTTCAGGGAAAATTTAAAATGTACCTTACAAAATAATGTTTTATCAAATTCCAAAGTCTCAGAACAACTCTGAGTTTCTTTCCCCGTCTATTTGTCTGGACAGCCGTTATTGGCTCAAAACCACAGATCTTGAAATTCACGTCAATCCATTTCCATTAAACTGATGGACTAGAATTTAAAGTTTTGGGGAAACTGACTCGCCTAGTTGATCAACCCAAGTATGATCTCCCTTTAGATCCAGTGGTCGGAGTAGGTATAGTGACTATTTACCTAAACTTCACGGCAGGACTTTAATGTTTTGTTTATATTTTTAACTAGAAGGCGACTTCGTTCGCGAAGGAGAAAAAGTCATAACCCATCGTTTTTTCTTCAGTGTAGTCGGGTAAAAAGCATCCTATAACCATCTGGAGATACCCAGCTACCCGTGTACCAAAAATTATGGAAATCCGTTTAGCCGACTTTGCGTGATGAAGCCACAACGACACATACAAAAAAAAAAAAAACATTTTAGTGACCTCCAAATAGTCCATAACAAAAAAATTTTTTAGAAAATATCTTCAATGTACAGACATTTCATATTTACAACTCTATAATAGTATAGACGTGAAAACATCACATATTTTATTTCACGGGAGGACTATTTAAGAGTGGTTATGACCATCAAAATAATAATTGATTTTTAGGGTTCCGTAGCCAAAGGCTAAAACGGGACCCTATTATTAGGGTTCCGTACCCAAAGGGTAAAACGGGACCCTATTACTAAGACTCCGCTGGCCGTCTGTCTGGCTGTCTGTCCGTCTGTCACCAGGCTGTATCTCATGAACCTTGATAGCTAGACAGTTAAAATTTTCACAGATGATATAATTTTGTTGCTGCTATAATAACAAATACTAAAACCAGTATAATTTTATGTCTGTCTGTCTATGTCAGTAACCATAAAATGATTGAACACCGCTTACATTTTCCTTAGGAGTAGGGCTCTGCTACTACTTGGTTTTCATAGATACGGCCGTTTGTAGCGTATATTTTGAACGGAACCCTCAATGCGCGAGTTCGACTCTCACTTGGCCGGTTATTATTGAATGCGGGATTTCGGGATTAGTTAATTATAACTAATAAAGATTGAATGTATTTGTATTGAGTATAAAGGTCAAATGGCATGCCTATCTTAAGGAATCGGAATAATTAGATAAGAATAAGGTTGTCTCACGGGTTGGTTGTCACAGCGGCCATAATGGCCTATAGACTGATCTCGAAAGATCGTGAGAGCTATCTCTCATCTCCCTCCTAGATAAAGCTCTCGCGATCTTTCGACACCGGTCGATGATCTTCTAAATTGAATGCCTTCAGTTTTTTGGTATGGCCGTCGTGTGCCAACCAACCCGATCTCCCCTACTACTCGGATTTAGTTTTAGAAAAAAATAATCAGAAAAAATACTCCTAATTCATACTGTGTACAAATTCGTACAAGTGTGCTCACATCTTTACAAATGGCGAAATAATATGATAATATGCATTTAGCAGTTTGATCATTTGTTACAGGGAGTGACAGCCTATTACGGCCGCGAATCATTTATCATCGCGACGTCGCCGAAATGATTGCACGAAATGATCCGAGTTAGTATGGATAATTCTATTCAGAGATGTCTGAAAGGTTTATTGGAATTTACTTGGCATTCATCTTTCTTTTATTTCCATCTAGGCTTAACTATATTTTTATATGCGTTTGCTTGTGCTGATTTCCAAGTTTTTCAACTTCACTCGTTGCTTTGATGTTTTAAATTTTACATATCGAATTTTCATGAATACTTGGAAATGCTTGTAATATACTTACGTACATTGATATAATCACAGAAATTAATTTTGACCCAAATGAAGCAATGCTTGTACGGTGGCTAGACGACAATAATACATATCAACTAGTATGTAGAAAAATACATTTTCACTTCTCCTGCTCAAAAAGTACGTCATATTAGCTTCGCGAAGCGAAACTAAAATAGTACACTTAGCCCCTAGGGTTTAAAAGAAAGCCATACAATCCCATACACATTTCTATGACACTGAAAAAGAATTTGCGGCCAGCTACATACTCCTTACGAATAATTAAAAACAAACAAACCAACCTGATCAGATTGGCCAAACTTTATGATAGAATTGCTCAAGCTGTACTTTTAGATTGTCATAAAATATAAGTTTTTTTTATTTAGATAGGGGTTTAAACCCGGGATCGCGGGAGTGACAGCTTCGTATGCCGTAGCACAACCAACTTAGTTGAGATACACTTTCAGTTGATCTAAAAAATCATAAACTAAACGGAAAAAAATTTAGTAAAGTGAAGGTCGGATTTGAAGGGACCTGTAATTGGAATGAGCCAAAAAAATGCTTTTGTTTTTATATTTTTTTGTTAAAATAGGCTATTGTAAGATTATTCATGGGTTTTACAATTGGGTGCGTTTAATATTTTATTCCTAGAATGAAAAACAGAGTCAAAACAACTTTCATTCTTGATAATTTTTCACCTAACTAACTTGGAACATCGATTTCAGCAAAAAATGGCTGATTGAAATAAAACAATTTAACGGATTATATCGCGTATATCATTTTAGTTCCCGACGTTTCGGAAGCTTTTCAGCTTTCCATGGTCACGGGTGGACTGGTGGGAAGTTTTTTTTTATTATTTGGTAAGCTGATGAATTATTAGATATTTGAAATTCTTTTAAATGTATAAAACCACCATTTTCTATTTTATACAGATTTTTGAAACTTTGACTCCCTGTAACGCAAAACCAAAATGTTCACTTCCGACCTTTATTTCACTAATTTGTATCAAAGGTAAGTAGTGGATTATTTTAAGTATAGGAGAGTAATTCAAGGCACTTATATTGCAGATTTTTTAAGCCGACTCTATATTTGCCCAACTTTTGCCCGGTTTTTGGCAACTTTAGGTAAATATCTCACCGAATATCCGAACCTTGATACTAACAAACATACACCGGGTAGAATTAGGTACCACTCAAGACTTACAAATGACCTGATGAAATTAGCTGGATTCCACTCGATTGCGTTATTTCGGGGAAAACCTATGTCTAGCAGTGGTCGTCTTTTGGCTGATGATGACGATACGTAGGTCTACTCAAAAAACATAAACCAATTTATGACACAGTCGGCGAAAACACTAAAATTGCGTATAACCTAAGTTCAAAGAGTTTGCATCGATTCGACCTCCTTAGTAACCAAAAGGCGTATAAAATGTATGTGAGTACACCGGCATTTACATTACAAAGTTTATTCTGCCGCTGCCAACCCAGACACTAACAATTGTCCTAACAATTTTAAAGGGTTGACGTGACGATGGCAGTATGCAGCCGCAAATGTAACTTGGTGGTAGTTAGTGCCGCGTATTAATCTGGTAAACGGCTTGTAAAAGTACCGTCGGGATATGAAGGGACCGGGTTATACCGATTTTATTGTGTTTTTCGCATTGTATGTTGACCTGGATATGAAAGGATAGGTTTAATAGCTTTGGGTGAGTGATGAGTTCAGTTTTTATCAAGTCCAGTGGTATACATTGTAGGTATCTATGCAAAGGCCTCCCTCTCTTTTATCCAATCGTCCCTATCCAGAGCAGTAACTGACCAATCCTTTTGGAATGCGACTACGTCATCCCGCCAACTCGGTCGAGGTCTACCGCGACGCCGCCGAACCCTATTGGCTGGGACCCTCAGTAAGTCAGTGGTTTTCTTGGCCCTCAGTTCGTTCGGCATGCGGCAAACGTGTTCAGCCCAGTCCCACTTTAGCTTAGCGGGCTGTTAGGGCTACGTCGGTTACTTGGGTTTTGGAACGTAAGGCGATGTTCTTTATGCGATTGGGCAATTTGACTCCCAAGATTCTGTGCTCCATTGCCTTCTTGCAAACCTTGAGGGAGTGCTCAGGGCATTTGTCAAAAACCAAGTCTGGGCACCATAGGTGAGGATCGAATGCACATGCCCATTAGTTTTAGCTTTAAAGGAACGGGGAGGATTCCCTTCATAAATTTCTTCATGGAAGGAGCTCTTGCAGGCAATCTCAGTACGTCTCGTGACTTCCTTGTCTTATCATACCTGCAAAGAAACTATTTGGCTCAAGTATAGTATCTAACAATATAAAAAAGTCCCTGTGGCTAGGGGGCTAATGGATATTATAGAGCATATTTTCTAATCACACTTGTCATAATTTCCTACTTCTTGCACTTTTTAACCATGATTACGGTCTCCGGATTTGTCATCTGACACCCAATTGACGGGATTTTACTGAAACGTCCAGCTACATAAATGATTTCGTTCGTGTAAAGCGTCATATATGCTATAGGGTGGGCCAAAATTGTTTGCACTTTAGAAACAACGATAAAAATTAAACTATACATGTTTTTCTATATTCCTAGTAACCTAGTAACAGATATTAGCAATTTATTTTTCAAAAATTACATTATCCAGATGTCTTCCGTCTCGTCGTTGGCACTCTTGCAATCGACTACGCAAACTTTGGAAAACTCGATGACACATACTGCGAGGTATCGCGGCTATCTTATCACCTTTTTATAAAACTGTTTAACATAAAAAGCCCGTTGTTTTCGCGTGAAACGCACAATTATAAATAAGATACACGAAGTTTCCAATTTCCCGCCGCTCACTCTGACAGTTTTCGAAAAATTCAGTGTTGCTATTTGCAAAATATTATGGCCCATCCTATATTATAAAATCCAGTTTCCTTGTCAAAGTCATGATTCCAAGAAAAAAAATCTGAACAGCACGTTGCACGATCTCATTAAAAGGTGTTTATTGGCATTGATAACGGCAACTATCGGACAACGTAGGTCGGGTAATCTTTGTGTCATTATTATGTCAAAAGGTTTGACGGATTTTAAAACAAATCTATACTGGTGAGGACTTTGAAGGATGGTTACAGGCTTACAGGATTCTTTCTACGGGACTATTACAAAAATGGGTAATGCTCTTTTCTGCTACACGACGGAGCGATGTGAGCCTTCTAGAGCAAAGATTATTAGATATTGACGACACGTAACCCTAAGTTGGTTGTACAGCAGCCTACGAAGCTGGCCGTTCGGGTTCCAATCCCGGTCAGTCATGAGTACGAATGTTTTTACTGGGTTTTGAGTATTTGTTTTGTTTTTACATTTGCATTTATTTTTCTATATATCACCGACCCCAAGTAAATGAGATAAGGACAAGCGAATGCTGATTTATGAGTACTTGCATATCATCGCCTTATACCAATAGTAGAAGCTTGAAGTACTTAGTTTGGAATTAGCTCGATTTGTAGAAGATTTTCGTTGACTTTTTTTAAAATTTTGATTATTTATTTATAGGTTCATGTGCAAACTCTGTGGTTTAAGCTTCGAATTAGGAAATTTGAGATTTCCCACCCTACCCTTCCGTCACTAGCCCATCATAGAACGATGGAAGTGCTCGTTAACAATAATAGTCGACAATAAATTGATTTACTCAATTTGTAACACAGATAAACTTAATAGAAAGAGGCACGCATCCCATTTATAATAACGACGGTTCGTGCACTACTCTTAAGGCGATCATAGTCGATCGTGACCTTAATGAGTAATTTTACGACTTTTCTTTAATATTTTGCAAATCAAACATGATGATAAACAACGATAATACGTGACAATAAAAGTGCAAAACCCTAATGAAGAGTGGAGTTTTAAATAAGGCTATTTAAGGACTTTCAAAGAATTTCATTTTTATCATTATCGGGTCGTCCAGCGGGCCTATGATGGTTGCGTTTGTCACGCGATAAATAAGTGACATAGTTGCCGTCACCTTCTGACACGTACGTGTGAGTGCGAGAGTGACAGGCGCGTTATCATATCCTTATCGCGTGACAAACGCGACCATCATAGGCCCGCTGAAATGTTTATTAAAAATAAAAAAATAAGCCAGTGTTTTGTTTTTGGGTCCCTTATTCATCCTGAGCTGACCATTTCCGAGGCGATGAAGGCGCAAAAAAGGCGAAGAAAGAGTTTTGCCTGATAACTAGTAATAGATATGCCGCTAGTGATAGTGAGTGAAATAAACTAGATAGATATACGGTTGTAATTATCCTGTAACATTTGTCATTTATATCAATAGAGAGATATCTTTTTCCACATTTTCCTTTATAAATCTAGATTAGCCCAAATGTACACTCATTTTCACTTCTCGTATTGGTTAGTTTTCTTAAATTTTTCATTTGCAATACACTTGGGATAACATTATAACTAAATTAATATTATAACACAGAGTTTGATTGTAAAGGAAAATATCAATGCGACCTACTAAATTGCAAGCAGAACGTTTTATGTTTATAACGATTCCAAATCTATGCAACTTTTGGATCAATAAATTTAGAAAATAGTCAGTAATTTAATAAAAATATTAGAAAACTCAAAGTGTTTTTAGAAGAACTGTTGAAACATGCGCACGCGTCGTACACATTTATCTTAGTTAAGAAAAAAAAATTTTGCTTCGTTTACATGTATTCAGTGCCTCCTCTACAAATATTTATTTTTGTTATTTAATTACCATACTAAGTAGCGGCTGCATGTGCATACAAGACACCTAAACTCCAAACATCACTATACATCTTCTTTAAAAGTTTTTGGTTGCCCTTCACATTCGGACGGGACGAAACTATAAGGGTTTCGTTTTTGCCATTTTGGCTACGGAACCCCAAAAACCTGTTCGGCCGTTGGAAAATCATCATTCATCAGTTTTTTCTGGATTATTACATCTTTATAGGTTAGTGCTTAGTGATTCTGGATTCCCCTCTGGAACCCCCCCCCCCCCCCCCCCCCCTTAAATTATCCAACCATCATAATTCGAATAAAATGATGTCATTTCCAAATGCGTTTTTAGCAACAATTTTTACTTATTAGAGCACTTTATAAAGATGCTAAAGATGATGTCATCTTCGGAATGACCCCCCCCTCCATCATCATGCTACCATCATCTGATATCCAGACCCCCCAAATTTGAAATGACGTAATTTATGAATAGTCCCTAATCACCAAAAGTGTTCCTATTAGGTAGTAAAAGTATGTACATCATTCGTTGATTAAGTTACGGACAAACGTGCTCATTACTAGCACGAAAGCATGCTTTTATTGAGCAAGTGCTCATCAAGAAGCACGTGTGTACCAACATTGCTAGTAAAAAATCAACCGACGCGACGTTTGATTTTCGAGCATGCTACCTGAGGCGCGGGTGGAAGGGGGCGTGCTACGAGCGCGTCTGAACAGTCCGTACGTTTGCTTTGAGCATGCTTATTGCTGGCAAATTTGAACAATATAGGTTGCACAGCATGCTAATTTTAAGCAAGCTTATGAGCATGCTTTTTTTGATCACGTCTGTCCGTACCTTTACGCGTAGAGGTGCGTCCACATTTGTATCATTTGCCCGATCAGATCTTCGTCCCGTGGCATGATCGCGTGTCACGATCACGCGTTTGGCCGTTGCGCCGATCCGATCGCTCGAAATCCATGTTGCTACGCGTATCACACACTTAGATCAGAGGAGCGCGGTGCAATCACCGCGCCGACAGTAAGCGTCCAAGTAGCGCGATACGCAGTCATGCCACGGCACGGTGATCGGATACGAGTATTGTATCATTTAAATTTGTATCATTTATACAAGTGTGGACGCACCTTAGGACGATTTATTTTTCTGCAGTAACATAAACTGGCCAGTGACCTTTGCTTGCCTGTTACCTTTCGGGAACGAGTGGGCATCAAACAGTCTATCGCTATCTCAAATGGCATCACATTACCGTTAGCTGTACTGTAGGTGCACCAACTTATCTGTTCTGTCGGCGGCGTCGAAATGTAACAGTGCAAAGGGCATTCTGCGTGGAAAAGTTCGATTTACCCGCTAGGGTGTAAAAGTCATTTGAAATTCGATTTTATATTTTTTATGTGTTCATTTGTTTGTTATGTTATGAATGTGTTTTGTATGTTCATTATCACTAGTTTTAATGAATAAATAATCGTTATTTTTTTTTTTCATACTTTAGTTCTCCATTTGTTCGTCTGAATATATAACTTTGTGGCGCTGGTTTCGTATGCCATTAACGTTTTCTTCGTGTTCTGCCTTTGATTTGGGAAAAACGAGACTTATGAGTAGGCGGGAGCGGTTGAGCCGATTGATAAATTAGGTTTAACTTTTTTCTCTAATCTAAATCTAGTGCTATATTGTTACTGGTCTCGCCGAGATGTACTTACTGTAAAGACATGCAATCAAAAGGTATTTTTCCCAGTATTTCTAATTCTCAGCAATCACCGAAAATTTCTGCTGATTCCATTTGGGCTGTCAGAAAATCACTTTATATCCCACTTTTGTAGCTGTCCATTTGTGGTAAGACTGCACTTATCTACACAGAGACTGTATGAAAGTGTCGAGCGAGTGCCTGATAGCTGAGACGCATGCGACGCTTTCCTGAAGTCGGCGTCTTTTATTTTCACAAACATGCGTCGAAATAGTTTGGTTCCGTACTATTTAGAAAACTTACCAAAAAATATTCTAGATTCAAATTTTGCGACTCTCTTATACAAATGTTTTTTAATTTGTTCTGCTCAAAAAGTACGTCATATTAGCTTCGAAGCGAGACTAAAATAGTACATCTAGTCCCTAGCGTTTGAAAGAAAGCCATATAATCCCATACAAATTTCTATGAAAGAGAAAAAAAAACTTGCGGCCAGCTACATACTACTCACGAATAATTAAAAACTAACAAACCAACCTGATCAGATTGGCCAAAATTTGTGATCGAATTGCTTAAACTGTACTCTTAATTTTTCATGAAATATACAATTTTAATGTAGTTTTTTTTATTTTCTCGCGGTCGAAGTGAAAAGCACAGTGTTTAACACGTGGCTAAAAGCTATTATGACACTCAGACATATTTGTCCTCGCTCACTTTGTGAGCTCGTCCAAATAATCGCTTCGTGCCATAATGGCTTATTTTAGCCCCTTGTCAAACAATCTACTATAGAATCATTGACGCACGAAATATTGTCTATCCCTTTCCGTTCAGTTCAGCGCCTGAGAGACAGATGAATGTAAGTTGCGCGACAGTCGCGAAGTCGCTAGCCCTGCTGTGCACTTATCTTGGTGGCATGCACAGAGACTGTATAACAGTATGTGTGTCGAGCGAGTGTGTGTGGCTGATAGCTCTGACGTATGTTCCGTGCACCGCGACATCCGATGAGACGACGCGCCGCCCATGGAGCGACGCTTTCCTGGAGTCTGCATCTTTTATTTTCACAAACATGCGTCGGAATAATTTGATTAAAACAAAAAAAACAAAATATATTAGATTCAAATTTAGTGACTCTTTTAAACAAATGTTTTAGAGTTTCAGACATTAGGCCGTTGAAATGTGTTCGCTGGCGACTATAATCATTTAAACGGGCAACCTATATATAAGTGGCACACAGAGATACAAGTATAGTGATAGCGGCCTGAAGTACATATATGTTCCGTGTACCACGACATTAGAAGAGATGACCACGGTTACCCTGTACAACTGAGCCACGCGACTCTTTACCGCACGAAATATTGTCTATCCCTTTCCGTCCAGTTCAGCGCCTAAGAGACAGATGAAGCTAAGTCGCGTGACAAGCGAAATCGCTAGCCCTGCTGTGCACTCAATCCTAATTATCGGAAGGTGTAGAACGGGTTTAAGTCGGCTTCCGAATAGAAAACATATGCTAAACCTCTAACCCCCTCACAATACACATGTAATTCATAGTATAAACTGACCTGATAATTGTTTATATACATGCATTGGCAAAGAAGAATGCATGCAATCACTAGTGGTTAAATGTTTAGTTGATATTGACTTTTTAAGTATTTTAAACCCTTCGTAGCTCCGGCCATGCTATTACCCCTTCAACTGACGCAAGCAGTCAATGGGGCACGTTTATCGTACAGAGTCGCCCATCGGAATAACTTCTGAGCTATTTTTACCAGCCGTTTAACTTGCAGAATAAACATTTATTTGACACACATAGCATAGCAGGGACATTTCTATTAGTTTCTCTTTAACCTACTTGTCTTTGGTGTTCTATTTCTTTGGCAAATGCATAAATGTAGACCTTACAAGTCTTTCAACCCCCATATCTCCGCCAGTTAGAAAAGAACACAAAAAAATAATAGACAAAAATAATCCATAATCATTATAGAACTTGCTCACAAAATTTCATGAGAATCGGTTGAGAAATACGACCTGCAGAGAAGCACTGCCGGACATTCGGACAGACATAGAAGCCATAGTTTGTGAAGATGTTTGTTACTCAATAATGGATTAACTGATCCGAAAAAAGACATAACTGAATTCTGTACAACGATTTAAATAATAGGTATCTGGAAAAGTTTCATTTAGTCAATATATTTCATTTCATATATTTAATTGAATTTAATTTAATTGCATTGAATTGAATTGAATTTAATTTAATTTCATTGTATTTCATTTCATTTAATTTCAAATATAGGTACAAAAAAAACACGAATCAGTTTCCTCTATTTAGTCCGTAACAATTTTTTTGTATAACTTCAATGTACAGACATTTCATTTGTACACTTTTATAATAGTAGGGGAGACCGGTTAAGGTTGTCTCAAAAGGGTCGTTTGTCACAGCGGCCATAATAAACTATAAACCGGTGCAGAAAGATCGCGAGAGCTATATCTCCCTCCTAGATAAAGCTCTCGCGAACTTTCGACACCGGTCGATGAATTATGCGGTCGTTAAATTATATGTCATGGCCGTAGTGTGACAACTAACCCGTGAGACAACCTTACCCGGTCTCCCCTATAGGTGAAACAGTTTGGAAAACAAAATCGTGAAATAAGGTCACCCTAAAATAGGTATAGAGGTCAAATAAATGGTGAAATTTAACACGATCACCTGATGTTTATCTGGCAGAGAATCTGAAACAACCCTGCGTTTGTTTTTTTTTTTATTATTAAAAAATAGATGGGCATTTGACCGCAATCTCACCTGTTGTTAAGTGACGATGCGGTCAAGGATGTATCATGCCTGTCTAGAAACAGCCTATTCACTCTTGTCTTGAACACGCCCAAATTATAATGGTCGGGGAACACACTCGCATGTTGCAGTAATGTTTATTTTAAAACCCTACTTACCTCTTCAGATCATCAAAGAACATCTTGGTTCGATGATCGATGATCAGCAACACCTTTACGCGTTGATGATTGATTGATTCGTGTTCTTACTAATAACGACCGGTTTAGTTCAGCAGGAGTAACGTTGCCTGCGAAGTTGGAGGTCCTGGGTTCAAATCTCGGTAAGGGCAAATATTTGTTTGATGAGCGTAAATATTTGTTCCTGAGTCTTGGATGATTTCTATGTATGTAATGTAGTAAATATATCTTTTACATAACTTCTTTTACAAAAATCATAACCATCTTTTTTTCTTCAGCGTAGTCGGATAAAAAGTATCGTAACCATCTGGAGATACACGGGTACGAAAAATAGTAGAAATCTGTATAGCCGATTTAGCGTGATGAAGCCACAACGACACATGAAACCATACAAAAAAAAAAAAAACAATTCCAGTGATTTCATAATAGTCCGTTACAATCTTTTTTGTTAATAGCTTCAATGTACAGACATTCCATTTTACAACTTTATAATAGTATAGATATCGTCGCCTAGCTCTCATAACACAAGCCTTATTGAGCTTATCATGGGAATAGTCCCATTTGGGTAAAAATTGTCCTGTAATACTTATTTTTATAAAGTAGGGTGTTAGAAAAGTCCCGTCAATCCAACTGAAATTTCATCGTAACCACGCTCTTCTCTCTTGATTTGATTTGATTTGATTGACTAGCCCGGCGTAATCAGCTATTAATCGGTCATTTGCAGCTACTTGGGCATTAAAATAATTGATGTAGATAATGTACATCGGACTGACTTAACTTCATCGGATCACTCCATTACGAGTCTTTTAGCCTTAGCCTAGCCCTAAACGTTTTAGCTAAATCGTATCCCATATCGTACCTAACCATTTCAAACAGAAAATCAAGCGTTTCTACAGTTACGACGTGGCCAATCCTCAAATCGAATCAGCGGGATAGGCCAGCATCTGCGCCGCACATAATGCCGCTTCATTAGACCGCGTATCCCTCGGGATGATACTTTCTCAACTCTAGGGCTGTCACTGATGCTTTTTTGCGCGGGTCGCGGAATAATCCTTGCCCAGCGGTGGACGACTTTTGGTTTGATGAGAGATTAACATGTATACTATTTAAATAACATAATTTAACGGATTATATCGCTTATATTATCTCATTTGAGTTCCCGACGTTTCGGAAACTTTTCAGCTTTCCATGGCGTGACCATGAGAAAATATATATTTTCCTCTTACCTCTTCCATTTCTTTGATTACCAGAAGTAGGCAAACAGCAAATCGAATTAGTGGGATAGGCCAGCATCTGCATTAGACCTCGTATCTTTCGGGATGATACTTTTAAAACTTTAGGGCTGCCACTGAATCTTTTTAGGCTTAAATTTGACATGCAGTCTTCCATTGACATTACCATGTGATACTCCGTTATGGTTGGTTATAATCCTAATTCATGTTAATAATAATCCTTGGGAAGCTTTGCCCAGCGATGGACGACTTTTAGTTTGATGATAAGAGACTTTATCTCACTACGCTAAAGAAAAAACCGGACAAGTGCTAGTCGGACTCGCGCACCAAGGGTTCCGTACAAAATATACGCTACAAACGGCCGTATCTATGAAAATCCAGTGTTAGCAGATCCGCACTCCTAAGCAAAATGTACGCGGTGTTCGATCATTTTTTATTGGTTACTGATATACACAGACAGACATAAAATTACACTGTTTTTATTTCTTTAAAGTAGACACAGTGACAATGAGGATCTCCTAGTAAGTATAAATACCTGTGTCAGGAAATCTCGCTCGTCTACAACTATAGGTCAATACACAAGAAATAATTATTCTAACTTTAAATTAAAACTTTAACTTTACACTAATAACAACCTAAAATAAGGAACCTTATTGGCTAAGTACATTACGGACTATAACTGAGCTGGCTCGGTGTGTATTCAATATCAATATAAACATTTTACACTTCAAAACCTGCTCGCGCTTGTGTATGTGTGTGTTATGTAATTATAATTATGACATTTGATGAAATAAACTTTCTGTTTTCTCCTAAACTTTTCTAATAAACTGAGCTTTTTCAAGTTTCAACCATTCTATTAAGATTGTTTTACACTTGTGGAGCTGTAGTGAATAGGCGTCTTGGGTTGGGATGTATTCATTATTCAGAACTTTGCATTTATAACAAACTTATTAAATAAAATGATGACCGTGTGTCAGCCCTGTGACGTGTGACCAGTGGCCTGATTCGTAGTGAAGGAACGCCGCGATGACGCGGGTACTGACGGCTGACGTGTTATTGAAACTGTTCATTGGCGGCCCAACTCACCGCGTTACGGAGAAGAATGTCTTAAATGTTCCTTATCCCGTTCATATCCCTATAAACCCTTACATGATGATGATTAATACTTCATGATAGTCCTTACTTCCTTACTATATTATAAACGTGAAAGTATGTATGTACGTTCCACTTAATATCAAAAACTACTGGATATTTTTTTATGAAACTTTTCCGTAATGTACATTATATATCAGAATAGGACATAGGCTACAATATATGTCAAATTTCATCCCTTTTATGGACGAAAAAGGGGATGAAAATTTGTATGGAAGGTAAATATTCTTTTACGCTAGGAACTTTGAAATTTTGGTAATATGCTTCACATTTAAATTAGTAAATAAAATATCGAGTTTTGGAGAAAGACATAAGCTACGTTTTATCCCGGAAAAATAACTTTTGTTCGCGATAAACGAATCTAACGCGGGCGAAGTCGCGGGCGGCCACTAGCAGACACATAAATTACCACCTAAGCCCTCTTTTTAGGGTTCCGTAGCCAAAATGGCAAAAACGGAACCCTAATAGATTCGTCATGTCTGTCTGTCTGTCTGTCCATCCGTATGTCACAGGCATTTTACTCAAAAACTATAAGCTGTACATTAATGAAATTTGGAGCATAAGTGTCGTGTATAAACAGCTACTTAGTTTGATAGTTAAATAAAATATATATATATTTCTAGGGGGGGCACTCCATACATGTAACCGAAACTAAAAAAATGTTTTTTACCAAATATGAATGTGTGGCACATATTTCGATAGTTCTTCTAAAAACACGTTGAGGTTCCTTAAATTGTTTTTTGATTGCGTGTATATTTTGCGAAATATTCGCTCCGAAAGTAGCAAAAATTGTGCCCCCCCCTCTATTTTCTAAACGGTATGTTCAAAAAATATGAAAAAATTTACAAATATAAAGCTTAATAAATACTTCTAACGAAAACTGCTTTCAACACGATCGGACATACCGTTTTTAAGTTATTGCCAAAAAATTGCGCTTCTCAGCAAAAGGACGTAAGTGCTGGGGAGATACGCTCTTTTGTTATTGTGTTTTTCATATCGTATTTTTTTTATCTGTTGTGCATTTTTTTGTATAAAAGGCTGCGGATCCCTTCATGGGCGAGTCCGACTCGCACTTGGCCTCTTTTCTATAGTCCAAAACATCAGGACCGGGAGGTTTTACGATATATATTTTAAATTTCGTGTATAATAAATAATTATAATGTAGTTTCATAGCAAAATGTATCGTGTCCTCAATTATTTCGTTCGTATGATCTGTATAGCGCACATATCATGCTCTAAAAGATCCTCATAATAGGTTTGCGAAACGGGGCTAAAGTAACTGTGTTAGGGTTCTAATGGGACGTAAATAAAGGTATAATTCCAATTTCGACCGCAGACTGCAACCGCACTTTCCGCTGCACTCCAAATTGAACCTTGATGGTAACGAAATGGTTAAATTTTCCGTCTGATGAGAAGTGTCGCCGTGCAGTCGTTACACTTCCACTGATGCTTAACAACTTAGCCCGTAGATAGCGTCCAAATGGTAAAAATCTACCATTCTATCCATGTCCACTGGACATGGCCTCTATCGTTCGCTCCAGGGTGCGATCCTGCGCATACCACATCCTCTGACCCCCCGCGACCCTCACGAGGTTATCCGTGCACAAAATTTACTATTGTATCTGCTTATTTCTCACCAATTCATACAAATGTTACCCCCGTGTGTTCAGAAAAACATTTATTAAGATAATATTTTGTATTACATAAATGCGGATTTACCGTGGGATAAGGAATAGATACGAATACTACGGCGAGTGTATCGTACGGACAGGCGCCTAATTTTACACTGTCTGTCAGTGTTGTTCGTGATAAATTTTGGGTTGCCGTGTACCGAGCCGTAAATTGCCGTGTTTTGTAACAAAATCTTCGATTATTGCCGTATCAAATAAATACGCCTAAAAAATGCGTAAAAAGAAACAGCTGATGTCTATGTCGATACAACAAGGACTAAGTTTTTAAGATTAATTATTTCAAGTTAAAAAAAATTAACGAAGTTACCAATGAGGTAAGACTTTAGGACTCCCGATTGTAACTAGAAAATAATTACGCGGCAGCACTACGTAGCGAAATATGATTTGAGGAGACTCAGAATCTCGAAATTCGAGGTTCGTATCGTGCCGTCTTCGCATTTAATTAAGTGAGTAGGCGCTATACGATTCTCGCACTCTTTGACTCCAGATTTATTAAATATAATTATTATTTTTCCCACCAAAATTACGTTTACCTTGTAGATATAAATTGTCATAACATGAGTGACGTCACTAGACGCTGATTGGTGTATTCAAATACGTTCCGTTTCATGTTACTTTAATTTTAAAAGATCCTAAAAATCTAACTTAACTAAAATAAAAACGTTAGAGTGGCATTTGTTTTACATTTAAATCAAAAATTGTTCATAAATATTATAAAATTTATAAATGCATCTTCTCTTTTGTATTTTTTTTTTTACGAGTTGTGAATTTGTGAAACGGCGAACGGTCTGTGGCGATAGCTCGCTTACAGCGGTGCCGGAATTGCCGTATATTCTGATACGGTAATAGAACTCCTGCCGTATACCGTGTTTTCAATCCGACGACACCTGCATTGCCGTATATTACGGCAATTGCCGTATCAGGAACAACGCTGGTGTCTGTAGGCAACTTTAGGCAAGTATCGTTTAATATTCCAAAGCATTCTACCCCTCTCCCCTATTGCCTAACCGTGTTTGACGCTCGGAATCAGAATGAACTGTCATGATTTTGTATGGGTTATGACAGTTGATTCAGATACCAATTGTCAAAATTTCGTTAGGCAATAACCCACCGGGTCTTTTTAGTTATTTTTTCTCATACGGCGATTCAACTGTTGTTTCGTTTACGCATAAACAAATATTTAATTCACAATCAATAAATTGACTTCGCCGCAGATTTAAACTCGTGTCCTTTTTCAGTGTCTTGAGTTTTCGGCTGGTCCGTTGTTTCTTGTAATGCATCTGAGGCCTTAATACTCTTATTGCAAATGTGAAAGTTTGTGATGGTGTTTGATTGTTTAGATAGTTGAATGTCTCTTCAAACCTTAGAGCCGGATGGAGATGAGAAGCCGAGTCATTACCGAACAAATTTTGTATGCATTTTTAGCGGGGTGTGAGGTAAACACGTACAGCACACTACGGAAATATTACTATTTCTACAAACGCACTCAGTTAAAAAAAAAACACCTACAAACAAAAAAACACCCACACACTGACAATTTACCGTATAAACTAACCGGAGATTTCGTGATTACTTTGGCAAAGGGGAATCTTTTCGTATGGCATCTCCATTAGTTCAATGAAAGAAAGAAGAAAAAAATTAATGTATTCAGTAGCATAGCAACAAGACAAAATAAATGAACAAATAACATACAAAAAAACCAAAACTATGCCCCGAAATGATCCCACCTCAGCATAATGCTGGCTCAGGAGCCAGCGCTGATCTTCCGGTGAGATCATGCTCTCAGGTTCACACACAGATAGGTCACTTCGCCAGGCGAAGCAGCGTGTCAATACTAGTATCTACTAGTGTCGTGACTTCCATATAAGCCGATTCCTACCGGGTTGCACAAGAAAAGGCTTATAACCACCTATATGAGCTAATGAATACGCTTCGGGTTCCCTTGTAATATTCCTGACGCCATGCCTCTAGTCTCTATTATCTACTAACTATTTACTACTAAATCTGTTGACTAAAACTGTCAAAATACTAAAATTACCACTTCAGGCTGGCACTGCCGCGCCTTCTCATAATTTAACTCCTGTCAGAACACGACAAAAGGACTGACTAGTCCATTTATCTATCACTTAACTAATATATCAAGAAGCACATAACAGTTCTCAAACCGAGTGTTATCTTTTAGGTAACATACTTAAGAGTCATTTTAGTGTGTTTTAAGCTTTCTGAAGCGTAAATTTGGTAGATTTTGAGTGATGTTTCGAAATGTTAACTATATGTTTAGTAACACTTGTCGTTTTGGTTGTCAGCTAGATTTATTACGGCAACAAGCGGTAAATATACCTATTCACCTAATTGGTATAGTTTAGACGTGTTTAGAAAACGTTTTAATTTAATTTGTGAAAGTTTGTGAATTAATATTGATTCAAAAAGACAATTTACGAAAGTTTAATTTAATTGTTGTTTGAAAAAAAAATGTTAAGCTTAACTTTTTTTTATATGGGTTCACATCACATTCAATTAGTCTTTGGAGTATTTATATATAAGATTCTGATAAAACAAGCAAAATAAAGAAATACGTTTAAATTTTGATTACCTACGATATCTTATGTGTAGCTTTTTTTATGACGCCTTAAAGTTGGGTGGGAAAGTCCATTTTAAAGTATGAAAATATTATTACCATTGAATAACCCATAAAATGTATGGTAACCTTTGTTATAAAACCGTTTCGATAAACGAGAGTTCTAACATAGCTGAAGAACAAAGTTCTTTATTTTCCCATACAAGGTATTACCGTGTGACTTCACTAAGCTTTTTGGGAAAGTCCAAAAATGCTATTTTAACATTATTGTATCTCCGGCAGTTTTTATGAGATTGAAGTAGTTTTTAACCGACTCCCAAAAAAGAAGGAGGTTCTCTTTTCGTCGGAACCTTTTTTGGTAGGTCGTTCTATAATATACACAAGAAAAGTTGTTGACTTGCCTATTGACCGAAACATGTCAAGCTGTACATTTTTACTACGGTACGTGATTAACTGATAATGTAATTTAAAAATGTCTCACACGGTACTTTTCCAGTTAAAAAACTTGTTCTCCTTCACAAAATACAACCTAGCTTACTAAAGTAGGCATTGAAGAGATGTTTTGACAAAATCAAGGATTGTGACGCCGCGCCTGTTTTCACTCGCCTTTAGAAAGATTAAGCGGCTTATTATCTGCGAATAGCTTTCATGGTATTTTTATGGCGCGCTTATGTTTGAGGAACGGTGTATAGTTTTTTATAAGCACAAAGAGGCCTCCTGCTAGAGTTCCAGTCGTCCCGATCTAAAGCGACATCTGTCCAGTCAATCCATACTATCCATACTAATATTATAAATGCGAAAGTGTGTCTGTCTGTCTGTCTGTCTGTCTGTCTATTACCTCTTCACGCTTAAACCGCTGAACCGATTTGGATGAAATTTGGTATGGAGATAATTTGAGTCCCGGGGAAGGACATAGGCTACTTTTTATCCCCGAAAAATATCCTTATCCGCGATAAACGAATTTAAGGCGGACGAATTCGCGGGCAGAAGCTAGTAAGATATAAGTCAGTGCCAATTCTGAACATCCACTCCGAAATTTATGAACAAAAATATGTACTTAATATTTTCTTCTGTTTCCGCGATTATTACTCATTGAAATAAAACAATTTAACGGATTCCCGTTAAATTGTTTAGCTTTCCATGGTCCTCCCGTGACCATGGAAAGCTGGAAAGCTTCCGAAACGTCGGGAACTAAAATGAGATAATATACGCGATATAATCCGTTAAATTGTTTTATTTCAAAAATATGTACTTTTCTACAGGGTAATTAGATTAATCTACTATAGGTTTCATTCAATGTTAATTAATACAAATAAATGTTACTTTTAGTATTTGTAATAGCATAGCAACACTAGAAAATACATATACATTATTTACAGTGAAGTATAAGTGATAAGTGATAACCTAATGAGAGAAAAGAAGAGGACAAATCTAAAACTTAATTAAAAACCATAAATTAGCTAAAGATTCAGGATGCCATCCAGGTCACTTTCGCCGGATATCGTGGCTGGCGCCGTTTCCTCTATGGATGATTAAGTTAAGCAGCTATCCAAAATAGCCTCTATAATTATCAATTATTTACAGGGTAATTATTGGAAGAATTCGTTTGTTCTTGTAAAGAACGTGCCAAATTTTACATTATGAACCAAAAAACCATTGTAATATCTTTTGGAGGCGCCGCTTCCAAGTTCTACCGCTGTCAATACGTAAGCTAAACGTCCATAACATAAGTACCATACCCAGGTAGAACCAGCCTGACCCAGAGAAGTTGGATGCACCAAGGGGCACAGATTTGTAAGGATCAACGTAACACTCTCTGGAAATCGGTCCACCACTATTAAGCTGAGCTTTAATGCCATGTTTTTCGAGCATAAAAGTGTCGTGTCGTATAGGAAAAGATTAGATTAATGGATTATAGTTCCGAGTTCCTTTGCGTTTCCTAGAAATATTGTCTTGGTTCGATGTGACAATAATTTGTGCACACATGCGCATATTTTCACGCAGTTTCCAAAAAATATTGCATGCAAATACAACAAACCACCACAAGACAGTTAATTCTCGACACTTGTTTTGGCACTACGAGGCGTCATCAGCAGATGCAGGAGATGTTAAAGTCTTCTCAGGGGGACGTATGTGAGCACAATTTATTGTCACATCTAACCAAGAACATTATTTCGGCGAAAAGCGAAGGAGTTATAATCTATTTATTCCGCAAAGTAACGCTTGAATCTATCAATTAGGATAGGATTGTCAACCCAGTTTTTAATTTGCCACAATTTGAAATCTAATTTTGCTAGCTACTTTATATATACCGTTACTCGGAATAGTTGTCTGTCAATGAATAATTCAGGCGCGGCGCGGGTAGTCGTGACAAACAGCCCAAATTATTTCAGGCGCGATCGCGATTTTATGGCTGCCCTTTTTGCTCGCAACAGGGTATGATACGGCTCGTTTGTATCGACTTTATATCATATTGTCGGCACTGGGTTTTGTCTGGTTTTATAAACGAGTTTCGATAATTGTTTGGTGTTTTAATCGTTGCCGAGAGATATAAGTGGGGATCATATTCAACTTTGTAGTGTTGCTTCTTTGATATATTTATTACGAAGCCGTTTAGACAGTGCAATCGTGCGGGGCGCAAGGGGCGAGACGCGGGTGGGGCGAGCCCAAGCTGTAAAGTCCGTATTAGTTTAGTAGCTCGGGACATGTCATTGTCATTTACGCAAACATCAAAGCGTCGGCCTACTGTATGTTTTTTACACTGTGTTACCGGCATGGTTGTTTATTAGAGCCCTAAGGGCTAAAACGAATGCTTTAGGCCTGCAACTGCAAGCCCAGATTATTGAAGGCGCAATTGCGAGTTTATAGCCGCGTTTTTGCTGGCAACAGGCAATGACGTAGCTTCTTTGTATGGACTTCTATACTATTGTAAAGTTGTAAAAATGAAACGTCTGTACATTAAAGACATTTAAAAAATATGTATTGTAAAAGGAAATATTTGGAGGAACTAAAAATTTTTTTTTTTGAGTTTTCTGTCCTTGTGTCTTCATCATGTCAAATCGGCTACACTGATTTCAACTTATTTTTGGTACACGTGTATCCACAGACGTTTAGGTTCATTTCGTTCACATTCCTACTTCGTCAGCAATCCTATTTCGTCCGCAATCAATTCCCAAGTCGTCCACTTCCTATTTTGTCAACATTCCCACTTCGACAACATTCCTATTACGTCCACATTCCCAGCCTTAACGCACTGGCAAACAACCATGTAGGTCACCACCAAAACATATGAATTTAAAAAAAATGCATTTTAAATTATTTCTCGGGTGGACGCCGGACCGTCAACATCTCCTGCATCTCCTGATGATGCCTCTTAGAGAGGCGAAACACGTGTCGAGGATTATACTGTTTGGTGTTGGTTTGTTGATTTGCATGCGTATTTTTTTATGGAAACTGCATGAAAATATGCGCATGTGAGCACAATTTATTGTCACATCTAACCAAGACACAAGTTCGCGGAACAGCAAAGGAACTATAATCCATTGATCTATTTGCATTTTATTTCTGTGTTTATTTACTTCTGATTTTACTCTACGCGTGTTAGTTAAGCTACGAATGTTGACGAAGTGGGATTGTGGACGAAATGGGAACGTTGACTAAGTGGGAATGTGGACGAAGTGGCAAACGGACGAAATGGGAATATGGATGAAATTGGAATGTTGACGAAGTGGAATTGTGGTAGACGACCTAAACTTCCACAGATAGTTGTAGGACGTCGTAGTCGGAAAAAAAGTTGACAACGCAAAGAAAAAACTAGAACTGAAGGAATTATGAGTTTTTGTCCTCAGCGAACGAAAAAGCGGGCAACTTATCGTTATATTCTAAATTCAAATTGTTTATTCTGTAAGTAGACCATATTGTCAGCACTGAGTTTTGTTTGGATTTAGAATGAACTTTCACTAGGCCAGTTAATGTTTTTATGACGCTTTGCTGAGTCATATTCATCGGTACATTGAACTTTGTTACGTAGCTTCAAGTTAGACTATAACAGGCGTGTTTGTTTATTATAGCCCTAAGGACTACTGCTTTAGCCTAAATAATTTGAGGCGCAATTGCGATTTTATGACCACCTTCTTACTTGCAACATATATTGGCTCCGTGCACGAGTTCAGCTCCACCTAGCGTCCACAATTTTGTTGGCTCTGACGTTTTGACATTGAATCGCGACGTTGAGACAAAATATTATTATACTCTATTAATTTATTTCCAAAATTACTGTGTACTGTGATACCATAATTTGGGTGGAGAAAGGGTTTTAAATTAATTTTCGTCATTCAAATCAAATGGGGTAAGTAAAATTGATTCAAAAAGTGTGATTTATTTTGAATAGGTGAGGTTTTGTTTACTTAGTTTTTAGTTGTAGTTTTATTGTAAAACAAGAAGCTAAAGCTACTTTAATGGTTTCATTAATAATAATAAACATAAATAATTGTTCCTGTATCTCTAGGGATAAATTAAATATCGTTTTCAGATCGACATTAGTTTTAAGTTTTAAGGACCAGGTTTATCCAAATTTGGTAACCAAGTCTAAACAGATTAATTTGAGATATAACATATAACAGCTTTTACTCTTGGCCACTATGAGCACTGCGATCTATTATGTTAGGACCTAGTACTTCGCCCCCAGCGAATATACAATTTTGTTCTGTCTGATTTTATAATCGAATTTCTAGAGATTTCGTTGGTTTTTCTTACGATACTTAAGTAAAGGAGGGAACAATTAGCGTGTCGTACTAAATTTTTGTTGACATTTTGTTTATTAGCCTTAGAGTAACTTAGAGCATTTCACTAATCGAGATGACAAACCATATCATTACCGAACAATTTTTTCATATAGCGGGGGGTGTGGTAAACACGTACAGCACACTACAGAAATATTCCTATTTCTGCAAACGCACCCACACTGACAATGTACCGTATAAATTAACCGGAGATTTCGCGATTATTTTGGCAGAGGGGAATGTATTCGTGTGGCATGTTCATGTTCAGTGGTTAAATGCTCTAAGTAGCGTAATCAAATCCAAATGGAAATCCAATGTTTGCAATGTACCAATGAGGTTTACTAACCATATCTGAGTATTGGGTGTAGTAAAATACACTAGTATGTATACATAGTTTTGACTTTCTCAAATGATCTCATGAATTTAAAGAATGGACGGAGTAATGTAAAATACGAGCAAGCAAGCGTTATGGTTAAAGGTGAGGAACTGGAACTAGTTAATAGTACACTCTTTCTCGGTATAACATTAGATTCTAAGCTCCAATGGGATCCCCATATTGCTAATCTCTCGAATAGACTGAGTTCTGCAGCTTTTGCAGCAAGTAAGATTCGTCAATTAACAGACGTGATAACGGCTCGATTAGTGTATTTCAGTTATTTCCACAGTATTATGTCGTATAGCATCTTACTATGGGGCAGTGCTTCCGACATTAATACTATATTTGTTCTGCAGAAGCGGGCTGTTCGTGCGATATATATAATGAACCATAGAGACTCGTTTAGAGATAAGTTTAAGGACATCAATATAATGACAGTGCATTGTCAATACATTTATGAGAATATTATGTATGTACATAAAAATATTACCCACTTTAAGAAGAACTGTGATATACATAATATTAATACTAGAAATAAGCATAAGCTCGCAGTGCTTGCTACTAGGCTCCATAAAATAAGGAGATCATTCATGGGTAACTGTGTGAGATTTTATAATAAACTTCCTAGCAGCATAACTGAGTTGTCTATTGGTAAATTCAAAAATATTGTGAAACGAAAATTATTTTCTAAAGCTTATTATAGCACACAAGACTACATGAATGATGAAGCCGCGTGGGATTAATGTAAATTATAGCGTCATGTAGGTATATGAATAATTATTTTAACGAATACCTAAGGTATTATTATTATTTTAATCTTAATTGTTTTATATACTCTGACATTTAGAATTTTATTCTAGACACATTCTAGATTATTTATTTTTTATTGACAATCCTTTTGGGATTTATCTTATTGATTATTTTAATTTAAAAAAAGATGATTTTATCAATAATATTACACTTAAGTTAAATGATCTGATTAGGTTTTTCTGGGTTTCCCTAATCCTTGCAGCAAATGTTGGATCATATTGTATTTCTCCCAGCAAACATTCACTCTCATGTAACTGACATTTCGAAAGTGCTTGTAAGTAGGCCTACTTGAATAAATAATGTTTTGATTTGATTTGATTTGATTTGAATGCCATACTGTTGCGAAGACCATAGCGACATCTATCGTCGAGTAGTGTTTACTAAATCCCGTTCTTATGTGTATCAGTTTTTCGCGGATTAAATTATGAACCGAATGGCGCCGTCATAGTACAGCGGGCTTTCGATCATGAGGCTGCCGCGTCTAATCCCGGCGTAGGCTCTGGCTTTTTGCAAGTTTTCTTCGGATGTTTAAATTTTAGTAAGTGAGACTAAAGTTTCTAGAAAGTTTGAAGAAAAGAATATTCCGTACCATAGAAGTTTAGAGGTCAAATGTATGGGATTCGAATATGCTAGAACCTTCGATACAGCCCAAGTTACTAGTTTAGTGGTATAGAAAGAGTGTAATGCTTGCCTTGTTGTTGATATATGAGCGTGCCGGCCGATAGATGCAGTTGCAGAGATAAATAAGCACTTCAAATGTCCGTTTATACACCGGTTTATTGTCTTTTAACACGGCACACAGATGAAACAGTTAGCACAATACACAAGCAGAACAATTTAGAATAGAAGGAGTAAGCAATAGCGGAAAGATAGTCTTTAAGCACTAGGTTTAGGCTAGATTTAAGAAATCGTAAGCAGCGGCTTTAGCGTATGGAGCGCATGCGTCTCGCGTTGATATCTGTTAGGGACTGCGCGGGCGGCGGGCGAGCTAGTTCAGCTACCGAGCGCGTGGACTGGTTTCGCGCGCGGCTGCATACAACAAAAGCGGGCTGCCACTGATTCTCTAATAAGAAAACGGATCGGTTTGTCCGGCACAAAATATTAAACATGATTCGATTTTTAAGTTTTACATTATTGATATAGCAAATTAACTTATGTTACATGTAGGTAATATAATCTTAATATAATTATACATATTTTATAACTATACAAAATTATATTTATTAATTATTCTGTTTATTTGTTTTTACTTGAATTATTATTCAATTGTGATTTATTCATGTATTATTATTACTTGTTACATTTAATTATTGTCATTGTGATTAATTATTTTTATGAAATCGATAAAATTAATAATTTTAATATAATTATCGCATGGATAAGTAATTAATTATTTAATATATTTAGCAATAAATATAATAAGGTCAATTCCGACCCCACATCACCCCCCTCCAGAGACCGTCAAGGGCGATAGTGATTAATAATAGTGAGGTATACGCACTATGCGTCCTGACTTGGATTTTTTTAACTTATCTTCAGTCTCTGGAGAAGGTTGATTTGGTGGAACAGGAATTGTTACATTTGTGTTGGTACAAGAGTCAGCCAGTATATATGCCGGCTTGATGCGGTCTATAGACACTGATACCTTTTTGCCCTTTACCAGCAGTTTGAAAACCTTGTCACCCCTTTGTAAGACCTCGTATGGCCCAGTATAGGCTGGCTCTAGTGGTGGATGACTAGTATCATCTCTGAGAAACACGTGACTTGCTGTACTGAGGTCCTTATAAATGAATACGTGTCTATTGCTAGAGTGACGTGTCGCTGGTATTGGAGTAAGGTTATGGGCAAACTTACGTAAGCGTACAATATACTCTGTCACGTCTAATGTGTCATCAGGTTCGGCCTTGGCGTGTAAAAATTCTCCTGGCAGTCTTAATGGCTCTCCATATACGAGCTCTGCAGTTGAAGCATTGAGATCTTCTTTGTACGCGCTACGTATCCCTAGTAAGACCAAAGGTAATGAATCTACCCAGTTTCTGTTAGCGTGACAAGTGATAGCGGCTTTCAACTGTCTATGGAAGCGCTCCACGAGGCCATTGCACGCCGGATGATAGGCAGTTGTACGTCGATGCTGAAATCCGGCTAATTCTGATAGATGTTTAAACAGGGTGCTCTCAAACTGTCTGCCACGATCAGTAACGACATCACTGGGGCAGCCGAACCGAGATATCCATCCATGTAGTAAGCCTTTTGCTACGGCCTCAGCTGTGATCTCTTGTAGCGGTATCACCTCAGGCCATCGTGTATAACGATCGACGGCTGTGAGGCAGTACTTATATCCTTGAGATATTGGCATGGGGCCTATAAGGTCTATATGGACGTGCATGAACCTCGCTCTCGGTAATCTGTAGGTTCCCAGTGGTGCAGAGACGTGCCGAGTGACCTTGGCTCGCTGGCATGGTAAACAAGTACGAGCCCATTGGCGACAGTCTTTCTTGATACCTGGCCATACGTATCGATCTGTAACAAGCTTTATAGATGCGTTGGCGCCAGGATGACTGAGGCAGTGCAGGCTTTGAAATACTTGCTGGCGCAACTCCTTAGTGACATATGGTCTGAGCGTCTGGTCATTTTCGTCACAGTAAAGTTCAGCATGGGTACCTGGCAACTTCAACTTCTTCAGATTTAATGAAGTGTCGCTATTCAGGAGCTCTTGTAGTTCTCGATCCTTAAGCTGAGATTGCGCTAGCTTGGTCAGGTCAATGGGCTTTGTTATTTCCTCAATTCGGGACAATGTATCCGCTACAACATTGTCTTTACCCGAAATATGCCTTATATCGGTGGTAAATTGCGCAATAAAGTCCAGGTGCCTGAACTGTCTTGGTGAGCAGTTGTCCTTGCGAGCGCTGAATGCAAAGCAGATCGGTTTATGGTCCGTATACACCGTGAAAACCCGGGCCTCAACCATATGCCTAAAATATTTGATGGCTTCATATATGGCCAGGAGCTCCCGGTCATACGGAGAATATTTGCGTTGCGAGGGACTAAGCTTCCTGGAAAAGAACGCCAGCGGCTGCCATTCCTCTTCAACATACTGCTGCAGCGCTGCGCCCATGGCGGTGTCGGATGCGTCAGTTACAATGGCGAGCTTAGCCTGGCTATCCGGATGCGCTAATAGCGCAGCCTGACATAAGCTATCCTTGCAACGAACAAAAGCCTCATGCTCTTCAGCACCAAAGTTGACGGGATGAGAACCTTTGACGGAGCCGGTTAGAAGGGCATTCAGTGGTGCTTGGAACTTAGCTGCGCCGGGGATGAATCTTCGATAAAAGTTGATCATCCCAAGGAATCTGCGCAACTCCCGTACATTTCTCGGGATTGGGGAGTCCTTGATGGCGTCGACCTTGGCTGGAAGTGGTTTTGTTCCCTGGGCTGATATACGGTATCCCAGGAAAGTTACCTCTGATGCGCCGAAGACACACTTGGAGGTATTGACCACCATCCCGTACTCGTTGAATCTTGCGAATAGTTGGCGCAGATGGTCTTTATGGGTATCTTCGTCCTTTGAGTACACCAAAAAGTCGTCTAAATAAGCGAAACAGAAATCCAGTCCTCTTACCATCTCATCTACGAGCCGCTGGAAGGACTGACCTGCATTGCGAAGGCCAAATCCCATGTAAGGAAGCTCGTACATTCCAAACGGCGTGGTGATAGCGGTCTTCGGGATGTCCGCTGGATTCACGGGGATCTGGTGGTACGCTTTCTCAAGGTCGATGGTGGAGAATACCTGGGAACCAGAAATACTATGAGCAAAGTCGTGAATATGTCGAATGGGGTACTGGTCCGGGATTGTCCTCGCGTTCAGCATTCGGTAGTCACCGCAAGGACGCCAGCCATTGTCCTTTTTTGGGGCCAGGTGTAGTGGTGACGACCAAGGAGATTCCGAAGGTCTAGCAATTCCATTCTGGAGCATAGAAGCAAATTCATCCTTAGCTATTTTTAATTTGTCCGGGGCCAACCGTCGAGGAGAACAAGACACAGGAGGCCCTGGAGTAGTTCTTATATAATGAAGGACGTTATGCTTCGGAGCGCGCTGAACGCCAGATGGGCGAGTAATGTCGGGGTATTCAAGTAGTATGCGATGATAGTCTGACTCACCCGACACTATTTTCACCGATGAAATAATTTCCGTTGCACGAGCAGGCAGAGCCACGGCACAGATGTTAGTCGATTTATCCACTAGCTGTTGGTTTCTGCAGTCTACGACAAGGTTGTAGTACGACAGAAAGTCAACGCCGATTATCGCCTTAGTAACATCCGCCACAATAAATCGCCAAGCGAAGTCGCGGCGCAAGCCTAGGTTCAGCACTAAGTGTATGTAGCCGTACGTGTTTATTGTTGAGCCGTTTGCTGCGCATAACTGGTAGCTAGTTTGTTGTCGTCTATTTTTTAATGCTGACCTTGGGAAGACACAGAGATCGCTGCCAGTATCCACGAGGAACTGCATCTTCGATATTTGGTCCGTGACGAATAAGCGACCGGTGCTAGGGCAGTCGGCGGTCGCCATTAACGAGTGCCCTGTTCGTTTCCCGCCCGATAGTCGCAAGGTTTCACACACTTCGTAGCGCGCTCTCCAAATTTTGCGTGGTACCAACACTCAGGATATTTTCTGTAACTGGATTGGGATCTCTGTGAACTGGAATGATTACGCGACTTGCTGGATGCACGGTTCTTTGGACGGGACTGCCTGCTTCCATTGAGCTGGGATTTAAGCTCCTTCATTTCCCGGGTCAATTCACTTACTTGACGCACCAGTGTAGCCAATTGCGGATCGGATGCGGACGTTGCTGCAACTTGAGGACTTGACAAGTCGTACACACGATCAGCCAGGTCAGCCAATTCTTCGAGTGGATCATTAGGCTTTGATGCAACCACATATTGCACGTTGTTTGGTAAGCGGTTAGTCCATATGGATAAAAGGAACTCATCCGGGATATTCGGTCCAGCCAGATTCCGTAGATGGCGAAGGAACTGCGATGGTCTTCTGTCTCCCAACTCCTCCTGGCTCAGAAGCTGCTTCACCTTCTTTTGCCGAGATACCGAGAGCCTCTTGATCAGCTCTTCCTTAAGCTTCTTGTATTTGTCGGTAGGTGGTGGTGAAATAATTATGTCTTCCACTTCGGCGGCGTATTGAGATTCCAGCTGAGCGACGACATAATTGAACTTGGTTGCGTCGGTGGTGATGTTAGAAATTGCAAACTGGCTTTCTATTTGAGCAAACCACACTGCAGGTTTCTCTGGCCAAAAAGAAGGTACTCGTACGCCGACGCGGTATACCTCCGTTGCCAAACCGGTATTCCGCGCGACACCTCTTTGTTCGTGCACCTCGTTGGCGTCTTCATAATCCGTATTGCTCATCTTCAGTGTTCCACGGGGTCACCAATTTAGTGGTATAGAAAGAGTGTAATGCTTGCCTTGTTGTTGATATATGAGCGTGCCGGCCGATAGATGCAGTTGCAGAGATAAATAAGCACTTCAAATGTCCGTTTATACACCGGTTTATTGTCTTTTAACACGGCACACAGATGAAACAGTTAGCACAATACACAAGCAGAACAATTTAGAATAGAAGGAGTAAGCAATAGCGGAAAGATAGTCTTTAAGCACTAGGTTTAGGCTAGATTTAAGAAATCGTAAGCAGCGGCTTTAGCGTATGGAGCGCATGCGTCTCGCGTTGATATCTGTTAGGGACTGCGCGGGCGGCGGGCGAGCTAGTTCAGCTACCGAGCGCGTGGACTGGTTTCGCGCGCGGCTGCATACAACAAAAGCGGGCTGCCACTGATTCTCTAATAAGAAAACGGATCGGTTTGTCCGGCACAAAATATTAAACATGATTCGATTTTTAAGTTTTACATTATTGATATAGCAAATTAACTTATGTTACATGTAGGTAATATAATCTTAATATAATTATACATATTTTATAACTATACAAAATTATATTTATTAATTATTCTGTTTATTTGTTTTTACTTGAATTATTATTCAATTGTGATTTATTCATGTATTATTATTACTTGTTACATTTAATTATTGTCATTGTGATTAATTATTTTTATGAAATCGATAAAATTAATAATTTTAATATAATTATCGCATGGATAACTAATTAATTATTTAATATATTTAGCAATAAATATAATACGGTCAATTCCGACCCCACACTAGAAAGGCGACGTTACTCAAAATAGCGGAATAACGAAAATAGGACGATAAATAGTGACAAAAGACAAGCTAAATTAACGGGTAATAAAAGACGGCGAAGTGGAGCAGGCGGCAGTCTTAAAGTGGCAAGTGAAGAATAAACAAGTAGAAAGAAGAGGAAGTTAAAAGTGAAGTAGTGGAAGTGAACTAAAAGTGTTCAGTGTCAGTGACTCAGGGTGTGCTATACACGGTGCGAGGTTTAGTTTCGGTACCGGGACGCGTTTAACGTGATTCCCTGCTTACTGTAAGTCGTAAATAAACTAATGTAGAACTGACAAGGTGTTTAATTCTATCCTGTACCCCACGCTCGTAACAATACCATTGAGCTGCAAATTAAGATAAGGAACATGTAGTAAAAGCAGATTACAAACTATTATACTGTAATCTATGATCTATCAAATCAAATCAAATCAAATCAAATCAAAATATTCTTTATTCAAGTAGGCCTAGTTACAAGCACTTTCGAAATGTCAGTTACATGAGAGTGAATGTTTGGGATTATGGTCCCTTGGTCTTGCTTTTTCTGTATTTCACAATCGCGTAATCGGTGCGACTAAATAATCTAATATGTATAAGTAATAACTCGATAAATCTGGGGTCAAATCAGAAGCCTATTCCAAATAAATAAACAAAGTAGATATCATCATGATCAAAATAAAAAAATAAATAACACCCGACTGCAACTGCTTTTGTCACTCCCACGACTAAGACAAATCTAACGGCACGTCATACGTAAAATCCATCAAGACGTTAACGTCTATTTCTTCGACCAAAGAAATATACATAATATACATAGCCACCTATATACCAACATACATACACATTGCTCGTATAGAACCAATGGTCGATGAAGCAGAAAAGGTTTTCGAGTGGCGACCGCGTACAGGGCGACGCAGCGTGCGAAGCCACCCAACAAGGGGCACCGATGATCTGGTGAAGACCTCGCGAAACCGTTGGATCAGGACGGCGCACGATGTATCGTCATGGAATTCCTTGTGGGGGGCCTTTGTCCACGTGTGGACGTCCTTGGGCTGATACACATACACTCGAAAAACATAACCCTCCTTTCTGACGCACTCAGGTAAAAACGTCTCTAGTCTACTCCCAGCAACTAGGTCAACTAACACACTTTCTATAATCTGAAAACCCTCCATAACATCCCATTTAGTGAAAACCAAAATGTTGGGAACAGAAAGCAATAACCCGACTAACATTATTTATGGACACCGCTGAACAACTCCCAAATGCATCTTAAACTTTCTTCGTCCTGTTCCTTTTACTCTTTAATAATAGACGAGTTGTGTGAGAGAGATAGCTTGTGAACCTTCGGATCTATTGGAGATTGGTCGGGGATCCGGTTTTCAGTTTTTCCTCATTTGTGTGAATTTATCTGCGTGCGAGTGAAATTTTATCAGGTTTGTCTCTAGATGAAACGAAAATGGAAAGCTGCGTAACGGCCACAAGAGACACAAAAGACGTTCTTATTCGGTATTTTTTTATCATGAAGTTGTAAAATGAAATGTCTGTACAATGAAGTTATTTTAAAGAAAATAAGTGATACGGGCTGTTTGAAGGTCACTGAACCGACCTCTTTTTTGTTCAATTTTTTTGTATGTGTGTATGTGCCGTTGTGGCTTATCATCACATCACGCTAAAATGGCTAAAGGAATTTCAATTATTTTTGGTACGACGGTTGTAGGACACTTATTACTCGGATACGCTGAAGAAAAAAAGAGGGTTATGATGTCGCTGTTGAAGTTGTGCCCGCAACTTTGACAGAAGTGCAAAAATCCAAAAATATATTTTTAGCTTTAGCGACCTCCAAATATTTTTCAAAATACCTTCAATCGTATACTATGTATAGACATTTCATGCTTACAATTTTATGATAGTGTAGATAATAAAATAAAACCAGCCAAGAGCATGTCGGACCATGCTCAATGTAGGGTTCCTCAGCCGGTTATACAAAAAATGCACTACAGAAGAGAAAAATACGGTATTAAAAAAAAAACACTAACAAAAGAGCTTATCTCCCAGGCACTTACGTCCTTTTGCTGAGAAGCGCAGTTTTTTGGCAATAGCTTTAAAACGGTATGTCCGATCATGTTGAAAACCATTTTTGTTGGAAGTATTTATTAAGCTTTATATGTGTTAATTTTTTCATATTTTTTGAACATACCGTTCAGAAAATAGAGGGGGAGGGGGGGGGACACACAATTTTTGCTACTTTCGGAGCGAATATTTCCGAAAATATTAACTAATCAAAAAAATCTGCTAGGAACCTCAAAATGTTTTTAAAAGATCCGTCGAATAACGTGCCACACGTTGGTATTTGCAAAAAAAATCAGTTTCGGTTACATGTATGGAGTGCCCCCCGCTAGAAATATATATTTGTTTTATTTAACTATTAAACTAAGTAGCGGCTAAAACAAGACACCTATGTTACAAATTTCATAAATATACATTTAGTAGTTTTTGAGTAAAATGCCTGTGACATACGGACGGATGGACGGACGGACGGACGGACGAACATGACGAAACTATAAGGGTTCCGTTTTTGCCATTTTGGCTACGAAACCCTAAAAATGATATAACTACGGATTTTCAAAACTATTCAAAGTTCAAGTATTTTGTGTTAAGGAAGTTGCTTCTACGGCGTAGCGTAGCCCTCCCCCGTCATCCTCCATTCATATCTGTCCATCGTCTTTCTCCTCCAGATAAATCCATATATGGACCTTATATCTACCAAGCGTTTCTTGGGTGTGCTCCTGTTTGTTTGTCCGTCTTTAGGTATCCTGTCAGAACCTTAGCCCACCTGTTACATTCCATCCTACTACATGAACAGGCCATTTCCACTTTAGGCTTCTTTTTTTTTTCTAATTCATCCTCTGCCAAACCACGTGGCGGTTTATTGGCAGTTGAGGCTCCATATATTTTAACTATAAGTACTACATATTTGCTAACTACACTACATTTACACTAGGTTAGGTAAAATACTTACGCGATAACATCAACAACAGCACAACAGCACCGCACCCAACTGACCACTGGTGGATCCAATCGCGTTGTGATATGGTTCAAAATGGGCAGTTAGCCGCGTTGAGGATAGCACAATCCAGAATCAGGTACAATAGGTATTTGCTTGACTACATCATCATCATCATATTAGCCCAAGGGCTTCGACTGTTGAAAAGGTCTTCCCCAAGTATCTCCATAACGAGCGCTCTTGCGCCGTCCTCATCCAACGGTTTCCCGCCATCTTCAACAGATTATAGGACGACACGTTAGGCTTAGTTGGTTGCACAACGACCTACGAAGCCGGCCTGGCCATCAGTGAGCAGTGACCATCAGGTTTCGGGTTCGAATCCCGGCCAGGGCAATTGTTTGTGTGATGAGCACTAAAGTTTGTTCCTGGGTTTTCGGTGTTTCCTATATATATTTTAGTATTAAATTACTTATAATTTATCAACATATTAGATATATTGTCGCCTGATAGCCATTGTGTACAAGCTTTGCTTAGCTTGGAGCTAGGCAAATTTGTGTAAGATTGTCCCTGATATTTATTATCTTGTTGGGGGCCTTCCCACGCTGCGTCTACCTGTACACGGTCGCCACGCGAGAACCTTTCTGCCCCAGCGGCCATGTTCTACGAGCAAGGTGGCCGTCCATTGCCACTTAAGTTTAGTAACTCTTTGAGCTACGTCGATGTCCTTGGTTCTTCTGCGGATCTTCTCGTTTCTGATTCGATCACGATAGGTGACTCCGAGCATAGCTCGCTTCATTGCCCCGTGAGTGACTTTGAGCCTTCTTATGAGGTCCATTGTGAGTGACCACGTCGCAGTATACATATACATAATATATAGATTCAGTATTTATTTTCAGTTTCTCGCATCTAGACTCCGGTCTACAATCTATAGCCGCCATAAACAACCATGTGACAGGTTTACTGCCAGAGCGCTGCCAATAATCGCGCTAATGTACTTGTTTGCTTCTAAAACCTAGCCTAAACTAGCCGAACAAAAAAACCTCTTCTTGCTTACATTAGATTAGCGGCTACTCACGTCGTCAAAACCGAATACTGCTCGTGCGCAGTGCGAGACTCTTCTTAGGCTAAGCGTATGCTGAGATGTAGGCGACACAGCAAAGGGGCTGGTCATAAATTACGTCATCCATATTGGATGAATTTTGACCCCCCTCTAAAATCATCCAACCATCATAATTCGAATGACCTTCCCCCACCTACTAAATAAAATGATGTCATTTCCATAAAATGCGTTTCTTGCAACAGATTATAGAGACACAAATTTCATTCCTTTTTTTACTCATTGAAGCACTTTTTAAAGATGCGAGAGATGATGTCATCTTGGGAATGACCCCCTCTCCTACGTCATGCTACCCTCATCCGATGGCCAGACCCCCTCCCCCAATTTGAATTGACGTAATTTATGAATAGCCCCAAAGCACAGGACAGTATTTGCAGGGCAGGGTAGTTGAGGCAGACATTGGCCCTCAGCGCATGTTGCGCAGGCGCTACAAAGAGTGCGGACCATTCGCGTAGGAAATTACATACTCTTTGCATTCGCGTCCTAGCTAGTACAAGGAATAGACGTTTAACGAGCAAAATGAGTTCAGAATCAGAGTCTGATAATGAAATTAGGGGCCTGCATCGTCAAGGAAAAACCACGCCCCGCCCCCCGTGCCGGCCAATGAGCGTAATCCATACTAATATTATAAATGCGAAAGTGTGTCTGTCTGTCCATCAGTTACCTCTTCACGCTTAAACTGCTCAACCGATTTGGATGAAATTTGGTATGGAGATAGTTTGAGTCCCGGGGAAGGACATAGGCTACTTTTTATCCCGGAAAAATACCCTCATTCGCGATAACTGAATTTAAGGCGGACGAAGTCGCGGGCAGAAGCTAGTTTGTAATAAGGGACGCATTTATTGCTCGCGCGCATCAAAAAAGAGAAAGCTGATACACTACATGCTTGGAGATTGCCAGATGTAAAATATTAATATGTTTTGTTAACATTTAAGTTAGTGAAGTAAAAGGTAAAAGGAATAATGAAATCTTTACACAATTTAGCCGTCAGGCGCTGAATAGGTTATATATAGTCAAAAAGAGCATAAAACAAGTTGTTGCTACTATACAGTTTGTCAAAGCTTAGACAGTCAAACTATGTAAATTAAATATTGATAAAAACACCTTACGACGTACACGCGTCGCACAAATTTGTGCCGGCACTACAACGAGACGCAGAGCAGGACAGACATATGTCTGCATCGCACGAACCTTCGCCGCAGCGTATGTAGCTTAAGCGGATATACTAGTGGCCGTTCCTCATCCCCCGTTTCCTCCCTGGATTATCTTAGAGCAAATTTTTTTACAAATATAATCTATACCTACCTGTGCCTTGCCCCTATGTTTTATTTTTCTTAATAATTTGTTTATTTTAAGAATTGGAGGCCCTCTAAAACTGCAAAAAATGCCACCATCCGGCGCTCTAAGCACACGTTCAGTAAACAAATTTAACGAATATAAAAGAAAAACAGAAAACATAGCCGAAGCCCTCGTTATAACATATGTGAAAGAAAAACTAAAATTAGTCCAGTTTTGGAAGAGGAAATAGGGTACTATGAAACCCTGTTTTCGCCAATTTTTTGTAGGTCCGATCGTTGCGAGCTGCAGTTGTCCCTTTTGCACTGTAATACGGGGGAATTGAAGCGATGCGATAGCAATCGTTTTTAAAAGTACTTAATTTCCAAAAGGCCTTTTGCTAGTATATCCTCTTAAGGTCGTTTGATGCTTTACAAAATCTGCTCTGCCCTGCGCTGCGTGGAACTGCGTCGCCTGCGTCTCAGCATACGCTTAGTCTTAGCGTTCGCGGTCCACTCGTGCTCATGACTAAGGTCCTCGGAATGCACCGAAACATGTCGAGCTGTTCCTACTCGGCTTTTGCGACGTGAGTAACTGCTAATGTAATCTAAATAAATCTGAGGGGTTACTCCGAAATCCGATATTTGAAAATCGTATCGTGGTATCCCTCTCGCTCTCATTTTAACCTGTATTTGAGTGAGCGGGTTGGCGCCATACGAACTTCGAATATCGGATTTCGGAGTAGCCCCTCTGAATCTCACGGTAGTTGTCTAGAGTCTAGTTAAAATAAGCTTCTTATTTATCATCAGCTAACACAACTGTTATCCAATTTCACCTTTTTTTGTTAGTTATTAACGGTCAATTACGCCGATCAATTCTCCGGGAGAAATCAGCCGTTAAGCCGCCATTCATGACAAGGCATGGTAAAATTGGGTATCAGTGTCACAAAATACAATAAGCTAGGGAGTTTTTGCCGATGTCAATTTATATCGATTCGTTGGATGACATTTAATTGTTGACGAGTTAAGAGAGTGCTCGAAATATAAGTGTGGACGAAGTCATCCTTAGCCGAGGTCCCAGGTTCGAATCCCGGCAAGATGAGTTTGTTTCAGTGTCAATCCGTTCGTAAGAGCTATTAGGTAATCTGTGTCTGCTATCACATTACCAAGACTTTTAGACGCGAGTCACATCTCTTTGAACACCAGTCAACTAGCGCATTAATCATCTCAGCGGGGGCCAACATCAAAGATATCTCGGCCATCTTGGGACAGACGGCGATGGCGGAAATTAGGGGTATCGTATCGGTGTCGCAGGCTGCAAGCGGGTCAGTGTTAAGATAACTTATAAGGTAAACGTGCCAATGCATCAGATTTCAACTTTCATTTCCCAACTCACGCTTCACCCTGAAACAAAGAAAAAACCGTTTTTAGGATTCCGTAGCCAAAATGGCAAAAATAACCCTTATAGTTTCGTCATGTCCGTCCGTATGTCACAGGCATTTTACTTAAAAACCACTAGATGTACATTGATGAAATTTGGAGTATATCCATACTCCAAATTGCAAATATCTTGTGTAAGCCGCTACTTGGTTTGATGCTTGAATAATAAAATAAAAAAATCTAGGGGGGGGGGGGGGGAATCTCTCCATACATCTAACGAGAAATTTACAAAGATAAAACTTAATAAATACTTTCAACGAAAATTGTGGAGATACGCTCTTTTGCTAGTGCATTTTTCCGTAGCACATGTTTTTCATCTGTAATGTGCATTTTTTCGTAGGAACGGCTGCGGAACCCTACACTGAGCATGGTCCGTTCGACATGCTATTGGCCGGTTTTATTTTATACCGCTGTTGTATTGTTGAACTCAATATGTTTGATTAGGTTTGTTCTATACAAATTCACAAAATTTTACGGCTTCTGAAGAAATTTAAGGTTTAGAAAAGAAACGATACGCTCGTTTATTATAATTAGTAACCCCTACATACGGCATTCCATGCGTGCCACGTCTATAAATGCACGTTATGCCACGAATATTTCATTGACATAATTTGTCATAAACAAATGACAACCGGCGACAGGAGTGGACAAGAATAACGCTGAAATAAACCGAACATGACAGTGGCGCCTGAATCCCTTTTAATTATAAAAGAATCGCTGTAAAATAAGTAATCATAGATACGATAAACAATTCGTGACATATTCAAAATAAAACACACTTTTAATTTGAATGACGAAAATTGATTTCACAACCCTTTCTCCACCCAAATTAAGGTATCACAGTAATTTTGGAAATAAATTAATAGATAATTTTGGATTATAATAATATTTCGTCACAACGTCGCGATTGAATGTCAAAACGTCAGAGCCAACAAAGTTGTGGAGGCTAAGTGGAGCTGAACTCGTGCACGGAGCCAATACAGACACTAGAAGGTGTCCGCGACTTCGTTCGTGGAGGTGAAAAAGTCATAACACCTTTTTTTCTTCAGCCTAGTCGAGTAAAAAATATCCTATAGCCATCTGGAGATTCCCAGCTACCCGTTTAAAAAAATAGTTGAAATATCTTTAGCCGTTTTGAAGGCACAACGACACAACGTACAAAAAATTCTAAAAATATATTTTTCCGTTCAGTGACCTTCAAATAGCTCGTAACACTTATTTTTTTGATAATATCTCCAACATTACAGAATGTACAGACAGACATTTAATTTTATAGGTAGACAATTCTGCACCGTCCGTCTAATATGCATGAATTTTTTTTCGCCTTTCTTAACTAAATATTAAAATACCGTCAAAAATATTTCAAAATAATAATCGTCCAAGAAATACACAAGATATAGGCATTTTAAGCTACTAATTAGACAGAGAGGTCCGACATGCACTGTTATGTCATAGTGCAAACCAGCCATATAAACTCCATATTTTATTCTTTTTTGCTAGAAAGAGATAGAATGAAATGTTTGATGGCTTATATCTTGGTTATTTTTATAGTTATTCAAAAAAATATTTTTGTCTACTGTTTGTTACATGAATGAGCTTTTAATAAAGCAAAAATTACAACTCATGCATATTCCCTATTCCCCATTCGTCTAGTCGGTCTCAGTTTGTCCATTTTCCAGTTCGTGAATATCCTGATTCGTCATTATCCTATTCGTCTATTTCCCAATTCGTCAATTGTCTAGTTCGTCCAATTCTCCGTTCGTTTAGTCGGACTCTGTTCGTCCATTTCCCAATTTGGCAATTTCCTGGATCGTCAATTGCCAAATTCGTCAATTTCTCAGTTCGTTTATTTTCCCATTGATCCATTACGCGGTTTTTTCAAACGCATTGCATTACTAGCCATTCTAGTCCAGCGGTGGACAAAGGTCTCGCTCAAGGAGCTTCAGTAGTTTTCTCTTGTTGCACTAAACGTTATGCATAAGCATGCGTTATGCTTAAGCGTTACGCCAGGTATAGAGTCCTCGTGCTTCTCCCTTGGAAATAATCTTAGACACAGATCTTTGTATCTAAATCATATCACAATACTAGAGATTGGTTTTTAGGTTTCCGTACCCAAAGGGTAAAACAGGGCTCTGTTACTAAGACTCCGCTTTCCGTCCGGCTGTCTGTCAGTCCGTCTGTCACCAGGCTGTATCCAGTTATGTATCAGTATGTATATAGTTGAAATTTTCACACATGATGAATTTCTGCTGCCGCTATAACAACAAATACTAAAAACAGTATAATTGTATGCCTGTCTATGTCAGTAACCAATATAAAATGATCGAACACCGCTTACATTTTGCTTAGGAGTAGGGCTCTGCTAGCACTGGATTCTCATAGATACGGCCGTTTGTAGCGTATATTTTGTACGGAACCCTCGGTGTGCGAGTCCGACATACACTTGGCCAGTTTTTTATTTTTACCATTCAGAGAACCGCGTTGCTCCTGCCAAAAGCATATGCAGTTGGGCTGTCAGGGAATGATATATCGAGCGGTGCTCCGTCATCTCAGAATGCACTGAGCGAGACGAGGTGGTTTTATTCACATTAGAGCACTTTATATACTTATTAACCACTTAGGTAGGTACTGTTTTGTGAGGTGTGCAATAAAGAGTTATTGTATTGTTGTAGGTAGTTACTTAGTTAATAATATAAATACTAAAATGACGTATGGTCTAATTGACAAGAAGTGTCAACATCCACCAATCACAGCACAAGATTTTGACACTTCTTGTCAATCAGACGTCACGGTGTTACACCATAATCTGATTTCTCGTTTTTTTGTTAAGTAATTTATCGATATTTTGTACCAGTAGCGACATCTCTTAGCAGTCTGTAAAATTAGTATACGTCACTACGTTTAATAAGGCTTGCTGTCGCTAGAGGGCGTTAGGAATTTGCATACAGGTATTTATTTTCGCCTTTGTTCTATTTTAACAATTCTTTAAAAATAAAACTAAGTATCAAATTAGTCTTTCTAGATAATTGCGGAATTCTAAAACTATTTACATTAATTAACTCGTCATGAGGCTTTGGTTAGTAGTTTTTTATACATCGTTTCTGAACGATATTTGAACTGGCAAGGACGGAAGTTCCAACTCATCCAGATTCCTGTATAGCTCGGCGTGCAAGATGGCTTGAGCGCTGATTTGTTACACCGAATTTTAAGGGAATCCGTCTGCTGAGGTCCTGTAGGAACCTTATATAAAAAACTCACGACGCTTATTTTTACTGACGAATAAAACTGGCTCCTGCACATAAAGGTGAGTTTCTTGAAATACTTTCTTTTCGGCGAGGTCCGTCTGTTGCCTTCGTTTCCACTGTTCAGTTGTTTAATCATGACCTGTGATATTGTTTCAGCAAACTATGTATCCCGGCTATAAATAAAATGCTTCTAAAGTTCGATGAGGAGAAATTTAGCAAAACTACTTCTGGTAAGTTACGTCGATGACACGTAGGCATCATGGCGTCCACCTTGTAAGTTCTTTGTCCTGCTTGACTAAATGTGCAATCTTGATTACAGCCTACCTTTCCACAACTACTTATGGGCTTCTAACGAATGAGAACGCGCTGCTCGACGGCTTTAGCACTTGAATCTAACTTCTTCTGGATTTTTCTGGGTAAGCTAGCTATCTACCCTAACTTGGAAAAATACAATTGCACCTAGTTGAAGCAAGCGTGTGTCTTTTCACTATCTGACTGGATTTCATGATTCTATTTGCCTTCTTTATGTTTTGGACTGTGCGTGACTGGGGCTTTAATATTTTGTTTTGCGTTTTGCTTATTTTTGCGTATATTGCAGCTACGGCCAGTCGTTGGTACGGAGGGAAACCTCAGCTCGAACAAGATACTTGCGGCAGGCGCAGCACGTATGAAGAGTACTAAGTTGCTGACATCGAGATGGTGTTGGCGCTTGTCGGAGTCATGAGCTGAAGCGGTTAAGAACTCACTGCTTTACTTCTGCTAACCTGCACGCAAATGTCCAGGTGAAACACTTCCTCTCTTTATCTCTTCTGTGCTGCTAGGCTTATGGTTAGGCTGTCCCTTTCTCACTCAACTCACTACACACTCTTCGGACACTGACACATTATACAGCCATTTTTTAAAAAAAGTTATTGAGTATATTAAATAACACAGTTTATCTAGTTAATTTTTCTAAAAGTAGTAAAGAAAAGAGATAACCAGCACAGGAAGTACAGTAATCAAATTGAAAAACAGAATAAACAATAGAAGGCCCACCAATAGGTAGGTACACCAATAGGTAGGTTCACTCCAGACAACCAAAACCTGCCAACAAGCCACTGAGTTATGTCGTTACTGGCCCATTAGTTGAGGCGCCAATGTTACAGTTTTATCCTATTCTGTGTTTTTTTTTATAGGATAACACAGTAATAATATGTGCCATCAGTGTCCGAAGAGTGTGTAGTGAGTTGAGTGAGAAAGGGACAGCCTAACCATAAGCCTAGCAGCACAGAAGAGATAAAGAGAGGAAGTGTTTCACCTGGACATTTGCGTGCAGGTTAGCAGAAGTAAAGCAGTGAGTTCTTAACCGCTTCAGCTCATGAGTCCGACAAGCGCCAACACCATCTCGATGTCAGCAACTTAGTACTCTTCATACGTGCTGCGCCTGCCGCAAGTATCTTGTTCGAGCTGAGGTTTCCCTCCGTACCAACGACTGGCCGTAGCTGCAATATACGCAAAAATAAGCAAAACGGAAAACAAAATATTAAAGCCCCAGTCACGCACAGTCCAAAACATAAAGAAGGCAAATAGAATCATGAAATCCAGTCAGATAGTGAAAAGACACACGCTTGCTTCAACTAGGTGCAATTGTATTTTTCCAAGTTAGGGTAGATAGCTAGCTTGCCCAGAAAATGCCAGAAGAAGTTAGATTCAAGTGCTAAAGCCGTCGAGCAGCGCGTTCTCATTCGTTAGAAGCACATAAGTAGTTGTGGAAAGGTAGGCTGTAATCAAGATTGCACATTTAGTCAAGCAGGACAAAGAACTTACAAGGTGGACGCCATGATGCCTACGTGTCATCGACGTAACTTACCAGAAGTAGTTTTGCTAAATTTCTCCTCATCGAACTTTAGAAGCATTTTATTTATAGCCGGGATACATAGTTTGCTGAAACAATATCACAGGTCATGATTAAACAACTGAACAGTGGAAACGAAGGCAACAGACGGACCTCGCCGAAAAGAAAGTATTTCAAGAAACTCACCTTTATGTGCAGGAGCCAGTTTTATTCGTCAGTAAAAATAAGCGTCGTGAGTTTTTTATATAAGGTTCCTACAGGACCTCAGCAGACGGATTCCCTTAAAATTCGGTGTAACAAATCAGCGCTCAAGCCATCTTGCACGCCGAGCTATACAGGAATCTGGATGAGTTGGAACTTCCGTCCTTGCCAGTTCAAATATCGTTCAGAAACGATGTATAAAAAACTACTAACCAAAGCCTCATGACGAGTTAATGAATGTAAATAGTTTTAGAATTCCGCAATTATCTAGAAAGACTAATTTGATACTTAGTTTTATTTTTAAAGAATTGTTAAAATAGAACAAAGGCGAAAATAAATACCTGTATGCAAATTCCTAACGCCCTCTAGCGACAGCAAGCCTTATTAAACGTAGTGACGTATACTAATTTTACAGACTGCTAAGAGATGTCGCTACTGGTACAAAATATCGATAAATTACTTAACAAAAAAACGAGAAATCAGATTATGGTGTAACAACGGTGGCGTCAACTGGCGATATTACCATTTTAGAAAACCCTCATTTTGCGATTCTTATTTCATTCCCTGGCGTATTAACTTTTGTAGCCACAAGGTCTCATGCACCTATTATATGCCCTGGTAACATCGTCAAATACCATTCGATCAGGCCTATGATTGTTGCGTTTATCGCGAGATAGATAAGCGATGAAGCATCCGTCACTATCACACTCATATTGGTGTCAAAAGTGACAGACGCTGTATTATTTTTCTATCATGCACGGGATAGACTTGTAGGCACAGAGGACAATAGAGAGATGTCTCTCCAGGCGGCTGTTATGCCGGGGGACCAATGAGAGTCGGTCGGAAGTTGCATTTATGCAGCCGACTTAGAAAAACTTCGCAGATCCGGTAGTAGTAGTAGTAGTGTGCAGTCGAGGCGCAAGTAGCGAGGTACCAGGCATTTTTAGATAAATAAAATAAAAAAATAATAAATAAGAGTTGCGTTATGTTCATTGTTGGAGGTCACCAATGTAGGAAGAGAGGGCAATAGAGAGATCTCTCTCCAGGCGGGTGTTATGCCTGGAAACCGAAGTCCAATGAGAGTTGGTTGGAAGTTGTATTGCAATCGACTTAGAAAACTTCGTTAGCGCGATGCAGAACATGTCAGGATTGTCAGATGACAGAAGCTACGCCACAAACTCGACATTATTATTTGGAAACATTATTATCACTAACATTACAGATTTCTACATTGCGTTACATCGATTCTTGATCTAAGCTAATCCATACTATATTAATATTATAAATGCGAAAGTGTGTCTGTCTGTCTGTCGGTCTGTCTGTTTTACCTCTTCACGCTGAACCAATTAGGATGAAATTTGGTATGGAGATAGTTTGAGTCCTGGGGAAGGACATAGGCTACTTTTTATCCCGGAAAAATACCCTTACCCACGATAAACGAATTTAAGGCAGACGAAGTCGCGGGCAGAAGCTAGTAATCAATAACTCTAATACAGTCTGTACAAAATCCTTGCTAACTTCTCTGTCACTCTCTTCCATTCGATCAACAGCCGCGCTATCGCTGTCACGAACACATCGCACTGCGGTGATGCCGCTAGTCGGCTAGTACTGACTTGAGCAGAGCAGTCGCTCGGGGGTTGGGCGAGTGGCGGTACAGATTTGTGTGCGAGAGAGCTACTGCTAGAAGCGGTACCTCCCGTCGCCTATTGCGGTAGGTCTATCTGTCTGTCATTTGAGCGCCATATGTCAAAAACTACTTATAAGTACTATTTATTTAAAATTTGGAATAGTTATAAACATGGTCAGCCGTATTAGCAAGGGAAACATTAAAATATATATTTTTTTTTTCTAAAAAAACTACCAATATGAGAGGGGCAAAAAGTAAAAGTAGCTAGCTAGTAGGTCAATTAGGGTATCATATTTTTGAAAGTATATTTTCTTTTTAATGTGCTTAAATTTCGGTTTATGTATGTATGTATGTACGTATGTAAACACTTTATTGTACATAGTAACCAGTTACATAAGCAATAAACTTAAAAGATATAAGTACAAAGGCGAACTTATCCGTATTAGGGATCTCTTCCAGTTAACCTTTGAGCAAGTGAGTGAAGATATAAGGAAGATAGACAAACTAACACCATGTACAAATTTTATGTATATGAATAAAAAATATAAATAAATAGATATATATCTACATAATATATAACAATAATATTTAATAAATATAAATAATATTCAACCATTTTACAAATCACTGGAAAGCCACAACTTATTCAATTTACTCTTGAGTGATGCCACAAACTGCGAGACTGTCTGAAAAAAAATATGGAAAACGTGGAAATAAATATCATTCCCCCATTCTCTCCGAAGTTTGCCACGCGAAAAATTTGTTTTTCTTGAATTATATAATTTAATATGAAAATTACACGAAAATTATAACTATATACTTACCTGCCTGTGTAACTTTTTTAATCACCAAAAATATTATTTTCATAACCGGCACCCCTATTGCCTAAAGCGTTTGACGCTCGGAATCATAATCAAGTGTCATGATTTTGTATGGGCTATGACAGTTGATTCGGAAACCAATTGTCAAAATTTCGTTAGGTAATAACCCCCCCGGTTTGGTTAAGTTTGCCCCTAATTTATATGTGACGCCATATATACCAGAGGCAAACTGAACCGGCCAGTTAAGTAGGTATAAGTGAAAATTTGTACCGAACCCTCGGTGCGCGAGTCAGACTCGCACTTGATCGATTTTTTTTTATTCTTACTATTCACAGAACAGCGATGTGCTTGTCAATAGAATATTAGGTATGTAGTAGTGCTGTCAGTGAATGATATATCGAGCGGTACTCCATCATATCTGAATGCGCTGTGAGCGAGATGAGGCGGTTTTATTTGCAGATAGCTTAGTGTTCGATGCTGTATAAATAAGAGCTTTATATTACATTCCGACCATTTCAAGAACGTCACAGGACTTATTTCGATCTTTCTTAGCAAAACTGTTCACGTAGCTAATCTTAAATATTCTATATCGATAGAGAGTCGTAATGCTATATTTGTCTGGAATATCTGGATGTTGGTTTGTGTATTTTTAATTTTTTCTCTGAAACCGTTAACTTTTTCAAGTCAAACCTAACGCCTTCTATGATCTTGATCAAACTTTACATTAAATATGACTCATAATCAGATTTCAGTAGCGGGCCGGTCGGCAAATTTATCTGTAGCCCAGCCGGAAAAAAAACCTTTGTAAGGACCCATTTGTACTAATAAAGGTTATGAGATAAGTGGGAAGGCTGTGGATGCTTTGTAAATATTGCGTAGGATGCGTGCGGAATAAATAAATCCTGGACTTGGAAATAACATTTTCTATATTATGCAGTTCGGATTAGGATGAAAAGATCAAAATTATCACAAAGTTTAACCCCCATAAAAAGAGGGGTGTTATGAGTTCGACGTGTGTATCTGTGTGTCTGTCTGTGACGACGTAGCTCTTGAACGGCTTTTGATTTCGTTTTTGTGTTCAAAAGGCGACTTCATGCAAGTGTTTCTAGCTATCGTTTTAAAAAATCGGTTCAACATTTTTTTTTGTTTACATTCTACAGTCCTCATACTTAACATAGTTTTTCCGTTAGTCAATTTCAACCATTGGAATTACTCTCACAAACAAAATTCAGAGCGAACGGATGAGCGCAGAAATCCAATTTATAGGAAAACTACGAATATGTCAGCAGCCAGAATAAATAAATCAAACGTGAAAATGCACATGAAATATGGCGAGGAGCTCCATTGTGGCCCAAAAGCCGCGACACATTGACGCGATGCCAACATTCGCACAGTCTGGTGTCGAGTACGTGGGCTTAGCAAGTCCATACACTTTTTAGGGTTCTGTACCAAAAAGGTACAATAGGAACCCTTATGGTGTGACTCTGTCTGTCTGTCTGTCTGTCCGACTATTAGAGCGCCATATTTCAAAAACGACTGACGCTATCTATTTGAAATTTGGAATATTTATAAACATGGTCAGTTAACATGTGTTGCAAAGAAAATATTTAAAAATATATTTTTATTTTCTTAAAAAATAAGAGGGGAAGCCAAAATTTTGCTACTGGGTCAAGTAGAGTAGGGTATCATATAAGAGGGCCTGCAAATTTTTTAACATTTTTTTTAATTTTTTTATTGTGATTAGATTTAGTTCTATTAAAAAAATGTGCAAAAAACACCATTTCCCCTATTTTATCTCCAAAGTTTACCAAACGAAAATAAAAAAAAATCACAATTTGTATAAATAAACATAAATGTTACACTAAAATTATAACCATGTCTCTAACTAGCGAACTTTTTATTTTATTTTCAAAAACCTATTTGAACGACCCGGTTGCGTTAAGCTTGCACCTCAATTGTATGCAATGCTATAGATATCAGGTGCAAACTTAACTCAACCGGAACCGGGTAATAAAGTTAGGGCAAGTGAAAACTTGTACGGAACCCTCGGTGCGCGAGTCCAACTCGCACTTGTTTAACTTGAATCAAATATCATGAATAGAAAAAGGGTCCTCATGGTAGCTATTGACTTACGCATAGATACATAAACTCCATTATACACGATGATTCTTAATCGGTGATCAGGAGTAGAAAAATCTTAATATCTAGCTTAAATTAAACTTAATAGACGAGGTCTCATGCAATGGTAATCTCTGTTTAATTAATTAATTTAAAAGATACTCAAAACTTTTTTTTTATTTACTACTCGCTCAATAATAGGTAATAGTAATTCATTAGTCGTAATTGTTACATAGCCTGCCTAAATATGGCGATGACCTCCATTGTTTGTCACTAAAGCTGCGACATACTGATCCAAAGGCGTGACGTCATCTCTGATCCAAAGGCGTGATGTTGTGCCAACATTCACACAGGTGTCGAGTTTGGGCGCTAGTTTAGGAACTAGCAGATAATGGTGAAATTTGGCATAAAAATGGAAAATGAATATTGCCCATTGATTCAGAGTTTAACCCAAAGAGTACGTTTTTGGGAAGGAAACGAGAATTTGACGATGAGCTGATGCTTTGTCGTGAAAAAGTCATTGGTCATGTATTTTTTATAAATTAAAGCTTAAATGTATTTTTGTGTGCCCTGCTGAATTAACGCACTTTGTCACGTTGTGGTAAAAATATTTGTGAGTGTTAACTGAACCCTCACAGCAAACGAAATTCTCAACACTATCCCCATCTCGCTCTGACAGCAGTGCCCACACAGTCGAGTAAAAGTGACATCAATAACAACTTTTCTTTTTTGGGTATAGACTTTGCAGGACCGTTGATGGAATTTGAATTGGAAATACGAGCACTAGGTAAGCCTAGTCAACTTTGCTGCTTTATTTAGGATGTCATGTGCAGGTAATTATTCGTTTTTCAGTTGTGAATTTTGTGGGAAAATCTAGTGCTAGCTGGAAAGGGAATCGCATCCAAAATATAAAAGTGAAAAAGGAAGCAAAGTCGTGATATCGCTACTTTTGGTCACATGTGAGAACTTGGCTCCTTTTTTCACATCAGGGTGGATCAACTTCTTCTTATTGTAAATCTGTCACGTAGCTTAAGAGACGATAGTGGCAGAGTTACTTAGCAAAATGCTAGTAATCTAGGCTTAACATACTAATGAGATGGACCTATGAGAGAAACAAAATTGTTGTTGCCATTATACCGTTTAAAATCGTAGTTTTTAAAACTAGAGTGAAGCAGGAGCAGAACCATAGCAACGGGTTACAGAAAATAGTTGATTAACCCAATAATATTTTGGGCGATATCTTTTATTTTTGCTAGGTATAAACTTGATAGGAAAAACGTGCAATCGCACCAAATTACAAAGTTATCTTTTTCATCGGCTCCATAAAAAAAAAAATCTAAAGTGGCAGTGTTATTAAGCTTCTCTTCTAAAGTAATACTTAATGTGAAGATTACTAATTTTTTTACATGTTTGTGTCCCATAACCTACCTTCACATCAATTTTCAACTTCCTAGGTCACTTGGAAGTAGGCAAACATTTGTATAATCAGTCAGTCATAAAAAAAAAAAAAAAATGTTCTGAAATGATTTTTGCCATATTACTCCCCGTCGGTTTGTCGCAGTTTAGCTTTGCAAGCTGACCTAAGGCCTCTTCTCCATGTCCAAGGACGGTATCTCCTACAATCTTCGTTCATAAGCATGGATATGGCTCGTAAAACCAAACTTGGTGTTTAATAACGGAAACTTCTTTAAAGTTCTTTAGTCAGAAGCAACTTGTCACTCTCTGACGTTATTGTATAAAAGAAGGACAAGTGAATAAACGCACGCTTAAATCTATGATATGGATAGGATTAGTATAATCACATTGCTCAACCGTAGACCTAATTCTATTAATATCACTCCGCAGAACACAACCCATTAAAACTAGATTTATGTCCTCTTCATAAACATTATTTACTACCTGCAGTATCCATCTCGATTCGCATTAAGATTCGGCCATTAGTAAATCGGCCGCCATTTTATTTTGAGGTGATTTATATAAATTATGGTTCATTTCACAATGGCGAAAATTATCTGTTGACCAAATGACGCTTGTGTAGACTTGTGTATACGTTATCTGATCTTTGACTTCGTATGTGATTTTCGATGGTTTAACAAACAGTCAGAAATTTTGACCGATCTGGTCGACCATAATTTCTCACCGTGTGAAGGCTCAACAAAGTTCAATTTCACTCGTTTGGACGTGTTGATTGGTTGGATGGTTTCAAGACCAAGTAGTCCCAGGTAGCACACAAGCTGTATAAGAGCTTATACGGCCATTATACAGCCAGTTTGAGCGTTATAAGAGCTATATAAGTTCTAATACAACTTGTGTGTTACTTGGGGTGGGACGATGAAATCAGTTACTTTCGGAAGGGCTACATGCTGTTACAATATTTATGCAATGGTGGTAGAAAATATTCGTAGATCCAGTGGGATGTTTCATTTCTTTAAGATGTCATTCGCCCTATTATTGTGCGGAATGGTGTTTTACACCCAAAATTGCGAAGTAATTGTTTTGCCATTTACTCTCGGCACATCACCCATAGAGATGACGTCACGCCTTTAGATCACTTTGTTTGGTGCGTTTTTCAATGTTCAGCTGGAAATGTATGTAGGAATGTGGAATTGTAACCAACGGGCCGCAACTTTTTTGTTCGCGGAGGAGAAAAAGTTATAACCCTTTTTTTGTCGGGTAAAAAATATCCTATAACCACCTGAAGATAGCCAGCTACCCGTGAACTAAGAAATAGTTGAAATCCGTTTAGCCGATTTGGCGTGCATACTAAAAATCCGAAGAAATATTTTCTTCCTTTCAGTGGCCTCCAGTAAAAGTCCGATAAAATATATATTTTTATAACTTTATAACAGTATAGATGTAATTTTTACAAATATATGATAATATAATACTTACTCTTTATTGCATACCTCAAAAATAAACTGGAAATTACAAATAATGATATTTTCGAAAGATATGTTCATATATAAATAAGTGAAACGGACAATGTGGAATTCACTGAATCGAAAATAAATGTAGTTTACATTATGTCAAAACAGCTAGACGAATTTTTACCCATTACGTCGGTGTAAGGAGTTAAAAAAATAAAAAATAAAAAAAGAACCGACTTCAAAATAAACTAAAAAGCCATAAATAGTCTTCTATGTACGGTACGGATCACATTTGAATCACCTTTTGAAGTCGGTGCCAAACCATTAATTTATTACTATTAACAACCGCGGCGGCGAGACTTTAGTTATTATCTACCTACATATATATTTAGTCATAGGAATTCGTATTTTTGTTGCATAAAGAACTTTATTTACTTCAGGTTTGGCACCGACTTCAAAAGGTAATTCAAATGTGATCCGTACCGTACATAAAAGATTATTTTTGGCTTTTTAGTTTATTTTGAAGTCGGTTCTTTTTTTATTTATAAATTTTTATTTTTTGCTTTTTATGATGGATTTTAGTAGTGATATAAAGTATTTCGTACAGCCCAGAATGGGCAGATTGAGGAGGCACTTTGTACGCATCTCGAGTCTTTGGAAGTAAGAAATGTAAAAGTTGGTTAGTTCATTGTACCTTCCATCATCAGCTCAGCATGAAATGATGACAACCAGAGGAAAACAACTGATAACTTTAGAAAAATATATACAAAACATTGTTAGTGCCTATAATATTTGAGGGTTTCTCTCGATTTCCCTGGTATTCCATCATCTGATCCTGACTTGGTGATAAGGAGACTACTTCTGGGACACACTATAAAGAGTATGACTAACAGTCTTAACCTATGTACCTATAATAGATGATTTATTTAAAGAATTATCCTCTAACTCTTAACTATTAAGGAGTTGTACCTTCCGTCATCAGCTTAGCATGATGAGATGATGGCTACCATTTGCAAATACTTAAATAGCTTACGAAAATATATGAAAAACGTTATAAGTGCCTATAAAATTTGAGGATTGCTCTCGATTTTCCTGGGATCCCATCATCAGATCCCAACTTGGTGGCAATAGGACCACCTCGGGAGTATATCCTTTCAAATAAAAAGAAATTTGGAAATAGGTCCACAATTGGCGGAGTAATCGGTAAACATACATAAAAAAAAAATACAAACTATCGAACATATAACCTCCTCCTTTTTTGAAAGTCGGTTACAAATGACTTTTGCTCATCCGCGACCGGATTTACGTAGTCTTGAAAATAAATCCTAGTAGCACAATAGTTACCGATTACTTATCACCATCCCATTGGAACTTTTCCACAACACTAGAGTCTGGCTAATAAAAGATGAGACTGGAATCAACCGCGAAATTTAAAAATGTAGCTGTGGTGTGCCTGTATTAGCTAGACTTAACAAATTTATTGCTTTTGTCATTAATTATTAAGTTATTAGTTAAAAGCCTTCAAATTCCACGATTTTTGGTAGTTAGGAGGCAGATTGTAGAAGTGCTTTCGCGTTAAACACCTGTTAATATTGTTAATTATTACTCGTAACAATAATGTAAATTAATTCTGTTCTGAGATGCTCAGTAAATAAATATTTTACATCATTTAACAGTTTAGCCATATTGATAATAGTTAATTTTTTAATTTAGGATATTTTACGATGTTACTGTATTGTTTTAATCATGTTGTGCATACTTGTTTTGGATGGCATTTTTATACAAAGCCTGTTCTTTGTATTGTTATAGGTTAGTTTGAATGTTATTTATGTTTAGTGTGCCAAATAAATAAAATAAAATAAAAATAAAATTTGTTTATATCTAGCTCATACAGGCACACCGCAGCTACATTTTTAAATTTCGTGGTTGATTCCATTCTTATCTTTCAGTACCCAGACTCTAGGCGGCGCACCGGATTGGATGATTGCCTATCTTTCTGGTGCTGTTTCCGTCACCTATGGGACATTAGCGACATCCGAATGAAGCTGATGGGTTTCCCTTCTAGATAAATTATAATTAGTATATTAGTATATATGAGTTGGACTCGCGTACTGAGGGTGCTGTAATTTCCGTAACCACCATTTGCATAATAAAACGAATTCTATATTAGCATTAGGTTACATACCACAACCTTTTGTAAAAATATATTATTTGTTGTTATTACTTTGTGTGACAAAGAGAATTGTTATGGGATTTGAGGGCATACGAGTGGTAGCTAATTTTCTTTATTGGTTTCTAGATTTGGTGTGTGGACCCAGTTTTGCTTTTCAAGTTTATCTGGATAGGTTTTATCCTCAAAAAAAATCACATATCGCATAAATATGGAGTGTAGAAGACTAAGGAGAACAATCTCTATATATCCGAAGTGTCCGTGAAATTGGCGGCGTCACTGCAGCAAGTGCGTAAAATAAATTACTATAATAAAGTAAAAAAAAACACAACGATGTAAGAAAAATATTTTTCATTACGATTGAATATTTACATCAGATGAAAAACGAAGGATTGAGAGAGAGACATTTTAAATGCTAATTTAAAATGTCTTGTAATCGGTTGTAGACTTCATACTATCATGCTAGCGCCAATCTGAACGGATTTGGAACTGCTGTTGGGGGGCGGGGAGGGTTGTCTTTCGAATTATGATGGTCGGATGATTTGGGGGGGGGTCAAAAATCGTCAAAAGTAGATGACGTAATTTATGAACAGCCCCTTTCCGATGGACACTTTTTCGTCTCCTTCCCTATATGAGATTGTCCTCCTTACCTTAATATTCTCCATGCTAATGCTGGGTCACCCAGGTTCTAAACTCTATCAACTATACGATGAATTTCTTAAGAATCATGAAAATTACCACTTCAGAGAAGAAAGTTATCTTTGATATGAAACATTTGACGACACATTTGGCTCAGTGGGTTGCACAGCGGCCTACGAATCTGGCGGTCCCGGGTTCGGATCCCGGCCAGGGCAAGAGTTTGTGCGATGAGCACGAATGTCTGTACCTGGGTCTTGGATGTTTTCTATGTAAGTATTATAATTTAGCTATATATTATGTATATCGTTGCCTAGTACCCATAGTACAAGCTTTGCTTAGTTTGGGACTACGTCGATTTGTGTAGGCTTGTTCCTGTATTATTTATTTATTACTAGCTTCTGCCCGCCACTCTGTCCGCCTTAAATTCGTTTATCGCGGATAAGGGTATTTTTCCGGGATAAAAAGTAGCCTATGTCCTTTCCCGGGACTCAAACTATCTATATACCAAATTTTATCCAAAACGGTTCAGCGGTTTAAGCGTGAAGAGGTAACAGACAGACAGACAGACAGACACACTTTGGCATTTATAATATTAGTATGTATTTGTTGATGAAATCAGAGGACCCTGGATAACATATACAACTTGGTAAAGGTACGCATGTTCTGGTATCTTTGGAATCCATTAACGTTAGTACGGAAGTTGTGAGTGACGTTTAGGGTGAGGGTTCGGAGGAGTAATAGCTTTTAAGCTTGAGTTTTCAGGGTTCCGTCCCGAACTTAGACAAAACTTTCTATCGCTACATTAAAAAAAAAAACCTTTTATGTTTTCACAGGATTTCCTCTCTACAACTATTGAAGAAAAACATTAGGGTTAATAGAGTTTATAAGCTGCAAGCTTTATTCGAAAACGGTGATGAGTTACTTTCTTATTTAAATATAAAACAATTTAAGTGGATTATACCCCGTATTTTATCTCATTTGAGTTACCGACGTTTCGGAACCTTTACAGCTTCCGTGTTCACGGGGTCGACTGAGAAAAAATCTAGCTCTTTACATTACTACAAGAACTAATGATTGATGAATGATGATGATGACCAGTGAATACATTTTTCACCTTACGCCCAGTTTGTGAAGTTAGGGCTTGTAGATTTAGCGCGCGTAGAGTTAGAAGCTTGGCTCTACATGAGATCTGATAACTTTTTGACAGTGCGAGCCATTTGGTCTCGACTTGGCAACATTTTACCTGAAAATGTTTTTGTTGGGATATATTTTTCTCTGTCAAAGCTATAATTTGTGCAAACTACCCACATTGCGAAAATAAATAAAGGTAAATATTAAGAGTCCCCGGTAAGCTCGCTTCTCCATACAAACGTAGTTACGCTCTCATTTTAAAACGACTACGATTAGATTATTACGACGATTTAGTTTATTCTAAAACTTTGTACTCAGAATAAGTTAAGGTATAAGCAGGCCTGTAATTAGTTTATGTAGCTTCAGATACCATGGTAAAAAAAGCGAATTTAAGTATTTCACACAAAAAATATTTTTGCTGTATTTCGTTTGTTTTATAAACTGGAGCCATATAAACTAATTACAGGATTAGATATACTTAATGTCATTGTATATGCAAAGTTTCGTTATAATCCAACACGTAGTTTTAAAATGAGAACGAAACTCCGTTTGTATGGGAAGGTGAAATTCGGCCGAGCTTGCCGGGGACTCTTAATATCAGATTCTTATTTATTAGATTAGTGAATGTGACGGTGCGGTGGCCAGTTTATTTCTGAATATTTCTGCGCAGACTTAGTTTAGTCATGACGAGAACAGTTAGAGTGTATCTGGTTTCTTAACATTTATGATCTAGTAGGCTTTTCCCGCGGTTTGATCCACGTGGTATACTGCTCTGTTGAACCCTCGGGAACTGTGCTTTTTTTTCAGAGTAAAAAAAAATCCTATGTCACTTTCCAGCCTCTGTTCTTCTTCTTCGTCGTTTCACTGTTAACAAAGTCGTCGTGGTCATCAGTTCAGGTGCTGGTAGCTTTCACCTTCCTTATTTGCTTATGCTTGCGTGAAGTGGTCCATCTACTGCAGCTGTAATCTGGTCTGTCCGCCTCATTTGTGATCTGCCTCGTGGCCTAGTGCCTTCAATTTTTCCGTGGACCTCAAGTCGTTCAATAGACATAACTTGACTTTTGGAAAAAACCTAAAACTATCCGTAGGTACCCAATGCGGCGTCGTCCACCTCTGCTGGCTGCGGAGCACTCGCGCACGCGCTTGCGCCTGCTCTCCGCCGTTCCACACGCGACTGCGCTCATCAACTTCCTATTCCTGGCTCAAACTGAATGTGATTTGTTTGAAATTGGAATAGCGATGCTGATGAGTGAATGGAAGAGAGTGCTAGAAAGAGAGCAAGATAAACACCTTGTAGTTGTAAGTTAATTAGTTTTTAGTTATTAGTTTTTAGGGACTTTTGAATCAATGTATCGAATTGGTTTGTAATCTGTTAAATTTAATAGAATAATAATAGGTCGCTCAAAAAAGTAAGAATACGAGCCTGCACAATGGAAGATAGACGCTGCTTGAGGCCGAGTTCTTATTCTACCTATATACATACAATCATGTCAATCTGTTGGGTTGTTGTCAAACATACATTAGCATTTATAATATTAGTAAGAAAGGATAAGGATGGAAATGCTCGATTTGAAGTCTGAAATCGTGAAGTCTATCTCTACAATCTATACAAATTATTTAAAAAATCGCTTCTTCTTCCCTGGAAGCACCCAATAAGTCCTGTCCAAACATGTCGGCGATAAACAGTGTGTTACGTTGTCTGTAACGTTATGAAATGACAAGTTCCATCGCCCCCAGTAGCGTACGTGCGGCGATTCGCGATACACGCCACACACGGGACCGTATCCTCACGGTAACGTTACATTAAATAACAATGTTATTGTTGGTTAGTGTCGGTGTTAATCTACTCTTGACTATCTGCTAAACTTTACCGCTCCAGCGGGCCTATGATGGTTGCGTTTGTCACGCGATAAATAAATGACATAGCTGCCGTCACCTTCTGACACGTATGTGAGTGCGAGAGTGACAGGCGCGTTATCATATCATTTATCGCGTGATAAACGCGACCATCATAGTTATGCCCTCTGTTTAAGATCAGGCAAATACAGCAGGTCAAACAGCCCCGTAACTTTTGTAGGTTTTATAAAATTGGATACAATTTGTCTCTGAAACTATTATACTAACAGTAAAAATTTATGTAACCTGTAGTAAATTTACTGTGATTGTAAAAACAACTGTGCAAGTATATTTGAAGGTTTTCGAAATAAAAGCAAATAACTGAAAAAGTGACATCTATACTATTATATATAAGGTTGTAAAAAATTAAATGTCTGTACATTGAAGATATTTTCATAAAAACTATTGTAACGTTCTATTAGGAGGTTACAGATACGATTTTTTTTAAATATTTTGTATGATCTTCTATGAGCTTCATCTTGACGAATCGGCTAAACGGATTTCAACAATTTTTTTTGCACGGGTAGCTGGGCATCCACACATTTAAACTAGAAGGCGCCCGCAACTTCGTCCGCGGAGGACAAAAAGTCATAACCCCTCCTTTTGTCTTTAGTCGAGTAAAAAGTTTCTTATATAACCACCTCTGAATGCCTTAGCAACATCTGTACCAAAAATAGTTGAAAGCCGTTTAGGTGTTTTGACGTGATAAAGCCGCAACAATACCATACAAACATACTAAAAAAACAATTCAGTCCTTCATATAGTATCACTTGTTTTCTGAAAAAATCTTCAAGGTTACATACATTTTTAACAACTTTATAACAGTAGGTATAGATGAATGCGAATAGAGCGTTTTTTCTTGAACATCATACCGTGTGTCGCAGAATCCAGGGCTAACTTGTTACGCGGCGGCAATTCCCGATGCAGGGCTGCCACGTGTTAAAGCCGTGTCTGGGTTCTAAAGCGGCCCCAGGGGCCAGAAACTTTTAAACTGTTCGTCTTTGTTCTGCCAAATTTATATTGTGAGTATTCAAGGGCAGGCGGCCAGGTTTAGGCAAGATTTTTACTTTTTTACGATGGCACTAAAGTAAAAAGTTAACACTACACACGCGAAATACGGACGACTTCCTTAAAAAAAATCATTATGGAGGGATTTGAGGGAAAATTTTAAAACCTTTTGTCGTGTAGTTTTTTGAGTGGTGTATTTTTTTTTTGATTGAAAATGTTTGAGAAAAGCGCTATACTCGTACATGCCTCTGGCCGTGAAAAGTGCTTGCCGGCTTCGGGTCACTATCCGGCCTCCCTACGGCCGGCCGTCTATACCTACTCACCCGGGAAGCCCTTCTTTCCCGGCGTCTGCACTAATGTACTATTAAACTACCACGATCTTCCCTCATTATCACAACACAACAAACGGGGCTTAATCGCGTATAAATATGATTTATTTAATTACCTTTTGTTAGTAATTCTTCGACGTTTAGGACGTTTCGGATTTCGGATTTTTTGTACGGGTAGCTGGGTTGAATTCTTTAGCGTTGACGAGTAAAAAAATATCTATCTGTGAATTCCCAGCTATCCGTGTACCAAAAAAATAGTTATAATCCGTTTAGTCGTTTTGGCGTGATGAAGCCACAATGACACATACAAACATACAAAAAATCTTTCAGTTTCAGTGACCCGAGTAAATAGTCCGTTTCAATCATTTTTTTGAAAATATCTTCAATGTACTGACATTTCATTTTTACAACTTAATAATAGTATAGACGACACGGAGGATGATGCAGTAGGCTTTTATGCTTGAGTGGTTATGAGTTTTTCTCCTCCACGAACGAAGTTGCGGGCATCTGCGGGACGACACGTTTGGCTCAGTGGGTTGCACAACGGCCTGCGAAGCTAGCGTTCCCGGGTTCGAATCCCAGCCCGGGCAAGTGTTTGTGAGATGAGCACGAATGATTGTTCCTGGGTCTTGGATGTTTTCTACGTATTTAAGTGTTATATTTTTATCTATATCATCGCCTAGTACCCATAGTAAGAGCTTTGTTTAGGTTGGGATTAGTACGATTTGTGTACAATGGTCCCTGTGTGATATTTATCTTCTAGTATAAAATTAATCATATTTGTGCATGACTGTACAAGGCAAAAATAATTAGCTGGTATCTAAACCATGAAAGGAAGAAATATTTGATGGCCTCACGAAGAGCAAACACGCTTCCGAAGGAAAACGAATACAAACATAACAAGTAACCGCCAAAACGTCTCATCTTACTATTTTGAGAATTTCCAAAGTCAACTCTTACTTTTCCGCAAAGGGTGGAAATTGAACTGAACAGAAGACGGGGTATGAATGTGTGAATATGTGTGTTGAAACGTGAAATCCCCACTCAAGTTGGCGTTATTTGCAAGGACTTATTAATATTGACGTTTACACATACCTACGTCATATGACACAGACTATAGGCCGTTACAGTCGGGATGCATTTCAACTCCTTTCTGGCTAAGCAGTGTAGTTTGAAGGCAGTTCTTTGCAGCTAACATAACTACAAACTAATTGCACAGTTCTGAGGACTGCACACTGACTGCACACTAGCTGCACGGTTGTAATGCAGGTTTGTCGGAGTAAGTACAACTGCAATAGAACTGCACAACTGCATTTGGTTTATTTCCGTTTCATAAAGGGACAGATGGGTGCGACGCAGAAGCATTTCATTCGCTGTTCCAGAGTGTTATCAAATTTTGGCGATTATAAAGCTTCTTAATAAGACAAGTGGCAATTTGCGTTAAGGTGTCATAGGTTCAGCAAGGTGTTCTCTCCCTCAAACTGAGCATAAGCGTGAGCAAGATGGAAGTGCATGCTTAGGAGAGCGAATATCATCTATCTATCTATACTACTATAAAATTGTAAAAATGAAATTTCTGTACATTGAAGATATTTTCATAAAATTGATTGTAAAGGACTATTTGGAGGTCACTAAAACGAAAAAATTTTTTTTTTGATTTTATGTATGTGTCGTTGTGGCTTCATCACGCAAAATCGGCTAAACCGATTTCAACTATTTTTGGCACACGGATAGCTGGGTATCTCCAGATGGTTATAGGATACTTTTCATCCGACTACAGTGAAGAAAAAAAGAGGGGTTATTACATTTCTCCTCCGCTAATGAAGTTGCGGGCGCCTTCTAAAGATACGATAAAGGATGCTTGTTAAGCATCAGTGGGCGTACCTACTAGTCATATAAAGGTCATACTTCAACACGTCTTTGAGCTGTCCTAGTAGCATGATCAAAGTAAGTTGCCTGCTTGTTATTTAGGTATATGAAACACGGTAAGGACTTTGTAGTAGAGAACTATGAGTCATGGGTCGCGCGAACTATTTGGTTATTTTTATACAAGCTTTTATTTAATTTGCTGTCTTATTTAGTACTAGCTTCTGCCCGCGACATCGTCCGCCTTAAATTCATTTATCGCGGATAACGGTATTTCTCTGGGATAAAAAGTAGCCTATGTCCTTCCCCTGGACTCAAACTATCTCCATAGCAAATTTCATTCCAATCGGTTCAGCGGTTTAAGCGTAAAGAGGTAACAGACAGACAGACAGACAGACAAACACACTTTCACATTTATAATATTACTAGCTTCTGCCCGCGACTTCGTCCACCTTAAATTCGTTTATCGTGGATAAGGGTATTTTTCCGGGATAAAAAGTAGCCTATGTCCTTCCCTGGAACTCAAACTATCTCCATACCAAATTTCATCAGAATCGGTTCAGCGGTTTAAGCGTGAAGAGGTAACAGACAGACAGACAGACACACTTTCACATTTATAATATTAGTATAGATGCATGCAATCTTGCGCGTTAAATTTGACCCACTTCCCGATTTCCGATTAGTTATAAGGTTTACAAAATAGAGGGTGGAACAATTTATACTACTTTTGGAGTGATTATTTTCGAAAATCCATACTAATATTATGAATGTAAAAGTTTGTCTGATTGTCTGTCTGTCTGTCTGTCTGTCTGTTACCTCTACACGCTTAAACCGATTTGGATGTGGTATGGAGATAGTTTGAGTCTTGGGGAAGGACATAGGCTACTTTTTATCCCGGAAAAATACCCTTACCGCAATAAACGAATTTAAGGCGGGCGAAGTCGCGGGCAGAAGCGAGTATTCACTAAATCAAAAAATGATTTTAAAAGAACTGTCGAAGTATGAGCTACACATTGATATTGATTGGTTTTGAGTTAAATGCCCGTGATATACGGACGGCCCGACGGACGGACATAACGAAAGTATAAGGGTTCCTTTTTTGCCATTTTGGGTACGGGACTCTAAAAGAAGACCATTACCATCGAAGAACTTATCTGGTCCAAAGGAAAAATGAAAATATTTATTTCATTCAATAGTAGATTGTTTGACAAGGGGCTAAAATAAGCCATTATGACACGAAGTGATTATTTTGACGAGCTCACGAAGTGAGCGAGGACAAATATGTTTGAGTGTCATAATGGCTTTGCAGTTTGAGTGTAATAATGGCACTCTGCTTTTCACTTCGACTGCGAGAAAATAAAAAAGACTTAACATTCAAATTGCATATTTCATGAAAAATTTAAAGTACAGTTTGAGCAATTCCATCAAAAATATTGTTGGTTTGTTTGTTTTTAATTATTCGTATGTAGCATGTAGCTGGCCGCAAGTTTTTTTTTTCAGTTTCATAGAAATTTGTATGGGATTATATGGCTTTCTTTTGAACCCTTGAGGCTAGGATGTACTATTTTAGTCTCGCTTCTCGAAGCTAATATGACGTACTTTTTGAGCAGGAGAAGTGAAAATATAGTTATAGGTTAGTTATAGTTACCATGATAGGGTAACTAATGGATGACAACCCGTGTCATTATCCAAAGGGGGGTGAGGTAACACGTCAGCACACTAAGGAGATCATCCTATTTCTACAAACGGACACAATTCAAAGTAATCACCAACACAAAAAAAAAATGTTTAAAAAGTCATAGATCAAGCCCTTTTATATGATACCTTACTTGACCTAAGAGCTAGACTTTGAATTTTTGGCCCCCCTCATATACTTCGGTTTTCTTGAAAATTAAAATATATTTTAAAACTGACGTTGTTAATGAATATTCCAAATTTCAAATAGATAGCAGGTAGTTTTAGAGATATGGCGCTCTAATAGTCGGACAGACATACATACAGACAGACAAAGTCGTACCATAAGGGTTCCTTTTTTACCATTTTTGGTACGGAACTCTAAAAAAACCTACACACTGTCAATTTACCGTATAAACTAACCGGAGATTTCGCGATTACTTTGGCAGAGGGGAACGTTTTCGTATGGCATCTCGGTGGTTAAATGCTCTAAGGGTCTAATACACACTCAGTAGGGTATTTGACAGTAGAAAAAAATAATTAAAACAAGCAATATAAAAAACTACTGTAAAATTTTGAGTTGAAAACCTTGCGTGTAGCTTGTTTTATGAGTTCTGAAAGTTGGGTGGGAAAGTCCATTTTTAAAGTATGAAAATATTAATAACTAACAAAACCGTTTCAATAAACGCAAGTTTTAACATAGCTGCAGAGCAAAGTTCTTATCCCTGTACAAGATACTAGCGTGTGACGTCACATGCTTGTAGGCTTTAGTATAAAGCGTTTTTTGGGAAGGTCCAAAAATGTTCTTTTTAACGTCGTTGTATCTCGGGGAGTATTTATGATATTGAAGTAGTTTTTTCACTAATAATTATATTATTAAGATGTAAAATATACCATAAAAAATATTGTCAAATAGCCTATTGTGTCTTCGTTTGTCCAGTCAACAAAAAATATAGTATTCAAAATAGAAAAAACCTAATGAATTTATATTAATATCTCTTGCACTTCAGCAATAACAGTATTAAAAAAGCATTTGCCTAACGACCCCGTCGTTTTGGTCGCAGACAGTCACTATATTATTTATAACTAGAACGCGCCCGTTTCGTTCGGGCGGAGAAGAAAAAAGTCATAACTCTCTTTTACTTTGCTATAGACGGGTAAAAAGTATTTACAAGGCGTCCTATATACTCTAGTTCCAAAGGCCGTTTTTATACACGCGGGGGGCCGTGGCTCTCAAAAGTGAGGGGCCATGGGACACTCATTATTAAAATTAGATTCCTCGTTGAACTGTTAAAAAACGTTGTGTAAATCTTTTGGGGCCCCTGTGAGGTTGGAGGCCCTAGGCACGGTCCCCGTGTACCTATAGAAAAGACGAATCTGTCTGTTTCGCCGTTTTGTCCTGATGTGAACACAATGATATTCTGACCGTAAAATGCCGTCATGGTGACTTCTGTTATCAATATCAATCACTCAAGGGAGTTGACGACATAGCTTGGAGAGTTGCTAGACTAGCTGTTGGCTCCCAAAAACCTCCACGAAATGGACTGGCGATCTGGTCAGGACCGGTATGGAGACTGGTCAGATTGTTGAAAGAGTCTTTGGGCTGTTAGATGATGACGATGATGCCCTTACATTTGAAGCTGAACATGCATCGTGCTGTTAAGACCTTTCTTGTAATCATAAGTCCGGTAAGGCAACTGGATTTCAGGCGAAGCGGGCCCTTGGGGTCTCACGCGAAGCCCCCTTGTGGATGATGAACATTCTCTTGAAAGAAGAAAGGGCCCCGCTGATACGACTGAGCCCACGTCTAGATTAGACCACGCTACGTCACTGCTTCGTTCGCAGAGGAGTAACAGTCAAAACTCCACTTCTTTTCTTCAGCGTAGACGGGTAAAAGGTATCCTATAACCATCCGTGGATGCAGCTATTGCAGCTACCCGTGTACCAAAAATAGTTGAAATCCTTTTAGCCGAATATAGCGTGATGACGGCGCACATACAAACATACAAAAAATACGCAGTCTGTTACATTATTTTTTTGTAAATATCTTCTATGTACAGCCATTTGTCGACACGTGTGGCTGAGTTGGTTCCACAACGGCCTACAAAACTGGCGGTCCCGGTTCGAATCCCGGCCAGGGCAAGTGTTTGATGTGATGAGCACGAATGTTTGTTCCTGGGTCTTGGATGTTTTCTCTGTATTTAAATATTTTAAGTTATCTATTTGTATATTATGTCTATCGTCGAATGGTACCCATAGTACAGTTAGCTGCAGAGAAAATTAACCCCCCTGCCATACTAACCTTATATGGCAGAGGGCTCACATTTCTCTGCTGCTGACTGTACAAGCTTTACTTAGTTTGGGGCGGAGTCGATTTGCGAAAGATTGTCCCTGATATTTATTTATTTTATTTTTAATTCATTTTTGCAACTTTATAATTGTATAGAAAATAGTACAGATGAGAGATGGCTGCCAAAGCCGAGGCAGAGCGAAAAATAAATGAAGGATGATCAGGGCGCTTTTCAAGAAGCGTGGCAGCAGTAACTGAGCACGTCACCGGGAGTACCGGGACGGTGGAAAATGGGAAGGGCCCAGCAGTGGGATGCACATGAAGGCAATAGTATAAATGTCCAAACTGGTCTGGACACGATATTGAAACAAATCGGAGCAAGCTGAAGCAACTTCGTATTAATAGATGATGTATGAGAATAATATAAGAAGGTTAATGGGGATAAGATCGTAGGGTAATTGAAACTGGATTACACAACTTTGGAAATACAGTTGCGTGGGTGTTGCTGATATAAGTAGATTTTGTAGTTTAAGAGTCCCCGGTAAGCTCGGTTCTCCATACAAACGTAGTTACGCTTTCATTTTAAAATTACTGTCTAGTTGGGTCTGAAACTTTGTACTTAGAATAAGTTACGGTATTGACATGCCTGTAACTAGTTTATGTAGCTTCAGATATCATAGTAGGTTTTTCATACAAAACTTGTTTTTGTTGATGTATTTCGTATTTTTTTATAAACGTGAGCCATATAGACTAATTACAGGCCTAGATATACCTCATCTCACATGTCATTGTATATGCAAAATTTCGTTACAATCCAACACGTAGTTTTAAAATGTGAACGAAACTCCGTTTGTATGGGAAGGTGAAATTCGGCCGAGCTTGCCGGGGACTCTTAAGTTTTCCATTTTCTGTCGGCTCCCCTACAGGTCGCATTTCTCAAACGATTCTTGTGTTATTTTGTGAGCAGGTTCGATGATTATATGATTTTTTTTGTACATTCAGTTTTGTTTTTTTTTTTCAAAATGGAGGAGAATTGGTTGTTCAAAGGCTCGCGAGTTCTATAGCTTACAGACAAACTGGCTTATAATAGTTTTAAATTTATTTACTTTTGAATTACTATTAGGTAATGTCTACATGTATATTAGGATAAAGTAATGTAGCAACTAATTCGATGGGTTACGATATAACGCAGTCTTTTCTTTTCTTTTTCTTTTATTTTTTACAACGCGATCTCTCATGTCGAAACGTCAAACGCAGACGTTTGAGTACACGCGGCATCATAAGTTTATCAATTTATCGCTTCTCCGATAATCCTACAGTACAGTCAGCGGCAAATATAGGCCAGGGGCTTCCAAACATTTCTCTATATTCTACTTCTAGACAAATATTCATGTTTAATAGCAGCAAAAACAAAAAAAAAAAACACTATCGCATTTATATATGTACCTACACTAGAAAGTGCCAGCAACTTCGTTAGAGAAAAAAATCATAACCCCGTTTTTTTTCTTTGGTGTAGTTGAGTAAAAAGTATCCTATTAGCATATGTGGATGCCCAGCTAGCTGTATACCAAAAATAAATGTTTTTTTTTGTATATTTGTATGTGTCGTTGTGGCTTTATCACGCCAAAACAGCTAAAAAGAATTCAACTGTATTTAGTATACTGGTAGCTGGGCACCTTCAGATGTTTATAGGATACTTTTTACTCGACTACGCTGAAGAAAAAAAGAGGTTTAGCATTTATAGTGTTCCGTACCCAAAGTGTAAAACGGGACCCCAGTACTAAGACTTCGCTCTCCGTCTGTCTGTCTGTCACCAGGCTGTAGTATAGTTGAAATGTTCACAGATGTTGTATTTGAGTTGCGGCTATAACAAGAAATACTAAAAACAGAATAAAAATAAATAAATAAAAAAGAACCGACTTCAAAATAAACTAAAAAGCCATAAATGATCTTTTATGTACGGTACGAATCTCATTTGAATCACCTTTTGAAGTCGGTGCCAAACCGTTCATTTATTACTATTTAGAACCGCGGCGGCAAGCCTTTAGTTATTATCTACCTACATACATATTTAGTCATAGTAATTCGTATTATTGTTGAATAAAGGACTTTATTTACTTCAGGTTTGGCACCGACTTTAAAAGGTGATTCAAATGTGATTCTTACCGTACATAAAAGATTATTTATGACTTTTTAGTTTATTTTGAAGTCGGTTCTTTTTTGATTTTTAGTGATGGATTTTAGTAGTGATATAAAGTATTTTTTAGAGCCTTGAACGGGAAGATTGAGGAGGCACTTTGCACGGATATCGAGTCTTTGGAAGTATGAAATGTAAAAGTTGGTTAGTTCATATTCATTTGTACCTTGCATCATCAGCTCAGTTTGTTTGTCTGAAGATAACAACCAGACGAAAAGAACTGAATAACTTTAGTAAAATATATACAAAACATTGTTAGTGCCCATAATAGTTGAGGGTTTTTCTCGATTTCCCTGGTATTCCATCATCAGATCCTGACTTGGTGATAAGGAGACTACCTCAGGGACACACTATATAGAATATGACTAACGGTCTTAACGTACCTATCTATAATAGATGTTTTTTTTAAGAATTATCCTTTAACTCTTAACCATTAAGAAGTTGTACCTTCCGTCATCAGCTCAGCATGATGAGACTACCGTATGCAAATACTGAAATAGCTTAAGAAAATATATATGAAAAACGTTATAAGTGCCTATTAAATATGAGGATTGCCCTCGATTTCCCTGGGATCCCATCATCAGATCCCAACTTGGTGGCAATGGGATCACCTCAGGAGTATATCCTTTCAAATAAAAAAATAAATTTAAAATCGGTCCACATTTGGCGGAGTAATCGGTGAACATACATAAAAAAAAATCAAACTGTCGAACACATAGCCTCCTCCTTTTTTGGAAGTCGGTTAATTCATTCAATTTTTTTTAATTGTCAAAAATCAGTTTTGTACAATCTGGTTGCGTTAAGTTTGCACCTCATTTGTATGTAACGCTGTAGATACCAGGTGTAAACTTAACTTACCCGGCCATTTAGGTTAGGTAAAGAGAAAGTTTGTACGGAACTCTCGGTGCGCGACCGTCCTCGAACCTTCTACCATCTAATAATAACTGTATTGTTATTGTAAAAATTGGGAGTAATATATTTTTTTAACGTTGACTGTACTAATCCTTCGAAATACTTACACAACTTGTCACGAATGACGAAATTACGTCATTAGTTGGAAGAAGTAATGACACTATATCGCTGTTTAGACGTCACATAACATAACAAATGGAGCAAATCCTTCTAAAAATAAACTTTAGTGCGCAATGAATAGAAGATACTTAATTTTGTAAAATGAGGATAAATACAACTATATTTTTATTATTCGTTGCGATAATGTACTGAATTATGTACGGAAGTGAAAATTGTGTGTGGCAGAAGAAGCAAGAATGTATAATAAATGTAGCAGAAATGAGAGCATTGAGAGGCATGATTGGTGTCAAATTGGGTGACAAGATCAGAAATAGCGTGGTAAGGCAACGTTGTGTTGAAACAGAAGATGTACCTAGTGACTCGAATCGAGATAGGGATGCTAAGGTGGTTTGGACATGTAAAGAGGATGCATGAAAGAAGATTGACTGGAAAAATCTACAAGGCAAATGTAAGTGTTGAAAGAGGAAGGCCTAGACGAATGTTTCGCGATCAGATTGGAGACATTCTAAAAAAAAATAAGTGAAAATTACTCTAACTGGCCAGCATTCATGAAGAGATTAATGAATGTTGATGAAGAGGCAGTTGTATGCCAGGACTGTAGCAAGTGGAAAGAGGTAGTCTCTGCCTACCCCGTTGGGAAAAAGGCGTGATTATATGTACGTATGTATGTATGTTGCGATAATAATTATAATTATGAAATCACCTCAATCGATTAAAAAAAAGTACAAGTCGCGGATACTCAGAAAAAGGTTAAGAAGTTAGTTACGTCAGAGTTGAGGAAATAAGAAAAAGTTTAGTCAAAAATCACACAATCGACTACCACGTAGGCATCGTATTATGAGACATTTTCTCAGCATAACCCGAAAAATATCTCACAGGGTAAAAACCATTGCACAGAAACACTAAAATATTAGAGCGAGCAGCGGAAAATGCGTCACTCCGCAAGGCCATCCGCATAATTCTGTGAACACAATGACGATTTTACATTCATTATTTCTGTAATACATTATTAGTCAGACTCGCGATCATGGCCTAGAGCTTATCAGAGTTTCAGGAAACGGTTTATTCCCACGGTACATTTGAGAGGGAAACATTATGAATGAATCAATGTTTTGCAGCTTATTGGATATCGCGCCGCTCGGAGTCTTTATGACTAATTGTTTATGTTGATAACTGTTTCAAGGTACAAGGACGAAATGAAACTAATGCAAATAAATGAATGAAAAGAAAAACGTCTCTCAGATTTGACTTTATACATCTCAGTAGAATTCAATTAATTTATCATATTTTATTTCACTGCTTGTCGTGATGCCTAGAGACCTCATAAATCTCTGAGAAAATCATTAGCTTATCTATCCATACTAATATTATAAATGCGAAAGTGTGTCTGTCTGTCTGTTTGTCTGTCTGTCTGTCTGTTACCTCTTCACGCTTAAACCGCTGAACTGATTTGGATGAAATTTAGTATGGAGATAGTTTGAGTACCGGGGAAGGACATAGGCTACTTTTTATCCCGGAAAAATACCCTTATCCGCGATAAACGAATTTAAGGCGGACGAAGTCGCGGGCAGAAGCTAATACGTAATAAAACAAAACAATGAAAAGAAAAACGCCTCTCGGATTTCTGTCATATTATAACTTTACTTTGACCCCTAAGAGATTTTATACATCTCAGTAGAATTCAATTAATTTATTCTATTTTATTTTATTGCATGTCGTGACGCCTAGAGACCTTATGCATCTCTGAGAAAATTATTCGCTCATCTATACTATTATAAAGTTGTAAAAATGAAATGTTTGTATGTGCCGTTGTGGCTTCATCACGCTAAATCGGCTAAACGGATTTCAACTATTTTTGGTACACGGGTAGCTAGGTATCTCCAGATGGTTATAGGATACTTTTTACCCGACTATACTGAAGAAAAAGAGGGGTTATGACTTTTTCTCCTCCACGAACGAAGTCGCCTTCCAGTATTTTATTACAACATGTCCACATATCATACAGGTTCAGGAGTTAAAGATTTTATATTACTACTGTACCTAACATTGATTTGGAGAATCTGTACATCCCCTCTACCTGTACCAATTAGTTGTAACACAATTGTAAAAGTTTTAAGTATAATTAAGATAGGCTAAGTGCTGATATTGTAATAGTTAAGAATTATTTTGGAAAAATGACTGACTGTTGAGTTTGTTTCGGCTTTCTTCTCAACAGTGGTCTCCTCTCGGGAAATGCCGTAGAGTCAGACTCGTAAAAGTGCCCTTGTGGCCTACTTACGGAATAAACTATTCGAATTTACTCTTTATGGAAATAAATAAATATCTTATAGAAAATGCAAATGTCATGCTTACTTTAATAAAATGCTGTGACAGAACCAAAGTCTACTGCTGGATAAAGGCCTCACCCACGGATTTCCATAATGACTGGTGGTGCAATGCCCTCATCCAACAGTTCCCTGCGATCTTCACCAGATGATCAGTTCATCTTGGGCCTTCCTATGTGCCGTCCTGTACGCGATCGTTACTGGAGAACCTTTCTGCCCCAGCGGCCATCGGTTTGAGCTACGTTGCTGACCATGGATCTTGTGCGGATCGTTTCTGATTCGGTCACGTAAGGAGCTTCCGACACTTTCACCAGATCATCAGTCCATCTTGTTAAAGGCCTTTCTACGATGCACCGTCCTGTACGCGGTCGCCACTCGAGAACCTTGACTTAGCACACAAGCTGTATATTACGGTCAGTATTTTTTCTGTACCTTAGTTGTGTTGGCTACGTCTATTGAGTCAGTCTTTAGTACGATTTTAAACGATGTAAAGGATTTTATTTTCTTGCCAATATAGGTCAACTTTTCAAGGGCCGATCTCGCCAGTATGTTAATAACTTAGACCAGCGATACTCAAAGTGTGGTCCACTGAGCCCGAGGTTGCAGAGGTTATCTGCAATGGAAAATTTCCTGAATTAAATGTACGCATCAACTACGTTATGTTTATATTAGGGCTCCGACAAATATTTCGGTTACTAAAAGGGTTCGTCGCCAAAAAAGTTCCAGAACTGCTGGCCTACATTATTAGCATTTTTAAGGCTCCGTACCAAAAAAATACATAAGGAGGGTTCCTTATGTACCTTTTTGGTATGGTGCGACTCTGTCTGTCTGTCTGTCCGACTATTAGAGCGCCATATTTCGAAAACTACTCACGCTATCTATTTGAAAATTGATTTATAAACATGGTCAACCCACATGTATTGCAAAGGAAATATTTAAAAATATATTTTGATTTTCTTAAAAAAAAGACAAATATGAGGGGGCAAAAATTTAAAGTCTAGCTGCTGGGTCAATTATGGTATCATAGACCTGCACATTATCGAACAATTTTTTTATTTTTTTTTCTGATTAGATTTTGTTTTATTGAAAAAATTAGAAAAAAACACCATTCCCCCTCTTTATCTCCGAAGTTTACCAAACGAAAATTTTGAAATTTTCACAATTTGTATACACGGTTGCGTTCAGTTTGCCATAGATATCAGGTGCAAACTTTACTCAACCGGAACCGAGTAATAATGTTAGGGTAAGTGAAAGTTTGTACGGAACTCTCGGTGCGCGAGTCCGACTCGCACTTGGCCGGTTTTTTTTTCTAGTTAACTCGCGATTATTGTCTCCTTGGTTACGGGACAGAACCAGAACAACAAGATAAAATAACAACTAATTAAACTATGATTATTAAAAATTACTTAAAAAATTTGGTCCCTTCGGTAGGGTGCCCATGACACAGGCAGCATTCCCGCGCTGTATGGCTATTGAGAGCCTTTGTGCGAGAAAGCTGCCTGCGCGTGGGTCCCCTGTTGCCTCCCTCAGACGCTTACTCAATTCCTTGTGGAGCCCGCGTGCACCCTGACCCCACGGGCCAAGTGTCTCGACGCCAAAGGGTATAAAGTCGTATTGGGCGCCGAGACAACTGTACAAGATAAAATTGATTTACCCATATCCTCGTATATTTTCTTTCAAAATAAACTACCAGCGTCTCACAAAATGAGGCTTACTGAAGAGGAAGAAACACCTCAAAAAACTCCCAGACTTGTGTAAGATATACTTTGAGGTTTAACGGAAAAAATCGAATCAAAAATAACATCTAGGTCGGTTTCCAGCAATAGGACGCTCTATAAATACGTGTCACATCCGACGGTATATTTCCTTAATGGACGCGGATCACTTTGTACTTTGATTTATAATCTTCCTTAACCTACGCATGTCCTTCTCATATAAATTTAGTAAAAATGAAGGTATTTAAAAAAAAAACAAGTGATACGGACTATTTGAAAGCCAAAGAATCGATTTTTATTTTTTATTTTTTGTATGTGCCGTTGCGGCTTCATCACGCCAAAACGGCTTAACGGATTTCAACTATTTTTGGTACACGGGTACTTGGGCATCCACAGGTGGTTATAGAATACTTTTTACTTGACTACGCTGAAGAAAAAAAAGGGGTTATGACTTTTTCTCCTCCGCGAACGAAGTCGCGGGCACCTTCTAGTATTAAATAATCGTATCAGCATTTAGGTTGCTTGCCATGATTCAGATTGGAAAAAAATAATCTGATTTTGGAAACAATAGGTATTTAAATATTCCTGTTTGAGTCTTTATTGGGGTTTTGCGTGTATTCTTAATTATCTTACTCTTATTTCATCAATTATTTTTAAACGATTTAATTTAAACTCCTGATTCATGATATTTTGATATAGGTACCTATTTGTGCAACCATTTTATAAGTCTACGATGTTTATTTACTGTAAAAAATTATAAAGCAAATTACACACGATCATTGTCTAAGTTACTAAGTGTTTATAAATTCAACAAATCAGTTCTTGCTCCGTAATCAATAATTGATAAGTACAATACAATACACGTCATTATTCTGTAATATTTTTAGACCTAGACACATTTAATGTTGGTTCTTTAATTGTTTTATTTAGGTGTTAACAAGTATGTATAGCGTTGGGAAGTGCTAATTAGGTACTGTAACTAAATGTACAGTCAGCGTCATAAATATGTATACAGTTTTGTAAGGTACTAAAATGTATACATATTTACAGGGCTGACTGTATATGCTCTAGCTCTTGCGTCTATTGCAGATGTTGTATGGTGTAATATTCGAGAGGCACCATTTTTGGTGCTTGAGTAAGTGTAGCTGAAAGTAAAATATCAGAAAAACTGAAGAAAGCTTTACCAGCGCCTTTTTCAATAGACGACTTAAAATTATTTACATTTATGTACCTATCTCTCGTTCCTTTACATCTTTACGAAGCTAAAACATCGGTAAAACGCAGTCCTTTTCCGCACTCACCGTTTAAAACGTTGGGAAAAAGAGATAGAATTACAAGGTATGCCGGTCGAGCTGACCTTGTAAGGGGGTGCTTTTTGAAATAATGAGCGGAGGTGGGACTTGATGAATTATGCAAGGAAATAGTGTATTTACATATTTGTTCACTGACTGGAAGAAGGAAAAAATAGAGCTCCTGTTCCTCATGTTGAAACCTGACATTTAAAACGGTCTGATTTATGTTTTACCTTTATTTCAGCGGAACAACAATGAGCGCTTGTGTAAGTTATTGTGTAAATATGTTTTCCTGTCCATTTGTCCATTCTTAACTGCGCAAGGGTTACCTATACTATTCTAAAGTTGTTGTTGTTGTCTGTACATTGAAGATATTTATAAAAAAAATGTATTTGGAGGTAATTTTACTTTTGGATTGTTTGTATATTTTATGTGTTGTTATGGCTTCATCACGCTATATTGGCTACACGGATATCTTTTTTTAGGTACACTGGTAGCTAACTTTTTTTTTTGGATTTTATGTATGTTTGTATGTGTCGTTGTGGCTTCATCACGCAAAATCGGCTAAACAGATTTCCATAATTTTTGGTACACGGGTAGCTGGGTATCCACAGATGGTTATAGCATAGTTTCTACCCGACTATACTAAAGAAAAAACAAGGGGTTATGACTTTTTCTCCTTCGCGACCGAAATTGCTGGCATCTTCTAGTCTGAAATAAGAACATTAGTTTAGAGCATAAGAAAGAAAGAAATTTGAAATAAGAACATTTAGGTAACTATAGTACTGGTAATAATAGTGGGATCAAATTATTGAGCCTGCAATATTTCACTATTAGAAAGAAACAAGAAAGAAAGAAAGCATTTTTATAGCATACAAAAAATTTCATACAGAAAAAAAAACTAGTATGCCACGAAAAGGTCCCACCTGAACATAATACTAGCTCGAAAGCCAGCGCTGATTTTCCGGTGACTCCTTAAGGTGCGTTCACACTTGTATCATTTGCTCGTATCTGATCACCGTGGCGTGGCATGACTGCGTATCGCACTGCTTGGACGCTCACTGTCGGCGCGGCGATCACGCCGCGCTTGTCCGAACTAAGTGTGTGATACGTGTAGCAACATGGATTTCGAGCGATCGGATCGGCGCAACGTCGAAACGCGTGATCGTGACACGCGATCATGCCACGGGACGAAGATCTGATCGGGCAAATGATACAAATGTGGACGCACCTTTTGGACCACGTCACGGAGAGCTGTGCACACGACTGATTTATGTTGATCGCAGCTTTAAATAAGCCGACAAGTTTTTACAGTGACAGAACTGTCAATATTAGGCAAAGTTCTTTGTATAATTCTTCCATGTGTCCTTGTCCAGGAGTAATCTCCCTTTAAGAGTCCCCAGCAAGCTCGGCCGAATTTCACCTTCCCTTACAAACGGAGTTTCGTTCTCATTTTAAAACTACGTGTTGGATTGTAACGAAACTTTGCATATACAATGAAATGAGGTATATCTAGGCCTGTAATTAGTTTTTATGGCTCCAGTTTATAAAACAAACGAATTACAGCAAAAACAAGTTTTGTAATTCACTGTATTTTTTTTACTATGGTATCTGAAGCTACTTATTCTAAGCACAAAGTTTTAGAGCAAACTAGCAAGTCGCTTTGCAATGAGAGCGTAACTACGTTTGTATGGAGAACCGAGCTTACTGGGGACTCGTAATACTTCCGGACGGACCGTCAATATCTTACATACTGCAATGGCAGCAGTGGCAGTAGCAGTCAGTCCATGCTGTCAAATCCCTAATAGAAGTCATAGCGCCTGACTTGGCAGATATATTCAATAACAGTGTTGACTGCGGTGAGTTTCCTGATCTGATGAAACATAGCAAAATAACTCATTTATTTAAATCAGGTAGTACCTCTGATCCCACTAACTTTAGACCAATATCTGTACTACCCACATTTAGTAAAATTTTTGAAAAGCTAATTTTATATCAATTGTTAAAACATTTTAATTTGAACAATTTGATGTATATAGTAAGCAATCGGTTTTACGCGGGGTCGCTCAACATCCAACGCCGGAGTTGAGCTCGTAAAACACATTTTCGATGCCTGGGAGGAATCGCGAGATGCTTTAGGTATCTTCTGTGATTAATCTAAGGCCTTCGATTGCGTTAATCATGAGACACTGATCAGGAAGCTACACCACTACGGAGTTAAAGGATTAGCACTAAATTTATTAGAGACTTATTTAAATGGTAGAATATAAAGGGCTGACGTGAATGGAAAGCGATCACCGGGGTCATTAGTCTCTATGTGAGTGCCGCAGGGATCAATATTGGGACCTTTCCTGTTCCTTATCTATATAAACGACTTGCCACACCTCGTACAGACCCACCAGGAGATAGTTTTGTTTGCAGGTGATACGTCTCTAATTTTCAAAGTCGTATGAAATCAACGATCCTACAATACGTAAACAATGCTATCTGTGAAGTAATAAATTGGTTTAATGTAAATAATTTATTGTTGAATGAGAAAAAGACTAAATGTGTTAAGTTTGTCACGAGTAACGTAAAACACGAGCAAGCAAGCGTTATCGTTAAAGGTGAGGAACTGGAACTAGTTAATAGTACAGTCTTTCTCGGTATAACATTAGATTCTAAGCTCCAATAATCTCTCGAATAGACTGAGTTCTGCAGCTTTTGCAGTTAGTAAGATTCGTCAATTAACAGACGTGATAACATTATTGCTCGATTAGTGTATTTCAGTTATTTCCACTGTATTATGTCGTATGGCATCTTACTATGGGGCAGTGCTTCCGACATTAATACTATATTTCTTCTGCAGAAACGGGTTGTTCGTGCGATATATAAAATGAACCATAGAGACTCGCTTAGAGATAAGTTTAAGGACATTAATGTAATGACAGTGCATTGTCAATACATTTATGAGAATATTATGTATGTACATAAAAATATTACTCACTTTCAGAAGAACTGTGATGAACATAATCTTAATACTAGAAATAAGCATAAGCTCGCAGTGCCTGCTGCTAGGCTCCATAAAATAAGGAGATCATTGATGGGTTACTGTGTGAGGTAAGTAAGTGAGGTAGTAATAACCTTCCTAGCAGCATAAGTGAGTTGTCTATTGGTAAATTCAAAAATATTGTGAAAAGATAATTATTTTCTAAAGCTTATTATAGCACACAAGACTACATGAATGATGAAGC